>JAPCYP010000001.1:14548333-15819166 GCA_035048595.1 Echinosophora koreensis
ATGCAACTGATCATAAACCCAAAAAGGGTAATAAATTTGGCTAGAATGCTCAGTTAATGCATTTAGATTCTTCCTTCTGCCAGCCATCTCCATTAATAGCATCCCAAAGCTATACACATCAGCTTTGTAGGAGATTGCACCAACATTTCTATAGAACAGCTCAGGAGCCATGTATCCTATGGTTCCTCTTGCTGCAGTCAAAGACACAATGCTGTTATCTGAAGGGTAGAGTCTTGCAAGTCCAAAATCAGAAACTTTTGGGTTGAAGTTCTCATCAAGAAGGATGTTATGAGGCTTGATATCAAAGTGCAGAATTTTCATGTTGCACCCGTTATGAAGGTATTCAATACCACGAGCAATACCAAGAGAAATGGAGTACAATGTTTCACAGCTTAAGGAAGAAGTGTCTTCATCATGAGAAAAAATGTATTTCTCGAGAGACCCATTTGGCATAAATTCGTATATGAGAGCACGTTTTGATCCCTCAACACAAAAACCAATGAGTTGCACCACGTTAACATGGTGAATTGTACCAATAGTAGCAACTTCATTTATGAATTCTTGACCATTGGCTTTGGCTTTGTCCAATACCTTAACAGCTACAAGACGACCACTACTTAGAAGCTTTCCTTTGAAGACAGAACCATAGCCACCGTTCCCTAGTTTTATCTTGAATCCTTTTGTTATCCTCTTAATGTCTCTGTAAGAGTACCTTATAGGCATGATGTTGTTATCACTTCGTAGAAAATCTTCAATGTTGTTATACATTGATAAATGCTTCCGTCGACAGTTAAAGTAACATATTAAGATGATGATGAATGGAGATGCAAGCATACATTTGACAACAAAGTAGGAACCTGTAAAGAAGATATGACCTGAGAACTAATCACAAAAAATGCGTGTGTGTGTGTGTATATCCCCTAGTTTTATAAGAGTAAACTATGGTAGTGTTACTTCCCCAATCAAGGTTGCTGCATGCTGAAATATATTGTTGTTGTTCATTTTCATGATATCATCCTCCACTCACTTGCAAATAAAGCCAAACAGGTAAGAGGTAACTAGGGAAAGACGGGGACTTACCAATCAAGATCAAAATCCCTTCTGCAATAATGACTGCAAGAAATATACAGGAACAATGAAAATGGTGAACAATTGTATTGTTTACATTTTTTTTTTTCAACCTGTCACATCACAAAGTAAATATAATAAATAAAATAAAATAAAACCATATATTATCCTTACACGGTGTCAACCAATTTGTTATCCAAATAAACTTTCTATAATGAAATGGTTTTATCTAGGAGTTGTAAGAATAGAAAAATAAAAATAAGAATTTAATTGTGACACACCTTTTTAGTTAATAAATAATCATTTATTGTTATTATATCATTAAAACTGCATCTTAAAATTAAATTTATGTGATACTATAGTTGAAAGTGAGAAACAAAAACATATTTTTGAAAATGCTTATTTTAATTTTTTGCTACATCATACTTTGATTTGTATACATTACAAGACAATTAATGAGTGTTCTACTTCCTAAGTACATGAACCTATCAATACAACAATCTATTAATAAATGAACCAAAGTTTTTATTATTTCCAACACTCTCCCTCAAGTTGGAGAACGAATATTAACGATCATTCCCAATTTGACAATGAGATCTTGAAATTTCCTTAAGTCCTTTAATCAACACATCTGCCCGTTGATGTCTTGAAAGGACATATGATGTGATAAACAGTCCACTATCAAGCTTTTCCTTTAATGAATTTATTGGGAATCCTACGAGAGCCAATCGTTCTTTTTTCTCCGAAAGATGGTCAGAACTTAATAAAGTGTTGGACTATCTTTATATGTTTGGTCATGTCATGCTAAATCAGATTGTGTGGAATACTAATGGTGGATTGGTTGTTTTCTTACATAATTATGAGGTTATAAAGAATGATCTTCAGCCACAATAATCCACAAACTCCCTGAGCCATAACACGAAATTCTACCTCTATACTTGAACTTGCTACTACATTTTGTTTCTTATAACTTCTCGATGTTACAAGGTCCCCTCCAAGAAACATACAATAGCCAGATGTTGACCTCCTTCTAGTAATCATACATGCATAATCAGCATTACTATAGGCCTCCATAGATAGATTTCCACCCTTCTTGAACAATAGACCTCTTCTAGTAAGGCTTTAAGATATCGTAGAATATGATCTACAACCTGCATATGCCTCACACTTGTACCATGCATGAATTGGCTAACCATGCTAACAACATATGTCAAATCTGGTCAAGTATGCACTAGTTGGGAGACTTTCTCTCTCATTGCCAATTTTGTGATTCTGCTCGTACTCCGGTAATTTTGCATCCAAGATTCCCAGTCTCATTGAGAAGGTCAAGAACATATTTTCATTGATAAAAAAAAGAGAGCGTGTTCGGAGTAGGCAACTCCAAATTCCAAGGAAATACCTTGATATCCCAAGGTTGTTTATTTCAAACTCATCAACCAATTTCTTTTCTAGGAGTAGTTTTTCCGTAGCATCATTCCCTGGTATAATGATATCATCCACACATGCAAGTAGAGAAATAAGTTTACCTTGAGGGGAATGTTTGATAAATAGATCAGTATGATGCACCTTGACTTTGTCTATACCCAAGTGCCATCATTGTCTTTGTGAATCTTCCAAACCAAGCACGAGTTGATTACTTCAACCCATATAGAGCATTTTTCAGCTTACACACTTTATTTCCCTCATCATATATAGGAGTCATATTTGAAAGGAACCTCCATATAAACTTCTTCTTCCAACTCTCCATGCAGAAAGACATTACTCACATCAAACTGATGAAGTTCTAATTGAAAGTGTGCAACAAGAGAGAGTAGAATTCTCAATGTGTTCATCTTTGCCGATGAAGCAAATGTCTCCTCATAATCAATCTCATAGGTTTGGGCGTAACTCTTTGAATCCAGTCTCGCTTTATACCTGTCTAGTGTATCCTTGGTCCAATAATTCATGGTATATATCCATTTACACCCTATTAGCATATTTTCATTTGGTTTCCTATTAGCATATTTTCATTTGGTTTCTTAACTATATTTCATGGAATACCCCGCCATATTTTCATTTGGTTTCTTAACTATATTTCATGGAATACCCCGCTTTTCGTTAAGTGCTTTCCTTAAAGCTTGTTTGGTTGTTAAGTTGTTTATTTAAGGGCTAAGTGGGATTTTGGCTTAAAAGTCCCTTTCTGGCACAAGATTACCCCCGTGCTCATTAGCCAGCACATCTGTGCTTAAAGTCAGAAGCATGTTTCTGATTTTAAGTTGAGCATGCCCGTGCTAAATGTGCGGACCGCGTCTCGCTGACTCTAAGTCCAGCACGACCGTGCTCAAGGGGGAGCAAGACTGTGCTCGAGTGCAGCCTATTTATAGGTGGCACAGAAACCGAGGGTTAAGTTTTAACCCTAATTTCTGACATCAACCGTCACCTAGTGCGGTCAGAACAATGTCTCTCCCTGTTTCCACCAAACCCAACCAGTTTTTGGAGTTTTGGAGACCTTTGGGAGACCCTTCCTTGTCAGTATCGATCTGTTTAGGTAATGGTTTCTTTCCTTTCTGTTTCCTTTTCATGTTTATGAATTCAGAACTGATTAGTTTGTGTTTCTGTTTAACCAAGGCTTGGTTGTGGACTGAGCCGCTTGTGGGGCAATAATCAGTTTGCTGTTTGGCGCTTTGAGCAACCTTCAATCCAGGTATGGGGAGAAGGGTAGTGTAATCATAGGCAGGGGTAGTGTAAGGTAAAAAGGTTCCCATGACCCCTGTTTGTCATGTATGATATATGATTAATTGTTCTAAATGACTATGTCGATGAATATATGTTCTGATTGGTTGTTATGTCATAAAATGTATTTTATGTCTACGTTGGTTGATTTAGCATGAACACGTTGATATGCTTATTTTTGGTTGATAATATGTTGATTGGATGGTTGCTGTCATGACTGTTGCAATGGTGGTTTGGTTGATAAAAATATTAATTGGCTAATTAGGCTCTGATAAGACTTGATGATTAATGGTTTTAATCCCTAAAATATTTGGTTAAAAGAATCCGTGTTGAACTTTGCCTAGAACAGTACTGTCACGCCGTGCTCCCAGTTTAAATTCTGGAAAATGGCACGCTTTAAGCATGGCTGTTCAACAGAGGAGCACGATCGTGTAGATGAGCACGGCCGTGCCTAAGAAGAAGCACGACCTTGCTCCACTTAAGCGGCAACACGCCCGTGCTGGGGGTTAAGCACGCCCGTGCTCACCCCTCCTGGATAGAAACATAATTAAAGGACTTTAAGGGGTTTCAAACCCCATTTCCCCAATGATGATAGATGATACAATTAATCAATGTTATGGATTAGATAACTCGGATTATAATTAATAAAGATGATTAAGAAGATGAGATGGTGAGATGTTAAGATGGTTAAACTGGTATCCGTTGGATTACCGCATGCTGTTACGTTGTACCTTGGTGCTTATTTGGCCAAGGGGACCTTGACTCCACGGTTTGGGTCTAAGGCGTTGATGATGTTAAAGTCTTGGGAGCTTCTTGGCCCAAGCATGATGACGTTGATGTTGAAGTATTGGGAGCTGTTTGACCCGAGCAAAGGAGGTGGCTGTTGTTGTTTGTTATTGTGCCATGCATAGAGCAATGGAGTTGATAGTTGAGGGGGAGGTTCGACATAAGGGAGATCGCCCGAGAGTATGGTGATCTGGCCATCCATGGTAGGTCACCCGAGGTTTGCTGACCGCGGCCCTCCGTGATGAGGCATCCACGGTTTAATGCGTTGGCTATTCATGGGGTTCACCCGAGGTTCGGTGAACTGCCGATGTTGGTGCTTCTATGGCCAATACGGATATGTAACTCCAAAGTCGTCCATCCTGAGTTAGTTTGGATCCACATGCATAATGGAGTAGCGAAAGAGTGTTGCATTGCACCTCATAGCATACTTGTTTTTGATGATGTTGATGTATGACGATGTGTATATGTTGATGTATGCTAGATGATGCCATGCCGGTTTGTTTACCTTGCTTCCTATCTCCATGCCTTT
The DNA here is from genome assembly GCA_035048595.1 of Echinosophora koreensis. Taxonomy (NCBI): domain Eukaryota; kingdom Viridiplantae; phylum Streptophyta; class Magnoliopsida; order Fabales; family Fabaceae; genus Echinosophora; species Echinosophora koreensis. The sequence continues at coordinate 14,553,429 of JAPCYP010000001.1, forward strand.
ATTGTTTACATGATTCTTACTCCTCATTTTTCTGTTTGTTTGTTTGGCCTGATTGGCTTTAAGTAGAGGATGGCGAGCAGCCCGGAGAGGAGTGACTCTTAGGAGCCACCACTCATAGTTAGGACTTTTACCTTTTGTCTAGTTAGTTTTGTTCAGTTGTATTCCGAGGATATTTTTCCGAAACGGTTATACCAGCTCTGTTGTGACATTGGGTTGGACATTGTTTATCATTTGTTTATTTGTTTTAAACTTGGTTTTATTTCCGCGTTATGTGAACTCTTTCATGTGGGACTTTTCTACCCATGAACAAATGTTTTCATTATTCAGTAAATGCATGTTTTTATTTTATAATTTATATCTTTTTATATTGTATAACATGCGGAGTAGAAGGGTGTCACATTTAGTGGTATCAGAGCAGTTCGGCCCTGTCCGGACGTGGTATGAGTCTGTTGTGAGCAATGTTTTAAAAACCGGACCGATCATTGAACCGGCTAAGGTACTGATTCACGGTTCATTGGTTCAACCGGGGTCTAACCATGGTCGAACCGATTGTAATTAAAAATATATATTTTTAATTTTATATAATATATTCAATAATAAAAAAATAATCTAACATACTTATAATTAAATTTTATATGTATATAGCCAAGAAATAGTTAATAGGACTAGTGTTCACTGATCTGCTGCTGAACATTGGCATATATGGTAGCAGTTTGTTCGTTGATCTATTTCATCAACACGTTTGCATCATAGCTCCTCTGACGTGGGCTCATGAAATACCCACAATAGAAAAAAAAAAAAAAAACACTCATAATACATGCCACCTTATCACACTGTCAAAGGGAGAGATGGTCATTTTGCCACGAGGATTATTGCATTTTCAAGTAGCTTACGGTAAGAGAAAGGCAATTGCTTTTACGGTTTCCAGTAGCTCAAATCCAGGCCTTCAAGTCCTTAGTTTTGCTCTGTTCGATAAGGAGTCCCACATAGGTGAGAACAGGCTAGCAATTTTAACAGACGGGATATAAATATAAAGCAAGTGAGGCTGTAAAAGTTAACCTGATGGGGTTACTATCCTGAACCGGTCAGAACCGTTTAACCACCGGTTTGGACCGATTTTGCCAGTTTTTTGCCAGTTCAGCCGGTTCTAAGCCGGTTTACATCAAGGCCGGTTTCAGGGGCTATCCGACCGGTACCTAGTCCGGTTCAACCGGTCGGTCCGGTCCGGTTTTGACTATCTTGGTTGTGACATCGGGTTGGGCTTTGTTTATCATTTTTTTATTTGTTTTAAACTTGGTTTTATTTCCACGTTATGTGAACTCGTTCATGTGAGACTTTTCTACTCATGGACAAATGTTTTCATTATTCAGTAAATGCATGTTTTTATTTTATTATTTATATCTTTTTATGTTGTATAACATGCGGGGTAGAAATGTGTCACAACACTACAAATGAAGGTTGCGAGGGTGGTGCACTGCATGGCCTACACGAATCGACAATGAGGTATGCAGATTCTCTCGCAACCACCCCTCATTCTCTCGCAAAGCTTCCATCACCCACACACAGCAAAGAATCACTCATCACAGGGTTACAATCATGTAGGGTATGTCTGTGTGCGTGTTACAAATTGTTCCATCAATATAAAGTCACAGATCATATTAACAAATATGTATAATTATTATTATTATTTTACTCAAACATACATCAAAATATCATTTATTCCACTGCACTGTTTTTATCTTTTAATAAATTAGATTATTAGCCACTCAAACAACAAAGAAGTAATACACACAATAGTGTCAAATTCCTTTGGCTCACTCGCTGTGAGCATATTAGTAGTGCATGCCGTAAATGCTTCATAGATATATTGCAGTAATAGCAACAAAGTACCATAATTAGGGATGTAAATGAGTAGGATCTGAGTAGGGTACTATAGTCCCCTTCTTCATACTTGTGTTTGAAAAAATTATCCCTACCCGGACCTGTATCCTCGTGGGTAACAACTTTGGTACCGTTACCAGTACCCTTTGGGTACCTAAGTACCCGTACACGCATCTTTTACCCACACTTTAACAGTGAAAAAACAATAAATAACAAAAGAAAGTTATAACAACTAAAAAACGATTCAAAGGTCTTTTAAATCTACTAATAAATATTACAAATCAAAATATTTAAATAAATAAAAAAATCCAAAAAGGAATAATAGATGCAACTAGGTTTAGAAAGTTAATAATCTTTAGATTAGTTTTGGTTTTAAAATTTGTATTATAGTTAAAATTATATATATTAGTAATATTAATAAATAAATAAATAAATAAATAAATAATTATATATATATGTACATATGTGCGGGTATGGGACGGGATGGGTACCATAGTACTCGTACCCATACCCATTTATATCTACGGGCAATTATCCGTACCCGGACCCTTACCTATTGTGCCGATAATTACCCTATCCATTATGGGTAATTTTTGCAGGAACCCAATAGGTAGAGTACAAATTGCAATCCCTGACCATAATTCGAAACTAAGAAAACGGAGTATGATAGAGGGCGATGTGAGATTGCTTACCATAATAAAGGATCCATACAATTGCTTCTGCATTTGAAAAACAATGGCATAAGCTCTCAATAAAATTAATAAAAATGCAGAAAGAACATTCTATTTTTCAGAAGACAGTGGAAATTCTAAAATAGTTATGATTTAACTCCTTTATGTTCTTACATTATCTTCTCTCTTTTTTTGTAATTTGTTATTTTCTTCCCTTCCCTTCCCCTTTCAATAAACAAAAAGTAAAATCTAAAATTTGTTATAACTTAAGGGCTCGTTTGGTGGTCATGATAAGGATGACATGATATGATAAGCTATCACATCCTGTCTGAAACTATTGTTTGGTGAGCCTGTAGGATAGGATAGATCAATCTTGACACCTATCATATCTTGTTCATCTAGTTAAAATTCTATCATGAGGGGAGGGCTAGGTTAAAACTCAACAAGATAAGATAAGGTGATTTAACGTATAATAAAATATAAAAAATATTTTATATATAAAATAATTAAAATATAAATAAAATAATAATTTAAAGTATAATAAAATATAACATGGTTACCAATAAAAAGGTATAATAAAATATAAATATTTAAGACGATAAAATATTAATAATTAATTTTAAAATTTATTTTTATTTTGTCACAAGGCTAATTTTATTATTTTATATTATTTGAAAAACTGAAAAATATAAAATATTATTCTAATAATTTACCTATATGTAAAGTAAAAACTAAAATGAATATTTAAAAATTATAAAAATTAATTTAAGTTAAACAATATTTTAAAAATTTATAAATTTATATGAACTTTTATCACAAGGATAATTTTGTTTTTATTATATAATTTTAAAAAAAATTAGTATTATTAAAAACTAAAATCTAATAAAATATGAAAACATTTAGAATAAAAACGAAAATTTTAAAATTCATACTAAAATTATAATGCTATCCAGTTGGTTATCTGGATAACAGCTCATCCTGCTCATATCCTATCCACTCCTATCCAGCTCTCTTATCCTATCTGCCCCTATTCCATCCTGACCACCAAACGAGCTCTAAATCCTTAAGGAGAGTCCAATCCAAAAAATTAATCCATTAGGTTGGAGAGTCTCAGGGATTAAATATTACATTGAGCTTATTTATTTACTTAATGTTGAACTCATAAGATTGCCACCCCTTCCCCTTTGGAGGCTTCAAATCATCTATCAAACTCTTAACCCAAAGTATCAATTATTTATGCCCAAACACACTCTAAACCCAATAATATGGTTGTTTTCTTTTTAACATTAAAACTTATTAAAATGTTTAATTTTTTAACAAAAAAATTTATAAATGCTCAATTGTATGCGATATATGGTGGTGACCAAGACCAAGACCAAGAGTAATGCTCGTCAAAAATCAAAACAGCTTTTTATCAACAAAACAGCTGAAATGTCTCAATTTCAGCTGTTCCCAAACATGCTCTATAGAAAGAAGTAACCCGTTGAGCTTACTTAGTGAGAGACTCTTAAAAGAAAGAAAATAAACTTTAGGAAGGTGAATCAGTTAGCAAGTAAACCTGGAAAACATCGATGCTTGTAATGTTCATCAAGGAAGGCAAAGGACATATCACCACAACAACTTTTCAGCCAAGAAAGTTCAAAGCCATAAACCAGCATATTATGAATATCTCTGCATGACATGTTGGTGTGATTGTATTCAGCAGGCCATGAGGTCAGATACATCATCTCTATACGACAGGAGTCTCCCAGCCCCAAATCCCATAGAGACTTGTCATCAACATTGACATAGAAAATACTCCCTACCCCATATGAATTATTCATGCAAGTTGCAGTGCCATCATCAGAAGAATGCATCGGATATTGACATGTCAAATATATCATGGGCTTTGTCAATTTCTTCTAGATTTAAAGGTCGAATTAAAAGCTGAAAATCTTGATATGGCTCAGAGGTATCATATTGATGGCTGAAATTATAAGTGGCTAAAGGATAACTCGGGAGGGAAGAGTAGTTATGCAGTACAATATTTGCATCCACTACTCGGATTGTGTAGTTGTTGTAATTGATTGACTGTACATAGTATTTTCCTGATTTCCAATACATCACCAATTGGTTGTTCTCACAAGATAGGTTGTACCTCATGTCACCACAGTGGTATGGACTATCATTTAGCCTGAAAGGGTGGCTTATGTTATGAATCCCACACGAACTGGAACAGTTAAGAGCACCCTTCGGCTTGCTGCTAGTGCTTGCATAGGATAGGATTGGGAACACCATCAAAAGGGTTATCAGCAATGCAACTGGGGAAGACATTTCTGTGATGGTAATGCAGAAAGCAAGTGGCAAATTAACTTGACTGGCAGAGATTAAAGGAAAACAAATATATCAAAAGTTATATCACAAATCACAGTACTGGTAGATAAGGACAAAGAAGTCCCAACATACATGTCTTAATGAGTATGCAGTTGAGGATAGCATTTCTATGGTCATGCATTGAGAAAGTTGGCAAACTAACCTTGCTATGGAGATAATAGAGATAAGCAAAACAATCATACCAAAATTCACATGAATACATCAAGACAAACTCAACAAGTCCTATGATGTTGAGAGGATCTAGGACTGTCACCACACAGATGCATTCAGATATCTATTATTATCTTTTTGACGTAAGCACCTATGTCATATGAGGCAATTATTGAGAAGTTTAAACCAAAACAAGGGCTGTTGGTTAAGGCATTGCTTCATGTGCTCATAACCTGCACTGAGCCAAAGACTCAAGAGACATGGGTACTTCTTTAGTAATAATCTCCTCTTACATTGGCTTGTTATTCATGGTTTGCTTCAATGTAGAACATGCAGTTGGCTTTGATAGCTGTCCAGATTTATCATGTGGAAATCAAGTTATCAGATTCCCTTTCCAAATCAAAGGGAACACTCCACAACACTGTGGCTATCCCGGGTTTGATTTAGTTTGTGCATCAAATAACGAAACTGTGATCGAACTCCCCAACTCAGTGAAGCTCAATGTCAGAAATATTCACTACAAAAAGCAAAGAATTGAGTTATATGATCCACATGGGTGCCTTATAAATCAACTCCATAAACTCAGTTTATTTTCTTCCCATTTCCAGTACAAAGCCAACTCTTCTATTGACTATAACTTTTTCAATTGTTCACTAGCAGATAGAGATTTGAATCCCAAGTTTAAGCTTCCGTGCCTAACCACCTCAAACTCTCAACTATATGCTATTCCATCTTCAAAAAAGATAGAGAACCTGCCCCTGTCATTTTGCACCAAAATGTTTAATATTTCATCTATCCCTTCAGATTTTCTTCATAAGGACAATATTCTTCATTTAATATGGTCTGAGCCGAACTGTAAACATTGTGAATCAAAAGGGAAAATATGTGGGTGGAAGAATGGTACTGCCAACAATGAAATCCATTGTTATGTCAATCACAAAGGTAACCCTCTTGATTCTAAAGCATCTATAAACACCACTACTATACTAGCTATAGTTGTCTCCCTCCCAATGAGACATTGAATGGTTAAGCATTGAGTTTCCCATGCTTCTTGGAGGTTCCATGTTCAAATTTTGACTTTTGTTAGTTTCATTTGCAGGTTCATCATCAACACCTCTAGTGACCACAGGTCAGCTTTCAATTTTAGTTGTGCTTTTAGGTTACTATGAACCTGTAAGAACATGATCATTTTCTCAAAATATAGTTTTGATAGTTGCAGGATCAGTCATAGGATCATTGTTTGTTGTTATCCTCTTGACTGGTGCACTTTATCACATCTATGATTCTTACACACTTCGAAAAGAAAAACAAGCAATTTTTGAAAAGTTTCTAGAAGAATATAGAGCTCTCAAGCCCACCAGATACTCATATGCTGAAATCAAGAGAATCACCAATAATTTTGCGGACAAGTTAGGGGAGGGAGCTTATGGAACTGTGTTCAAAGGAAGCATTTCCAAAGAATTCATTGTTGCTGTGAAAATCTTGAATGATTTCCAAGGAAATGGGGAAGATTTCATCAATGAAGTTGGTACAATGGGTAGAATCCACCATGTTAACGTTGTTCGTTTGGTTGGTTTCTGTGCTGATGGCTTTAGAAGAGCTCTTATTTATGAGTTCATACCAAACGGTTCACAACAGAAGTTCATAAATACACCAGACAACAAGCAAAACTTCCTTGGTTGGAAAAGGCTGCAAGAAATTGCTCTAGGCATTGCTAAAGGAATAGAGTATCTTCACCATGGTTGTGATCAACGCATCCTCCATTTTGATATCAAGCCTCAAAATGTTTTATTAGATAGCAATTTCACTCCAAAAATTTGTGATTTTGGTCTATCCAAATTGTGTTCCAAGGGGCAAAGCATGGTATATATGACAACAGCAAGAGGAACTTTGGGCTACATTGCACCAGAAGTTTTCTCAAGAAACTTTGGGAATGTATCTAACAAATCAGATGTTTATAGTTATGGAATGATGCTGCTTGAAACAATAGGTGGGAGGAAGATCACAGAAAACATAGTGAAAAACACTAGCCATGTTTACTACCCAGAATGGATTTATAATCTTTTAGAAGAAAGGGAGAAAAAAGAATTCATGTTGATGATGAAGGGGATGCAAAAATTGCAAAGAAACTAGCTATTGTGGGACTTTGGTGCATCCAGTGGCATGTTGTGGATCGACCATCAATGCAAATTGTGGTTCAAATGTTGGAGGGAGACGTAGATAGATTACCAATACCTACTAATCCTTATGCTTCTGCAGGTCCATCAAGAGCAAGTGCAAGTGTGCAAAGCGTGGCTGCTAGACAACTCACCCAAGCTTTGGAAATAATCCAAGAATTAGATTGACTTATATAACTCAATGGTCAGATAGGTTTGTAATTCCCCCCCTGGGATATCCTATTAAACATGACATGCAAAATGTAAATCTAAGCTTTGCATTTGATGGAGTCTTTTCTTTTTGGGGAGAACACTAGATGTCTTTTTATATAAGTTGTTTTGATCTTGACATTTTAAATATGCTTTTGTCCGAGATAAAACAATTAAAAGACAACATCTATCTATCTATTAACAATACAATTTTATCCTCTATGCAATATAGTTTTGCCATGTGTCATATTCCCTATGCATGAAATGTTGCCATATGTCATGTGCCAAGTGTCAACATTACAATTTTCCAATTTATTATTGTATTTATAAATTTGACAAAAAATAACACGCTAAAAATAAAAATTGAATGAAAATTACCGAAATTGAAATTTAAAGTTTAAATGAAACTAATTTAATCTAATTATTTAATTTATTTCAATTTTAATTTCAAACTTAAGGTCATACAATATGTATTTACGTAAATCTTATCAAAATTGAAATTAAATTTAAATTTCGTGAATTAAAATTTAAATAAATGTATCAAGTATCACCTTTTAAATAACTCATATTCAGAAATGTAACAGCTTATCTTAATAACTTTGTCTCCATTTATTTCTCAATTATTTTGATCTTATGAATTTTAAAATTTATTATCATAGAAAAATAAGACAATAAACAAAAAAGAAAATGCAGGTGTAACTGATGCCTATCGAAATGATTTACATTTGACATATAGTGGTATTGTTAATTGGTAATAATGTTACATCTTGACCCGTATCTTTACGATTATTAAAACAAAATTTAATTTCATCAAGAAAGGATATATGTAACATTATATTGTAACATCAAGAATATTTGTCACCATGCTATTAATTTCTTTTTGAAAATTAAAGCAAATTTTAAATTACTAACATGTATATCATAATTAGCATTAAGTTATAGTTTTTTAATAACTTTATCTCCATAATGACGCTAAATAATTATGTTCTTACTAATTTTTTTTATTATCTATTATGTATGCTAGAAATGTTTGTGTATTGTGTGTGTGTGTATATATAATCTATCTATCTATATCTATCTTTTATAAATAATACAAAGCAATCCCCTATACAAGAAAAATTTATTATGTGTTAGTTTCTAAGTGTCATTATCATATCTTTTTTATTGTCTATTATATTCATACAAATATAAAAAAACAAAAGAAAACATTTATGATTTGCCCCGTGCGGGCACGGGATCAAAGTCTAGTTTAAATATAAAAAAATTATCTATTATGTATGCTAGAAATGTTTGTGTATTGTGTGTGTGTGTATATATATAATCTATCTATCTATATCTATCTTTTATAAATAATACAAAGCAATCCCCTATACAAGAAAAATTTATTATGTGTTAGTTTCCAAGTGTCATCATCATATCTTTCTTATTGTCTATTATATTCATACAAATATAAAAAAACAAAAGAAAACATTTATGATTTGCCCCGTGCGGGCACGGGATCAAAGTCTCGTTTAAATATAAAAAAAGCCCATAACTGATATTGTATGTTACAGCTGCCAAGAGCTAAATGTAAACAATGAGAAGCTCCTAATAAAATCAGGATATATGTTCGTTACTGTGGATTGACCTCTTTACGGCAAGCGGTTCATACCACTCGGGACCAAATCCCGCAGCTTTTCTTGCTTCCTCATTAAAAGGTGGTTTTAGAGGTCCTCTGAAATATGTCCTCACTATTGCATGAAACTTTGGAATCACTTCGTTCTCCTCTTTTGTAGTTCCACTTTCTACTGCACAAATTTCTTGCTCTTCTTGATCTGAGACTGGCTTCCTAGACCTCTGGCATAGATACTTGAACCACTTCACTCCAGCAGCACAATGGGTAATTTCTTCAGGGTAAACTATTCTTTCTAGTAAATCTGCTGTAGTGTTATCACCACCATTGCGGAAACGAGAGATTGTTGTAGGCAACACATCAAGTCCTCTGGCCTGTGTTCATACTCAACCAGGTGGAACATTTTAGATACCAGAAATCTATTTTTATGAGGTGGAATCATGAGGGAGAGAGGCCATAACAAGAAAATATAGTTCAAAAGTAGCATAGCAGTAAAACAAAGAAATATCCTAAGCCTAATGGCACTAAATTTTTTTATTTTTTTTGGGTACATTGCAATTCCTCACATAAAAGCCTTCCCAAAATAACAATTTCAGGATTCAAAACCCTAACATTGTAGGTATGCTCGCCTTCGGTTGCAATCTACTTCCACTATGACCACTACTCTTGAGTTGATGGCAGTACTTCAAAGTCAAATGGAAACATATTTACCATAAAAAAAGGGAAGCCATAAGGGGCATTTGGAAGAGCTTATAGACAGCTTATTTGGGATAACTAATGAAAATAAACTTATGCAAATAACTTATAAAAATAGTTTATGATCTTCAAATAACCTTTTTTAGCTTATTTCAATAAGCTTATCAGAGAAACTTATGAAAATAAGTTATTTTTAGATTATTTGAAAAAAGCATATTGAATAAGCGATTAATCGAGTAGTTTATCCAAACACACTCATGATACTTAATTAAATAGTTAATCTAAATGAGACAACGAACATTTGTTTTGTTTTGTTTTTTTTTTTTGCTTTCCAGATACCAGTTTAGGTTACGGGAGGATCTTACAATGGTATCTACCAATGAAAGTGCACTAGTAGGAATCAAACCCAAGACCTTTCTGTCAAGGCTGTTTGGTCGTATCGGTTGAGCGTACACAAGAAAGATCCAAATAACATGCGTTTTAGGTTCAAACTCTCTTGTGAATAGAAAACTTGCTGACATGAAATTCTGAGCCCCACCGGCACCTAAGTGTTGTACTCTAAATAACTTCAACAAACTCACATCCCTGTTCAAGATTACTGCAAATGCCATCCAAATATGATCACTCAAGCATGAACAAAGTTCATTGCAAGGGTTTTACTACGGTAGCAATTTTCCTTGTTATAATTTTGTTATAGAATTTTAACAATCTTCCCTCATCAAGTGATACACAAGAAAACCTCCAAGAAAATCAGTTACTTGAGAACCAATGAAAAATTTGATATTTGATATACACAGTACATTCTTTTCTTTTCTTTAGCCAAAGACAAGAGTTTCTAATTCAAAACTTTCCAAGATTTAGCACCAGCTACAAACACTAATTAGTAATTAGGATATGTTTGGTTCAAAGGAGGAGAGGGGAGAGGAAGCATTTAATGGAGGGGAAGGGAGGAGGGGGATTTTAATAAGATATCATATTTGGTTAAGAGGAGGGGAGGGGAGGGATTTTAATGAAGGTGGGAAATAACACTTTTCATGTTTGGTTCACAAGGGGAGGGTAGAGATTTTAGAACTAATTTACTTTTATACCTATATAATTTTGGATTTCAAAATACATAAGTAAGGATATTTTAGTTAATGTGTTTAAATATTTTTAAACCCCACGTTCCCCTCCAAATTCCCCTAATATCGGAGGGGAGCCAAAATTAAGTGAGGAGAGAAAATTGAACCAAACAAGAAAAGTTTATAAAAATCCCTCCCCTTTCCTACATTCCCCCCCCAACCAAACACAAAGCACTCCAGCATTAATAAGCAACCATCTTGATTCAGCCTTGATTTCCACGAAAACTGATACAAGTATCTAATGAGGTTAATTGCCTCAGTTCATCAGAAACACAAAGCAAAACCATAAATAATTAGAGTGGCTGAAAGGTTCAATGTAAGACACACCTCATGGACACAATGCTCAACTGCTAATCGTGATAGTAAATCCTTGGAAGTAGCAGTGGCAGAATCCCAAAGGCCATCATGAGCTGGCAATGCTCCATAATAAGAACCAAGCTCCTCAAGCCGTGCAGCAAGAAGAGTGAAGTGCCGCCCTTCATCCTGTGCTAACTTCACAAAATCCATAAAGAATTCTCTAGGCATTGCCTCTTGCTTACCAAAACGAGCTATTATATCCTGCAAGAATGTATTATATGCATAAATATTTACACTATAAGTGAAAGCAGGGAATCCTAATCCAATGGTAACAAGACTAAGACATCAAAGTGTAAAGGAATGAAAAGAGGAATACCTACCCAAGACAAATCAATGGCCCAGCTTTCAGTGTGAGCAAGGCTATGCACAATGGCTATCCTGCTCTGCAAGCTGCCCGCTTTGCCCAGCTTCGGCATCAGACTCGGCGCTACCAACTTCACCTGCATTTCACATCAAAATAAAAGATAGAAACTTGTTTATCTCAGTGAGGCATTTCATCAAACACATGACGACCCATTTGAAAGTGAACAAGATCGAATCGAAGGGGTGAGGGAATGAATGCGGTACAGACGTTGGAGAGCCTTGCGGGGCGGTCAGGGACGAGAAGGTGGCGAGAAGGGTGGTAAGGATGAGTGATGGTGCCATGGAGCCACCGAGTGGCGACCGAGTCACCGAGTCGGGCTTTCTCGAATGGGTCGGCGGTGTTCAGAACTCGGAGCGCTGCTTCCACTAAGCTTTCTTCGCTTTGGGATTCATGATCTGGTCCCATCTGTCGTCCGGGGAATTTGATATTTAGAAAGAATTTAGAATGAAGTATAAATTTGGGAATTTTCTTTATTGTATGAAGGAAATGGTTTTTTTATAAAAAAATTGAAAATTAAATTTATTGTATTTTTTTTAAAAAAAAAGACTCATTCTTACTTCTTAGACAGAGAATTTTGGTCCCTATTAAACACTCATTTGGACTCACAGGGTGAAGTTGAAGAGAGAGAAATTGAGATGAGTCAAATGGGTGGATGCCCCAATCAGCAGCATCGGGTGTATGATTTTGCGAAGATGGCTCTGATAAAGATCTTCGCTCACCCCTACGCAACAGTTCTGTATATATATCTTTCTCTATTAGTATTATCAATGAATCAATCTCTGATTATTCATATTCAATATTCAATAATTGAAGGTGTGCGACTTGTATTGTGGAGGAGGCACAGACGCGGATAAGTGGGTCGATGCTCAAATTGGTCACTACATTGGAATTGGTATGTATGTAATGTATCCACTACTCAGTACTCACAACTCAGTAAAACGTATCCATTGATTGATTGTGTACTGTAGATGGCTGTTCCTCTGCGATAGAGCAAATTCGAGAAGCATGGGACACCCACCGCAAATCTTATACTGCTGACTTCTTTCACTGCGACCCTTCCACGGTTCGGTCACCTTCTCTATTCCCCCACATCACATAATCATCATCGCAAGCCTTTTGTTGTAAACACAATAAATAATTATATCTATTATTATTAACTTTTCTTTCTGACAGGAGAATATAGAAACACATTTGGAGGAGAAGCTCAATACGGCTGATTTTGTCTGCTGCCTGCAGCATTTACAGGTCTCACTTTCAATTCATCTTATCAATCAACCATTCTATTTCTATATTTCATTTTGTCTGTTTATTACATGGTCAAGTTTAGTAGTTGCTGGACGATATCTTTTTCTCTCACATTTCCTTTCTTTTACACTTAAGGCTAAATTTGGTATACAATTAAATTTTAAGAGAGGAATTTTTTTTATGAAGCAAATATTAATGGAGTAAGATTTCTTGTTCCTTAAAAAAACACATTAAAGATGTTTGGCACGTAAACACAAATTTTAACAAAAGGAAAAGTAGAATCAGAAGCAGCAAAGCCTTCAAACTGAAGGCAAGCTTTCTCTGCAAGATTGTTGTACAAGGCTTGAGATGATTGAGGTGCACACACACAGATCTAAAACTTCCTTACCAACAAATCTTCAAATTCTAAAAAAAGAATAACGTAACTGCATAAAATCTCAGTAATTGAAAGGAAACGCCAGAGGAGAACTGAAGGCAATGCCGATGGGACTGCGGTGGCCAGCGCGACAGCAATTTCACTGCTGGTGACTCTGCCATACATACCACAGGTAAAGCCCAGTTATCCTAGCAGAACCACTGCACTGTTCTTGATGTCGTTCAGGCAGCCGCTGCAGCTGGTGTTAACAATTTGGTGGCAAGAACTGGTGGAGTGAGAGAGAGGGGGGGGGGGGGGGGGGGGGGGGTGTTGGAGGGATTGGCTGAAATGGTAAAGAGAGAACTGGACACAGAGGGTGAGGGGTTGAATGACAAAGAAAGAAAAAGGGATGGAAATCTACCCTAGTCAAATGAGGGGTAATACTTACTCCAAAATAAGGAGAAGTTTTAATCGCATAAAATTTCCTTCCAGACCAAACATACTTAATTTCTTAAAAATTAACTACCCTAGACTTTACCCCCTTAATAACATACCCTCATCTGATAAAATCTTAAGAAAACAAGATAGAGTAAATCCAGATAGAGTCTCAGGTCCTTTTGAAATATAATTATTCGGTGCTTGCAATGTTTGTAGTTGCTATCTCTTCTAACACTTCTTTTATTTGTTTTTTAGTTAATCCTTTAAGATTTTCCTGCTGATTAACTTCTCTAATGCAGTTGTGTTTTGAAACCGAAGAGAAAGCACGGAGACTGCTACATAATGTGTCATCCCTGCTGAAACCAGGGGGTTATTTTCTTGGTATTACTCCCGACTCATCTACCATATGGTATGAGGCTTAAAAATCAGAGCCCTATTCTTCTTGGATTTAGTTGCATGTGCTCTTATTTATTTATTTATTTTGTATTCTTTTTTTTTTTGGGTCTATTGGTGGAACCGATGAAGAAAATTCGTAGTGTCCAAATTAATTTTTGGGAATTTGATGCCACCTATCTAGAACAAAATGTGCCATTATACATTCAAGGTTGAATGAACGATTTTCATCGTATCATTTAATCGTTGCTTCAACTAAAAAAACCTTAGAATACTTCCCTGATTTATCTGGTCTGAGATTGTACTGCAAGCAGAAATATTTCCATTGTTCTGGAAGCAGTCCCCGGCGCAGCTAAAAGGTGTACATGTACATTGTTCCTCTTATTCAGTTTCATCTCTTAAACTTGAAATATAATTGGATAATAATGCTTGTGTTTACATCGGTTTCCCTTGATTTTCCCATTTCCATTGAGGTAGATGATGATTAGATTAGAACACCTAATTTTATCAGCTGACAATTTCTAGTAGTTGTTTCCTAGGTGTGAGATTATGAGCAACATATTTTAATTATCTCTCTCTGTCCAATAGAAGAGAAAAAAGAAAAGGAAAAGAATTGTCTAGTGGTTTCAGATGAAATCTACAGTCCAGATTTAGATAATGAATGATCTTATTTTAATTTAATAATTTCGTTCATGCTTCTATTTGTAGTTTTTTCTGTTATTTTCTATAAGGATTTCATCCATCACATTACTTTTGAACTTGGATTCATCAGCTTTTGTCTTCATTACTGTCATTCTGAGCATTGATAAAGTCTGCTTGACAACTTTGTTCACAAATATACCAAATTATGTTAACATTGTAGCCATGTAGGGCCAAGTACCAGAAGAATGTTGAAGCCTATCACAATAAAAGCAGCAGCATGAAGCCAAACATTGTTCCCAACTGCATCCGGACAGAGAATTACATGATTACTTTCGAAGTTGAAGAAGAAAAGTATAGATCTCCATAATTTGATCAACTGCTTGTTGCTTATTCTTCTCTTTGATTATTTTAGTTACAATTTTATTGTTATTCATTTGGATCTGTTTAAATTTCCAGGTTTCCGTTATTTGGAAAGAAATACCAGCTGAAATTTGCTAATGATGCTTCTGCTGAAACCCATTGCTTGGTTCATTTCCCAAGCTTCATCAGGTTTACATCTTACTTCATAACCCAAGATTGACGACTGTGAGTTGTGAGTTGGTTGGTGGAGGTGCCAATGTGCCATGATACTGAGCAAATCTGATTTCAAAACAAAAAGTTTGGTTGCCCGTTTCTTAAATTTATTTTTGTTTAGACTTCACACACACAGAAATTGCAAACGTGCTGAAATTGTCTTTGTTCCATGTGGAATGTAAAATTTAAACTTCGGAAGGAACAAGAGTGGCTTTATAACTGCTTTTACTTGTTTGGTTCATATATCCAATTTCAACTTTCAAAATTCTGATATGGCGTCTGCTTGTTGAAACTCAGGTTGGCCAGAGAAGCTGGCCTTGAGTATGTGGAGATTCAAAACTTGACTGAGTTTTATGACGACAACAGGTTAGTTTTGCATTCTCTGGAGGACAATGATCCTTCCAAATCCTTCAATTATAATGTTTGGCATCAGCAATTTTGGACTTTCCAATACTGTTTTATTCATGTTGCCTTTTGTGATTGTTGCTGAAAGAGCACAATTGGCAGGCTTGCTAACAAACTTTGTTCCAAACCTTTCGGATCCTAGGGGGAAACTTCTTCCTCGATCATATGATGCGCTAGGTGATGCATTAATCGTTTCTTTTTTACCATTTTATCAGGATGTTATTAATAGTCTATAAGTTCATTAGTTTCACTATTATTTATGGGGATGCTGGGTTTTCCACTCCAATGCAGGTCTCTATACAACATTTATATTTCAAAAGCCTGACCCAGATATCACACCCCCAATTGCTACTCCATTAATGCAAGATGCAAGTTATAATTACGATGAGGTAATTACTATAGGCTATCTTATCTTCATTTATCTCTTTAGCAAATAAAAACTAGATCAAAGTGGGGAAATTTGTTTGAAAGTGGTACATCAAGGTAGAACAATCATTATCTTATTTAGTTTAATTAATTGGAGTGGTGACATTCTATGTTCTTATGTAGTCAGAACTAGACTTCTTTAAGCACATTAAAAGCAACTGATGGGTTAATTTCATTTTCAGGCTTGTATTGATGTGACTTCTATTATGTAGTACTTATTTTGTGGAAATGTCTCTACCTGATAGCTTTTAGCTTTTGCTTTACCAAAATCATGCTTTTCAATCATTTTATAATTAAAAATAATATTCTTTTGCATCCTTTTTTTAGGTTGTGGAGGAGTTCTTTTTGACAATCCATATGTATTGACTATCTTGGTATTCTTCTGGCAGGGGACCAACTGGCGAGATGATGAAATAAATGGACATGTAGAGCCTCCTTCTCTTGGGCTGGGCAAGATAAGCGAACAAAAAGGGATATTGGGTCCTGGCCCTGCAGATTTACGTTTTCCTGAGGCACTCTGACCATTCCAGCAAAGCTAGAGGTTTTGCCAATTTGCTGTTTCTAATGAAGTTAATACTTTATAGGTTAAGAAAAATGCAGCTAGTATTTCCTTCTCTAACCAGCAGTTAGGTAAACTTTGACATGTAGTCATTGTGCAGTGATTAGTTTATCCTGTAAAGAATGTTGTACTTGTTCGCTTTTCTGTGTCTTGTGCCTGGTGTCACACACAGCAGAATATATATACATGAAGCACACGCTTGAATTAACACCAGAGTTTGGATTGGGAATAACAATGAATCAATATTATTGGCCTTATTATTATTTTCCTGCTTCAATAAGAAATGAATGAATAGTGCATTTTTGGCTTGGATTTTGCAAGAGCGGAACCTATGCGGTGTGCAATTTTCGAGCTTCTCCCGGAAACCACCTTTCACTCTTTAAACAATCAAACCAATTCAGAAAAATGGATTTTTATCTTTTCATAAAATTATTGGGGAAGGTTCACGACCACTTTAACTCACTCAACAACCAACAGAAATTAGATTACATGTCTCGATCAGCAAAATGATTGAAGCTACCTTGATGATATATACCTTTGGTGTGTTGCTTTATTATTATTATTACATTACATGCAACAGAAACTGCCAAAATGAAAGGTACAGAAGGAATCTTATTATGCAGCCTTGAAAATTATACAAGTCTAATCTTCAAGTTCAATAATCTTCACAACTGAGGAGTCAGCAACTTTCTGGCAAACAACAACTCTGTCATGTGGCTTTATGATACCAAAAGCCTTGCCATGGTCTAAAGCGACCTTCAAAATTGATTCATTTGTTGCACTTTTAGACTCAGCCTGCGCCCACAAGATAAACAAACAAGTTCACAATTTTGCAATGGCTAACCTCAAATACTTGGAATAAAGGATTATTCAAATTGGTTTACTGTAATGACACTCCTAGATCAGAATAATCCTAGAATCTCTTGTGATGAATGGGATCATAAAACATACGGAAATAAGATAAGGCAAAATGAAGTTGATTTCACATCATGTTTCTATGCGGGAATTAGGAGTTTTAATGTTAATTGGGATTTGGGGCGTAACTGTTAATAATTTGGAAATTTAAAAAGGTATTTTTTTTAGCCTTGGAATATCTTCATTTTGGTTGGATCGGTATTTTATTTCCTAATTTGAATTGCTAATAGAATTTGCTTTATTTGATTTCCATTATACAAGGCACATTTTCAGTTCTAATATTTTAGATTTTAGATATTGAATATGTACGATAAGAATTTCTGTGGTTTTGAGATCTTCCATTGGTTCTCATTCCCCATCTTACATCCCTATATCAAATGACAAAAAAAAATTCTTACTGGATGTCTTGGATCTGCGAGCATAGGGAAAAGACCTCTCACTATAAGTGATTGCCTTGCCTGCCAAAAGGATCATAAAAGGAAACGGTAAGAACTGATTAGTTTCGTTGTCAAATTTTATAATGCAAGTCAAGACAAGAGTAAAGACAAACAATCAGTTTAAATAAGCACACACTAGTGGGTTTGAAGCAAGAAAGAAGTATATCAAGGTTAAAGGCATAGAACATCACCACAGTAGCATTTTCTCACCATTTACACTATTAAATCAAGTTTGAATTACATTTGCTTAACAGTTGCTTTTTTCCATGGATGAATGCTAACAAGCAATGTTTTTTACGTGCTTTTGAAGTAAGATAAGTCAAATTAGTTTCTTTTCTCTTAAACAAGGAAGCTAAAAAACATAAATATATATATATATATATATATATATATATATCAAAGTTGACAGAACTCACAAGAAATGATAACTTATGCATAAAACTATTTATCAACTATTTATCTAAACTGAAGTTATCAATCATAGAAGAAGCTGATACAACAAAAACAACCAAAGCCTTTTCCTTTTCCCACTTTGGTTGCAGAAGAGGCTGGTACAATAGGAAAAAATTACTTCTTATAATTTGCGTCAGTAGTTCAAACTCAATCCAGCTTTATTATCAAGCTCCATCACAGAATCCCAGATGCCAACCACTCAGCATAAAAGATCATCCAGGCACCCAACAGGACTGAGCTGACTCAAGGAACCTAATTAAGCTGACTCAAACAGATGGCCAGCCGCAGGATTTATGCACAAGTTAATGTCATTAAAGTTTCTCCTAATTTTCAACAACTCACTTGCATCATTCTAACATCTATGTGAATTTTCCAAGAAACAATATGTAAAGCTAATGTCAATTAAATACCTCAAAAGCACCAGTGAACGTCCATCGTAGTTGATTTGTCTTCAGTTGTGGAATGACGACAGATATCACAGGCATGGTTGGTCGGTACTTTGCAATCAACCTACACATTTACACAGAATAAATAACTCAAATGATGTTTTAGCAAGATATCAAATTTGCACCAAAAATAGCATGCAACTGTCAATAAGTCCACCCAACATGAACTGACAAACTATCAATCTAATGTTAATAGACAATAAACATAAGCATTTGCATTAATGACCAAAAACTGAGAACACTCTTTTAATAAAGGGGAGTGATAAAAAAAAAAGAGATAAAATGAAACCTTGCAGCCCTTCCAGATGAAGTGAAGCAAATAATAACAGAGGCCTTAACCTTGATGGCTGCTCGAACCTGCATGTTTCAACACAAGTATTTCCAAATATGTACTTTTCTCAACTCACTCCTTTGAGAAATTGAGTAGCATTGGTGGTGGTGAAAAAACAATCCCAAAAAATTGAGTAGTGAGAAAGAAAAAAGTACCGCAGAGGAAGCTATTGATTCCAAATGACTCATTGGCTCCCCCGCATTTTTGACAGTCTTCTTGAAATACAAATCTTGATTATAAACTTTCTCTGCCTACAAATAGAAGTTGATTAAGAGCCACACCTTAGAATGAATTCTGGCCTGGTTTGCACCTTAGTAAGCAGTCTGACTCTCAAAATGCATTTTCAAGCTAACTTGATGTTTGGGAAAAAAATAAAATAAAATGCATTCTAGTGTCTAGAATGGAATTTTGGGTCTAATTTACAAACGTGTCCTTAATGAAATAATATATATATTTGGGGAAATTACACTGACCTCCCTTAAGGTTTGTTTGACTTAATTACATCTTACACCCCTGTTCTTTCAAAAGCTACACTTACTTCCCCTTAGGGGAAGTCAGTGTAATTTCAATCACTACTCCTTTGGGGGAGGTTACTCTAATGACAACATAAACCTCAAATGAGGTTGGTGCAATTCTTAAAATAAAAAGGGTGGCGAGTGTAATTCAGCTAAACCTCAGGGGCGGTCAGCATAATTTTCCCTATATATTTACACAAAGCACAATATATCCTTTTACTTTAGTAACTTCACATCTAAAAGTAGTATTATCAAATGTCATCCAAACAACTCATTCTTACAAAACTACTTTTAGTGAATATTCCCAAGCAACACCAAAATTAATTCTTCCAAAATAATTCTCCTCAAAAGTATTTCTAGACAAATTATCTAAAACAGCTCCAGTTTCAGCTTAATTTCTCTCTTTCGAGGGGTGAGCCAGGAGGAGGGGGAATAATGAGTTCAAACTAGAATCTTCAGAGCAACCAATGAACATCATATGATCACCATTAAATTTAACATTATGAGAAGATTTATAATATGATGTCAAACTCAACAAGCTGTATGACAGTTAGAACCAGTGCACTCCCTAGATGATTATCAACAAGATATGGGGGAAAAAAAAGAGATTGTATCAAACAGTTTTTTAATACAAGTATATCATAATACAATTAGGAACAGCAAAATAAAGCACTTCCTGCAGATATGCATGTATGTGCACATGGGGGTGTGTGTAACCTCTGACACAAGAAGTAATATCTGCATATTTTAACAATTTAGTAAAACAAATTAAATAATCTGACAGACCCAGAAAAGAAGGCCATAAACATTTAGATGTCAAACACTCTGTAGATAGCAGCATTCCCATTATAACAAGAAGTAGAAAACATGTTACCACCCAGGCAAAAGGACAATGACCAAGGAAATAAATGTACACACCTAAAACCCTCTGCAAACATTGTAAGATGCAACTGATGGCAGAGCAAATTTCATAAAAGCCACTTGAAAAGCTTATATGAAAAACATTGGAGATTAGATTGTGTTAGTGATTAAACGGCTGTAAGACAAAGCCATAAATTATTATTATTAAAAAAATGCACTACGAAACTTAAGCAACAACAATAAATCAATTAAAAAACAACAGAGGATGAGAGATGGTTGACAATAAGACAACATCTGTAATAGCACAAACGGACATTTTACAAGATTACCTAACAAAAAAGAGAACCTAACCCCAAAGAAAAAATAAGGGTGAGATGGGAAACTCTGTTTTCTGTTAGCTAAAAGTGATAGGAATATCGTTTATAACTAAAGCACAAACCTACCTCAGCACAAATTTTTCCAACAATGGAAATAGTCTCTACTGGGTATAATCCCCGCAGGGTCTCTGCCCCAAGAACAATTGCATCACTTCCTGAGACAACGAAAAGGACAAAACACATTTAGAGATGAAAGGTTCATGGCATGCTTATGAATGATGTGATAAACAAAACAAAATTTTAAGAAATATTAATGAATAAACAGAAACATGTACATGTATCCAATGCTAGTGTCTAGACTATGCCAATAAAGCCATCAAAATCACAGAAGATAAAACAAGATACAACAAAAAATAACATAAGTCGGGAAAAAAAAAAATTACCATCCAACACTGCATTGGCAACATCAGTTGCTTCAGCACGAGTAGGTCTTAGATTATCAGTCATTCATAGTGTCCACGACACGAGTGACAACAGCCGGCTTTCCAGCCATGTTACACTTGTAAATAGCAGCTTTTTGGAATAAAAATACCTGTCAAATTCACATGGGTATATAAAAGATTCAAGTAAAGTTTTATATTAGAGAGTAAAGAAATAAAAGCCATATGCAGACAAACAAGTCATGATGCTGAAAAATACAACTAAACAAACGGAAGCATATCATAACAACTATTATGCCCTTGTAAATGAATATATAACATTGGTTATTCTGTCCAGAATTAAAAGCTAACCTTCTCTGGTGGAAGATCTATCCCTAAATTTCCACGAGATAGGATGATGCCGTCAGCTTCTCTCAGTATCTCATCAAAATGTGTCAATCCCTATGAAAATTTGCAGAAGAAAGTTGCATTTCAAAATCCCAAATCAAGTACACACATCAAAGGATCATGAACTACTGCTTTTACTGTTATAGAAGTGGAAAGTATAACTTTTGAATGATCTTGACGTTTCTCACCTCTATATTTTCAAGCTTTGCAAAAATCTGTGTCTGTTTGAGGTCACCTAATTTAGAGAGAAACTCGCGTGCCTGCAAAATGAAAAATGCAAGATTTTTCAAAATGGTATGAGGAAAACTAAAAAAAAAAAAAAATGATTCACTTAATTAAGACTCTTGTAGAACTAAACAAATTTAGAAGATAAATCAGTAAGCATGAAATTATTAACATGGGAGAAAAGGGAAATACATCTAATAGAAAGCAAATAAGTTATTCTCCCCTTCTCTATATTTTGCATTTACTACACAGACCTCTCCTCTAGTCTAAAACCCTACAGAAAACAACACCCTAGTATTTATGAAAAAACACCTTAAAATATAAAATGTTGTCGTGCCTAAAAATTTGTTACACAAGGCTTTAGATAGTAGATATTCTGCGGTCAATTATCATTCCAATCCTTATTTAGCCTTACATTTGTTGAGAAAGGGGGAAAAATACATTCATTTTGTGTAGGTGGATCTTGAAGTCAAATGTTTGGGAATCAAATTGAACCTTCCTTTCAGCCTTACCTAAGTCCAAACCAGGCTAGGAATGACAACTGATCATGAAACGTCATAAGCACCACCTAGTTAAGGAATTTGTCAGGTGCCAAACAATATTTTGTAGTTGCAGCATTTTTCATAAATACAATTTTTTGGGTACACTACACTGTATATTGCTCTTCCCCAGTGTTAGGACATAGGGAGGTATATGCTTGGAGCAATTAGAAACAGTTAGGCAATTAGTTTAGTTAGACGGGTTCCTTTGGGTAAATAGGGGGAAAGGGTGGGGGGTGGGGGTTACTCTGATTTGTTAGCATTGGGGAACCGAGCATCGGCTCGGTTGTAAAAGGGGAAACCCTTGGAGGAGAATTCTGTCTTTGATTTAGTACTATTCAATAAAATTGTTCTTTTCCTTTCTCTGCTTCCATCATTTCTCAACCCTCTAATTTGGGTTCCTAACACCCATCGGAAAAGGCTTTGGTTATTTTTATTGTACAAGTTATGTGAATGTTTTCATAATAGAGGGGAAGCTTGCATAGTAAATGAAAAACATGGGAGAAGGGAGAGTACTTTGCTCAAAATAAATAAGCAAAAAGATAAAACAAATAAGGAAAATCCCTTATTTGTTAGCACTGGGGAACAGAGCATTGGCTTGGTTGTAAAAGGGGAAACCCTTGGAGGAGAATTCTGTCTTGGATTTAGTACTATTCAATAAAATTGTTCTTTTCCTTTCTCTGCTTCCATCTATTTCTCAACCCTCTGATTTGGGTTCCTAACACCCATTGGAAAAGGCTTTGGTTTTTCGTAATAGAGGGGAAGCTTACATAGTAAATGAAAAATATGGGGGAAGGGAGAGTACTTTACTCAAAATAAATAAGCAAAAAGATAAAACAAATAAGGAAAATCCCTTACATGGCGAACATCTTCAGCATGCCGGGTGTAAGATAACGAAAGGAAGTCGATATTGTTTTGAACACCCCATGTGCTTATTACCTGAGTTATTGAGTGAAATATCAAAAGATTAACACAACTGCAAGAAAGTAACAAGAAGGTATTATTACTACATCTGTTGTGTATACACATTAAATCTTTCAGATTGCCAAATAATTAAAATTGACCATATTCACAGAATAACAGAAAGATAAGCTAATTTTAAGACAAAAAACATTTAATAAGTATCAAGATTGCTAAAACCAACCTAAAATATAATTCAATTCCACCACCAAAATCTCCGGGTGAATATAGATAAAAACTGAAACATACTTTCACAAGAAGCAAAAGTAGAATAGAAATTTGTGTCCACATAATGTGATTCTCACTACTTTATGCATACAAATTTCTCATAGTTACCTCCTTATCCTTATCAGTAAGAGTAGGAAGATCAATATGAATCTGAGAGACATGTAAAGTATACAATGATCCAGGAAGTGTAGCAGAATTTTTTATGACACAAGTGACATCCTCGCCATCCACCTCACTGACCTGCATTGTGAAATCAAAACCAATTGAGTGACAATAGTGACAAAACTGGATACCTAGTAGATATGATGAATCATGCAAAACTGGAATTGAAATAATTCAATATTATGTACATGCAATATCCGAGTAACTTTTGTTCTTTCAAGAACGAAATGCCGAAAGCTACACCTAATAAGAATGAGAAACCATGATGAAAATTACCCATATAGTCCTAATGTCAACGGATTTGATTTGGCAGAATATTTAGAATTGATTGACAGGATATTATTTATTATTAGTGCAGATTTGTTGGCCTTTTAAAAGCACCAGATTCTGCATAATTGTACAGTTATGATTAGGTTATTATTAGATAGCCCAGCTGTAGGAACTCTCTATGTGGCTTTTTGGTCTCTAGTAGTGGTAAAGTGGAAACTTTTTATCAGCATTGGTGAGAGGAGTGGAATGTCTTCAAGTGTGGAACCTTCTGTGAGAGTTTGAGAGTACAAATTTTTAGAGTTTGAGAGAAATAAAGTGAGGTTCTTTCCTTCTTTTTTGCCCACTGTAAAAGGTGGCATCTAACCTCTTAGAATTGCAAAAGTTTGTTTCTGTCCATTTGCAGGTTTCTGGGTGGAGGTCAGAAGAATTATGTTGGTGGGTGTTGTTAGAGGTGTTGTGTGAAGGTTTCGGTTGCGTTGGCTGGTTTGTGGTTGGACTATTGTAGCTGGCCTCAAGGTCCTTGCAAGCATGCATCATTTTCAGTATTTTGATCTCACACAACTGCTCTCAATGAAGAATTTTCTAACTCGGGCGCTGGCCCCTTTTATTGTCGGGCTGTTAACCTGTTAGAAGCTGGAGTTTTGGTTGATTTGGCTGTTCTGTATAGTGCCTTCAGTTTCGGGTGTTTTGGTGCCATTTTGGCAGTGGATTTCCTGTACAAACGTGGTGGTCTCTTGGTGGTTTCTCTTTGTACGTTCATCTGGCCTCTTGTTGGCAAAGTTTATTAATTACACAATTGGTTCTCTTGGTTACACTTGGTCTTCAACAATTGGTGGATACTGTTTAGCTATTGGAATTCGGTGCATTTGGTCTGTTCTTGGTTTTTTGGTTTACAATGGTGTTCTTGATTTGGTTATACTGGTTTTTTCTTTCTTTGGCTAGGACTTTGTAATATTAATGCTGGGCAGGTGTTGTTCTAGTATTCCAATTACATTTGTCCTACTATTAGTTATTTTTGGTTCTTGTATTTGGGATTGGGGTACCCCTTGTACCCTTATCAATATACTTTTGGCTTATCAAAAAAAAAAAAAACTGTTACATTATTGTACAGATTGTATTATCACTATTTAAATGAGAATTCTCCAGCAGGAGAACAGAAGAGTTTCAACCTACATTTTTCTAAGTTTCACATGGTATCAGTCTAGGTTGCGATCTACCCTAGTTTTGCCAAAAAATCCGAGCCTCTTGTTCTTTTTCTCAAGTCTGTCCTAGTCTTGTTCTTTGTCCCTTCTGCGATTTCTTCCTTGTGATTTATTCTCAGCCTCATGTCTACTGAAAAGTATGATATCTTGTTCGTTCGTCTTAATGGCAAGAACTATCCAGCCTGGGCATTCCAGTTCCAGATCTTTGTCAAGGGTAAGGACCTCTGGGGTCATGTTGATGGTACCAGTTCTGCTCCTGACAAAGACAAGCAGAAGGATGACTATGCCAAGTGGGAAGTCAAAGATGCTCAAGTCATGGCATGGATCATAGGGTCTGTTGATCCCAATATTGTTCTCAACCTCAGACCATTCAACACTGCAGCCAAGATGTGGGCCTATCTGAAGAAAATATATAGCCAAAATAACACTGCTCGCAGGTTCCAGCTTGAACATGAAATTGCCATGTTTCAACAGGATAGTCTATCAATTTCTGAATTTTATTCTTCTTTCATGACTCTTTGGGCTGAATACACTAACATTGTCTATGAAGATTTGTCAGCTGCAGACCAAATTGCAGTGCAGAAAGTTCATGAAACTACTCAAAGAGATCAATTTCTTATGAAATTGAGATCTGATTTTGAGGGTATTCGGTCCAATCTCATGAATAGGGCTACTGTCCCCACCTTGGATGCATGCCTTAATGAGCTTCTTCGTGAAGAACAGCGTCTCCTAACTCAAACAAACATGGAACAACAGAAATCTGCCTCTCTTCCAATTGCATATGCTGTCCAAGGCAAGCCTAGAGGACGAGACTTGAGTGCTGTCCAGTGTTTCTGCTGCAAAGGATTTGGACATTTTGCTTCACAGTGTCCTAAAAAGTTCTGCAGTTACTGCAAAAAAGATGGTCACATCATTAAGGACTGTCCTATACGACCACCAAGGAGAACTGCAACAGCATTTACTGCCTCTGTTGGTTCTTCCACTGCTCCTGGTTCTGTGGTTCAGAATGCTCCTGCTCCTGTACAAACCTTGACCCCTGAAATGGTCCAACAAATGATAATTTCAGCTTTTTCTGCTTTAGGACTTTCAGGTAAACCTTCTAATCCATGTTCTCCTTGGTACTTTGACTCCGAGGCATCCAATCATATGACCAACACTACTGATACTCTTACAAATGTCACAAAATACTCTGGTAATCTCCAAATTCATACTGCTGATGGAAATAATTTACCAATCACAGCAATTGGTGATATTTCCTCATCCTTAACCAATGTTTTTGTTTCCCCTGGTCTCACTAGTAACCTTATTTCTGTTGGTCAATTAGTTGATAATGATTGTCGGGTTGAATTCTCAAAATCTGGTTGTCTTGTGCAGGATCAACACTCAGGGAAGATGATCGCGAAGGGGCCTAAAGTTGGACGTCTTTTTCCTTTATCTCCATGTTCTTTTCTGCCTTTTGTTTCTTGTAATGCTGCTACAGTTAATTTCATTTTCCTCCAAAATTAAAATTCTGCGTTCTGATAATGGGGGGGAATACACATCTAATTTATTTCAAAAGTTCTTGCAGGAAAATGGTATTTTATCTCAAAGGTCATGTCCTTCCACACCCCAACAAAATGGGGTAGCTGAAAGAAAAAATCGCCATCTTCTTGATGTTGTCCGAACCCTTATGTTGGAATCCTTTGTGCCATCTCGGTTTTGGTGTGAAGCTCTCTCTACTGCTGTCCACCTTATTAATCGACTGCCTTCTCCATCATTAAACAATGATTCTCCTTTCTCCCGGTTATTTGGTCACAAACCCACTTATTCCAATCTTCGCACTTTTGGTTGTGTGTGTTATGTCCATCTTCCCCCACATGAACGCACCAAGCTCACAGCTCAATCTGTTAAATGCGCTTTTCTTGGTTATTCAGCCCACCAAAAAGGTTTTCTCTGCTATGATCCTAATCTACATAGACTTCGGGTTTCTAGAAATGTCATATTTCAGGAAGATACATATTTTTTTGCAACTAACCAAGACACTCTCTCTTCTACAATTTCTGTTTTGCCATTGTTTCCTAACACTTCTGCAGGAAAACCAGCACCAAAACCTTTCTTGGTATACCAAAGACGTCCGGCTATTCCACTACCTCCAAGGCCTCCTTCTGATCAATCCCTGGCTGCTGATCCGTTGCTTCATCCAGAACCACCTCCTTTACGTCGTAGTACTCGCGTTCATAAACCTCCGGAAAAGTATGGTTTTTCTTCCCCTTTATCTTTGAAAGCAACTTTAGCATCTGTTCCTATTCCTTCTTCCTATAACCAGGCCATGGAGCATAAATGTTGGCAGGAAGCTATTCAAGCAGAACTTCTAGCACTAGAAGAAAATCAGACATGGGACGTTGTTCCCTGCCCTCCATCTATTAAACCTCTTGGCAGCAAATTTGTCTTCACTATAAAGCTTCGATCGGATGGATCCATAGATCGATACAAGGCTAGATTGGTTGTTCTTGGCAATAGGCAAGAATTTGGTCTTGACTATGAGGAGACTTTTGCACCTGTGGCCAAAATGACTACTGTGCGTACTATTCTTGCCATTGCTGCCTCTGAATCTTGGCAAATAAACCAGATAGATGTCAAGAACACATTCCTCCATGGTGACCTCAAGGAGGAAGTTTACATTAAACTTCCTACCGGTATGCCTTTATCTTTACCTAATTCTGTATGCAAACTGAAGCGTTCTTTATATGGCTTGAAACAGGCACCTAGAGTATGGTTTGAAAAGTTTCGAACCACACTACTTGGTTTTTCCTTCATACAAAGCAGGTATGATCCGTCACTTTTTATACAAAAGACCTCAAAAGGAATTGTGATACTCCTTGTTTATGTGGACGATATTGTGGTCACCGGATCAGATCAAGAGGCTATCTCTACAATCAAGAAACTGTTGCATTCAACTTTCCACATGAAAGATCTTGGCAGGCTTACTTACTTCTTGGGATTAGAAGTACATTTTCAGCAAAAAGGCATCTATGTCAATCAACACAAATATATTCAAGATCTAATCCAGTTAGCTGGTCTCACCAATGCATCTCCTGTGGACACTCCCATGGAAATTAATGTCAAATTAAGACGAGATGAAGGTGAACTTCTACAAGACCCTACTTTCTACCGGAAGTTGGTTGGAAGTCTTATCTACCTAACCATCACAAGACCTGACATCTCTTTCGCTGTCCACACAG
The DNA here is from genome assembly GCA_035048595.1 of Echinosophora koreensis. Classification (NCBI taxonomy): domain Eukaryota; kingdom Viridiplantae; phylum Streptophyta; class Magnoliopsida; order Fabales; family Fabaceae; genus Echinosophora; species Echinosophora koreensis. Next base: position 14,581,965 of record JAPCYP010000001.1, read on the forward strand.
TCAGCAAATTCATGCAATCTCCTCGGCACTTGCATCTTTCAGCAGTACATCGTATTATTAGATACCTACTGGGCACTACCAGTCGTGGTCTTTTCTTCCCTACCGGTGCATCAACACACCTTCAAGCCTACAGTGATGCTGATTGGGCTGGATGCCCAGACACAAGAAAATCCACTACTGGCTGGTGCATGTTTTTAGGTGATACTCCGATCTCCTGGAAGTGCAAGAAACAAGACTCGGTCTCTAAATCTTCCACTGAAGCAGAATATCGTGCCATGTCTGCAGCATGTTCTGAGATTATTTGGTTACGTGGTCTTCTTTCAGAGCTTGGTTTCTTACAAACAAAACCAACTCCACTCCATGCTGACAACACAAGTGCCATACAAATTGCAGCAAATCCTGTGTACCATGAAAGAACAAAGCACATAGAGGTTGATTGTCACTCAATCCGAGAAGCCTATGACCGTCGAATTATCACTTTGCCTCATGTCTCTACCTCTGTTCAACTTGCTGACATCCTCACAAAATCTCTGACACGTCAGCGTCATAATTTCTTAATTAGCAAATTGCTGCTTGTTGACTTACCAGCATCAATTTGAGGGGGGATGTCAACGGATTTGATTTGGCAGAATATTTAGAATTGATTGACAGGATATTATTTATTATTAGTGCAGATTTGTTGGCCTTTTAAAAGCACCAAATTCTGCATAATTGTACAGTTATGATTAGGTTATTATTAGATAGCCCAGCTGTAGGAAATTAGCATTTATAGCACATTAACTGTTACATTATTGTACAGATTGTATTATCACTATTTAAATGAGAATTCTCCAGCAGGAGAACAGAAGAGTTTCAACCTACATTTTTCTAAGTTTCATACCTAACTCTTATAGTAATAAGAAAACAGAACTCAAGTGAGAAAGAACAACAAAATTTTATATAATACAAAATCCTTGTAATGATATAATTTCCCATTTTATGCCCCATTGAGATTTGTTACAGAAACAAAACCAATTTGAGCCTTACCTAAGCTTTTAGAAGAGGTGGTTCTTGTTAGAATATTAGGGTTATTGATCTTATTATATTAAATCACACCTATATTAGAGAAACAAAACCAATTTGAGCCATCTAAGATTGCATTACCTCTAGCCAAACGGAAGTTGTTTCGCTTCCTGTAAACAGGTATTGACCAATAAAAATAGTATCACCCTTCTTCACAGCCTGAAAAATTAAATCAAACCTTATTTAGACAGAAACCACGTGATACACACAATCAAAGTACAATATAAGAAATAAGAAAGCTCAATTTGCAGACCCACAAACTCACGCAGCAAACCTCTATGAAGAACAAAAGGCAGAAATAAGAATAAAATTTATAGGGGAATAAAAATTCTTATAGGTCTAACCATCTTAAACAACAAAGTTAGAGCTAATGCTAATGTGAGAATCCCTTAATTACTATATTATGGAAAATTATGATTAGCATATTACAAAATCCAAATCCATTGTCAGTATGTCTCTTTCTAATACCTTAAATAATACAAATTAATTAATTAGTTATTGCCTATCTGTGAGTTGATAGAAAGCTGATGTCCTCTTCTTTCTCTGAGAAATACTGGCTTGATGAACATTTATTAATTTTTTATCTATTATCTTCTGCAAAGGATGGAAAACACATGGCTTTTACTTATTCTCCATGTTAGAGATTGTAATAAAGCCATCCACGAGCCTTCACCTAACAGCTTGAACTTTTGGGAGAGTTGGCCCTTGATAGTTGATATCATATCAGAACTACTTTGACTAAGTGGTCATGAGTGTGATCCCTGTCATCCCAGTTCTACAGCACATGGTAAAAATGGTTCTGTACATTGTCCACAGTTCAAGCCAAAGGGCTCTTGCATGAGGACGCATACTAAAGATTTAATAAATTCATTCACAACCCTTAGACGGGGAGAGTTGGTCCTTGACACTCCTTTTCAAAATTTAGTGCATACATAAAAATTGATGACAACAGCTGGTACCAATATGACTGATACAGAAAGAGATTTTAAAACAAAGTCATTCAGAGGCATTACAAGTCAAGAAACTAAAGGTCGTGAATCATTCAAAGGACCCTGATGAAAATATGGAATTATCAACAAAGGAACGCCATTGAAAATCTTTATCAATCAAGGAACAATATTTATTGATCAATTTCAATATTCCTTACAGAGATGAGCTACTACAGAGAAATGCAACGAGTATCACGAAGTTTTGAATACTGCCATGTTAGTGAATGCACGGTCCCAAAATTTCATGTGTAAGGAAGCTTGGGCAAGTAAAGCAAGCCCTGTCTCAACAATGTGTCTGTGCTTCCTCTCAACACACTCATTTTGGTGATCAGTGTGAGGACATATCACCCTATGAACAATGCCTAATTCAACTAGAAACTTAGTGAAAGGACGAAATTCTCCCCCCCAATCAGTCTGGACAGATTTTATGACAGTTTGAAATTGGACTTTAACAAGTTCAAGGAATTGTTTGAATATTGCCTGAGTTTCTGATTTCTATTTCAATAGAAATAGCCAAGTGAATTTAGTGTAGGCATCAACAATTGAAAAATAGTAGGAATGACCAGATGCAGATTGAATGGGTGCTGGCCCCCAAAGATCCAAAAACAGAAGCTCAAAAGGCTTATTATATACTGTAGTGGAAGTATGCGAAGGTAGTCTATGAGACTTTCCAGAGCAACATGCTACACAGAAATTTGTAGTTTTATTCGGTGTAGGAATATTACATTGCTGGAGTATTTGTTTTATGGCTACATCATTGGCATGGCCAAGCCTACAGTGCCAAGTATAAAAGGAATTTGGTAACTTATTAACAGAATTACAACTAGGAAAGGAAATACAATCAGAACTAGTGTTTACAACTTGATTACAAAGAGAGACACTGAGACATGTGGGAGAGACTTGAGCAGCTAGCCGCCTTAATTGCGCAAGTTTGGGCTGCCAACCCAGAATTTCTCGGTCATCGGACGCCGGACGCGCCTCCACGCGCCGCCACAACTCCGGTCACTTCCAGGCGCGTGTAAGCCACGCGCCGCCTTCCGGCCACCATTTCACCGTGTGCTTTTCATCGTGACACCGTCGGACCTTCCTCAATCCGTTTGAGGGGTTCAAACCGCGATCGGGGAACCTTTTTTCGTGGGTCATTTGAAGCCCCGTGCATTCGTCGTTTCTGACAGCACTTCTTTTCAAGGTTTCTGATGTCTGAACCTGGAGAAGACTCTCTTAGTAAGCCTTTTAAGTATTGTTCTCGAGCAATGAATGGTAAGAAGTCTTATGCATCTGCTACTATCCCTCGAGATGTATGGATTATTGACTCCGGTGCCACTGATCACATGACATTTCATTCCAAACATTTATCCTCTTATGCCACCTCTTCTAGTGTCTCTTATATTACTGTTGCTGATGGATCTCATACCCATATTGTTGGTTCTGGGAATATTGAATTTCAATCCTCGTTAAAATTGAAAAATGTGCTTCATGTTCCCAAACTTTCCAATAACTTGATCTCTATTCATAAACTTACTTGAGACCAAAATTGTGCAGTAACTTTTTTCCCTTCTCATTGTGTTTTTCAGGATCTTGCCACGGGGAGGGCGATTGGAGTTGCTAAGGAACAGGGAGGGTTGTTCTATCTGTCTGATGAAAGAGATCGTCAGAAGGTGTTGTCTTCCTGTTTCCAGTCTCAGCCCGAGTCTCATTCTCCTGCATCACAGGTCTGGCTTCAGCACAAGCGTCTTGGTCATCCTCCATTTCTCTAATTAAGTCTATGTTTCCGTCATTGTTTTCACAACAATCTGTTGAGTCATTTAAGTGTGACGTCTGTCAGTTTGCTAAACATCACCGTGTTACTTTTCCCTCTAGCTTTAATAAAAGTGCAGAATCATTTGATCTTATACATTCTGATGTTTGGGGACCTGCCCCTATTTCTAACATTTCTGGTGCAAGATGGTTTGTTTCCTTTATTGATGATTGTACTCGAGTAACTTGGCTTTTTTTGATGAAGGATAAATCAGAAGTACCCCAACTGTTTACTCAATTTTATCATATGGTACAGACACAGTTTGGGAAAGGCATTAAAAGATTACGTTCAGACAATGGAAAAGAATATGTCAATCATGGACTTTCAAGCTTTAATAGTAAACAGGGCATCATCCATGAATTTACATGTGTTGACACCCCACAACAAAATGGGGTTGCAGAAAGGAAAAATCGTCACTTACTTGAAGTTGCTCGAGCCCTTCTCTTCCAAATGTCAGTCCCAAAGTCATATTGGGGAGAAGCTGTACTGACTGCTGCTTATCTGATTAATCGAATACCATCTCATGTTCTAGGTAATGTCAGTCCTGTTCAGTTTATGCTCTCACACTTTCCTTCTGTTCGTATCATGCAGAGTCTTGAGTCACGGGTGTTTGGTTGTGTCGCATTTGTTCATGTTCATAAGCAGCATCGAACTAAGTTGGATTCTCGTGCAGTCAGGTGTGTCTTTCTGGGTTATGCACCTAACAAAAAGGGGTACAAATGCTATCATCCTTCCAGTCGTAAGTACTTTGTCTCTATGGATGTCACCTTCCATGAACACGTGTCATTTTTCACTCGCCCTCAGCTTCAGGGGGAGAGTAGTACTATGGAATCTGAGTCTGAGTTTCTCTTCCTTGGTCCTTGTCTTCCTAAGTCACCTGCTCCTCAGTTACATGTTCCTCAGTTACCTGTTCCTGTTCCTGAATCATCTACTTTTGAGTCACCTGTTTCTGAGTCACCTGCTTTAGAGTCTTCTGTTTATGGTTCTGTTCATGTTCCTCCTTTGGAATCTGTATTGCAGGAATCAACACCTTCGGCACCGGTGAAGAATAAAGCTAGTGAACCAACATTGGTGTATCAGAGAAGAGAAAAACCCAACCTGGTCCAGAAACAACTTCAATTGGCTGCACCGGAGGTAAGTACTGAAAACAATTTTCCCATTTCTGATTCTCAGATTTCTGATACTCTTGACCCTGATCCAGATGACTTACCAATTGCTTTAAGAAAAGGGAAAAGGTCTTGTGCCAAGTACCCCATTTCTCAATTTGTCTCCTCTAAACATCTTTCACTGCAGCATCAGAGTTTTATTACAGTTGTTGACTCTGTGAGAATCCCAACATCTGTTCAAGAGACACTAAAAGATGCAAATTGGGTCCAAGCTATGGATGAGGAGATGAAAGCACTTGAAAGGAATGGAACTTGGGAAATTGTTGAGAGACCAGGGGGCAAGAAACCAGTTGGTTGCAGGTGGATCTATACAGTCAAGCACAAATTAGATGGCACTCTTGATCGATACAAGGCAAGACTTGTGGCAAAGGGATATACTCAGACCTATGGTATCGATTATGAGGAGACATTTGCTCCTGTGGCAAAGATGAACACCGTTCGTATTTTACTCTCTCTTGCTGCCCATTCTGGGTGGGAACTAACCCAGTTTGATGTCAAAAATGCTTTCTTGCATGGAGACTTAGAGGAGGAGGTGTACATGGAGATACCCCCAGGATTTGGTCCCACAAGTGGAACAAAAAAAGTGTGTAGATTGAGGAAGGCTTTATATGGACTAAAACAGTCTCCCCGAGCATGGTTTGGAAGATTTACAAAAGCAATGGTGTGCCTGGGCTACAAGTAAAGTCAAGGAGATCATACACTTTTCTTCAAACATTCACGAGGGGGGAAAGTGACTGTGTTACTTGTTTATGTTGATGATATTATTATCACAGGAGATGATCTGATTGAGAGACAATTGCTCAAGGAAAAATTATCTGCAGAGTTTGAGATGAAGGACCTTGGGAAACTTAAGTACTTCTTGGGGATTGAAGTGGCCTACTCAAAACACGGCATTTTCATTTCTCAAAGGAAGTATGTGCTTGATCTTTTGAAGGAAACAGGCAAACTGGGATGTAAACCAGCAGGTGTTCCCATTGAGCAAAATCATAGAATGAGTACTGAAGAGGAGAGTGCCAAGGTTGACAAGGTCCAATATCAAAAACTAGTGGGGAAGTTGATTTACTTAGCACACACTAGACCCGATTTAGCTTATGCAGTCAGTATTGTGAGTCAGTTCATGCATGATCCGAGGGTGAGACACTTGCAGGCTGTAGATCGTGTTCTGCAGTATCTCAAAGCCACTCCAGGGAGGGGACTCTTGTTCAAAAGAGGTGGAAGCTTGACTATGGAGGCTTATACTGATGCAGATTATGCAGGTTCCGTTAGTGATAGAAGGTCCACGTCAGGTTATTGCACTTTCTTGTGTGGGAACCTTGTTGCTTGGAGAAGTAAGAAGCAAAATGTAGTGGCTAGATCAAGTGCTGAGGCTGAATTTAGAGCCATGGCACAAGGAATCTGCGAGCTATTATGGATTAAAATTGTGCTTGATGACTTGAAGATAAAGTATGAGGGACCTATGAAGTTGTTCTGTGACAATAAATCGGCTATCAGTATTGCTCATAATCCTGTTCAGCATGACAGGACAAAACACATAGAGATAGACCGACATTTCATCAAGGAAAAGCTAGCTAGTGGATTAATAACAACAGCCTACATCCCATCTGGACACCAACTGGTAGATGTGCTAACAAAGGGCTTGTCAACAGAAAGATTCAGCCAACTTACTTGCAAGCTGGGAATGATAGATATACATTCACCAGCTTGAGGATGAGTGTTGTAAAATATGTAATTATTAGTCTTTTGTATTAGGCCCATTAGTTAGGCCATTTAGTTAGAGTTTCCTATATATTCAAATTAGTGCTTGTATTCTAGACACAATTCAATAATAACATTCAGAATACTCTTTTTTACAGAGATTATAGGGAGGCCAAGACCATTACCCATATAAACTTGGTCAAGTCCACAATTGTTGGTTTGATGCTGCAAGTTGGCTAAGTCTGAAGTGACATGATGTGTTGCTCCACTATCTGCAAACCACATCCCTGAATCTGAGTTGGATCCAGAAGCAAACATAACCATAAGGTTGTTGAGGCTGCCACCATTGCCATGGGGCCATTTGACTGATTGTTGAAAGGTGCTGAGGAAGGCTGTTGCCGGGGCAAAGGTAAGTGGTGTAAGCCATAGGAGCATAGTGAGCTGAGAACTGTTGAGGCTGAGTTTGAGGCTGACTAAGAGAGTAGTGCCTAGGTTGAGGCTGAGGCTGGTGATGCTGAGCTCTATCAAATTGAGGAACCTGAGCCTGATGGAACTGAGTAGGTTGTGCAGTGTAAGCCTGATCAAACCTATAGTAACAGTTTGATGCATCATGATTGGTGCGATAACAGATCTGGCACTCAACACCTCCACGATTATAGTACCTTCCACCTCTGCCTCTACCACGGCCACCGCGGTCACCTCGGTATCCATTTCCAGAATAGGAGGGATTAGGATTTGGATATTGACGATTATGCTTAAAAGAATTTGAAGGAGGTGGAGGATTTGACGAGTGAACCTGATTATTAGATGGAGGAGTGGAAGTATGCGCAAGATTCACAGAAAATGCATCAACCGCAGTCTTGGCTTTGAGCCTTTCCAAACGCGACTCATGAGATAGAAGCAGAGCTTCAATCTCAGCTACTGAATGAGGGTTAACACTGCTTTCTATGGTGGGAAAGAGAATGTGATATTCTTCTGGCAAGCCTTCCAAGATCGCATCTACGTGTTCTTGAAGTGTGATTGGATTTCCAATCGAAGCTAGGGAAACAACCAGCGTCTTGATACGCAACAAATACTCGTTGATTTTCCGATCTGCTTTCGTGATATGTCTCAATTCAGACCTTAATTGAGCGCTTCTTGCTTTTGTCAAAGCATTGAAATGGTTGTGAAGCTCATCCCAGAGCTCCCACGCATGCGCACAGCCGATAACCCTAGCATGAATCGAATCGGACAGAGAGTTCAAAAGCCAGATGAATAGATGTTGATCTTGCGCTTCCCACACAAGATACTCAGGGTTCGCACGATCGGCGATGCAATCAGCATCTGTTAGGTATCGCGGTGAATTCTTGTGCACACTACATACTTCTCGAGTCGATTTGCTCTGAGTACTGCTTCTACCACTTGTTTCCAGTGCAAGAAATTGCTATCAGTGAGTTTGACAGTGACTAGCGAAGAGAAATTGGACGAAGAGGTTTGCGCCGGCGGAGGAGGAGGCGGCGGCGGCGGCGGCGGCGGCGGCGGCGGAGGAGGAGGATCGAGTTCAGAAGCGAAAGCCATGGTTCTAGAATCTCAAGCTCTAGATACCATATTAGAAAGTTTGTAAGTCTGGAATGCTTACAGTAGAGGTTTATATAGGTGATCCTATTCTAACTGATTCTGTTAGAATCAGCACTGCTGAGTCAGTAGTGATTACAATTGTCTAACCACTAGTCTACAGCTGGCTATAGCTAGCTTTCATATATTCACTAACATGCCACATGCCACAATACAACGGTCAGATTCATAAGTGGCAAAAACTAAATATGCTAGTGGTGCTCAACTTGGACTCAAACAAAAATAAATCAACAATAAATAAATTAATTAATAAATTCAGGGAAACTGCTCCACACCACAGTAAATAATTCAGAACAACATATACGATATTGCTCTTGGTCAAATCCCAAGATGCAACAAGTAAACAACTTCAAAAGTGCAACAAGGTAACTAGCATGTACTAAGTATACACTTAAGTAGGCAAACCTAAAAAAATGTACTCCCTCCGTTCTTTTTCTTTAGTAATTTTAGCTATTTGTTTTTGTTCCAAAACAATGGGTGTTTTATAAACCCAAGACATATTTGACCTTTTTTTTTTCCATATATACCCTTATAATAGAATTAAATAGAAATGCCTTGAAAATACACAAAACATTCCAAGTACATAAATGACTAGTGGAGTATGGAGTAAATGTAGTTGGAATTTGTAAATAATTAATGGTAGAAATAAGGGTATTTTGGTACAAATATAAACACATTAATGATTTCTTAATCTATGTGTAGAAATCTTAAATTACCAAAGAAAAAGAACGGAGGGAGTATTCAACATAAATATATTACAAACCCCAATAAATGAGTTACATAGAAAAGGTACACTGACCTTCGCTAGGCCACTAAAATTTACTGGTAAGAGATTTGGAGAAGCTTCTTTGTTTTGATCAGGAGTTAAGACAACCAACGTGTCAGCTTGAAGTGAAATTGAGCGCTCAGTTTTGTTGACAACTTGTAGTTCTGGACCCACAGTATCTAGCATAACCTGCAGTTAGACAAAAATGCAAATATATATACACATTAATTAACCTTCATATGGTTATCCGCACACATGGAAAGAGCATTTAAGGATAAAAGCTAATGTATTAAAATCACAGTTACTTATGATGATATGTCATGACTTCATGAGTCACTATGAGGAGTAAGAACTACTACAAGGATTGAGATTCAATAGGGCAAGTCAATTTAAGGTTATATGCATGTATTTAAGGAGTAAGAACCACTACATGGCTTGGGATTCAAAAGGGGAAGTCAATTGCACAGTACAAGTTGATAATAGTTATAGAAAGGCATTGGTGCTTGGTAGCTTATGTGAACAATAACACCCAAATAGTAATTTTTTTTAAAAAAAAAAAAAAACCATTTACGGACTATAAAAGGGATGGTAATATTGAGGAGAACATCAGATGAAGGAGGATAGAACAAAGAAGTACAGCTACATGTTCACAACACCCTAACAGACTCAAATCTTTTTTTTAATATAGAAAAAGAGATTCATTAAGAAGGAAAAGAATTACTAGAAAGGAGGATAAGACATCCTCCACCAAAAACACTACAGAGAGAGATATAAATACAGCAAAACCAGCCAAAAGGATAAAAAAAAACAATGCACAAAGGAGCCCAAGCTCTATACATATCCTCCTAAGACAACAAAAAGAAACACTTAGGAGCTAAGATATGGTATCATGCAGCAAGGTAGGCCAATCTCTGCATATCTAACAAAGAAGCAGCTCTAAAGAAACCATAAACAAGCCAACAAAATGGCGCTATCCCAAATGTTATCTACAGATGAAGAAATTTCCTTGAAGATTCTGGCATTCCTTTCCAACCATAAGCACCAAAGCAAAGCGAACAAGTACACTGCCATAGAATTTTAGCTTCTTTACTGAAGCCAAAACCTCTAAAATTAACGAGAAGAAACACAGCCACCAATCTAGCCCTGAAACCCCCTGCTATTACCTACACATCCCTTTATTTACCCTAGAAATTCCTAATCCTGATATGACAAAAAACAACACAGCCAACACAAAGCAAACAGAGAATCGCGATCCAATCGAAACAAAGTAACAAACACAAACAAGAATGAAATGTAATGTTGGAAATCACAATAGCTTAGGAAATAACAAAAATAAATATTGGGGAATTGTATTTGGTTAGGTTCATGTATTTATCAATTCATATTCTTAGGAAATAGTTATCTTATTTATTTGACTTGTAAATACATGTTGTAATGTTGTAATTATTATTCTAAGTGTAATAAGTAAGTTCAATTTGCTGTGTGTTAACACAAGCAATTCAGAAAAAAAAAAAAAGTACTTGTTGGTCTTCCAATTTGTAGCCAGAAACAATAAAGAACAGAGTAAACGAAAAACGACAGCAGATATGTGGTTCAGCCAATGTGGCTTACATCCATGGGAGAGAGCAGTTCCATATGTTAATCGTGATCAAGATCAAGCCTTTACAATAGAGTTTTCTCCCTTGGACTTTCTTTCTCTTCTCTCTCACTTCACCAAAGAATACCCAAAAGAACCCCAAGCTTTTTCCCCTCTGTTTCTCACCCCTTGATCTCTCACTCAACCTCTCTTATTTTTCCACACAAGAACGGAATTGCACTAATGATCTTACACACATGAATTCACTCACACAACTAGCCCTGTACAGACCACACACATGTAGTATATACAGAACTATACAAACATCAGTACCCACGTCTCATAATCACTTCCTGTTCACATAAGTCACCACCAGTCATTTGAGGTTTCACTCCTTTGGTAAGACACCACCCGTCTGATGTTCCAATGGTCCACCAGTCGTCTGACTTGTCACCCGTCTGATGTTGCACGAATCATCCGAATGTTTAATGTTACCACCCTCTGAGTTAGTTGTGGCCAATAACTAACAAATGCTTCTCAACTATTTTTTAACTAACTTGAACTGATTTTGAGATACATTCAACAATAACGATATAGCTGCCCTAATCTTGAAATAATGAAGATCTTGGCTTATTATCGAAGGCTTTAGAATTGTATAAGAAGGGACCAGCTGAGAGAGAGGGCAAAAAATAGATAGAAGTGTTAAGCAATAGATTCAATAAAAATAAGTTAGATGGGAATGTATGACAAGTCATTTGAAAGATCTCAATTAACTTCACATGCTTGATCATGAGTAATGATAGTTGCACACCCAAAGTTGACACCTTGGTTAATCGGTACAAATATTTGGTTAATTCCGTTCATTATATGGTTAATCACGTGTAAATATTTGGTTAATTCATGATGACCCATTAATCATATAAAAAACTAAAATAACTAGATATTTGCAGGTGATTAATCAAATATTTACATGATTATGCAAAATAAGCTTCATATAACCCATTAACCATATAATGAACTGAATTAACCAAAAATTTACACATGATTAACCAAGGAGTCAACTTTGGGTGTCAAACCCAGGTGTTCACATATCATTACTCCTTGATCATGCATCGAACTGAAACAGAATGCTAACTAAGATAGGCCAAAGTCAAAAACAAATAAATAAACAGAAAAAAAAAAAAAATAAGACAACTTTACCGCACAGAGTTTCTGGGTACTTTTGATAGCCGCCCTTAAATTTTCTAATGTCTCTTGGTGGTATTCTGGATCTCCCCATGAGAAATCAAACCTTGCCACTAAAACATGATAAGAAAAAAGAATGAGATGATCAATAGATAAATCAAGTTAACTGTAGACTAAAAAGTGCGACTACAAATTAAAGAGGATGAATAACAATACAAATTATTCATGATATGTATTTTCCCAAAAGTGACACACTAGAAAAAAACACTAGGTTACTAGTATTTCTTTCCCATTTTCTGTCTTAAACAAATAGTTGACTCTAATAGACTGAGCTTTACTAAAGAAGAGAAATAGTGAGATCAAAAACAAGAAACTACAATGAATTGTTGAGCAAAGATGGCAACAAACAATCAAACGTTCCAAAAGAGGCGTACCAGACATTCCAGCTTCAAGGCAACGGGAAATCACATCAACTGATCGTGACTTTGGACCAAGTGTGCCAACAATCTTTGTCATAGCTGGAAAGAAACTCTGCAGAGTGCATTTCAACTATTTGAATCAAATTCGAATTTGACAAAACACTAAAAAATCTTCAAATAATAAGGACTCAAAAAATCTCTAGAAAAGGCTAATATTTTCCTTTGTTCCCCGCGCGCGCACAAAAAAAAAAAGGCGAAAAATAATTAAATAACCTACTCTTTCCAAACTTAAACATACAGTGCATAAAGAAAACGAAAAACAGTTCTCCACTTTGTGAAGTTTTCAACCCTCTCCACAAAAACTTGAAGAACTAACAGCATAAAAATGGGGTATAAGTTAAAATTTTCCAAAAGACACCGTTGAAAGAGTTCCAAATCACGTTGAACATCAAATTCGAACTCAACCCATATCATCAAGGACACCAAAAACACCATTTTTACAGTTTAAGGAAAAATAAAATAAAAACAAAAAAAGAAAGCATGTTTCATGGAGCACAATCACCTATGTTTCAACTGGATTTACTAAATCTGTCAGCAAACAAAACAAAAGTAGCATCAATCCACAAACAAACAGTAGAGATATTACTTGAAAACAAATAATCAGATAAGTCAATTGAATTCTTTGTTCTAAAAATAAGAGGAAATGAAAAGGTTGAAGAAAATAGAAAGAAGAAAAGAAAGAAGAAGTAGTAGCAGACTGACAGGCTTGGATGGTTCGAGGATGGAGGACATCCTAATGGGTTCCTCGAGGAGTAAAGGACTCGACTGCATTTTTCAATCAAACACCCAACAACAGATTGATCGATCTATCTATGGGAAGAAGCAGAAGAAGGAATATGCTGAGACTGGGAGCACTCAGCTGAGCTCACACACTATAAAATGCGTATATAGTGACTGCACGTGCAACCCCATCCTTCCAAGCAAGCTCCGAGAATAAGAATACTCTGAGTAAAATATAATGTCGTCCAGTCTTATTGATTAATATTTTTTATCGTAATGGATACTTCTTTTTCTTTTTGTTCATCTTATAATGATGTATGCATGTAAGAGAAATTAAGAAGTTTAAATTAATTGCGTGAGAAGCATAATTTTAACGAGCCTAATGATGTTTAGTTGGAAATAGTGATCATTTCAATAGAATTATATAGCTATTTAAATATTTTTTTAAAATATCTAACAATAAAGTTTCACAAAATAAAATATATGTATATGTAGTATATGTTAACATATTGTTGTGAAGGTATCCTACAAAATTCTTTTATATGCAAAAAATTGGAGAAATCATGGCTCTTCCTCACTCCTTAAAAGGTCCCTCCTAGTCTCCTACTTTAAATTATATATCGATAGTTCTTCAAAATGAAAATTATATCGAAAGTTGTTTTTATGAGAATTATATATGGAAAGTTGATGGCGGAAGTAAATAACAACGACATAGATGTATTAGAGAGTTGAATTCTTGAACTCGTAAAGTAATAATGGAAGAAAAAATGGTGAAGCTTTCATTGTTGGTTAAGGTACGGTGTGAGCACGTGGCTTATGGAGTCCTAGATTTAGACAGCACGCAAGAGAAGACACGACATTGAACGTGTGTGATTACGAGACCTGTTCACGTGGAATAAAGGAGAAGAATACCAGGGTCTGGTAACACTAGCGGAGACTCAGCGCACTGGTTTTTGTTTTACCACCACAGTGATCACAAAAGAAGCTTCTGTGATGTTTATTTATTTACTAGAGTGGTAGCCGTGTTCTCGCACCGGTCTTGTTGATATTTTCATGAATATTTTAAAATGACTCTTGTATATAATAATAATAAGTTAAGATATATAAAATTTATCATTATAGTTCATAAGCATGTAGAGATTAATGTTAAAAATAGTGGTGGAATCGTTTCAATGTATTATAATCGGAAAATACAATAGTCACTTGCTAAAACCAATTATAAATTAAAGCTACAAAAAATGAAAATAGCAAGCATAAATAAGTATTTGTCATGAAAAACACAAAATCCCTTTTCATGCATTCAATTTACATATTTGTTAATAAATGATTACAAATAATGACTATACATAAAAATTTGCTAATATATAACTTTGAGTTTAATAAATATACACTGACAGTGTGACAAAGTTTTATACGAACGTCCAATCATGTTTCACCATTATGTCACTTTGTTATATTAGTTCATAAAACATTTCCACGAATATCTATGTAGTGAGATATGATTGGACGATTGCGTAATATTTTTTTACACTGTCAGTACATATACATTAAATCCAATAACTTTATACAGCATAAAAATAATAATATAACACATAAGAAGAGTTAGGATGCAGTTTTCAAGTTAATAACATAAAATAAGATTGAGACGACATAAAAATTAAATTTAAGATTAACAAAAATAAAAAGGAATAATTCTAGTATAAAAATGTAAGGACTAACTATTTATAAATTTTCATTAATTCATATGAAATAAGCTTATTAAAATAATTTAAATTGTTTGGGTAAAAATTAAATTTAGGATAAATAAAAATAAAAAGGAATAGTTATAGTATAAAAATGTAAGGACTAACTATTTATAAATTTTCATTAGTTCATATGAAATAAACTTATTAAAATAATTTTAAGTGTTTGGGTTTTGTTGTATATTTTGAAATGGATATCTCAAAATTTAATTTAATTGGTTTGCATCATTAGTGTAAAGATTTTGTACACCGTCATTAATAGAAATTGACACATCATAAAAAAAATATTTTACTCTTGTTCTTATTACCTTAAAAGTTACACATGTCATAATTTCTAGTTGGTTAATAGTGTAAAAAAAACTTTACATGGCTACTGCATAACATTTAAATTCATTAAAATTTTGCACTTCAAAGTTATGTATGTATTGTACTTATGTGATACAAATATATATCAATGTGATTTATACTTTTTTCGATCTACTTCGAGGAGTATCACACCGCCAACCTAAGACGGGGACTAATCTACCACGGAAGTTTGTTCGTCACCTCGATTGGTGGCATCCCCCCAGCTAAGGTTTTTTTCCATACCCAAGGCTCGAACTCGAGACCTTGGTTAAAGGGCGAGAGGTCTTTACCCACTCATGTCAACCTCAATTGGTAATGTTATTTATACTTTAATATACTTCCAAGTTTTAAGTTTCATGGTTTCCAAAAAAAAAAAAAATCATGTTTCATTGTAATTCAGATATTTGGTACACATAAAATATAATTTAATACCATTATTATTTGTAAGCAAACTACATAAAAAAATCTAAATTTAATTATTAAATCATCGTTAATATGTCTATAATAAAAAACATTCTTATGATACTATGTAGATATTAAAATTTTGAAATACTAATGAACATACGTGTGTGAGATAGTAAAAATTGCTATTATCTAAAGGCAAGCAATGGGCAATTAGTACATATAAACATAATTTCTCCAATAATAATAAAGATAATGCCAATTAATTTATTCTCATATATGAATTAAAAATATTAATAAAATAAAGAATATTACTGTTAGAAATAATTGATCACAATAAATAATAAAAATAATACAAACATAAATGGGTATAATTTATTTCACTTGTAAAAAAAATAATATTACTATAAGAAATGATTGATCACATTATATTAATATTAAAAAAGAAGTTAGTGGTAGGAACACTATATAGGAAGAATTATATTTTATCAAATATTATTTATTTTACTGAAATTTATTAATTACAACATATTAATAATATTAAAATTATAAATCAAGCAGAATACTATAAAGGAAGTATCAAATTTGTATGATAATATAGATAATAAAAATAAGGTGATATCAGTTAGAGTTTAATTGGTATATATTGTTGGTGTAAAGTTTTTTTATACTGTCAACCAATTAGAAATTATAATTTAGGTGACTTTTAGGTTACTTAGGATAAGAGTTAAAGATTTTTAATGAGATGTCAATTTTTGATTGACCGACAGTGTAAAAAAATCTTTACATTGTCAGTGCAAATCAATTAAATCATATTAGTAATATGTGAGACTTGATAAATAGTAGTCAAATAGTCAATAGAGTAGAAGATGAACCTCGGCAGAGATGCATTTTTTTGGATTTAGTGAAAAATGGAAAACTAAAATTAATACTACTGTCCTCAATACATGAAGAGACCATGAAGTGTCTAGAACCTTCTTTTAATTATTGACGGTTTTTTTACTTGAAAAAAAAAATAAAGGGTTAAACACTATGACACGTGGCATTATTATAGTGTGAAAAGTTATTGAGTTTTGTATATAATATATAGATTATTATTATTATTATAGCCTGCCATTGAAATCAAGTGGTGCATGCTTTTTTGGTATAAAATCAAGTGGTGTTTGGGTGACTTTGTGAAAGAAATCTCTATGGTATGGAGCCAATAGACATTTTGTTCCAACTAATTCATGAAAGCTTTTAACAGAAATAATTATATAAATGATTATATTTTTATCCAAAACCTAGAAAATGATTTTGGATAAACTAAGGTCATTTCCCTGTCATACTTATTTTTATAAGGTTACGGGGAAATTTCGGAGTGAAAATTCAGACGAAAACCGGTCTGTGTTTTCTGCGTTTTCACTGACAGTAAGATTTTACTGATCAGGAATCCTAATTTCGACTTGGGAACGAAACCATTAGATTTTATATTTTGTCCCGGACGATTTTTCATATTTCGGAAAAATTCGTTAGGAACGAAATGATATTGTTTTATTCGGGCGTAATCATTACAATGGAGTCGATTATGGAGTAGAGGTATTAGGAGAGGTTGATGTAGCAGAGAGGACAAGAAGTCCTGGCTCAAATTTTATTGATCGGGAATTTTCAAGTGAAATGACCAAAATACCCCAACGCTTAACCTAACCGTCGTCGAGTTAAAATTTAACCAGGGTTAAGAAACCATGGTTAGTTTGTGTGGACTAGGAGCAGCCACACCTTTCAAATAATGTGAGCCACATGTTTATTAACCGTGGTTGGCAACAAAACCTAAGTTAAGTTAACTATTAACCATAGTTAACTATTATATTAATTTAATATTCACAAATTCAATTCCTTTTAACCAAACAAGGCCTAATTCCTAGCCTATATAAGGCCCAAAACCGCAGCCCTCCCTCCCCTTTGGCTCATCTTTTTCATTTTCTTCCTATTTGCACTTTACTTCAAAAACTCATAAGAACACCAAAACCGCACCGAAAATATGACCCTCTTCCTTTATGAAACTCGAAACATTTTCTACATGAAAGTTGTTCCTATTTCTCTTTTCTTTCCAACGAGATAAATATCATCAAAAACGGATAAGTATATTAGGAGATATGCCCAAAATACCGAAACAGCTCGAAATCCTCAGCACCATGCGAGAACAGTGGAAAGAAGGCCCTTTTCGCCCATGTTCTGATCTTAATCAAATAAAACCTTCAACATCAAAGTTGTTACTTTTCTTCTTATATTTCCAACAAGCCAAAGTTTGTAATTTTTGGATGAGTAGATCGTGAGATATACTCACAAAACCACCACATCCTCAAAGCTGTCCGGTTTTTACTAAGTGTTGGTTGATCATTTCTCTTCATTTCTTCATCACCAAGAGGTTAAAGTGTGTTGATCATACGTGAGTCGTAACACCGGAGTTGACATACGTTCGTGAAAGGAAATCGGAAGCTTAGTTCTTCGAGAGGTAAGGGGAGCTTACCTGAAGGATTTTTCCAAATAACTATTTGTGATTAGTGTGGTCTGTATAATTTATCTGTGGTTGTGATGCTTGATTAAAGTTGTGTTATTTTTATCTGTGATAGTTTATCTGCCTATAATTGTTTACTTGCAGTTATATATTATAATGTTGTGATGCATGATCTGCCTGGGAATATTACTGTGATGTTGTGTTAATTATTGTTTGAGAAGCCTGACAGTGGTCAGTGCCCAATCAGTTAATCAGATAAAAGGTTTAAGAAGCTTTAGAAACTATATTCAATGTTTTAACGGTAAAATATTGGAATATAATCTTGATGGAAATTTTTATTTGGGAAAAATAAGTGTTTTTGGAAAATATCATTATTTTAACGTTTTATTAGTTTAAAAGTAAACTATGAGTCACAGTGAGGATGTAACCGTGAAATTATTTTTATACTGCTAATTTTCACGTAAATAATTCCGAAATATTATAAAATGTCATTCTGTGAAATTAATTTTTGAAAATAACCTAATTATGTTTTTATAAAATGTTTTAAGTGGAAAAGACTAAGTTTTAGCTTAATTGGCTTTAAAAATGCTAATCGACGGCAATTTGGAAAAGTATCGACGGCAGGTGTTTCGAAAACAGCAGTACGTATTTTAAATAACTTTGAACCTCAAGTGACTCACTTTTCTGAAAACTAAGTTTTAGTATCAATTGTTTTTTTATATAAAAGAATTTCCCTTTTGAAATGATTTTTCGAAATCAAGTTTTCTTAACAGTGTTAAAGTGTTTTGGAACTTAGTAACCAAGACGTCGGGGTACTAAGATTCTTAGTGTGTTTTGGACTTGATGTCCTTTGGACTTGAGGGTCCTGTAGACGTGGTGTCTACTGAGTTAAAAACATTTGAGATGTTTTATATTACCACGAACCTATGGTTGATGCATCGGTCTAGGGGTTTCGTGATTGAGCACTCAGACTTTGAGGTCCTGTGTTATTAATGAAAGTTTTAAGATATTTAAAACTATATATGATTAGTGGAAAGATTGAACACAAAGAAAAGTGTCATGAACAAAGTGTTTTTGCATGCATTTGGTAGACGTGCCCGTTATGTTCTGGCTGCGTGCCTTGTGTTCTGGCTGTGTGCCTATGGCTGTGTGCCTTTGCCTTGTATGGTAATCGAGCCTGATCAACTCACCACGGTTGGAATATCTCATGAGATTAAGTGCGATTTGTAGATGATGTATATGAAGTATTCATGCATAAGTTTTCAAACAATGATGTTTGGGGTGTGAAACTCATTGATTAACTATTGCCTTGTTATGAATGCTTATGTTTTTATGAAAATGTATATGTGTATGTTTTCTGTTATATCTCACATGTAGCTATTGTGTTAAATCGATATATTGGTGTCTCATCCTTACAAATATATTAGGTTTATTCTAGACTACGGTAGTACTTTGGTACACTAGTACAGATGAAGCGAAGGAATTCACTAAGTCATTCGATGACTTAACTTCTAGATGCTTGAAGAAGTGTTCGTTAGTGGGAATGTCACGAGAGTATTTCAAATAACTGTCTTGTAGAGTGACCAGTTTAGGAATTTTGGTTGAGTGGTATAATTAAAAAGGTATTTAACTGTGAGATTGTAAGTTAGTCTGTGTTACAATTTTCTCTTTTGAAAATGAGACTCTTTGAGAAAACAGTGTATGTCGTGGCAACCTTGTTATGAATGTGTAAAGATATTCAATATGACTTCACTACTTTAATTTGTGTATCATGTTTCTAGAGCTTTCAGTTAAAGAAAATTTTTACACCCGAGTTTTCTGCCTTATAATAAATTAATTTTCCTAAAGCAACCAGCAAATAGAATTTTTAATTTATTTCCGCACATTTTATGAAGTAATGCCCAAGGGGGATGTTACATTAATGGTATCAGAGCTGGTCGAGTCTTTCGGGAACCTTGGGGAATAGGTCTGTTATGTTTTTGTTGTATGATCT
The DNA here is from genome assembly GCA_035048595.1 of Echinosophora koreensis. Lineage (NCBI taxonomy): Eukaryota > Viridiplantae > Streptophyta > Magnoliopsida > Fabales > Fabaceae > Echinosophora > Echinosophora koreensis. The sequence goes on from JAPCYP010000001.1 coordinate 14,601,994, forward strand.
CTGGTTGGTTCTTGGTTGAATTGTTTCATTGTCGAAACAATGTGTGATTAACACACAAGTATGTGTGTTTTGATGGGTTCTAATCAGGTTGAGACCTTGTGAGAACTCATGTTTAGTAAATGGTACTTGTATTCATGTTGACATGTCGTTTATCCTTTTGGGATTGTGTCAAGCATTTGAATGAAGTACCAGTCGTGAAAGATTTTCGGGATAATTTTCTGAAAGTATTCCAGGTTTGTACTTGTGAAATGCTGTTGAGTTTTTGATTGATCTAGTTTCTAGATTCAGTCGGATCTCTATCGCTTAGTGTAGAATATCGCCTACAAAGCTAGCCGAGTTAGACTACACGAAATAGATTTTTCGTCTGTCTCTTGATAAGTTCGTCGTCAACTTCAACGATGGTGTTCTCGTTTACTCTAAGAGTCACAAGGAACATGAGGAACCTCTACGTCAAGTGTTATGGATTCTATGCGAGAAGAGTTATTGCGAAGTTACATAAGTGCGAGTTTGGCTCGAAGAGGTAAAAATTCTTAGAGTTTGTGATTACAAAGGAGAATTTGTACTCACACTCCTAAATAACCCTCAGTGTATTAGACATTTGAGTGGATTGACCTGATAGTATCCATTGGTCTGGATATTTTCAACCGTTATTGAAAACAAAAAAATTTGTTACGACTATTTCTTGAGTTGTAACACAAATGACTTTTTGATAATGAAATTTTCTTGATGAAACTTAGTCCAGTCACTTTTACTTTGGTAAATGTGATCCAGTCTGATTTTATTTGACCAGACTGTTTTCCTTTTAAAGTCGTCGTTTTGTAAGTTCTTTGTACTAAGAATGAATCCTTTTGGGGTTAGGAACTGCTTATCTTTGATTTCTTAATCCACTGGAAGTTCTTGTGAAAGAAGAGACTTTATTCGATTCATGTCTGTAAACGTGTATTGGTCATGTATTTTTACACTCACGAACCTATTAAAGAATCTTTTATACACAGGGTATTCTTATATTCTTTTCAGATCGATAAACTTCTTCTTAATACTTTCTTGTGAAAGTAAGGTCTTGGGATCTCTCAATCCTGTCTAGTTCGAGTCACGAAATTTCGAGGACGAATTTTTTTTTTAAGAGGGGAAGTACCGATTTTTCCGCTTTCTAATATCGGTAATAATTATATAAATGATTATATTTTTATCCGAAACCTACAAAATTATTTTGGATAAACTAAGGTCATTTCCCTGTCATACTTATTTTTATAAGGTTACGGAGAAATTTTGGAATGAAAATTCAGATGAAAACCGGTCTGCGTTTTCTGCATTTTCACTGACAGTAAGATTTTACTGATCGGGAATCCTAATTTCGACTCGGGAACGAAACCATTAGGTTTTATATTTTGTCCCGGACGATTTTTCACATTTCGGAAAAATTCGTTAGGAACGAAATGCTATTGTTTTATTCAGGCGTAATCGTTACAACGGAGTCGATTATGGAGCAGAGTTATTAGGAGAGGTTGATGTAGCAGAGAGGACAAGGAGTCCAGCCTCAAATTGTATTGATCGGGAATTTTCAAGTGAAATGACCAAAATACCCTTACGCTTAACCTAACCGTCGTCGAGTTAAAATTTAACCATGGTTAAGGAACCTTGGTTAGTTTGTCTGGACTAGGAGCAGCCACACCATTCAAATAATGTGAGCCAGATGTTTATTAACCATGGTTGGCAACAAAACCAAAGTTAAGTTAACGATTAACCATAGTCAACTATTATATTAATTTAATATTCACAAATTCAATTCCTTTTAACCAAACAAGGCCTAATTCCTAGCCTATATAAGGCCCAAAACCGCAGCCCTCCCTCCCCTTTGGCTCATCTTCTTCATTTTCTTCCTATTTGCACTTTACTTCAAAAACTCATAAGAACACCAAAACCCCACCGAAAATATGACCCTCTTCCTTTATGAAAGTCGGAAAACTTTCTACATGAAAGTTGTTCCTCTTTCTCTCTTCTTTCCAACGAGATAAATATCATCAAAAAAGGATAAGTATATTAGGAGATATTCCCAAAACACCTAAACAGCTCGAAATCCTCAGCACCATGCGAGAACATGGAAATAAGGCCCTTTTCGCCCCTGTTCTGATCTTAATCAAATAAAACCTTCAACATTAGAGTTGTTCCTTTTCTTCTTATCTTTCCAAAAAGCCAAAGTTTGAAATTTTTGGATGAGTAGATCGTGAGATATACTCACAAAATCACCACATCCTCAAAACTGTCCAGTTTTTACTAAGTGTTGGTTGATCATTTCTCTTCATTTCTTCATCACCAAGAGGTTAAAGTGTGTTGATCATACGTGAGTCATGACACCGGAGTTGACATACGTTCGTGAAAGGAAATCGGAAGCTTAGTTTTTCGAGAGGTAAGGGGAGCTTACCTGAGGGATTTTTCCCAATAACTATTTGTGATTAATGTGGTCTGTATAATTTATCTGTGGTTGTGATGCTTGATTAAAGCTGTGTTATTTTTATCTGTGATAGTTTATCTGCCTATAATTGTTTACTTGCAGTTATATATTATAATGTTGTGATGCATGATTTGCCTGGGAATATTATTGTGATGTTGTTTGAGAAGCCTGACGGTGGTCAGTGCCGAATCAGTTAATCAGATAAAAGATTTAAGAAGCTTTAGAAACTATATTCAATGTTTTAACGGTAAAATATTGGAATATAATCTTGATGGAAATTTTTATTTGGGAAAAATAAGTGTTTTTGGAAAATATCATTATTTTAACGTTTTATTAGTGTAAAAGTAAACTATGAGTCACAGTGAGGACGTAACTGAGAAATTATTTTTGTACTGCTAATTTTCACGTAAGTAATTCCGAAATATTATAAAAAGTCATTATGTGAAATTAATTTTTGAAAATAACTTAATTATGTTGTTATAAAATGTTTTATGTGGAAAAGACTAAGTTTTAGCTTAATTGGCTTTAAAAATGCTAATCGACGGCAATTTGAAAAAGTATCGACGGCAGGTGTTTCGAAAACAGCAGTACGTATTTTAAATAACTTTGACCCTCAAGTGACTCACTTTTCTTAAAACTAAGTTTTAGTATAAAGTGTTTTTTTTATATAAAAGAATTTCTCATTTGAAATGATTTTCCGAAATCAAGTTTTCTTAACAGTGTTAAAGTGTTTTGGAACTTAGTAACCGAGATGTTGGGGTACTAAGGTTCTTAGTGTGTTTTGGACTTGATGTCCTTTGGACTTGAGGGTCCTGTAGACATGGTGTCTACTGTGTTAAAAACATTTGACTTGTTTTCTATTACCACGAACCTATGGCTGGTGCATCGGTCTAGGGGTTTCGTGATTGAGCACTCGGACTTTGAGATCCTGTGTTATTAATGAAAGTTTTAAGATATTTAAAACTATACATGATTAGTCGTAAGCCATTTTGAGCTTCGGCAAAGAAAGATTGAACATAAAAAAGTGTCATGAACAAAGTGTTTTTGCATGCATTTGGCAGACGTGCTCGTTATGTTCTGGCTGCGTGCCTTATGTTCTGGCTGCGCCTATGGCTGTGTGCCTTTGCCTTGTATGGTAATCGAGCCTGATCAACTCACCACGATTGGGATATCTCATGAGATTAAGTGCGATTTGTAGATGATGTATATGAAGTGTTCATGCATAAGTTTTCAAACAATGATGTTTGGGGTGTGAAACCCATTGATTAACTATTGCCTTGTTATAAATGCTTATGTTTTTATGAAAATGTATATGTGTATGTTTTATGTTATGTCTCATATGTAGCTATTGTGTTAAATCCATATATTGGCGTCTCACCCTTACAAATATATCAGGTTTATTCTAGACTACGGTAGTACTTTGGTACACTAGTACAGATGAAGCGAAGGAATTCACTAAGTCATTCGAGGACTTAACTTCTAGATGCCTGAAGAAGTATTCGTTAGTGGGAATGTCATGAGGGTATTTCAAATAACTGTCTTGTAGAGTGACCAGCTTAGGAATTTTGGTTGAGTGGTATAATTAAAAAGGTATTTAACTTTGAGATTGTAAGTTAGTCTTTGTTACAATTTTCTCTTTTGAAAATGAGACTCTTTGAGAAAACAATGTATGTCGTGGCAACCTTGTTATGAATGTGTAAAGATATTCAATATGATTTCACTACTTTAATTTGTGTATCATGTTTCTAGAGATTTTAGTTAAAGAAAATTTTTACCCCCGAGTTTTCTGCCTTATAATAAATTAATTTTCCGAAAGCAACCAGCAAATAGAATTTTTAATTTATTTCCGCACGTTTTACGAAGTAATGCCCAAGAAGGTTGTTACAATGAACCCACTGTAAAGCAAAATAAAGCCCCAAAACTTCACCTTCATGGACTTGTAATTGAGGCTAGAAATTGTAGGTTCTGGCCTTCAAAAAGGAGCCATGCTCATATCTTAAGATAAGGCCAACTCCAGTGCTACCAACATGCCTAAATGAAGCATCAATATTGCATTTTACTAACCCATGGGGAGGAGGAGCTCAACGCTCCATTGCTGGAGGTGCGCTACTAGTTTGTGCATGAGAGGCACCAGCATTTTCTTTTGCCCAAAGCCATTAGTGGAAAAACGTTGTTGCTCGAATAAGAACTTACATATGTGATTCAATTTTGTTCTCCCAAAGTTTGAGGTTCCTACTTTTCCATAAGCTCCACAAACTCATACACCACAATAGCCTCTTGCTCTCATCCAACTAATCAAGAAAATACCATATTAACTCTTCAAAGGAGTCCACCTCTAGAACTCTTCTTTCCAAATCCTGCCAAAGACCCATCTCCATCCATAACTGCTTGCTAAAGTTACAAGTTATAAAAATGTGAGTATAGGTCTCCACCTCATCATCACAATGCACACAGTGATTCGGACAAAGAATACCACGAGACTGCAACTTCTCTCTAGATGGGATGTAACCCCTACAAAGTTGCCAAATACAAGTTTTTACTCTAGGATGAACGTGCAGTTTCCAAATTTTTAACCAAAGACTAGGAGCTTGCAAATGAGATGAATCCAGCATAGAGTTAAGGCACAAATATAGGTGGTTTTAAAAGTATAACTACCTCTTTTATTTGGCCACCATAATTGGGAATCCTCCTTAATTGAGTTGAGCAAAGGAACCTCCCTAATAGCAGCAACATCCGTGGGGGACATGATAGAATTGAGAAGGGGAATATTCCATTGCTTCAAACCTGGAATAAATAAATCTTTCACATAAACATCTTGGACAACATAGTTGTGATTAGCAATAGGAATAGAATGAGAGGGATTCCTAAGCCAAGGGTCAAGGAAAACTTTAATCTTATCACATTTGTCAATGCACCACCGATAACCTTCCTTAATTAAGGCCTTTGATTGCCAAATACTTCTCCAAGTAAAGCTAGGTTTATGATCCAACTAGGCCCCCATAAAATCTCCCCTACGATAGTATTTAGCTTTGAGAAGCCTAGAGGTAAGATTATTGGGGTTGGTCATTAGTCTCCAACCTTGCTTGCCAAGCATTGACAAATTAAGAGCATATAAATTTCGGAAGCCCATGCCACCATGTCTTTTATTCATAGAAAGTTTATCCCATGAAAGCCATTTAATACCACGACGAGAATTACCATTAGAGCCCCACCAAAAAGAGTTCATCATTTTTTGGATTTCATCACCAAGCGATTCAGGAATCATAAAAATACTCATCAAATAGGGGGGATAGCCTGAAGAACAGATTTAATAAGAATCTCTCGCCCAGCTCTAGAAAGACTTCTACCACTCCAAGAATTAATTTTCTTCCAAACCCGATCCTTAATAAAATTGAAAATGGATTTTTTTGCTTCTGCCTATCATAGAAGGGAGGCCAAGATATTTCCGGTACCCAAGCAAACATGAACATCCAAAATAGAGGCAATAAAAGATCTGGCAGTTTGGGAAGTATTCTTACTAAAATAAACCTCCGATTTTTGAAAATTAATTATTTGCCCCGAGGCCTCTTCATGAATCCGGAGAATATTTTTCATACAATGGGCCTCCTGCTCTTTGGCCTTGAAGAACAAGAAACAATCATCAACGAAGAGGAGGTGAGATATAGAGGGGGCACCACGACAAATTCTGGCCCCATGAATATCCCCTCTCCTCTCAGCTTTATCAATCAAAGCAGTAAGGCCCTCAGCACAAAGAATAAAGAGGTAGGGAGAAAGAGGATCCCCCTGCCTAAGACCTCTACCAAAGATAGGCCCAACATTCTCATGATTAACCTGAACAGTATAAGTGACAGTTTCAACATATAGCATAATCCAATTAATCCACTTGCTATCAAAGCCTATTTTCTTCATAACCTCTCTCAGGTAACCCCAGTCAATGCGGTCATAAGCTTTACTAATGTCTATTTTTAAAGCAACATCACCCACTCTTCAACTACTTTTATTTTTCAGAAAATCCATTATTTCAAGGCTATAAGGGCATTTATCTAAAATGGATCTACCTTTGATAAAAGTCGATTGAGCCTCAAAAACACATTTGTGGAGCACCTTTTGAAGCCTGTTAGCAAGAGCTTTAGAGAGAAGCTTGTACACCACATTGCAGAGAGAAATAGGCCTCCAATCTTGCATTGAGGCAAGATCATCTTTCTTGGGAATTAGAACAATCTGAGTGTCACTGATAGAAGGATAGAAAGCACCCGTTTCCAACCAATCACAACAAGAAGCAAAAATAGTTGGACCATAAATATCCCAGAATCGAGTATAGAAAGCTGGGTTTAAGCTATCCGAGCTCGGGGACTTCCGCGGATGCATCTGTTTCAGAGCAGCTTCAAGCTCGCCTATGCACAAAGGAGCCGTAAGCATCAAATTATCATCCTGATTGATCCTACTATCCAAAGCACTAATAACTGGCTCATAGACACTATCATTCGGTTGAAATAGATCCTCAAAATAAGAATGAGTCACTTCCATGATTCAAATCAGATCTTCCACTACAATATCATTTGGACCCGTAAGCTTATCAATTGTTTTCTTCTTCTGCCTCAAAGTTGCAGCTGCATGGAAAAAACCTGTGTTCTGGTCACCCTCCGTAAGCCAAATTGTTTTAGATCTGTGGCTCCAATAAAATTCTTCTTGAACCAGAAGGGATATGAGACGGTCCCTAATGATTTCATACTGTTCATCACTATCATGGTTTGTGCGGCTCCTAGCTTCCTCCAACTGAAGAGTGCTTTTTATGATGTCACTTTTAAAATTAGGCCTTATCTTGGCACCCCAGCGTTGAAGGGCATTGGTGCAAACATTAATCTTATCAACTAAATTACCATCACATGACTGATACCAAGCCTCACGGACTACCTCATCCAGTTCGGCCTCCAAGAGCCAGGAATTCTCAAAACGGAACTTCTTGTGATAGAGCTTAGGAGGAACATAGTCACAAGTAAGAAGGATAGGAGAGTGGTCAGAGATCGGAGCTATTAAGTTATCCAGTCTAGCATCTGGATATAAAAGCAACCATTGTTGGTTCGCCATAGCTCTATCCAACCGTTCTTCAATTTCACGCACTGAACTCTACTTTTCCACCAAGTATACGGGTAACCATTCAACTCAAGATCCACAAGACCTGCATCAGACACTGCTTCTCTAAAACCATGGATGCGCCAATTCAGGTGATCATGGATACCTCTTTTATCTTCAGAGGACATTAAGTCATTAAAGTCCCCAATCACACACCACGGAGTATCTGTAAGATTAGCAAGCTGACGTAACATGTTCCACGAATCTCTGCGCCTACTATTGTTGGGAAATCCATAAAAACCTGTTAGCCGCCATTTACCATGATTCAAATCATCCATGTCAACATTAATAAAATTCAAAGAATAGCTAGAAATGGTGCAATTGATCGAACTCTTCCAGAACATTGCCACACCGCCACCTCTACCTTCTCTATCCACAGCAAAACAATGATCAAAACCAACAAGTCTCCTTATTTCTTCTATTCTACTAGCATGAACTAAAGTTTCAAAAAGAAAAAACACATCTGGATGGTGACTCCGAATGAGGTTTTTAAGTGCCTGAACTGCTCGCAGGTTACCCAGGCCTCGACAGTTCCAACTCAAGATAATCATGGCTTCCGGCAGGCCTGGGGACCACAGCCTGCCGATAAAAAATGGTTATGAGAAATTGAAGGAAGAGAAGAAGAAGCATGTGTATCATTGATATTGTTCACGTAGGCACTAGAATTGTCATGCAACTCATGTTGGCTATCCCCTGTACGACGTCGCCTCCTGTTATCTGGGTTGAGCTCATCATCATTAGAGAAAGAGGGAGTCACGTGCGCTGGAATATTCTCATAACTGATGGCATTCAAGACTGAGATTCTTTCCTTAACTGTCCTTGTTATCATGTGAGCTGGATTGGATACATTATTTTGATTATTCACTCTTGATTGAACCACCGAAACCGTTCCAACTTTCTCGCCTAGGACCATATCAGATGAAGGATTTGAAACTGAATATCCCGGATTGTTCGCACCTGAATTCTAGCTAGGCATCCCATGATCTTCGGCCCCAACAGGTTGGTCAGTCGAAAACCTAGCACCATCCTTAGCTCCACGGGTTGCGCCGCCACCAGCCTGCCTTCTGGTTTCTCCCGGAGTTCAGCTCCCCACTCCCTCACCCCATCATCAGCAGCCATAGTAAACCTCAAATCACAAAAAAATCACTGTGACCCATCAAACCATACCTGAAACAAAAGGTGCCTAGCCTTTCATACCTGAAAGTCACATATTCCATTCACCACCCTGCAGTTTAATTTTGCTATTTTTCTTCAGTGGTACTCTCACATCTATCAGTATACGCACCCTCATATATCTCCTCCACAAGTTAGTATTATTATTTTTGTCATACTCCATGAATTGGCCAATGAAATTTCCAAGATACGTACCAACAGCCACTGACATGAACCCTAATGGAAGATTATGGATTTGGACCCAAAAAGAAACATGAAACAGTGGTATGGTTTCTAGTGCTATGCCCACCTAAACTCTGTTCAAAATCAGGAGATGGCCATCAAAGCTCCAAGGGCCTCCTCCCTCCACTCTCTTCAAGTCAACCTGGTGAAAGAATTGGAAAAGGAATAATCCTTTCTCCGTTTCAATGATATGCACCCCTCTCCCTAACCTCCACACACTTGGGAGAATCTCCCTCATCGCATTAAAACGAATGTTCCTGTCAGTGAGGAAACGGCCAATGAGACACAGGCTTAGATCGGTTGTTTCCTGACTAGCAGCCCCCTCTTGGTTGAAAACACTCCCCTCATCATCCTCATCTGCCAAAGATAGACCTTCAAAGTTGACCTCCATGATCAGCAGAAAGCCAAACAGATAATAGAACTCTCAAAAAACTAGAGAGAAAACGGAGCTCTCAAAACTCGAGAGAAAACGTCAATAAAAACTTGAAATAAACTGGACATAACTTAAATTTTGATGTATGTTATAATTAGAAAGTTTTTATAACAAGTATAAATGTCCCGAAAACAAATTATGAAAATTTATCACATTTTATAATTAGAAAGTTTTAAAGCAAGTAAGAATGTAAAAAAAAAAAAACACACAAATTATGAATTTAATTATACCTATTTATTATTGCTATATATCAGTATTGATTTTGAATTCAAATTTGATTTGAGTTAAAATTTGATTAAATTTATATTACATATCGAATCATATCTAATTACACTTTTAAATATTAAATTATATTTTTGAATATTTAAATCATGTTGGAGTTAATTAATATAAAATTACGTGTCAATCGTCAAACAGTTAATTTCATATTGATTGAATTTTTTTTTCAATTTTAACTATTTAATTTAATTTAAGTTAATTTAATATAATATTCTTATGATAAAAGGTGATTTGATTGAAGCAAATATATGATACTTACTGATATTTATCCAAAGTTCACTAATTTCAATGAGTGATTGATATTTAAATAATCAAATTCTAATAAAAATGGAAGAGATCTTTTATTTATTATTAAATATCAATCACCAAATCCTTAATAAAAACAATTTCAAACCAAATCAAAAAAATCTTTTTTTTTTCCTCTTCCTTATTATACTTGATCATGCTCTAAATGAAATTAAAACTAAAAATAAAGAATAATTTAACATTGTGAGAAGAAAAGAAAAGAAAAAGTATCAAATTGTAGAACCAAAATTATAACTAATGCATACAGATTGTGGTCCTAGATACTTCAGAACTGGAGCATAGATAGTACTACATAAAACTTGTAGTAGTCCTTCAACCGAAATGTAAAAAAGCAAAATGATTATTTTTTAAGAACTTTTTCTTTTTCTTAATGGTCTCTAATGTTACTTTGACCCTCTTCCACTTTTCTGTGTACACTTGACCTTGAATGTTGGTTTCTTTTTCTATGTGCCACATGTTTTGTTTGTTTTGCAGACAAATTTTACAATGTACATCCAAATCCTAATCGAAAAAGAAGAAAAGGCACACATTTGTTATTATGTTAGACAAAAAATCGATCATCTAAATTTGAACACTCGTGATATATCATCATATTTGAGAGACGAAAATTACATAAATACACAAAAATGAAAAGCTAATCACAAATGGAAACACAAATAAAAAAACGAAAAACTTATGAGTGCAAAATATGGAAGCCAATATTGAAATAGTACAAAAAAATAACTAAAAGTGATTAATCATAAAATAGGGGAAAAAAATCTCACCTTAGATTGGAAGTCAATATTGATTAATTGAAGAACAATGACAATACAAATTCTGCAACAAATGAACAAAAAAAAAATTTATTAGTACATATATATATATATATATTAAGAAATATTAAGAAAAACCTTTGCTTTTGTCGTGTGAAACTTTTGGTTCTAATTGCCTCCAACAAAGTTGCACTTGTTTGTCATCATCATCATGTTTGCTTTTGTTGCAGAAGGACAACCTATAGACAAAAGAATAATTCCAAAAAAAAAAATGCATGTGGTAAGAATAAATGTACAAAGATTGAAATATAGAAAAAGTTGATCATCAAATAGGAAAAAAAAACACACAAACATTTAATCGAAAGGTTTAGATAATAGTTGCAAGGAAGGCATTTAATCGAAAGGTTTAGATAATAGTTGCAAGGAAGGAGAAAATTGAAGAAGAAAAGTGTATAAGAATTGATTAATAAAAAATAGGCAAAATTGCACTTTTGGTCCTTTAAGTTATTTGTTTTGTTCAAATTGGTCCCTTAAGTTTATTTTGTGACAAATAGGTCCCATAAGTTAGGTTCGGGTTTCAAATTGGTCCCTTAAGTTTTTTTGTGACAAACTAGACCCTTAAGTTATGATCGGGTGACAAATTGGTCCTTTAAGACAATAAAAATAACACATTAAGGGTCTAATTTATTGGTCCTTTTGACAAATTAAGGGACCAATTTGTCACCCGAACATAACTTAAGGGTTTAGTTTGTCACAAAAAAACTTAAGGGACCAATTTGTCACCCGAACCTAACTAAAGCGTCTAGTTTGTCAAAAAAAAAAAAAAACTTAAGGGACCAATTTGAACAAAATAAATAACTTAAGGGACTAAAAGTCTAATTTTGCCTAAAAAATAATATAAAAGAACAAAAAAGGAGAGACGAGATATGAGAATCATACCAATGAAAGAAGAGTTTAGAAGTTGACAGAGGAAGAGAAGAAGGGTCCGAGGATAAAACTGAAAGAGCAGATAATTAATATATTAATATTGATTATAATTGATATATTTATTAATTAAAACAGGCAAGTCATTTAAGATAATTGATATTACCTCTATGATTCTACACGATTTTGGTGTTGAAAATTCGAATTGGTATATTAATGGTTGTCGAAACAAATTTATTATAATTGCATTCTGAAACATGTTTTGAAAATAATTTCAATAACGTAATCAATATGTATTAATGCTATTTGGAAGCTATTTATGTCAAGAACCCAGGCCAAAAAAATTTAGGTTCGGAACCAGACCATAGAAATACGAAGCATGATAACTCGTCACGTGTAAACCAAACCTTGAAACTGTCTCTGGAAGTGACACCTGTCAATCCAAACCTGTGAGGACATTTTCAAATGTATATTATATAGATATAGATATAGATATAGATAGATATAGATTTGGGAGTAATAAGGTGATCAATGGTGGTTTGAGGTGTGGGACAAAAGTGTTAGAAGGTATAACATGCAAGGTTTCAAATCTTACCCCTACTAATATAACAAACTAATATTTGCCTATAAAAAAAAATTGTTATAAACACCAAGACAATAATGATTCATGCAAAATAGTATAATAGCATTATGTAAATGTGGAGAAATTGTCTCAAATATTTATCCAAATAAACTTGAACAGAAGAGAAAATTGACATAGAATATATGAATATTTATTTTTGAGATGAATTGTAAGAATGTTGTGGAAAGCATTTATCGGGATTATGAGGAGCCTACTGAGTTAGGAGCCATCATCAAGCAATGCAAGCACCTTCTTTCCTATTTATCTAACTCTAGAGTTGTGTTCGTTAGATGAAAAGCTAATTCAGTTGTCCATAAGTTAGCTAGGGTGGCTTGTTTCTTTTGCTAGTCTTGATGTTTTTTCTATTATTCCTACTTGTATTTGTGACATTATTTCTATTGAAATGAAGTAAGTTTATTCAAGTCAAGAAAAAAAACCTTGCACCGAACTCCAACCATCATAATTTGGACAAAGAAGCGAATGGCAACATATCAGCTTCCCTTCTATACTATACTATATATACATTTACAAATAATCTTATTGAATTCTCTTTCATGTGTCAACCTCTAAGAAAAACATCATTTAATTCAATTACAATAATACAACTCAAGGGCACAACCCAATTAATAATGTATATATTAAACATTATTTATTTGCTATTTAAAATTCAAAGTCATTACGATAATTTGTCTATTACTGAAAATAGATATTTAAAAATTTACTTTAAAAAATATTATTATTTTTGTCAACTTGAATATGATATAATTTTTATTTCACAATCACTAATTTAAGTATTTCACGCCCTCAGCTAAAAACTTAAAAACAATTCTTGTTTCTAGAATAACTTTTACCAAACAACCTTGGCAAACAGATTTTTTTGTTCTTTTGTTTTTTTTAAAAAAAAAAAACAGTTTTACAAAATAGTAAACAAACAGACCCAATTTTTTTTTTAATCTATTTGATTTTTTTCCTATTGGGTTTAGGCTCATCTGTTTGAAACTTTTTTTTTTTTTTGGGTAATCAGGAGGGCAACACGCCCAAACCAAAAACAAAACTAAGAATTTACCATCCTTGCAGAGGATATACCCATACTATCCCTAAGCAATAACTGCAGACAACCATTGATAGGTTCATTCCAAACATGAAGCCCTAACTCCAAACTATGACCTTTAGAAGCAATAAAGTCTGCTAACGTATTGGCTTCTCTATAAGTATGGGAAATGACACAGTCCCAACTTCTAGCCTTCAAATCATGAATTGCCCGAACTATAGTAGCATAGGGATGTCTGTCCAAGCAACCACCATTAACCAAGTTAACAGCAACAGCAGAATCACTCTCCACCCAAACTTTACAATGCATTGCCTCCCAAGCCAAGGTAAGCGCCAAGAAAATCCCCCACAACTCAGCCATGAGAACTATTGAAGTTCCAATTTTTCTACAGAACCCCATGAGCCAGCGCCCTGTCTCATCTCTACAAGCCCCTCCACACGTAGCAACCTTTGTATCATGGTCCAAAGATCCATCCACATTCACCTTAACCCAACCCTTTGGAGGAGACATCCAACCAACCATTATCTCATGCTTACTACCACCAGGGCGCAAGCTAATACTCGAGATACAATGAGCCTCATGCATAAATTTTCTAGCCATGGAAACCACCTTGCTAACATTAAAAGTCCCACCTTAAAAAACAATTTGATTTCTTTCTTTCCACAACTGCCACGCCACAATACCAAAGGCTATACCACCACCACTAACCAAGCTAGAGCCCATAATATTACTAGTTAACCAAGGACGCAGATCACCCATAAAGAATCTGGTTTGATTCTCTCTTCTAACAAACACATCCCACACTTTACGAACATGCACACAATCTCTAAGAACATGAATATGAGACTCCTCCCAAAGGCCACACAAGGGACACAACGAAGAAGACCCCATATGATGGTCTGCTCTATACCCATTAGTAAGGAGACCCTCCCTAGCTACCTCCCATAGAAAGTATTTGACTCTCTCAATTCCTTTCCACTTCCAGATTGCCTCCCATAGAGCATCATGATTAGAGCTTACTCGACCAGCCGAAACTAACTCATAAGCACTTTTAGTAGAAAAACTACCATTAGATGTCCCTGCCCAACAAACAGTATCTTCAACATCATGATTTGGTTCCACTAGCACAGCAAGAATCTCCAAGACCACCCCATGCTGAAGGAGATGCTCAAACCTGTCCATACACCACCGTCCTGCACTATTCACATACTCAACAATCATGCGGTTCCTCTCATCCTCAGGAAATTGGCCCAACACCACATCTATAAGAATAACGCCTGACACCAACCATTTATCCAACCAAAATCGCACTTTTTTCCCATTACCAACAATCCAATGTGTCCCCTCCTGAACATATTTCCACGTACCACAAAATCCTTTCCAAAGCCCAGAACTATTAGCATTGCGCTTAACCACTGGGATAGATTCACTCCCACACTTATACTTGCTTCTTAGAACTTTGACCCAAAGAGCATCCAAGTTGGTAGTCAGACCCCAACCAATTTTCATGAGTAAAGCCTTGTTAAAATCACCAAGATCTTTGAACCCCAAACCACCCACTTTCTTCGATTGACAAATTTTTTTCCACCCCACAGTGTGACATTTCCGACCATTCTCTGTAGAACCCCACAAAAAATCTCTAGTCAATCTTTCTAGCTGGGAGCAAATAGAACGAGGAAGCATCACTGTCTGCATTGTGTAAGTTGGAAGGGCAGCTAACACTGTTTGAGCCAAAGTTGCTCTCCCAGCAAAAGCTAAGGTTTCCCCTCTCCAACTACTCAATTTCTAACAAGTTTTATCCACAAGATATCTATAAGTGTCCTTATTGGTACGAGAGTGCACTAGAGGAACACCCAGATACTTACCAAGATCATGAGTAAAACGAAACTGAGAAGCATCACTAAGATTTCTAGCAATGTTGTGATTAACATTTTTTGACACCAACATTCTAGTCTTGTCAACATTAACCTTCTGCCCCGAGGCTTGACAAAAATTATCAAGACAATTCATAATAATCTCCATCTGATACAAAGAAGCCTCTCCAAACAAAAGAAGATCATCTGCAAAATAGGTGGGAAAGTTTCGGCCCATCCCTACTAAGACACACAGGCTTCCATCTACCATTTCCAACTTCATCATTAATACAGTGAGCTAATCTTTCAACACACAAAACAAAAAGGTAAGGATGTGAATATATGCCTTGACAGGTACTTTAAGTTTTGATGAATGACAAAAGGGAAAGGTCCAGAGGGACTAAAGTGCAAAAAGCGGAAAGTTATAAAGCAAGCAAACACAAGGGGCAAAATGGGAATTTCATTAAGTGTATTGTGTGTTTTAGAAAAAGTGTGTAAATGGTAAGTAGGGTTTTCAATTTAATATGATCACTCACACACACACATATTTAACATGTGCTTTAAAAGATAAATCATATGATTAAATAAATAATAACATGTGATTAAAACTGACAATTAAAACTGAGCTTAATTGGGCAATCTTTCCTTAATTGTCAAGTTTTTGAAAAACCACCTGATACACACCATAATCGATTATGGAAATGCTATAATCGATTATGAGTCGTGGTTAAATGGCTTTAATGAGTGTTAATGAGTAATTATGATATTAAAGCCGTTTATTTCAAATTTTGAATATAATAATCGATTATTGAAATTGGATAATCGATTATGACCTTACTGACTTCCAACGTGCTACACCTGAAACCCTGTAATCGATTATAGTATTTTATTAAAGAGTCAGTAACATCATAATCGATTAAGGTAATCGATTATATTCTTTGGGGAAAAAGCAGCGAAGACATAATCGATTATGGTAATCGATTATGACCTTTCTGTCCAGACGCGTGCTTCATGGAAACACATTAAATAATCGATTATGGACTTTAGATAATCGATTATGCTGCGGCTGAAATGCATTTTAAGAGGCTTGACCTAATTTCACTGAACCCTAACCTATTCTCTATAAATAGGTAGCCTGGCAGCCTTGGAAAAATGCCCCATCTACTACTCTCTTCTACTCTCTATTGTGCTTAAACTCTGATTACTATTTTCTTTTACTCTTGCACTTACACGTGATCATATTATTTTGAGTATTCTATACACCATATAGGTGGTATTGTATTTGCTCTTCAATTTGTTTATCAGCACTATTAAGAGTGCATATTATTGTAAGAGTCGTGTGACTCAAATCATTCTTTTCTACACCTAGTTTTTCAAGAGAGGTGATATCTCTTGGGGTGTTCTTGGATGTGATTTCCAAGTGTTTACAAGGGAGGTGATATTCCTTGTGGTTGACAAGAGAGGTGATATCTCTTGGGTTATTGTCTTGAGACTCTTTCACTGGGGGAGGTGATATCCCTGGTCTGTGAGGAGTGCTCTATATTGTAAAGGTTCTAGTTGATCCTGTTAAAAACTAGAGTTGATTGAAATCCCTTGGTCGTATTGCCTTGGGGACTGGACGTAGGCCACTTGGGTAGTTTGTGGCCGAACCAGGATATATTGCTGTGTTCTTCTCTCATCCCTTATCTTTTTATTTCTGCTTTATCTTTTGCAAAACGCTTTTAATTGCACGCGTATTTAACAAAGTTGTTTTTCATAATATATTCAAAGGAAAACTTTTTATATTTGCCAAAGTTTTTGAAAAACACAATTCACCCCCTCTTGTGTTTGGAGTCACTTGTCAACAAGTGGCATCAGAGCTTAACTCTTGGATATAAAGGGCGAAACCGCCTCAAGAGGTAACATGACTTCAAACCGTTTTTGTAACGAGGGAAACTCCGTAAACAGACCCCCATCTTTCAATGGTGAAGGGTATGGTTATTGGAAAGAAAGAATGCAAATTTTTTTAGAAGCTTCTGATATTGATATTTGGGATTCTGTGGAAAATGGTCCATTTGTCCCTAAGCATGAAGTTAATGGTGCTTTAGTGGATAAACCGAAAAATCTTTGGACCGATGCGGAAAAGAAAAAGTTCCAATACAATTTGAAAGCTAGGAACATCATCACTTCAGCTTTAAGCTACGATGAGTTCTATAGGGTCTCAAATTGCAAGACCGCTAAAGAAATGTGGGACACCCTTCAATTGACCCATGAAGGTACTACCGAGGTCAAAAGGGCTAGGATGAACACATTGACCCATGAGTATGAGCTATTTAGGATGATACAGGGTGAAAGCATACAAGATATGCAGAAACGTTTTACCCATATTATAAATCATCTTAGGGCTCTTGGGAAATCTTTTAATAATGAGGATTTGATAAATAAAGTGCTTAGATGTTTGAGTAGAAATTGGCAACCCAAAGTAACTGCTATATCTGAATCTAGAGATTTATCATCTATGTCTTTGGCTACTTTGTTTGGAAAATTGCAGGAACACGAGCTTGAATTATATCGCCTCATGGAAAGTGAGGAGAATGATAATAAAATAAAGAATAGCCATGCACTCAAAGCATGCATGATTGAAAATGATGAAGGGAGTGACTTTGATGATTGTGACAGCCTTGATGAAGATGAGGAGATGAGCCAAATGATCCGTAAATTCAAAAAGTTCTTAAGGCGAAAAGGCATTGCAAAACAAGTCTCCAATCCTAAAAAGAAAGATGAGGAAGAAGAGACCTCTTTCATCCCAACATGCTACAAGTGCGGCAAAAGGGGTCATATAAAACCCGACTGTCCTAAAGGCCAAAGAAAGCATGAGAAATCAGAGAAAAGGCCACAAAAGGACCGAAGAGAAAGAAGGGCCTATATTGCTTGGGAAGACAATGATATGGACTCATCCGATGAGTCGGATAATGAGGAGGCACATTTATGTCTCATGGCAAATCATGAGGAAGTTGAGGTAAACGACCCTGAACTTGAAAATGATTTATCTTATGATGACTTGCTTATTGCTTGTGAGGAATTAAATGATGAAACTATTAGACTACGAAAAATTATTTCCTCATCAAAGAAAACCATTTCTAGTCTTGAGCTAAAAATAGATGTCTTAAACAAAGAGATGGAAGTTCTTAAAGAAAAACAAGATGTTTTAAATGAAACTTCATCATGCTTATCTTGTGAAAATAAAAAGACTGAAGTTTCTGAATGTGATGAATGCAGCGTTTTGAAAATCAAAATTGAAGACTTATATAACACGCTTGCAAAATTCACAATGGGAAGGGATAACCTAAATGTTCTTTTGGGAAATCAAAAGGGAATGTATGACAAAGCTGGTTTGGGCTATCAACCGAAATTTCATGAAAAATCTTTTAAGAAATTTTTTAGTCCAAGCAACAAGTCCAGTAGTCCCTTTGTTAAATGCTTTCACTGTGGTAGAAAAGGTCACACTGCCTCTATTTGCAATATTAGGAAAAACAAAGGCATAAATGTTAAAAATGCATGGATTTCAAAGGGCTTATTGTCCAAGACTAATGTTCAAGGACCCAAAATGGTTTGGGTACCAAAAGCCAAAATATGATTCTGTTTTGCAGGAGTGCTTGAAGACCAAGAACAAAAACTGGAATTTCAATATGGTCGTTCAAAAGCACAATTTTTCAACCCATAATCGATTATATAATATCAATAATCGATTATGAGAAGTCAGAAAGGCCAAAATCGATTAAAGGAATCGATTATGAGCAGAAAGGAGAAAAATAGCAAAAGTCAGTAAGGTAGTAATCGATTAACATAATCGATTACTCTTGGACGAGGAGCAGAAAGGCAAAAGTCAGAATGCCTCTAATCGATTAGCATAATCGATTATTCAAGTGGGTATGTTTTCAGAAGAGTCAGAATCGATTACATAATCGATTATGCATGGTAGAACATTTTACATGATTAACTCTTCAAAATTATTTGAAAAAGATCTTTTTATCATTATACATTCTTCTCTCAAATGCCTTATAAAATTGAAATATTATTTTGAAAAATTATTTTAGAAAGGGGGAGAATTATTTACATGCTTAAGGGAAATAATCATACACTTGCAAAAAGGGGGAATCAATTCTTTTATTATCCTGGCACTTGCTTCCGCACACATGTTTGAATTACACTGATGCCTTTTATATATTTATTACTCTGAATATATGCCTTGCTTTATCAATATTTTTCCCGCTTTTTGATAATGCCAAAAGGGGGAGAGTTATCTGAATGCATGATTCAGGGGGAGTGGATTTGAATGTATGCATAGAGTGAGGGGGAGTAGAGCAAACTGCGCTTAGAACTAAAAACTCTGATATATTTGCTTGAACTGCTCTAACCCTATCTTTCTAGCAAATCCCTCCTGAGATGTTTGTCATCATCAAAAAGGGGGAGAATGTGAATATATGCCTTGACAGGTACTTTAAGTTTTGATGAATGACAAAAGGGAAAGGTCCAGAGGGACTAAAGTGCAAAAAGCGGAAAGTTATAAAGCAAGCAAACACAAGGGGCAAAATGGGAATTTCATTAAGTGTATTGTGTGTTTTAGAAAAAGTGTGTAAATGGTAAGTAGGGTTTTCAATTTAATATGATCACTCACACACACACATATTTAACATGTGCTTTAAAAGATAAATCATATGATTAAATAAATAATAACATGTGATTAAAACTGACAATTAAAACTGAGCTTAATTGGGCAATCTTTCCTTAATTGTCAAGTTTTTGAAAAACCACCTGATACACACCATAATCGATTATGGAAATGCTATAATCGATTATGAGTCGTGGTTAAATGGCTTTAATGAGTGTTAATGAGTAATTATGATATTAAAGCCGTTGATTTCAAATTTTGAATATAATAATCGATTATTGAAATTGGATAATCGATTATGACCTTACTGACTTCCAACGTGCTACACCTGAAACCCTGTAATCGATTGTGTAATCGATTATAGTATTTTATTAAAGAGTCGGTAACATCATAATCGATTAAGGTAATCGATTATATTCTTTGGGGAAAAAGCAGTGAAGACATAATCGATTATGGTAATCGATTATGACCTTTCTGTCCAGACGCGCGCTTCATGGAAACACATTAAATAATCGATTATGGACTTTAGATAATCGATTATGCTGCGGCTGAAATGCATTTTAAGAGGATTGACCTAATTTCACTGAACCCTAACCTATTCTCTATAAATAGGTAGCCTGGCAGCCTTGGAAAAATGCCCCATCTACTACTCTCTTCTACTCTCTATTGTGCTTAAACTCTGATTACTATTTTCTTTTACTCTTGCACTTACACGTGATCATATTATTTTGAGTATTCTATACACCATATAGGTGGTATTGTATTTGCTCTTCAATTTGTTTATCAGCACTATTAAGAGTGCATATTATTGTAAGAGTCGTGTGACTCAAATCATTCTTTTCTACACCTAGTTTTTCAAGAGAGGTGATATCTCTTGGGGTGTTCTTGGATGTGATTTCCAAGTGTTTACAAGGGAGGTGATATTCCTTGTGGTTGACAAGAGAGGTGATATCTCTTGGGTTATTGTCTTGAGACTCTTTCACTGGGGGAGGTGATATCCCTGGTCTGTGAGGAGTGCTCTATATTGTAAAGGTTCTAGTTGATCCTGTTAAAAACTAGAGTTGATTGAAATCCCTTGGTCGTATTGCCTTGGGGACTGGACGTAGGCCACTTGGGTAGTTTGTGGCCGAACCAGGATATATTGCTGTGTTCTTCTCTCATCCCTTATCTTTTTATTTCTGCTTTATCTTTTGCAAAACGCTTTTAATTGCACGCATATTTAACAAAGTTGTTTTTCATAATATATTCAAAGGAAAACTTTTTATATTTGCCAAAGTTTTTGAAAAACACAATTCACCCCCCTCTTGTGTTTGGAGTCACTTGTCAACAAGGGAGATAAGGGGTCCCCTTGTCTCACCCCCCCTTGTTGGATTAAAACCCTCCGTTTTATCCCCATTAAACAGAACCCTCATAGAAGAAGAAGTCACACAATTCATTATTAACTTAATAAATTGAGTACATACCACTTAGATGCAACGTTTCCTCTAAAAACTCCCACCGGATACGATCATTAGCTTTCTCCAAGTCCACTTTGATGGCCATCAACCCCTTCTTAACTATTTTATACCTCATTGTATGGAAAACCTCTTGAGCAATAACAATATTATCCGAACTATGCCTCCCAGGAACAAAGCTACATTGGTTCGGAGCAATCAAAGAACTCATATACTTCCTCAATCTCAAAGCAACAACTTTGGTAATAATCTTGTAGATAACATTACAAAGACTAATAGACCTGAACTACTTCAAATTGTCCGGATTGTCAATTTTAGGAATAAGCACCACTAGAGTCTCATTCAACTCCTTGACCCTCTCTGGATGCATTTGAATCTATCGAACTAAATCACAAACCGGTGGACCCACCACATCCTATTGGCTTTGGAAAAATAAAGGATTCAACCCATCCAGACCGGGGGCTTTAAGAGGCCCCATCTCAAACACTACACTCCTAATCTCCATATTTGAAAACTCCCTGTCCAAATCCAGTAATGCATCTTGGTTCAACTTATGAAAGCAAGAATGAGTTTCAAGAGGAGTTAACTCACCAGATGTATTATAGAGAGTTTGGAAAAAATGGACCGTCATGTCTTTAAGAATATTCTCCTCTACAATCAAAATGCCATCATCGGAGGTCAAAGCTTCAATTTTATTACGCTTTCTTCTAATAATTGTGGCTTAATGAAAAAAGCAAGTATTCCGATCACCAAAGTGGATCCAATCATACCGAGCCTTTTGACGCCAAAACAGCTCCTCTTGATCCAAGACATGAAAATACTCATCCCAAAGTGTAACAAGCAGCTTCTTAAGATGAGTATCCAGGCCCATTGTTAACCTCCTATTAATACCCTCCATCCTAGCTAGAAGCCGACGCTTGCGATGAAATAAATAACCAAAACAGTTTTGGTTCCACTCTGTCACTTCAGACTGAAAATCAGTGACAGCATGAGACCAACTAGGAGCCTCCCTCCAAACACCCTGAACAATATGATTAAAGCTAGCATCAGAAATCCAACTCGCCATAAACCTGAAAGGACGATGAGTAACTCCACAACCCTCAACATCTTTCATTCTCAAAAAAATTGGCTTATGATCAAACATTAAAGAAGGTAAGTGCATAATAGAAGCATCAGGAAAACTCATACGCCAAAGAGTATTACTAACTCCTCTATCTAATCTCTCCTTAACACCCCGCCATTCCCACGTAAAAGGAGGCCCTTTGAAGCCGACATCCGACAACCCACAGTCAACAAGACACTCATTAAATCTTCGTATGGAGCACACATTAGGAGCTGCACCCCCACTTTTCTCCGAGACTGAAGAATAAGCATTGAAATCACCCATAACCAACCAGGGAATATTACCAACTGGAGACAATCTACGTAAGCCATCCCAAAGCTCATTTCTGGAAAAGAGCTGAGGACTGCCATAAACTGCCGTAATTAACCAAGATAAAGACCCTCCGGGTTTAGAAACTTTCATATGAACCAATTGACGATGAGTTTCCAGCACTTCAACATCAACCGAGCTATTCTATAACACCCAAGTACCGCCCGAAAAACCAATAGCTTCCACCTTACACGTATTAGGAAACCCAAACTTCATTATGATTTTATCTGCACGACTACCACTTATTCTAGTCTCAAACAACACCAACATGTCCAGCTTATATTTGCTGGCTAGATCACGAATCAGGCCAGGACAGGAAAGCTTCCCAGCCCCTCTAATATTCCAAGTTATGCAATTCATCATAAAAAACCATCTTGTAAAAAGAAAGAACCCCAACAGAGCGGTGCACAACAACACAAAACAGCTTCATGCTATAGGAACAGAGTGTTCCAATAACATATCCTGGGCTACTTGTGCCTCATCTCCATCCATCATATAAGCCTCGCTCATATCCACCTCTTTTTGAACATCATCAGGTGGACGTTGAATGATCACTTCGACTTTTCTTCTTGGATCCCTTCCTTCTGAAAAGCTTGTGCCACCTATCAGGTTCCCTATACTTATGACCCATATAGCTCCCCCTACCAAGTGAAACTCCCTTCACCAAAATTCTGTTTGGATTTCTATTCTTCATAGTCGAACCATGGTCATTCATTTCTTGACCCAGTGAGTTGACTCGGTCCCCATGCATACCATCCCTTGGCACAACCTGTGGCCCACTCATTTGTACACCACCCAGAGCACGAGCTTGGCTCTTTTTACCTCGTACGGACGACTCAGCCCCCTCATTAAAACTCACGTGCCTCTCAAAATTAGCTCCACCAATCAGTGCATCTGATTTCTCCCCATGCAAACCATTATTATGTAACATATATTCTACATGAGATCCCTCACGTAAAACATTTAATTTCCCCATTATATTCTCCCCATGATTTCCGCCCGTAACCTCCGTAACATCCATACCCACCGTAACCCCCCTATCATCATGGGATTCTAATTGATCATAATCATCATTCAAAACTTGAAACCTGGAACCTGTAACCGTCACCTTCTCCGCCACCCTACTGGATGTTCCCTTTGCCGGCCACTCCTTCTTGCCTCTGTCATGACCCATGAAACGATTTCTCCTTCCTTCTTTACGAGTAATCATCCAAGGACCAAAGTGGTCATCTTCAGTCGTGGCACCCATCTTCCTTCCTGACCTCCAATTCTGCTGCACTGAATTCCCCCTTGTTGCATATGATCATTCTCCTCATTACTCCCGTTTTTTTTGTATCAGCAGAGGACAGGACTCCTTCTGTGCCCATACACTCCACACCCAAAACAAACCAGATGGAGTCCCTTATATTTAACGTTATAGTGACGACGTTTGAGTTCAAATTTAGAAACCAACACTTTCCTCAGATCCACCTCCACATCCACCTCCACACAAAGTCTAGTAGGGGTGAGCATCGGGCGGGTTCGGGTGGGTTCAGGTGGGGTTTGTCAGGTTCCGGCGGATTGGATGCAAGAAAAATGAAATCCACTTCCGCCCATCTATACATCGGGTTGGTCGGGTGCCGATTCGGTTCGAGCGGTTTGCAACGGATTCAGGATTTTTAAATTATTTTATTTTATTTTAAAAAAAAACAAAAAAAAAGCCCAACAAGCCTACTTAAAATTTAAGGCTTTCAGCCCAATTAACTACCAAAAAAAAAAAAATACAGAAGAGGGAGATCTGAATGAAACCCTTTCGTCTTCTCCCTTGGACTTGGTCCCTTCTCCACGAGACCACGACCCCATCTCCACCAGTCCACCATGTGCACGGAGCTGAACGATGAGTGGTGCTGCTCGCGGCGGATTCCAGCCGGTGGAGATGGACGATATGATTGAGGAACGCAAGTGCGCAACGAACTTGTCGAGTGTCGAGACCAGATCTGGGATAACCCCGCCACCGCGCATCGCTCGTCGGACCACCGCATCGGAGAAGAGAACGTGACCCAAGGTGTTGACCGCATCTGACCGCATCGCGAATTGGACCGCCTCATCGGAGAAGAGAACGTGACCCAAGTAGAAGACGCACGATCGGATCTGTGAGAGGAAGAGAAGACCGACGATTCTCGGGGAGATGAAGGACAGCTCTGCCTCTGGCTCAGGCTTGGAGAAGCAGATCCGCCTTAGGAGCACGGTGGCTGGGGGAGAGAGAAGGCTGACGACGGTTTTGGGTGGAAGGACTTGGTGGCCCCGGTGGTGGACGATTGGACGTGAGGAGGAGATGAGGGAGCTAGAATCTGGTGCTTTGCCTTTGCATTTGGGGTTGGGACCAATACCATGGTGTTGGTGACGACCGGGGAGACGGTGAGAGGCCGAAGGAATCCATTTTTTTTTTGTGTGATCGGTCGGGTTCGGTTACCGATGGATGAACTTTTCAAAACCGAACCCGACCACAGTTATCCATTTAAGACCGATTTTCTTATCCGCCCAACCGATTCAACCCGCCCGTTTCAAAAAAATGTTAGCGGATTGGTCGGTTTCGGGCGGGTCAAATATTTTTTATCACCCCTAAAGTCTAGCAAACTTCGCCCTTTCCATTTTAGTGAATTCACCTCGAGAACCCTCCTTTTCATTCAGCGTGTTACTATCTATTCTCACTGTTCTACCCAGGGTGTTACCAATCCTCCATAAAATATTTTTCTGATACATTTCCATTGGTAACCCCGGAATTCTAATCCATACCGCCACCCGTTTCAACTCATCTTCATAAGGAAAGAAATCAGGTTTCCATCTTTGAATAATTAGGCAGTGATCAGAGATTGACCATGGACCTTCAGCAAAAACAAACATGAAATCCCTTCTATCTTCAAACCTCACTAAAAAATAATCATTCTCCAAATCAATAACATTCATTCCTCCTACAGGCTGCCACATTTTGGTAAGTCTGGTATGCATGAATCTTAACCCTACCTTCTTCCCCAACAGTTTCACAATCACCGATTGTCTCCAAGGTTTCTGCGCCAACCTCAATTCTTCCTTTGTTACCTTCACAACTGGACATAGAGGGTCTTCCTCCTTACTTTCCATATCATCCTCCTATGTTTCCTCATCCATATCAGTATCTAGACACAGATCTTCCTCCGAGTCAGAAAACCCAGCATTCTTACCATTCACCCCAATACACGCATCAGCATAAGAGATTGTTTTCCGCTTCAACTTTTCACCCATGGCTGTTGGAAAAATTTCTGTCTCCTTGGGTTCTCCTTCAGGGTTTATTTTTTTGCCTGTATCCACTGTTTCCATATCCTCTACAACAGGTTCAGTGGCATTCCCCACTTTTGGTTTCTTGACACTGCGTGCCAGTTGATCAGCCTCCTCCCTCGTAGGTTCTTCCTGTCCTCTAGAGAGCTCCGCCATTTTAAGGGTTTTATTTGTATTCGTTCTTACCAAATGCTTTTATTACCATTGTTTGAAACCTTTTGTATCATTGTTGAATGGATTGTTCGTCCGTTTTTAATTATGATTTTAATATGATTATCTTCCTCTCACCTTTGTTTTAAGAACTGGACTGGAGATCAAACCGACGAGACCTCAGAGTCATGGTTCTTTTGATTCAACCATTGGTTGAACCAAATAATTAAAAAAATAGATAAATAAGTAAATAAGTAAATAAATAAATATATATATATATATATATATATATATATATAGCAACTCAAGTGATAGGAGTGTGTTATTATGAGGGATGAGATGAATGAATCTGGATCTTTGGATTATATATTAATGGTTAAGATTAAAACATAAAGTCATATGACCTTTTTAAGTGATCACATGACTACCAAATAAATAAAAGGAAAAAAAAAAACTGATAAGAGCATAAAATAAATAAAAGAAACAAATAAATAAAAGAAAAAAACGTTGGGCTCAATTTTTTGGCCCAATCTCGTCCAAACCCGGATCCCACTTCTTTTCCACTCAAAAACCAAGCCTCCATCATATTCTCCTTTTCACTCTCTCAAAATCAAAGCAGATGCATAGGGTGGCCACATATCTTCCTTCTTTCCAAGCTCTTCCCACCCTTTCCTGGCCACGTATCTCCTCGGCTTCACTATAATCTCGTGCAGTGTTAGCGTCGACTCTGTTGGAAGCACGACGGAGCTGCTGGTTCGTACACGGTGGGACGACGTGGTGGAGCTCCAAGATCTGTCGCTGGTGCATTGGCAGGCAGTGGGCAGTAACCGGCCGGGTTTTCATAACCGGGTCCAGTTCAACGGTTCCCCCGGTTTTCTCCGGTTCATACGGTTTTTTCCTGGTTTGTTGAGAACACCGGTTTTTCAGAGTGAACCGAACCGTAAACACAGCTAGTTCCCGGCTGGTCCGGTCCAGTTTTTAAAACACTGGACCACCGTCATTATCATAATTTGCAGTTTTTATTGATAAGAAAGAGAAGCTTGAATTACTTTCTCTGCTTCCTTCTTCTGTTTTTTGATCTTCAGAGAGATTCTGCTTAAACAAACATGGCCACCGCTTCAGGTACTCCTATTTCTCATACACTTTCCGCAATTCTCCTTTTTTTTTTTAGGGTTTCTGTTATCAATCATTCGAGTCATATTTTCGGATCACACAGAACCTGTGATGATTACTAACCTGATGGTAATCATCACAGGTTCTGGATTACATGAAGAATCTAATTTTTTTTTTTTTTTAATCTTCTGATTTTTTTCCTATTGGGTTTAGGCTCATCTGTTTGAAACCTTTTGTATCATTGTTGAATGGATTGTTTGTCCCTTTTTAATTATGATTTTAATGTCACTATCTTCCTCTCACCTGAATTAGCCAACATGTGTATGTTTTTGAAACTTACATGGGGTGATGGGGTGTGTGTGTTGCAGTGGCATTCAAGTCCAGAGAGGACCATCGCAAACAGATTGAGTTGGAGGAAGCACGTAAAGCAGGGCTTGCACCAGCTGAGGTGGATGAAGATGGAAAAGAAATCAATCCCCACATTCCCCAGTATATGTCATCTGCACCTTGGTATCTTAATGCTGAAAGACCTGTAAGTCTTTTTCTTTCCTTGATATCTGCATGAAATTGTGGTATCTGACTTATAAAAACTAACTTATTCTTCCTTTTTTTTTCTCTGTAGAGTTTGAAACATCAAAGGAAATGGAAATCCGATCCCAATTACACCAAATCGTGGTATGATAGAGGTGCTAAAATTTTTCAAGCAGACAAGTATAGGAAAGGTGCATGTGAGAAGTAAGTGATGTATCTCACTATCACTCGTGTGGGTTTGCGCTGTGTTTTATGTCTGCATATGTGATGAATGCTCATGAAATTTGGTATTTGGTTCATGTCTGTGTCATTGTCTGCAGATATGACAAGCATGGTTGTTTTTTTTGGTGTTTGTGTTTTGACTGCATTATGTATATGGTAATTTTATCTGACAAGATTAAGTAAGGACTTTAATTTTCATTTACTTGCTATAGTTGTGGAGCTATGACGCATGATACTAAGTCATGCATGGAAAGACCACGGAAAGTGGGAGCAAAGTGGACAAACAAGCACATTGCCCCTGATGAAAAGGTAGAAACATTTGAGCTTGACTATGATGGCAAACGGGACAGATGGAATGGATATGATGCATCAACTTATGCTCGAGTCATTGAGAGGTATGAAGCTAGAGATGAAGCTCGAAAGAAGTACTTGAAGGAACAACAGCTGAAGAAATTGGAGAAAGGCGACCAAAATGGTGAGGACGCTGAAAGCGATGAGGATGAAGAGGAAGATGATCTAAGGGTAGATGAGGCAAAGGTGGATGAGAGCAAACAAATGGATTTCGCAAAGGTAGAGAAGCGTGTCCGTACAACAGGTGGTGGTAGTACAGGAACTGTGAGGTACTTTTTATGTTTCCATCATTTTTTGATAATGCAACGACAACTTAATTGGTCCTGCACTTAAGATTATCGCTTCTATTATTTATCTTGGATGAATTGGAGTTGAAATATCTTTACTTTCAGGAACCTACGTATTCGAGAGGATACTGCAAAATATCTTCTTAATCTTGATGTCAATTCGGCACATTATGATCCCAAGACCAGGTCCATGCGTGAAGATCCTCTTCCAGATGCAGATCCACATGAGAAGTTTTATGGGGTAACTTCCCTCTCATGAATAAAAAATTTAGAAATTTTATAATTTGGTTTTTACAGCTATATGTTTGCTAATATTTAATTTGCATTAATTTGTTTTTGTACTGTAGGGTGATAACCAATATAGAAATAGTGGTCAAGCTTTGGAATTCAAGGAATTAAACATCCATGCTTGGGAAGCATTTGACAAGGGGCAAGATGTTCACATGCAAGCGGCTCCATCCCAAGCTGAATTGCTCTATAAGAATTTTAAGGTCATGAAGGAGAAATTGAAGTCTCAAACAAAGGAAACCATTGTGGAGAAGTATGGTAATGCAGCTGACGAGGACAAACTTCCAAGAGAACTTTTGCTGGGTCAGAGTGAGAGGCAAGTTGAGTATGATCGTGCTGGTAGAATTATTAAAGGACAGGTACGATATGCGGTCTGAATTTTTACATCCAGCTTGAAACTTCAACTTCCATATAAATAATTTCTAAAATGCTTGTTGATGGTGTAGCTGGACTTTCTATTTGATCTGTTAACACTTCATAGTTTCATAACACAATTAGTTTTAGTTTGAGCATTTAAGGATTCTGCTTTATGGTTGTTGCTCCTTTTTAAGATGATAGATATGGTTATATATCTGATGCTTCCAACAGGAGGCAGCACTTCCTAGGAGCAAGTATGATGAAGATGTTTACATCAACAACCACACTACTGTTTGGGGCTCATGGTGGAAGGATCACCAATGGGGCTATAAGTGCTGCAAGCAGACAATACGAAATAGCTACTGCACCGGTGCTGCTGGTATTGAGGCTGCTGAGGCTGCAAGTGATCTTATGAAAGCTAATATTGCCCGTAAGGAGGCTGCTGTAGGTTCGTATACCAATACCTTTCCCCTGCCTTTTGTTATTACTCTGTTTCCATTGTTGATCATATTTAACATGCTCTTTTGTTTTTTGGTAAATTTCGTTGCTGGTAAATTTATTTAGCATCCTCTAAATTAGTCTTGAATTATTTTCATGAACGTGTGCAGAGGATCCTACACCAGTGGAGGAAAAAAGGCTTGCTACATGGGGAACTGATGTCCCAGATGATCTCATTCTGGATGAAAAATTACTTGCTGACGCACTGAGAAAGGTAAACATCAGGCTATCATTCATGTGTCTTGACTCCTTAATATGCCTCGATATTTGTTAGTGTCTTTTTTTTGTCTTATTCTATCTCCTGCAGAATTAGTTATTGTTTTGTGCCACTAACTTTGTTGATCTTAATAAGCAAGGTGAAGACACCATTGGTTCAAACTAAATATTGCATTCAATCTTTTGAGGTGAATTATTCAAACATGTATCGCCTGAATGTTGTGCTGATTGGTGAAATTTGATTTTTCACAGGAGGATCAAAGAAAGAGAGAAGAAAAAGATGAGCGGAAGCGTAAATATAATGTTAGATGGAATGATGAGGTATGATTTTTCATGCCACTGGTTGAGAATTTGTCTGTATACATGCTCTTTTTGCATATTTTTAAATCATCTTAATGCTGCAGGTTACTCCGGAGGATATGGAGGCATACAGGATGAAGAAAGTACATCATGATGATCCAATGAAGAACTTCCTCCACTAAGCTTGGAGGGCAAAAATGCCTGCATTTATTTCGTTACAAGTTCACAAGCCTTACTGTTTTCTTACTGCCTGCTGGGTTGGGCAAAATAGATTATCAACAGTTTGGCATCCTTTGGCCTGTAAGTAGTATAAAAGAGGACCGGGGGCCGTGGAACTCTTGATGTTTGTAGTTTGTACAGCTTTGTGACATGTTACTACTGTAAACTGTATTATGTTGCTTTAAGAACAGTAAACTTTCTTAATGACTTAATACTGTTTATTGCTTAGTTATGTTGGTCCGGTTCTTTTTGGATCAACTGCTAGCTTCACACCTGCACGCGCCCTCTTACATTCACAGTGTCTACGAGAGACGTTAGGGCCCAAGATGCAAAATTTTCCCAGTATTCCTTGGTGGGTGGATCTCAATTGAGGCTTACTAGTCCTGCAGTCCCAAAATTTGTATCATAGTAGTACAGACTCTTTTCTAGTTTATGTTCTTAAAGTGCCGAAGTTTCTGAGGAAAATAAAATAAAAGCGAATTGCAGCTTGAGTCTTCATTTTATGGTAATACTGAAGTATGCAATTTTTACTCAATGGAGTTTTGGAATTGTTAAACATCTCTTCCTTTTCGTACATGGTGTCCAAGATATCTCTATTGATTGGAGGGTAATGGATAAAAGATGAGATCAGTGAGTATTATACTGAAATGTATTCTTTGCTAGTTGTACCAAGGTTGTCCTCTTTGAGCATACCGATTCAGTATGGCTGTCTTCTTCTTACACGGTAATGAAATTTCATAATTAGTGTCGAGATCAAGTATCACATAATCTTTTCTTCTTTTCTTGTTGGTTGTCCTGATGTACTCAATGTTAAAGGTATAAGAAATTTTTGTAGTATATGAAGGTTAGCTTTGAACTAGACCAGAAGCTGAGAATTAATTAAAATCTGAATCCAACGGATTGTTTTCTAACAAGTCAGTAAGAATATTATTATATTTCTACCACATCTCTACATTCCGACTGAGATAAGAGAATTTTCTTCTATTAATTGAAAAAATAATTTGAAAATAAAACTAGTACAAATTAGTAACCCCCAATAGCTTTGATTGTGTCGTGGACCTATAATTTAGATTAGGTTTATCGTTGGATGAATTGATCCTAGAAAAAAATTGGTCGTCAGCCATCATACTATAAAATTGGCTGGTTCCTATTTATTGTCATTGGACTCTCTCCAAAAGAACTACGAAATTCATCGAGTTGTTTCAAAAGATAGAAATGACAAGTTATCAATGAAATTCGTTATAGATCCCTGGTTCTTGGTTTCTTTCTAAACATATATCTATAAACTTAACTCATAATAACTTGATTGAGACCTCTTCTTTGCGACAACAAGGATTTATAACACAATCATAAGATGAGACACCAATTCTAGAACATGTACTACAAATTTCTTGCTAATTTCTCTTGTGCTGCCATCTCTCCTCTGAACCTGGCAATGAATTCTTCTGCACGTTCATCTATTCCATGCATTAGAGGTGAGGCTAATGCAAGTGACTCCCACCTATCATCTGAGTTGCATGGTATATCATCAAGTCCACCTCCCCTGCTTGTTGTTCCACCCACTTCTTCTTCCACTTGATAAGGGAGCTTTGCAGTGTTTTCAACACGTGGATTGTGTGCTATTTGTGGCTTCAAATGATCCACCAAGTCATATGAAGGTTCTTTAAAGAGCTTATCAATATAGATAGGTGCTGGCTTTTTATAGAAGCCAAAGATGACATTTCTAATATTGGCTAACCTTTTGTGTCTTGAAGTACGCCTAGTAGTTGCAAGGAACTTAGGGGCCCTTGTAGTCTTTGTAGTGGGGTGTTTAGATACTTTTTTGGCTCTTTTCATGGCTTTAGGCCTATGAGTTTTATGGAGTTTGCCAAGTTTAGAAGTGATGCTCTTCCATGCCTTTCTGGCATGATGAAGCCTTATGAAGGACATGGAAGAGAAAGAGGAGGGCTTGAAACTAAAGAGCATAGATGATTAATTTGGTGGTTAAGCTCAAGTTGGAATGGAAACTGGGGTCCTTTAAAACGTAGATGGGTTAGATTCCCTTTTTTTTTTTTTCCTTTCTTCCACCAGCGTGTTACAGTATTATTATTATATTCAGATTTGATGGTGTGACTTAGTTTTTACGCTGAATATTTTGACAAAATGAGAGCTCAACTTGATAGTATGTAAAGGCTGCTAAATTCAACAACAGGAATGAACTAGCTTAATTATAAAGCTGACATTAACAACAATGTAAATAGAATCTTTGCCTTTTTTACTTGAATATTTGTATGTGGCTTATTGACTTACAGCATTGCAGTAAATATAAATTATAACTCATGATGCAGAATATTGGTTTTTAACCTTTTTTGTCAGAAGCAAGTAGCAGTGCCAACACACTTTTCCATATATCTAAATTATACAAAAAAAAAAAATTTAACCATGTTATAGATATGAAATATCCACCAACATTAACAGTGACTAATCTCCGTCGAAGAACTTGTTAAGCACACAAGATGGGTTCTCCCCTTCCAACCAGTTTTTCTCCATACACAAGAGTCAAGATTCAATCCCCTGACCACTTGCTTAAGATATCCAAGTCTCTTACCACTAAGACCAACCACATGTTGGTAGCTGCATACAAATTTGCAAGTATATACCACCACGTATGCCGAATATCATCGTAATCCTGAATTGCAAGCTTAAAGGCAGAGATATGTTCAAGGATATATGAGGGATATGCAGGAAAATAGTATTTATTACAAATAAATAAACGACCTGTCCTTGATATAATCACAACTTGCCACTTTTGGCTTTGGAATAGAGAAAAATGTAGTGATTACTGGAGAATTCGCATACATCAATGAACTCAAAGGTGCACATTATTTTTCAATATTATTAGTATAAAAAAAAAATTTATACTAATAGTACATTATAATTAAATTCAAAAACTAAAGGATGTGTTACCAGCAGATGAGCCAAACTGTGACCCAAAGAAATGAACTCCATAAATACTAGTATAGAATATAAAGGCCCAATTATACAAAAACCTAAAAAGGCAAGAATGTGGAAAATTAGATGAGGGCACGGATGCCTTGCTGTTGCATCTCTCTCAGTCTCCACATTATATAAATAGCATCTTCTCCACGATCTTCATGGTCCATTTGTTGTAAAGCCCAAAAATAAAATACAGTGTGGATTGTGTCCTAGTAAAATAAATCGTAGTTAAATATCTGACAAGCAAAATTGCATTCACTTCATGAAAAATGAAAATGGTATTACACACATTTCCTAGATTATGTTGTCCATAAATTAGTATTAGTATATACAACACAGGACTATGAAACAAGTTTGCTTCTAAAATGACAACACAACCAGCATGATCAATAAAAACCATGAACAAAAATCAAAGTCAAAGCCCTAAATACGAGAACAGACAGACCTAAGTCATGAGGGCCAAAGGGGGAAGGGACACTTTGTACGCATTTTGTTTTTGTTTTTGTTTTCTTTTTTGCAGAACAAACCATTTTATATATAGTGCAACTATGAAACCAATATAAAAAGTAGGCACAACCTTGCTCCTGTAATTTGATCCATGCCTTTTGTAATTTCTATTAGATGGGTGAGACTAGAGCTAACAACAGACCCTCATTACCCCAACAGAAATTTGAATGGACTAGAATTACATCAAGATTATCAAAAGAGAAAAGAAGACAAATTGCAATGTGATATAATTAAAGTATGAATATACTTATATCCAGTCATGGCATTTGAAATTTTTACACCATTAAGAAGGACTATTGTCTCAATTGGGACATTAAAAAATATATCAAGTTTAACCGAATCTGATTTTGTAAGTGTTGAAGAACATTTAAAAAAAAAAAAAACAGCATTTCCACATGGTAGATAATGAGACATAAACGGTAAACATATTCACCTTGCCTCCTTCTGTAATTGATCCATTTCTATCACGTACGCAATGGATTTGTTGTGTTTGAAACTGAAAAATTATTGAACAGAACCATCAGGATAAGCTTTCTTTCTACTACATAAGAATAAATCTGTAAATTAGATATGAACTTCTGGAAGTATACATACCATTACAATAATTACTGGAGATGATCCCATCAACTTGGTCTCTCTTACTTCCACCTCAGATATATGCAAGATCTGATTTAAGAGTTAAATATTAAAATAAAACTACACACCCTGATAGGAACAAGTACCATAATCAAGCCTTGACCCTAGAAACAATTGTGCACGGAACAAAGAATTCTAAATAATCATTGACAAGTAGTCTCGAACAAAGAATTGAATCATTTCTGAGTAACCTGACCTCAGAAAATCAGACTATCATACTTCATTTGCATGGCTACTAATTAATTCACAAGAGATAAAGGAGAGAATGGTTGGAAAATAACTCCAACTTGTAAAAGTATGAGATAAAATACACTGTTAAAACAAGATGGACCACTTTTTTACACTAAACTGTAAGGTACTTGGACCAGTGCTGCTTTTCATTGAGCTCATACAAGACCAATAAGAAGCTCACCAAAGGCTCGGCAGGGGAAGTCATCTAGAAAATATGTGCTACAGCTATTGGTCACTCACATTATATCTCCTGCACGTGGAAGCCATTTACCTATTTATATTTATCTAGTTGACCAGGACTTAATCCTGGTTTAAGCAAAGACATTAAGGTTATTTCATCATAGGAATTCTCTTTACTTAACCCTATCAATTCTACTGCAAAAAGTAAAGATGATATGAAAGGCTAACACTTTAACATGCTCAATATGTGATATGGTACTATCAACCTCATTCAAAACAAAATGTGATTTGACTGAAAGCAGTAAGAAAAGAAATATTCAAGAAATTTGCAATCTCACCTTGTTATCAAAGAATATGCCATGACTTTGGTAAGCTCTGTGCTCTGCTTTACAACGTTCAATCAGCTCAGGGCTACAGTACTTTTTTAGTGTTTCGACATCTCCCTGTTCAATAACATATGTAATTAAAACTGATTCAGAAATCATAAATGCACCCGCCTAGACTACAAATAGATTTAGGACAAAAAACTTAGGCTTGGTGCTTTATCCCTTGCTATCAGAATTTTGCATTTAACATGTGACAAAGCTAACAATAACATTCTTTTACAACTCATCATTAGGCAACTTCTTCCCCTTCATTAGCTAACGATTGTTTATTCTTTTCAAAATGACTACAAGAAAAAAAGTGCTCCCATCTTGAAGAATTATGTCACCAAGTGAGCCACTCCGTAATAATACTTCAAAAATATATACATATATTGCCCAATTAGCAATTATCTATATCTATGAACTAGATCTTAAACTCCAATACCAAAGTTTGTTGCTCCCACCTTATGTCCAATACTGCAAATTATCATCTTCATACAGTTGTCCCTCTCTTATTTGGGAGGTAGAGACACTTGGCTTAGGACAACGAATATTCATTTCAGTTACCAGTGGTGAAGATATTGAAGATTTGTTTTAAAAGAAAGATAGCGAGCTAAGGGAAAGTGAGACATGTGTCACTTGTTAGAACAGAATAGCAAATAGGTAAGGCATTGAACATAAGTTTTGTCCAAAGATTTATATCTTGTTCAAAAAGGAACCATGATACAAATGCACATAAAAGAGTGGACATTTCCAGCATTCTGCTCAAGCTTAGCACTAACCTTGATGTAAGCATTAAGAACCGGTTTTATTGCCTCCTGCACTTCCCCCACAAATTCCGGCAATGAAAAATCACTGGCTCGTGTCATCAAAAACAAAGAAAAATGATGTTAACAGATGGAATAATTAAAATAATGATGATGATAATAATAATTATACAATGTAAGACTAAGAGATAAAACAAAAGGCATGAGAGCATACGGATCCCGTTGACGTATTTCCTTGTATGAAATTGCAGCATCTGTCTCTTGAAACATGCTGTCATTGATACTGTAAAAGGAGTGTGCAAATTAGCAATTAAATTTGCATAATAGATTGCTACTAGTTAGACTATAGGGGTCCGTTTGGTGGACAAGAAAAGGAAGATAGGATAGGATAAGCTTATCTTGCTAGCTTATCCTATCGTATTCAATAGTTAAAATTTAATCCTATTCATTGTTAGCTTCTTGATACAAATTTCTTGACATTCAAAATGTGCGCATGAGTGTGAACCCTTAGCACGACTTTCAGATCAAAAGATGGACTAATTTACAAATAGCCAATAATTCTAAGAACAAGAAGGAGTGCAAAGAGAAACTCATAAACATACTCCTGTATTTTGTGAATAACCGGGTTGTCACTGGTCTCAATTCTTTCCCGCAAGTCTTCTACTATCTGTCAAATTCATTACACATGTAAAATACCAAACATATAGAAGTTGATTTGGACGTTAAAAGTGGAACACATGCTTTCAATCCAAGATAAAGGCATTATTTCACAGCACACTAACATTTATGAATGCAAGTAGGCCAAGCTGTAGAATAAAGTGACAGGTAAAAAAATTTAATTTGGGAGAAGAAAGAATCCAAGAGTAGAACATACCTCCTGGCCCTTTGTCTTCACTGGTTCACTATACTTGGCAAATCGCTTGGATGCAGGATGGCCTTTCACCTAAAAGAAAATGTAGAGAAGATATCATAATGGAGAGCTATCAAAGACAACCAATTACAAAAGAACTCTAACTAAATCACCTTCTCCTTGAACTCATCAAACTTCTTACTCCACCAAGATTGTTTTGAAGGCACAACAGCAAGGTCTGTTCTTGTACTTGTTTCACCACTTGGTGTGAAAGAAACACGCCTTCTCCTAGTTGGGTTACTACTTAACTCCTCTTTTACTATGTCATAACCTTTCTTGGCTACATTGGCTAACTTTGCTTCCTTTAGTTTTTGGAAGGCGGCAGAAACATTTGGAGATGAAATGGTTGACTTAAATTTGCCAAACAATGAATCTGAAGCATTACTAGTCCCAGATTGCTGGTTTTGCTCTTCCTCGGGTGATGTATTACTTCCTTGCTTTGCACCAGCACCCTGTTTTGTTGAAGAATCAGTTGATCCCGAAGAATCCTGCTTTCCAATCCCAAAAGATTCTTTCACCTAATTTACACATCAGTAAAATCAATAAGCCATTGATTGTCAATCACATTTACTGGTGGATTTGTAAGATTTGTAAATCATGAACAAACCTCCTCGGTTGCAGCTGAAATCTTCTCTTTTACATTGTAAGAAACCTGCAAAAAGTATAATTACTAGTCGGATTCCAGGAAACATGTTAGCTTATTCAGAATAGATAGTGGTTCCCAAGTTCCCTACAGCATCAAAAGCTTTTGCTGCACAAACAAACGTGGGAATAATATGAAAATAAAGCAATCGTACTTATACAACTCTTTACCTAACCAAAAAGACCAAAAAAAATGCATATAGATCAGTACATCACATAAGGCTTTCACACACAAACACACATGTTATCCAATGGCTTAGCAGTAAGCACACTATTTGTCCTTTGTTGTATACCCAAGAGTTGTTTATCTAACATTTTTCAAACAAGACAACAGTGTCTTTCTAATAACTAATTTTCATCACAAATCCAGAGCGCAGAAGTTGAAGATGGGTATCGGTTGTACCTTCTTAGCAGCAGCTTCAGCTTCTGTCAAGACTTCATCCACCTGTTTGTACAGCTTCTCAGTTTTCTGCTTTGTTCTGCATATCGGCATTTCACCATCTCAATCCGTCCATTGAAGTATCAATCAAGCCAGCCTTGACATACAAGGGTATGTCTAAGCCACAGGTTTAATGTTTAATCAATCATGGTTACCACAATACAATAATACTTACTTTTCTTTGAGCTCTTCTTTGACCCCTTTCAGCTCATCTGCTTTGTCCCTTAACTCCTTGACAGATTGCTTGAATTCTGGGTTTCTGCAACAAGCGCCACATTGCACCAAACATGAAAAAGAAAACCCTAGAAAACAATCAAACAATCAACCAGCCAGCAAGACATTATTATCTACAATACAATACAATACCTATCAACTTCGCCTTTAATTTTCTCAGAGAACTTGTTGAAGACACTGAGACTACGAATGGCGCTTGAATAGTGATGCTCTGGTGCAAGCAAACGCAACCTCGATGTGTGTCGCTGGTGAGAAGTGAATGGAAGTAAAAGGGATCGGTTGGGGAGTAACAAGTCACGAACAAGCTTTCTGCTTGCCATTTCAATGTTTGGAATGAATTGGAAGGCACAGTTTGGGTCTCAGAATTCAGTCACTGGGCATGAATAATGAGCAAAAAGTAAATAAGTGTTAAATATTTACATACCAACACAGGCTTTTGCATAATCAGAACATAACAGCCATCCACATATAAGATTTGGGAATGAGAGGCATAGAAATAGAAATACTCACCAATGGCAATGGGAACTCAGAAACTGTGATGCAGTGCGTGAGAGGAAAGACGCAGCGGCCAGCCACCAAGATGAGAGGGAAAACGCGCCGCCGAGAGGGAGAGTGGAGAGGGAAACGGGAATTAGGGATTAAAAATAAAGCTATTATTATATGCTCCAAAAAGGCTGATAAAACGCATCCAAAAAACTTATATACTAAAATATAAATCTATAATTTATAATCTATATGCTATAACTAATATAGATAGTTTTTTTTTTCTGAGGCAATATAGATAGTTTTTTCAGTAATATATATATATATGTATATATATATATGTGTGTATATATTATCCATAGTAAAAAATAAACCAATCCACATTTGAAGGAGAGTTTGGGAAGATGTCGACGTGAGAAGAAAAGCCTCTAAACTAACATCCGTGTTTAGCAATAAAAAGTGACTTGATTTGAAGGATAAAATGGGAAGTTGTAAACAACAAGATGTTAAGCTCTAAGTTTCAACAAGTTTCTTACCTACTAAATTTTAAAAGGTTAAAGTAATGTTTTGGTCCCTATACGTGACACTGATTTTCAATTTGGTCCCTATATGTAAAAAGTTATCAATTTGGTCCCTATACGTGACACTGGTTTTCAATTTGGTCCTCATCGCTAATTGGTCCCGATATAAGAGGACCAAATTACAAATTATTGTCACATATAGGGACCAATTCAAAAAAAAAAAATTGAAATCGATCCCTACATGTGACAATTATTTTCAATTTGATCCTTACATGTGATAATAATTTGCAATTTGGTCACTCTTATATTGGGACCAATTAGCGGTGAGGACCAAATTGAAAACCAGTGTCACGTATAGGGACCAAATTGATAATCAGTGTCAAGTATAGGGACTAAATTGAAAACCAGTTTCACGTATAGGGACTAAATTGATAACTTTTTACGTATAGGGACCAAATTGAAAATCAGTTTCACATATAGGAACCAAATTGATAACTTTTTACGTATAGGGACCAAATTGAAAATCAGTTTCACATATAGGGACCAAAACATTACTTTAACCATTTTAAAATATCTAACTTAGGCTTGCATCTTTCAATTTCCCAATAATAATTTGACCTTTCCAAAATTTCAAATGAGAAGTCACTGTTCGTCAATTAAAGAGACATTCACAATGTTTCCCCTCACTTTCTTAATTACCATCTCTGTTCGTACTTTCCCACGAGAACCTTCACCTCCTCCTCCCCGAGCCTTCAGAAAATGTCAAGAATATGAGAAGGTCGTGAAGCAGAAAGACCTAGTGAGAGCTCTCGGGTTCTTTCCTTCCAAATCGGACAACCGATTGAGGGTTCTTCATCCTCTCCGATCGCCAAGTTGGCTCGATCCTGATTTCATGAGTTGAAGAGGTTCTGGGAACGTGTTTAATACTTGGGGATCTAAATTATTTTAGATACGCAACTTTGGACGCATCACAATTAATATATGAAAATGGTGAAACATTTGTACATTAGGTTTAGAAATATAGGGATATAGCTTTGACTACGGGGACTTCGACCTGTGTGCAAGCATTTGGGGGAGAATCGGTGAACGAAAATGATGGCAACATCTACCCTGGCGTCGACACAGTTAGTTTCTTTGAGGAGCATGCCGATTCGTTGCTGCAGTAACAAGATTGAATTCGACATGTTATCTTGCACTGCAAGAGGTAATTCCATGTGCCAGTGGTGGATTGTATTTTACTTCTTTTTTATATTTATCTGACAAATTGTTCAAGACATGCATTTGTGATGTTTTTTGGACTTCCATTTGGTTACAGGGTGGTTTCTGTCAAGTACTACCTCCGGACCTAATTATAAGCAAAAAAAACTAAATTCACACATATTAAAAAAGTTAGTTAAGTTAGTTTAATTATCTTGATTTGTATAAAAAAGAGAGTTAATTGTCTAGGGAATATGCAATGCTCCTGGAAAAATAAATGGAGAATTGGTTTGATTGGTTAATTTTCTTTATTTTCACAATACTAATATTTAATAGTGTTGACTTAATTGATTTTTGCTTATATTTAAGTCCAAATAATGTAGCTATTTTTTTGCTTATATTTAGGTCCGGAGGGAGTACTATAATAGCTAACTGGCCTTTTGAACTTTTAGATTGTTGTTAACTTACTATTGGCTAGAACTTACCATAGCTATTTGAGACAATAATTATCTCTTTACTTATTAAGAATTTCTTTAATTACTGTAGCATTCATAGTTAATAATCATTCTTATCATTTTGTAGCAATGACCAATATGAGCCTCCCATAAGTTATTTCCTATGCCTTTTCTTTATATTGATATAGCATATTTGGTTTCGTTACAAGGTATACAACATTCAGTAGGATTTACCTTAAGTGCAATTTTCAATTGAGCTACCGTATCCTTATACTTTTCGTGCTTTAAAATTATCTTAAATCGTGTTGTCATGTAAAACAAGCATATTTTTGGGCAT
Organism: Echinosophora koreensis; assembly: GCA_035048595.1. Classification (NCBI taxonomy): domain Eukaryota; kingdom Viridiplantae; phylum Streptophyta; class Magnoliopsida; order Fabales; family Fabaceae; genus Echinosophora; species Echinosophora koreensis. The sequence continues at coordinate 14,643,437 of JAPCYP010000001.1, forward strand.
AGATCCACAAAATCTTTTGAGATTTTTTGCCTTAAACTATGGTTGCATACTGTTGGAGGTTTTTTGAAAAGGTAAAAGTCCCCACACATCATCTCTGTCTTTAATGATTTATATCAAGTAGGATCGTGTCTAGAAATATTCGGGTCTTTGTTTTTAGAATAGTAATTTAATCTATTGCACCTATTTTCAGATAATGTATTTAAAATAATAGTACATTAAGTTGGTGAAGTTTTATCAAGAGGGTGAGAATTAACTAAAATCGGGATTAAGGTTTGTGATTTTTTGAAGTTATAAAATTTCATAATTTGGGTTTAATCTTGGTTTAGCGTTTGATATTGAAAATCCAACACTGATATATACAATAAAAATTCCAAACTATATTTGTTTTGTAAAGTTAATAACACTTTCTGTTGATGATGTAGTTTTGCATTTTGGAGATTATATATTTGTACATGAACAATAACTTTTACAAATAATTAGTTTGATAATTTATTTTATTTACATCTCTTATATTTATTTTCTCTTATATCTAATTCAAAATAATACATTATAACAACTATTAGATAACATTTTTAATATATACCATTTACGTAAAATCTATTTTAATTTTAATAAATACAATTTATAATTTATTTCTATTTATGAATTTATTTTTAATATACAAATTAAATATTATCACCACAAACTAGTAACATATACAAAGTGAGGATAAATAATCTGAAATTTTTCGCAACATATATAAAAGAACAAAATCATTTTGGAGGGTACCCATGAAGTGAACTCACCGAAAAATAAGAATGCTGAAATTACCTAATTGAGTAGGGGTAGTCAAAGACACTCTTGATTCTTAATTCTTTGGGGCAGTCAAAGACTCAACTCAAAAGAATCACAATCACCCACGCAACAATTTTTTTTCTTTTTTGTTCGGAATCCATTCTAATTAATCTTTTGAGTCAAATGAGTCCATTAGATATCTCACAGTTTAGACCGTTCAGACCCATTATGAGATTAATTTCTGATTTATGATTTTATCCCTTAGTTCTCACGCACACAACATTCACTTCCTTCTAGCTGGTGTTTAGCCAGACAGGGCATTGCGGGTTTTTGGGCATGACCGTTCGTAATTTCGGACCCGGGTCAAAATGTGGAGCAAAGGAAGGAGGGTTATATTGGTAAAAGGAGGCAATTCCGCGTGGTCGCCATTAATATGGTGACGGGACTTTCGCCGTTGTTGCGGAATCAAAAATTGGTCCTTCAAATTTGTGTCATTTTTGCATTGTGACTATCTTTTTAAGACTTCATGTGAATGTGCCCTGAAATTCCAAGAAAATCTTTCAACGAAGTCATTTTCTTTTAATTTTTTTTATAATAGTGTTTTTGAATGATATTTAAAATTCTAAAATTTAAATAGAAGATAGCATCTATCTACAGAGTTTTTTCTTTTCTTTTCCTACAATAAAAATGTAGTAAGGGAGAAGGATAATTGGCATGGAAAATCAAACACCTAATATTATTATTGCAATATAATGTTAGAAACATCAAATGCAATTAAATGAGTTTAGTTCTCCTAGCTCTGTGATGTAATCTCTCCATTTATTATAATATTAATAATAAAGACGGCTTTCGATGCTATATCCTTATTATCACTTATAAAACTTTTTATCAGTTGAGTTAGCTATAATTATTCATAACTTCTTTAAAATAATATGTATGTGTAATGATGAACGAGCCTGTGATTTCATTAACATTGTTTTAAGCAATGTAATTAACACACTTGTTTCAAAAATTGGAACATAGACTGATTGGATTACAAGTTTATTAACATGTAAATATATTTAAATTTTTATTTAGGGTTTTTCTATCATGTGCAACTTTGTACAGGATAAGAAACCCAAAAGTAGCAACTATTTATTGAAAAATTAAACATTTCAGTTTTGAAAGTATAAAATACACAGGTTCCTAGGCAAATTTACTTTTTTAACATTTTTAACATGTGCAAAATTGCAAAGGTTAGAAAAACCCTTTTATTTAATATTAATACACGAAAATGTAAGAAATTAGTCTTAAAAGATTTTTCCGTACAAAAAAAAGTCTTAAATATTTCAACATTAATTCGAATCTTTCATTATATATGCAGTTAATCTCCAAAGATAAAATATTAAATTTATTTTCATTTTAAACATGAAATGACCAATTAAGGGCCCGTTTGTTTCAGATTGTATGCAACTCAAAAATCATGAAAGTTTTGTTCAGAATGTTGTTGGCCAAAAACATGTCTCTGGTAGCTTTGGTCAAAATCGAGTTTGACCACATGGGAACGGTACAAAGTTCTGTTTGAGATGATGGGAATCTCAAACAAACAGACACTAAGTGTTGTATATCATAACTACATTATCCTCTAAAAAAAAACCATAACCACATTTTCCGGATGCTTCAATTTGACATTTGAGTTGTCAATTTTCTCATACTTATATAGAGTCTGTTTGGTTTACCAGATCCGCTAGCGTATAGTGGATAACTTATAGCAGATGGAAAAGTAGCTCCGTTTGGTAACCTTTTTAAAATTAGCATATAACGTTTTTTTTAGACGCTACTTGAAGTAGCGTTTGAGCTTATAACGTATACCTTATCATTTTTTCTTCCATTTTTATCCCTACTATCTTAATTAAATTCCTCTTTTATCCTTAGATAATAAAATAAAACACTAATCATTTAACATATTATATAAATGAGAATTAATTTCACCATTTAGATTTATATTTAAGATACAAATAGAAAATATATTTTTATCTATAAAAAATAAAATTTATACAAAAATCATTTCGAAATATACTTTTATTTTTATTTTTCCATTTTATTTATTAAAAATAATTAAAACTAAAATAATATTAAAATTAAAAAATAATATTTAAATTTTGAAATAATAAATAAATTAAAATAAATTAAACTGTTAAAAGTGATAATTATTTTAAAATAAATAACACACACACATATATATGAAAAAAAATTAAACGTATCTTTTTATGTCATTTTACATTTATCAGTTAATCCAACCGCTAGTTTTGTCAAACATCTCAAATCCAATCTGCTAGCTAATCCGCTATCCGCCATCCGCTAGCTTATCCGTTATCCTCTAGTTTTTACCAAACAGAGCCATAGTTATATATAATATATTTATTTTGATATTGAAATACAATATATATCAATAATCATCTATATCCATATCAATCTTTTATATATATATATATATTATGTGCACGCCAAAATCAGGTATTTTTAAAAAATTATTTTATGTCTTTAAAGGATCAATTTAAATATTTAATCTTTAATTTATTTACTTTCATGAGAAAAATATAAATTTTGGGATTTAGTTTGAATGCATTATTAGTCTAAAAGTAAAATTGTTCGCTATTATTTAATATGCATTATTACATTGTAAAAACTATTTAATTCTTATAATAATTATGTTAAAAGTTATATATATAATTAATTAATGATATATAATTGATTGATTTGCAAATTTTTATTTTAACCATACAAAATCAAACTCTAAATTTGATAAATGTTTATTAAAAAGTGTGAAAGTATTTAAAATAAAATGATAGACTTAGTAACCGTTGGTTCAAGTGGCCAAGTAGCTATGTATAAAAAAGAACCTATCTTATGTATAAAACAAAAGTAATAAGGAGCCTGTGTCCTCCATAAATAAGACCTTGAATTCCAATCTCCATAATTGAAAAAATAGCCATTCAAAAACAGATGTGTTACTTGGACACAAAAATGAGATAATAATTTTTGATAATAATTTGAATGATTAACACAGTTTAAATACATAATTAATTATATTCAATAAATAATTACTAGATATAATAATGTATTGCTACTTATTTAATTAATTAACTATGTATTTAAACTATGTTAATCATATTTATTACTAGATATAATAATGTATTGCTACTTATTTAATTAATTAACTATGTATTTAAACTATGTTAATCATCTAAATTGTCGTAGAAAATTGTTGCACAAAACTCTATATCCTAGAAAGGGATCTTACCAACTCCACTTACATGAATGGAAGTCAAATATAACTTGTCAATACAAAGGATACCAAAAAGAAAAACGATTAGATGATCTGGGATTGAAGGCAATAAATTAAACACAATCCGGGGAGGAAACTGAAAAGCAAGCAATAAATTGGGATGTCCTTGGTTATGTTTTTGTGTCACTCTGGCTTTTGTCTATAATTCTTTTGTTTTCTGTTTTTTTGTCTTTCCATTCAAGTCCATTCCCATGTGCACCTTATTTCCTCAAACTGCACCTTCTCATCTACTTCCCTCTCTCTTCTTTCTCTCCCATTGTTGCTCCTTCAAACAATCTTGGGCTGCTTCTGCTTTTTCTGATCGGTGAGCTTCTGCCCCTCCATTCCATTCTGCTTCATCACGTTCATGTTGTTTCTATTTTGATTCTATTGCATGCATTTTTCTGTGTTTTTTTTTTTCTTTATACACTCACTTTCTTATGGTGTTGAGTAAAATTTGAGTATTGGGTGCCAATTTTTTTGCTTATATAAGCAAACAAGCTGGTGAAGTGATATAAAGTATGTTCATTTGCAAAAAGTAGGTAAAGTTGTGATTTTTATTTTTTGCCCCACAAAGAATAAAGATTTTGGAATCTGGGTTTTCTGGTAGAATTTGGGTTTAGTTATGGGGTTTTAGATTTATGTCATTTTCCTTTCTAATTGCAGTGTGAATTGGTGTGGAACTGTTTACCCAGAAAAATTCGTTCCATTTCAATTTTGAATTTTAGTTAATTATTGATTTAATGAATGATAAACAGACAAGATGATCCAGATTTAGGTTTATGTCATGTGGCTTTCTTTTTTTAGTATATATTCTTCAGCAATATTTGCTAGAAAAGAAAATTTATATTCCTTGCTACTTCTTAGTTAAGCATTTCCATCCATTAGAAAATATAAAAGCCAGGACAAAAACCAGAAAGAGTAACAACGGAGAATATAGACATTATTCTTTGTTTGTACTGGAATATATGTAAAGTTTTTCAAAGGCATCAGAGCCGGTTTATACTGGTTACTGTTGATGATTTGATGCAAGGAATTAATACATCCATTAGAATTATATGCTTAGACAAATCATGTAAAACATGAAGGTATTTTTTAAAAAATTTATAAAATTAAGTTTTCTCAAATGTATTTTTTGGTCAGAACTTTTTCCGACTAAATTTGAAGTCAAAATTGAGAAATTTTAGAGCATTGTATCTCCATTTAATTTAATCTTAATTCACCTTCTAATTGATATATTATCATTTCTTCATCTATCCTGGTAATATATGGATTCCAAACTTATAGCATTTTGCTTCTGCTATATTTTTCCAAATAATCCAAAATTTTGGCAAATTAAGAGCTAAATCAGTAATTTGTAAGATGCTGCAGTAGTTCACCTAAGCCTCATGCATCCGTTTTTTCAAAATGACTAATATGGGGAATAAATTTGAACCACATAAAAACAAAATGGAGCAAGGATAGACTGGTTTGGAATAGAAAGAAAACAGATGCTTTTAATGTCCCAAGTCAACTTTGTTTTTTTTGTGCTTGAAACATGTGAAATTTTCATCACTGCCGAAGATAATATAATGTAACTTCAAACTAAAAACACTTGGAATAGCTTGGCATGACTGAAAGATGTCAGGATGCTACTATCAGTGTATCAGACAGAAATAGGACCAAACCAGTATGCACTAGACCAAAGTTAATTACCGCAAGCTCATTCCCTCCAGTACCCTTCTTCCCCTGCCATGGGACAGAATAGTAAAAGAAAGCAGGTAAAACAAAAGATAGAGTACATATGTTGTTGGATTATTTTTCAACTGACTAATGACATTATAAACATATTTCGTTTCCTTTCATATGGTTTGAGAAATTTGGTACTGTGTAATAGCTTCTTTCATATGGTATTAGATATTTAGCACCCTTTTAACAATTGTATTTTGTATTTTATTTGCTGAGAACTACAGAGCTATGACTGAGGGCTTGTCTTAAAGAGCATAGTTTTCACCATTCCTAGGTAAGCGATGGTTTCTGAATCATGGTTTCGTAGTCTGTGGAAAGCTCCTCGGAAGCATGATGCTACTTCTGAGAAGGTGTTGATTGGAGTATTGGCATTTGAAGTGGCGAGCTTGATGTCTAAGCTGGTTAATTTATGGCAGTCTTTGAGTGATAAACGGGTTGCTAAGTTGAGAGAAGAGATCATGAATTCAGAGGGAATAAGAAAGCTTGTTTCAGATGATGAACATTTCATTGAACATTTGATCTGTGTCGAGATACTTGAGAATATGGCACATGTAACTGAATCTGTGGCTAGGCTTGGGAAGAAATGCAGTGATCCGCGTTTGAAAGGTATTGAGAATGCCTTTTATGAGTTTATCACTATGGGTCTTGATCCATATGGGTGGGAGTTCCATTACAAGAAGATGGAAAAGAAGATTAAAAAGATGGAAAAGTTTATATCAACTAATGCAAGTTTGTATCAAGAGATAGAAGTGCTTGCTGATCTTGAGCAAACTCTTACAAGAATGAAGGCTAGTGGTGAGTCGGACGGTGTAAATTTAATTGAGTATCAGAAGAAGGTTGCATGGAAGAGGCGGGAGGTGAAGAACTTGCAGGATATTTCTCTGTGGAACAGGACGTTTGATTACATTATACAACTTTTAGCAAGATCCTTATTCACAATATTCTGTAGGATCAACCATGTATTCGGAATTCGAGAGATGGTAGATGTTGGTGGAACCAATAACTCAAGTGCCTTGAGTGTGGACTTTATTTATAGAAGTCAATCGGTTTCTGCATTATTGCAATCTTCAGTCCAGCCATCACAGAATAATATTGCCAGGTTTTCTTCAGGACCCCTTAATGCAGTTAATGCTAGATCAGGTCCAATTGTTAGAACAACTAAAACCAGCATTTCTCATTCTGGTCCTCTTGGTGACTCATCCACAAAGTCAGGCCCAATTTCAGGAAGGCATGCAAGTGTCAATTTTCACTCAGGTCCTCTTGAAAGGAATTTGAAACAATCAGTCCCAGTTACTGGAACAAATAAAAAGAGTAAGATTTGGAGGTTTTATGGACACTCAAGAACTCAAACAAGACCGAATCGACTGACTCAAGTAGGACCTTTCAAAGGATGTATTGCTTTGGATAATTCTTTTGCTGACTGCCACTCAAGCACAAATGGTGTTCATTTAGGAATTCGGAAATTCGAAGATGCTAATTCAAATCTGTTTGGTCCTGGAAAAATAGTCCGTCATCATACTCGATCAGTCTTCAAATCTCTGTGCAAGTTATTAAATCCTCTGCCTGGAACCCTCGGAGCTGCTGCTTTAGCACTGCACTATGCAAATGTCATCCTTGTGATTGAGAAGATAGCAGCTTCTTCACACTTGACTGGCCTTGATGCAAGAGATGACCTGTACAACATGTTACCCAGACGCGTGAGAGCGGCCCTTAGGACAAAGTTGAAGCCGTATACCAAGACATCGGTCTACGACACAATTCTAGCCGAAGAATGGACTGAAGCAATGTCAAGCATATTGGAATGGTTGGCACCACTTGCTCATAACATGATAAGATGGCAGTCTGAGAGAAGTTTTGAGCAGCAGAGCTTTGTTGCCAGGACAAATGTGCTGCTGGTACAAACCCTTTACTTTGCAAATCAGGAAAAGATAGAAGAAACAATCACTGAGCTTCTTGTGGGTCTAAATTATGTCTGGAGATATGGAAGGGAGCTCAATGATAAAGCTCTGGCAGAGTGTGGCAGTTTTAGGGTAGACAATGAATATCCTAATCTGAATGGATAAACAATTTTTATTAAGGTTGTGGCCATTTCCAACAGGAGTCCAGTGACTGGGATGGGATTTGCAGAAACAACAATCATCGGTCTTCTTAAATCCTCCAATGCAAATCAAATGCAAGCTGAAGTATGAGATAAAATCATATACTCACTATTATGGAAATTTAGTATCAGAATGCGTTCCTGGTGAGGATTTTTTTTTAAAAACATTTATTATTACTGTTCTTTGATGAGTTCCAAGTTGGTACAACTTGGATGGCTTGGTCTCATCTTTGCTAAATTGTCCTTCTTTTTCTCTTCTTCTCTTTGATGCGTTCCCACGTGATGTTCAGGGCGTGCATATTTATGAACAGTTACATATTAAATTGTATAGTGCTATCACTCAATGGTTTTTGGTTATTTCTCTATAATATCTTCTTAATTGCGAGGCATGAAAATTTTGTCATATACTATTGATAGTAAATACCATAATCTTTTTTCTTTAATGCTTAAATTGCACAAATTCAAACTCTGTGTCATTGTGTGTTATATAGTTCATAGTTCTATGAAACAGAGAAGCCCTTACAAATCCATCCGTGGAAATTTGTTCCTCACCACCACTTCCAGTTCCATCTATTTACGGCAAAATTAGTTTTTGTAAGTTGTAATTTTCATTTCATATGCAAATAAAACGTTTCTAGGACCGTCTATGGTCCTGTAAGCTTGTAGCATCTACTTTAGTCATTAGGTGGCTGGGGTGTTCAAGGTGGGGACTAGTCGTAGGCCAATGATATTGATATTATACACCACACCACATCACATGCAATACAAGTCAGACATATGAAAGGAGAGAATAAAGTTGTGTGGAAACAAGGTTTTGGTTAAGTTATTTAATATATTCTCTCAACTAGTTATAGAAACGTGGACACATAAGAATAAACAAAGAAGATCTTAGGCAACAAATTGGAAATTTTGATTATACACTTGTTTTCTTCTGGCTATAGAAGATTTGAAGAATTTCCTGCTCATTAGAAATCCAGACACAATTGGAGGGGCGCACCTTCACATTAAACTAACACACATAAAGCTTACTTTCTTTTCTTTTCTTTTTTTTTAATTCATTCGCTCTTTTTTTTTTTTGGCAGTGAAAAAGAAACTAATATCTAGTCTAGATGCCACATTCCACGGAATAAATTTGTGGTGACTTACAATATCTAATTGATGGAAATGAACTTATTCAATATGAATTGAAGATACAGCCGATGTGATTTCATTGGTTCGTGGGTCAGCACTTTCTAAAGAAACGCCACAAGGATCTTCTTTAACCAACAAGGCAAGAACATTAAGTGAACTCCATATTTTTGTCACATTGTTACTCGAATCTCCCAAAGTAACAGCAAAGACTGCATCAAATCCTCCTGCTCCTGGAACACCAGCCAACAACACTCCTTCCAAGTTCATCGTAGCATCGAGAAGTTGAGTTTGTGATTCTGGTTCAATCTGTATATATTGCATATATTGCAACTTATTAGACTGCTGAACTTATAAATTGTTTTAAGTTTTTAAATCATTAATCAATCAGGAAAGAAAATGTGAATTTCTAATACCAAACCTCTGTCTACGCTTCAATATAGATTGTAAAACCAGAAAACCAAGCAGTTGTAGCATTTATACTCACAGAACAGTCTAAATCGTAAATGATCTGTTAAAACATTAGTCTTCTGATTGATTCAAGGGGTTCAAAATTAACATGTTGAAATATAGCAATTCTTTTTACCTGAACCATAGGTCTTTTTTTCCTTCTCTTTTGCAATCACTTTCTCCAATCAAATGGTCTAATCAATTCTCTAAAAAGAAATTGTTCATGCAGCAGGTAAATCATACTTTCTAAGCCAACAGGAGTAACCAGGCACATTTGATGGTACAAAAATACTTGTCCAGGATCGACAGTGTATTATGACAATACATGATACTTTTTTCATTTTTACCACGCTCAATATACTGAAACCAAATCCAAGATCCACGACCCTACTAACCTCTTCCTTTGGGATGCAAATAGCAACTGGGTTAACCACTATGGAAAGGAACAATATCCAAATTCAATCCATCCTATGGGATCACTGGGATGGCATATAGAATTTCCAGCTAAATGTCATCAAACTTAGATTGATGATCGTTCTTATTCCACAGGAAATATAAGAGTAGTAGTACCTCAAGTGGTGTTAATGAATGATGCAAAATCACTAAATCTCAAACAGAAAACAAGTTCATATGGGTAACATATATTCCCTGGACATGCATTTTATAAGCAAAATCAACATCATAGGAGCAGAGAACAACAAAAACAAGCACTCAGTGAGCGAAATGAACTTACTGGAACACCTGCAGCCTCACCCATTAGGCGCATATGATATCTAATCCCAAGCATAGCATCTTTTGCACCCAGCAGTGCTTTAATAACTGCTTCCTTGATAGGTTCAGAAGCTTGTTCAATCCACTGATTATCCAATTTGCATTTCAAGCATTACCATGAAAGAAGAAAAGCAAGAAGAAATGTCACAATATAAGAAAATCATATCACACCTGTACTTATGAAGTTCACAATCTGAAACTGAAACCCAAGCTACAACTGCTACAGAACTTTGTATAGAATTACATGAATCATAATTTATCTCAACTGGGTGCTTCCTATTAATCGCAATATTGTTTTTTTTTTTTTGGGGGTAGGAGTAATTTATTTTACTTGCTCTTCCTTCTCTCCATGCCAAGGGAAACAATTGATGGGAAAAAAAACAACTACTCATTAATGAAAAGAAAATGTGTATTATTTCTGAAATGAAGAGATTATAGAGGAATGAGTATTCCTACTGCTCAGTGCTCAGCTCAGCTTCTTCAGAGAACAAATGCTCTCTGCCCATAACTAACTCAATGATTCTCCTTGATACCTTCTCTTTCTCTCCACGCCCCCTTGTAACAGAAACCGGTCACACAATTGGCTCACCCCTCTCCCCCTCTGCCACATCACATTCTCGCCCCCCCTCTTTCTCTTCCTATTTTTTCCTAACATGACTCTCCACACAGTGGGCTTGGACAGCTGATGTGCTAGTTGCCCATTTGGGCCCACATTCTCATTTGGAGTCCTAACAGGTATAAAAACGAGGGTGAATATTAAAGGATGAGTTTTCAATATAAATTTTCATATCAATCTCATTACTCAACTGTTCACCCTCCATTTTCAAGCATTACCAAACTGGCCCTACATTCCCTTCAACATAGGGCCACAGAAACTTTTTCCCATTCCACAATCATCAGGTTCAAATTAATTGTGAGTCATAAGAATCACAATTCTCATGCAATAAGTTAATATCAAGTATGGAGGCCAAGAGGAACAATAAGGATAATAAAATTTTAAGATTGATCCAACTCTACATGTATCCAGAATCAGATCCTCAGGCACATTTTTTTTAATTCTGATAACCTATAATGAGTTAATGGCAGACCATAGCCTGCAAATAAGCTTCTATACTCCTTTCCGGGGGTAGCTCCAGACAGAGAAACAGCTGGACATAATCTCTTTCAAAACCCAACAAAAGTAGTAAGTATAGAAGTCTCATCAATAAAGCCGTCCTATATATCATGAAAAACCAATAAAAATAAGTGTGGAAGTCTAATCCAATGTAAAGAATACTATAGGGACACAATGTTTAAGTTATTTGAGTCTAACAGTGAGAATGTCAATCAACTGACTTTAGTTACACAAGAATAAATATTCTGATTTGCAAATTACTTCCATTAATTAAACAACCACAGAAGATCTCACAGAAATACCTTGTCTGATCTGAGAACGCTGCAGCTGTCAATCACGGATTTATATGCATCCCATTGTTCCTTTGCTAATTTGCGTAACAAGTTCAATTGCATTTCCAATGCTGAATTTACCTCTGACAATCTTCTCCATGTGTCCAGGGACTTCCGAGGGACAGACTTTTGCCATTTTTTTACAGCCCCAACCATTGACGGAGTGGAAGATCCACCAGTTCCTGGCTCTCCTAGTAACTGAAAAGAGAAATATAATCATTATGAAAACTGATAGAATTCATATGCTTCAGACAAGAAAGCCAAAGCAGTTAAAACAATGTAGGAAAAGGGAAATAGGCGGAACCGAGAGAGAGAGAGAGAGAAGGAAAGAAGAGAATAATTGCCATAAGTTAGTCCTCCAATCTTGATATCATATGTCAGTTGCAGAACCAGAAGAGGTTAAGGGACAAGAAAAAGGTCCTCAGACACCTACTAACACATTTTCCTTTTAAATGAAAAAAGATAGTGAAATTAGGAAAAAATAATAATAAATCCATCTATCTTATCAGGAAGACAGGAACAAAAGAAGGATGAAATTTCAAGAGGAAAAGAAATATTAACTGTTGTCAGTACGTATGTGTGGACAATGTCCACCCTGCCCCCTCAACCGAAAAAGAGATATAATGAGTGCCCGGGGGGGGGGGGGGGGCAGGGCAGGGCAGGGTGTCTGTAGCCATAATTATAAGATGTGAACAGATATTAGTGCTAAGTACCAACATATGCATAATTTGAGTTGCTTACAAGAGTCATCAAAGGTGGTAAAGAGAACTCAGTCCTGTCATGGTCCCATTTTCCATTTAGAATGTCAGTGATAACTTCTGGTAAAGGCACTGCTTTTGCTGCAACCTACAATGTCAATAAAAAAAAGACAATGAAGTTATGTTTCTGGAACATTTCTACAAATTACAGAACAACATTTGGTCAATGCAAGAGATAACCAACAGAAGAATCCTAACATGTTTGTCAATAAAAATGGTTAAACTAAAATTATGGGGCTCGTAGCAAGAATTAGTCACGGTAAGGTTTGTTTTACCCCTACAAAACTCTATGGAAGGAAGACGATACTCAAGTTACCAAGTTTCATGGAACAAAGACTGAATGTAATGCACACTGGTGGCTACATAATATACAAATATATTTGGCATGAGTATTTCAAGAATTCAACGATAATAGTTGTCAATAATATCCTAATGGATGCTAAATGGGTCAAACAAACTGAGGAGGGTGCATTATGCCAGTTCCATAGTTAGTTGTTATAGATTCATAATACTTCCTTAGTCAGTTCAAATGCATATCTCTTTATTATATCTGTTTAAGTGACAAACTTGAATCAACAAGAACCATAGTATTGTTGCTCAATATACAAGATATAGTAGAAGAGAGGGTCAAGACCTGAGTGGAAGAAATCACTTCTGGGGAAAACCGCACATAGCGCTGACTACCATAAACGGCTGAACTGACATCAAACCCACTGCCTACTTTCCCTTGTGCAATACAATGCGCAGTTTGAGCTATTTTATGCACCAAATCAAGATCTGCAATATCCTTCCTTTCCTGATGATCTTTAGAAGAGGAAAGCTTTACAACATCAAGGTAATGAAGTAAAGCAGCAACAACAGCAGTTGTCATTGCTGCAGATGAGCCCAAACCAGTTTTAGCTACTTCAGGCTTGCAATCTCCTCCATTCCCATCATCAGTATTGAAGGTTATGGGGGCAAAAGGTGGAAGGGTGGCCAATGATTCTGGTGTCAAAGGGAGTCCACGCCTCTCAATCTGCATAAGTATATAAAGACGTAAATTTGTTGGTCTAAGCTTTTAAACGCTACCTGCAAAGTTCAAGTACATAGGAAGAAACGAAGGTAAATTACCTCATTCCTGTATGAATAAAAATCATTGCAACCCAATATTGTGATGTCAAGACCTGCAAGATCAATCGAGTTATAAAATTGGATGGTTGAAGTTGTTTTTTGATTTACTAAAAGAGTTGAGAAAGATAATATCACCTTGTAAAAGTAGTTTGTGTAACAAATCCTTTTTATTATTGTCAAATGTTGCAAATGCGGCAGCCACAGAATATTGCACTGCATATTCCACAAAAGGATTTCTTGCTTCACTGAAATAATAAACCAACTACTGTAAGCCTTACCTAATTATTTCAATGGAATCCTGCGATTAAACTATTCAAAGTGAGAAACCAGAGATAACTGAATTCTCTTTTCACCTTGATTAAACCATACACAATTTCTATACCAAAGTTAGTAATCAATGAGGTATAATTTCAATGTGCATTGTTAAGGAATTAAATTGGCAAAGGACAAAAGAGAGGATTTTGAATTACAGAAGACATGAAAACGTGCCTTGAGGAAACAGGTTGGATAGTGAGATTTTTGATTGCCAGTTTGTACATGGATTCTCTAGAGAGCTGAGGGGACGTTAATTTGACATCTGTCCAAGCCTGAAGGAGAAGCAACCAATGAGTTAATACAAAACACCCAATGAATCAACTAATCTATCAAAAGTACAAAATGATCCTGAAATGTACTAAATAAATGTTCTGCAGGTTGTCCCATGAGTCAGCTCAGTTAGTTAAGCTGCCACAGGATATGAACTGTGAGTACAACGGATTCAAATCCCCACAATGCGGACACGAATTGTGCAGGCTAGTGTAAGCATTAGAGTTCTGTTTTGCTCTATTTATAAAATATACAAAATATAAAATAGAATTCATATGTTGTTATGTTTCCAAATTGTGACTTAAAATCTAATTTATGAGTTATTAAGAGAACGGACCCATGCCCAGCTATCAGGTTTGATTTGAGGGTGAAGTGGTTTGACGATTGCATAGAAGCGAGCATTGGTACTCAGGACAACTCCTGCATTGGGTCTCTCTAAAATGAGGTAACCACCTGTCATTAACACCTTCCCAGGTGCAGAAGCAACCCTGTGCCAATGTTAATAACCATTCACAAAAATTCAAATTCAAATTCAAATTCAAATTCATACAACAAAGTAACTAACAAATCAAATCAAATGGTGCTTTAACTTACACGGCCATTCGTTGGTATTGGGATTCTTGTGTTGTGTCGTGTCTCACTCGGACTCAGATAGTAAATGCAATGCAATCACTTGCTGTTGATGCGATTTCTCTTCAATAAATATGAGCCATTGATATATTAATGATAAAAAGTTAAGGGCTGAGATGAGCCACAGGCAACTTAAACAACATGTTAATGAAACCTTTTCATCACTTCACCTGTTCGCCACCACAGACAACAACAGAGAGGTTTTGCAGCACTGGAACTGAGGACGGCAACTGGCAGCGGCAAAGGCGTAATGGAGGGAGGAGCTCCGATCTGCTATTTGGTGACCTGAGGCGGAGATCTGTTCGCAACGGCCGAGACCGGTAGTCCACGTGGCGGAGGCGGGTGGAGGAACGACAGTGCTTGCGGATCTGGGACAAGGCTAGAGGAGCTGGAAGTGACGGCGGTGAAGTCTTCTGATGTGACGGTGTGGTCGCGGCTGGGACGGCGGCGGGGTTGCACAGATCGGAAGCTTGGCAAAAACTGATGGTTCAAATGTGGAGCTACTTAGTATGCATGTCCACTTGACATTGTTCTGCATAAAACAAATTGCTTTCCAGAGAGGAAGAAGAAGATGGAATCATTAACGTAACTCATTACAATTATCAGTTAATTTTATTTAAATACTCATTAACTCTTAATTACCGGTTCATTTAAAAACAGAGATTAAAGAATTGCCCCTCTCTCTACTCCCTTCACCTTTGGATTTGATTATTATTAATGGGCCTCGCGTTCCGCGTGTTCTCTGAATCTCTGCGTTCCTTAATCGAGTTGGGTTGGGTTGTTTTGCTCCAAACCAGATCGAATCGGGTCATCACTTTCGTATGATGATGGCAATACTTTATACTTGTGGGTGTAAGAATGGTGGAATTATTATGAATTAACTCCAAAAGGGTGCTGTCTTTAATAAGGGGCTATTAGGTCCTCAGAACCTCTCTGTGGAGGATAGATTCCCTAAAAAATATAAGCAGTTGATTTAAAATTAAAAATAAAAGAAAAGAGGGCAGATTAAACATATGTTTGGAAACTATCGTGAAAATTGATGAACACGTGATTAGAACCCAAAAGCTTCATATTGGAGCTTCTGAAAAGACATGTTTCTAAGGAGCTTACCACGGTTTCAAACACACTATAAGATGTTGAGATGGAAATTGGGCGCGCAAGTCGTGCTTACCACCCAAACACTAGGCATAAGTAAGCTCAACTTCATATTGGATCTTCTGAAATGACACAATTCTAAGGAACTCACCATCGTTCCAAACACACTATAAGATGTTGAACTGGAAATTGGGTGCGCAAATCACGTTTATCACCAAAACCCTAGGCACAAGTAAGCTTAGCTTCATATTGGAGCTTCTGAAAAGACACGCTTCTAAGGAACTCACCATCGTTCCAAACACACTATAATGTCGAGATGGAAATTGAGTGCGATAGTCATGTTTACCACCAAAACCCCTAGCACAAGTAAGCTCGTACCACTTTACAAAATGAATTCTCCACTCAATTCCTCTCACGATTTGTTTTAGTAGGGACTAAATCCAAAATCCTCAAGATTTATAAGGATCAAAGACTTGTTTAAACCTACAAGTTATTGAGTCATTGTTTTCCTTTTACTCTTGAATAGTTGGAGTTTTATTTTCTTGGAGGAAAATTAAAAATTATCTTCTCTTTCCTTTCTAAGTATACAAAAGTTGATATCATTGTTATTGTTGTTCCGAGTACCTAAATTAATAGTCTACTAAATTCTGAGGAATATTTGTATTATTATTAATATCATGTACACGTCTCATGCTATAAATAGTTTTCGGTGTTCTTCATTTTGCTACATTTAATTCCATTTATTTATTTTTGGTTGACAATTTTTTTCCAAAAAAAAAGTATTCTAATTTCTTGTCTCTTTGACTAAATTATTCCTAGAACATTGCTGTGAGACCATACTTTGGACGAGGGGATCATTTGTAACAGTGAACACTCAAACAAAAGGGAAAATTTCATCTAATAACAGCTCAACTACAATGATTCATGTAGAAATTTGTAAGCAGAAATTGGGTGATAAAAAGTAATACTATTAATATATTATGGTCACGATGGATCAAGCAGCTGTGGTAACATCTGAGGAGAAGTTCGACAAATTGGGCAGGAGGCATTAAGTGGAAGCCACTCATCTATGCATTGTGCATGGAAGCAATGTCTGCATTCAGGTATGCGTTTCACTGTTTCTTTGGGCCTGTACTCAGACAAGCATATTGGGCAGGTCTCCTCATCGGGCTCGGGTAAGCGTTGGATTTCATCTAGAACTATTTTTGGGTATGACGCAATTGTTGGCCCATCAAGGCCCGAAATGATGGTGGAGCGTTGGGCCAATAATGGGTCAAAATCTGCTATAGTCTCACGGCCCCAAGCCCAACTGTGGGTCCCGAATTTGAATCTGCTGCAGATGCAACTCAATATTGCAATAAAGCATAACAATGCTGGTACTCCTATACATATGGCTATGACGTAACGTGCTCCCAGAGAAATCCCTGTTAATAGCAAAATTTCACTGTTAATTTCAATTCTTTTGCAACGTGCAGTAAAAAGTATATGCACAAATGGTCCAATTGCAGTGTTTAATATTTCAAGTCTAATAGAAAATTAGCATTTTTTTTTGGCAGCATAATTCGATCGCATGCATATCTTTAAGGCTGCTAATTAATGGACTAGTTTATAACATTGAAATTTAAATTATAAATGGCTGCTTGCTTTGCACTCAAACTCAACCCAAGTAAATTGCAATGATAAAGCTTCTCTAGAGTGAGCAAAGGTATAAAGTAGGAAAGGGTTAAATATATTTTTAGTCCCTCAAATTTGGGTGATATTTGATTTTAGTCCTCTGTTTGGAAAACGTATTTTTTTAGTTGAGAGATTAGAAATATATTTAATCCAAGTAGAAAATAAAGACTGTATTCACTTTAATTAGTTAAAATGTATTGAGATTTTTTACTTATTTTAACTAATTAATAATGGATATATTTTAAATTTTTTTGCTTTACACTTTTATCTATTTTAGAGTAGATTAATCCTGATCAAAGACTAAAATTCTTCACCCACTCCTGAATAAATGTGTCATCGTCATCAATACTAACATGGTTATCACATTAGTTTGAAGTTATAACGTTATGATTACTTTCACTTTTAAATTTAAAAAGTATATACGCATGGCCATGGATTTTGCAATATATAATAGTTTGGGTCCTTTGGCAATTTAGATTGAACATATAATATTAATATGCCAAGTGCCAAGTGCCAACAATTCAAAATGGACAACAGCAAAGTAAAAAAAAACTTTAATATTAGGTCACCAAATCCTCTTTTTTTAAATAAACTTGAACAAAGAATTTGGGTGTTTTCTCATTGTTTACATTTGTATATCTTAATAGACGAGAAAGAATATAATATTTTTTTATACAAGGACACATAATTTAGAAGGATATATTTATTCATATCCATCCCATTGACGCAACCAGGCTATGGACAAACTACAAGATATCTCCACTCCCTCCGGGTAACATCTGTCTAAACATCATCGATTAATTCTCCTAAAAAAAACTAAGGAAAATTAAAGTCAATGATGTAATTAAATCTCTATATATAGTCAATAGTTCATAGGCAACGAATGAATAAACTAAAGAGGTTCACCATCAAAATTAACACCTAGATCATATCCTTTCTCCATAGTGCATTGATTTTATTTCAAAATATTACGCACCCAGATACTGGCTTAAGAGGTAAAAGGTGAAAAGTTGTATAACCAAGCATATATTATCATTTAAAAAAATTTAATCTTTATAAAAAGTCACACATAGAATGAATATGGAGTGATTGGTTAATAATAATAAAAAGTGAAAATACAAAAATATATTACTCTATTATTTTGAAATTTAACGAGGGAATGGAGTTTGAGTGATAGTGATTTAGAATATCATCTTTAACCATCTATTTCTATGGATAGAGATTCTTTGTCCCATTTTCCTGTCACATTTCTCGTCCCTCACCAATTACAATTTATCACTTAATAAAATAAAATCTTAACTCATATGCATATTCTCAGTTTTAATTAATGCCTTTCTATCACTTCATTGATTCAGGTCTATCCATGCAAACACATACTAACTCCTGAATAACTGAAAAAATGTTGAGGATGCATGCATGGAATGAAGTGAATGCAAGTATCAAGTACCTTTTGAAGGAAAATTGGAGCAGGCAACTTCAACGGTGGAGTTGGTGCTATTGATGCTGAACCCACATCGGCCACCGTGGGACTCACACCTCCCACACGCCGGCGAGTCCCACGACAACCGGAGATCATCGGTGAGCTCAGACGACAGCACGTGATCGTAAAACGGCGACTGAACGGGCACCTTAACCGTGTCAACCAAATCACAAACAGAAGACAAGTACACAGCCACACTCGAAGATGACGTGGCAATAACGTTGTACTTATGAGAATCACTGAGACAAGGTACGTGGTTGTACCTATATGATAGGTACTCCAAGTTGGTGGAGCAGTTAAAGAAGGTGAATTGTTGGTAGTAAACGGCATCGAATGGGGAACCAGAGAGGCTGAGTGAAAGGATGCGTTTGGGGAGACAGTTGTTGGGGTCATTCAACCATACTTGTTGTGTGGCGTAGTTTATTGCTTTGATGCTGAATTCTCCTGAGTGGGGTAGTTTGAGCAGTGTTTGGCCTTGCTCGCTGCATGATACTCTGAACCCTGGGTACCCACATGTCTTTGGTTGCTTCCCTTTTATTTGGAAAGGGAAACGGATTATTGGGTCCTTCTTATGGCAAACACTGTCCAAGCATGTTTCTATGTTTGCTAATGCTACCGGGTATGTTAGAATTGGGTTGAAGAGGAAGAGGAAAAGGAAGGAGAGCCTAGGTTTGGAAATTTTGTTCATGTTTGTGAAAGCAAAACAGTGTTGACTTTGGTTGGGTTTGGGGTTGCCTTTGGACACCAAATATGGTGATGGACATGGTGGGTGGACCCTATGCTATAATATAATATTGGGGTGAACCTCAAATTATTATTAAAATAATAATTTATATATTTTTTTATTATTATAAAGATATGTATAATACATCACAAAATTAATGTTTTCCATAATATTAATAGATTTTTATTTTGGTGGAGCTCTTGCTTTATATTTATTGTTTATAGTTTGTACACCAATAAAAAATCTCCTTTTGTTTAATTGTTGTTTTCAGCCCAAAAATATCCAAATAGAGAGAGGTTTGGTCAGGGAAATACACTGGGGAAGGGTTTTACTGGGCGTCAGCAATCAATTGAGTGAGCACTTTTCAGATATGGACAAGCAGAGCAGCATTTGAAGGTTGAAAAACGATGCAATATTCCGCGATTTTAAATTGAACATTTTTTTGTAGTTCCATTCCTACATTCTTGGTGCGATACGCTCGTTAATCAATTACCACATTATCATATTTATCACTGCCGTGAAAGAGGAATGTCAAATGTGTATCCAAGATGTGTATTAGTCTAGCATGATGATCTCAAGTAGTAATGAAAGCAGCTTGCTAATATATTTATATATCGAATAAAAAGTGATCAAATAGAAACCTCCAAATTCGCTGTATTTAATTTCTATCTTCTCATTCCCTTGTTCAACCAAATCAATTAAGATTTGAAACTTCCTTCCCGTATGGACCTAGTGATCAGTGCTTAGCTATTTGCAACCATTATCAATCAGATGAAAAACTCATTCGGTTTCGTTTTCATTAAGAAAACAAAGATATCGCATATTCAAGAACCTCTACACATTCAACGCGGTTCAAAATGGAAACAGCAAATCTAAATCAATAATTAGCTATCAAACTGTACATTTCATTTCATACAATACAATAATAACCAAAAACAAACCATTCCAACACGAAAGCCTGTGGATTAATACTATGAACAACACTTCTATGCAATAACCTTTGTACCCTTAAACCACCAAACTCGGCAAGACAAACATCTAGCTTTGCTTACACTACACATCTTTCCTTTATTATTTTTCTCTTTACTTTGCGTGGGGCGTGCACTACAAACCAATAATACCTATGGTAAACCAATGGAACTCCGTCACAACCTTGGAACCACCTAGTTTTATTCTATTTAGTACCGTATGAAACGAATAAACACAGAAGACTCCTAAGTCATCACTGTATGTTTGCTGTGCCTCTTGGTGAGGTCCTGCTGCCTCTTGATAAGTTCATCATGATTCCCAGCAATATTGTGCTCTGCGTCTTCTCTTATGAGGTAACTGTCCACTTGTGCAGCGGCTTGCCGTCCCTCTGAAATTGCCCATACCACAAGGGACTGACCTCTACGACAATCCCCGGCTGCAAACACACCTTTGACGCTGGTTGAGAAGCGACCATAATCAGCCTTGAAGTTTGACCTGTTGTCTTGCTCCATACCCAATTTCTCTGCAATTGTCTGAAAAAAAAAAGTGGAGGAGAAAGATCAGTAATGAGCAACTTCCCTACTTATATCATTTGTTGAAGGCATCTAG
Source organism: Echinosophora koreensis (assembly GCA_035048595.1). Classification (NCBI taxonomy): domain Eukaryota; kingdom Viridiplantae; phylum Streptophyta; class Magnoliopsida; order Fabales; family Fabaceae; genus Echinosophora; species Echinosophora koreensis. Next base: position 14,664,773 of record JAPCYP010000001.1, read on the forward strand.
TGACTAGCATTGAGCGAAGTTAAAATCAGCATAATGTCAGAATATAGATTACAATAACTTATAATGCTACTATGAATACTTACAAACTCGGGGCCAAGGAATCCCATGGCCAGTAAAACCATGTCAGCCTCAATAATTTCCTCAGTGCCATCAATTTCCTTAAACTGAAACCTCCCAGTTTCATCCTTCTCCCAGCTAACATGTATCACTTCAAGTCCCTTCAAAACTCCGTTTTCATCTCCTACAAACCGCTTAGTCAATACCTCGTAAGATCTTGGATCTTTGCCAAATTTGGTGGTAGCTTCTTGGTGCCCGTAATCTACACGGAAGATGCGAGGCCACTGTATTCCAGAAACATTTAGTGGTTAAACAAAAGTCATGTGCAACTAATAAGAATAAATGGACACTTTAGCCATTTCCTTTCAAGTTTCAACCTAAAAAGGGAACCGATTAAAGGTGAGCAGTTGCAATTACTGGAACTTTTAACTGATTTCGTGCCAATCTAGAACACTCCACAGAATCAGTTAGTGTACATGGAAAGCTTCATGTGCACCATTAGCCATAATTGACTTCTAAAATTGCTAATCTTAGTGCCTAGTCCTAGTAATAGCAAGTGAAAGGTTAAAATTCTCAAGCTGTTTGTCTACATTCAATAATAGGCTGCAAAGAAGAAACACAACCAATATTTTAAAAACCAATGGATCTAACCTGTGGCCAAGGGTTGCCTGGGGCCCTAGTTTGTGGTGGCTGCGGGAGAAGTTCCAGATTTGTGACGCTACTACATCCATGACGAATGGATGTCCCAATGCAATCAGTGCCTGTGTCACCCCCACCAATGACAACAACTTTCTTGCCCTTGGCAGAAATGTAGTTACCATCCTGGAGATTGCTATCAAGCAAGCTTTTAGTGTTTGCATGAAGAAACTCCATGGCAAAATGAATTCCTGACAGCTCCCGCCCAGGTACTGGAAGATCCCTGTATTAAAAAGTAAAACTTTCTTTGAAGCATCTTTCAACAACTAATCCTTTTTCTAAGACATTTCTAGAAAAACTGCACTAAAAATACAGACAATGATAATATATAGGACTCCTGGACTAGGCCTCACCTTGGTTTTGTGGCTCCTACAGCTAAGACAATAGCATCATTTTCATCTTGAAGCCGATCAAGAGAGTATAAAGGATCGAGTCCAACATCAGCATTCACCACAAAATTAACTCCCTCCTCTGCCATAAGTTTGACCCGCCGTTGAACTATATCCACTTTGTCAGCTTTCATGTTGGGAACTCCATACATCATAAGCCCTCCAATCCTATCAGCTCTTTCATACACAGTTACTGTATGGCCCACTTTATTCAGTTGATCAGCAGCTGCCAAACCAGCCGGTCCACTTCCAACAATGGCAACTCTTTTCCTGTATTGGAGAAGCTATTAATTTAACAATATGGTTTATCTTACTGATAATTGCAACAAAAGTCAACAGTTACTGATATGGCTCAGTTTAATATTACTAATAAGTAATAACTGCAACAAAGCTGAACAGGTTAATAACAGAAAAATACCACACACCAGTTTGAAGATTATACCTACTTGGTTGAAAAGGAACCCCAGAAATAACGAAAATGAAATTGAAGAAATGTTGAATAGAAAACAAAAATTGCCTACCCTGTTCTCCTGGTTGGAGGCCGTGGCACCATCCAACCCTCCTCAAAAGCCTTGTCTATGATAGCACATTCAATGCTTTTAATAGATACAGGATTCTCAATAATACCAAGCACACAAGAACCTTCACAAGGAGCTGGGCACACCCGACCGGTAAACTCCGGGAAGTTATTTGTCTCGAGAAGCCTATCTAATGCTTCACGCCACCTATTTTGGTATACTAACTCATTAAATTCTGGTATTTTATTTCCAAGAGGACATCCAGAATTTTCCTGCAAGTTTATGTACATATCTTTAGTTTAAACACGGGTCCAAATTATGAAAGAGTGAAAACTGGAAGTCATACAAGAAAATGAAAGTAGCACTGCACACCTGATGACAGAAAGGAGTACCACAATCCATGCAACGGGCAGACTGGGTTTTCAAAAGTGGACCAGGCTTCGTCTCCTTCATCACTTCCTTCCAATCATTCATTCGAACATCAGGATCCCTATACTGAACACCTTCACGCTCATAAGCAACAAAACCTCTATGTTTAACAGCATCAATGACTTGAGTAGGCCTCTTGGATGATTCAGCCTGTTCAACATTCAGCAAATATTCAAAGACATCACCCAACTAAAAAATGTATGAAGAATAATCTATGTACTGATATCTTACAAGCCAGTTTTCTGTAGTTAAGCAATAAGAATACTAACTATACCACTCTTTGATCCCACCAAGAGAGAAAGCCTATTATCAATTACACACAGTGCAGTATTCAAAAGGTTAGTTTAAAAATCATTTAATATTTATAAGACCTAAAGTAAGAGGTAGTGATAACCTTCCAAAGAAGGTATGATAATAGTAATAGTAAAGTAACAACTCCAGTAGTGGCATGGTTACACAATGGAAGATACAGATCATCATAAAGTAAAACTTCTAGACAACCTACCCTATAATTAATGAAGATAATAAATTCATGCGAATAACACAAATTCCTTTTTTTGTTAAATATCATTTTTTAAAATAACATCTAAGAAGGAACTCCTGCTAAAGAAACGTTATTGTGAATGCAAATGTAACAATAAGAGCAGAAATCAATCCCCAAACTGAAGAGTGCAAAATTCACAAAACACACACATATCAGGGGTGGAGGTGAAGCTTACATTCACCTGACTCAGTTTCCCATTCAAAGATGCAGCAGCCAGTTTCTTGAGCTCTTCAAAAGCATCTTTCTCCACCAGTTCTGCTTCATCCTGCTCCTCTCCATCTTCGGCAGCAGGCTCCACTGCATCTTTAGAGGCTGCCTTTGACTTCATACTTGCCAAAACATGTTTATACTCCCTGGGGAACACCTTGACAAATTTTGGAAGAAGATTGTCAAAGTCAGCAAGCACCTCTTTGGCAAACACACTATTTGTGTGACGCTGATGTTGTTGTATTAACATTCTAAGAGCAATAATATCCTCCTCCACTTCAACCTTATCCAGATCTACAAGCTCATGGTTGCACCGAGTTTGGAATTTTCCATCTATATCAAGAACATAAGCAATCCCACCACTCATACCTGCAGCGAAGTTTCTACCAGTGCTTCCAAGCACAACAACTATCCCACCAGTCATATATTCACATCCATGATCACCAACACCTTCCACTACTGCCTTAGCTCCAGAATTACGCACGCAAAATCTTTCTGCTGCCATTCCATTGAAATACGCCTCACCACGTGTGGCCCCATACAATGCCACATTACCAATAACAATATTCTTCTTAGGGTCAAAGGTACTTGCCTTTGGAGGATATACTACAATCTTGCCACCCGACAATCCTTTACCAACATAGTCATTGGCATCACCTTCAAGTTCCAAAGTGATGCCGGGACACAGGAATGCACCAAAGCTCTGGCCTGCACTGCCTGTAAATCTGATATGAATGGTATCAGTAGGAAGACCATCTAAGCGGTACTTTTTAGTCACCTCGTGGCTAAGCATAGTTCCCACAGAACGGTTCACATTATAGACTGGACTTTCAATGTATACCGGGAGACCCTTTCCAAAAGCAGCATTGGACAGACCTATAAGCTTATTATCCAAGGCCATGTCCAAACCATGATCTTGTTTTTGCACACAGTATTGAGCAGCTTCTGGCCGCAGTTCAGCCGCAGGTCTAAGCAAAAGAGAGAGGTCAATGTTCTCCAGTTTCTCATTGCTCTTGATGACTTCCTTATCAACTTCAAGCATATCTGAACGGCCAACCATCTCATTAACAGTTCGAAACCCAAGCAGGGACATAATTTCTCTCATCTCTTCTGCCACCATGAAAAAGAAGTTAATAACATGCTCGGGTTCTCCAGCAAACTTCTCTCTCAGTACTGGATCCTGGGTAGCAATGCCAACAGGACAGGTATTCTTGTGGCACTTCCGCATCATGATACAGCCAAGAGTAATTAGTGGAGCTGTACTGAAACCAAACTCTTCTGCACCAAGAAGAGTAGCTATGGCTACATCTCTTCCTGTTTTGAGTTGCCCATCAGTTTGGAGTACTGTCCGACCACGGAGGTCATTAGCAACCAAAGTTTGGTGGGTCTCAGCCAAACCAAGTTCCCAAGGGAGCCCAGCATTCTTTATGCCAGTCCATCTGGATGCCCCTGTACCTCCATCATGACCCGAGATCAAGACATGGTCTGCGTGCCCTTTAACAACTCCACTAGCAACTACGCCAACTCCAGCTTCAGATACCAACTTCACACTAATTCGAGCAGCTGGATTGGCATTCTAAAAATTAACAAAAGGGGGATTAAGAAGGAAGAACACCTAGCAGAACAAAATCCAACCAAAAGCACCCATTGTTAAAGACTAGAAGCTAGATATGAACATACCTTTAGATCATAAATTAATTGAGCAAGATCTTCAATGGAATAAATATCATGATGAGGTGGTGGACTGATAAGTCCTACCCCAGGAGTTGAATTCCTTGTGACAGCAATGTCTCCAACAACCTTGTGACCAGGAAGTTCACCTCCCTCGCCAGGTTTGGCTCCCTGGGGAAAACATATAAAGTTTAAGTAATACCATTCTAGCATTCTACATTCAGTGAAAAACTACAAGTTTGTTCAACCTTACAAAAAGGTAGAATGTAGGAATCAATCAAAGATGCAAGAGCACCTGGAGGTGACTTACATCAAAGCATCAGCCATCAGCGTCTTTCAATATAAATCCATAAACAGAACATTAAATCCAACAGGAATGCAGGGGCTAGAGACCATTTATTTATTTTAAATTTTTTATGTATATATATTTGCATCTTTTTAGATTATAAGGAAAAGGAAGAATAACCTCAAAATCAAAAAGTGCAAATTTTGACAACTACCTGGGCCATCTTTATTTGCAATTCATCAGCATTTGTAAGATAGTAACTTGAAACTCCAAATCTCCCACTAGCAACCTGCTTGATAGCACTCCTTTTCGGGTTCATTGAGCCATCAGGAAGAGGCTCCATTCGAGATGGTTGTTCACCTCCCTCACCTACGGAAAAATTTGTCATAAAATAAATAATCATAGAATTACAGAAATTGTGGACAGTAATCTAGAATAATTATACTACTAGAGAAAATTAAGCCCCACACAAATTGTGCCAGAAAGTATAATTCGACAACTGGGAAACATACTTGACGTCCCTCACAAAAGAAGAAGAAAAAAATCTATTGCTGCACTTTCTTCAAATAAGTTTTACAAACCTGTGTTGGATTTCCCTCCAATCTTATTCACAGCAGTTGCCAATGTTGTGTGTGCCTCCAATGATATTGATCCATAACTCATAGCCCCAGTGCAAAACCGTTTTACTATCTCGCTAGCAGGCTCTACTTCATCAAGGGGAATCTTCCCAGCTGCCTCTTTAAATTTCAGAAGTCCTCGTAAATTGCAAGCCCTATTTAACTCATGGATGAGCTTGGAGTACTCTTTATATGCATCTTTGCTATTGGTTCTGGCAGCCTCTTGAAGCTTTGATATGGCAAGTGGATCGTTAAGGTGAATTTCACCACCTTTTCTCCAATGATAGTCCCCAGGATTTGGCAATGCTACAGCTTCAGCACTTCCAGGAGAGAAAACCCGACAGGGAAATGCCAACTCGTGCAATTGAAGAGCATCACGAGCAAGCATCTCAAATGTTGCACCCTCAACTCTACTTGGTGTTCCAGCAAAACACCTTTCAATCACTTCTGATGAAAGACCCAGAGCTTCAAAAATCTGAGCACCTTTGTAAGAAGCCAAAGTAGATATTCCCATCTTCGCAAGCACCTTCATCATTCCATAGTTGCTTGCCTTAAAGTACTTATTGACCAGCTCATCTTTTGAGTAGAATTCACCACCTGCTTTTGGTGGGATCTTTCCATCGACCTGCAGTCGCCAAATTGCCTCTACAGCCAAATATGGGCACACAGCATCAGCGCCAAAACCAACAAGCGTGCAGAAATGATGCACTTCACGTGGCTCAGCAGATTCAACCATCAAGGCAACTCTTGTGCGCTCAAGTGTTTTAACTAGATGTTGATGGACAGCACCAACAGCCAAGAGAGAGCTCACAGCAACACGTTTCCTTGAGAAGGCTATGCCAGATAGAAATACATCAGATGGAAGTGTACCGTACATAGTATATTTAAACAATAATCTATACGATTATAAATATAGATACCTCTATCAGATAGAACAAGTATAGTGTAGCCATCATTGATTGCATCATGGGCTTCTGCACATATCCTGTCCAAGGCTTCCTCTAACCCTTTCTTACCACGGTCCTTTAGGTATGTTATGTCTATAACTTGGCTTCGCCATCCCCTATAATTCATCTTTTTGACGGCTTCCATTTCTTCAATGGATAAAAGAGGACCTTTTAGTGAAAGGCGATGGCATTGTTCCTCGGTGGTTTCTGTCAGGTCACCTTCTGGACCAACCATACATTGCATGGAAGTGACTATTTTCTCTCGGATAGGGTCAATCGGTGGGTTTGTCACTTGGGCAAACATTTGCTTGAAGTACTCAAAAGTTAGTTTTTCTCTATTAGACATGACAGCCAATGGAGCGTCATTTCCCATTGACCCAAGGGCTTCCGTGCCATCTTTTGCCATGGGAAGTAATAACATTTCCAAGGATTCAACTGTATAGCTGCATGAGAAGAATAGAATATAAAAACGTTTCCTAAATACAATCAATAAGATCAAGAAAATATTCAGGATGGATGCTACATACCCAAAAGCTCTCAAAGGAGCCAGTAAACCATGAATTCCCATGTTTTCAATATCCAGATCATCACTAGACGCCTGTAAATCAAGGAAAATGCAATAGTAAGAAGTCTACAAGAAATTCCTGAGAAGTTCAAGTGGATTTTTATCTTATACTTACTGGCTTCACTCCTGCTATGGTAGGTGGCACTCTTTCAAATTCATGAACAGAGTCAACTATGTCTTTAAGTTCAATCTTCTGCTTTTTGAGCCACTCCACATAGGGCCTTGCCAATGAGTACTGTTCCTTCAAGGCATCATCATTTACAACAATATGCTGCTCAAAATCCACCAGAAGCATCATGCCAGGACTGAGTCTTCCTTTCCTACACACGTCTTCAGGAGGAATGTCTACAACCCCAACTTCACTTGCCATTATAACTCGTCCACTGTGGGTGACATAAAAGCGGCCTGGTCGCAGTCCATTCCTATCCAATGTTGCTCCGAGATAGTGGCCGTCAGTAACTGCAATATTGTTAAAGCAGTACCAAATCATGAAGCCATAACCAAAAGGACATGTTATAAAAGAAGGGTGTAATAATCTGGAATCAAGGAAATTCACATGACATAAGAGCTGGCCCATCCCATGGCTCCATGAGAGCTGAGAAGTATTCATAAAATGCTTTACGCTGAGGATCCATGTTCTTGTCATTTTGCCATGCTTCAGGAATCATCATCATGACAGCTTCAGGAAGACTTTTTCCAGACTGAATCAAAAACTCAAGGACACCATCAAAAGCTCCTGCATATGAAAAACTATTAACGGTCTATGAACATATTCTTGCAAACAAAAATAATTTCAGATAAAATTTCACCAGAATCAGATGAATTTGCATCCACAATGGGCAAAAGCTTCTTTAACTCATTCTCTGATAGACCAAGCTCCTTGCACTTCAGTAGGCCCTCCCGTGCCTTCATCCTACAAAATGCAAATATTGCAGTTCACCCAAAATGCAATAAGTAACATACAGGCAACAGTCAATGCTATTACACCTATTTCAAAATCAACTAGCATTGATCTTGCAAATTTGGCTGGAGCATGGTAGCCACTAAAAAAAAAAACCAAAGCAGCAAAGCAATCATGCATTAACTCTATGAAACAATATTTACTCTCTGTTTCATCCATTCCAGCTGCATTGGGATATTACTGATACATCCATTTAAATTTGCACTGCAGTCTAGTATTCATTCTTCCAGGTCTTCAACTACAGTACAACAATACTTATGGAAGACATACCAGTTAACATTGCCTCTAAGCGTGTTGATTTCTCCGTTATGGCCCAATACACGCATAGGTTGAGCACGATCCCAGCTAGGAAAAGTATTCGTAGAAAACCGTGAATGTATCTGCACATTTCATGTATACAAAATTGTCAGCATTTATGGTTACTTCTTATTACAAATATAAACATAGCAGAAAATTAAGTGCATAAATGAAAGTTTCTTCCAAGTATTCAACATAAACATATGCTCAAGTGCCAGTGAAAATTCCGGAAACCCTATTCCATTTTCAGCAATTGATTTTTCCCTCCACCACTAAGATGCAATTGTCCTTCAGACCAACTGATGACAGAAAGCATCAGCAGAAATTTCTGCAAACATGATTATCTTGATAATGAACTGTCATACCAACTCACCCATTGCATCCAATCCAGCATCCAAATTCAAAATGTAATCAAGGAAGTGGAAGAACTTAAGAGAACATTCAAACCTCAATGCCTCAGAAGTCATTCCCCAACCATGCATCTCTTCAGTTACTGGTTGTTCCCATGCTGTTTGTTAGAGTATATAGAATTAGTGGAGAAAGAAGATAAGTAATGGATACAATATTTACCAGGGCCATGTAGCTTGTAAACCTTTCATTGCCAAGGTCTGCAAAATAGTAATCCTTCAACTGAGCTGGTGTTAATTGACCTTTGTAAACAACAGTCCTGTACAAATTGTAAAACCATGTGACAACAGAAACTGAGTAGATTTTGGCGGTAACCACAGTTTACTTCTCTAGAAAAATTATGTCCCTTCTTGACCACATACCTTGATGAAAGTGAACAGATATAGAAATCTTTAATGCCATCATCATCGAGGTTTAATGCAGATGAAATAGCAACCATGGTAAGCTTCCTTAAGATATACATCTGCAACAAGGGAACCAAATATCTGTTGAGCTTGACATAATGATATTTCAAACCTCTCTCTAAATAATCATACAAAATGAGCTGAAGCAAAATTTCTTAATAATTTTTTCTCAACTAACGAATTATGCTAGGATATAATGATTTATTGAAGTAATTTATATGGAACTTTATTTCTTTAAAAGAACTCGGATTCAATCATGTATATTTATTTCAATGTAAAAGTCATGCCACTCATGTTACATTGAAAAGGTACCTGTCTTTCCAAATCAACTTTTGATCGAGTACTTGGAGTAAGAAACACCTGTTCGATCACTGGTTCAGTCTGCAGGGCAGATTTGCCCAATCCTGTATTATCAGTGGGCACAGAGCGCCAACCAAGAACTGAGTGCCCCAGAGATCGGGCAACCTTGAAAACAAAAGCATGGCACGTTTAAAAAGAAATGTCATATGATATGCTATCAATATATCTTTAATAGTAACATAAAACAATGCAGAACAGTGAAAAAGAAATGCTTGTCAATGACAACTTCAGTGCAGTAGCAATTATGTGATGAAACCAAGTTAAACTAAAAGCAAGTAGGCATTAAATCGACTTTTGAATAAGAAACTTCAAAATTTAATTCACCTTTTCAAATACATTTTTGCTCTCTTCCCTACGACTGTAGGATGCAGGCAAGAAAAGCATGCCAAGTGCATATTTTCCTAGGGGTGGAAGCTCAAAATCCACAACCTGCAATAATTCAAAGCCGTTACACTCATCAACCTTTATATACAAGAAGTGAAAAACACAGAGTCAACTCTCAGTAAATGAAAACTTATCCATACTTTCATTCATCAAGCTCCATTAAGAAATTTTTTTATTTTTTATTTTTGACTGAAAGCTCCATTAAGAAGTTAAAGACCAAGGAATCAGTCAAAACCTCCACGGATGATTTAAGCATTATTTCCAGTCTGTTTCCACTTAAAAAAGAAGTCCTTGTGCTGATTAATTTGATTCTCAAATAAAAATTTCCTATAAAAGTGTTTATGAAAATCTAGACAGAGATAAAGAAACTTTATTATATGATGTCAGAAAGGAAGACAGGAAAAAAAGTCCATTTCCGTCTTCTTTGAATCACTTCATCCAAGAGCAAGACTTTTACACTAACATAATGATAGAACTGGTTAGAGAAAATACTGAATATACTGTATGATACTGATATTATATTGATATATCTCTAGGAAATGAGTTCCAACAGAGAGTGAGTACATAGGGAAACAGAAACTACAAGTAGAATACTAGGATTCGAGAGCCCAGTCCTCTCCCATACCAATCCACCATAAACTAACTGAATGCCCTCTCTAATCCCTCCTAATTTCTATTTATCAGTTGCATCTAATTAACTGCATAATAGCAGTTACATACAGTTACATATAGGAGTTATAATAATATATAACGGTTACTAATATGTAATAAAATACCATACAAATATTACACGTATGCTGCCCCAATATTTCTAGGCTTTTTCCTAACATAGGTCCTTGTGATTGGAGGCCTATGACTAACACATAACTTTTGTAGATCCTGACTTTTAACAAAGAGTTTATTTTTTATATACTGGCAGATTTAAATTTTTTACATCGTCGATCAATCACAAATCATTTTATGTATGACTTTCAAAATAATTATGATAAAAGTCACGTATTTTTAGTAATGTATCAATTTAGGTTGGTTGATGGTGTAAAAATTTTTATACTAACATTACAAAACAATTAAATCTAAAACATATTACAGCAATAAAATATTTTATCACCATGAACTTTTCAAGGCTGAAATTAAGCTAAATACTTTTTTACGTGATAATATAAAAACAATAAATAATAATAGCTATATAATTAAGTAAACCGTGCATACAAACTAAATCCTTTTAACAATCTATCCATTTAATCATGTGATATATCTAGCAAATGTAAGATAATTGCTCCAAAAAAAAAAAAACAAATTTAAGATAAACGGAAGATTCATATGTATCTAATCTAATAGTTGACATTTTACTCATATGAAGAATTAATAAAAAAAATTTATTTTTTGAAGCAGAAGAATTAATAATGTTAAAATTATATGAAATGTTTTGAGCCTAATCTATGATAACTTTCAATGCAACCATAGCTTAATAATAATAATAATAATAATAACAAAAAAATAATAACCACGATAATCATGAAATTCAATTCCAAAAAAAAAAAATTAGAATGAAAAATAGAAAACAAATATAGGTACAAGTCGTGTTGAATCTTAAAACGCAAGAAAGCATCCGTGCAGCATAAACCCCGAAAAACAACTTTTTTTCCTGAATAAAGAAAAGAGTTTAATAAATATACACTGGCAGTGTAAAAAAGTTTTACACATACGTCCAATCATATTTCACCATTATATCACTTTGTTATATTAGTTCCTAAAATATCTCCATAAATATCTATATGGTGAGATATGATTGGACGACGGTGTAAAACTTTTTTATACTGTCAGTGTATATAGATTAAATCCTAAAGAAAATACAGTAAACAGTAAAACACTAAACAGCAAAAAGAAAAATATTATCAATTGAGCTAATAAAATCACAGGTTCTCGGTTAAAAATAAATTTGTAATAATAATAATTAAAAAAAGATACCTCGTTGTAAAAGTGGTGAGGTAGAGCGACAAGAATCCCTGCTCCATCTCCAGTGTTGGCTTCGCACCCGCAAGCACCTCTGTGTGCCATCCGCACCAACATCTCCAAAGCATCCGTCACCTACACAAAAAACGACAACATAATCATCAAAACGCAAAGCCATAACAAGTACTAGTAATTGACAACGATCACATTCATATTTTCATATACATGCAGCGCATACGACAAAGCCACAGTTACCGTTTTGCGGCTGCTTTGGCCTGAAAGTTCCGCCACGAACCCCACCCCACAGGAGTCCTTATCCATGGCGGGATCATAAAGCCCGAGCCTCTTCTCCGGCACCGCCGAGAATGCCGACCGAACCACCACCCTCAGCTTCGGCGTCCGGCCAGGCCCCTCCGACTGCCACACGTGGAGCCGCTCCGAACCGAGAGGCCTGTACGAACGCAACCGCGCTCCCATAAACCTCTTAGCCCTCGCCGGAGCACGCGCATTCATCTTCGGTGTGTTGTTTGTGGATTGTACCGTGCACCAGGACCATGCCGGAAGCGTCAGAAACGGACGACAAGACGACATCGTTTCAAGGAGATTGAAGAAGTAAACGGTTTCAGATGGAAAATTGAGAGGGAAAGAAAAAGAAGGTGGCGCCGCCCCGTTGTGGTTTTGGTTTGAGATTACTGGTTCGAAAGGGAGGAGATGAATTTATAGAGAGATAGCTTGTGTGTCTTTACGATTTTCAGCAAAGAAAAATTTGAAAATAGAAAATGGTGATGGAAGAGAAGAGTGAAGAGAGGAGTAATTAATTAATGTGTAATTACGGAGGAGACCCTAGTTGAGTTAATGAGATAATTAAACTTGGTTGACAGATCAGGGAGTGGGCCACGGGTAAGATGTTCTCTATGCGGCACACGACAACCGCTTTGTGTGGGTCCCGCCCGTCGTCGTTTCAGCCTTTCGGGTCAAGGTCTACTCTTCAAGCCGCCTCGCTAGGCCCCACGCTTGGCTCGGATACCATACCACCAACCTCTCTGCTTAAGAACTGTAAAAAGTCTAATAAAAATTAACAAAGTCTTGTCGAAATATCTCGTTACTTGAAGTGTCCTACGAATATTGTTTAAGATTTTAAATGAGTTAATTATTCATTGAAAAGTTTACTATATTTTTTTTAATGTATTAAATACACTATTTTTCATAAAAACTAACTTTTTTAGACTTCATAAACAATATCCCTATGACACTTATTAGCATTTGTCAAATATTTTTTTTTGACAAATGTTAACGAGTTCCTAATAATCTAAAAAGAAAATATTTACGGGAAGTTATGTAATCAATTCATTGAATAGAGATACACTTAGGCTACGTTTGGGAGAATGGAGTGAGGTGGTTAGTAGTGGAGTGTGTGGTAAAAATCCATTAACCTATTGTTTGTGAGTTCCTTCATTAATGGAGTGTGATGATTGAGGATGGTAGCACAAATCACTCCACTCCATCAAAAATCCCTCGGGTTATGTTTGGAAGTTTTTAAGGGGATGGAGTGAAGTGGTTAACAATGCAATGATTAGTAATGAGGTGGACCGGAAAGGTAAGAGCATCTCATTCCATTGTTTGGAAGTTTGATACGTAAATGGAAGAAAATCTCAAACCCCTCAATTTAGGAGGGTATGAAAATGAGAGGTTTTGGATGGAGGAGTGGTTTCCTAAACCATCTCACTCCATTAATGAAAAAACTCTCAAACAATGGGTTAATGAGTTTTCACCACTCGACTTCATTATTAATCATCTCACTACATCATTCCAAACATAGCCTCATTTTCATACCCTCCAAAGTGGGAGGTTTGAAATTGTTTCCATTCCCTCGTTAAACTTCCAAACAATGAAGTGTAATACTTTTACTTTTCCACTCCACTACATTACTAACAACTCCATTATTAATCACTCCACTCCATCCTCTTGAAAACTTCCAAACACAGCTTTAGTTTTTCAATGAATAATTAGCTTATTTGGATTTCTTAAACAATGTCCTTACGACACTTGTTATCAATACCCTATTTTTTAAGGCGAATTCTTTGGTACCTATGATAGTTTTAGTGTAACTTTTGCACTGCCTATGTGGCCCAATCTCAACAAGTCAGGTCAATTAATGATTCCACATTATCGCCACATTGGATAAACTTTCATTTTTATGCAAATACCTCTTGCCTTTACTTTCTGCCCCAAAGAGCCATGTTGCAAAATTAATTAATATAACTTTTCTTTTTTATTTTTCGATTAGAAACACCGTTATGAAAAAATCAAAAACAAATTATTTGTGGGTTAAAAAACTAAATCAAACTTCCCCAACACCTACGTCAAGTCCCTCTTCAACCTTTGCAAGTAAGCCCGCCCCGACTTCATCTGTCTCAACCTCGCCAACCTCCTCCACTCTTCCCCTAACCCTGAAACCCGAACCACCTCTGCCATCCTCCTCCATCGTCACCTCACATGCCACCATAACGATTTTTTTTTTATTTACCAAAAAAGAGTGTTTTTTAACAAAACTTTAAGGGGTGGTTACTCAAAGTTTTTTTTTTTTTATATTGTCAAGCAACATAAATTGACACATTATTAAAAATGTTTAACTATTATCATAACTACCTTAATAATTATACGTATTATAACGTATGATTAGTTGACAATATAAAAAATTTATATTAATAATATATCAAAAGCAAACTCTTTTAATATTACCATTATAAACAAGAATATTATAGTTATATTTATAATAACTAAAAATAACTCATTATAATATATTAATGTTTTAACCTTAATTTAAAGTTTGTATTTTCTTGAAAAGTTGTAACGTGCTGCATCTTATAGTTTTGAAAATTTATCATTATTACTTTTATTTTATAAGCAAAGCAAAATTATTAAAAAGAGCATACAGATTACCTTCTTTTTTTTTTATGATCATGGAAAATTACAAAAAGACTAAAGCAGGAGACGGGGTGTACTACACCCCACAACGTCATTCCGAAGAAGACGACCGAACATAGGAGGGGTTTTATCAATTAATAATAACATCTTGCTAACTACAAAAATTAAAGTTTTATATAATTTTAAAAAAGTGGAATATGTGACAAAATATTATTGACTAAGCTTTTGATATTTTTAAAGATCAAATGATATTTTCATTTTTTAAAGATTAAATTATGAGTGCATTGGACGAATTTGAATATTCAGTCTGAATAAATTAATAATGAGTTAATTAGAAGTATAAATGCCATATATGATGTCGGTCATTTATTTATTTAGATTTCAGAAAGAAAGAGGAGGAACAAACAGTACATGAGCTTTTTTTTTTAACCAACAATACACGAGCTTGGTCACCAAAAAAAAAAAAAAACAATACATGAGCTATCATATGCGGCATCTCGAAGCTGTTCCATGTGTTTGTGCTCTTATTTTTGTTTTTGCCCCCAATTATTATTAAATTGTCATCTATATTGATTTTTATAAATGCTAATGAATAATGATCCATGGATGAGTTGGAGTGACATTGAAGTAATCGACCATAGCACCATGCTGATCGAGTTCATTTGTCTGGGTAATAGGCGTCATAACCCTATGGGGGTTGCGACATATACGACACAACACCGTCGGTTGCCAAATTGCAATTTGAAAATCTTAAAATTACTCATTATGGAGGCATGCTTGCTGCTATACAATTAATCAATTATCAATGTTTTTTGACTGGAATATATAATTATCAATGCTAACTTCTTAAATTGTATTATTATTTTTTGTTTTGTTACGGGAACGTTTATCTTTCTACAAAATCCTTTAAATAATTCTTTTATATCAAATAAAAAATTAAATATACCTAACGTCTTCGAAATGTAAAAAATATTCAATACTTTCTTAGGTCGTCTCCAATAACGCAATTTGTTGAATTTGTTTTACTATTCTTTTTATGAGAATCGATTATTATTTCTTTAAGTCAAGTAGAATCACAAGGGAAGTAATACTCTATCCCACAAGTTTACTAATTCATGTACACATATTTTCAGTTTCAGTAATGATAGGTGAATGAATACCTGGGTTTGACACTTAGGTGGACACCTTGGTTAATCATGTGTAATTTTTTTGTTAATTCAGTTCATTATATGATTAATAAGTTATATGAAGCTTATTTTCCATAATCATGTAAATATTTGGTTAATCACATGCAAATATCTAGTTAATTCAGTTTTTTATATGATTAATGAGTCATCATGAATTAACCAAATATTTACACATGATTAATCATATAATGAACTAAATTAACCAAATATTTATATCGATTAACCAATATATTAACTTTGGATGTGCAATTATCATTTCCCTCTCAGTTTAAAATGTTAGATAATGCTTCTGTCGTTTGATACGTTGAGGAGCTAACATTAGGCCTTCACTCATACAGAGATACAGTCATACTCTTTCGTTGATTCCAAGAGGCACATGAGAAGCTGAGATACTGAATAGACAATCTCTTTGTTTTTTCTTTCATATACTAGTTGATTAACTTTTCTCCTATTTGTACGGGTTTGAAAAATATATCTATCAAAGTATCACTATAATGTTTTGGATATTAGATTCCATAAATGGGTAAGAGTATATATACCAAATTACCGATGACTAAAAAAAAGCGAATTAAAGATTTCAACTCACTTAAACTAATTAATGATAAATACATTATTTCTCACTTTACACTCAAACTCATTTTAAATAAACTTCATCCAAATCTTTTAATCTAATAATTGAATAGTTAATCAATTCAATTTGAATATTTTTTAATTAATAATATATAATAGTGTGCGATTAATTCGTGGTTCACAAAAATTTACATTGAATCAATAACAAGATTAAACTCATATTTAATTAGCAAGTATGTTGGTTTGAATGGAAATAAGGAGCTTAAATCTCTTAAGCATGTAGTATTGAATTTGAAATCAAGATCATAAGAGGGCGGGGAGGGGGCGGAGAGTATCCCGTGTTCCACGTCCTCGTCCCCCATTTTTTCCCTCATCCCCGACCCCTAGTCTCTACCATGGGGAATATATATGTTCTCGTCATTCCCGTAATCCCGTTCTCCGTGCCCTCGGGGATCCTTGTGGGAATCTTGAATTGTGAAATGAAGCTCTAAGAAAATGAGATCTAGAAGAAGCAGAACAAGAAGAAAAACATCAAGAAAAACAACAAACAAAGAGAATACCGGCAAACAAAGAGTACTCAAAACGGCAAAGTAGAAAATCTTGAGTATTAGAAAACAAAGGGAACACTCAAGTGGGATGAAGGCATTGTCATGAAGAGATTGTGATGGAAAAACTAGAGAAGGAAGGCGCGACCGTGATGGAAGACTCTAGTGGGATGCTATGAAGAGAATAACAAATTTGAAGATAGAATTAAGGTTAAAAAGTTTTAACTTTATTTAGTTAAATTAATAATATATATTTGAAATTACCAATATATAAATAAATTAATAAATAAATAAGAGTATTTATGTAATATTATTGAGGATTGGACCTTGTGGGATAGGGAGCGGTGTTACTAAAACTGGACCGGACCGACCAGTCTTGGACAAGTTCAGTCGGAAACCGAACACATCACTAGTTCGGTCAGGCAGTTAGATCGGTTAGGCATTCAAACCGGTGTTGAATCGTCCCACCCACTCACACATGTTGTCCAGCGCCCACACGTTATTTGAGGTGTGTCCCAGGTCCACATTCTCCAAGGTCCACGTGCATCGCATTGTTGCTAGCTCCCACTTTTTATCAGTTGAAAAATCTAAAAGTACCTTTGTTATAAAATTTACAATTTTTATATATATCGGTTTATGTGGTTCAACCAGTGACTCAATGGCTGGACCAATGGCCCGTTGACACAATGTCCCGACCGAGTCGATGGCATGTCTGAGTTTTATAACACTGATGGGGAGTATGGTCTCCATCCCCAAATTAATTTTGAGGGATTTTCTTCCTAGCCCTCATCCTCACAAAGAAAAATTCACCACTCGAGGGCCCGGTTGAGGCAATCCTTTTGGGGATCCCCAAGTATGGGTGTAAATTATCACACCTAATCAAGATTTATGTGTATGAAAAAACACCTTTTGAAAATATTCTTTACTTAGACATCTGCTAATATATAGAGAGGTTATTCTTTCATCTTTCAAGATATAAATAATATAAGAACACATATTTGATTAGTATTTGAATTAATTTACTTTGTTTTTCCATAGATTAGCCCTTCTACATTTTCGTCACGAGTTCAAAGTAATAAATCTAGCTTAATTACTAAGTCTGCAAGGTGCACTCCTATGTTGACCTAATAGATCTAAAAGAGTTAATTGATTCTCTAACTTTTGAGTTTTTTTTTTTTTTTTTAAGGAAAAGCATCAATTTTACTGCATTATTAATATAAAGCTTTTTTACACTATCAACATAGCATACATTACAATAAGTGTGACATTTTTTAATTTAATTATTGTGGTAGTTAATTATTTCTAGGAGAATGACAACAAGTATTTTAAGAGTACTGGTTAAGAAATCGTAAAGGAGAAGTTTGTATAGGAAAATGTTGTATTTAATATATTAAAGTGTTATACTTCACTTTCCAATATTTTTTTTGGAAACCATGTTATAGGAACGAAGTATCCATCACCGTTAGTAGTGACCAATCTCCATCGGGGAACTTGTTGGCACACAAGGTGGGTTCTCCACTCCCAACTAGTTTTCTCCATACACAAGAGCCTAGATTCGAACACCTAACCACTTGCTTAAGGTGTCTAAATCTCTTATCACTTGAATCGACAAAATGTTAGTACTTCGTTTTCTAATATAAATTTTCCTTTTATTAATTCTTTAAGCAGTTTCCTTAGATCACTAGTTAACACGACCCTTATTTCTAAAAATGTGACCGTGCATAACTATATAAAAAAAATTGCATTGACAAATTGGCTCATAGATATTACAGCAACTGCATTGACAAATTAGCTCATAGTTATCACAACAATTTCATTGGGAATTGCTTAACAAGTTCTAAAAATTAACGATAGATTCTTGTTGGGTTGTATCATTAAAGCAAACTAATGTGGATGTCAAATATAAGAACGATTGCTTATAAAAGCAAATGGTTCTTATATAAGAACCACTAATAAAAATAAGAGAGATAAAAATGATATTGTTAAATGAATATTAATATCACATGAAAATAAAGAGTTAATATTTTAAATTGAAAACTCTTAAAAAATATTTTAAATTAAAACAAAAATAAATGCAAAAGAAAGTGTGGGGTAACTTGTGGGATTATTTGGTGAAATTTTAAGAGTTGTGTTATTAGAGTGTATAATTGTTTAAAGTAGTATAAAATAAAAAGTTAAGCTGCTAAAAAAAAAAAGGTAAAAAATTGTGAAGTGACACAATAGAACCCATAAAAAAAGTAGTTAAACAATTTTAATAGATTAAACATAAAAATCCAGTAAAAAAACATCAGAGTGTAATTGAACTAGCAAAAACTTGAAGCCTTAATATTTCACGGGGATTACAAAATTAGTATTGTTATTTGAATAACATTAAAAATTAGGTTTAATTACTCTGTAGGTCCCTATACTTTTTGGGAATTTTTAAATAGGTCCCTATACTTTTAAAATTTGTAATTAGGTTCCTGAACTATTATTTCATTTGTAATTAGGTCCCTATACTAAAAAAATTTGTAATCGGGTCCTCAAACTTTTATAAAGTTTTCAATTGAGTCCCTGAACTAAAAAAAAAATTAATTGGGTCCCTGAACTTATATAAAATTTTCAATGGAGTCCCTAAATTATAAAATTCGTTAGTGATATGTTGAACTGAACGGAATATAACTGATTTCATCAAAGCTGACTATTTAATAGTAGTTCGTGGAAGATGAACCTTGAGATATTGTCACAATAAAATATAGCAAGATGTAACAAAATGAAGTAAGATGTAGTAAGTTGCAAGTGAAGAAACTATTTTGGATGAAATTATTTCAAGGAAGGGATATATAATCGTAAACATAAATCGGGGAAGTAATGAACTATTTGTTCAGATGGAGGAAAAGCAATTACAGGTTAAGCTTTGGTTTTCTGACTCAACATTTTGGTCTCTTGCAGTCCTAAATACAAATTTGGGGGAATTCCAGGCCACGTTTAACATCAGCGGACTTAAAGACCTCTTCAAGGAACCCTACCCCAGGGACTCCATTGAAAATTTTATATAAGTTCAGGGACCCGATTAAAAACTTTTTTAGTTCAGGGACCCAATTAAAAACTTTATAAAAGTTTGAGGACCCAATTACAAATTCTTTTAGTATAGGGACCTAATTACAAATGAAATAATAGTTCAGAGACTTAATTACAAATTTTAAAAGTATAGGGACCTATTTGAAAATTCCCAAAAAGTATTGGGACCTACAGAGTAATTAAACCTAAAAATTATGATCATTAACTTATATTTATAAATAAATTTACATTTCAGGATATATATATATATATATATATATATATATATATATATATATATATATATATATATATATAATCCATAAAAAGGTTTAACATAATATTTAAAAATCTAAAGATATAAAAATAATTATAAATTTATACATAATTTCATTTATATATTAAAAAAATTATATCAGTAAAGTTCAATGTCCTAATAATCACGGGGGGATTATTTCACCAACTCAAACGACTACTTGTATGGCTTTTAAATTGTCGGCTAAATTACATTTTTTTTCCCAAATTATTATTAAATATTCAATTTGGTCCATAAGTTTTTAAACGATTCATTTTGGTCCCCTAATTCCTAAAACGTGTTCAAATAGGTCCTTCTGTCAAGTTGACTAATGGCGACGTCAAGATGACTAAGGGACGAAAATGAACATTTTAAAACTTGAGGACCAAATTGAACATTTTAAAACAATTTGGGGACCAAAATGAATATGAAAATATTAAATTTAATGCTACATGGCATTAGGTAGGATGTCGCCGTTAGTAACTTGACTGAAGGACCTATTTGAACACGTTTTAAGAATTAGAGAACCAAAATAAATCATTTGTAGACTTAGGGACCAAATTGAACATTTAATAATAATTTGGGGACAAAAATATAATTTAGCCAAAATTATTCTATTTGGATTAAAGTGTGCATGTTTTGCATTGCCGGTAGGCTGTAGCTCAGCGGTTGGTTGATTAGTCAAAACCGAATTTCATTTCAATGTATTTTTCTTCCATATAAATAAGTATATCTAATAGAAAGGGGGGTTTTTTTTTTTCCGGTGAACTAATAGAAAGGTTTTTTTTTTTGTGGTTACATAATAGAAAGGTGTTTTTTTTTTTTTGATGAAAATAATAGAAAGGTGTTTGAAACCATATTATTAAGCATTATCTATAAAGTAATAAGCACACCTACTTTTATTTTGGCAAAAAGTTAAAAATCACTTTTTTTTTGGTATACCATTTTTTAGTTAAATAATTTTTTAAGGTGAGATCATCTTTAAAATGAACATATAAAAGTGTATACACTATTTGAATTATAGTAGATTAAAATTTCAATGCATCTTAAATTAAATTATTATTTTATTTTATTTTGAATACAGATATTCAAGTAAATGTTTTATTTTCTACTCTATTGCAGAGGTTTATTGATCAATGAAGAAAGCAAGCTCAATTATGCAACACATGACAAGGTCTGGACTTTCTATCTACCTCACTATGATATTGATATTTGATACACAAGATCAATGAAAGCATTATTGACAAAATTAACAGAACGACTCAGTTGACAAATTAACTTCTAGGTAAATAGATTCATTTATAGTCAGGGATTTAAATTACAAAAGATACATTTAAGCTAGGTCAAAAAACTAATGCTTGAACTTCACTTCTTCTATCGTACGGAAAAATATAATGCTTTAACATAGTGTCTCACACAGTCACACTTAAAAAATATAATGATACTATTTTTTTAATATAAAATCGTTGACAATGGTGACTTTTTTTAATTTGACAAATGCTTAAGATAATTTAAAAAGTAATTTTTTATGAAAAAAATAATATATATTTAATATATTTAATTTCATAATTAAACCTGAATGTCTTTAAGATACCAATTAACAAAATCATTTTTATTGTTATCTTTGAACACGAGGCACTGCTCAGGAAATAGCAGAAAAAGCAAACGGGTGGATCCATGTTTGGGTTGTTGGACACTCTAAAAGGACATGTCATTTTCAGTCCATCTACTCTGATATTTTGCATGTGCTTAACCAACCTAACAAAACAAGGGCCCCAAAAGGCCAAAACAAAACAAGTAGAGCCGTCAAATGGGCCGGTCCTAACCGATTTAGCCCTAGCCCATGTGGGCCAGGGCCAAATGGGTCACAGGGCCAAAAAGCCCACATTAAAAAAAAGTCCGCAGGGCCAAAAAGCCCTAAAATGCACTAAGGGCTAGGGTCAGCCCATGGGCCATAATTTTTTTGATAGACCTATTTTTATTTTATTTTATAAAACTTGACAAAAAGAACAACAACTATAATCACTCTAACATTATGTAATAATATCATTTAACCTATGAAATTATCTATTTAAATATGTATTATATGCTATAATTTTTCCTTCACTAACCGCACAATCACTTAGGTAATCCAAGTGAATGATTTCCCTTAGCTGGAATATTATCTATTGCAATAATTTGATATCAGTTATCTATTTTAACAATTCATTTCATATAAAGACAATGATGAAAAGAGAGAAAACAATGCTTTCTCTTCAATTTTTTCGAGAAAACTATAGCACTTAATACGTATTTGAATAATTAATTTGATAGGTTGAATGATATTATTACATAATATTAGAGTGATTATATTTGTTGTTCTTTTTGTCAAGTTTTATATATATAAAAAAAATAGGACTATCACAAAAAATTATGGCCCATGAGCTGGCCCTGGCCCCTAGGGCTTTTTAGTGCCTTTTGGCCCTGTGGGCTTTTTTTAATGTAGGCCTTTTGGCCCTGTGGCCCATTTGGCCCTGACCCACATGGGCTAGGGCTAAATGGGTTAGGGTGGCCCATTTGACAGCTCTAATTATGGGCTAAATGGACTGGGCTATTATAGTGGGCCAGATGGGCTGGCCCTAGGGCTTAGGGCCAAACTGACAGCTCTAAAAACAAGTACCAACTATGATAAGGGTAATAATGATGATTTAGCATTCCTCATTCCTCATGGAAGGGAACACGATTAATTGAATGAGACATTTTTTTCTTCTTCTCTATAATCCAATTGAATGAGACTCTTATCAAGGAGTGCTCTAAGGATATTATCTAAGAATTTGATAATTATTCATTAAAAAAATTAAATATATATCTTTTTAATTTTTTTTTTTTTATATTTTCTAATTCCAATGTATTGAATACACAACTTCTTATAAAAATTTAGACTTTTTAAACAATGTACTTGAGATACTGATTAGCTTTTGCCATTGAAAAATTATTTTGTCAGGTTGAGCACACCTTGACCTACCTTTCGTTAGGGGGGTTCATATCAAAACCAATCAAAAAGAAAACCAATCAAAAAAAAAAAACCAAATAAAACCGATGTCCATTGGATTTTTATGGATCTTGTTTTGTGAAAGTTAATTGGATCAGATTTTAGATTCCTTTTCTTAAACCGAATTAATCCAAACTAAAATTGCATATATAAATTTTAATATTTTTTTTTCTCTTTTTTGCATTAATTTTTTATTTGTCGTTCTTTTCCTAATAATACTTTCTAGTTTGATTTGACACAATGTTTTACTATTTTTAAGTTCCAAACATAAAAAAGAATGTTCTGGAACTAGTTGATAATGATATTTATTTATTTTGTACATATTTTATGAAATGTTATTACATGAATAAATAAACAAGTACATACATGTTTAAGATTTTGTTCAATTTAGCTTGTAATCTTGATATTTTAATGTAATATAAATATGTAATGATATGTCGGTAACAACCGAATCAACCGAACCGATCCAAACCGCATTTAATTGGATCGGATTAGATTTTTTTAAGGAAACCATTCAAACCGAACCGTATACTCTTTTTATCTTTGAATCGAACGATTTTTTGCCTCAAAACCGAATAGCGAACACCCCTCCTGTAACACCCCGTTTTTCGTAAGTACTTTTCTTAAGCCTGTTTTGTTAAGTTGGAATTGTTGGCTAAGGGCTTAGTGAGATTTTTGGCTTAAAAGTCCATTTCTGGTATATGAGCACGCCCGTGCTCATTGGCCAGCACGCCCGTGCTTAAAGCCTGAAGCGCGTTCCCAAGTTTAAGTTGAGCACGACAGTGCTCAAAGTGAGCACGCCCGTGCTCACCGTGTGGACTGCGTCTCGCTGACATTAAGTCCAGCACGACCGTGCTTGATTAAGAGCACGACCGTGCTCAATTCCGGGCCTATATACGTTGTGCAGACTCGAGGTTGCACCGTACACTCCATGTTTTGGTGGCTAAAACCCTAGTACGACTGCTACTCATTTTCCCCCTTTTTCCTTCATACTCAGTGTAGTTCTTGAGTATTGGAGACTCTAGGGAAACGTGGTTTCGTCTGCACTTCGCATATTGGTCACGTTTCGTTCTTTTTCATTGGTTTCCTTTCGTTTTTGTGATTGGGAAACTAATAACGTTTATGTTCTGATTGTTTAAGAATTGTTCGAGTGTGAGCCGCTTAAAGGGGAGGAACCGTTTGCCGTTATGACTGTCGTTAGAGCTACCTTCAATCCTGGTATGGGGAGAAGGGTAGTGTTTACATAGGCTTGGGGTTAGGGTAAAGTAAAGGGGTTCCCATAACCCCGTTATTATTGGTATTATGATTGTATGATTTTAGGCCATGTTATTGATGTAAGGTTTGGTGTTTTATGATAATATGTTATGTGCTCAATATGGTATGATTGGTTTGTGTTGAATATGAACCTATGTTATTTGTTAATCGTACTGTTGATATGATGTTGTTGGTTGATGCCACTGTTGAGTTGGTGTTGATAAAGTTACTGAGTTTAATCCTTGAAAACATATTGACAACTGACTTAGGGCGGATAATGGATTAAACCCTTGAAAGTGGTTAGAACACGGTTACTGTTCCTGCCCAGAACAGCACTGTTGCGCGATGAGCACGACCGTGCTGAACAGGGAGCACGTCCGTGCTCCCAGTTGCATTCTGGGAAAATGGCAGCGCTGTTTAGCACGGCCGTGCAGGACAAAGAGCACGACCGTGCTCAACCCTCCTGGACAGAACAGGATTAAAGAACCTTAAGGGGTTTCAAACCCCATTCCCCAATAATGATAAGTTGATTAGACAACTTGTCTAATGTCTACTAAAGATAATTAAGATGATGAGATGGTGAGGTGTTGGGTTTGATAAGTCGGTGCCCATTGGATATGGCAAGCTGTTGAGCCGTGCCTTGGTGCTTTTTGGCCAAGGAAGCCTTGACCCCGCGGTTTGGGTCTAAGGTGTTGTTGTTATACCTTAGTGGCCGAGAGTTTGCCCCAGGTGTTGCGGTTGATTCCGTTAAGTCCTCGGGTAGATTCCGCGAGACAAGTTGTGCGGTCGATTCCGCTGTTATCTTCGGTCGATTCCGTTGGAGTTATGGAGGTGGCATTGCCGTTGTTGTTGTGTTGCATACGCATTCCATCGGAGATGTTGTTTAGGGATGTTCGACATAGGGGAGGTCGTCCTAGAGTACGGAGATCTGGCCATCCATGGTTGGAGTAGATTCTCCTAGCGCCCCCTTGACGAGGCATTCGTTGGTTTGATGCGTTGGCTATCCAAGGAGTAGATTCTCCGACGTTGAGGAGATTCTCAATGTGGATATTTAACTCCGAAGTCGTCCATCCCGAGTTTAGTGGATCCACATGCATTGTTGATTTAGCGGAGTAGGATTGCACTACACTGCATAGCATGTTGGTTGTTGATATATGTTTAAGTTGTTGCTATGTTGTTTGTTTTACTTTACTTCCTACTTCCTTGCTATTATGTTTACATGATTCTTACTCCCTATGTTTGTCTGTTTGTTTGTTGTTGGCCTGATTGATGAGCAGCCCGGAGATGAGTGACTCTGAGGAGACGCCACTCATAGTTAGAGCTAGTTTCATGTTCTTATAGTTTGTTAGTTTTCAGTTGTTATTCCGTGGATTTTATTCCGGAACGGTTATACGAGCTTTGTATGTGACATCAAGGTTAGGTTGTTTATTGGTATGTTTAATTGTTTAAACTTTTTTTATTGCCGCGTTATGAACTGGTTCATATGAAACTTTTCTACCCATGGATAAATGTTTCGATTTATTCATGAAATGCATGTTTTTCATTTTAATTGTTTATATTAAATATCTTATAACATGCGGGATAGAAGGGTGTCACACCTCCCCTACCAACCTTTTTTATACTGGGATTTTAGCAGAAACTATTAGACACAGAAGTTCTGGGCCCTATGAAATTGTTCGATCCTCTAAAGCCCATTGAATTGACATACAGAGAAAACCTTTGCGATAAATACAATAAGACACGAAGTTCAATTTCTTATTAATTTAAAAATAAAGAATAAATAAAAGATAAAATTATAAATAATTCTTATTACCTATTTACATTCTTAAATAAATACCAAAATAAAATTTAAATAATCATAATTGTTTATCGGAGTAAAAATAAAAAAATACATATCAACAAGAACGTAATAACACTCAATACACTCAAAATAATAATAATAAAAAATGGCGACAACAAAGTAACCAGTCACTCCATACTCTATCTTTTATAAAGGAATAACAACGCCATATGTAGAAAAATATCAAATAAAAGATCCACTCTACTGATGTTCTTACAGCAACTGAAGTTGAGTGAAAATAAGACAATCATAAGACGAGCAAAATCTTCATTTAGAAGAACGATCTTAGTCTTTCATCCATCACTTGCCACATATCAACACTTGAATGTTGTGGAGTGACCTTCCTCAAAGTTATGAAGCCAAAAATGAAGAGGACTCTACTTCCTGCGCAATGCATACCCACAATATGATCAGAGTTTTAACTTTTAAATGCATGGTAATGTACTAATGTCCCATAAAACAAATAACATTGTAGAAGGAAAAACATTAGTTAATTCCGTCTGGAAAATGCATTATCCACCGTAACCAAATTCCAAACGATACACAGTGCAAATCCAGAAGTAAATAAATATGGCAAGAATTTCCTAAGTAGAAGATATAGGCCCTTGTGCTTACTAACTTATAGCAAGCAGCAGTATATGGATCCATATTTCTCCAAAAACAAAATATGAACCTCCTCTCGAGCCACAGAGTGTCCCCTAAGCCTTATAATAATAATAATAATAATAAAAAACCTCTGCCAAATCTGTTTGATAAACTAATAAAGCAGTTTTGGACTAACCTCCTTCTCTTGGATGTTGGAACAATCAATCCTCTTTTCTCTAAGCTTTTAAATCGATCTTTATAAGGGTGCAACAACCCTACATGTGTACCAACAAAAACAGGAAAGTTTACTTGCATGTTTACGAAAACTACACTAAAATACTCAAAATCTTACCAAGAGAATTTCACAAGCCTACCTTAAGCTTCCGGATGGATCCACTTATCTCTTCACTTAATATAACTTGAACAGGAGCAGGCTCAAACCTGTAACGATAATGGAATTTGATAAATATACATTCATTAAGAATCATAACCAAGGACTTTTTTTTTTGCAGGCTCAAATCACAGGCAAGCTCCATCAAAATTCAACCAGTATACTTTTATTGTAGATACCATATAGTGAAATACTACTAATACATCAAAGTAAATTTAACAACTTCCCCATCCCAATAAACACGACACTGGAAGAAAATTAGGATAACTAGAAAACACTGCTTACTTGTGCTTTCCTATTCGGGGTGGACGTGCCTTTAACCTCTCTTGTTTAGCAACATGTCGCCCGAGACGTCTTTTCTTCTTCTCCTCGTCTTCTTCCTCGATTTCCTGAATAATTTCGGGTATGCTGTAACCAGAAGAACCAAAGTGGCTTAAAGATCACATCTTTTTTATTGCAATATGAATGAGAGAGAGGAGTCATATACCTTTCAATTTCTTTTGACAATTCCTTCCGTTTCCTTGCTTCTGCTTCTTTACTCAGTTGTTCTTTGCGTCTAGCTCTCTTATTCAACTCAACTCTAGTCACCCTCTTGGTTTTAATAGGCCTGCCCCATAGTTATTCAAACAATATAAATAATTACATCAGATGTTTAGTTTTATGTTTAGAAACTATTGAGTCTAGAAAATAAAATACTACAAAGTACAAACTTAGTATTTGTTAGGAACCTTCTTTTAGGAAGATGAAGATCCTAACTATGGAGAGAAACTCTCCTAAACCAAAACAGAAAAAAGAAAAGAGATAGGGAAAGAATGGTACAAATGTACCCCAAAGGAGCAGTCTCCTTTCACAACTAAACCACTGTTTAGTTCACAAAATATGATTCTTCATTCATATCTGGAAAAATAGCAATGGCCTCTTATTTATAGGCCTACAATCCCTAACTATACTCATAACAACCAAGCTTATCAAAACTAACAAACTCCAAACAGCTAACAACAACTCCTAACAAAGCTAACTGAATATCCTAATCTAATAATAGCCATTACTAACTAACTCCCTAATCTACTAACAAACCCTTATATTTATATTTATTACTTATTGGACTGGGACCTAACAATACTGCCCTCCTCGAAAACAACCTTGTCCTCAAGGTTGGAAGATGGAAACAGGGAAGGAATGGAATATACTTTCCCAAACTTGGACACTTGAAGCTGTTCTGTAAATAGCCAGCAAGTCCTTGTCTTCTTGCATGTTGGATTTCTGACTTTAGCCCACAGTCCCAATAGACTTGGGCTTGACCCGTCCAATAAAAGCCCACCTTTGAAACTTCCAATTCTGCTCCAGTTTCATAAACCTGAGCAAAGCCTTCTGAACTTTGATTTGGGCTAGATATATCAGGGATTGGGCCCAAAAAAAATTTAGGCTTTGAATTAAAACCCTCTTTTCCGAAACCCAGCTGCTAGCTTCATATTGGGCCAAGCCCATTAGGTCTTGACCAGGATGCAACTTGCCAAATGCCCCTGTTGCTCTCTCCACTATCAAACACGACTCTTTGTTCCTCAGCAACAATGGTTCCGGCGACAGCAATGGTGGCGAAGGTTCTGGCGGCAGCAGTTCCGGTGATTCCAACAGCGACTGGTCAGGCGGTTCTGACGGTGGCACATCAGGTGGTTCTAGCCCTGGCTGTTCCGGTGGAAGCAATGCGGGCGGGTCTTGCAGTGGCGGGTCCAGCGGCTCCGGGGGCGTCGACGGCAGGGTTCTGGCCGGACTCCTCCCAAACATCACTCTCCCTTGCTCCACGACAACTGCAAGAAGCCATTCTTTGGCGCGGACCCTTGGTGGCACGGCTGGATACGAACCACCCACTGGCGCTTGTGAGGTCGCCCTAACATGTGGGGTAAGGTGGGCAGTTCCGGCGCCGTTTCGGGTAGCCACGAGTCTGGTGGTTCCGGCGGTGGTGGCGGAAGAGTAAGATTTCTGCAAACCTTCATCCCTCTGGCCCTCGAACGATACCATAACCTCTTCTTGACCCATGGTCGCAATTTGCCCACCCAATCTGGCGGTGCAGGCAGCGGTCGAGGCATCTTCACCGTCAATACGTCACCAAAGAACAACCCAGGCAGCGATGGTTGCCACTCCTTTGAGACGATCCTTTTCTGGAATGTTCCCGTTTTCACCACCACTGAGTCTGAATTTTGGAAGTAGGGAAGCATAGTTGCATCTCCCCCTGCTACTTCCACCTTTGGGTCTGGTTTTGTCTCCGGATTTGCCAGCACCTCCTCCGACAGCAAATTGGGCAATGCCACCTCTGCTGCCCAAAAACCTGGTTCTTTATGGCCCCAAGAACAAGGTTCTTGCACCTCAACCTCCTCCTCAGTGGGCTTCCCATTCTTTTTAACCGAAGAATTTTCCCCCACAACCAAGGACAACAATTTTTTATTGAATCTTGAACCTAGCACTTCCACCATCAATTCTTTTATGTAAACCATGTCAGCTTTCAACTCCGCCAATTTCAATCCTTGTTCGCTGGCCATCTTCTCCAAAGTAGCCACCCGATTCTCCATCGTAGCCATCTTCTCCATCTCGAAAAGTATCCGGCAGGTCGGACCAATTTGTTAGGAACCTTCTTTTAGGAAAATGAAGATCCTAAGTATGGAGAGAAACTCTCCTAAACCAAAACAGAAAAAATAAAAGAGATAGGGAAAGAATGGTACAAATGTACCCCAAAGGAGCAGTCTCCTTTCACAACTAAACCACTGTTTAGTTCACAAAATATGATTCTTCATTCATATCTGGAAAAATAGCAATGGCCTCTTATTTATAGGCCTACAATCCCTAACTATACTCATAACAACCAAGCTTATCAAAACTAACAAACTCCAAACAGCTAACAACAACTCCTAACAAAGCTAACTGAATATCCTAATCTAATAATAGCCATTACTAACTAACTCCCTAATCTACTAACAAACCCTTATATTTATATTTATTACTTATTGGACTGGGACCTAACAGTATTAGTTACAAATATACCTGATGTAGATATAATGCAGTATTCAAAAGAAAATTATGCAAGAAATCAATATGCAAATTTAACTTAGATAATTAAAAAAATATATCAATAATGTATTCTCAATAAATCATAAAGTTATGCATTAAGTTTAATTAGCATTAGCAGAAGAAACTATTAATTAAATGTTAGGAAGCATAATACCATTAAGAAATTGATAGACACATATAACATTGATCAGCATGTATTAGAATGTCTAAATTCAAATTGTAAACAAATGCATGAGTAAAAGACCAAAAAGAAAAGAACAATATCTCATTCAACTTGACGGTAATTGTATATTGTAAAAAAAGAATAAAAAAATTAGGGGAAAATATCAGACGTTAAAAAACAGTATTTAAACAAAGTCAAGCTAATTAAACTTATGATAGCCTACCTTTTATCTGATGCAGCATCCTCATGTTCACCTTCATTTTCAAGATTGCTTTCATCGTCATCACTCCCACCATCCACATCAAGAAAATACATCTGACAAAAAAGCAGGTTATTGAAAAAACAGGACCAAAGACTCTAGCCAAATCCAGGTATGTGCATACATATTAGAACCCAGAGCATTTACATATCTAAAGCTTTACACATGTGGCAAAACTTTCGCAGTACAATAATTACATAAATGAAGAGAATGAGACTCACCTCTTCTTCAGCAATAGCTTTACCAGGAACAGTTAATGGCACTGGTTCAGGGCCCAATTCATCTTTGTAGATTTTCTGCATTTCTTCTGCAACAGCACAAGCTAATGCGTCCTGGTTTAACAATTAAGTTTGTCAAATTCTTCATCAATATTCATGAGAAGACCAATAACCCAAACAGCTTGGAAATGCACCATTTCTCAAGAAACTACCTGATGACTTTCAAATGAGGGATTGAATGAGCATCCAGGAGGATCAACCTCCACTGCTGGAATAAGAGAAGGCTTTGATGCCTACCAAGCAGGTAGCCATCATATTATCAACTGAAAGTGCAGCAAAGGTAAAATGAAATAAGAAATCCACTGATGGACTCTATGATGCTATAAAGGGTACCTTCTTCACCTTGCTGTTGTCCTCATCTGTATGATAATATCAAAGAAATCTATGTTTAACATCCCATATTATATTGAAAAATCAAACCAAGACTTTAAAGTGATAAACATAGAATGTACCTTTATCCCCCCATAGATCAAATATGCCAGAATCTAAGCTGGAATCATCCTGAGATAGATCATGAGAAACAAGAATTGTAAATAAAACAAATTATAAATAAAGTTAGGGATGAAGAGGGAAAAAGAAGTAACTGGTCCCATTTTGTCCAAACATGATAACATCCAAAAGGATTAATCAAACATGGGCAACTCCTACTAATACTTGAGTCAGTATTGGTGCATTAATGGACAACTTATTGTACTGACCTTATGACCATCTTGATTGGCCTCTTTTATTTTCGAGACCACTTTATGGTTTTTAGTGGACTTCTTCAGAGTAGAAGATGGCACTGGCATAACAAACTGGTTTTTCTGTAGCAGGCTATCACAGTGGAGCACTTTTTGTCTGTGCTTTTCAATCTTCTTCTTCACCATAAGATCTAAGCCACATCTAATCAGACAACTTCAATCGCATTATCAAACATCACCAAACATCTAAAATTCAAGCAGAAACATTAGAAACACAATGTCTACCATGCAGAAATATTCAAATAATCATAATTGGTCATCTTCCACAAAATTTAAAGATAACAACTTTTTTCATATATAAGATTATACAATTCACGGCATCGCACAAATAATCATAATTGATCGTTTTCCAACTTTGTTGCATAATTAACATGTCACTTCCCACATCAAAATCAGTTATGAAAAACACAGAAAATTATATACAAGCTATATATCACTAAAAAACCCAAAATTGAAAAAATAAAAGAAAAGAGGTACCTTTGGACTTGTCTTCATAAAAGAGAGAGTCACTGGAAAGGGTGTTGAGAGAGCCACCAGATAGAGCATCCTTTGTTGATTTTTCATAGAAATCTTCGATGTCTTTGGTGCTGATGTTAGCCCTCCAAGCCTTCTTACCCTTCCTTGACCCTTTTGCTTTCTTCCCCATTTTCCTACACTTAGATGCAATGGGTATGCCTCAGAGAAATCTGTATAACTTCAGATCAAATCACAGGCACAATAGCTTAATTTCTTCTTCAAATCCCAAATCAAAGTGGTGAAATCTGTATTTGGATAAGAATGTAGCACCAAATTGAAGTGGTTAGTTCTGAAGAAAAATACTTATTCAAGCTTAGACTTTGGCAAAATCAACAATAGTTACAATTACAATAAAATAAAATAATCAGCTAAAATATTACAGGGAAAAAAAGAAAGCAACTCAAAGATGCTCTTTAAGCAAAACAAGCCTTTACACACCTATGAACATACGGACTCTGACCAAAATGGTTAGTGCCAATATCATTGCAATCACTGCCAAAGTGAGGATTATTATTCTAAAGGCAGAGTTAAGGTTAGTGCCATACTGTACAATAGTCACTTTTAAGGATTGTTTATATGTTCTTTTCGACTTTTGAAAGAAATCAGAATATGGAAAGAAAAAATCATTAATATCGAAAAATATGAATCTATTTTGAGTAGCTTCTCATAAAATTCTATTCATTCTTCAAGTAAAAAGTGATTTTTATAATCATAAACAAACACACAAATTAACTTATGTTTTACTTAAAATCCGTAAAGAAAATAATCACTAAATTACTTAAACAAACGGCCCCTGCAAGGGCCATAGGACATACTCCAAAGCATCCTGAATGCTCTGATAGCATACTACAGGGGAAAAAATCAGCAAAAAATAATATTTCGGTAATGACAAAAAAAATTAGTAAATACAAATGAGATTAACTTGATCCATTGTGAGTATAAACTCTATACACTATCAATTTTCCAAAGAAATTTGTAGAAACAAATGGCACGACAAGACAATGGGTGCACTGAAGATTGTATAAGAGAAGAGGGAGCTGTTTACAAGTTGGGGCATTAGAAAAGTTGAAGTGAAAGCTTAAAAACAGAAATTTTGAGGGTGAGGCAGAGAAAATTGCATCATCAAATCAGAAAGAGAAAAACAAATAATAAAGGAGAAGAGAAATACGTACAGGAGGGTGGTTACCGGTGAGAGCGGGTACATTTCGGTGCTGAGGGTGGTCGTGAGCGCCGCTGCCGCCACTGAAGTGAAGGTAGAATGCAAAAGGAAAAGAACGAGAGAAATAGGTAAGGGAAAAGGGAAAAGTGGTAAACAACGTTGGGGCTTGGTTTTCACTTCTCAGCTCAAACCGTCTGGGCACTGTTTCACAAGTACGGTAAGCTAAACTTATAAATATTATGCTCCATGTTATGATCCACAGCTTTTAAACTTGTTTGACTGAAAATAGAGATGTTTGCTGAACAAACTTATTTTATTAGCTTATTATTTTTTTTTATAAGCTATTTAGCTTATGATTTATAGTTTAGAGTTTATTGATTTTTTTCTCATTTTTACCTCATTCATTTAATGAAATTATCACTTTATTGGCTCTGCTTGGCAAAAATAGCTGGTAAGCTAACTTGTAGCTGATAAGATAGCTGATAAGCTAATATTTAGCTGATAGTTGAGAAGTTAGCTGGTTGAATTTGAAGTGTTTGATAAAATTAGCGATTGAACTAGTTTACAAATATAAAATGACATATTTATGATCGACATGGTCATGTGGGAATTTCACTAAATGAATGAGGGTAAAAATGAGAGAAAAATCAATAAGTTATAAGCTAATAACCATAAGCTAAATAAATTAGCTTATAAAGAAAAGCTACAAGCTAATGAGATAAGCTTGTTTACCAAACACCTTTATTTCAGTTAAACAAGCTTATAAACTAGTCAAATAAGCTATAAGCTAACTTATTGGACGTGCCAAACAGAGCCATCTCTATCGTAAATATGTCATTTTATATCATTTATATTTATAAGTTAGTTCAACCGCTAATTTTATCAAACACTTCAAATTCAATCAATTACCTTTTCATCTATCAGCTATTAGCTAAAAGTTAGCTTATCAGCTATCAGCTAGTTTATCGGTTATTTTTGCCAAATAGAGCCTAGAGCTCTTTTCGACTTGTGTTATGGCATAAGCACTTATGCAATGTGTTTAGCAGAGCTTATCAAAAAAGCTTATGTCATCTCATAAGCAATTTTGGGTTTATTTTCATAAGGTACTGGCAGAAACTTATGGATATAGGGTCTATTTTCATAAGTGATTTTGACATTCAAATAATTTAAGAGATTATCTTTTGGAGATTTTAAAGAAAAGCACAATTTATTTTGTGTTTGTTTACAATCATAAAAATCATTTGTTTTAAGTAGTTTATGCTTTTTTCAAAAGCTAATGAAAGTAGCTTTTTTATTTTAACCATAAAAATGATTTTTTTAAATTTTTGTAAAAAACTTAAACAGACACAGTCAATCTCCTTAAAATTGATTTTTTCCTTAAAAAAAGTGTTTTTTTTGCCCATATAATCCGTAACAAACACATTCATGATGAGCTTATTTGGATTGTCTTATAAATAGCTTATCTGGACTTATCTACTAGCATAAACACTTGTCGAGTATTTGGGAGAGCTTATAAAACAGCTTATGGCATGTCCATAAGTTGTTTTTAGCTTATTTTGATAAGCTCTTAAGGATAGCTAACTATATAAAAATAGCTTATACATAAGCGCTTACAAGTGGTTTACCCAAACCAACATTTTTTAAAAGAGCTTATACAGAATCCTACCCGTGTTTTTTACTATTTGATCCCTGTCGGCCCCTTTTCTTTCTTTTTTGGCTTAATTGCACTTTTAATCTCTTACTATTTATCATGTTTGATTTTGGTCTCAAAGGTTTTCTTGTAGCACATTTGGTACCTCTATCTTTCCAATGTTACAAATTCGGTCTTTATGTCTAATGGCCGTCAGTTTTTCAATAGAGATGAACCACTTTTTTTAAGTACATAGATCATTTAATTGAACTTATCTGATAAAGGACCATGTGATGGAGACAAAAAAAGGGTATCATAAAGGAGGAACGAAATCTATAAATCATATAAAGGAAGCATTGAATCATGTTAAAGCGGAGGCCAGAGAGACAGAGGAGGGAGAAGCTCAACCGAAGGTTTTATGTGCTTAAAGAAGTGATTCCTCTTTATTAATCATTGAAAAATTAACAAACATTGAACACAAGGACCAAATTTGCAATAATAAAAAAATAGATAGATCAAATGTGGTAAAAAAAAAATAAAAAATCATAGACCAAAATTATGTATGACCAATAGTAATGAAGCCTTCTTTTTTTTCTTATTTTCCCTTCATAGTATTTTCTAGTTCTATCGGGCTCTATCAAGAGTAAAGTCAGGACCTTACCCACTTCTTCTTCTCCTCATAGGATCGGCCAGAGAGAAGAGCGAACCCTAGCAGTGCGACCGCCGCTGCCGTCCGCCGTCGACCGTGCGCGTCCCTCCGTGCGCCATCGTCCTTATCACAAGGTTATTTTCTTTCCCTCTCCCTTTCCCTTCTCAAAATGTTATGACTTCTGAAGCCTCTCTTCTCCCTTTCCATTTTTTTTTTTGATAGGCCAAATGGTTAGAAGTTAGTGGGTTAGTTGTTAGAGGGGGTGGGGGGGAGGGGATCGAACCCCAAACCTTGAAACTCCTGATGTCCCTTGGCTACCACTGGAGCCACCTATTTGTTGTGTTAATCTTTTGATTTACTGGAATGAATGATTTGTTATTGTGAATAACTTGCTCGGTTAATGTTACCCCTTCCCCTTTGTTCCGTTAAGTGTCTACTGATTGTGATTTTTTGCTGCGTAATCTTTTGATTTGTCACAAGTAGGTCACAATGTTTACTGATTGTAGTAGAATCAAAGCTATGCTCATGATACTGAGTTTTTGTTTGCTGATTTTTTTGAGTGAAGCTTCCATACCATCGTTTTACTGGTTCTGTGCTGTTGCGAAGCTTCCTTTTTGGCGGGGACAGACAATTTTTGTTTCGGAAGAAATAAAAAATAAAAGAGATTCAGCTGATAGAAATTTTGAGGGGAAATATAGTGAGAGAAAAGGAGAGTGAAACCTAGTTAGATAGGTAGTAGTAGAAGAAGAAGAAGCGAGTGAGAACCAGAATCGAATGTCGTCGACGCTGTTGGAAGTGACGCGTGCATCGCACGAGGAAGTAGAGCGATTGGAGCGGTTGATAGTGAAGGACCTTCAGAATGACCCAACGAGCAACAAAGACCGTTTGTTTCAGAGCCACCGCGTCAGAAACATGATCGATACCATTACCTCCACCACACATAAGCTTGTGAGTTTCACTTTCTCCTTTCTTTCTCGAATTTCATAACCTAATTCCTTGATTTGTGTGTTTTAAGATTGAGATATACGAAGATAATGACAATGCAAGAAAGGATGAGATTGCTGCACTCGGAGGTCAAACTGCAACTGGAATCAATGTTTTCAGTGCCTTTTATGATAGACTAAAAGAGGTAATTCTATCTATACATATGCTGATTGGTTCATTTTTGTATAGGATATGTTAGATTAGAAAAGAAATAGAACTGGATATGGATATGGATATGGATATAGATATAGATATAGGGTGTGTTTGGTTAAACAACTTAATTAAGCACTTATTCTATAAGCTTTTTTCAAATAAAGCTAAAAACAACTTATTTTTATAAGCTTCTGTCAATAAGCTAAAATGAGCTTATATGAAGATCATAAACTATTTTTATAAATTATTTACATAAGTTAATCTCATAAGTTCTCTATAATCTCGTCCAAATGCACCCATAGTGAATTTGACTTGTCTCGGATATTTGATCCTAATTATTACCTGTATGTATATGTGTAACTGATTGGTTATATTGTGCTATGTGCAGATTAGAGAGTATCATAGGAAGCACCCAGTTGCTCGTGTTGTTGTTGATGCTAATGACGACTATGAAGCACTTCTTAAGGAGGAACCTCCAATTGAGTTTAGTGGAGAGGTCGCTCTCTCTCTCTCTCTCTGTAACTACCAATGCTTTAGAAAACATGAAAATATAGAGAATACTGTATACTCTTAGTGAAATTTAACTTGAGCTAGCATTTAGGGTACCCTTTCAAACTACAAATTTAGGGTTTCTGCATATTTTTTTTAAAAATGGTTAGCACCAACAGGTTGTAGGGAATTTTTTTGTCTGCCTTAAATCTATTTTGCATGATTGAGCGTTTTAATAGTTTGCCCGTGCATTAGGGAAGAGGGTCCGAGGTACTTTTTTTTTTGGAGACGATGGGTATATTGAGTATGCAAAATGAAATCTGACACATTCTACTTTAGGAGAGAGTGTAGAGACAAACATCACATTCACACTTCTGATAATTCTGGTTATTGATTCTGTGAAAATTTTCTTCCAGGAAGCTTTTGGTCGATACTTGGACTTGCATGAATTGTACCACCAGTATATCAATTCTAAGTTTGGAGAGCCAATTGAGTATTCTGCCTACCTTGATGTTTTCTCCGAAACAGATAAGATTCCACGGAAGATGAAAATGACCAGGTGAGTTGTGTTCTGTAATGAACTAGTTTTTTGATAATTTGAAATTTGCATCATAGTATGCATGGAATTTGTATAGGCTTCTAAGTTTTTGCTGTTCAATTTCTACAGGCAGTATAGGGAATACATGGAGAATCTTTTAGAGTATCTGTTATACTTTTTCCAGCGGACAGAACCCCTGCAAGATCTTGATCGAATTTTCTCAAAGGTGATTAATTTTATCTGGTCTCCGCTTTGAACTCCTAGCATTTTTTAGCATAATTTTGAGCCTCAATTTTCTGTAAGGATAGGATACATTTTCTTTTTAATGATTTATTCCTCTTAGTTCTTGAATTGTTGAGTTGAAACGTAATGAATCTTTGCTTTAAATGATTTGGATTAGTTTTTATAACTGTAGATATCTGTTTCAATGAAATCCAGTGTTATCTTTGAGCTGTCGAAGTGTCTTGAAAATTTACACCTTTTCTTTCACATGATCCCAGTTTCTGTAATATTCTTACTACATTTAATTAATTTTTTTTTGAACTAA
Source organism: Echinosophora koreensis (assembly GCA_035048595.1). Lineage (NCBI taxonomy): Eukaryota > Viridiplantae > Streptophyta > Magnoliopsida > Fabales > Fabaceae > Echinosophora > Echinosophora koreensis. Next base: position 14,703,299 of record JAPCYP010000001.1, read on the forward strand.
TGCTAAAACCCCAGCCCCACAAATATTTCTGTTGCAATCAATTATATATTTATATTGAATAAACTTTAAAAAAGATTATCTGATTTTAACATTTTATATTTTCTACGCACAAATGCATGCTTGCCCATTGGCTAGTTTGACCTAAAAGAATAAACTTTTAACTGTTGTCTTCTGTGATTCCTGCTTCATGTTCCTTTTTATTGGCTGGAATAATATTGAGTTTATATTGCTTCCTTATGAGAGTGCATGAATTTTGTAAATAATTGATTTTCATCTTATTGATACCCTTGTACATTATTCTCCATATTCTTGTTATGGGAGGGAGAATCTGATATAATTGTGGCAGGTAACAAGTGAGTTCGAAGAAAATTGGGCCGCTGGAAACATACGGGGATGGGAAAATGACAATCAGGAGAATGGACATATACCTGCCCAGCACACTGCAATTGATCTTGATTATTATAGTACAGTTGAAGAGCTCATAGAAGTGGGTCCTGAAAGGTTAAAGGAGGTAAATTGAGAACTATGTCTGCGTGTGTGTGTGTGTAAAAGCAATTTTTTATTTTCAAAGCAAAATACTCCGTAGATTGAAAAGTGAAGTTGTGTGGAACTTGATTGTATTATAGTAAAAATATTGTGAATTGTTAAAAGTTGAGAGTTCAAGATTGGTAAATTGCCAAATGTTTTAAGCCGATGAAGATAATTTTAAGTTTTAACATCTCGAACTACAGTTCACACAAAGATTGAGCATCCTTTCTTTCCAGTCATTGATTTGAACCTAGTTTTTAATCAGAGTTTTTTTAACTTCGCGGTTTTTTGTGATAGGCATTGGCTGCATTGGGACTCAAGACTGGTGGTACTGTTCAGCAACGTGCAGAGAGGCTCTTCCTCACAAAGGTGATTTATACCCTTTTATAAAAACAAGGATGCACTTTCCTTTTTTGTTCTCAATGCTTTTTCCGTGGAAGGGATGTAGGGATTATCTTTGCCATAGTACCTTACAAAAAGTCCCATAAGGGATGTAAAGTGATTTTCTTCTTACTATCTTGGTATCTCCTTTGAAATTGACTTCCATATGTCTAGCATTATTAGTATATAAAAACTAGGAGCTTCTTCTTTTTTTAGAAGTCAAAATCATATACCGATGGAGCTGGGATCAAATTGAGAGGTCTGTTAATTTTAGATGTTTTAATTGACATCGGACTATGATCCTCCCTTTTCAGCCCCAAAATTGTCCTTGGCAAGCTAAGTAGTTGGATAGGTAATTGGTCTTGGCATAATCTGTAACTTTATGCTTTTCGACATTTAAATCGGTTTTTTGAAATTGAGAAAATTTCAGCTTATTTGTGATATCAGATTTTGAATACTGTGAAAGTGGAAAGTCACCAACTATTTATAAATTGAAATTTCCCCCCTACATTGTAGATCAAAATTAAATTCAAAACCTTCGAGTCTAATGTGCTAGTTGGTTGGAAGAGGCCTTGATTCCCCTAACTCTGATTAAAGTTGCTATGCATGCTTGTAAGCTATACCTGCATGAGATGGCTTGACTGCTTGACATAACAAAATTTCATTGGTTTTGTTTATTATGCAGCACACACCTCTTGAAAAGTTGGACAGGAAGCATTTTGCTAAGGCGGCACGTGGTGCAGAAAAAAATGGGGTTGCTGCAGTTTCCCAACAAGATGAAAATTCGAAAGAAATTGCATTAATGGAGGCCAAAGTGGAAAAACTTTGTGATTTGTTAGAAGAGGTTAGCGAATGTTGCTTCATTTCCTTTAGGGTATGTTTGGATTGATGGAAGGGAATGGAAGGGAATGGCATGCTCTTCCATTGTTTGGATTGCATAAAATAGGATGGGATGGGATGGAAACCAATGGAACTCATTCCATCATATTCCACCATTCACCATCATTTTTCTTCCCTCCCAATTTGGGGGGAATGGAATGGAACAAAAAAACAAATATTTTATACAATTATAAAATTACGTCCTTGCCCTAACAATCATATTTTCTGAACGGCTTTCTCTGGTACTGTGTTACAGTGACTCCTTCGTTGCCCCAGTTTCTTAACCCTTGTCCCCTGAATACCCAGTTGTGTTTTCTTCTCTATTTTGCTTTCTGGGTGTGATTTTCTTCCCATCCCATCCCATATGGGTTAGACCAAAATCAGAAACCAAAAAGAGGTAGGAAAAAAATTACCAGGCCACTAGTTGAGAGAGGTGACAGGTGAGACGTGAGAGGGTCTGTGTTAATAAAGAGAATGAGATTGGCCTTATTTTGTGGTGCTTTTGATCCAATGATTTTTTTCAAAAACTCCATCAAATGTTAGCTTCAACAGCATCTTTGGATCAACTCAGCAAAGGAACAGTTTATTTGCCATTTCCATATGGGGAAAGAGAGTAGGCAATAAACATGAAGTTTAAGGTTAAAATAAAAATTAAATATGCAACTTACATGCAAAAAGATACGGGTTTCTTTTTTTCTTTAAATAATGGTGATTACCAAGAAAAAATTATGGGTATTGAATTGAACGAAGACAAAAAATTATAATAGAAAAGAAAATATTGTTTAATAGCTATGAATACTTTTTTTTTTCCCCATCATTGTTAAAATGTAAGTAAACAGAGAATTTAAAAAATGCTAGTAAATAATTGTCTTGAAATAAAGTTATAAAGGTACTATAGGAATAAAAGAATTATAATTGATTCTATTCCGTCCATTTCCCAAACAATGGAACGGGAACTTTGTTCCATTCCGTCATATCATATCCAAACGATGGAATGAAACTTTTATTCCGTTCCGTTCTCTTTCGTTCTATTTCATTATGTTCCGTTCCATTCCATTCCATCTCCTTCCACGAATCCAAACATAGCCTTAGTTTAGTTTCTTTAATGTCTCAGCATTTTGGCATTTACAATGACTGCAAGTATAAAACATCTATCTGCTTGTATTTTTTGACCTTTATATAGACAATTGCTCGAACAAAAGACAATGTTGTAAAGAAGCAAGCATTGACATACGAGGAAATTGAAGCAGAACGAGAGGAGGTGAGTTAAAGAAATTTAACGATCTTCCAAAAGTCAGGGATCCATATTTCTTTACTATGAATCTTTGATATTGATAAAAATAAGTATTTGTTGTTTTATCTGATATTAATAGAAGGAATCCAAAAATTAGTAATCATTTTTTTTTTGTGTTATTTGAAAATGTTCTCTGGCAAAATCGTTGTTTTAGTTTCATAGTCCATACTATCAATAGACAAATAAGTGTCAGGCGATCAGTCATCCCCCTATTTTCATTACATTCATCTGTTTTAGGCCGTTTACTTTGATTCCTTCTTTGGTGCCAAATATGGCTCATTTAATACTGCATCATAATTAATAATCCTTGGCAGGAAGAGACACAAGAGGACACTGAAAGTGAAGATGAGGAGCAGCAGATATATAATCCCCTGAAATTGCCAATGGGATGGGATGGGAAGCCTATACCTTATTGGCTGTATAAGCTACATGGTCTGGGTCAGGTATAATTTATTTGCCTTTCAGTTTTAGAAACTGGAATCGTCATATTTTTTCACTAGACAATAGACATAAGCGCTTAGCGCTGTTAAAAGACAATTATGAACATATGCCTTTATCTGTTGGCAGTATAATGTTGTCTTGACAGCTCCATTCATTGACTCGAAAGTTAGGGATTTGTTATTGGATTCTTCTTGGTTCACAAGATTCTGATCATATAAATAATATAATATGCTTTTCAGGAATTTAAGTGTGAGATATGTGGGAACTACAGTTATTGGGGGCGTCGGGCTTTTGAACGACATTTTAAAGAATGGCGCCATCAACATGGGATGCGGTGCCTTGGTATCCCAAATACCAAGAACTTCAATGAAATCACATCAATTGAGGTATGCATTTTTATGTTCCATTTTGCTTGCCAATAGCCAGTGTGTAGCTTGTTTCACAAATATTACTTCCATCTTCTATGTACACTGGTATGTTTCAGTGCAGACTGCAGACATCTCTTGTTCATTTAACAGTTGTTATTGGGTCCCACCAGGTCCTTCATGATGACAAATTGACATCATTTACATTGTATTACATTTTTTCTCCTTGGTCTATAACTAAATGAAATATAACATACATTAAAATGCCAGGGCATAAATTTATCATCCGGTATTAATTTTTTCTTTATGTATTGTATGTGCTGTATTTGTTTATTATAAGTTTGAGGTATAGGACATTTCAAGAATTTATATACAAAATATGAGTACTAACTGCATGTTACTTTATTTTAGTTTGTGTCATGTGTGTACCCTCATAACACCTGAAATCACATTTCAATAAGATTCTACGTGTGGAAAATGGTCAGTGCAATTTTGAATTGCATTTGCAAATGTATACTCTGAAGACTTTTGTTAGACACAAGTTGCATAATCTGATTTCCATGGATAAAAATGTAATTTTTGAATTTTGTAGAATATCAAATGTGTTATACCACCATTTATTGCTAAATTTCCAATATTAGTTCTTGTAGACAATACGCAAGCAACAATGTTTATTCACAGGCACTCTTCAGACAATATGCTCAGTTTTAAAACGAATATAGCAAACGAAAAATCATGAGAAACTCACTTCACAAGTCACAACAGCCTTGAGATGTGTTCTGTTTTCTCTGTATGGGGCTCAGCAATTCTTTTCAATCAGTTTCTTCTGAGTTTTTTTTTATTTTTTTTATCCAGTGACATTTATGGTATCTTGCATGCTAACATGCTGTGATGCAGGAAGCAAAGGAACTTTGGAAGAAGATACAGCAAAGACAAGGAGTTAACAAGTGGCGCCCAGATCTAGAGGAAGAGTATGAAGACAAAGAAGGCAACATCTATAATAAGAAGACATACACTGATTTACAGCGCCAGGGATTGATTTGAGAAAAGAACCTCTTTTCGGCTGATCTGTGAAGTGGAAAGCAGACATATTTTTAAGAGCATTGGGTGAACCATATTGTGCGCTGCCAGCGAGAAGAGCGGGGACAGACATGGATGCCTATTCTTGCGACTTAAGTGGTACTTGAGTAATTGTGAAATTATGATTGATAGTCTAACCCGACGGAGAAGGAAGAAACAAATATTTATCTTGGTATCAATTATAGGTTTTTGTGTGTTAGTAGCCAACGAATGTACTTTTCTTTAATTGGAGATTCAGTGAAAAATCTTGGTAGGTATGTGTGGCATATACTATGCATGAGTGCCCTTAATGAGAACACTCGTAGTATGTGGTTGGTCTAGTGAACCTGGCACAATTTTGTTCATGAAATTTTATAACTAGCCGGCACTCTTATTTTCACAATTTTAGATGGATAAAAAGTTCATTCTCAGTCAAATTGATCTAATTCTACCATTATTGACGGCATTTTATCAAGGCAAAGCAGCAAATGAATTCCCCATTCTTCCTTTCTCTTATAAATGTAAACGATAAGCCATTCCTTAGCTGATGCAACCATTGCTGCAAAACGATATGCCATTTCTTAGTGGCAAATGTGATTGGCCTTTTTACCCTATTGTAGCATTACCCGGGGGCAGGGGACTCCTGCAGGCCAAGTCTCCGTACTGTGATAGAGCATTTTGAGGAGAATCTTTAAGTTAATATAAGTCCAGTTTTATCTGATTTCTATCCCACTTTTTAGTAATTTGGATCAATTGTTCATACAATGTTAGGTGAAAGGTGATCGTTAGGTAAATCTTTTCCATAGTGACAAATTTAAAATTTGAACTCTTAACATTACTAGTTCATCTAGAGTTGGGTGGCTTTTATGGAGAGGGATCAATCAAATCCCTTACTTGTGAGGGAGGAAAATCAGCCATTTAATATAATATTAAAATAAGTGGGTGGCTGAGATTAATTGTGGGTAACTTGTTCTACCGGTAAATGCAACTTTTATTTTTCTCGTGTAATGGACCATTATGCCTTTGTTCCTCTGCTGTGTTTCCTACTTTCCTTACAAGCCATGGTTGCCCAGTTTCATCGACCATTGGCTTAAACACATAACTAAAAAGCAAATCCTTTGACTGAGTGATGGACACTATGGAAGGTTTGAGGGTGGGAGACGATATGGAATGAATTCAAAGCAAACATCCCAATAAAAAAGTTTCAACAAAATTAAAATCCAAATATTTTCACAGATCTTTCCAGTTCTTCTATGTATAATTCATCTCAAAACTTCTTCTATGTAAAGTTCATCTCAAAACTGCTAACATTGCTATGCATCAATCTGAAAACTCAAATCAGGAAATTGCAAAATAAAGCATCCAAAGGAAAAGTGAAACTCCAATCTCAGATCCCAGATCTGCAGCAGGCGTGTATATGGATCCAAACTTGAAAAAGATCTAAAAATATTAAGAATAGGACACGGTTGGTAGTTTGGGAGTGGGGGTCGGTGGCGGTGAGGGTGAGGGTGACAACAGTGAGTGCCAGTGGCGGCATCTGTATTATGGTGATAGCAGAGCTGGAGAAGGTGGGGGGGAAGCTGCACAGGAGTAGGGGTAGAAATGGTTTTTGAAAAATTATAAACAAAATTAAAAATTTAAAAAACTACTGATTCTACTTATTGTGTCCAGTTTTTGTGCCTCCTTCACAGGCGAGGGACTTAATAAAGCCCTCACCTTAGACAGGACCCTAGAGTGATAAGTCTGGTGAATTCTAGGGTGAAGTACCCATTTTAGTGGTATACCCGTGAGGAAGGAAAATGAAGAAAAATGACCTGTTATAAAGGGTTAAACAGGTAATGAATAAAATATTATTATTATTATTATTATTATTTTACAAAGACTGCAACCTCCCTCTCCTTTCTTGTCAATGGCACTATGTCTGCAAAACTACATCCTCCCTCTCCCTTGCCGTGAACCAGCTCTGCCTCCACTATGGAGAGCTGTCCCTTCCAAAATCGCCGTACGCCGTCACACCCCGCGGACAAATTCACCACAAGGTTGCAACCCAGCTCTGCGCAACACACCGGGAAAAGAGGGGTTCCACTTCCATGGCTTCGCCCTCAGAATTGAGAATCTGAAAACAGAGCAACCAATTATGGCGTGAACGAGTGTCAACGAAGATCATGCACCCCTCCTTGGCTCCTTGCTTGCCGACTTCGAGGATCGACGCCGTCCGCTTCACACCACGATTTTGTAGTTCCTATGAGATCTGGTTCATAAATTTTTTTGATAAAGTGTGGTGAGCTGCATGCCAACTAGATTTACTTTCGCAAGTTGGGAGTGGCTGGTATTAGGGTGTCACACATACTTGAATCTACCTTTCAATCTAATTGCTTTCACCTTGAATGGAGTTGCCGCAGATTTGCGAACTATGGAAAAAATTGTTGAATCAGTTTCTGCAAAATGGGTCATCTTGCCCCAGCTGGAGGTTGAAGAAGAGATGCCAACGTTCCATTTTTATTAACTACAAATATACATAAGTCTCACTTGAAATGTATCACCGCTCGTTGCCATAGTGGTTAGCTTCCTTGTTTTAGTAAAGATGTCACAGGTTCGACTCCCGGCCTTGGCAATTTTGTATTTTTACCTTACCGATATGATATTTTTTTTAAAATAAGAAAAGGTGTTGTATCACATAAAGCAAAACTGCACTTGCAAAGGATCGAACACACGTCACTCACATTTGAAGTCTAATAACAATGTAACGTTTGCGGGTCATCCTCTACCTCCAGCCGGATCAACAAGATCCGTTTTCTGAGAAACGGGTCGACGTTACCTGATACTGAACCTGGTTTTTTGGGTCGTTTTTCACATCTATATCATGTAAAGATTTGCATCAAATCAAGCCCTTGAACTTTCTGTTCGAAATCGTGGAGGAAGACCACAAATCATGCATCAAACCATATGAATCTCCTGTTTAGGTAAGAGGATACCAGATCTTGTATTAGCTACATATTGTAGTTATTTCTTATGATAAACCTGCCTCACCAACGAGATCTAGGAGACTAGGACACCGCAAAGCTGTTACAGGTGCATGGTGGCGAGCATGGGGAAGAGGCAGATCTTCGCGTCTCTTGCCGCAAGCTCACCGCGTCACCGTGTGGCCACCGTACCTCCCCAGACCCCGTGTCCACAGTCCACGCCGTAGTCGTTGGCCAAACGAGGTTGTGGTTGGTGAGCCTGTCGGAGAGGACAGGACTGAGCTTGACGGCGTCGACGATGGCTGGTTGCTGCAGAGGGATGGCAGTAACAAAGCGTTGGTTCCTCGATGGAGAAGAAGTGTTGAAGAAGCCTGGGCCCAATGCAACCTTAATAAAAACGGTGACCGGTAATGATCATTAAAGAAATCTGACCGTTAATTAAACAATTAATTTATCCAACGGTCAAAACTAGTGACTCACAGGTATACCACTAAAATGGGTACTTCACCCTAGAACCCACCGTGATAGTCTACTTACTTTCGCCAAGACCAAAGTAAAATAAAATATATTTAAATTTTATTCTTGTTCCCATGACATGATAGTTATCAAGAACAAGAAAGGGGGTTGGGGTACAAATGCATTAGTGCATATAGACATGGAGGTATATAGTAAAAGTAGCCTAAAAAGTAAGATTAAAATATTTCATTTATAAATTTTAGGTTTAAATAAGTTTTCTGTCCCTGCAAAATACACCAATTTTGGTTTTAGTCCCTGCAAAATTTTTCCTAAGGATTTCGTCCCTATACTTTCAAAAATTTTGGAAATAGTCCCTACCGTCATCTCTTTCCGCTGACGTGACAAACGGAATGCCACGTCAGCAGGGACCATTTCCAAAATTTTTGAAAATACAGGGACGAAATCATAAGACAAAATCTACAAGGACTAAAACCAAAATTAGTAAACTTTGCAGGGACCAAAAACTTATTTAAACAAAAAAAAAATCTATTTTCTAGCCAAACCTCAAAGCAAGTCGTATAGGGACAGGAAACTTCTAGATGAAGGGATTTGTCAGTTTGTCAATCCAAAAAGTGGTTTGGTTTGGTTTGGTTTGACTAGAATATCCAAAATTCGATCCAATCCAATGTAAAAAAAAAGCTGTTTTTTCGGTTTGGTTTTTCTGCTCGGTTTTTGCGGTTTGAATCAGTTTGGATCTGTTGATGAACACCCCTATTTTCTATGGATATTCTAGCCAAATTTTACCAAGGTTAAAATTGTCAAAGTCCTTAATCTAGTATGATTTTTAGTACTCAAGGATACCGAGGTAATTTCCTTTTCCTGTCTGACTTGCTATGAAATTTGGCAAGAAAATAGAAACAAAATCATACATTATGGACCACATGGTTAAAATTGCTAAATTCCTTCTTTTTGTTAGATATCTAGTACTCAGGATACCGATGTAATTTCTTGTTCATGTCCGACTTGCTCCAAAATTTGGCTACAAAATAGAAAGAAATCATATATTAGAGCCACAAGTTTCAAATTGACAAATCCCTTCATCTGCAAGTTTCCTGTCCCTATACGACTTGCTCTGAAGTTTGGCTAGAATATAGAATTTTTTTGTTTAAATAAGTTTTTGGTCCCTTCAAAGTTCACAAATTTTGGTTTTAGTCCCTATAAATTTTGTCTTAGGATTTCGTCCCTGTATTTTCAAAAATTTTGGAAATGGTCCCTGCTGACGTGGCATTCCGTTTGCCACGTCAGCAGTTAACGGAGAGAGATGACGGTAGGGACTATTTCCAAAATTTTTGAAAGCATAGGGATGAAATCCTAAGGAAAAATTTTACAGGGACTAAAACCAAAATTACTATATTTTGCAGGAATCAAAAACTTATTTAAACCTAAATTTTATTATATGGCTCGACGATTGTATATCAAACAACTACTCAAAGACCAAGGTAATGTATCTTGTTTTATTTGCTGGGTAACCAAATTGGGAATAATATCTTTATCGGTATCCAGGTTAATATGTTTTTCATAAATATTTTGTTCATCGGTTAAGAAATCATAAAATGTAAGTTTTTATTAGAAAATTAAATACATTACCTTTCAATCCATTCAATAATTAAATACATTACCTTCTGATTCCACCTCCAAATAATTTTAAAATTCTTAATCATTATCCTTAGGACAATGGTTAGCAAAATCTTTTGGAAAAAGTGAATAGCTAATTTTGAGCATAAATATCAAATGAATAAGAATTTAGCTTACACATTATTCCTTACATTTGGAACTAAGATACAACAATAATCAAGTCTTTCTTACTAGGTGAGGTCAGCTACATGGATCAAGTGATGCTATAATGTCCAACCATAAATTATGTTTATAACAAACCATTACATATAAATCCTCCTTGATGGTTTCACCTATAATTTTTTTTGTTTGGTCTTTGGTGCTTAGGTTACTCTCGATCTGATCCATCTCCATAGTGAGATTCCTATTGGCCTTTTCCGCACATGTTTGAACTGTCTAAGGCGAGATTATGCTATCTTTAATAGGTTTATTCTCTCTAATGCATTCATTCCTAATCTTATCTTGTCTAGTGTGTCCACTCATCCAATGCAACATTATCATATCTACTACATTGAGTTTATTCTCTTGTTGGTTTTTTACCACCCAGCATTCAATCCCATACAAAACTGAGGTTTTACAACTGTGTATTATTTTTTTTATGAGCATAAGTCATACTTTTCCATTATTGTTAACACTTGAAACACTCCTCCACTTCATGCATCCTGCTTGAATCCTATGATTACATCTCCCTTTATTCTCCAGCCATTTTGTATGATGGACCTGAGATATTTAAAACGTGTGACCTTTGCCATGGTTTGATCTCCAATTTTCACCCTAAGCTAGAATTAATATGCTTGATGCTAAACTTACATTCCATATATTGTCTTACTTCTGCTTAAATGAAAGCAACATGCTTCCAAAACTTATCTCCATATATCTGACTTCTCATTTATTTATTCTCTCGACTTCAACCTGGACTATATTATATGCAAAAACATGTATTGTGGCACCGACTTTTGGATATGCTCAATAAGCACATCCAAGACCAAGTTGAAAAGATAAAAGCTTAACGTCGACCCTTCATGCAATCTTATAGTTATTAAGGTTTAAATAAGTTTTTACTCCCTGAAAAGTGCGTCTATTTTGGTTTGAGTCCCTATAATTTTTTTCATATGTCTTGATCCCTAAAATTTCAAAAGTTTAGGAATAGGTCCCTATCGTCAAATGCACACCATTATCTGTTGAAAAAGAATTTTTCACAAAATTGAATTGAGTGAAGGAAGAACAATTCGACAATCTATGAAGATTATTTCCATGTAATTTGGATGTCTCCTTTGTTGTATGATAATGGTGCAAAGTTAATGGTAGGGACCTATTTCTAAACTTTTGAAATTGTATGGATCAAAACTATGAAATAAATTATAGGGACTAAAACCAAAACACACGTACTATTCATGGACTAAAAAATCATTTAAACCAAAAATATTTTGCAACTTCATCTTGTGTTCTCACACTAGTTGTGACCCTCTCATACATATCCTTAATTGCTCGAATATAGGTAATACAAATTCAATTCTTCTCTAGAATCTTTCACAATAGCTCTCTTGTCACCCAAACGTAAGCCTTTTCCAAATCAATATAAACTATGTGCAAGTCTTTTTTATTCCTCCTATATCACTCCATCAATATTAGTAGCGAGTATGTTGCTCCCATAATTGACCCATCTGACATAGAAACAAATTTAATTTTTGTAATGTGAGTCTCTTATATTAATCTCCACTCAATTTTATCTCCCATAGCTTCATAAAATGGCTTATGAGTTTAATCCCCTATAATTTGTGCAGTTTTGTATGTCCCCCTTATTCTTATAAATAAGGATTAAAATATTTCTTTTTTCTAGCATTTTCTTCGACCTCATAATCTTATTGAACAACTTTATGAGCTAACTTATTCCTTCCTCTCCTATACCTCAATAAGTATATCAATATTATCCAATTTAGCTACATCATTGTTGTCCATCCTCTTCAGTGCTTATTTTACCTTAAACTCCCTAATTTTATGATAAAAGGCATAATTATGGTCATCCTCTATATTGTTTAGCCTACTAGAGCGCAATAAGATCTCATTTCCTTCATTAAATATCTTTTGAAAATAACTCTTCTATCTTTCCTTGATATCTTGCTCCATAACCAAGACTTCACTTTCTTCATCCTTAATACATTTCATGTGATCCAAGTCTCTTGTCTTTCTTTCCTTACCTATAGCGAACCTATAAATATTTCTTTCCCCGTCTTTGGTGGTAAAGGATTGGTATAACACGTCAGAAGCTGTAACTCTCACTTAACTCACCGCCAGATCTTTCTTAGCTATCTTACATTTTCCCCAATATTCATAATTTTTACACAAGGGAACACTTCATAACATTCTCTTTTAGCCTTACTTGCACCCACCAAGATTTTTTACCCTTGGGTCAGAATTCTCTTCGTTTCTCATATTTGCTTCACACATCTACATAAAAAAGTTCTATACGGTCCCATGAGTTTTTTTAATGAGTTTAATTTGTATATACTATCAGTGCCAACTAATCAGAAATCATGGAATTAGTGACTTTTAAAGTAGTTAGGATGAGAATAAACATTTTTAATGATTTAATGATGTGTCAATTTCTGATTGGTTGACAGTATAAAAAAAACTTTACGCTGTTAGTATACACCAATTAAATCCTTCTTTAATTTCTCTCTGTTTTCTTTACCATATCAATATTGAGAGAAAAACTCTCTTTCCTTCCCTTTTCCGTTCTCTCATTTTCTGTTCTCCCAAAGTGCTATACGCGCTGTAGGGCTAGGTATGTTTAATCCATTTTCATCATACGCCCAATCCTGTCAGGTTTTCCCCATTGATTCACAAGCAGCTTCAATCATAAATATTAAATATTATATTTGTACAAAGAATAATCTTGCTAGAAATTTTAATAGAATAATAACTTGACAATGTTTATAACCTTTAGATGATGAATAGTTCTCACAACTTTAACTCCCACTCCTTAATCATGGTAAATTCTAACAAAAATTCGAGCAAATAATTTTCCCACCATTGCACCGGTTAAAAAGAATATAGTAGTTATGTAAAAATTGTATCCATAATTTTCCATATAAGTTAATCTATGACAATGACATAATTTATATGAAAAAACCATTGTTTTTTCAAATGAAACTAGGCGCTACAATTTATCCTTTGATTTGATGTTGATGTATAGAAGGAATTTCTATTCCCTACAACATAAAGATATAATAGTATGCAAACCAGAATATTCAAAAGTCAAAACAGTTTAATCACCCCAAAAGACAAAATAACTATGAATGTGCCTGTGTTTGAGTGGAAATTTTATTAAAATAATAGAAGTTCAATATTATAAAATACCATTTCCTCTCTGCATATGAACCAAACTAACCTCAAAACAAAAAAGTAATGCACGGCAAAGTAGAAACTAGGAAAATAAAATCGAGTGAAAAATAAGTCAGATTGTGGTTTGAATGAATTGTGGCGGGACAAAAAAGTTTTGAATGTAGAAGCACGAAAAATGCTAGAGAAGTCGTGAATAGTAGCAGCATAAAATTTATTTGGAAATGTTTTTATATAAATGAACTGAACTTACGAGCCGCATTAACCCCTAGTTACTGCCATGGCATGCTCATGCAGAAATGCTAAATAGGAGAAATGAAATATGAGCGAACACATGCATGGAGGGCCTAAAAAGCGCTATTCTAGGGGAACACGAATGCATTTCCTTTTATTTCCTCGCTCAAAATGAAAGCAACAAAAAAGGGGAGGAAATTAAAACCTGATGGATAAAAAGCAATGAAAGATATAGAAATTGTCTCAATGTGTACTTTCAGGAGAATGATGTATCCGGCTTAAAATTAGCGACTCAGACTCATTTGAACCAGGCATCAAAGCATCACAAACTTTGGGAGACCCATCCTCATAAATTAAGGGATTAACCTTTGTGTCACCAAAACCCAGCTTTTCATCAGCACAATGGTTAAAAGCACTTGTTTTGGCTTCGCTGTTCACGCTATCACCCTCTTCGTGCGAAGTGGGGGCCAATTGAGCTTCATTTTTTGATGCCATGGAATAATTCTCCTCTTCATCCCTTGACTGCACCATATCCGAAGTGACTTTTTCCTCTTTCTCACACAAACCTGCTACAGCTTCTTCTTGGTTCTCATGAAGAGAAGATGAATCTGGCACACTTATCTTCGAAGAATGGGTAGAATCGTAATCTTGCTCCATTTGGGTGCAGATTTGATTGATCTCTTCCACATGCTCCTTTGCTGGAGATAAAGTTTCCACTTTCTTCAGTTCTAATGCAGGTATTAGCTCGTCTTTTGTTCCACCAGAAGCCAAGACAGAAACCTGCCTATTCTCCAAACCAGACGTAGGAACTGACTCAACCACTTCTGTCTGGTTAGATGCCACAACAAAATCTAACTCCCCCCCATTAGTCAGTTTCACCCGCTGCTTCTTGTAAAGGTCTATGGCTCTCTGCAAGTTGGAGACAATGTTCACTCATCAAGAATCCAGATAGAATTCACTATTTATGCATTCATAGGACTGAAGTCAACAAAATGACAAATTCAAGAAGACAATGCAAATTTCCATAACTATAAAATATTGTTGCAGGAATTAGAGGCAACAGAAGAATGATCGCACAGTTAAAAGTCTAAAGGAAAAACAAGCATTATTCATCCACAGAAAATTACTGTAACCAGACGTACAACAGATCAGGTAGTTTTACCTGGAAGATAGAATTATCAATTACTGGAAAAGGAGAATGCCTAGATGAAGTGGCAGCAGCATATTTCTGTCGCACTCTCGTACCATTCTGTCAAATCACAGGACAGGAAAAACTGATAATGTCAGGGATCATTTGTTGCATTTAACTAATAAAAAGTGGTAAAATAAAACAGTTCCAAGTTAAATGATACACCAGTTTACTCATTAAACAAGCTACAATCAATAGGAAAAGTAGTAACTAGAAGTTGGCTCTTAATCACTCAAAGTAATAACTAGCCTCAAAATAAGCCTCCCTCCCCGAAAAGTTTGTCAATTTCGGTAGAAGCTTTACAAATTCTGGGACAATGAGAGGAAGCAAATAAGTTTTTAGAATTTATACCTTCAATAGTTCTTTACTAGCATCTGCATCAATGGATGCATTCTTTTCAACATTCAGAGCAACCATACACTGGTCATACAACTCCGGAGGTACCAAGTCAACTGAAATGTCAAGTTTCGAAAGGTAGAAACGACTGAAAAGAGTACTGTCACTTTGTGTGGAAGTATCAAGCATCTTTTCAGGAACAGTTGCGGACACAGAGTTCAAAGCTACTTTTGCTGGAGAACTGAGGCTGGAAAGCTTTGTTTCAGGAGATTTCTCATTAAATTCATCTCGGTTGTGTTCATCCAAAGACATCTTAATAGTCTGATCAGTCAAACCGTTATCAACCAGAGCAGGAACTGATTCATCTTTGCAGGCAGGGGAAGGCAAGTCTTTCTTTGAATCACAATTCTGTTCTTTCCAAGTCTCTGGACCAGATTCCCATCCATGACTATTTGTTGAGTGCCTATTCCTATCCCAATCAGAACTACCATACATGTGAGGATCATCTCTGAAGACACCATTATTGCTCTCCCAACCATGCAAATGAGCAGGTCCTGTACCATCCATCAAATTTTGCCACCCAAGCGGGCGCAAGTGACCCGGAAACCTGTCACCATCAGCAATATGGTAAGGAATGCCCGCATGGTTAACTTCCATTGGAGGCCTTACACCAAAGAGAGGTTGAGATGTAAATGGTGGCATCATTGATTGAAAACCACCATGAGGTGGACCAGGTGGGAAGGGAACAAATCCATTTGGTACTGGTGAAGTCCAGTTTGGAACTCCCCTCCAGGAATTGCCACCATGCACTCTTCCAAAACCAGGTTCAGTATTTCTTCTGTATCGAGTATTGGAGTTATCTCTAACATCATCGTCCAGTGAACCTATATAAGGTCTCTCTAGTGCAGCCCTGAAAGCAGGTGGGGGAGGAATCATTGATGCACTGCCCTGACTAGTCCTACCATAAAAAGATGAATCTGCTTGTGAGGGCTCATCCGATGGTGGTTTCTCTAGAGTCAACTCCCGGCCAAGTCTATCATCAGAAGTAGAGAAATCCCTTGCATCAATACTATTCCTCCTTCCACTTTCATCGACTTCATGACTCCGCTTACCACCACTTTTATTCACATACCTGCGTTCAATGCTTGCTGATGAAGGAGATCTTTCCATCAGGCCCATGGGTGAAGCCTTGGCACCGGAAGACCTTTCAGTTGACAAGTCTCCTACAGGACATTCATCTATTTTAATGGGTTTTTTCCATTAAT
Source organism: Echinosophora koreensis (assembly GCA_035048595.1). NCBI lineage: Eukaryota > Viridiplantae > Streptophyta > Magnoliopsida > Fabales > Fabaceae > Echinosophora > Echinosophora koreensis. The sequence goes on from JAPCYP010000001.1 coordinate 14,719,705, forward strand.
TTGTATTTAGGGCCTCTCTCTGATATCCCAGAGTAACCCTCTCTTGAGCCTCTGGTTCTTTGCTCTATTGTTGAGTCTCTAAACTTCGGATCATCAGCATTTGCATTTCTGAAATATGTGGAAAGTTGCAACCAGTTATGATTGGTCATGGGTTCCCATACTTGCATGTTTCCACAAGCAAAAGGTAAAATTCTCACCAAGCATAAAATTAAAATCATGCAAGCAACATTTCAACTTTCATCAACAAACTCAGGTTAGTTATTAACCCAGTTGGCAAAGCAAAAGAATTCTTTCATCGAACTTCAAAAACCTCTCGTATATTTAAAGTTGTGTAAAACTAAATTATTAGGTGACAACATAAGATGCCTTTGGGAATCTTTACAGACAACACCAGTGATCATTAAAGAGTGGGATACATTACATTAAAATTTCCTCAGAGCAATTTACTCATACAACTGTTTATCAGCAATAACAGTATAAGATTTCTTAAAATCAACAATACCCTGATAAACTAATCAAACTGAAAAATGCACAAATCAACATGAGCTTTCAATACCCCGACCAAACTTTCAAGAAAATTAAAAACAGTACCTATATTCATCTTTGCCGACATGTGAGTTTGAAGCAGGAGACGATCTGTGTTTATTGCTAGTCCCACTTGAATCTGCATGAGCTTGCCGAGGCTGGGATCTCCGCCTGTCAATATCGGAATCAGCTCTATTGCTGCTCAAACTTCTCTTCTCTGCATCAGGATAGTAGCTCTTGACAACTCTAGATTTGGAGTCACTGTAATCATCACGATCATCCAAAGTTCTTTTCTTTGTCCCACCCTCTTTGCTTCTAGCAGTTCTATCTTCTACATGTGACCCATCACGATCACGGTGACGGTCACGCTCTCTGTCTCGATCACGCTCTCTCTCTCGGTCACGATCCCGATCATGATCTCGATCCCGATCCCAGTCCCAATCTCGATCTCTGTCATAATCACGATCCCTATCAATATCATAATCACGCTCGCGATCACGTTCACTGCGGCGCTCACGGTCACGAACATATTCCAACTCACGGTCTCGTTCTCCATCACGATCACGATTATGGTCCCTGTCACTCTCTGGAAGCTTGGTTCTCTTTTGTCGTGATTCTAAAGCATTCTTTTCTTCCCTTGCATGTTTATCATCTGACCTAATGCTGGTATGATCTTTTGCAGGACGCTCATCTCGTTGCTTGTCATGGCGATGTCTGTTCTCCCTGTCCATCTCTTCCCTATACTTGTCTCTATATTTCTCATCTTTTCGCTTATCATCCTTCTTCTTTCCATCCTTGGCAATGTCATCCCTAGAAGAGAAATGTCGATCATAACCATCTCCGACATCATCTTGCAGCATTTCACCATCACCATAGTCGTCCTTCTTCTTCTTCATTCGTCTCTCAAGCTGGTTATCAAGTTCAGGATTTCGCAACTCATCTATTTTCCTGGAATCTGCAATAAGACAGCCACCTAGATAAAAATCAACAGCCTCCTTCTGGGGAAAACAGAGTACATTTTATGTCTACATACAGCAGTACATAAAAAACTACGTGCATCATAAGGAAGGCGTTACAAGTCAACACTCACACAACTGAGGTAATGAACTTGGGACATTTCAAGGCAGGTTATAAACAAATCAACACCCACACAAATAAAATATTTAACTTCTCAAATAATTCAAATCCAGAACCCAAGAGGCATGGAGCGGAATAGAATTTCTTTAGCATCATTTTAATATCCCATAGTCTAACATCATCATCATCCTAAAAGGTTCAATAAGGCATTAATTGCCACCATTGGTAGTACAATATTGCAAGATTTATCCCAGCATGATATTCACTTTAGCTGGTACAAGAAAGAGATGCGTTGTTTTATTACACTCAAATGATACAAAGAGGTTGCAGGAGAAAACAATTCCACAAATGACAAAAAACTTCAACAAACTGCTAAAAGCTTTTATATGACACAATGACTAAAATGAAACATTACTATGAAGAACCAGATGAGTCCAAAGCAAAAAGTACATGGTACATCACATTGTTTTCTCCAAAGGATCAAAAGGAATAGAAATATAAAGACATCGATATATTCAAATGTTACATACAAACCATATTTAAACATATGCAAGCAAGAATCATTACTTATACTCATCCCAAACTGCTATTTTTCTAAACATAGGAAATATAGCACCATAGTCGCAAGGTTGCCAAATCACCATTTCTAATACAGTTAAAGACCTGATCCGCTCAACCGAGAGATCGATTTGAATCCAACAAAACAAGAGACAAGACCAAATCTGCAATAGAAATATTACTGCACATAGCACATGGATCACTCCAAACATGAATAGGTATTAAGAAAATTTGAAGACCTTACGAGAAGAAAACGAGGCTGAAGAACCTTGTGTAGCATCCCACCTCGTCAATGTTGCCACATATATATACTTCAAAAATAATTTCAACACTAAAAACTTCCATATGGAATCATATTAATTAACTTTGACCGGTATTAAGGACTACGTAACCACGAAAAATTGGCATTTTGGTAACAACTATAATTGTTCTCTAATATAGTATTGTTTTTTATAAAATATAATAAAAATTTAACCAAAAATCAATGAATCTTATCCTTTATGAGCCACACCACTGTTGACTGATAACTTCGCTTTAAATTTCCCAATAAATGATTCTAAGCCGCTTTTAATTGCCAGTCCATAAGTATAAAATAATCCATGTCATTAACGGAAGGTTCGCATACGTGACTGATGAGTCCAAACAAATAGTTGCCATATATATATATATATATATATATATATATATATAAAGTATAAAATAATCCACACCAATAACGCAATGTTCGCATACATGAGTGATGAGTCCAAACAAATAGTTGGCCATATATACATATATATGTATGTATATATATATATATATATATTATATATATATATATATGTATATGTATATATATGTATATGTATATATAAGAAAGAGTGAACAATTTGCATTTTAAAATATGAGAATAATAAATTTTGACCATACAACCATACATGAATGGTCAAGAATAAAACGTTGCTTAGTGGTTACATCACCACTTAAAAAAGTCACATGCATTCATCTTTTAATCTTGACCATTCAAATAAGATCTAATGGTCAAGAAGCATTGTTCTCACATTCTTAAAATACAAATTGTTCTCACCTGATAAGGTCTGTGTGTGTCCCAATTCCCAACATAAATTATATTAGATCCCTTCAAAATAAAATTTGTTTCATTCTCTCATATTATCCAGAAAAAGAAGAGGATCCAAATTCTACACACATATACCTATAGGGCCGTAACATTATATTGGTATATAATTAAACCTTCTTGACAAGAAAGAGGCAGTTATTTTGATAGATTACTTTGGACCAATGATTTGAAACTCAACATGAAGTGCTTATCATTTCATTTTTTTTAGTGGACAGAATCAAGAGTGCCAAACAATTCAATTACTTTTTAAACATATATTCTTCACATCTACTTGAATCAGTTTAGGCCAATATTTAAGGTAAATTTAACATTGTAAATACAATGCAGAGAAGCATTTACCAAGCAACCCAACAGTAATTACTAATTACACCCAAATATTATGAAGCATGAACCTCAATCAAGATTCAAAATGCAGTATAAACCCAAAATACAAATTAAATAAAAATTATCTGAATTACAAAACTAAGGGTTTGTTTGCTTTGTTTTCAGTTTTCAGTTTTCAAAATAATTACAAAATAGTCACCTTGTTTTAATTATGTTTCATGTTTTCAAAAAATTGTATGGAAACACCGGAAACAACTTCAATTTTTTCTCTATTTTCATTATTTTATGTACAAATCTTTGGAAATAGGAAACAGAATGAAAGCAAGAGTGCAGTTTTATAATTATTTCTGAAAACGGAGAATGGCAACAGAAAAACAAACATACCCTGACAATTCCAGGTCTAGAAGAACTAACAATACCATCTTTTTTATTCCGTGAATCTAACAATACCATCTAGTTTGATACTAAACATATATTTCGAGAATGTCACGAGCATGAAATATTTGTACATGAACATCGATGGATGTAATCACGTATACAAATAATGAGGCTAATCCTTCTTAACACAATTGTAAAATATGCTTCAATTCAAAGCAAGTTATAATACCAAAAATGCAAGTAGAGCACAGAGTTAGCACACATAGGATGATAAACATGCCACAAAATAAATCAGTTCAAGTTACCTTACCATTATTATTTTCAAACACTTGCTTGGGAACACGCTGTTTCTGTTCATCATCAACAGCATCAACCAATTCCTCGGTTCTTCCATCCTTCAACTTCCTTTCACCTTCTCTGCTCTCCTTATACACTCCCACACTCCCATCCCTCCTTCTACTCTTCAAATCCTTCTTCGACCCCTCCCCTCGATCATCCTCACCTCCATTCCACCTATCTCCGCCGTCCTTCCGCCGCTTCGACGAACCGTACTCATCGGAATACTCTCCTTCCTTCGATTCAACCCTCCGCTTCTCCCCCTCCTTCGGCGCCTTCGCGGCGGCGCTTTCCTCCTTGCTCTTCCGATCCTTCAATCCAGAATCTCTCTCGGAATCGGAGTAATCCCTCGAACTATGCTTGCTCGATTTGTGCTTCGAGCTTCGCGGCATCGCGGAACCCTAATTCGGGACCCGAATTGGATGCAGTGAATCCGAAACGGAAACCCTAATTTTGGTGGAGCAATCGAGTGGTTGAAGTTGAATCTCAGAAGACGGAACCCTAACGGAGAGAAGAACAAGAAGAAAAGGTAAACAACCGAAAAAATAAATCGCAGAGAAGGGAGAGAGAAAGAGAAAGGGAAAGGGATCGAATGTGACCAAAATTACCGGATGGTCCAACAGGGACTCGGGTCGGTGAGGGTTAAATATGGAATACCATGTAAAATAAAATGGTTGAGTACAATAGTTGGAATAATAAAAGCACTTCTCTCTCTTTTTCTCTCTCTCTCGAAATCTTTTTGGCTTTTGGTTCATCGGCGTTAATGAGACTTTGAGGGGACCTTATTTTTGTTGAGGATAATAATAATAATAATTGGAAAGTGGCGTGGTTTGACGGAATTGCCCTCCACTGTTTTCCCTTATGTCGGTGGTGTCCCTGTGCGGCGCGAGTGTACTGTTTCATTGACCATGCTGTAAATTAGGGCACGCTGTACTATCCAATTAGGATTCGACGCGTCGTTTCGTGTGGATGTCTAACTGGAACCACTGTGTTTGTGTGAAGTTCAGTGAACTGTGTGAGTTGTGATATTGTACGCGATGAGATCTGGTTAAAATAGTGTAATCTGTTTTGAAAAGGAAAAAATATTACTATTGCTTGAGCACAAACATTGCAACTTTTCATGTGTCATAGTTTCCGAAAATAATATATGGTGGAATAAATACTTTTTTTTTTTTTGCAATAGAAATAAATACATCTTTTTTTGCATTAGAAATAAATACATCTTAGTGTGTCCTTTTTACTCAAAAAAAAAAAATCTTAGTGTGTCCTTGAATTGGTTTATTATTATTTGATGCTTTTTTTTTTTAAAGAATCTTATTATTTGATGTTAAAAATAATTTATAAATAAGACTTTATTGAAGAAGAAAAAATGAAAACCAATTTTCTCTTAAATTTAAACAAATTTAACCATGCACTTATATATGTGTGGTATACAAGAAAAATGGTTTATATACAAGAGACCGACAAACTTTGGAATTTTAATACATAGAATGGCATCTCAAAGTGTTAAAAATGCTTTGACAGGTTTTTTTAAAAAATGTTTTGGATAGATATATCTAAAAAGAAGGGGGGAAATGGATAAAAAGGTATTTATTGAGTTATTTACACTCTAGTCTTAATAAATATTCTTGAGTCATTTACTGAAAAGTAGGTCAACTACCTTTTTTTTTAGGCGAGAATTTGAGAAATAAAAACAACACTTATGATTTTCTTTTTTGAACACAAAAAAAAAAAAAAAACACTTATTATAAGAGTTTAATCACTACTTATTTGAAATTTAAATATGCTACTTTTATTTGAATATATAAACTTAACACAGTGTTTAATAGATGTGTTAAAATCAATGTCTTAAAACCTAACCGGTCATTGAACCTTGAACCAATGCATTCACAGATTCAATGACTTAATTGAATCTGTGAATGCATTGGTTCAAGGTTCAATGGTCCAACTGTGATTTAATCAGTAATAATTAAATTATGGCTTAATTGCGGTTTTGGTCCCCTTACTATTGGTCTTGTGCGATTTTGGTCCCTCAAGTTTTTTGTGCACATTTGGTTCCTTATTTTTTTGATGTTGCAAATTCGATTCTTCTGTCCAAAATCCGTCAATTTGTCAATGATTAACAGGGATGAACCATTGTTCTAAGCGTATAGAACCTCCTGTTGAACTTTTGTGGTAAAGGATCATGTGGTGGAACCATAAAAGGTCCCATAAAGGAGGGACAAAACCAATAAATCGCAGAGATAAACCATTAAATTATGTTGAATCAGAGAGGCAAAGAAGGGAGAACCTCAACCAGAGATTTTGCGTGCTTAGAGCAGTGGTTCCTCTATGTTGATCATTGAAAAAATTGACAAGTATTGAACAAAAGGACCAAATTTGTAACATTGAAAAAATAAGGGCACCCAATGTGCACGAAAAAGACTATATGGACCAAAATCGCATATAGCCAATAGTAGAGGAACCAAAACTGCAATTAAGCCTTAAACAATATTAAGAAAAAAAAACTCAACATATCAATAACATACTAAAACTCAATATTTATTTGAGTCCATATTTAAGGGCCATTGAAAGCTAAGGGCTGTTTGGTTTGTTTTTATTTCCTGTTTTCATTTCCTAATTTCAAAGATAACTACAATTAAAATGCTTACAAAAATGTCACCATGATTTCATTCTTTTTCTTGTTTCTAAAGACTTATACAGGAAACAGTGAAAACAAACAAAGAGTTGTTTTCAGTTTTCATTTACTAATCTTTGGAAACAAAAAAAAGAATTAAACAATATGACAATTTTGTAATTATTTTAGTTGAAATTATCTTTGAAATCAGGAAATGAAAATAGGAAACTAGATATAAACTAAACAGACCCTAATATTCGGAGTCCATATTGAAAAATGACATGAAATGTGTGGCCCAAAAGCCCACTAACCTCAAAACCCTAAAAGCTAATAGCATATTTCAGTTATCACAATTTAGTCGCTTCACATTTATTACAACCTCCCTATTAAGCCGCATCACATGTAACATGTTCCAATTTTCAAGCTCCATCAGGGACAAATATGAAAATGGGAGTAGACGTTTGGCCTCTTTCTCAATCTCATTCTCAGCAGCACACCGACACATGTGTTTCCTGTTTGCTTTCCCTCCTTCTCCTTGTTCCCTTTTCTTTTCATTGTTGAGAAGGTGCGGTCTCGTTTGGCTTCTTGGAAAGGCAGACTGTTAAACAAAGCTGGGATAGTTGCTTTATCCAACTTGGTTCTAACAGCCATTCCAATATATTCTATGAACACTATGTGGTTACCTCAAAGCATCTGTGATGACCTAGATAGAACTGCTAGAAGCTTTATTTGGGGTTCAAATGATGGTCATAGAGGTATGCATCTTGTTAATTGGAGCATTGTTTCTCTTCCTAGAGCTCATGGGGGTCTGGGTATTCGTAAGGCTCACGTTTCTAATATATCCATGTTAGGGAAGCGTGTTTGTTGTCTTGTGAATAACAAAAACAAGCTTTGGGTCCAAATGATGCTAGCCAAGTACCTCTCTGATGGAGATCTCTTTTCATATTCTCTCCAGCCTGGTACGTCTTTCACGTGGAGATCCTTTCTCGGTAAATTGGTAAGTCCCCTTTTTCTGCAAGTCTCTCTTTTTCCTTGTTTCTACTCTTCATTTTCTACGATGACACACCCTGCCTTATACTTATTTTCATGGCCGAAGAAGGAGGAGATATTGTCCAGAAGTAGAAATCATCTTGCTTGCGGCCCAAACTGCTCTAACAAGAAGTAGGGGGATGCTCCTTACTCTAGAGGCTTAGAAATGGACTGCATTTCAATAATAAAGAAAGAACTTGAGGTTTTGGGACTCCCTAACCCAAACCCTCAAGTCAACCTTAACTAATTTTCTTCCACTTTCTTTTAGTGTTGATTTTCAATTGACTCTTTAGGCTGTAATAATTTTTTTGGACTGTTATAAACTTTAAATCATTTTCCCCACCCCTGTTACTTTTATTTTTGTGTTTGCGCTCGTAATAATGATAGTTGTGTTGCATGCATGATGACCATATTTTGATAGGGTGGGTTAGGGTGGGACTCGAACCATTGGATAATGAGAAACAATATATTCTGATACCAACAATTAGGGGTGTTCGCGGTTCGGTTTGGATCGGTTTTGAGGGAAAAAGTCATCCGATCCAAAGTAAAAAAGTGCATACAGTTCGGTTCGGTCTGGATGGCTTCTAAAAAAATATCCGATCTGATCCGATCCAATTAAGTGCGGTTTGGATCGGTTCGGTTTGTTCAGTTTTTAACCATGAATCAAATAAAATGTTTCATATAATCTACCAAATAACCTGATACCCACTATTGATAAAAAAAAGTAACCTTTGCATGCACTTGATCCACCAATTAAGTTAGTAGGTTACAACCTGAACCAATAAGGAAAAAAAACAGTGGCTAAAATTACAAAGTTCCAAAGTCTCAAAGTGGCAATTCAGCATTAACACATAAGGAAAAATCAGTGAAATGAGTGCTGAAACAAATCAATGAACAGAGGAATTCCCACATCAGCAACAACAAAGTAGAATAGTGATGAAACAAATCAATGAATCCCTCCAACCTCCTTCACCCCTCAAATACCATACCCAAATCAGATGAAACAAGTCAGGGAATACCCACATCAGCAACAACAAAATAGAATAGTAGAATATCCAACCCAAATCAATGAATGACAGCACCAAATGAATCACAAATCAGAGCAAAGTAGAAGATGAATCATGAACAGAGAAAGCAAAGTAGAAAAAATTAAATATGAAGCATAGTATAATAGAGGAAGCCCTCACCGTAGGAGGCGAGGAGGGCTCCAATGGTGGCGAGGATCGGCGGTCGATGCGAGATGCTCAGAGATGCGAGGCGCAAGATGCTTAGACGCGAGGCGCGAGCTGTGAGACTCAAGGAAGGGAGACGTCAGTGAGAAGGTGATGGGAGGAGGCGGCAACCAGAGACGGCGTGCGAGACTGCGGCGGCCAGGGATGGAGCACGAGGCGGCGGGGATAATGCTCATAAATAAGGAGACGAACACAGACCGACTCAAGGCGGCGAGCAGGGAGACGAACCGATGAGGCGGCGATCAGGTAAACACAAAGCGGCGGAGACCGGAGGGGTTTAGGCAGGGACTTGACCAAATAAAATGGCTGAGTGAGTCATAAACTAAAATAAGAAGTCTTCACGATCAAAACGGCACAGGGACAAGAACAAAACGCATATAACAACATTAGTCATCGGTTCGGTTCGGTTCCTGAAGATAAAACCGAAAACCAAACCGAACCGATCGGTTCTCTAAAAAATCAATCCAAAAAAAATCCAATTAAATTCGTCTCACAATCGGTTTTCGGTTATTTTGGATCGGTTTAGCGGTTTTTTTTTTGGATCGGTTTGGATCTGAACACCCCTACCAACAATATACTCTATGGTCCTTCGTCCCTTTCCAGCCTCCGACCTTCAGCCACAGCCACCGGCCGCTGATCTCTCCCCTTCGGTTGTGTCTCCCCCTCTCCCCTGGTTCCCTTTCTCTTCTGTCTCTCTCTCTCTCCGCCGCGGTCCAGCCACCTCTGGCCGCACCATCCACCGCAGCAACCTGCTCTAGCCGCCACCACCACAATCAGAGCCATCGCCGCCACCACCTATATCAATTCGCTCAAATCTCTCAGATCCGCCACGCATCTCGGTTCTCTCTCTCTCAAAACTCTCAGATCCGATTGCAGAGCGTAGATCTTTCGGGTCAACAAGGCGGTGAAGGTGTATGGAGTCGCATGGCGGAGGTGCGCGGAAAGGGGAACCGAATCTGGGTCTATGGTGCGTGGACAGAGGCGACGGCGGCTGGGCGGTGGAGATGGCAACGACTCTCGATTGGTTCATGTGCAAACCTACACACATTTGGATCTCAGTTGCAAGAATTGAACCAAGCCCTGGATATTAATTAATTGGTATTCACTTAAAAGTGATGAAAACAAAGTTGTTATGTAAATATCACACCTTTTTGTGTGCAGGGAAATTGGACCATTGAATATACTAGAGTCAAGGCAAGGACCGACCTTTTGGATAGGAACCACAGGTAGATGATACTGATTACTGAACCTATATGCATGCTTTAATTTCCTGTTATTGTTTGATTTGATCACTCACTAACATATGTCGTTTAGTATAATTATATTAATATGAAATCATTTTCTTTAGGCATTACATGGGAGAAGATTTGTGTTCAACGAGCTTCAAAGAGCTTTAAAGTCTGCGAGCTGGTGAGTCCATTCGGGGAAGAAATCGGACCTCACAGGGGGTTAGGGTAGGGATTTGGGAACCAAGTTCAATTAGGGTTCAATTCAACCTGTAACAGGGTCACGAATTTGAGCCTCACTTGACATAGAATTTTATTTTTTAAATTTTTTAATATAAAAATAAAAATTAATAATAAATTAATGCTATGTCAGCAAACTCTGTTATTAATTTAACGGTAAATGGATGCAAGGACTACAATTGCACAATTAAAAAACTGGGGGGACCAAATCCGCTCAAAAAAAATGTGGGGATCAAAATCGCACATTACCAATACTTGGGGGACCAAAAGTACAATCAAGCCTTTATTTTATATGTTTAGTAGTTGGGTTTTTGTGGATAAATTAGGAAGTGTAATTAATACGTGCTTATGGTTAGATGAGTTAAATAATTTTTAAGGTTGTATGAAGTTTATAATTTTATTTGTTGTGGTCATGTATTGTAATAAGGGATGTATGAAATATAGTTTATGAACATGCATGTATAAAAGAAATGTGTATGTCTTGTTGACGCCAAGCATCTGGTCGATGCTAAGAAGGAGCCATGGCAAATGTATGTGAAGCGGAAGAGGGGGGGGGGGGGGGGGGGTTGAAAAAGGGACGCCCTTGGGGATGTAGTCCCATGCACAAATACGTCAATAGTCGAGAGGTAGCTCCTTTGTAATGCGCATTATGCTCTACCCGCGAGATTATCCCGACGAGTCGCTAACCGTTATCACATCGGTTGAGTGTCTAGCCACGTTTTTAATTTTTGTAGTATCTTGGCTAGTCATGTATGTACTCCCGAAAATGCTCCTTAACCAAGTGACTCTCCACGAAGTTAGTCTTTGGTATGGCCTCACATGCATTGCATTGCATATGCATTTTTACATTGATTATAAATTAATTTATCAGTGCTTAATGATTTGTTATTGTTTTAATGTCTATTTCTAAGCTATTATTTATCTTTTATAGACATCTTACCCATTCTATTGTTGTTTTATTTTAAATTATTTTTTTATATAAAGATGGACCCTGACAGAGTTTGTATGGAGCTGCATTTCATACAAGGAAGGTATGAGCTGGATTATCACCTTTATTGGAGAGATATCTCTGCAGTTGTTTTATGAGATCACCTCTGCTTTACCACCATGCACCCTGTCTGGCCGTTTCCTTGTTGTTTTTACTCTTCTGTTCTCCTTCCTGCCATAGATAGTAAGCGAAATGTTTTTTTTTTTTTTTGAAGGGGTTTAAAAATAAGTATATGTAGAATATTACCCTTGTATGTAGGGTAAGATGAGTTCTTTTATGATGCTGTATCTTTCGTTTTGGTGACTTCTGATGTAAACCCTTTTATTTTGTGATACCTACCCTAACTTTCTATCTGCTACTTTAATGTTGAAGTTATGAAATATCTGGCTATTTTATAATATCGTTGTTTGTTGTATCTAAATTTAAACAACTTTAGACTTTTTGCGAGTATAATTAAGGGCACCACATTAATCCATATAAGTCGAGTCAAGCGGACCCCGACTAATATAAGTCGAGTCGAGTAAACCCATACAAGGAGGTAAAGCTCTCCCGATATCTTTTTTTTTTTTTTTTCATTTATGTGACTCGAGCCCGAGACTTCGCTTAAGGGGAACCAAGCTCCAATCAATAAGACCAAGAGACGTTAGTATTGTTGCGAACAAATTCTATCCCTATAGATTTCTGAACAATTTCAACTTTGTCATTTTATTCTTGGTGCTATTAGCCATTTAGATTTAAAGAACCTCTCACTTAGGCATGACAATGAGACCCGAACCAGCGGGCATCCACCCGAACCTGCCCTGACTTTGACGGAGAAAACCTGCTTTGACTGGGGACGGGGTCGAGGATGTGGATACAGATACCCGCCTCACCCCAACCCCGAAACCGCCATGTTGTTTATGTCATTATAATAATATTCTCGTATATCTATGTAGGGTATTAAATTTGTTTTGATTGAAAGGTTCTATTCTGTATAAAAAGGGTACTTTTTTTGAAAATTACAGAACATTTGATTGTGCTTTTATTATGGTGTTTTGATGCTATCAGTATTATTTGAAGTATAACGAAGTGCTTCCAAAGAATTAGTTTCTTTTTCATTTGTAGCTGAAAGAAAACTAAGTTCCATTTTCTGGTTTATTGTTTTAATTGTGTGAATGTTTTATTTGTTTATATTTTGGAAGTACAAATTTTGAGTTGTTAATTTCAATTAAAGCAAAATAATCTTCAAATTTGGTTACTCACCGATGAGGTGGGGACAGCGGGGAAACCCTACCCCACTGGAGACGAGGATGTTGATCTATTTTTCAAGCGGAGCGGGATTGGGGGAAGGCAAAACCTGCCCCGCCCCTCCCCTCTGCCAACCCTACTCTCAATTGTGTAAAGCTTTGATAAAATCAAAGAAGACAAACACATATTATTTCTTATTTTCTAGATTTAGGTATGAATATTCTTTCAAAGGAACAAAGAGCAATGTTTTAAATGAATATATGTTTTTTCTTTTATGCATTTTATTGTTAGTTTATATTAATATTTTTTTTTGAAACTTTCATAAAATTATGTATGTTTAATTATAAATTTTAAAATTATTTTCAAAATTTTTAATCTCTGTTCAAGTATGATGATCGATGCTAATTGTAACTTACATGGTTAGCCCACTGTTCTTTTTCATTTTTTATTTTATTTTATTTTTATGTGTGTGTCTTAGTTAGCCTATTTCATGTTACGGACATTGAGGAACAAAGATCAAGGTTTGACACTCAATGTTCGACCCGGTCCACACTATATAGATTTTGTATCCGTACGATGAACGGATATATTAAGTGCGATTATTTTATAGTATTATATATTTTTAAATGTTGAAATAACAATTTCAAAAGATCGTTAAATAAGTATTTGTGTATTATTTGAAATGAAAAAAATATTGCATATTTTTTTTTTGTTTGGAACTTCTAAATTTGGAAACATTGATATGATTAAAAATTGTGCAATGGACGGGCGTATTATATGTGATTATTTTACAACTTTTAAAACTTTTAAAACTAAAATATTGTGGCTTTTAAAACTTTTAAAATTTGATATTGCGGCTACTGTTTAAGCATTTAAATATGGAAAAATATTATTTAAAAACAAAGGCAGAAGGTGTGAGATACAGAAGCAGATTTTGGTTTAATGTAATTCTTATTGAGAAGATTGTTTATTTGAAGCATATACCTAAAAGTTATCGTAGTAATATATATATATATATAAATTAATTCAATATCAATCTTATTTGAACCAACAACGTGTGGTTATATGTATTTTTAGATGCCAAAATAATTATTAGTCTTTCTATTTTGTTTTTATGACGTCTTCCATATTTTTTTTTTTTTACAAAAAACTGATTCTTACTAGTATTATTAAAATCGACTCTCTTTATTAATATTTTTTCAAGGTTAAAATGACTTCAATTGCTAAATTTACTGTTTACTTACAAATATGTTATCCCATTCGGATTATTAAATAATAAATATTTATTTTTAAAATTATTGAATACATACATATGAATGACTCAAACCACTCCCTCTTTCCTACTAATAAATTCACCAAAACAAATATTTATTTTTTACATACGTGATTTTATATTTTTATCCTCAGCTACTTCCTTTGGTTACTCTCTTACCTCTTTTAAAACTATACAAAATATTTAGATCAAATAACGAATCAATCTTTTTCACATGGAGCTCAAGACTCATTTTCTAAACTATCTTAGCAATTGCAAGGTAGGCAACTATTGTTAAAAATAAATACAAACAACAAGCAAAATGTCAAGCTAAACACCCGATTCAACTACTTAAGACAAAAAATGTATTACAGAATCAGACTGAACCAAATTGATCAAGTAGACAGCTATAAAGAAAAGTAATTAAAATATACAAACACATAGGTAAGTAGGCAGGTATAAACTATTCAATTGATTAATATCCAAATAGGCAAGTTAATTTTCCTTTACTAACAAACAATATTATTTAACATAAGCACTTAGTGAAACGTGTTTTTTATGGAAAATCGCCTACACTTAAATCATTACATAGAACTAAAAGAAAAATAATAACTTGATTGCCCAAAGTAATTTTTAACCTTTCTCTCCAATTGCCTTCCTTTCCAAAATTTTTTACCAACAATTGTAATATAATTGTAATCTTTTTGTAAGCAAATTCCGTACTTTTTTTTCTCTCTAATACAATTTTGCATTTCACAAAAAAGTGAAAAACTATTACTATTTTCTTCCGTCTATTCAAGTATATCTTGACAGCAAATAATAAAACATGTTAAATCCAATTTTATAATATTACAAATAAAAAAAGTCCCTTAAAAAAAATAAAAATCGAATCTATATAACGTCCACTGTTGTTTTATGAGACTGTAAAGTGAAACTGCTCATTAAGTAGTGACTTTTTAGTAATGTCTATTTATTAAATCGTTTTGTTTTTACATATTATTTCTTTTTTATATATGTGTGTTAATATACAAAGAGCAGCACCTCATCCCACTAACCCACCCATAATAGAATAGCAAATAATTTTTTTTTTTTTTTATCAATATGGAAGATGAAGCATTCAAATATTTTTATTTTTTGAATAAATAATAAAATTAAAACAAAAATAACATAAAATAAAAAGTAAAATTTATAGTTAAAAATGAAATTAAATTTAAAATCCGAAAATGACAATGAAAATAAAATTTAAATTGGAAATAAATTTAAAAATAAACGTAAAAATGAAATAAGAATTTGGAAATAAAATTGAAAAATTAATTTAAAATTAATTTAAAATTACATATTGAGAAATAAATAAGACCCATAAAATGAATGCTCAGCTAGTATGAATTGATTTTACAAATTTATCCTAATTATCATCTTACTTTTATATATAAAGATAAAGATTTCCATTTCCATCGGTTAGAATAGTAAAGAAACGTCAAATGTGTCATTACAATATAAAGAATGAACTTGGAACCCCATATGTGGAAGATTCATTTTCTTATCGTCCATTAGACCAATACTGAGCATTGCATTAACTGGCTGATATATATTTCCTTTTTTTCCCTGATGAGCATTGAGAAGAGCTTGCCGATAAGTTGATAATTGATCCATGTAATTACAAATCCCATGCAATGAGACAAAACGTTTTGCTTCACCAGTGCAAATTGCATTGCTTGTAGATGTGGGGACTATGGATTATTTATGGCTAGCTAGTTTTCTTAATCTACAATTTGGAAAATTAAAAACAAGAAACGTGTTATAAAAAAGAGAGTGCGAAAACGAAGGCTCGAAACTAAAGTTCTTTAATAGGACATAAACATGTCTAATGTAATTAAATTTGGACCGGAGGGGATGGTTGGACCGATTTAATCGAAACCAGACTTATGATCGATCCGGTCACCATATCAGACCAAATATGCAATTGAACAAGCAATTATAGCATCAAATTGTGGTTGAACCGGTTGATTTGGCTGACTCGGCCTGCTGTCCAACCGCCTGTGCTTCCCAATGTTTGCTCCATATGTTTCCCAAAGGTTAAATTAAAGTAACATTAGGGGAAAACATAATGGACAATATTTAGATACAATTTCATAGATATATTAAGTATTGTTTTTCCAATACCAGAAGAATATGTATAACAACTCATCGATTAAAATATAACATATGTAAGAACTATTATATATATCCTATTATAATTATAATTGAAAAACAAGACGTAACGTACCTTATAAAATTGTACATGAGTTTTTATCCAAACGTAAACTCTTCATAGTTCAAAGGACGAATTTGACAAAAATAAAAAAAGAAAGTTAGAAGATATATCCTAGAGGAATTAAGAATTAAGAATAGAAGAATAGAATAGATAGATAATTAGATATTTGGAGAGGCAGACGTTGACGTGCGAGAAACCCGTGGCAAAACGTTCCCAGCATTTCCTCGCACGCAACTCTCACACGCTACCTCTGTATATGTATCAGTGTGACCAACAACAACAACATCTTGTTCTCCATCTTGTTATGCTCCAATCTGGTAATTCATTTGCAAATTCTTTCATTATCTTCTTTTCTCTTTTCTCTTTTCGCATCTTCAATCATTATTTATTTATTTATTTATCTATTTTGTATTAGCTAAATGCTTGCTCCTTTCTATTATGATCTTGATGATTCCGCAATTTGGATTTCACGCATCCAAGTTTAACCAACTGTTTGCTTAGATTTCTCTATCTTGGTTTTTTCTTATGGTTGAGCCAAGACAGCATAACGTTTGTAACTACTCTTGTTCTTTTAATGTAGGACAAAACTAGAAAAGCTTAATTTATTGCTCCTGAATTCTGGGAAATAAAATAGTCACTTGGAACCTTGGTCAAAGTTAGGACTAACTTTGTTGTTACAAAATGGAGCATTATTTGATCACCTAGAAGGGTTTGTTGCTTTGTGTATGTACCATTGAGCTGGCAAATGTAAACTTTGTTCATATGTTTAACTGTTAAATAAGATGCAAACTAGTAGAGTTAGTTAGTTTGTTTGTTTGTTGTTGTTTTTTTTTATGTCTTTTGCATTTAATTTTGCACCATTGATGGACACTCTTTGAAGGTTTGCTGATAAATGCAATTTGCAATCGGAGGTTTGATCGATGGCACTTTGTAGAACTGGGCCGAACCCAATTCCGGAGAGGAATAGCTTAGCTTGTTCAGCTCGAAACTTGTCTACAAGACTTATTGTACCTGTTCCCCTGCATTTTACTGGACAATTCTCAAATTTAGACAGGAAAAGGCACAAGGGAGTATGCTGCTCATCATTAAGGAGAGCTGCATCATCATCTTCTATGGAGTCACAGGAAGATGCCCCAAGTGCTTTTTCGGTTTGCTTGGAGGAGGAACTGGATCATGTTATACGATTCAAAATGTCAGATTTTAAGATTTTAGGTTTTGTTAGCATCGGCCTTGGTGGGCGGGTAGGAAATCTAATTTTTTTTACATGTCATGACTGGATTACATTTTTATACTGGTCTGATTGATTTGAGTTTTGCTATAGATGGACGAGGTAGTTTTTGAAGCGAAGGTGAAGGATAGTGGTAGGTAAGTTTCTTCTTTGTTTGCTTCAGGTCATATGATTAGTTTTGACCATGATGTCTGTGTCTATTCATTTTCCTTTGCAGCCCTTTGTATAACACAAGAGTTGTACTTCGACAGCTTTCCAGTGCTCAAGCTCAGCGTCGAGGGAAACGAGCAATAGAGGTATGTAGATCTTGTAGTGTCAGAAATCAAATCATTTGTATCTCATCATAATTTTTTTCTTAACGTCTTTAAGGTATTAAAGAAGCTGGTTCGCCGTAGACTATTGTATCATTCTTACTCAATGCAAGTTCATGGCTATATCTCTTTGCCTGCCAGTGATGGTAGTGGCTCATTTATCCTAGTCCATGGGGTAAGTCATAATCTACGTAAAGATTTATTCTTTTAATTCCTTTATATATGGTTGTATGCTTGCAAATCTCTTTCTTGTTTAGCATGTTTTGTCAATTGGAGCCATTCTATGACTTTGTAGCCGGAAAAAAAGAAAATAAACAAATGTTCTTTTTGGTTTAATAACTTATCCTTGCAGTATCATGGTAGTTTTTCTTTGAGACACTGGCTTCGACAATCAGATTGGCTTCCAACTTTAGAAGCCACTCTTGCACTGGATGAAGAGTCTGTTAGGAAGGTAGGAGAAGACACAACTGGAGGTCCTGCGGTTTCTAGGCAGTTGCGACTTATTCGAATATTGATGAGGGATCTTCTAATCGGGGTATTTTTATTTTTAAATTTCTCTTAATCTTTTCTTGTATGGAAGCATCTTTACTTAGAAAGTGTGTGGATCATCTGCGAAAAATTGATTATTTCAATAATCGATTATTGTTATAATCGATTATGATGGAATTGGTTTTATGCTTGGATGTATTTGTTGAAATGCAATTTTAAGATAATCTATTTTGTTTGGCTTGTTTAATCATGCTTTATATCTACATAGCAGTAGGAGGAATGATATTATCTTCTATTGTTCATTGACTTTAGGTAAATTACCTGCACAGCCATGGTCTTGCCCATACAGAGTTGAGGCTGGAAAACGTGCATATAAGCCCAGTAGACAGACATATCAAAGTAAGCATGGTCATCTTCTCTTGCAAAAGTAGAATTATGCCTTCTTTCTTCATTCATCATCCATTTTCTGTCTTTTCTGTGTTGATTACGGCTGCCGTTTGCCTGATCCCTGAGAAGGATCTGTACATTGCTTATGCTGTGTTAGGCCCACATATGTGATGTATGCAATCTAAGTTACTGAATATGTGATGTATGCAATCTAAGTTACTGGAAGTTAATAGTAATTGGTGTTACTTGACATATTATCTGTTCAATATTTCCTCTCATGCCTGGGTTAACCTTTAGTGTTTACTTACCAGGTAGGTATACTGGGAAATGCTGCTGACTTTTATGAGGATGGTTCAAATAGCAGCTCTGTGGACAACATTGACAGGCGACAGATGATGATTGCATTTGACATGAGGTATGGCCCTGGAAATTTTCATGAAGTATGATGTGCAGCTATATAATCTTTTTGATACCTTATTATCTGTGTTGCAAAGATGCGTGGGTTTCATAATGGCAAAGATGGTAATACGGGAACTTATGGATCCTTTGATCTTTGCAAAGTTCAAATCATTCCTTACAAAGGTATGAGAAGCTAAATTTTAATTTAATTTTAGCCTCTTCATTGTTTAAAATACTCAACCTTTTCTTTTTTCGTTTCTTTTTCGAAAAAAGAAACTAGATGCCCCTAAATGCTTTAGACTATTAAACAAGTTCCCAAGAGTGGCTTCATATCTCTAACATGCTCTCTCATACTGTCATACAAACTAAGGCAACAACAACAAAACCTTTTCCCAGTAGGTGCGGTCTGCCATATGGATCAGACAAGTGCCATTGTGTTTTGTCATAAACCATGTCTTCATAAAGGCTGTTTAACTCCAAGCCATTTTAAATGGTTTTACCTATATTTTTTCTTGGGCTCCCTCTTCTTCTTAATATTGGGCTAACCTCCACCTAATCTATTCTTCTTATTCTGATGGTCCTCTCCTCACATGGCCAAACCACCTAAGGCGAGATTCTACCACATTTTTCACAACAGGTCTACCCCACTCATCCAAGGCAACATCTTCCTTTTGGCAACACTATGCTTGTGCTCTTTTTGGTTGTACCATTCAGCACTCACTGCTATAAAGCATCGTGATCTTATAGTTGTGCAGTAGCATTTTCCTTTATGCCTTAGAGACGTTTTTTTAAATCACAAATAACACCTGAAACACTTTCCCTTTTTTCCACCCAACTTGAATCCTATGGTTTACACCTCCATCTATTTATCCCTAATACAAGCTAATACCTAAATACTCTTTTCCCTTTTTCTGGAAGCTGTTCTCTCATGTATATTCATTGATAGCGGTCATATAATCACGAAAATTTGAAAATTGTAGAACGTGAGTTTGGTGGTCATTTAAAACATAGTAAAAAATTAATAGTCAAATGACTATGATCCTTGGTAAGGTTACTCAGGAAACACTGTGTAGTACTAGTGTGAGTGGACACTCTTCCGTAACTTAGCATTTTGTGTTATATTATCTGGTCTGACCTTAGTATAAGATATTGAGTAACTTACTCTGATAGTCATCCATTAACTCTAAATCAATATAGAAGTATTTTTCATGTCTTTTATTTCCTTTCTTTTCTCAAAGTTTTCTCTATATATCTACTTTCTGTCACCTTGATTCAGATAATGTACCTAATGTCAAATAATATGTGGTGGTTAAGAAGGGAAATCACTAAAACAAATTGAAAGGAAATATTGATGAATATGTAAGACAGAGTAAGACACGTGTTTCGTATGTTTCTATGTTGTAGAAGTATTTTACCAGGCTTTTTTTTTCTTCCTTTCTTTTCTCTAAGTTTTCATCTATATATATATCTATATCTACTTTCTGTCACCTTGATTCAGATAATGTATGTAATGTCAAATAACTTATGGTGGTTAAGAAGGGAAATCATTAAAACAATTTGAAAGGAGATATTGATGAATATGTAGACAGATGTGCTTCATATGTTTTTATGCTGCGTATTCTTTGAGAACAGAAACATACAAATTATAGTAAAATAAATGAAAAAAGGGTTATGCAATGATTTGAACTTTCTAATGATAATTCCAACTACATGCAACTTCAGGGGTATGATCCTTCATGTTTGCGAGAGCTTATGTTGGAAATCCTTGGTAGAAGCTCCCCATATGGAAATACCGGCTTACAAGTAAGTTTATGCTTCTTCAGTGAAATTTGTGTAATTAGAGTTCCGTTATTTTTTTTGAGTCTTTTGACGACTTTCTAATATTATTATTTTATTTATTTTCACAGATACTTGATAGGAACTGGGGTGCTGGTTGGCACCTTTTATCTTTATTGCTTGCAACCAAACCTTCGCAAAGGATTAGGTATGCTATGAAGCAATATTATTTTCTATGTGAAATGCAACTTATTCATCAATGCGGGAATTGGACAGTGGTCAATTATTATCTTCACTCATAATATTAAAAAGTGTCGTAGAAAGAACTTTTAAGTTTCTTTTGTTTTTCAGGACATTAAGTTAGGTTCTCAGAGAATTGTGAAATCATAAATAGTATTTGACTAGAGATGGTAGCTTGAGTTGTGCCAAAAAAAAAAAAAAAAAGAGAGAGCTGGTAGTTTGACTTGCCCGTGTCCTACTGGTGTTAACCGTGTAAACTGTGATACAGTTGTTTGGATGCTCTTAGACACCCATTCCTTTGTGGGCCAAGATGGCGAGTAGTCCCATCAATGGATATTATCAGATGGGGTTTAGGTTCTACTGCAATGCGCATCAGTGAGGAATACATTTATCGTCAGCCTCAGGTATTCATCCAAGGATGGCACCATATATGCAATGTGTTCCTTTGTTTCTTAGTACCTTGATCCTAGCCTAAGATCTTTTATATTTATTGGGGTCTGCTGACCTCAGGTTTTCCTTACTAAAGTTTCATTTGTATATTCTCCTTAATGTTTCAATGGAAACATTTAACTTCAGCAAATTACATTATTTAAATGCTGAAGGTACGTATGAAGGTCGACTAACTTGTGTTTTCTATGTTTTAGCGTAGTAGGCTTGCCCACTTCATTGACTTAATGGAGATGCTGAATCCTCATCCAAAGCCAAAGGTAATTAGTGATTAAAAGCTTTGTTGTATCTTGTTGTCCTCTTATTTTTGTTTCTACAATGCTTTTCTTTAAAAAATAGTTCCATCACTTTCATCACTAATGCTAATAAATACCTAGCCATTTTCCCTTCAATTAGCTTACTATACCCCTCAAACACCAGATCATAGACCTCCTCTACAAAAAAATAAATAAACAATAAATAAAATACTTAATGGCAATAACCTTCATCATTTGGTATTACCAGGTCGTCTTATTAATTGTAGGGATGAAAACATGAACCTAAAGCTTGCTATTTTCTTCAATAGTAGAAAATTTTAATGCTAAAGGTTATGCTAATTTATGTGCCACTATCCTTGTGTGCAGAACTGGCTTGAGCTGCTTCCAGGCAAATGGCGTCTATTGTACTGCACTGGGAAGCATGTAGGTCTGACCCTTCGCCAACCTCCTGCCCGCGTACTCATTGGTGATGTGCATTTAACCGTGAGAAGAGGATCAAAGTTGAAGGCCAATCTTTCATTTGTCTCTGACATTGGATTCTCTGTCATGATCGGCCAGGACTGGCCTCATAACAAAGCCGGTAAAAGTGGAAGATTGCAGGTGAATTCTTCATTTGCACTAACATCTGGGAGACGATTATATCTGAAGCAAGACAACACCACAGAGAAGAAGTTCTACTTTGGCCCTTCAAGCAGTGAGGAGGCTCTAGCTCGAAAATTTACTGGCAAGAAATGGAGAAAAATAATCCCTTTCAAGGAGTTTCCTTCAAGTCTTCCTGCAGCCAAGCTTGCATCAAGTGATATTGATGTGACAATGAATCTTGATGATCCATTAAATCAAGACATTAATATGGCAAGAAATGTACTTCAAGAACTAAGAACACAAGTTCCTCCAGAAATATTTGATTTGTCGAAGCTTGTGTGTGGAACTTATGTGGACTCCAGGTTGCTTGTCCTTAGAGGGGTTAATGGATCAGCACTCCTATTTTCAAGATCTTTTGTGGATAGAAACACTTCTGCTTAATTGTTACCGTAGCAGATTAAGAATTATTATTTGTGTATATCTTTTCTTTTCAATTGTATTTTTTTTTATAGGTAAATGTTAGTATGTTAGGTATGTTAATTTTTTCTCTTTTGTCAGGTTTTGAACCTTAAAACTCTAGCTCCATATATCTTTTGCTCAAACCAGTTGAACTACCCCACAATCGATTGTATAGCTTAGTCGATTGTGATATCTTGAAATGAATGTTTCGTATGCACCAAGTAGTTGTCCACCTTAAAATTCCGATTTCCCTTTTAGTTGTTACTTTATGATTGATCGTCAAATGTAGATGAGCACTGCTATTCTGCACGGATAACTTTCTGAGTTTTTGACGAATGGGAAACAGTATTGTTTTTCTTTACATTTAAAATATAATAATAAAACAAATCACAAAAAATAAAACAAAACCAGAAAAAGGAAAACATGTTAGGCTTTAAAGTGCATTCATTGTTTTACTTTTTTTCCTTTTTGATTTCGTATCCTGTATTTTCCTTATAATTACAAGCTTAGGCCATCTCCAACAGCAAAGAATTGGGGTGCTTATATCCTAATAAGCATCGATGCTTAATAAGATAGAAGGGTCGGAGGGAGGTGCTTATTAAGCATTGAATGTAGGGAGGTGCTTGATGCTTAAGGAGAAAAGTGGACCAGTTTGTACTTTTAAAGTGGGTGACTTTGTACAACTTAAATAAATTGTTGATGAAATATGAGGATGCGGGATCATTGGTAAGGTCTATTTAGTGAATTTTTTGAAGGTATTGAGTTGGAGAGATGAAATGCTTAAGTTGAAAAAAAAAAAAGTGATGTATAAAGGTGGGATCCACTTAAGCTCCCTTAAAAATAAAATTGTGAGGTACTGGGTTGGAGATGCTCTAACTACAACTTTCTTCGTTGCTATGGAAATTGTTTTGGAAATTATATGATTTTTCGCAAAGTAGTCGTTTTTTGGTAGGGAATTGCTGGAAAGCACTGAAGACAGTTAATGTTTTGGCCATACAATTGCTCGAATATTTTGATGATTATTTTTTAACTGGATAATAATAATAATAATAATAATAATAATAATAATAATAATAATAATAATAATAAAAGGTTAGGTAGATAAATTTAGGCACTGTTTGGTTTGCCAAATCCGCTAGCGTTTAGCGGATGGAAAAGTAGTCTCGTTTGGTAGTCGTTTTTAAAATTAGCGTATAACGTTTTTTCACTAGCGTATAGCGTTTTTCCCAGACGCTACTTGAAGTAACGTTTGAGCTTATAGCGTATAGCGTATCATTTTTTCTTACATTTTTATCCCTACCATCTTAATTAAATTTCTCACTTATCCTTGATTATAAAATAAAATACTAATCATTTAACATAGTATATAAATAAGAATTAATTTTGCTATTTAGATTTATATTTAAGATAAAAAAAGTGGAAAATATATTTTTATCTATAAAAAATAAAACTTATATAAAAATCAAATCAATATATAATTTTATTTTTATTATTCCATTTTATTTATTAAAAATAATTAAAACTAAATTAATATTAAAGTTTAAAATTAATAATTGAATTTTTTAAACGATAAATAAATTTTTTTGACCTGATAAACGATAAAAAAATTATAATAAAATAAATTATTATAAGTGATAATTATTTTAAAATAAATAATATAAATAATATATATAAATATAATTTACATAAAAAAAAATGCAAACATATCCTTTTATGTCATTTTACATTTATCAGCTAATCCAACCGCTAGTTTTACCAAACATTTCAAATCCAATCCGCTAGCTAATCAGCTATCCGCTATCCGCTAGCTTATCCGCTATCCGCTAGTTTTTACCAAACAGAGTCTTAATCTCTAGAAGCCATTTTTTTTTAAATGATGGTTGTTACAGAATTTGAACACATATTTGCCTTTGAATTTACAAGCTATTTATCACTTAGCCCAATCACCTTAGATATAAAACATTAATCATTAAAGATCACAATTTAATTATATTGAGAGGCAATCAAACCATATTTTTTTGATCAGTGGAGGCAATCAAACCATATAGTTAAGAACGTCTTAATGATTTATAATTTTGAGTGTGTTTGGAAAAGTTGGAAAAAAAGTTATGCTGATAATCAATTTTTATATAATCGATTATTGTGAAAATCGATTATAATTAAAATCTATTTTTGTTTGAGCATGTTTGCTGAAAAAGCGATTATAAGATAATCTATTTCGTTTGGATGGTGCAAAAAGTAGCTTTTTCTTCACAAGATTGTACAAAAATAACTTTTTCTTCAAAAACATCTAGATTATTTAGAAAAACAGCCCAACCCTTGTTTTCTTTTAAAAAAAGATTATTTAAAAAAAAAAATTAATCTAGTTACCAAACATATAGATTATTTACAAAACAACAATCGATTTTCTTCGTGATGGTTGTTGTAGAACATGTGCTTGTTACTCTCTTGTGGTAGCAATCCATGAGGTACGTAAAGGAGATAGTAATTTGGCTTGGCAGCATATTCTGAGAGAAGCCAATCAAGTGGCTAATTCTTTAGCTAAATTTGGCTTGTCTTTAGATGGTCAAATTAGAATTTTTGATTTTCTGCCTTCTTTTATTTGTAATGTTCTTAGAGCAGATGCTACTGGTATCTTTGAGGTTTCTAGGGTGCTGTTTGTTTGGGGCTAGTCCCCTTTTAATTCATCAAAAAAAAAATTGACAAAACAACTTTTTAGGAGAAAAATAGCCTAAAACCCAAATAATCAATCTTTCCCAAACATACACTTTGATGAAAGATTGTAGCTATCAAATATTGATCAATGAGGCAGGGTAACCAGTAACCTTAGGATACTGGGTAATGAATGCAAAAATAGAAAGTTTTCATTAAAAAACGAATTATATCATTCTTTCAAATATTAAATACATCAATTCAAATGAAAAGTTTCTTTTTTTATTACACATGTTAGCATTCTTTATCAAATAATAATATAATTTTAAGGAATTAATTTGTATGCATTGTTAGTGTAAAGTTTTTTTTTTTTTTTTTTACAATGTCAATCAATCACAAATTAACACATTATTAAAAATATTTTACTCTTATCTTAAATACCTTAATTCGCACCTGTAAAAATACTTTCCAGTTCTTACCGATTAATCTCTAATTTTAATACACTCTCTTTTTGTATATTATCAATCAATTATACATCAACTTAGTTTGACTTTTAAGAATATTATTAATGTTTAATTGCTATACACTGTAAAGCTTTTCACACTATCAATCAATCATCAATCATGATATGAATGACTTTTAAATTAGCTATGACAAGAGTCAACAAAATTTCCTGACGTGTCAAGTTATGATTGAATGTTCGTTTAAAAAAATTTATACTGTCAGTATATAACAATTAATGATGTAATAATATTTTTAATGATGTAATAATACACAATTATTTGATAATATAAATATATTTATGAAGTCTATAAATATATTGAGATAATCGCACAGTATTTTGCCCTTTCAAACCATGTTATAGTCTTATAGTTTTGTTGTTTTCAATCAAATGAAGTGAAACGATTGTTTTTGTTAAATAATACATTTCTTGAAGTGAAATTATCAAGACAATATAACAAATGTTATTATAATAGAAAATAGTTTATTTATATAATTTAATATCAATAAAAACAATTATTAGTGGTGATATCAACTTTTATCATAACTATAAAAATCACATATAAGATGATTTGTGATTATTACAGTGTAATTTTTGAGTCCTCTAATGTCAAAACTAAACTCTTTATTTCACTGTGGGACCTGCACAATTTTGAGTCCTCTATTGCTCATGGAATAATCTTACAAAATTAAGTTCAAAAAATAAAGAGTTTAATTTTGATAGTATTTAGTTTTTTACATTCATTTTTAATAATAATCGGTTAAAAACTGATTTTTTTTTTTTTTACATGCCATTATATATATATATATATATATATAGTGAGAGAGAGATATAATATTAATATCAAAAGCAGGTTGACAAGAAAACAAGTGGAGAAAGAGTCTGAGTGGGATGAATTGTGTGAGCAGAGCGAATGTGGTGGCTATTTGAAACAAAACAGGTCTCTTCAACAATACAACATCACATCACCTTCCCATGTCGGTTTAGTCATACAAAGATGAAGAAAAGAAAAACAATACCCGGACGATTATGCCAACCACTGCCATCAACAGGTAAAAACACTCTTTCCTTCATGCTACTACTCGTCACTTAGGATTTCATTTTTAATTCCATGTTTATCACAAGTAACTAATCGTGAATTGATGATTTAGAGGATTATTATGCAGTAGGATTGAGGCGAATAAGCCTTATCATATAAAACAAATATTTGTTTTATTCATTTCGCCCGAATTCATATTTGATACTATACCGTGTTGCTTCCACAGTCAAAAGAAAAAAATAGGGTTCTGCAACCCCATTCTTCCCTTTAAAGTTAAAACAAAATAAAGAAATTCCTTGACTTCCATTACAATTTATATCTTCACTGGTGACCACTTTGTTCTCTTTCTTGTATTATTTTTAAAATTTTAAAAAAATTTGCAGTTGACAAGGTATCATCATTTTAGATTATTTTTAGGGTTATTATATGTGAAAATTATAGGGACAAATGACAATCGACTACTATCGGATAAGGATGATACTGACAATGGCACTACGTTTTACAACACATTCAACAATTCATCTTAATTAAAAATTACGTGTATATCGTCTAGGTGCAATGCATCCATACATCCATGGTACATTTACATTTTTCAATGCAATTAGATTGGGAACCAACATCGGAAAAATACATTGTGGGAAGAAACTGGTTAAACATTAAACATTAAGAGAGTGTTTGGGAAAGCTGGAAAAAATAGATTATGCTGATAATCGATTATATATATAATCGATTATTGTTAAAATCGATTATAATCAGAATCTGTTTCTGTTTGGGTATGTTTGCTGAAAATCGATTTTAAGATAATCTATTTCGTTTGGGTGGTGTAAAAAAAATCACTTTTACATAGTAAATTATGAAAAAGGGTATGGAGTTATTTATTTATATTAATACTATTTGATGATTTTTAACATTAAAATTTATTAAAATATTTATATTTTTAATATAAAAGGCAAAAAATATTCATGTTTATCGTGAATATAATAAAAAAAAAAATTATGGAGAAAGGCATCATTAATTATTAGCAGTGACTTACATATTTTGCTCTTGATAAATAATGCATAGATATAATATCTGTATTTTGCTAAATTCCATCATGTTTCCATAAACTGTAAGAATATTTTTGTTTAAAACACGCTACTGGCGTAGACAGATTTTGATTGTGATTTGAGAGGTAGAACGTAGAAGGAGTGGGATGATGGAGAAATTACATTATTCACCTTTATTTGCATGAAGAAAGGCGATATTGTTAGAGGGTAAATAAGGAAACAAAAAATATGAAGAAAAATAATCAGATTCTTCCATCTAACAGCTCAACATCCCAGCTTCTTAGAAAACAGCTTTTTTTCCACCAAAAGCTTTTTTTTGTGATTTTCATCCATCAACCAAACAAGAAAGATTATTTCAAAAACAACTTTTTTCATCCAAAACAGCTGAAATGCAAATAATTAAGCTCTCCCAAACACACACTAAATGAAAAGTAATATCCGGTTTCTCTTATGAAAGAAATAAAATCAAATTTAGATGGACCTTATAGATAAAAGTAAATTTGCTTTTACCCTTTTTTTTCACATAACATAATAGAAAAATGAGACAAAAGGTGAGATGATCCAAATTCATATACAAAAATGTTTTTTGAACATCGGATTTCGACACCATATCCCAACACCATAGCTTTGAATGATGTTTTTGAAACTAGGATGTTAGCGCCCCCTGTAAAAATCCGTATATATATATATATATATACACACACACAATGTGTTCGACTATTATTTGTTGTCCAAATATCACTGCTGATCCATATATGATGATACATTTACAGAGACGTCAAGAGCCAAAAGCTGCTCAATCTATAGCTTTTATTTGATGTTGATGAATGTCCAACGACCAAAGGAAACCAAATGGGTAAAAGAAAAACACAAAACTATGCCTCTTTGTTTTTTTTCCCTGCCTACTTTTGTTTCTTGTGATTTGATAAAAATTACAGCTTGTAATTGTGAGTTCCCTATGAAAAAGGGGATATGGGGTTAGTGCTCCTTACGGAGGAGAAACAATAGTTTGGTAATCTGATTTTCATTTTCTTTCATTTGTATAATCAATCATTCCCTCCTAATTCATGAATTTCCGGCAGTTTGGAGCTTTACATAGACAAGGGACTTTGAATTCATCTGGCTCATCAGGATCAAATAAGTAGTCATACCTGTCCAATAACCAACCATTATTATCAACTAAAAATAAAATGCATGATGCATTGAAATCACCAAATGCATGTGCACATACCACAAACACTTGCATCAGACATATGAAAAAACATGCAGAGAGTAACCGAGAGAGAGAGAGAGAGGGAGAGATATACGTTAACTCATCACCAGCAGAAACATTAGTCTTAGCAATGAGTACAATCCGGCTCTCGTCACCACCTACACTCATGATCCTTGCATAGCAATTTGGCATACACTGCATTAACATGAACCAAATAACTGGTAAGATAACTGACTATGAAGTAGTGAGGGTGGAAGACCAAGAGAACTATGATATACAAAAAAAAATGATTGAGTTAGGTTCACTCACAGAATGATTGATTAGCCTTGCTATATTTCCTTTATCAGTGGCATCTACCACCACTTCTTCACTTATCTTGAACAGCTACAAAAAAAGAGACCAGGACAATTTAGTATGATGGATTTTAAGAGTGTAATTTTGATATAATGTCAGAGTAAAGTTTTTTATATTGTCAACTAATCATAAATTATCCCATATGTGACTTTTAAGATAGTTATAATAAAATGTTTGGTTGACAATATAAAAAACTTTGCATTTACCGAGCATATCAATTAAATCCAAATTATAATAGGCAAACATGGGGAAACAAAAACAAAAGAAGGGGAAGGATGCATGTAGATAAGATTTATGACGAGTTAACTCACATAGCAGTCTTTGCCTTCTAACCTATAGCGTGCCTCCCTCAGATCTGCAATACTGCGTCTCACTTGTTCACCTCGATATTCAAGAACCTGCTTAGGATTAAATCATGCTCATTATTGCTGCAAAAAATGTTCTATTCTGATTCACATGGAAAGCTAAAACACATAGATGATCGAAGGACAATGATTTTATGCGCAATTCAAATCATAATGGAAGCAAAGGAGGATAAAATTTTGCATACATATGAACCAGAAACCAGTCCATATGAATGCTGAAGACCAAAACAACCACAAAAGGAGAAAAGAGTCGGGAAGAGATGGCAATTAAACTTGGTCAGGCTTTGCATGATTTAGAAACTGCTTCATCAGCATACGTGCTTGCATTTAAAACCATGCCTACAAATAATATGACACATAACATGCTTTCTATGTTTTTCTGAGTGAAATTACTTAGAATTGTTAGAATATCTGTTAGCTAAGTCCTAACAATATCCAACTTAAATGAATCAGTATAATATATTATTCAATATATGTCAACACAAGTTGACAAGCCTGAAGAGAACATAGCTTTGGATATAGGTGTTCCCTTGCAGGAGTAGGTATGATGGTTTTCTGGAAGGGTTCCCTTTTATGTGCCTCTCAAATGTATGCAAAACAGAATGGAATAGGACGCTTTTGCTAGAGTTTTCAAATGCTCAATTTCGTCCAAAACCTCAAGGATCTTCAAAATACTATTAAATACATCATTGATGATTGATCAACACAAGGGAGCAGTTCGAGGGTCTTTGAAATATTATCATACTTTAAGCATAATATTCATACCATTTCTCCTTCTTGAATTTTTCTACGTGCAAAGAGGCCCCATCCATGTATGCCCGATCTACCAAAGCAAACACGTTCATTTTCGGTTCTCTGGAATCATACAAGTATACCCATAAAAAGGGTCAGAAAGTTGATCACTAAAGCCCACAATCCACTTAAGGAAGAGAAGATTCACCTGTAAGTTGTAAAGGCGTTCTCTGAAAGAAGAAAATGCCGGAGGTTCCTCTACCACCTGTTTCAGGGAATGAGATGAGGAAAAAAGAGAGTAATAAAATCCCATCTAATTTCAAGAAGAAATAAGGTTTACTCTGTATGTATTTAAACTCCGTATTGCATCTAGAGGGTGATGATGGTGACCCCCCACTCGATGAGAAATGGCTTCATCTGCTGCTCTCTAACAAGTAGAAGAAATCAAAATGAGAAAAGTGTAAACATTTTAAAGATGCAAAGAACATATTAGAGGCAGCAGTGGATAACAAGGTCTACAAGATGAACATAGAAAGCAAAGGAATCAAAGCATGAAAAGCAGCAACCGTTGTATTTCATGATTACGTCCCACGTACACGTACCATGCAAGTGCCAGCAGGCACATTTGGTTAAGTATAGATAGTTGTTAGCAAATTACATAACATATTGGTAACATATAAATACTAGCAACACACTCTCTAATATTCTCTTTCCAACATACTCTCTCCTATTGGTTGGAATTCAAGTGAGTCCTACAAAATTCAAGTGAGACCCACACGAACTAGTGTAACCTATTTCCAAAATAGTTGGATCCATTTAAATTTTAACCAATAAAAGAAGTATGTTGGAAATACAGTGTTAGAGAGTGTGTTGGTAGCACTCCTCATTTGGAACATGGATAATGTGCTAACATATTTTTAATGTTTAAACCCAAAAGCACTTTCCCAGGAAATAAAAATAGGAGTATATATATAGGACAATCAACATAAAATAAATATCAGAGACAATGCTATATTGATTATGTTTTATCATCTTACAAACTTTCACCAACATGAACAAAATATTTCTCCGAGCTACCTTTTTGGTATGATTTGTTCTTTGAAAGATACGGCACCTAGCAGCAGAGAGTGGCTCATTCTCAGCGTTATCAACAGGAGTGTCTTCTTGCTTTATTCTGTTAGATGAAATTAACCTTGATCCACCTTTTTTCTTATTTTGGAGAAGGCTTTTGGTTGAAATGACCCCGAGAGGGGTCTGCATGATCAAAACAGTGTCTGGATTGGGAGCCCTGCAAGAAATAAAAGACATGATTAAGATGAAAGACTGAAAATAAGATTCAGATTAAGGTGAATTTCCGATAAACCTGTGTGTGTGTGTGTGTGTATACACGCAATTACAGAGAGACTATAATGTGTTGGGCAAAAAGCAAAGTGTAAAGGAAATGATAGATATGGATAAAGAAGAGTAATCTCTTTGTTGTAGTTGAAGATTACATACCTGTGGTAAGCACAATAAGAAACCATTTTTGTTGTCTGCTTACCATTTTTCTCCAAACAATGCAACTGCATTTGAAGGGGATAAAATTTAATAAAATATTGCAATAATGAAACATTCAAGAATACAAGTACAATCAATTCTCGTCCCGCCAGGTGGGGCTGGATACATGGATTAGTTGATGCCATCAGGCCCTATCAATGTTATGATGCTTTTTAGTCTTGTTGCATGAAAATGGAGCTTTTTATTTTTATTAAAAGCCCATACTGGAAATGCACGTTTTATGAAGGTGACAAGGGAGTGCGTGTAATCAGTCATAAAAATGTACGATTGGACCTAAAATCATATTTCCTTAAAATAGGGAAATAAAATGGAAATTGCCATTAAACTTGCTTGAAATCAAAAGAAAGACCAAATCATAAGATATCAATCAAGCCAAGTCAATGAGTAAATCCTCACCTCCATCCGATAACCAGCCCTTGATGCACACATGGCATGGAAATAAGTGGAACACTTGCAACATTGTGTACACGAACCATGAATTTGCTTGCAAATAACACAAATCTGAAATTCAAGTAATGC
The DNA here is from genome assembly GCA_035048595.1 of Echinosophora koreensis. Taxonomy (NCBI): domain Eukaryota; kingdom Viridiplantae; phylum Streptophyta; class Magnoliopsida; order Fabales; family Fabaceae; genus Echinosophora; species Echinosophora koreensis. Next base: position 14,752,639 of record JAPCYP010000001.1, read on the forward strand.
AGACTTTAGTGTGAAATATGCAAAGAATGACATCACTTCGATTGGTGACTAACATTACTTTGCAGGGGAAAAATTTATTGGAGACATTATGCTGTTACTCAGTATACTTTCACGAACCTAAAGAACTCTACCTATAAACATGGACACATTTTTATTATTCAAACTCAAATGTTAAAATACAACATAAAGAAAGTGTGTTTTTTTATTACACCAAGGGTATCCTCCGGCCGATAGCCGAAGATTAATCCCTTTCGTGACGTGGAGATTGAAGTGTGTTCTGCCTCTTTCAACAAAATATTTTCCATACACACAGCAAGAATCGAACTCTTGACAACATGCTTAAGAAACTTAGTTATCTATCAACTGTGTTGAGCCTTGTTGATACAATATAAAGTGATAGTGATATAAAATACTTTTTTCCTTTAATTTGTTTTTTCTCTCAAATAGCCATAAAAGTGGTAAATGCTTAGCAGACCTCACCTTCACAAAAGAATTTGAGGGAATACTAAGAATACCCAAAGCAGGCTCCATCTTCTCATCACTGGCAAAAGAGACTTCAGGTCGAAACCAAGCACAGGTGACATGGACCCATAATGTGTCAATATCGGTTGGCTTTAGTGCTCCACCTGGGCCCCCGAAAGTAGTTAATAACGTGATCATTAATGTAATAAGCAGAACATAATTGGACAATGTTATAAAACAGTTTTATTTACACGTGGATCAAAATAATACTCAGTCAATAAGTGGAAAAAAAATTCTCAGCCATGATGACTAAAATTGAATTCATAGGCATATCATATATAAGGTTAAAAGAACCAAGTTGGGCAGTTCCCAAAAATATATTCACATGATTGGATGATAGTGTGTGTGAAAAAGTTGTACACTTATAGTGGATCAAATTAAACTCAATAAAAATGGGGGCAAAATTATTCTAAGCCAACAAAAGTAAAACTGAATTATGTGCATAGACAGGGTTAAAAAAATTAAGTGCACCCCCCCCCCCCCCCCCAACCCCACAAAAAAAAATTAAAATTTAACTTCTAAATAAATAAATAAAAAAATTAAAAATGACAAAGTGCTGAGTGTAAAGAGTTCCCAAACAAAATAAAGTGATGATCAAATAATATAGTCAATGTGGAGGACATACCTTTTACGGGGCAAAGACAACACTCCCGCTTGATCTCAGGTGTTTCACAAGCCTTACAAACCCAAGAAGTGAAGTCTCGAACATTTCTTGCTCCATAGCATTCTTGATGAACAGCTATTTGACATCTATAAAATATATAACGCATTTCTGTATTAATTGCAATACAATTCATATCTAGTAGAAATATTTAATTAAATCCATGTTAATCACTACACCTATATTTATTGGCTACAAATTCTGTAGACATATGCAGCAACTAGCTCTAACTCCTATGTCTTTATGGGTTGAATATTGATTATAAATGTAACAACAATAAAGAGAAATTATATTACCTATTGCAAATAATAATTTTGTTATAGTCCCAGTCTTCAACCCATCTACATACAGCACAACGTTCTGTAGTCCACTTAGCATAAACAGGTTCATATTTCTCTGTCAGAAGAAATAGTTTGCAGTAACATTATCACTAAGAGAACTTCATCTGGAAAACTCATCATTATGTAAAGTTGTACACAAAAAGGAGTAAAAAGTGTACCTCGCAAGAAGGTAAGCAACTTCTGCTTCCTTTCTTTTAGAGAAGGTTTTTTAGGTTTGACAGAAACTTGAGCATTAGCATGAAATTCTGCCAACTGCAGCATCTGAGAAATCAAATAGCATTGCATTAGTCACAGGTACCCCTAAATCTCAGAATTTAGAACAAAGGCTCCCCAAAACTGCAAAATATATCTTTCTTCTTCTAAGTGTCCCATGCCAGGCAAAAAACATGAGACCAATATTATGAGTTCCCATGGTTTCTCTAAAGATCAGTATCATTGATATTTTGATGCTGAAGATTACAAAATTCAAAAATAAATATTGATATAGATTATTGACAAGTAGAGGTATTATCATATTTAAGACCTAAACCATAAGATGTAAAAAATTTAATTGAAGCATTACTCTACTTATATATATATATATATATATAGCAAGCCCATAAGTACATCGCTTGTATCATACTGAATTACAAGTCTGAAAAGAGGATGGCTATGCACTAGAATTATCATAATATACTAAGTAACCAATAAATAAGTAGTATACTTTCAGCACAAAGACATGGGGAAAATTATGCACCAAAATTAAATAATAGTCAAATACAAACCCATTGTTCCAGTGGTAGCATGGAGTCTTTCACCCTAATACTTGTCTTCCAATTTCTTAATTTGGAACCCGTGTGTCGTTCCCATTCACTAAGTGCTTGCTTTTCTGTCCCACAAAAGTCACACTTGCATACAACTCTGAGGGGGGTGGACATGCATCAAAACCCAAAAACAAGAAGAAATGAATCATTTTCCAATATCGAGGTAACAACAACAGCACATTCAAAATTAGCATCAATAATATGAAACACGATAATGTGAAGTTTGAATTTTAAGCTACCTTAAATATTACAGTAAACCTAAATTAAAATTTATCAAATATTTTCTGGCTCAAATTTGGTGGAAAATTGATCAAAAATTTTTTTGCTGAAAATTAGTAATCTTTCTAGGGATCATAAAAGCAAGATAAATATTCTTTGGACAATATTTTATAGGACTGCAAATTCTTGATGAACTACAAACTTAGGCAGGAATATTCCTAAAATTCCAACCAGGGTTCTTCAATTATTTTTTTAAGGAAAAAAGGATCCAATTAGCAAACTAATGCTCCCTTCTACCTGAGCAAAACACAAAATCAGGTTATATCAAATAGGTATTAATTGCCAATCTAGAAAAAGGCATTAATACATTACTACTTAGGACACCTTTTGCAACTAACTAATTATAAGTAACAAATACATATTGCAATTAAAAAAAACTAATGGTATCAACAACAGAGGACAGAAAAAAATTATGTCAAAGACTTCTGAAAGAGTTTGTGCTTACAAGTGAAGGCTTGGAAAATATATGCCTTCCACACCATTGCAGAGAACAGTGACCTTATTTGGAAGTACTAGCTGCCCATTGTTTTTGTTGTACCTGTACCAAAGCCTCTACTATTGTTAGGAAAAATACAAAGTACAAAAGTAAAATGACATCATTTACAACAGCTAATAAAATATTCTAAATTGATAGATGAGCTTGACTCCTAACAGATGGCATAGGCTTCCTGAGAACTTTACATGTAATCATTAGGTTAACCCACAAAAACAGGGTCGAAGGAGACAAAAAGAAAAAGAAAAAAAAGAACCATAACAGACTTACTTGACTTTCGACTGCGGTTTTTCTGAATCAGACAACTCAAAATCAAACTTGGCTTTGCAAGTAGGGCAGTAATAATCAGTGCCTTCAAGATTCTTTGGAAAACAGAAATATGCCAATCAGCAAAAAACCAAAATGTTACTTTATGAGCTTCAAATGCTGAGAAGAGACAATATTAAAATATCAAGTAACAGAAAAACCTTGAAGATGATGCTGGAAATTTTGTCGCATTCTGCATGCACCCACACTTTGCATCCATCACAGCGCACCTAATTCAGAAGGAAAAGAGACATCCGGAATGGGAAAGGAATTAAGAAATTAATCCTATAACAAAGCAGTAGTCTTTAGAAGAAGGGAAAAAAAACTTAATTAGCTAACAGGATCTAACTAACTCACCCAGCTGCCACTATCTGAATGATTCGAAACTCTCTTGCATATGCCACAATAATGATTTGATTTTGTTAACTGCCAAAAAAATTGATTTCAAATACTACAAAATATGCAATTTTCAAATTAAATACAGAACTTGATTTATAACATTTTCATTGCAGGCTTAAATATAAATTGTTAGAAGGAAAAAGCAAGATATACAAACCCTAGCACATGTTTTGCATAGAAATTGGCCACCAGGAGTTGAATCCTTTGTTTTCTTTGGCATTTTGAAAGGAAGGGCCAATCCACAGGCTTCACATGGCCGCATGTCCTTCATATCACATAAATCCTGCATTGAGAATTCAAATCAATGAACCATTATATTGAACAAACTTCAGCAGCATTCCTCAGTCCTGCCCTTTTGTGGAATATGGAGAATGGAGTAATAATTACGTAATCAAAGAAAAACAAATCAGAATGTCAAATCTACAAGTCAGGCTTAGGCCTACAAATCAGAAAAAGTATTTCCAGTTGCTAACTAAGTTTCTATTATTAGCTTTCTTCAACTGTCCCCCAAATATGAAGCACAAGTAACAGCGACTGAACAACCATGCAGTTTCCAAAATAGGGAGACAAAAACAAAAAAGCCTTTGAGCTGACTTACCTGGTTCAGAGAGTGATATCTTGAATACTGGTTTGAACCAGTGACCTCCTCCTGAAGGGCTTTCAGAATAGTATCATCCAAACCAGTGTTACCAGCTGCTGAATTTATATCTGCTATCAACTTCTCTGTGTAGCCCTGGTCTGCCAAAAATGCCTCCTCTACTGCCGTTTGGAAATCAGAGGGATTATAGTAACTCAATTCAGACTGCCCCTGAAACCTAAACCAACGAATATCATGGCTAGTAAGCAAAAATTCTACCACAAATAAAAACCAAATGGAAATTTTAAACACAGTAAACAAATAGATATTAACCAACAACTCCACACCTGTCTACATAATCCATAAATGGAAAAATCATCCCATGCTTCACCCATGCATAGTCCTGCTCAAAATCATCAAAAGCACAATAAATATGCAATTTCCTAAATAGCATAGAAGCTCTATATAGGGAATGTAGTTGATAGTCATACATATTACATACCCTTTGATTTTCATTCCCCGCATACCCAAGAAACATCACACAAGCTGCATCAGCTATACAAGACCTTAGGACCAGTTCAGGTGCCTGAGACATAGGATCAATCACAATGGCTGGCCAAAAAGGGTCCCTTTTCCCTGCTTTGGCCCACACTATATCACCTGCATAAAAATCTTCTGGCCCATATAACCCATCTTTCTTCTCCCCATTCTCCTTCAAAACTCTCTCATTCCCCATTAACTCCACCAACCTCCCTCTCTCATCTTCAACCAACACCTCACTCCTTGACACCAATGCACCACTCAAAGTTGAAAACTTCCTCCTTGCCTTCTCCTGACACATTGCTGAATACTTTTGAGACTTGTAACCAATTTTCTCATCCTTTCTCACTTTTTTCCCATTCTGATTGTTGCAAATTTTGGATGCTTTGGAACCAAACTTGTCTTTCTTGGGTTCAAATTCATCATCAAATTCACAATCAAGCAAGCTACTCTTGCTGTCTTTCCTCCAATTATCAATAACTGAGTCATTGAACCGTGAAGGCAGTACCTGAACCCTCCCCCTCGAGGTCCGAACCAGCGGTGGCCGCTGAACCTCGCCGCCGCCACCACCGCGGTTCTTCCTGGCGCTGCCACCACCGATGATGCCCTTTGAGTTGGATTCCACTTCGCAGGGTGGCGGCGAGCACGAAACTTCGGTGCACCACGAAGCAGATAATCCCTTCTCGGCCACGCTGGCACTCAGCAGGCCGTGAAAGTTCACCGGAATTATGCCGGCGGCGATGTCGCCGAGAAGGCTCAAAGGGTAGTAACCGTTGTTATTCGTCTTCTTCCTCTTCTTACGAGCATGGGAACACTCGTCGTCTTCACCAACTGGGTCACCGAGTTTGCACCGTTTCAGACTCGGCATTTGGGATTTCAGGTTCCGCTTGATAATCATTGTCGCGTTAAATTGAAGACAAGGGTCTGGTCAAAATCGGAACTTATAGAACCCCAGAAAGAGAATTTTCAGTAAAACCGAAGAAACAGAGCATAGCCCATAAAACCCTAATTGCGAATTTGAATTCTAAGAAACAGAGCAACGGCGAAAACTAAGAAGCAAGACGAGATTTTGAGCAGAGAAACGGAGAGACAGGGCAAAAGGGTCTTAGAAAAGGAGGAAATTGAGTTGAATATTGATTCAAAATTTTGATCGAGAAGATCGAATGAGAAGAAGAGACTGTGAAAGAAAAGAGGGATCTACGCTAAGCTCTCTTCTCACCAACTGCCTCAGAAGACAGAGAGAGAACATAAACATAAACCTTATTTTTTATATGAAGAATGTAATGTAATTGTGTATTTTTATGGAACTGAACAAAAAAAATTGGAAGTAAAATTCAGGAAAATTTTTAGAGAGAGAAAGGAAGAGGGAACAACGAAAGGGGTGACAGAGTAAGACTAGAGAGAGAGAGAGAGAGGTCTCGGCGTTATCTTGAGTGAGTTTATATGTTGTTGTGTAATTTGGATGTAATGGGGTCAGATGCTTGGGCTAACTTGCGCCTTGCGTGTTGGTAGCGCAAATTCTTCTTCCTTGGTGATGCCATTCTGGTTCGGCATCGTGGGCCGGGTTTTCATGTGTACCATTACTCATTCTTCTAGAGCTTTTGGTGCAAATGCAATGGTTATGGTTATGGTTATGGTTATGTGCCTGCGTCAAAGTTTCAAGCAGAGAAGGAGTTGCAAATAATGACTGTGCTAAATATTGTTCCAAGAAATTTGGAGCCAAAATGTGCCAATTATATTATAATATTTGTCTATAAATGGGAAACATGTTTTATAGTTGATGATGTTCTTTCTTGTCCTTCGTTTTTGTACTATGATGATTTGCTATCCTTTTTATTGTTGTTGATGATGTCTCCTTCGTGTCTAGTCTATGGTTTAGGATTGCGAATTTCAGTGCACTAAAATTTTTGGTTCCTTGGAATTTTGATATTTATTTATAGCATGTTAAAGTTTTTGTATTCTCCGGTGGGGGAGGTCGCAAGATTTTTGAGATGGATTCTAAATTGAACTTCGGGAAATTAATTAATTTTCTATGTGCAAGTGTTGTGATTGGACTTTTTTTATTTTTTTTGAAAAGGTTGTGATTGGACTTAAGAGCAGAGGAATATACATTTAAATTTTTTATTATTATTAAGTTTTTTCAGCAGTGTTTTCTGCTGGAGGAGGACGACGTGCAACAGTGCACATAGGCTGAGCCAAACCAGTCCTTAACAGTTAAAACCATTTATTGATTATTGTTGTGAATTAAATAAAGATTTGATTTTTAGTTTTGGGTTTCTGATTTTGGGATTTTATTTTGTTGAAAATGTAATTTGATGCATGGAGTAAGGTTTTTGATCTGAGCTTGGGTTCCCCCAACCCACCACCATTATGTGTTGGTGAGTGGGTGAATCTGTAAAACGAGTTCTAAGCACCACCGAATCCACTTTCTCAATTTTATGTGTTGCTCTTCAATTTTTTTCTTAAAAAAAGTTATCAAGAAAATGTTTTTTATTTGAAGACGAAATGATCTCCTGTTCCGGTCGTCACTCACTCATAGCCGTGGATGATCATCAGCTACCATTCCCAATCATGGGTATTGATAAAAAGCTCTAGAAAATTGAGGGAACTGATAAATTTGTTTGATTTTGTTTGCTATTTGTCATTGCCTTTTCTTCGATTTAAAACGAAACCTTTCATTTCGTCTTTGCACTCCGGCTGTGAAGCCATGGAAGTTTGTTGACTTCGTTCACTTTTCATTCTTATTATTTGTTGTGTTAAAGTTCTAACCCATTTCTAGCCATAAAGAGAATGCAAGCACATCGTATATTATATATATACCCCTTTGTAGGTATCTAATTTTTATTTTATATTTTTAAAACTTATCGAAGATGGGAGTTGCTTGTAACTTGGAAACGAGTGTGCCAGTTCAGAAACTTCTCTAGAGCGTAGCTTAAAAGGGAAATGTGATTTTTTTTTTGTTTGTTTACTAGATTCTTTTTATTTATATAGTTAAAAGGGAGAAAAAAAGAATGAGAGAAAAAAAAAGTCAACAGGTGCAAGAGGAAGATTTGTATTTTGTACAGAGCAAGGAAGTAAAGACGATGATCTGTTGACCACGTGCCTGTCGTGATAGGTCAGGGACTGAACTCACAAGTTGGATTACTTAATTTTTTTTTCTTTCTTGGATTACTTGAATTGATTTCAACTTTATGCATTGCATAATATGATTTTGAAGCCAAAGTGACATGGTGGCATGCATCTCAAGGTTAATCAACAAAGCATAAGGTTGTAGCAACCTGCCAATCTGGCTGTGACTAAGCTAATGTCTGAATCATGGGGTTATATTATTATTTTCCATTTTTATTTTGGTTGGTTTGTGATGTTAAAGTCTGCATATAAGGTTAATTGACGTTGAAAATATAATAAACTCATTAGAGAGTTGGTTCATTTAGATTATATTCAACTAGCATGTAATTGTATTGAATGATATGCAACGCCGAACAATAAGACACTGCAACAGTACATACTGCGTTCTTTTGCTTTGCAGACGCTTTACAACATTCAGGTACAGTGAATGCTAGCAGAAAGTTTTGCCCTGTGGTGGCATCGGTTCCCCTGTTTTCCAAAGTCTGCTAGTCCTGTTTTGCACCTTGAAAACCCTTGCGCGATAGAATTAATTTTTATTTTATTAGAAATTTAACTGTGACACGAGTGCTTTCTTGTTGCATGAGTGCTATCTTATTACCCGTTTCACTTGGTGACGAGTTGCAACGCATGATGAACTCGTTTTGGTGGAAGTCAAATAGAGGCACGGGTCGAGATATAAAGTGGTTAAGATGAGAGCGCATGACAATAAGGAAGGAGCATGGAGGTATGAGATTCGATGACATGTATGGCTTTACATGGCAATACTAGGAAAACAAGGTTGGAATCTTTTAACAAACCAATATGCTATAGTGACAAAGATTCTCAGAGCTAGATATTTTTCTCGAGGGGATTTCTTGAAGGCACAAGTTGGTAGTAATTCAAGTTACTCATGACATAGCATCTGGAGTTCATGGGTGGTGTTGAAGAAAAGTTATAGATGGCATATTGGAAGTGGTACCTTGGTGAATGTATGGTCTAATAAGTGGCTTAGAGAGAAAGAGAATGCTTATGTTCAAACAACCCTCCATTGCTAAAGCAGCCCGAGTGTGAATGATCTTATAGACACAAGTAATGTATGTTGGAACCTTGATCAGCTTTCAATAATATTCGACCCAAGGGACCAGGATGCAATTCGAAGAATGCCCCTAGTATCAATGAATGTAGAGGATAGGCGGATTGGTGTAGGAGTAAGGATGGTAACTTCTCAGTAAAATGTGTTTATCATTGTAATAAGGAGGATATCTTGGAGGCTCAATCCCTTGCAGTGCCTGGAAAGTGGAATGCGATTTGGAAGTTAAAGGTTCCCCCACATGTGAAGGTGTTTTTATGGCATGTTTGTAGGGACTATTTGCCAACCTGAAAAGTCTCAGGTCTAATGGTGTTGAATACCCAGGCATGTGTGTCTTTTGTGAAGGGAACCTAGAAAATTGTTGGCATCTCTTTGTGGGATGCTCTTATAGCCAAGCATGCTGAGAAGCTAGTAGTCTTTGGGAAGACATATTGCCACACCTGGATCGAGCATAAAGTTTTATCAAGCTTGTCTTCAGGTTGCTGGCAAATTTACCTGAGCGTTGTAAGACCGAGTTTGTGATGCTGCTCTAGAGTATTTGGAGAAGGAGGAATGACTAGCTATGGGAGGAAAGGATAGTAACTGCAATCCAAGTTGTGTTTAGAGCTAAGGAAAGCCTGTATGGTTGGTTTTGAGCAAGGTGCTGGTTGGGAGCCTCAAATGTAATGTTGACGTGGTATTTTTCCATGAGATAGGAGGTTTTGGAGTTTGGTATGTCTCAGAAACTCACATGGGCATTTCATTAGTGCCAGAATTAGTTGGCAGGCGCCCTTGCCAAGCATCCAAGAAGGAGAGATGCCGAGCCTCTTAGTAGCTCTCCAATGACTGATAAGCATGAATGTTGTCATGGTGGTAATAAAACTGGACTGCAAGACAGTTGTGGATGGGATCGACTGCTACAAAGTGGACTTGACTGAATTTGACATCATTCGTGTGCAATGTAGGGAGCTCCTTATTAATAATCTAAACTCTCAAGTGGGTTTTATTAGGAGACAAGCAAACTATGTGGCTCATACTTTAGTTAGGGCTCAAGTTTATATGCTAGTCCCCATTTTTATTTTTTATTTTTTATATTATGTTCTAGCTTGCATTCTAAACAACATTAATATGGAAATGCTATGAGTTTGTTTCGGTCAAAAAAAAAAATCTATGAATTCTAACTTTTATACTATTCAAAAACATATAAGGCAAAGACTTTACAAGTAGTTAGTTGCATAAATTTAATATCTTAAGATTTTGTATTAAGATGTGGTGTTTGTTCTAATTTTATTATTTTTGTAAGTTTATTTTTATCGATATTATGAATTCTCTTTCTTCCAAAGGGATTTGGATTTCCTACCATCGTTTATATTATGGTTTAAAAAGAAATCATGCACGATTTTCAAATGATGACTATAGTGATTGTAGGATAAAGTGACCACATGAATCTAATCCCTTCCATGGAAAAGGATATCTGAGGAGTGGTTGATGAATAAGTGGATATGGCTATCAGCTTTCTCAAATCTATGGAACATTGAAAAAAGAAAAAGGAAAATGAATGATAAAAAAGACCATATTTTATATTTCACTTTAAAGCCTAAACTTTGGTTCGAAGAATATTTTATTACAAGGTAAACTACAATTCCGAGAATCTTATTTTTAAGAATATTTATTTCCCTCCTTCATACATGAGAATATAGTTTTTAACTTTTATTCACTAATTTTATTCTCAGACATCTTTTATACCTGATAATATTTTATAAAAACTTGTATCAAACATAAAAAAAGAACTTTTATTCTCATATCCATATTTCTAAAAATATTAAAATATAATTTATACCAAACACTACTCCTAAGTCTTGATTTTATTGAAGTTTTCAATTTTTTTTTCCCACTTTGACCCAATTAGATGTAAGATGTTCAATGTGTATAAAAATAAAAACAGCTAAATAAAATGATAGAGAGATAATACAAAACCTGTAGTTTGTGGGCCATCTTCTCGCTCTCAGGCTCAGCCAGCCTGCATTTTTTTTCTTATAAAACCAAATAAATAGGTCAAGGCTGGCGGCGGAACCCAAGTTGTCACTTCTAAATTAAACATAGTAATGATATATATCCAGTTATGCTTGATATGGAGCATGACAACATTTGACCTGATGAGCTCATTATCATATTAGAATTTCCTAGATACATATTCTTGCTGGAAAAGGGGAATTTATCAAATTTGATAAACGTCTAACGAGGCCCTTTATTAAAAGTGAATGAGCTATTCGAGTTCATATCAGCTCCTCCCTGTTTAACAGCTAATGTTAAATAAACAATAAGCAAAAATATTACTTTCTTTTCTTTCATAATTAAATTGACTTGAGTGAAGTTATATCAAAATATTAATTTTCACCAGATAAAAAAACAATATTTTTAACAAAGCCATTAAAATTTAATGGCCATAAATTGTATGTTTTTTGTATTTCTAAAAACTCTAAATATCAAAGGTGGCGTCTTAAGAAATACTGTGCTTTAGACCTGAATTAATTTTTAAATAGAAATCTTACTATTTCTTTTTAAAAAAAAAAATTTAATGCAGAAGTTAAGCATCCGGAATACATGTTAAGGTTTGATGATGGTGACTTGACATATACATGTTTAATTAATGATCCACCTATCCACATCATGGTACATCTAGTTTTAAGAAAAATGCTTGATGCAAATTTTGTAACCTCACATCAATTTATATGTATTAAAATGTAATATCAACTATGATAAATGACAAAATAGGTTTTTTTTACCTCTATGATATAATTTGTTTAGAAAATTACCAATCTTGTACAAGTTGAAAAAAATTTACGTATTTGGAATAAGTCGTATATGATATGTACGACTTTGAAATTGTATATGCCATATACGACTTCACTTTTTTTTCCTAATAAAATAATGGAAGTAGTATTTCCAATGTACTACTTTTGTTAAAAACAGAAAATCTACCTGAATCCGGAGTAAGTCGTATATGAGAAGTAAGACTTTTATATGTATGACTTTAAAGTCGTATATCTCATGTACGACTCATCCCAGATAGGTAAATTCTTTTTAACTTATACTAGATTGATAATTTGCTAAACAAATTACACTATAGAGGTGAAAAAAAGGATAAAATATGTGAAGACCGGAAATAATATGTTAAGTGTATGTTTAGCATCATTGTATTTTAAGCCCACAATTTGCGAAGAGGTAACTTACTTGCCACGTGTAGTGCTATTTAAACAACTTTATTTTTAATACATATAATCTAATAAGGATTAGAGACTCTAGAGTAGTATACACTATGAGTGTACAAAAATTTATACTGACATTCACTAATATTTTGATATATATGCTTTTATTTTAACAACTTAAAGAGAGAAATAACAATAATGCTGATTTATCAAGATATTATTGAATGTCTGTATAAAAATCCATTAATACATATAATATAATAATACATTTAAAAATTACTTTTTTTTTCTTCACATGTACATGCAATTCAACTCAGTTTCTCAATTGTACAACTAGCCTTTATGACATTTTATCAGAGGAGATTATATAAATCCAGCTTCATTACAGTTAAGTTAATCTGCATCTGGCTGAGCAAGAACTTCACAGTTCACAATGCAAAAAGAGATTGGAACATCCATTTCATAAAAATAACTGAAGAAACTAAACACCGCCATTTCATCACATATATGAACATGCCACAGCCTTTTCTTTTTGCTGCTTTTATTTATCAAACCTACTTACATATCTAGAAGGTAATTTCCATCTAGAGATAAGGTCATTACAGCAGATAGAGATCATGAACTGAACTACCCTAAGGAGTTTAAGGTCTTGTTTATTTGACAATATCTGTTCAACTTATAGAACTCCACCAACTATATAATTTCTAAGCACACATTGCTTCCGAGCTCTTCCATATAACTTGATCAGATATAGCTACATGAATCCTAATTTCATCATTCTGGATGGATTAAAAGTTATTGCCTCTTGGCATCAGATTCTTCAGTCTTTGCAAATCGTCCGCGGATTCTTGGTTGGCTGTCAGCAAGAGCCTTCCTGCAAGCATACTGAAACCGAAACACATCATTAGTTGAGTTTGGAATCTGCTGATAGGCCGAAAACAGCGCTAGAGAAGCTTGGTTGCAGAAGAAAACTGTGGTCAATGCATACTAAGCACGTGTTTCGATGCACAGTGGTTTTCCTTGAAAGTGCTTTTCCTTGAAGCTACTATGAGTAGCTTTAGGTCGAAAAGTGATTTTGCTGGTTTCCACCGTATTACCAAACACACACTAAACAACTTGAAACATATTAAGGGATTAGGTATGATCACACAAGCTGCCTCTTAATGCACTGATCTTAAAAAACAATAGCAATGGATAATGACACATTTGAAAGCTTAGATTAAGATTCCTAAAAGACATTACTCATCCATGACATATGTGCAACCTTAAACTCACCAAAGGAATGGATGGAAATAAATTCTAGAAACCCTTGGAACAAAAGGCAAAGATGAATGTCATGTTCTAAGCAGGAAGCACTAACCAATGATGTTTATCCATCACTCTTTCAATCCCATTATGTAAAGTAATGCATTCTGTAGAGAATTTTCAAGGCTTTTTACTTGTGAAATTCTTAGTAGAGGCATGGTGAAAGTATAGTTACCTTGATTTTCCTCCCAAAATTCCTCTTTGTCTTCTTATTCCTGTACCTGGAAAGCTTTTCTTGGCGTTCCTCACTGGTGCAGTTGCTGATAAGAAAAGGCCTCTCATGGGGAGAAACAATGTTCATATTACCATTACCGAGAGTCTGTCACAAAAAAAAAAAAAAAGTATCAATCATGCAGCCGCTTCCTGAGGAAATGGCCAGAAATCTAAAGATATTTTAGTGCATATAGATTTCATCATCCAGTTATGTGATGTAACATACTATACTTGTGTAAATCACTATATCTTGGCCAGTTTATTCACCCAATTGAGGAATAAATAACAGGAAAATTTAGTGCAAAAACTGTTTGTGATCCCGCCTTCAATCTTGTTGGGGAATACCACATAAAAGCATAAAAACAAACACCAATCTTCAAATATATCTTTCAAATCTTCAAACATGTCATTATGAATGGAAAATGTTGCTTGACCTCCATGCCAAGAAGACTTTCAACATACCAGCCACTATTCATGACAACACAAATCTTTAAATCAAATCTAGCAATTCTTTCAATCAAATCATCATACTCGCATCACGAACATGCCGCCTAACCTCCACATCAAGAAGACGTTTGACAGATCTGCCACCTATGCCGCCATCTCCATTATTAGCAAGACTTACGACACAAGGGCCCAAAGGGACCATACCATCGCCCAAGTCCTTGAAGCATTGGCTCTGATACTACTTGTTATGGGGCGATAATCTCTTTTATACTCTCATTCTCATTCCCATAACCCAACTGTTTCCCAATACAAGTATTTAGAGCACACCACCCTAACTCACCAAGCAATCTTACTTGGTCTCCAACCCTCTTCATAACTTCCTTAGTTTCCTATATAAAACAAGTCTCACATATCTATCACTTAACTTTTCAAATCTCACACATATCTGTCATATATCTTCACATATCTTCAATATAATAAGAAAGTATGGATAACAACCTTCAATATATTGGGGTGGAAGAAGATTCAGACAGGAGCCCAAGACATATTTTAAGTCCTTGATAAGGTAGTTATCATTTAGCAATCAAATTTTAATCTATTACTTTAAACGTGTTAGGGAAAGAAGCATAATTCTGAAACCATCAACTTCTACTGTAGTCAGATGTTTTTCTTCTATCAACTTATAAGTTTTCCTTGTAAGTTCTGTACCCAATACACAGAAAGAAGTCATGACCTTCTAACCTTTTTTAAGATGTTACCTTTATAACTTCAATTAATGTTGCTTACTTTCATGGCGGTTTAACTAAATTTATAAAAATCATAAGGCATAATACGAATCGGTTAAGTCGGACCTTTATATCTCCTTCACTAAATGATCTCCGCATGCCATAAACTGCATTGAAATCTATTCCTGGGAAATCAAGGAAAGCAGGCTTCATTGCAGCTCCATGCATCCAGTCCATTGAGCTCAAACTTACCGAACTATCGCTCTTCGGTAATGGCATGTCAGGAAGTGGTTTGTCTTCTTGAATTGAGTTCTCATCTATGTTCAGAGCAGGGATCTTGATTTCAAGAATCTCAGAGAGTGGTGATTCTATTGCAGCCTTTTCTAAGAGATCCTTATTGCACTCATAGAACACCTCACTCAGAAGCTGTTCTTTTTGAAGAACATCAATGTCTGTGGATTTCAGTCCTGCTGAGGAGACATCTTCCCCACAAGATATCATTGAGATTGCTGCTGTCATGGGATCAAGGTCCATGAATGGCTCTTCAATAATTGGTTCAGGTGCTTTGAACAGATCTCCCTCTGCTGCAAAATCATATTCTGACATGGCAGAAGATTGAACAAGGTCACTCTGCATTAAAGGAAAAGAAAAATAAGCAAAAAAGTAGTTAAAGGTGTAATTCAGTTATAGAAACCAAATCAACTTCAATTATTAGATCCCAGCAAAAAAAAAAAGGAATGGAGAACCAGAATATAATGAATAAAAACAGAAAGTTAGCTTTAGAACACAAAAAAGGGCAAGATGCTAAATAATGACTCAGCATTAGACAAAATTATGAAAGGATAATTATAAAGAAAAATTGACAAATGTTAAGTATTATTCTTGTAGCAAAAAAAATAATAATCATAATCACAACAACTAAAGGAATGGACATATGACTTGGTTAAGCTATATCCACTACTCACTTTGTTATGAGAATTTAACACTTGTTTCCAACAGGATATATGTCTAACCTTGATCATATTTCTATCATCTTGTTCAACTTACAAATGAACTTGTTTTAAGATGGGATTCCTGAGATCAATGATGCTATAAGTTTTCATGATAATATTGCATGATTCCATTAAGTAAAGTGGTTCTTAAAGCCACTGTCCAGGTTATGAATTTCTTAGAATGGGCAAAAGATCCCACTTGCAAGTCATCTTCAGCCTATTACAACATGGTTTTTTTTTTTATATGTGATTACCAAATGGAGGTTGTTCCTCAGCTTTTTCATAAAGAGAAAAAGAGAGAGAAACAACAAAAAAAGAAAGAGAGAATCTATCTGCTATAGTGAGGTGACAGAAAAAAGCTATATGCCAGTAAGAGACTTGAGCAAGGGCCTTAGAGTTTCAAGCACAATTCTCCCTTGTAATCAGAATTTAATATATTGTAGGTGAAATGATAAAAGAAAAAGAAGACAAGGATTTTCTACCTTTTCATTTCAGTACAATTCAAATACCACATACAATAGCAGAAAACTATATTCATACTGCAAAACAGAAGCCTTGTGTAAGTCTCAACCCGTGTCTAGAAATTTCAGGGTCTTAGTCTTAGGTGACAATATAGCAATTAACAATGAATTTATTTGGCTTAATTGCACTTTTGGTCCTTCAACTATTAGCTATGTGTGATTAAAGTATGCATGGCCCTAGTGTAAGTGAAAGGTGATAATCCATATTCTGCAATTTCTGCTGAACCTTCACATGGAATATAAGGGCTCACTAGATTCAGGTTATTTGAAGAAGAAATATATGCCTATAAAAATATCTTAAACTGCACAACTTTGAATCTTAACTATGCCAATTAATTTGGCCAAGCTTCAAGAAATATCCTTGTGAATCCCCTGAACTAGGCATGGATTGCCTGCCTTTGATAGGACTAGGAGGTAAATTAGTCAAAGTGCGTGTAAACTGGCCCACACCACCTTGCCACCATAGTGACCATACCAAGAAAAGGAAAAAAAAATCTTAACACGTGTCTCACCTTTCCTGATTATTACAAAGGCACATAAGCCCTTGCCTCAAAAACATTATTACAATTTTCAATGACCAAATATGGAAAGGTATTATGATTCTTTCCTTTTATTCTTTCCTTAATTTCTTCTTCTTTATTTTTTTTCTTTTTCCACTCATATGTTATGAGATAGAAAAGACATAAAAGCAAATTTTAATGAACTTTGTACATAAGAGTAAATTTGATTTTGTATCTTTTTCCGAGATAATAAAAAGAGAGTACACAGATCCGAAAAAAATAATAATCTATTTTTATCTTTTAAATAACAGGAGCAAAAATAGAAGTACTCTCTCTGGACTCAATTGTAAGAAAAAAATACCTATATTTTGTGGACTCAAATATAAGTAAAATCTAACAAACTTAACTCTATTTAATGTCAGTGTTCCAAAAATCAAGAAAATTAATCAAGCCAACTAATTCTCTTTTTAGTTTTCCAAGAGCATTACACACTCCCTAGACAATTAAAGAGGATAGTTTAGTAATTATAACTCATTTTTTTTACATAAATCAAAACAATTAAATTAAATTAAATTAACTAACTTCCTCAATAAGTGTAAAATTAGTTAATTTTGCTTATAATTGAATCCGGAGGGAATACCATTCCGTAACTGTATTTAGTGCCCGACAATACCATGAAAAAAATTATGAAGTTGAGCATTAACCAACCCCCTTTCATGTAACCTTTTTCCCATACCATATAAAGAGCGAATAAAAGGCCTTTTCCCTCTTTAATATCCCCTTAGTGCAGCACAAAAAGACCAACCCCACTGAGAGTTCACACAAGGAACTTAATAAAGAAATTGAAGAAAGGTTATAGAACACGGAACTATCAACAAGGAAAACATTTTTTATTTGTACTCTTTTTCTCACACTTTTCCAGATCCAGCATATGAATCCTACCCCAGTTGTTTCCACTTGCACCATTACTATAGAAAACAGCATTCAGAAAAAAAGGGAAAGTGCAAAAAATCAAATGAACAAACAGATATCACATTTGAAACAGTTTGGTTATCAATTTTCCTTCTTCAGCTACAAAATCAACAAAAAAATTATTTTACAAAAATTAAAAATGTTAGAAATTAAAAATATAAGTACTAATATAGATATAAGCGGATGAAAAACTTGGCTTAATTCAAAAAACTAAGTAACCCATTTTCTGTTGCCCCACATAGAGCCATTCAGGGTATGGAACAAAGGGCAGAGCAAAGGAGAGAAGAAAGTTTGAAAATTTATTGATATAAGGAAAAACCCATCAAACAAATGCAGACAAACAGAGCACAAAAAGAGTAATAAGCAGAGATAGTATGAGATAAAGAGAGGAATTGTAAAGTACCATTGAAGCATTGAACTTCTGGTTTTTGCAGTACTCCTCAAGTTGATGAAGCTCTTGAGAGAAGTCCTGCAAGTATGGAAAGAGAAGGCCTGTCTCTGCATACATTTCTCCAGTACAAGAAACACACTTTGGAAACTCTAAGCTTGAGTGAGAGATAGATAGGAATCTGTTCCACAGAAAACAGGGGAAAAACAGAGCAAAAGAAGCACAAACACTCAGGTACTAACACAAAGAGCAGCAAAATGTGTGGGACAGATAGAGAGAGAAACCAAATAGGTGTAGAGGGGTTTGAGCTTTGATGATTTTGGCACAAGCAAGCAAAGTTATAATAATATATAAACATAGGGAGTAAATAGTAAGGCAGTAATTTGAGCACACTTGTAGAAGTTTGGGAATATGATGTAAGAAAATATATTAAATAAAGACAAAGTAGGAAAAGGACACCACCATTTTATAATGCAGTGTCCCCATGTCTCTGGTCATGCACTTTATAAAGAAAGGAAAAAAAAGGTTTTGTTTTTTATGACTTAAATATTTTGTAGTATTATATTTGCAAATTGTTGAGGGTGATCAATTGCACCAGGCCAATAATCAGTGGACTGTGAGGTGTGGACATATTATGGTGGTGATGGTGGGCTTGAGCTGAACAGTGATCATCATTCATCAGTCATCAGTAATCAGTAAGTGCAACAGAAGGGCAGTATAGCCATTGGCTCACATCACATCCAATGCTTAGAGAAGACAAAACCAGTCGGACCCAATGGCATTTAGTCCATCAAGGTTTGTGAATTGGGTTCTATTATTTAGGTTAGGACATCTTTAATGGGCAATATTTAAGTAGTTATGTTATTTCGACAAAAAAATTTGAATATCGTATGTGATATATATATATATTTATCTCTATTTCTTACTTATTTTTTATCTTCTCGTATATACACATTCCAAGAATACATAAAAACAAAACAAAACAAAACAAAAAAAAAAACAAATGGACATTGTATGGTGTCCAATGTCCATGTTTTTGTATTCAAAAAATATTTACCATATTTAAGTAATCATTTTGGGTTAAATACCTCTTGTTAAGAGGGTCTTAGTATGTCACATAATTTTAAGCAGCTCACTCACATCTTGTTTCAATGGACAACACCTAAACAACCATTTTGAGTTGCTTATGTTTTATTAATAGGGTCCTAATATGTCATATAATATTTAAGGAGCTCATTCAAAATTATTTTTTTATTCATAAGTAACTCACCCTTTGGGTTCCTTATATAAGCAGAGACCTTATTTTAAGCAATTCACACTACTAGATTAATTCCAATGGGGAAAAAAATTAAGCGATGGTTCCTTATATGTAACATAGATTTAAGAATTCAACATGCAACTCCCAATGTCCTTAGGGTATTGGTTGAAGATTTTAATAAAAAACAAAAGTTTTATTGAAAAATTAAATATAACATTTTTCAAAAGATTGAATGCATCAATATCCAATGAAAACTTTATTCTATTGATTCTTTAACCAGTGTATTTAGAGCACTAATTAGTAGTTCCTAATTTTATGAGTTCTACTAATTCTCCCACTGATTCTCTTGATTATTTAAATTAAAAAAAATTAAATTTTTTTTATACTTTTAAAATTTGAATATTTTTTTACGTTTAATATTTTTTGTATTTAGTAGTAGGAGATTTTTCGTATTAAGTTGGATGATAAGAGTTTTGGTAAACTTAATTTTCATTGAAAGATAATAGTAAAAAATCATCAATAGGACCTCCATGAATGGCTTTAAATTGATCATCCTCTACATCATACGAGAGCCAGAAAAATGGGTCGGCTCAATCGAGTATGCCCAAATAAGCCGGATAAATTGTAGGATTTTGACAATAAAATTTGAGTCTATTTTAATTTTGGGTCTTTTTTGCTTGACCCGATGAAGCTCGAACCCGCATCGGGCTCGGGCATCCCAATTATTTTTATAAATTTTTTTTTTCATTTACCTAAAAGTTTAATAATGATTTTTTATTATTATAAAAAAAAGGCCAAAACGTTGTTTCAATAGAGTCATACAAATACGACGACCTCACGATCCCAGTCCAGAGTCTCCACATTTTTAGTATCAAAACCTAAAGTCCTAATTAGAAGATATTGTGCATAACCTTTAGATTGATAAGCAATTTCGGCTTTCCCATGGGTCCTTTCCAGTAATATTATTCGCTTGGTGTCTTTGTATTTCCTTGATATATGTTAATTAGAATATCTTAAGTTTTCATTGATTTGTACATCAATATTTGTTCATTAGAAAAAACTAGAAGTAAGAATGTAACATTTAGCATATAACCGGGCCAACCCGAACAAGTCTGCACCTTACATATAGGGTTGGGTTTGGACACATATTTTATAGCTCATATCGATTTCGATTTTCGAGTCTTTTTTTACCCGACCCGATAAAGCCCGAACAAGCATCGGGCTGGTAAGCGGTGGGGCGAGTAGCCCATTTTGCCACCTCTACTTCAAACTTCATCATAAAATAGTTGTGATGAGGGAGACTCTTCGAGAAATTTTAATTAGTGGGGCAACATCATACATTATAAATATTTTTACAAAAATAATGATATCATTATCATCAAGCCAAAAATTGGAGATTATAAAAGCAATCTTCACTATCACCAAATCCCCAATGATACCTAACTCAAGTGACAATATCTCTTACATAAACTATATAATTGTATATCAATTTTTTTATTTTTATTTTTTGAAAATATCTCATCTTTTTCTGCGAGTTTTATGTTCAATGTTATCAAAAAATATTTCTATCTATATATGTGGCCATGGGCTGCAAGGCATTGGAGGCAACATTTATTTTTTAATGTGGGTAAAAAAAATAGCTTGACATTTAGCATTTTTGTTTTGTGGGGGCAACTGCCCCCGTACTAATATAAGTAGGTTCATCTTTGGTTGTGACTAGCATGTATAATATCAAGTACCTTGAAGCTAATTTGCTTAACCAACAATTTGATTGTTAAAGCATCTCAATGGATACAAAGCTCTTTGGTAACTTAGATCATATATGTAGACCTTAGGCAACAACTTATTACATTCCACTTAAATGTTTTAAAATCTGTAAAACGTGCCTCCTCCTTGATCCGAAAAAGAATTTTCTATCTAATTACACTGTTCTTAAAAGAGACATATTGACATGACACTCCCAGCATTAAACAGTAACTCACACTAATATCAATTTTTTTATTTGGATTCTTAATTTCATTTTATTCTCTCATGCTTTCTCTCTTGTCATGAGAAAGAAAGAGACAATCAAATTTATTTTTTTTAGAGATCACTTATGTTTGATACAAAGCTCTTTATAAATTTGTTAATGTACATCTATTCATTTTATAGAAGGCGTATATTAACAAGCTGCACTTTACTTTAATATATATGGGGTAAAAGTTTATGCCAAATATTTCTCTGTGGGTGCGTTCCGATAATATTCTAAAAAATATCTTCAGATATGAAAAAATATTTTTTTCTCTGTTTTTTTCATATTATCAGAAGTCGTTCTTTTAACTATTTAAAGAAGATTTCTGTGCAATTCTTTTTTTGACTTTTTAGCCCCTTTTAATACCAAAAAAAGAAAGAAAAAAAAATTGATTAATTTTATTTTTTTATTTCAAAAATCTTATTCAAACAATTAAAAATGTTTAAGAAAAGTATGTTTTCCATTAATTATATATTATCTTGCCAGAAAGTACAGATAAATGCATAATAATGTACCAAACGGACCCATACTCCTTATCTCAGAATTGAGACATCCAATTTCCAACAGGAAGCCATCTACATCAATACAACAATCATTATAGGAAAATTGGGGGCTATTAGTTCCAGCAAAACATGCCAAAATATAGTTGTACTTGACTAAATTTGGAGATGAGATCGGTAAAATAAATTAATAAATTAGGAAAATCTTTTGAGAGTGGTTGGCGGGGATTCGGATGATCTCCGGCCACTCCAACTTGAGCAGCTGTTTTTCAATAAAAACGTAAGTGGGTCTTGGCAGGAGACACATGAAAGGATCCAGAGTGATGTTTTTTTTAAAAGAGTATCAATAGTGATGTTAAGAATGCATATTAATAAACAGATTGATTAAACACTTATTTAATAAGATATATTTTTTAAAAAATAAAAGGTTATTTAGCAATAAGCTAGTAAACGGAATTTATTTTCATGAATTTTTCTTATAACCTTATTGAAATAAGTTAAAAAAAATTTATAAAAAGGTCATAAGTTATTTTTACGATTTGATGTGAACAAACCACTGGTAAGAGACTCAATGTTGGACTTAATTTGTAAACTTGTGTCTGTCTAACTTAGTGGTCCAGCCAAAAAAAAAAAAAAACACTTAGTGGAAATAATTTATTTAAAAAGAAATTCAATGGTGGACTTAGAAATGGGTGAAAATATTTTTAAAAAAAAAGTGCGCAAAATTATGAAATATGAATAAATAAATACCGAGGTCTGAGAGTCATAAGTAATAAAATACAGAAAATTGTTTCCTAAAATTTCCTGAAAATTATCTAAACATTTATTTACAAAGAAAATGCATAAAATTTTTACAAAGTTGGTTCAAGTGGTAAGTAATTTGAAAAAGTATGAACCAAAATTCTCAGCAGCATCCAGTGAAGAATGCGTGTATTACATTGGCATTATTTGGCATTATTTCCCATATTTTTGGCATTATTTTTTCATATGAACCAAAACAATGACTTTTTTTTTTTTTTTGAAGCAAAACCAAAACAATGACTTAATACATTGGTATAATAAACTATTATACCAATGACTTAGTATTACATTGGGATAATAAACTAATGGAAAATGCCAACAGGTACGTTTAGGGCACTCGTTAAAGAATCAAGAAAAAAAAACATTTGTAATGAGAATTGATATATTTAATATTTGAAGAAGTTAAATATTTATTTTTTCAATAAAAATTTACCTTTAAAGATTCTTCAACGAGTGTCATGACCCTAAACTAATTAGACCTTAATTGCGTGTAATTTGTCTTTCAATAATGCCTGAGCAGGGCTAGCTATGAAGAAATTTAATAAGAGAACAAAGAGAAAAGAAAGAAAGAAAGAAAAGATGGAGACAACTTATTATGGCCGCGGTGCCTAATAAGTCATAGCATGCCGATTGATAGTTGCATGGAGTCCTTTTCAAATGCCTAATGGGATCTGTTGGTTTCTAATTAAAAGCAGGTAATGATCACCTGGTTTTAGATAAAAAGATTTTCATTTATTTGATTAAAAATAAACTCTAATGTTTTTTTTTTTTTGACAAAAAACTCTAATGTTAAACCGAAGACTTTAATATAAACTATAACAAGAGGGGCCCTTCAACCTCTTCTGTAGTGTTCAATGATTAATATGAGTTATGATATTTGAACATAAAAAATTACTCCATCTGATCCTATATATAAGAGACAAAACCCTAGAACATACAGACCAAGAAAATACATTGAAATAAGCTATTTGTAATTAATATTCATATAAATTTACAAATTTAACCCTTCAATAATTAATGAACAAACCTACTTGTATTAAAAGTTGCACTGTCTCGTAAATATAAACCCTATTATAAATAAAGGTAAAATTGGAAATGAGCATTTAATATTTGTCAAAATACATGCATGTCTCTTATATTTTGGACCAAGAAAGAGTAGTCATTTGCCTCTTATAATAAGGACCGGAGGGAGTATTATCCAACACTGTATGTATATACTTTTCAGGACTTGTTTATTGTATTTTTTTTTCTCTCTCTTTATGTATTTTATCATTCTAAAACACCATTTAAATCTAGGGTATCTGTATGAGGTATCCATTTCAAATGTCAAAAAATCATTTTTGAATTAAGATCAAGCAAAGCGTGCCGCTTCAATAAGTAACTTTTTTTAGGGTCCCTTCAATTTGTAACTTAGCTGGTTATTGCACTAGTCAATTTTTCTTCCGAATACAATAACTTAATTAGAGTACAAAAAAATTCAGAGTAATTTAATTGGTATGTATTATTTTTGCATTTTCAACAAATAATAAATTATTGTATTGTTAAAAAAAACTAATTCATTTTATAACTATCATAAAAATTATACGTTAAATATTTTATGATTAGTTGACATTAATGCAAATTTTTTTTTTACACTGACAATGTATCAAAAAATTTAAAATTTAATTAATATTATTAGACATAAAACGAATTAAAAAGAAGGCAGATCAAAAAAAAATTTGATCAGAATTATCAGATTATACAAATTCTCTTTCTATGTGGTATTATGCCCCTATTCCCCCACATTCGCAAATTGAGTTTAAGAAACATTAATTTAGATGGTGTCAACCTAATTTTTGTCCGTTTGTCAAACTGCAAGCATAAAGTAAAGAATCAGTCTCAGTTACGGCAATTGAGAATAATAAAAAAAAGGGTCTTAAAGTAAAAGTTATTTTTCTATCGTGGATTCACTGGATTGAAGAAGTGTGTTTAGTAATAATAAAAATGGACGAATTTGTGCACTGCATAAACAAAAGAATGTCAACCCATATGTTCATACAAAAATGTCAACCCGAACACCATATATATATTTTTTGTCCCTGATTAGGAGTATCCCCACCAGAAGCATGGACTAATCTTCTACGAGGGAATTTTTTTTTTAAAAGCAAAAATATATGTATTTAATTAGAGTACAAAGGATGCCCCAAACCCGTATATATACAACATAGAAGTAACACTGTAACCAAGGCCGTGTACACTACAAGGCCATTAAGGCCACTGCCTTAGGCCCCCACCCCCATTTTTTTACTTTATACTATATAGTATATATATTAATGATAATTGATTTGGCAAGTGGTAGAGTAGTAAGGTCTAATTTCACGTATAGTGTATACGTTATTGAGATAAAAAAAAATTCAATCACAAGTAGTGTAATCATACACTCAGCTGAAGAATATTTTCGTATTGAATATTTTCTATCTATAATATTGAGACACGATTTGAACAATTTTTACAATATGAAACTATTTTTGGTTTTTTATTTTAATCCAATAAATGTAAAGCTTTAGATGAAGATGAATTGAAAAAATATTGTGCAAACTTAAACATTTTTTTAATATTTACTGAACATCCAGATAATGATGGTCTTGAATTTTTTTCAAAGTTAAAAGTATTCAGAGAAGTGTTAAGAGAAAAAAAAGATAATACTCCAATAAAATTATTAAATTAGATTAAAACTTTATAAATTCTTTTTCCAAATGTATCTATTACTTATAGAATATTATTCACAATACTCGTAACAGTTGCTACCGCTGAAAAAAGTTTTTCAAAATTAAAATTGCTTAAATCCTATCTAAGGTCAACAATGTTACAAGATAGATTGAATATATTAGTCATCTTATCCACTAAGAGTGAAATGTTAGAATGATTTGATTATAAAACTTTGATAAATGATTTTGCAACTCAAAAAGCTAGAAGATTAATAAGAAAATTGATAATTTATATAACATTAAGTCTCAATTTGCCTAAGGCCCCAAGATTCCTCTACACGGCCCTGACTGTAACCAGTCAACACCACAAGGAACTACAGGAACCGAACACTAAGGAAACCTGCATCTAAGTTTTTAAAGGATATACATAAAGAAACATATCCACTAATAGAAAAAATCAGACTACTCTAGAGACATTGCTATATTCTATGTGTTCCCAATCATCTAAGGTGTCAAACTGATACAGAACTTTGGATTGATGCTCCAATCCAAGTATGAGAAACATCCATATGCAAGGCATATGGCATCTGAAGGCAGGAAACCCCCTCCCAGTGGATTTCGCTCCATACGCATGAGCTGAGATTCGAACCCAATCTTAAAATTCTGACATAAAAGAAAAAGCCATAGCTAAAAGGACAAAATGATAAAGAAGAGAATTTGTATTGTATTCAGTACTGTCAATTGATGAATAACAAGTGCCAATACTATGTTATTTATAGTAAAGAGAAGGGTGTAATGTAAAGTAAAATAGTCACAGTCCTATAGGATCCTTAGCCTCCAATTCGTTACACCTGAGAGAATATTCTATTGTGGCCTGATAAAGGTGAATGCTGCTGTGAGGTGTGAGTGTTGAGTCGGCCAACTTTTGTAACGGCCTTTTCCTTCTCATTTCCTTTTGTGTCCAAGTGTGTAGTGGGATTTGTATAATTTAACACCCCCTGCAAGCTGGAGAATGGTAGTGGTCAATCATGCCCAGCTTGGAAATGAAAGGGCTAAAAGTAGGAGGTGGTAGAGCCTTGGTAAAGAAATCAGCAAGCTGTTCCTTGGATGGAATGGGCATCAAACGAAGTACACCATTCTACACTTTATTTCTAACAAAGTGACAATCAATTTCTAAGTGTTTAGTTCTCTCATGGAACACCGGGTTAGATGCTATGTGTATGGCACTGCTGTTATCACAATATAGGACAGGAGGTTGTGTACAAGTGAAGTGCAAGTCTTTGAGCAAGAACATAAGCCATTGTAATTCGCAAGTGGTAGTGGACAAAGCTCTGTACTCTGCTTCAGATGAGGAACGAGACATTGTTGGCTGATTCTTAGCTCTCCAAGAAATCAGGGAGGACTCAAGGAAGAAGCAATATCCTGTTATGGACCTCCTAGAGTCAACACATCCTGCCCAATCTGCATCCGAGTATCCCAATAATTGGAGTTTTGAGCTTCTTGGAAAGAGCAAACCATGACCAGGATTGTTCTTGAGGTATCTTACTACTCGACATACTGCATGGAAGTGAGTCATGGTTGGCTTGCTTAGAAATTGGATGAGTTGTTGAGTAGCAAAGGTTATGTCTGGCCTTGTGGTATTGAGATATAAAAGCCTTCCAATTAATCTCCTACATGTTTCCATATCATCATAGGGCTGTCCATCATCTTGGTGCAACTTGATGGAGATGTAATGGAGTCTTGACAGGTTTCGAGCCCAACAATCCAGACTCATATAGCAGATCAAGACAGTACTTCCTTTGGCAAATGGAAATTCCCAATTGAGAGTGAGCAACTTCTAGCCCAAGAAAGTATTTTAGAGTCCCTAAGTCCTTGATTCTAAATGAGGAATCAAGTATGGTTTTGATGCGGGTGAATTCTTCCAATGAGTTTCCTGTCAAAATTACATCATCAACATACACTAAGAGAGCTGTAAACTGAGTGTCATTGCTGAGTGTGAAAAGTGAATAATCTGCACTTGATTGTGTGTATCTTTACTTTAGTAGCAATGAAGTCGACTTCTCATACCACTTTCTACTAGCTTGCTTAAGCCCATATAGAGATTTCAACAGCTTGCATACCTGATTGGGCTTAGTACATTGAACTCCTTGAGGAACAACCATGTACACATCCTCACTAAGATCACCATGCAAAAAAGTATTGTTCACATCTAATTGATGGAGATACCATTTATGAATAGAAGCTAGTGCCAATAGTGTTCTCACTGTAGTTAATTTTGCCACTGGTGAGAAGGTGTCAAAGAAGTCAATTCATTCCAATTGATTGTATCCTTTGGCCACTAACCTGGCCTTGTATCTCTCAATTGTACCATCAGCCCTGTGTTTCACTTTATACACCCACATACAGCCTATTGGCTTGACATGAGCAGGTAAATCAACTAGGAGCCAAGTCCCATTTCTTTCTAGTGCCTCTAATTTAGTTTTCATAGCATCAGTCCAGCAATCAAACCTGCAGGCTTCTTGGTAGGATTGTGGCTCAGTGGTGTGTGAAATGGACAGAGAGAAGGCATGATGTGATGGAGATAAATTAGAAAAGGAATGAAATTAAGAGATGGGATAAGGAGTACCTGAGGTGACTGGTTTTGCTGATTTAGATGAAAGACTACACACATAATCTGCAAGATGAGAAGGTCCATGCCTCTGCCTTGTGGATTTCCTCACAGGTTCATCAGCTATTTATGTTGGTGTAGGCTCAACAGGTTCAATTATGGACTCTGTGAGTGGACCAGGTGAAGACTGAGGACTTGAAGTAGGATCAGGAGGATCAACAAGGTTATGAGGAGGTGAGGTGTGGATGTTGGATAGGTCTTTAGGATGTGAAGTAGGCTTGAAAAAATCAGTTCATGATGTGTCACATTTCTAGAGATGAAAATCTCCTTATTGTTCAAGTCAAGTAGGACAGCACCCTTGACTCCAACTTTGTAGCCTAAGAAAACACATTTCCTAGCTCTATTTGTGAGTTTTGTTCTGTGAGATTGGAGGGTGGATGCATAACACAAAGAACCAAAGACTTTTAGTTCATGTAAATTTGGCATTTTTTTTGTATAACAAGAAAAATGGAGTCTGATTTTTTAGGAGTGGGCTGGAAACTTGATTAATGATGAAGGTAGCATGGAGGATAGCAAAGGACCAAAACTGGTTAGGCAATTTACATTGGAATAACAGGGCTCTCCCCACATTTAGAATATGTTGATGTTTCCTTTCCACCCTTCCATTTTGTTGTGGGGATTCTACACAACTTGTTTGATGGATTATTTCTTTTGTGGCATAGTATTGTGGCATTAAAAATTTGGGTCCATTATCTGTCCTGATCATTTTGATTCTCAATTAATTCAATGACTTTTTTTACCTTTTCCCTTACTTTCCCTTGGATTTCATTAAGATTATCCATGTGTATCAGCTATAGTCATCTACTGCTGTTAGAAAATAAGTATGGCCATGGATGGATTGAATTGATAGGGGACCCCAAATATCAAAATGGATCAAATCATAAGGTTTAGCAGCTTGGTTTAGAATCAAATTGTAAGGTAGTCTTTTATGTCTAGCAAAGTGACACACGTCACATACACCTTTGGAATCAACACAAACAAAAAGAAAACAGAAATCAAAGAGAGCATCCTAGAATTAGATAGATGTCCTAGTCTAAAATGCCATAAGGCCTTTTCTGGTATGGTTTCAGTAATTGCTGCTTGAACATTGGAAGCATAGGTGTCCTTGTCATCAACAACAAGGTGGAATAGTCCTTCACATTTCTCAGCCGAACCAATCATCCTCAGTGACTTCTGGTCCTGTATAAAACAGCTTGAGTTATTAAAGAAAACTATGCAACCAAGTTCATTACATAGCTGTGAAACTGATATTTACTGAAAATTCAGGAACATAGAGTACATCAGTTATGCTGAAACCAGGGGAGAAAACAACAGTTCCAGCATACTTGGCAACAGAGAAATGGCCATTTGGCAATTTTAAATTTATAAGTCTAATTTCTTTATAGCAATCGAACCATTTTAGTGAGACACAGATGTGATCACTGGCTCCAGAATCTATTATCCAAGAGCCAATGTTACAATTATTATAAAAGGATGAGATGTTAACTGTCTTGAATTTCTCAATTGGTGTATGACCAATTTGAGCAGATGAGCTGACCTGATTAGCTGCAGTTAGTGATTGTTGCCCTATGCTGGAATTCTGAATTAGAGACAAAAGCTTCTCATAATGCTCATGGATGAAGATTGGTGGTGTTGATTTCACATCATCATGCACTGAGGAATCATCTCTCAGATCACGGCCATCATCAGTTGCATTGTTGGCTATTGAATTTGAGTTTTTCTGGAAGTGAGGGGAAGCCATGCTTTCTGTAACAAGTCTCCACAGTGTGTCCACTTCTTCCACTATATGTGCAGATCCTATTTCCAGGCTTAAAACCAAAACCCTGCACAAAACCCCTTCATCTTCCTTGTGGCGGCCTCTTATAGTCAACAACATTAACCAACACCCTAGTGTCATCATTGTTAGAGAAATTCCCTTGCCTCTCATGTTGAATCACCATGGAAAAGATCCTATTCATACTTGGCAAAGGGTCCATTAGCAGAATTTGGGACTTAACAACAACAAAATTATCATTCAGCCTAGTCAGAAATCGTATGGCATGATTCAAAGTATGATAATGCCTAGCATTTCTCATGGCAGCACATGAACACTTAATTGGGCAACTACAAGCAGGCATAGGCATGTAAGTTTCTAGCTCTTCCCATAGTATTTTCAATTCAGAATAGAAGTCAGTAACATTTAATGAACCTTGCCTGAGTACATAGATTTCTTGTTGAAGTTATGAGATCCGAATTATATCACCTTGTGAGAATCTCTCCTTCAGGTCATTCCAGACATCTACAGCATTTTCCAGGTACACTGTACTTTGTCCAAACACCCCAGCCACTTGGCTAAGGGACACAAATCCACCACTTTTACCAACCTTGGTTGGTCCTGAACAATATATATATAAAAACACACTACAAAAAAAAGAGTCATTTAGAGATCGATTTAGCCAGATCGATCCCTAAAACAACCATCGACTGGTCTAGGGACCGATCTAGCCAAAATTGATCTCTAAATTGTGTCTAAACGAATCTTTTTTTAGAGTTATATATATATATGTGTGTGTGTGTGTGTGTGTGTGTGTGTGTGTGTGTGTGTGTGTGTGTGTGTGAACTATAATGTCATATAGGTTTTAATGTATTGCTTCAAAAAAAAAAAAAAAAAGTTTTGATGTTCACAAATATAGTATTAAGGGGAGAACCCGAGTCAATCAATATGATATAGGTTTTGATGTTGGCAAATAGAGTATCACGGTATTAATTCAATAAACAAAATATTGGGGTTATTATATACTATTTGATAAATGCTATGTGACACTTATATTTGATATATGAGTGATATTGAGACATTTTATATATATTGAATATTTGATATAGTGGTGAATGATAATGTGCTTTATGTTAGAGGATATTAATTAAATACACATGTGTTAATTATATTTGATATATAACATAAGTTTAATGGACAAGCAATAATTAATTATATCTGATATATGTTTGTATTTGGAAATACAATAAATTGGTATATAATTATACTTGGAATTATTATTATATGCCTAAAGACATAACAATATTAAATATGATATGATATTATCTCTAAATATGTCTTATGAGATATTATACATGGCTTTGTGTATGACATAAAATGTGAAATATTATTATTATTTCTATACATTGAATTAATGCGATATAAATGAAAAATTTGTGAATTAGAAAAGTTCAGGTTGGAACAAGCAAAGTTATGATCCCAGAAGGACTAGATTGCAAAAAGCGGAAAAGAGTATCCAGAAAATCAAGTTTTTTTTTATATATAAAGAAAATCAAGTCTTTCAAGATGGGGACAAGGGGATTTTATTAACTGTATTATGTGTTTTAGATTCCCTTGTAAATGGTAAGTAAAGTTCTCTAATTAAAATTGGTCATACACACACATAAATAATCTTTCAAAATAAAACTTAAATGATTTTTAAATGAACTCAAATAAGTTATTAGTTTCGGTCATTAATTTTTTCAAATTCAAATTCAAATAGTTTTAATAGCTCTTAATATGCTTTAATGAGTGATCAAATCTAGAGCTGTTAAAGTTTTTCAATCAGCTACTTTAAATGATAATAATCGATTAGCATAATCGATTATATTATGTTGAACATGTTTTTAAATTAAATTATTTGGCTTTAATGAGTACTTAATGAGTAATTATTTCTCTAGCCATTAAGTATTCAAATTTGAATTTAAATAATCGATTATGAAGTTTGAAAAATCGATTATGCATTCTGAAGTACAAAACAGAAAGTTATTAATCAATTATGATAATCGATTATGTACAATTCCAGTTCACAGGATTTTAAACAGAGAACATATAATCGATTAGTCTAATCGATTATGTTGCGATTGTCTTAAGAAACACCTTGTTATTTGAGTTAAAATAATCAATCATGGGATTGAAATAATTGATTACTGTGTGACTAAAAGTGTTTTAAAATGAACTTAATCTAATTCCTATAGGCTTAATCTTTTCTCTATAAATAGAAATGATGGGCAGCCATTTCAGATAACACTCACTAATCTTATCTACACCAAAATTCTTTCAAAATCATTTTCTATCTCTCCCTACTACTCTCACTTTTACACTTTGATCATATTATATTGAGAGAGCTTTACACCATATAGGTGTTCTTATATTTGTGCTTCAATTTGTTTATCTGTACTATTAAGAGTGTTTTATATCGGTAAGAATCAGATTGACTCAAACCATCTTTCGGTTACCATTCTTACAAGAGATGGTATATCTCTTGTAGGTGTTTCTTGGATGTGATTTTCAAGTGTTTACAAGGGAGGTGATATTCCTTGTGGTTGGCAAGAGATGGTATATCTCTTGGGTTATTGTTTGAGGCTCTTTCACTGGAGGAGGTGATATCCCTGGTCTGTGAGCAGTGCTCTTCATTGTAAAGGTTCTAGTTGATCCTATTTAAAACCTAGTGTTGAGTGAAAACCCTTGGTGGTATTGCCTTCGGGACTGGACGTAGGCCACGTGGGTAGATTGTGGCCGAACCAGGATATATCACTGTGTTCATCTTCTTTCCCTATCTCTTTACGTTTCCGCCATTTACATTATCACACTTTACTTTATCGTGCTTTAATTTCAAACCATTTATTTTATCAAGCACTTTAATTTGAAAAGAATCTTTTATCCACCGCAAATTATGTTCTAGTTTTTAAAGGGTTTTTCAATTTATATAAAAAGAATTCGTTTTTATTTAAAACCCAATTCACCCCCAAGAGGGGTGATGGTTGCCATGGCCAACAATATATATATATATATATATATATATATATATTAAAAAAGGCATTTATTATTTTTGAAATTATATAAGTATAAAGTTTTTATACTATCAATCGGTCATAATTCATTATGTGTATGTCATTTAATGTAGTTATGATAAAAATCAAATATTTTTAATGATATATCAATTTATAATTGATTAAAAATATAAAAAATTATATTGACAATGTATATCAATTAAATACTTATACAAGTTTAATTTTGATATATATTATCATTATCAATGTAAAATATTTTACACCATCAACCAGTCATACCGTATTATATATGACTTTTGTGGTAATTATTGTGAAAGTCGAACATCTTAAATGATATTATATTACATGATCAAATAATAGTATAATTTTTTTTTTACATTAATGATATATTACAATTAAATCCAATATATATTTCCGATATAAATATATACATATATGTGTGTACGCATTATTGCCAACTTTTATTGATGAGAGAAAGACGTCCTCACGTGATTCGTATAGATAGCAAAATTGGAATTACTTCAATTATTCTGTTGTCAATAATCATTTAATGTGATTCATAAGGTATCACTGTATGCTTAATTAGCCTTCACACTCCTAAACATTTTGTTGGCAAAGAAATGCTAAGGAGTGTTGAAGCAAAACCTTATATAATTAACTATATGTAAGACAATAGACAATATATAAATTTTTTTGACAAGAACAATATATAATTTTGAGAAACATAATTTGGCCATATGCATAAAAGTCACTTTTTATAGCAAAAACAGTGTAAGGCTTATCCAAGGTCGGTCATGAGATTTTGGATGCCTTAGACGAACTCAGGAAAATGATACCCTCATAATCATTTGAAGATTGTCCTCCTTACATTTTTTGCTGTAAAATCTTTAATAATCCAATCATAATCAATGTTTTTTAAAAAAATCATTTTCGATAGAAATCAAAGCAAGACTATTTAATCTATATTGTGACATAGTAGATCGTAAATAAGATTTTAACGATTACAATTTAGAAAAACTTCTCTCAATTAATGCAACAGTAAGACAAATAAATTTATAAATTTTTATATAACATTTATATACTATATAAAATTTTACACTATCTAGTACCCCAAAAAATTGGGGCCCTGAGCGATTGCCCACCTCGATCGTGCTCAGGGCCACCTCGGGGTTATCACACTTAGCATACTAATCTCAATCCTACATATGACATATGACATGACAAAGTAAACTTCAAACAAAGTCATGGCTAAGGGGAATATGAAGCTGGGCTGTAAAGTAAATGGGGGAAAGCCTGCAAGGAATTTCAGCTACTCTCTTTTTAAAAGGAATTCAGAGAGATGCATATGTCCCTCTTTTCCTTCCTTTTTTGAGCAACTAGGAGGCATGGCATGTCATCTGAAGATGGCTCAGATAGGAGGGTACTAGTACTATAACCTTAAAGTCCCTAATTAGGAAAAAGGAAATTTGAGAAAAAAGGAACTCTCTAGGAACCTACCTAAAAGAAAAGGCTCTTTAGCTTGATGCTAGTAGTACTATATAGCACAACAAAGCTAATTTTAGATGTCCATTTCATAGCAAACATTTTGATCTAATGGCTTCATTACATGTGGGAGCTTGTGGGCAGCACCATTTGGCAGCTGCATTGAGTGATGTGTGTCCTTCAGAATTAGCAGACAAAGAAAGAACAAAGTGTCTGTTTGTTTCTGCAAAGTGCAAACTTTTGGTGCAAGGTTCACTTTGTGGTGATCACCACCTTTGTGGGTCTGAAACGTGCTTAATTCTTTTGGCCAGTGTGGCATGGTGTGGAATCTGTGAATTATGGTTTGTGTAATTTTTTTTTCCACTTAATTTCATGGAATCCAAAAAGAAATTGAAATTGTAGTTGTGAAGAATCAAAGCATGGGATTGGCTGCCAATAAATTGGTTGGCAGCAAAATTTACTGAACCCAGTTGACTTAACAAAAGGATGATTAGATTAGAGGAAGCCTTGTGAAATGAATTTGGTCTTTCAATTGCTTGTGTGTGTTAAATAAGCATCTTCTACGCCATGTCACCATTCCATTCCCTTACTTAACATGAAAAAGTAAACACACGCTTATTGCAGCACCCAATTTAGCTTGTCAGCTTATGTTTAGCTCAAACTACTGTGAACTGTACATGCACTTGTCTCACAATGTCTACATCAACCATAAACACAGTGACCTATATGAACATTCAGCGATCTCCATCTCATCACCCTATGTTTTTACTTTTTTGGATTCTTAAAAGGGTCCCATCTTGACACATCACTTAATTTTATTTTTTATAACTTAAGCAACTCATCTTTCTAATCCAGAAACTTCAAAAAAGTTTTTAAATGGATCCCACCAATAACCCCACATCCTTATATTCTATCAATAATTTTTCTCTCTCCTTCAATTTGGTATTTTTTTATTTAAAAAAATTATAAATGGCCCACACAGCATTTTAAGATGCGGTGCTTCTACAAGCACCTATTTTTGTTAAACACCTTTGCTAGAACTTGCTCCAACCATAGGTGCTTAGTAAGCACCGGTTCTTCATAAGGAAGAACCCCCACTTTTTTTCACCGATATCATGGCACCGCTTTCTCCACCATAAGAGTCACCATATGAT
Source organism: Echinosophora koreensis (assembly GCA_035048595.1). Taxonomy (NCBI): domain Eukaryota; kingdom Viridiplantae; phylum Streptophyta; class Magnoliopsida; order Fabales; family Fabaceae; genus Echinosophora; species Echinosophora koreensis. The sequence continues at coordinate 14,788,376 of JAPCYP010000001.1, forward strand.
CTCAGCTTTGAGCAACAATGTTGATCTCCAAAACTCATGTAAGAACAAATTCCAACTTGGGTTTTCGGGTCTCCAAAATTTTCATTACTTCGAGGAACATTGAATTGAAATTAGAAAATAGGAAAGGGGGAAAAGAACAAAAATGTTTGCGCGTGTTAGAGAGAGAGAGAAGCTGGAAGGGACCATCTCATAAGTGCTTTGTCTTTATAGAGAAGTGTCATTGGAATTGCTTCTGTAAATGGGCTCCTTCACACCCTCTTGAATGGCCCAAACTCAAATCACTTTCTAGTTTTTAGATTCTTTTGGATGTTAAATATTGATATGATGGGTATGAAAGGGAAAGGAGAGCCCTGAGAGTGGCACTTCAACAAGACAACTGGTCGAAACTGACCTGAAACTACTAAAGTTGAGTGCCACTAGAGTCTTGTCCATCATGGCAACTTCAAACCCACAACCACGTTCCAGAACTTACTGTGTGTTTATTAAAATTTGTGTGAATAGTATCGTTACTAAGATTTGAGAATAAAGATGAAATTACAAATATTTACTACTATGTAATATAATTAATTCCGATTATTTTTTAATTTTTGTCATTATTTATATTTTGGTATCTTTTTTATTTTTTGGTACCAAGGGTATCTTTCAGCTGATAGCTAAAGAATTGAACCCCTGACATTATATTTAAGGAACTCGATCATCTACCAACTATGCTGGACCTTGTTGGTTATATTTTTGAATCATAAAAAAAGTTAAAAAAAAAAACGAATGTCCATTAATACACTAGGTTTTCTTTTTTCGTGGATAGTTTTTTTTTTTTGACAAAAGAAAAGTTAAGCAATTTCATTAACAATAAAGAACACAATACATCTGGTAACATCATCACGAATTTGGAGAATAGTAATATATGTAGCTACCCTTAATAAAGAGTGAACTTTCCTCCTATCAAACTCTACCAAAGAGTTGTTAACATAAGATGATAAAAGACTCCTACAATTTGAAATAATAGCCTTATAATTAGCTTGGTCCTCTTGAAGGAGACCTAGGACTTCCTCTTTTTGCACCTGGTGTCTAGGAGAGTAACTATAAATTTTAGCTTTGAAGAAATATAGTCCCTCATCACGTAAATTGGGATCGAAGTCGATGCTTCGAGCTACCTGTAAGAAAGGCTCAATGCATAATCAATTGTCTTTAACTTTATTTGCATAAACTAAAAAAACCAAAATTGAAAAAAGAAAACGATAAAATATGTCTGGCCAATAAACACCAAAAGAGGTATTTATGAATAAGAACTGCATACAGGTTACTCATGCCTCGACAGTTCCAACTAAGGATACTTATGGCTTCTGGTAGGTTCTATAAAGAATGGAGAGGAGAAACAATTCCTTCATCTTCTTCATCTAGCAACGATAGAGTCTCACAAATTAAGAGAAAAACATAACTCTCATAAGTGGAGAGAAAAACATAATACTCCTGAAAAGCATACTCATAAAAGTGTGGCTTTTTTTCTGTTTTTTTGAGGCTGCGCAGCAGGAAATCGAGGCAGCTAGGGTTCTTGAATATATAAATCACACTTTTCCTGAATCTTTTTAGGCGCTTCGTGGATAGTTAATACACTAGTTTATATTAAAAGAAAATGACATTGCAACAGGCACCCCGCATTTCATTTGAGGTAAAATAGATTGAATTAAATCGCATGGGTGATTAGTATAACTTCTAAACTTTCTATATAATTTATACATACATACATTATTATTATTATTATTATTATTATTATTATTATTATTATTATTATTATTATTATTTAAAGCTATACATACATTATTTTTACATTATATTTTTTGATATTATAATATAATTATAGTTAAACTCAGTAATTATTTTACATACTTATCAACTCATACTGATTTTTTTTTTTCTTTTTTTGGGTAAAGAACTCATACTGATTTAAGTATTATGAAATATTTACACAAAAAGAAGTAATATGAAATAAAAGTGAGACACGTGCAACAAATTTTTTAATTCTAAATTCTAGCATGCGTTTTCTTAATAAGAATTACAACAATGACATGATGGCGACCTTCAAATAGCTAAGAGCATCCATGATAAAAGAACCATATTTAGGTTCTTATCTATCATATGGTGGGCTAAAGAATATAAGAACTTAATTTCCATTTTAATCCAATGGAAGAACCATGTTGAGTTCTTAAATGGGTCCCACATGTGACCCCATTTGCATTTTCTGGTTAGAAATTGTGACAAAATTATTATTTTTTTTTGGCAAAAACAGTTCTTTAAGAACCGTTCTACACCATGGCAACCACCTCATTTGCCTCCAATGAAAATTTTTATAAGAACAAGTTCTTATGTTGAATAATTACCTTAAGAATAATCATTGGAGTTCGTCAGTAGTAAACTATATTTTTGCAAAAAATAAAATAAAAAGAGCTATCAAGCAGGAAGGTACTGATTTTGCGACGCCACTTAATCTGCACCTCTCATTATTTGTCTACACATGTATGACACTAATAAGAGTGTTTCATAAGATGGGTGTATTCTACATTTCTCCACAATGTAATCATTTGTTTTTAATCACGTTCCCTGACATGAAATTCATTTAAACAATTGATGGATTCTTGATTTCAATTCCAAGCATCATCCATTTTAGAGATATATGTAGGTTGATTGCAAGAAGCTACCCCAATCAAGTAGTTGCCCATAAACAAATTAATTAAATATATATGAATATATGTAAAACATTTGAACTGTCCCATGTGTTACTTATAAAGGTGTTGATTGGTTTGGATCGACCCAATGAATGCGAAAATTTGAACCAAACCAAACCAATTGAGTGGGTTCGGATTTTTTTGATTTTCGGATCAGTTCAAACCAAATCGAACCAAATTTAATGTTAACTGATTCAATTCTCGGATTCAAGGATTTTGGAATCAAACCGAACCAATTATTATATTTTTATATTTTTTAATTTTTATCATTATTTAATATTCATATATATATATAATATATATATATATATATATATATTGATGGAATATTTATATGTATTTTTAATCTTTCTAATATATTCATCGGGTCCGAATCAATCCGCTATTGATCGGATTGATTTGATTCGAAAATCCATGTTGAGCTTTGAATCTGATTGGAGGACGGAATTTGTTTATTTGGGAATACCTCAAAGTCATGGATGCTCTGTTCAGTAATAAATAAGGCTGAGATTAGTATATTGCCAAACCTTTTTATCCCAAAATATCATACTTCACTCCCTCTTTTTAAAAGCGAGTTTTGTTATCCGAAAATCAATTTTTGGATACTATATATGATATCTCACACACACACCAATATATATATATATATAATTTCTTATTTTATTTTTTATATATACATATTTAAAAAATATAAAAAAAAAAACAAAAGAATAGCGTTAAAGCCTTGCATATCTCATTTTCAGCGCATTCAAACAATAACAAAATAGTTTTTTGTTGTTGTTTTGATAGACAAATATTAGTATTAATATTAACATGTTTTTTCCCTAGGTATTCTTTCTCATTCTCATATATAAACATTGTAGCCAGTGAGACTTAGTACTATCTGATATTATTGCGACTAAAATATATTCCAAACAATTTTTTTAAGTTTAAATTTTAGAATCTTTTTAAGAATGTGGCTCATTTTAGATTAATACCACACCTCGTGGAAGGATAAAAAAAAATCCAACACCCCTTCGCCTAAGCAATCATAAGCAACTGGTTTTTCAGTCCAATTTCAAATCACACCAATATATATTTTGATTTTTTCCAGGCCACTTGCATTATATCATAAAATATTATATAACGACTACCAGTTACATGAATAAACCTAGTCAACCTTGTTTCATTGTCCCTCTTTTCTTACAAGACAAAATAACTTTTTCCTCATTGGTAGCGTAGATTGTCTTAGCCCTAATCATGGAAGGCAAGGAGATACAGAAAATGACACAAGTAATAACCCAAAGTTCTGGGTTTTTCGTGGTGAGAGTTACAGCTTGGTCATGGACATGAACATATATGACACATACTGATTTTAGGTCACAATTTTAATTGTTTAATTGTTAAAAAATATATTATTCGTACAATAAATAAATTTAAAGTGAGAACTTTTTGCCAAATAATTAGATAAAAGTACAAAAGTTGAGAGTAATTGTTTTAATAAAACAAGTAATAATAGTTGTCGGATCTCTTGTTATAATGAATATAAAAACTGTAATCACATATACAGTATATATGTGTGCGTTAAAATGGAACAAATACGCCAAAACTGAATGTCCATTGCTAGTAATTTTGTTTGTGCTTGTCAATTGCCAGCAACCTTTATTATGACACATCGTCGTATGCATGCGAAAGCAGACACGTCATTTGAAATTATTGAAACCCAATGTGACTACTCTCAAATGGGACATGCATCCTTTTCTACAATTTTTTTGGATGTGCAATTAATTTTTATCTCTCTGAACAAAAACATTGAATTTGATATGAGATGGATAGCATCCGTTACTTTGTTTTTAACAAAGAATAAAAATCGAAGAAAAAGACGAATTGATAATTTGACGAAATGATACTTTTATAATTCCATTTATAAAAACATAAAAGTATTAGTTTAAATTATTATTTATGCCGAATTTTTTATTTTATTTTTTTGATAAGGATTTATGCCGAATTTAAATTGTTAAATTAATTAACGATTTATGCCGAATTGTTAATTAATAGACTAGAAAGTGTATAAAATTAAACGTAATAAAAATTGCTAATGTTCACAGCATTCTATTTATTGCTTCCGTGTATGGAAGCGCATCTGACTTTCAAATCATGAATTGCGGGGCTGATTTTTGTTAATGAAACCGATCTAAGTATATTTTTCATTTCTAATTAATTAAATTCGTTCTGGACAAATTTGTTGAGAATGACTTCCATCAACCATTATAATATTGAAGATTTAGCTAATTACTAATTAGTACTAGATATTAATTAAAAAAATTTAAAGATGAAAATTGGACTCGGACCTACAAGCTTTTTACCAGTTTTCATCTGCGTGGCTAGGTTTTAATATATAGTAAAATAGAAATCCATAATAGAAATACATGTAGGTATGGATATTTGCGTAGTAGTGTGAAATATTGCATTATAAAACACGAGAATCATTTTCAAAACCGAATTAGCAGAAGGCTCAACACAATTATCATGATTCATGGCCCAAAGAAACTCCTTAATTGGATAACATTCTCAATGCCTTAATTATTTGTTGTTGACAAGTTGTTTGATAGTTGAAACCTGAAAGTGACATTCATTAAAAAAAATACAATATGTCGTGTTTACTATTAGGCTATTAGCAATACTCAGACCAAGTGGATATTTTTTTTACTAGGAAAATATTAATCTGTACCAATAAAAGATTTATTGGATATTTTAATTTAAGAATTTTTCTAAAGTATTGGTTAAGGAATCAATAAATAAATAAATATATATATATATTGAAAATCACAATTTTTTTAATTTCCAATATATTAAATACATCTTTTTTCAATATAAATTTTCTATCTTTAATTCCTTATATATCAAGTGCTCTTGGTACACTGGTTAATACTTGCCTTAATTTAAATAATAAGTACATAGTTTCACGAACATGTGTGATTATGCACTCCTGAGTGTCTTATTTTGCAGTTAAAAAAAAAAGTGTCTTATTCACATGATCATCGATTAATCAAAATCATATAAAAAATAAATTATGATTAAATAGTAGAAAACGTGAATATATTAGAGTTTCAATAGCATCACCTCTTATATATTATATAAGATTTTTTCTTTAAAAATTACTATCATAGTTGACAGAATATAATACACTACAAAAAAAAATGTATTTTAGCGACCACATTTAATCAATCGCTAAATATGAAAATTCGATCGCTAAATATGGAATCTTAATCACTAAATCGGTCGCTAAATAGTTTAGTGACAGCCAAACGGTTTAGCGATTAGGTATTTAGCGACCACCAAATTGGGTCGCTAAATGGTTTAGCGACCGAATTTCCATATTTTGCGACCAAATTTGATGGTCGCTAAATACCTTTTTTTTTAGTGTTATTTGAACGTTTTAAAATTTAAATTATTGTTAAATAATAGAGAGGGTAGGTAGACAACTTAGAATGCAAATAGCTTTAGTTTTCATATTTATATAATAATTTTTTGAATAAGATTACTATTGTAATTGACAAAATATAATATATTTGAACATTTTTCTTCATATAAAATACTCATGCATTTGAAAAATTATAATTCTTTATAAACAAAACTAAGTACTGAAGAAGTAAATCAACCCAAAAATTGATGTCAGGCCTCAGGCCCCATGGACTGATCTGAGTACTTCAGGCTGTCCTGAACCAAACATGTTTCATTGCTATCCTTTAAAGAAAATGTTAACAAATTAATCTCTCTTTGCAGAACCATCATTTAATTAACTTCCATCAAATTTTGGGTCCAGATATAGCAGAAAATACAAAAAAAGGTATCACTTTCTGGAGCACAATGATGGATTTATGTGAAATGGTACAGACCACAAGGTAAGAAGTTTAGCTATTTGAATATACTCCATCTAAAGGCAAATGTTTTCTAACACAAAAACAGGACACCATACGATGTCTCTTGATTTTTCTATTAAGTATTCTTGGAATGCGTCTATATAAGAAAATAAAAAAGTAAGCAAGCAATAGAGATAAATATGTACGATGTCACATATGGTATCCAAATTGTGTGTTCAAATAACATAACTCATATCTAAATGATATTTCATTTACACAATAATTTATTTTAAATTTAGATATAATATACAACAATTTTCTTTAGGTCTTGTAAACAAATTGCCAAGGAGAACATGATGCATAATGATCTGCTACTGGTGCAGAAGATTAAACAAATATATGTCCCTCGGGTTCCAGAGCAAAAACCAAATGAAGATAATGGACAGATTGATACATCTCCGGGTGAAAATTTGAATGATAATGATTCGGTTGAGACCATGTCCCCTGATCATGTCTCTAATTCTGCTTCACATATTTCAACTCCTGTTGCAACTAATGATGACTCTATAGCCAATGGTACTCCGACTCTAGTGTCTGAGCATTTCAATGTTACCTGTGAATTAACAGTTAGCGGTAAGAATCTTGAAACTCATGTGAATAATTCAGCCCCTACGCATCATAATGTTGCTCATAATATGGAAATCCTTGCCAATTTTTTGGGAAATAGGGATGAGGATAATCTAGAAAATGACTCTCTTTCAGCAGAGCATTTGAATAATGATAATGCTGTTGAAGTTGATTCTGGTTTCATGGTGGTTATGTCTAAATCTCAGAAGTATAATACGAGGAAGGACAAGAAACATAATGTTAGATTTAAATGACTCTTTTTTACATGAGTTTTTGTTTATGTTCCCACGATTTTGTTTTCTTTTGTTTTTCTTCTTTTTAATTTTCAATAAATTATGGTGATATACGATCATCTTGCCTTAAAAAAAAATACAATTTTCAATTTCACTTATATAAAATACAATGTGTCACGGAAAACAAAAAAAAGTACAATGTGTCACGGAATATCAATTTTAGTTATTAAAATAATACTATTGCAAAATCACCAGAAATAATATTATTGCAAGGTTAAAATTAAAATGACTTTACTTCACATGAGAGTAGTTCACCAAAAAAAATAATTGAGAATAGGACAATGGACAGCCATCGCTACCTTTATGCGGAAAGGGACATGTGGCAAAAAGGGGCACGTGTCCCCATGTGGTTGCTATGTGCACGACACATCGAGCGAAAGAGTATGAGTGTGCGTTCAGTTCCAGTTCCATATTTGTCCACAGCTTAAACTTCGTTCTTTTCCTTTTTGTCCTTAGCATCAACTTAATTCCATTCTCTCGTTATCGAATTTTAAGCTCTCCCACACGGATACATTATGCTGGGTGATGGGGCCAGGAAACCCATGCACCCTCCATACTCATGACAAAAACAAAATAATCCAGTTAATATATAATTTGATTGTTGAAGGACCACTTATGTTACTTTGATCTCTAAATACATTTATACAAAATGATTTCTGCAAGTAACAATTAATTTCATCGATCACAAGTTAGTCATTCCGTCAGTTAGTGTTAGTGAGATGTAACATAGATGGTTAAGTGCCAAGTAAAGTATCAATATGGACCCCTAATGTCATATACAATTACAACTTGTGGAATTTTGTGTTTGAATAAGGTAAGAAAAAAAATAGATTATGCTGAAAATTGATTATATATATATATATATATATATAATCGATTGTTGTGGAAATCGACCACAATAATCGATTATAATCAAAACCTGTTTTTTTTTTTTATGCTTACTGAAAAAGTGATTTTAAAACAATCAATTTCATTTGAATGGTGCAAAAAAAAAAAACTTTTTCTTCACGAGATTGTATAAAAACAGTCTTTTCTTCAAAATTATCTCGATTATTTACAAAAACAGTCCTCCCTACAAGATTGTGAAAAACATCTTTTTCTTTAAAAAAGAAACTTTTAAAAAATTTATCTAGTTACCAAACATATAAATTATTTACAAAACAACTTTTTAGAAGAAAAAACAATCGAAACTCAAATAAGCAATCTTTCCCAAACATGCGGTTAGTACTTCAAAGATTATACACAACTTGGTCCCTAAAAAGACATTAGAATAAACAAGTAAACCACATTCAACAACCAGTAAACAAGTAAACCACATTCAATAACCAGTTAACACACGACAAATGAACACAATGGGTCGATGGCACTGCTAGTGTGGTGGTTGTGGGTGGTCAACGACTTGACATGCAATGGTTATAAGTGGTCAATAGCTCGACGCGTGGTAGAGAACTGGAAAGGAGAAGAACGTATAGTGATTTGTGGGCTCAGTGATCAGACAATTTGGCGATCATATGGTGATCGACATCTAAGAATGAGATCTAAAAATTGAAGTTCCAATGGAGGGAGAAAAAAGGTTTGCGATAGTACAACACTGAAAAGGTTGTTAAGAAACATGGCAGTGGTTAGGGAAGATAGGAAGGAAGAGTAGAGGATTGAGAGAAAATATGAAAGTGTGCATTGATGAAATGAGAAGTCTTTACAGTGAGTGTAGGATACACCTTATATACTTATCCTAACCAAGCTAACTAATCCTAACAAGCTAATCAACTTGCAACTATCTCTAACAATCTCCAACTAAGTCTAACAAGGGTGGGGTTGAGACAAAAATAAGAGGAAGGATACTAGGATTAGGAAAGGTAAAATAAGGTTTAAAAATGGAATTGTTGAATTTATGTATATAAAGTTGGTTGTTTTTTTTCAGAAGCGGGTGCGCAAGATGGTCCTTAAAGCCGTGGCCCAAACTCATTGAAATTGCGTGTTACACTAATCAACCTGCATAGACCCACATTTAAGAGGACCCGGTTTGTTTGGTCCTAACCTGTGCAAACCGCATATTATGCTAACCGACTCGCGGACTTAAGCGTTCTGGTGAAGCCATTGCAGCCACGGAGCCACCGATTTAGCATGGTGAAAGTTGCAAATAGTAGAAACCGGGATAGAGTCAAACTAGCTCTCTTCTATTGATTCCCTGCTACTATGATGCGTCAAAGATATTGAGTGATACATTTTACTTTGGAAAATGAATTTCCCGCATTAAAAAATCACATTCACACATTAGTACACTATTGGAATCATTCTAGACTTCCTCAAATATTTTCAATGATTGATCCAAGTATTAATGCATGAATCCATGGTTATTCCAATACAGGGAATCCGGATCCATACATAATTCATGAATATTGCATGTTTATAGATAGAACGAGACAAGTGACTTATGATTGGCTTGGAGATTTTAATCTTAACCCCCTAGTAAATGCTCACCCCCAAGTAGATTAAAACTTTTAGATCAAAAAAGCATCGAGATCAAGTAATTAGATATTTTACTAAAATTTGCAATGCATATCCTATCCAGAAGATCAACTATTATGAACCAAGTCCATTCTGTTCATAACCCAAAAAGAGAGTAAGATACTAAACAGCAACCATAAGTAACACCGACACAGTATGGACAAGCATGTGAGGTAAAACCAATACAAAGGCACGTCAATAACAAAACATTGTTTATGCTATTTTTGCCCTCGAGAAGTCCATCTCCGGATGCTGCAAAACACAGCCAATCAAAATCAGCAGATTTTGCCGATCAGTAAAGTATCATAATGAGGCAAAGAGAGCAATTCAGCTTAGCAAGAAAGTCAAATTCCTACCTCAGCCATAAATTTCTTCAGAAGTTCCTGCTTTTGGACCTCATCACTGGTAGGTAGGCCCATAGACTTCTGCCTCTGGTCAAACTGTGCAACAGTACAAGAGGATGATAAATCAACTAGCAAAGAAACATCCTCAGTCCTGAGCAATGCTAGGAGATGTGTATCAAAGGCTCAATCCTAATTTCTTGTAATATGAGGCTTATCAAATTCAGGTTGCACAAATTCAATAGAGCTTAGATATCTTCATGGGATTACAAGACAACTTTTAGCAAACATACCAAACAACAAACGCATCTTCATTTTTAACTGTCTTAAGTTCAACTCCAATGAATTGACGGGAGGGTGCAAATTAATCAAAGGATCTTAGGACATGATAACGATGACAGAACAAATCAAGCACAAGTTACATAACCATTTAAAGTAAACATTAATTGGTTACCATCATTTTTTCAACAGTCGATCGAGTCTCTGGATCCAGGTCAGAAAGTTTGCTGTTCTCAGGTTCAACTTTCTGGGTATCAACTTCAGGATCACCTTTTACCAAACATTTCCACCACTCCATTTGATCATGTTTGGTCAAGAGAATAGAAATTGCACTCTGGTCCTCTGCAAAAAAGGTTTGATGTAATGGTAAAAGATATGAAGAGGTCATGATTCCTCTCAACAAACAAACCAACCCACATTCCACCCACCCCTAATATGATGAATCCCATGCACTGATGCACGCACACAATGCATGTGCTCCCTCTAATGATGCAAACTCAAGAATTTTCAGACACTGATTTTGAAAAAGAAAAAAAAAAAAAAACAAATTCATCATTATGCTAATGGACTATTATAACTTCAAAGGAATATCCATAGATGCTAGTCCTATACCTATGCTCCAAAAGCAGTCATCAGGTTTGACAGGCCGATATAACTCTCCCTGCGAAATTTCCAGATCATGTATCAGCACAATCATTATTGCAAATTAACATAAAAATAAAAATATCAAGTCACATCATCAATCAAGAAATAACTACTGTTTTAGGATACATCTTTTAATAGAGAGTGATATGAGGGAAAACTCACCTCAATAATTGGAGGTTGGCCTTTGAGTCCAACTTTTAGATGGTTCTTCTTTATATCAACGATTACAAACCTTGATTTGGTTCCATTTGGCACTGGAACATTCACATTAACCTCCTGTAGAGACTGAGTCCAAGAATATTTCTCCAGATCCAGGCCATTACCTTTGTTTGGAGCTGTCCAGGTATTGAAACAGGAGAAGAAAAGAAAAGAAACAAATTAAAAAAAAAAAATCTAATGCCTAGTTCATCATCACCAGTCAAACAGATATATACTAGAAATTATTCCTTTTTGTTTGCCAGCATTTTAGGACGGGATCTCTAATATTTGAAATAACTGAATCCACGGTTCATTAGCACCTAAGAAAATTACTTCACCCATAAATTTCTGTAGAATAACATTCTATCTTGCTAACTGTAACTCACATCAATTTAAAGAGGGGGGGGGGGGGGGGGGGGGGGGGGGCGCAAGTATGAAACAACACTACATCTATGGTAATTCCTCTCAAATTTATAAAAAACATTCAAGATTGAAAGCAACATAATGCTGGACAACATGTACTCAAGCAATGAGCAGGATAATCTAAAATCTAAAATAAATAAAAAAATGGATCATATGAGCAAGCAGGAGAAAACAAACTCAAGGTTATAAGCCATTGATATAGCAAGCAAAGATATTGCCTCTAAATGTTTATGAGAAACATGGCTTCGGCACAGAGTGTGTTTACTTGTAAAGACATTCATGAGAAATAATAAAGCTACACGTCAAGAAACAGCACATGACATGGTTTTGCCAAAACTAATAAATTCCTAAATACTTGAATAATAAGGCCTCAATAAGTTGGACCAACAAAAAATTTAAACAGAATTTGGTTCCTTTTTGTTGAAAATGGACATCAAATTCTGTCCCTAGATTGATGCTTATTTGAAACATTGAGGGACTAAATAGATTTTCATATCTTTAGAGGACCAATTTGAGTATTCACTCATTAAGGAATTGGAATTCAAACATCGAATGGGAATTCAGGGATAGAAGAAGATATATATCCAGTAGGACACATTGGATTAAATTGAATTGAAACACACACATCTCAACAGCAAAATAAAAAATCTAGAACCCTGTGTTGTGACTAATCATCATACACTATAATGCCACAAAAGTCACCAATCACTCATCCCACTAGCACACAAATACATCACAAAGCTCACACATTCAATACTTAATCAATGAACAATCTAGAAGCAACAACATTTTGCCTCACAAGCATCGAAAATTTCATTAAAATTAAAATTCATCACAATGGAAACCAGGATTTTAAATCTGGGTGACTGGATTGTGGCTTCGGTTGTCTCCGAAACCACATCGTGACCACAATTGCGGCCGTATCTGCCACATCATAATAAGGAAAAAACACAACTCGACCGCAACCACAACATCAACCACAATTTCCATGCTTCTTTTACCAACAAAATCAGAACAAACACATAAAAATTGATAGGGAAAAACCACAAATAAATGTATATTAGAAATTCCTTTAAATCCTTTTTCGCCTTACCTCTGGTGCTGCTTTCCTCTTTCTTCTCATCTTCCTTCTTCTCCTCTTCCTTCTTCTTCTCTTCCTTCAACCTCTTCTGGGATTTTTCTCTCTCCTCCGAGTCCTTCAGCTCCTGCCGCTTCTTCTTGATCTTCTCCTTCGCAGCGCGCACCAGGGACGTTATCTCCTTCTCCGCAGTGTCGCCCGCGAGATAATCGCTTTGCTGGGAGATGAAATCGAAGACTCTCTCCACGAGAGCAACGGGATTCGACGGATCAAAGCTGGCGCTGAAGGAAGAGGAAGAGTTTTGTGATTGTGATGGAGAGGCTTTGGAAGAGTGCGTTTCGTTGCTCTTCTCGCCTTCATCGAAATCGGATATAATCGCCATGGCCGAGTCGCGAGTTCGGAATTTGAAATTGGAATGTGAGAGGAGAGGGGGTAGGGTTTAAGGGAAGTGGAGGAGTGAGGAGTGTTACATACATATATAGACAGAACCTGAGAGACACGCTAGTAGAAAGTTCCGGAAGGTAGAAGCTACCCAATTTTATATATTTTTTTTTTTTCGAGTAAAAACTCAAATTGGCCATCGAAAAAGTTAGAGTAATAAGTTTTGGTTAAAAAAAAATTAAATTACCCTTTTAGTTCCTTAAATTTATAAACTTGGGATACATTAATTCATTCTTCCACTTTCAATATCTGTTTACTTGTCTAGATATCCTGCTAACCATCATGCCTGACTCATTAGTGGCCATGTTTGATCTATGACAAATTTTTACCGTTAAAAAAAGAACAAAAGTGAAAAAAAAAATTGCAAAATTTTAAAACCCTAGTGTCTGGAAATTGTGTATGTTTTTCACTATAAAAATTTGTCATAGGCTATACAAGACCACTAACGAATTAGGCAGCATGGTTAACACGACACGCAGGCAAGTAAACTAACATTGAAAGTGGAAGGAGGGACTAATGTGTCCCGCGTTTGTAAATTTGAGGGACTAAATGGGTAATTTTTTTTTGGAACCAAAAGTGGATTCTCTAAATTTTTTAGGGACCAATTTGGGCATCTTCTCCTAGTTTTTTTCTTATTTATTATTGATATTGAGGAGTGCTAGCAATACTGCCAATACCTCTCTAACACATTCTTACCAACATATTCTCTCCTATTGGTTAAAATTTATGTGGGCCCACTATTTGAAAATTAGGTCCCATTAATTTATGTGGGTCCCACTTGAATTTTGTAGGATACACATGAATTTCAACCAATAGGATGAAGCGTGTTGGAAAGAGTGTGTCACTACCATTTCTCTTTATTATTTGGTTCTTATACATCACACTAATTTTCAATTTAGTCATCGTATGGAAAAAAAATCAAATCAATCACAATATGTATAAGTATTTTTAATCTGGTCCTCGTTATTTATTGATATTATAACATCACATGACACTCTGGCAGGGACAAAATTAAGAATGATTGTCACATGTAATTACCAAATTGAAAATAATTGTCACGTGTAGGGGAAAATTCAATTTTTTTTTTTGTTGAATTCAGTCCCTACATGTGACAATCATTTTCAATTTGGTCCCTATACTTTAACTCTAACAAATGACGCTATAACACCAATATAAACTGTGATAGCCAAATTAAAAATAATTATACATGTTGGGAATGATCTTATTTTTTCAACTGTTTTAAATTAAGTAATCATATTATATTTATGAATATTTAAAAGTTGTAGCTCCAATAAATATTTAAAAGAGAAAGGAAAATGTTTGTTTATTGTTAGACTTATTGTCATAATTTCTATTGAATTGTGTTTATCAGGCTTTAAAGCAAAGTTAGAAACTTTTCGTACATAAAAACTAGAGATAGACAAATGTTTTCACAAAACACAGACAGGATATCAGTTTTTCACAGAAAAACACACAAACATGGAAGAGTAAAACTTGTTTGATATTTACACTTAAACCCCTTTAGTTAGTTAGCAGGTAGGATAATCAAAGCAACCTAAAGGGATAAGAATAGAGAGATGTGACATAGCTATTTATCCTGGTTTAACCCTTAACAGCTAGGGTTACGTCCAGTCCTTGGCAGCATCAAGTTTCTTTCACTATAACCGATTAGGTTACAAACTCCAACTATTATTTACACACCTAGCCTCTCCAGGCTCCAAGATAAGTATTGTTTTCTCACCTAACTTCTTCAGGCTCACTCAAGTTTGTTTGAGAAAGGATTGTAATAAATATAACTTGCAAATCTTTCACTAACACTCAGAAGAGTGAATTTAATGTGAATGTTAGAAAGAATGCGTAATAGCTTCAGATGATTGAAGAATACAAATTGAAAGAATGAAGGATTAAATGCACAGAGTAATGGCTCTTTAATGCTGTATATTCTCCAACTTCATATTCAAAGGCTTCTGTATTTATAGGCTTCAATCACATTAAATTCGTTAGAGACATTCCTTCAGATTTTGGCTTTGAGTTGAGCTCCATTAAATGCAATAGAGTCGTTCTGAGTAACCATTTAATGCAATAGGAACGTTGGTTGTACTCTAACATGTAATTCCAGTGCTTTATGCTTTGTGCAGCAACCAAATCAGAGTTGTGCAAGTTGCTTTTGTACTTTGCTGAGTATATTTCCCTTTCTGTGTAACTCTTAGTTGTACTAGGGAATAAACCATATACTCCTTTTCTGGGTTCTTTGATTGCTTGAGTGTTTGTCCTTCTGATTTTCTTGATACTCGTGAGAGAGAAGGCTTTAGTGACTTCTGCTTGAGGGGACAGCTCCTAAAACTTCATTTGTCCTTGTGTTCCTCATCGATGAATTACAGACGAATGGGAGCTTCATTAGACAGGTTGTCATAAAGTCAAAGATCCAGTCAACAGACAGGTTGACTCTAACTCTGCAGACGAGTTTCTTTTTAAGGCAGACAGATTAGGGTATACTTAAAGTAATAATCTGCACACTAAGTAGATATGTCAACAACCAATCTGAAGTCGAATTAAATCATTGATAAATATTTAGTTTTCATCAAAACTCTGGGTAAATGCAAATCAGACATTTAGAGACTTAACATACCTTAATTTAATCTTGGTATACGACAGCCAGTTTAAAATTTTTTACATTGCAAAATCAATCACAAATTATTTCAGTATGATTTTTTTATGCTATATTTCAGTATGATTTTTAAAGTTATGATAAGAGTCAAACTGTTTTATTAACATGACAATTTATAATCAATTCATAATATAAAAAACTTTCCTACTAACTATAATGAAATTAAATCCTAAATATAAATAGGTTTATCAGGTTTCCATAAATTTTAGCAGGGACACTAATAAGATCTTGTTATGTGTTTGAGAAAGATTAAATTTTCCCATTCAGTTGTTTTTGAACAATTAAGTGATTTTGTGAAAAAATTGGTATGTTTGGGTACCTAGATTATTTTCTAAAAAACCTTTTCTCTTCATTTCAGCTGTTTTCTAACAAGCTGCAAGACCCAGCTGTTTTCTAAAAAAGCTTTTTCTAACCAGCATCTATTCACAACATTCTCCATCTTTACTATGTAAAAATGATTATTTTTGCACCGCCCAAATGAAATAAATTAGCTTAAAAGAATTTGATTATAATTGATTATCACAATAATCGATTATTTGAAAACAGATTATCAGTATAATCTTTTTTTTTAAGTTTTCCCAAATACACTATTAGTTTTAACATAATAGTTTATTCGGTAATCGCAACTTGGGGTTGTAGCTCATATGGTAGAGCGCTCGCTTTGCATGCGAGAGGTACAGGGTTCGATTCCCTGCATCTCCAAAACTCTTTGTTTTCATCTGTCTTGCGTATAGAATTTCACCCGGATTCATTCTATTTTCCGTAAATTAATTGTTTCCCAACTACCAATATAACAGTGGAACACTTAAGTCTGTAGAATCCACAGAATATTGTATATCCCTGTAATGCGATCATTGTTAACGTGCATCTTCCATTTAGTAAAGATTTATCATGTTGGAGCTTTATTCCAGGAACACCAATCTGCAGAGATATATGAATTGAGTCAGAAAAGCTCTAGGAGTAGACCTATGAAGAATTGGTTGTAATACCTTAAATGGAAAGAAAGGCTGCACTCATGGTCCTATCACCTATGGCCTATGGGTTCTCTTCTTTATGGTGACCACATTGACTTGTCTGCAATATTTTTTCTTTTTGATAAAAACTCTGCATCTGCAACTTATTCCTTTGAGGCTCTCCATGATGCTTATCGCATATGAAAGATTATTGCTGTATTGCACCCATTTTAGCGATAAGATCAATAAGCATTTGGTACCTGATTAAAAAGAAAATCAGTATTTAAATAAATATAAAAAATATACTGTCTGCTCTTATAGAAAGTCAAAAGCAAAAGGTTAAATAATTATCACTCTTTTGTATTTATTATCTATTTGATTTCATTAAAAATTTTATCAAGTAAACAATTTCTAATCCCTAATCGACATAAAATTAAATATTATTTATATAAAAAATTAATAAAGTAATAGTGGTAATATATACAAAGGAGTGAAAATATGCACTCTAAGATAAATAAAGAAGGAATAGCAATAATTGTGATTGTCTTGATGAATCTGACTGATCCAATAATTCATGGTCAAATCTTGAATATGATTGCATTCTTTGCGCTTTAGAAGAAGAACTTTGACACATCCTCTTTCCTTTGTATCAAAATGGTAAATTAGACAATGAGACAACACTCAAGTTAGGGCTAAAGAAAACCCAATATATTGGAATAAATTTCAAAGTTAGACACAACCAATCATATCATAACTTTAATATGTCTCAATGTATGCCTGCTACTGTTTCCTTACGTGCCAGGCTTACCGCAAATTTGGGGGAGAAATTCATTTTTTATTGGTCATTTCAGCTACTCCAACACACTTCCAGTTCAAAATTTCAGCTTCTCCAACACACTTCTCTTTCCTTCTCTTTGTTTCATCTCACATTCTCTCTGAGTCAACTCTTTTCTCCTCCTTCTCTCTAACAAACAGCCACCTCCCAAGCACCTCCGGTGGCGATGGCGGCGGCACGGCGATAGGTGGTGGGATGGCGGCGGAACGGCGGTAGGTCCCTTCCTTTTCTCTCTTTTCTTCTTCCTACCTTCTTCTCTACTCCTCTGATTCAACTCTTTCCTCCTCCTTCTCTCTAACTTACAGCCTCCTACCAAGCTCCTCTGGCGGCGATGGCGGCAGCACGGCGGTAGGTGGTGGTGGGATGGAGGCGTTACAGCGGTAGCTCCCTCCCTCTGTTCTCTCTGAGTCTCTTCCTCTCCCTAGGCAAAATTTCAAATTTCGAATTTCATGCCTTTTTCCTTTTATTATTATCAGCTTCTTATTTTCAGTTTAGATCTTCATCTATCTATCTCTCTCTCTCTTTTTTTCGGGTTTCCTTTCACTCATCTCAATTTTTTTTCCTGTTTCAGATGCTCTATCGGAGACTCTCTCGCCGGCACCGCTCCTCTCGCGGCGATTGGTCAGGCTTCTGCCTCCGATGTGTTCTCTGTTTTCCCACGCAACCAGATCTGTGTCGCTTACTTCGAGCTTCAGTGTGCTGAGGAGGAGCGCGTTTGGCTTCATTTTCGTCTCTAACTTTCTCTACTTCAAAGGTAAGTTTCTGAATCAATCATCATTTTTGCCTTTTAGTTTATAAAAATCCCAAATAGATTTTCACTTTTTTATGCTTTCTGGTAACTAGGTTTTTTTGGATTTCCCCTCTTTCTATACAATCATTTTAGATGAACAATTTGGAAATCTTTTGTTGAATGATGCCCCCGAAAATTCAGTTGGGTTTTGGTTTTGATTAATGACATTTTTTGATCTAATTTGCTTTAAATTGTTAGTTGTGTGTGGTTTTTTTTGTTGTTGTTGTTGTGTTTGACTGTGGCCAATTAAGTTTGCTTCGTTTCTTTTAGTGGAGAGAAGATCTTAAGTTATATGAAAAGATGGTTCCATGAGGTATGTTACTCCTATCTTTCTTTCTTTTTTTTGGCTCTTCAAAGTTTTTTTATGCATTTAACTTCTCTATCTTAGTTATAGATTGGATTGCATATGAGGTGTATGATTAAATGTCCAATCCACTCTAAGCTGTAGGTTCTCTTTGATCTGAGTTGGACTACTTTCATTTGTCAATTTCTGAACTCAAGACAAGCTTGGTTGATTAATGGATTTCAATCTACTTTCTATATTGGTTCAATTTAACCATGTGAACTTTCTTATGGAATATGGTTATTTTCTCCTCCTCCTACTCACGCTTCAACTTTCGCCAAGGGATGGAGTGTTCCCATATTTGTTTTCGTTTATACGCTTAAAACTTAAAGCAATTTATTCTGCGAAATTTCTTTTGGGAATGTCATAATTCAGTTCATTTCAAATGCTTCTTTTAACTTTTGCCTATTCATATATTTATCTTTACTTATTGATGCTTGGACTGATATACATATATTTATGCTTCATTCCCTTTTGGTTGGACTGATATAGTAAATCTTATAAGAAACATAACTATGCATCTATTTCTTACAGGTTTATTTGCTGACTGATCAAAGGCTTCATGCCTTCCAGCTATTTGAATGAATGTTTAAGTCATATATTTGCTCTTCTTTTTGTACCATCTCAATGTCAAAAAATGTTAAGTTCTTTAAATATATTGTATTTACTTTTGATGGCAGAGCACCACACTTTTTGGTGCATTGTTATTCTTTGTAGTGACGAAGAACTCATTTCCCAGGAGACAACTCAGGAAGAAGGCCCCAGAAAAGCGTTTTGTGTTTGTTTTTAAACATTTCATATTGGTTTTATTAAAAAAAATGTTTAGTCTATTCTGAATTGGTTTATATTTTCAATTTTTTCAGTAGTATAATCCTTTCCATGGTGTTGGCCTTCCATTATCTTCATACCTTGACTTAATCTAATAAATATTTATAGGCATCTAGATTCCTACTTATGAGTGACCAAATTTGCTTTGAATTTTTTACAGGCTTCTTCGAAGACAGAGACTGAGAATAAGAAGGAAATGTACTTTCCAATCCGAAAATATGCAATTAAGGTATAATGATAGATCTTACATGCTTTTCTATGTGATTCAAGTATGCTCATCTCAGAGACCTATTACTTTTTGGGAAATAATTAGATGAACATGTTTCCTCTCTTTGTGCTATTTTCACAGATTTTAAGTGTATTGTTGTTCTTTGAGGGTGCAGGGTAATTGAAGAAAATGATTTTCAGGTTCCTATGATGAAGGGATGAACCATGTTAGTGAATCTATATGATTATATAAAGGAGATACCAGGTTTGGGTCTCCACTTTTTATTTTCAGCATTTGTTTTAACATTAACACTGATGGTGGCTGTGGGCTCCTTTGGTGCTACATAACTGTTATGGATATCATTTCTGTAGACACACACACTATGGCTTGGATTAGAGAAACAAGGCTGAAATTGGTTTTGTGACAATGGGACTGTTTCACGGCTCAGAGAATGGAATATAAAAGTAAGTGGTTTATGTAGCTCACTGTTTTGAAGTGTTAAGTCTCCCCTTTAGTAATTATGGCTTGAATCTTTAAGGGTATCCCACTGCCTGTCAACTATTATGGGATAATACAATCTCGTGTGAATTATTTGGTGCATGGCTAGGTTACTTTTAAAGGATGCCATTAGAAATTGGCCAGTTTTGCTACCTTTTTATTTTATTGAACTTTCCTGTTTGTTTCCTTTGCTCTAGAGGTTATGTTATCCTCATTTATTTTTTTATAACACGAAAAAAAAAGTCAAGTAAGCACAATTTCCTTGACTCCACATACAAGAATATTGTACTACATATCATTGCAGCAATTGCATCAAGAGAATGGCTTGAGTACTTGCCATCTCCAACTTCTTCAACTTTACTTGCAAAATTGTTGGAATTTGAATCTGTGGGAACTTGGGAAGACTAAAAAAAGAAATTGTTCCCACAAAATATAGCAGATATAATTATAATTATGTCTGACAACTTGAAGAAACTAAACATTGATATTACAAAAATAATATTCTATTTGCTGAAAATGTTTCTTCTTTTTTTTTTTTTGCCACAGTTTTCAAATTTTCAAGGTCCTTTTGAGGATTTACTTGGACACTTTGAAATTATCACACTCCTGGTAAGTACATCTCATTCATGGAGTTATTCACTTAGAGTAAGTTTGTGTTTTTAGAGAAACTGGTATGGTCATTTGAGTGTTTCCTTAAATGGAAAATGTGGTGTATGAAATGCATTTTCAGTGGAAAGTATGCAGATGACAATGAGAGATGCTCTAAACTGTTGTATTGTGCTTAACAATGACTATATGCTCTATTTAATATATGTCCAATGCACATGCTTTTCACTTTCATGGTCTATGGAGCATTGGAAATATATTACAAGTATAATGAAATTAGCTCAATTATAGCTAAAAATATATTCCTGACATGTTTTCTTGTGGTGATCTTGATTTGGGAAATCTGTGGATCCTTTTACATACTCTAGAGTTCATTTGCATTCTTTTTGGGTTAATAATATACCCCGGACTTTTATTAGTTTAACTTTGGTTATGTTTGTTTAGCTGGATACTTACATATCTCAGCGGAGAAACATCACCGATCAACTTGGATATTCTAGCCAGCCAACACATTCTTTCTCCAACAGGTAACTTCTCTCTCTACCTCCAATCTGCAATATCATCATCATGTATTTTTTCATTAGTAATTTTAATTTTAGATGGAGAAAAGAATACCAAGATTAATTTATAGTTAGCTGTTTGAGCCCCTCAAAGTTCTCTGTATGTGTGTTTCAATTAATGATCAATTTATCATAAGCATTTTTTTATGACTTTACTCTTGGAATTCAATCTTGGCGTTGAATGCATTTCAGCACTGGGTGACACAATAATACTGTTTACCGGTTAGGGTTTTTTTCCTCAGACTCAGAAATTTATTAGACTTAGATGGTCCATTACAGCAGACAAACAGAACCGGGCTATTCCTTCCATCTTTATGTAATCTGTCTGGTAGTCATGGGCTCATTTTATGACAAGATTACATAGGAAAAAATACACTATCTTTTTGTTACTGTGATAAATTATTGAAATTGATTCAATAGTTTTTTTTTTTACTGGATGACTGATTTGTTCCAGTTAGATACTCAAGAAATTCTTCACACTATATTTCAGCCAAATATATGCTGCTATATTGTACTGGGGATCTGAGATTGGTTTTCTTTTTCTTTTTCTAAACCCCTTTGTAGGCCTTATCCAAATGGAAGATATTATGAAGTCCCCAACAGAAAACAGAGAAAAAATCCACGGTAGTAACCTTTGCTTATAGGTTTAGTGAGCCACATCATAGTCTAACCACACAAGTTATTTAAAGAGCCTTTCAATTTTTACTTCTAATACTTTACAGTTTGCCAAGCAGTGGTAATTTGAAATTTATTTATTTATTTATTTTTTTTGATAATCAAAGAGTATATTGATGAGAGTACAAGGGGTGATCTAACCCACATACAAAAGAGCATCAAGATTATAGGCAAGATGCAAGTAAAATACCGGCTAAAATGTTGCAGTATTTGTTTTACAATAGCCTACTCCCATTGAAATTACTAAAAAAATATATGGACCTCTAAAAGACTGATCCCAGTACAGATTTGATTCCCTGAGCGAGAAGGAAATACAATAGAGTTGCTTGCTGATGTGATAAGCTCCCAAAATAGTCTAGTTGTTGGTCTGCATTTAATTCCATCATGGAAAGTGTTGATACTCTTGAAACAGATCGGCAATTTAGGCAAAAAAATTCCAGCATTTAATGACCAACATACCTGGACCGTGTGAGTTTAGCATACTCATTTGTAGCATCAAGTAAATGTATGAATGACCACAGTACAGTAGTCCTGGTACCAGAATTTAAACACATGATTTCATACATTCTATAGGTGAGATGTTCCAATCAGAAAAACAATAGCTGCTACCTCTCCCTCTGTTGGAACCAATTCCATGCTCTTACCTTGATCATGTCTAGAATATGGATTAAATCAAACTTTTCCTGTTTAAAATTAAAACCATTTCTCAAAAGCGAAATTGACCAGCTGGTTGAGAACCAAGTTGTCTTCCAAAACTGTTTCAGAGTTTTTCCCCTGACCAATCCCTTATGTTGTAAAAAATGTGTCTTGCCATCTACTGGTAATACCACCATGAATCCAGACCAAGTGTACACCTTGGAGTCCTTGGGACTGTTATGTAAGCCATTTAATGTTGTCACTAATAGTGATTTCATTCCCTAAAAGACTTAAACTTCAATGAACCTATAAGTTCTTTGTATTATCTAAGCTCCCATTTCTGTTGACACTAGGATATATGTATTTTAGCCAGTTATGTCCTGTCCTTCCCTCTTGGTCCTGGTCTTGTGCCTGCCCTTCTTCTACTAGAGATATTTACTTCTAGAATCAGAGCATAAAAAGTTTGTATCATTAGTGTGTGTGTGAATATATATATATATATATATATATATATATATATATATATATATATATATATATATATATATATATATATATATATATATATATATATATATATATGCAGAACTGCCTTCATGGTGGCTTAGCTATCATGAACAAGTGCAGAAAAATCTACGAATATCACATCCTAATCTATAGAGCATTTTTTTACACCACACCCTTGGTAGGTCAATAACCGCTTGACATTAGGCTAAGGCATTGGCATTGAAATGTTGTCAGGCAAAAGCAATCCCTCCCAACTTTCATTTTTTTCTTTTTGCTTATTTAAAGGTAACTTCACTAATGATTTTGTAATGAGTCTTAAAATCTTCTATAATGGTTATTTGAAAATTGATTTGTTTAGACTATGCAATCATCATTAGACGATTAAGCAAAAAAGGCAATGATTCAAACATGAGTTAGCTGAAGAATGCTTGAAAATAAATTGTTACAGACCACCGTTGATCATGGAAGCTGTGTCAGGAAAAAATATGGTGAACATATACACACCGTTAGTAAATATATATCAATAGCTTGGTTTCCGTAAGAAAATATTAAATAATCTAATAAGGGTTCTTTGTAGATTCAAACCAAAGGATGTCAAGTTTCATATCATAAGATGCACTGATGAAACAACTTTAAGAAGTATGGATAAAAGGTTCGTTACATTATGAAGTTATTGTTACAAAATATTAGCTCCATTTTTCACTAATCATTTTTGTTATACTTTTGTCTCATTTCTTGCTCCCATTCAATACTGGTGTTATTATGCTTGTGATTAAGAATTGAATTTTTATCTGCACTTCCTTCAGGTAGGATGGGCATCAACCTTTCTCAATAGGGTATATTATAGACTCTAATGTATTCAGCAAGAAGGACAAGTACATCAATCACTCAACTTTGAAGTTCAATGTGTAACGAAGTGGGACTGGACAACAGTGCAGTAGGATGTACATAATGATTCTTCACAAGGGAAGTAACGAGTATGTAATTTTTCTATGATGACTCAGTGTTTACCAATTTAGAAAATAAACTTTTTAATTGTATGATATATTTTTTCTAGATCACCTATTAGCTTTCATATACATTTGTACTATATGGGAAATATTGGCTTCAAATTTCTTTTTCTTTTGGCTATTTAGACAAGAGAAGCTTGCTTTCTTTATTAATCTATAGAATATGATCACCATCCGTGCAATCTTAGTATGGGATTTCTAGATGTTAATTGTGAATTTTGTACTAATAGAAACCATGCACTAACCTAAACTAATTCTCAAAATATTTCTAAATTGTCTGTGTAGTGTCATTGATGATGGGGAGATCACCATGCCATTATGAAAATGGTTTTAAGAAGAGGCAAAAATATCCATTTTCTTTTAAATTGTGTTGTATGTTTTTACTGTGCTTATTTATTAGTTGGATTCAGAATCAATAGCTGAAAAATAAAAATGTATATACTCATTGTGTCTAAAATAATCCCTTATGAATTAGAATTTTGTTACCCATTTTCACCTCAATCAGTTATTGATATTTTATCCACAAAAACCTTCCATATTTGTCACTTTAATTTCTACAAGTTTAAAAGATTAATTTGTTTCCACTCCATGCTATAAGCACAAGTGGTCATTCATGCTTCTACAGTAGCTCGAATGTGTAGAAATGAAATGGAAGTTATTAAAGGCTCTTATATTTTTGTGGAACTTGATCGGTTTATTGGAATAGTATCACAGTTGCAGACATTCAAACGATAAATTAAGACTGCCTTATATTATCGAACTCAATGAATGTCAATGTTATATAAGTTTTATAATTTTTATATATGTATGACGCATATTCTTTTATTAAAGTCATTCACTAGCGACATTTTTTTCAAAATTTTTACAGCTTAATTGTTAGTTTGGCCGGCTTTCTTTGATGCTTTTTTAAAAAAAACTTGCAGGTCATTCTATATATTGTATACTTCCTATATTGCTTTATCTTAAACATTGGTATGGTTTAATTGTTTACTGTAGCGCTAATTAATAGCAATATACATTATAGATTGACATCAACTTTTATTTTCCAATAATTCCCATTGATAATTAGTTGTTGATCAGCATATGTTGCATACAAAAATTTTAAACAGATAATTAAGAGAATGTATGCAAAATTTGGAGAAAACAACTTACATGCCCAATGCTTCATTAATAGCAATATACATTACAGATTGAGATCAACTTTTATTTTCCAATAATCCCCATTGATAATTAGTTGTTCATCAGCATATATTTCATACAAAAATTTTAAACAGATAATTAAGAGAATCTATGCAACATTTGGAAAAAACAACTTACATGCTCAATGCTTTATACAATAATATATTTGCTTAATGCCAAGTTAATCACAACATTTATTTTAATATTTTTGTGAATATGATTGGTCATAAACGATTTTATTTTAAAATTAAACATCCGTTTACATATCAGAATCTCACATATATCGATTGCTAATTAACACAAATCTTCAAAATAAGTATTCATGAGTTGTATCTATTTTTAAATAATCAAAATAGCTCTATGTATACAAAGTTATAACCAAACACAATGATAGGAATGGTGGCTTATCAAATCATTATTCAGTAATGTATACAAATCAAACCACTTGGAGAATCATTGCATGCATTTATCAAAATCAAAGGATACTTACCAACCAGAGATTCGTCTTCCACGATTAGTGGTTCAGCTGGAATCAAGCGACGTAGGTTACAGTGGTTCAGCTAGATGTGAATTGTATGCAGTACCAGAGCATGGAAATATACTTACTAACCGAAATTCATTCTTCCATAGTGACAGACGTAGCTCTGCATTGGTTGAACTCTAATGTCTATGGTTGAGCTTTGTTACGGTGGGAATGGAGATTGACATACAAACGTATGTGGATAAAACCTTGTGCAAACGGGCCCGTCAATATGAAAATACAGTGGTTATGGGTACAATTTTTTTGGCCCGTTTCAAGTAACTAAATTATAAAGGTTTACTAGCTACGTACCCGTGCGAATGCACGGGTCGCTCTGCGTTGGTTATTTATAATTTTTTTAAAAGTAAAATTGAAAATTAATCAGCTTTTTTTTGCCTAAGAAATAATTGAATAAAGTAAACTATATACCAATACACCAATATTGACACAATTATAAAGCACATAAACTAAATGCAAATGATATGGAATATGTTTAAGTATGAAACTGAGAAAGTTCTTAAACTGAAGATGTAAAATTTTTTTTTGCAGAATTGGACTTCAAGACTTATCAACAAAAAGTCAATTGGGTAATTGTTGAACTAATTTATCAATAATTTACATTAACAATTTTAAAGATAGATTGATCCATATAAAAGACCATATGACATCCACTATACTCTAACTGCATTCAATGGATCGATTTTACTGTAATTTTCATTCAAATACTGACATAAACATATGCATTATACTAATTCTCTTACGTAACATGATAATACATGGCCGATTATAAAATTGAAGCTACAATGTTAAGGTCATTTTAAATTATCTGTAGCTAGTAGTTAATTTGCAATAAATAGATCCAATAATGGCAAAACTTTTAAATTTTAGTCAATTGAATACCGAATTTAGCTAAGCCAATAATAGTTAAGTTATAGAATTTAGAGTTAAATATGTTTTTGATCCTTGCAAAATGAGGGATTTTGATTTTGGTCCCTATAAAATTTTTTCTTTTGTTTAGATCCCTGTAAAATTTGAAATAACTATTTTTGGTACATACTGTCATATGACATCTATTAAGTACTTATATATCTAATATAAGGTCATATGATCATCTCAAGTGATATACAATAACACCTGTGGTGTCATGTTAGCATATGATTCCCCTAAAATTTTCCTTGAATCCTAAACCGAATTACATTTATCTTTCCTAAAATGGATGTTAGGAACTAAAAACGGTGATATCAAATTTTAGAAGGATTAAAACCAAAGAAAAACAATTTATAGGAATCAAAACCAAAATTTGTTCATTTTATAAGGGACCAAAATTAGTAGTTTCATATTTTAAGAGGGATGAAAACCAAAGAGAAAATTTTATAGGGACCAAAATCAAAATCCGCTCATTTCCTAGATACTAAAAATATATTTAACCCTAGAATTTAAATTGACAGAATTCTTAGTCAGAGATAGTAAAGCCAATAATAGAAAGAAAACAAACTCTTACTACAAATAAAGCGTTAAACCATAATTGTGTTGACAATTTTCAAATATATAGAATACTTCTACTTATTAATTTAATATTCACATAAGTCAGTTCAAAAAAAGCATATGTAAAGTCATGATAGAAACAAAAATTGTTAAGTAGTTGAAGGCAATAGTCCAATGCATAATCGCAGGAGTCACTTTCGTTTTTACACGTTCAAAGCTGACCTATATTGAAGTAGGCTTGCTCCCCGTGAGCACTATAGTTTGAGCAGTACAGGTAATTTGATAATAGTTTGTGTTGTCCTAGGATAGTTTTGTAATTTAGTAACAAAAAAGTTAATATAGAATTATCAACTCTATAATAATATATTAAATCATTTAAATAGGTGACGTTCCCCCATATTGTGCAAAAAAAATTTATATAAATATCAATTCTAGAATAATTAAATAAATCATTTAATTGAAATAATTATCAATTTAAATAGGCATTAGTAATTTAGGAAAGTATATCTTAGATTGTTTAATTAAAATAATAATTTAATAATTTAAACAGTTGTTCAACATCTAGAGAGAAAAACCCTGATGCTAATTCAATAATGACTTCAACTCTTTCTCACCCTGGTTGAAAAGGAAGCATAATTTTAAAAGATAGACCATAAGTGAACTTGAATAGCCCGGTGATTGAAATGTCCAAGATGAGCAAACATTGCCTCAGAGAACCTGTGAAAGTGAAGATTTTTTTTTTTTTAGAGAAGTGAAAGTGAAGAAATTAAGAAAGAAAAAATAGAATAAATATGCATTATGATAAGCATGCAGAAGAAAAGTGAATCTTTCCATGCCATGCAAAAGTGGACTAAATTATTGAAGAGTTTTAAAATCAAACACCAATACTATAAATACATATGTAGATAAAAAGGAGAAAATGCAAAACAACATTGGCTTAGTATGAAGATAATTAGTAATTTCCGATAAGTAACTTTCAAACATTATTAGGATTCAGTAAAATATATTCTAGCATTCATTACTTCATTTGAATGTAGAAAGCAGAATCCATACACTGAGCACCAGAGAGGGTAGCCAGCACATGGCAAAACACTTAATAGTGTATAACCATTTAATAAAGTTATGGTTCAGAATGACAGCAATGGCTTGAAGAACTTTAGTAAATGACCTTCATTTCTCTCAACAAATTTAAAGTGAAAATGTTTTTCACATACTCTACCATTAACACCCCAAACAACGTTGCAGCAAAGAAATGAAATACATGTGAAAGCCTTCTTATTATCCATCATGTGATTGCTATTAAGGCTCATTTAATTTCACTTGACTAAAATACCTCATTCAATGCCTCACCACACCATTCCCATTCAATCTATTCATCTATCAATGCATTTGTTTAACAGTCTCACCTATGTACTAAAGAAAACTCAAAACCCCATTTCTGAGAACCATGCACCCCTACTCATCATTTTATCTAGACTCACATACTTGTAAGGACTTGCCCTTCTTTCTCTAAACATAAAAGTGAGTTTTCCACAATAAGTGAATGAAGATGTTTCCATCCATGAATTTCTGGTTTCTGTTACACCTAGTATTGATGTACATAAAAATGTTTCCATCCCAAGCAAGATGGTTCTGATGCAGAATCCAAAATTGAAAAAGAAAGCAATTAAAACAGAAAGTGTCACAATTTGAAACCATTTGAAAATGGTAGGGAAAAAAATTTAATTTCATTCCAACTATTAACTGAGTTTGGTACAAATATGCATTTCACAATTAATAAATGTCAAACTCTTTCATAATCCGGAGGCATTCCTCAAAAAATCGTTAACTAATGTTAGAGGCTAAACCTGTTGGGTAAAGGGTTAAAAGCAACAAATGAGTAGGAAGGAAATCATAAGGGTTAGCAAAATGCATCCAAAAAAAGTTCAGCAATACCGAAGACATCCATATGATATGCAAATGGAATAAATGTGTAATTTAAATAATCAATTACTGATATTTGCAAAAAGCTTACATCTTGGATAATGGTGAAAATATCCTTTATAGCTAGTAATATTATACCACGAGAATTTTAATTACCTTGCTTATATTATTATCCTAAACAAAATTAAAAACAAAACTGAAGAGATGCCACCTATATGGAAATGTATACCAAGCATGTGAAAGTCTTCGATAGGCAGCCAACAAACTAAATGATATCAATGGAGAGTTGCCAATAGTCTTTCCATCAAAGGATCTAGAGAAGAAAGAATTCTTAAGCTACATTCTTCAACTATGAAGAGAAAACATTATAGGAAACATAGGAAACATCATGGCAGCGAATATACTCATAAAACGTTGAAAACATCAAGGGGCATGCATCTAGCCAAGTCTGAGGAACTACCAGGGGAATTTTGCAGTAAGTCAGAGGAACTATATTGGTAAATATGAAAGTTCCTGCAAGAATTAATAATATTTGTATATCAGTCACAAAGCAAAAATTTCAAACTGTAAGGTTAAACTTAACGTAATAAAACTTTTAAATTTAGGAACTATTACTATATTGATCTTCAACATCTTGTTTGAATTGTTTTTCTTTTTTACTTTTTTTACTTTTTTTCCTGGAAAAGGTAAAAGGAGATTTAGGTCTTAAAAATAAAATCACTCACATCATCATCACCACACTTTGCCCAAACCTCCATCATATGTCTAGCTTCCCTTGCACATAAGGGATGGAAAGGAGTCCGAGAATTGAAATATCTACTACTTACAAAAATGTCAAAAGTAGCTTCAGTAAACCAAACAAATGGTAGTCCCATTAAACCTATAAAACCTTAATCAAATGACAAATAACCAAAAAAAATATTAAATAATTCAGTTTTTTCTTTTTTCTTTTCTTTACATCAACCGAGAGAGATAGAGCCATATATGAAAGACAAATAACCAAAAAAAAAAAAAATTAAAATAATTCAGTTTGCAAAGTTTTTATACTCTAAAGTTGCATGTATCAACACTCAATTAAGAACACAAACACTTCAACCTTAACCCCAAAGTAAAAGGAAACTATCCTTAGTGACTCACTCCCATTTCCTATATTTGAAATCACAATACTAAAAGAAGAAAAAAAGAAGTGCTATCAAAGATCAAAGATGAACTATAATAGCAACTTCTAGTAGAAGCTCAAAACACAGGTAACTCTCTCTATTTGGTTAAATGAAATCAATGGTAGTTTTTGGAATAATGAGTTTGCACATCAATTCTTGCTATAGCATTTGTTAATAAAGAAAAAAAGTAATATTGAAATAATAACATGTTATGCTATCCATACCAGGTTGCATAGGCATTGACTAAAAGGAAGGGGAAAACTTGGAATGAAAGAAGGCTATCAGTAAAAAAACAAAACGCAGTGCCTAGTTACAACAACATAGTACCATTCAATATCTCAACTTGTGATAAGTTTAAAAGCAAAATTTACAAAGTTTTTATTTCCTTGTATTGATTATAAAGAACATAAAAACAGATTTCCTACAACTTCATGTTTACAGCATAAAATCATTGGTCAGATAAATATAAATCTAAGTCAAATAGAGACATAACAAAAACTTTGTTTTACTTCAATTTGCTAAACACTCTAAGAAATTGAAAATTAAAAAAAGACTGGATACCTTTATATGGGTTATACTGGCAGCCCAAACATGTGAAGTGAGCACATCGGAATTAAAGATAAATGCTGAATACAAAGACCAAGTAAAAAAATCAGACCATTCACATGTTCAACATGAAAACCAAACTCATGTCTTCAAAAACTTTCAAGACATATGTTTAGAACAGTCCAACTTACAATGTTTATGCCCCACAAAAGGCATAAATAATGAAGCGCCTCATTTTAGAATATACCTTTGGGGTTTGATCAAAGCCACACCAAACCCTGAATCATCCACAGCTACATTGGCACTAAAATTATCAAATACTATTGGTATGTAATCCTGCCACACAATAAGCAACCCAAAAAGAAACAGGGAAAATGAAAACAAAATTAGTGATTAAGATAGTTAAAAAAAAATAGAATGGTTTCAAATACAGATAATGAAACATCTCATCACATTGGAACAAATATCCCAATGCTAATTGCGTGATACTCATGTTAGATTCCTTTGACTCCACCACCTTCTCCGAGGTCTCATAATCTTAATCCTCCATTGTGAAAAATGCCCACTAAGCTTGCCTGTTTTGAAGATAATGGCAATTAATTAAAATATGCATACAAAGTACTTTGAGTGGTTCAAAAGATTAAGGACTTGTTCCAAAAACTAAGGACTTTCATCAAACATGTGGCGTGCTTTGACTTGCTAGAACCCATGTTCTCAAAACCTGTCTCCATTTTTACAACCCAGTTAGTTCTCAAAGTTTGAAACGGAGCAAGAAGATTAAAAACTTCCAACATAAGAAAGAATGTTGCCCATTACCAGATAACCCAAAAAACAAAAACAAAACAACTTAGCTGAGTTGTCCATTTCCTGAGAAGCATGAATTGAAAATTATGATGAGTTGAACAATACAATACTGTACATTAACAGAGACATAATAATCTGCGGAGTTGTCCATTTCCACCATAGCAATCCCTCTCCTTCTCATTTATATAATTGAAAAATTGAAAGAAAACAACTCCAAAACCAAAAGAGATGAAGAGAGGTTGGTAGAGAAAAACGTCGTAAACACAAAGAGCACCGTCACCACTGTCCAGATCTCCAGTCGTCGTCGTCGTGCCTCCATCGTCCGGTCGTGAACTCGCTGGAGCACCGCCGGCCAGAACCTGCCCAAAAGAAGAAGTTTTTGTAGGTTTTTTTCATTAACAAAAGAAGAGTTTTCTGGGAAGAATATAGAAGAGAAAAAAGAAGAGGGAAGATATAAGGAGAAAGAAGGTTTGAATGAGGAGGTGAAAGGTGTTTAGGAAACTGACGATGATAGAATAGAGAGAAGATAGATAATAGATTATGTGACAAAAATATCCTTATTAATGTACACGCGTCACATCAGCAAGAGGGGTATTTTAGAGATTTTCATAGGCAGTAAAATGCATATATTGATATTGATTGGTTAAGTGATTTACGATAAGTAATCTAATAATTATCTTTATATAGAAATATATATTAAAATATTTTTTATAAAAAAAAAATGGTTGAAAAACTTTAAAAAATAGTGACCCGTGCGTTTAGCACGGGTTAACTACCCTAGTACGGATTAATTATTAAAATAGTAAACCTTCGTTATAATTATTTTGAAATTATCTTAAAATTTTAATTGATAGTAATAAATAAATACGTCATGAATCACTCCAAAATATTGAATGACAGATACTTACAAGTTACAAGTCAGGAGGAAAGTGCCAGAGAAGTTCTAATGTATATCCACTCTATTGTATATTGCAATGACATATGGATTGGTTGATAGGTTTGATGAATGATATTATTTTTTACAATCTTTTTCATTCTTGTGCCACATAGCCTTACTCAAATGAAGACAAATCTTATGCTAAGCTGAAACTAGTGCTCTTCTTTATATGGAAAATTTCTCCTACACTTGTTCATTATCCTCAACTTGTTCTTCAACCTTTGAACATCACTTCATTTTTCTCTATTTTTCTCTTATCAATCCTTTTGTTAATTCACTGATTCAGAGATATCCAATGTCCATGGCTTCTGCTGTTACAATTTCCTCATCAGAACCACCGAAGGTTCATGCCTCCGATATTTCAAGCATCAAAGCCTTTGCAGAATCAAACAGAGACTCTCCCATCCCTTCCACCTACTACTCTCTCACAGAACCCCGTGATGATGTGGCAGAGGAGCTTGCAGCATCCATTCCAGTCCTTGACTTCTCTCTCCTCACCTCACATGACCCTCAAATCCATGCCAAAGCCGTGCAAGAACTTGGCAAGGCCTGTGTAGAATGGGGTTTCTTCATGGTAAGATTTTAAACCCTTTCCTTCCCACACATAAGTGTTCAACATAGTTACAATCAACGTTTTAAAACAAGGTCCAATGGTCCGTGATCAAGGTGATAGATATTATGATTTTGGTAGTTTCCGTAATGGAATGTAACTACAATTGAAACTGTAACAGTCGCATTTTTCTATAATTATCCACAATAGCGATAAATACAACGGAACTGCGATCGCAACTGCAATAACAATTTAAAACCTCATTAGGACGTTGGCATACATGCTTTATCACTTCTTACTATATAATTATAAAACTTTCTTTTTATTGCAAAGTATTATATTATACTAAATTGGTAAACAATACACATAAGAACTTAGTACTTGTCGACGAAGATTGATCGAGTTGGTAAGGATACAACTCATAATCCATAAGATTGTGAGTTCGAATCCCACTATCGATGTGTGGATCCCGTTGGTGAGTAATCTGTAAGTACTTTTGTAAGCATTCGTTGAGTCGTTAGGCATGCGCCCTGATGAGCCCCAGGGACCTAACTCACCTAAATTTTTTGTTATAAAAAAATAGAACTTGGTACTTGATTTGCATGATTAGTGTGAGAATCCAGTAAGGTTCGTTTACTATTGGTATTCATTAAATGAACTTCTTGTTGAAGTAAATTTTGGTTGTGTAACTGGCCAGCTCACAAATCATGGAATCCCCGAGAATCTGATGGAGGATGTGATGAAGAAGTCTCAGGAATTTCATGACATGCCATTGGAGGAAAAAGAGGAATTTGCTGACAAGGGTCCTTTCACACCAGTAAGGCACGGCACCAGCTTTTTTCCTCAAGCAGAGAAGGTTCATTATTGGAGAGATTATCTCAAGGTCATAACATCTCCAGAATTCAATTTCCCTCATAAACCAACAGGTTACAAGTACGTTCAACACTATTCTCACCCTTTCTCTTCTCTAAGTACACAACTAATTATGTTTTTGGAATTGTGGTAATTTTATATTATGCTAATGTGAATAGTTTGATACAAAATATTATTATGACTTTCAACCACGCCATTTCAAATATGGATCCGGATCCTCTCCGGCAATACAGCGAAATGTCTTTTAACTGATACCAAATGCGGTAGTAGTTTTGCAAAGGGAAAATTTTGCTGCAGAGGGCTGGAGGCAGGAGAAAATCCAGATGGTTCCAAACACACACTACTTGCATACACATCATCTTATATATAAATAAACAGATTTCACTAGTTGGTCTCAGTTATCTGTATATTCTGTCATATACTTCAATTGTGAAGTAATGTGGTTTCTAAGAGATATGTAACTAGCATTTTATTTTTGTTCTCTTTCTTGGCCTTGCCGATTTTTTTTTTTTTTTTAATTGTTATGCAGGGAGCTTGCATTTGAGTATAGCCAAAAAATAAAAGCTGTGGCAAGGAATTTGCTTCAAGGAATATCAGAGAGCTTGGGATTAGAATCCAATAGCATAATTGAATCCACAGGTTTTGACACTGGCTTGCAAATCTTTGCGGTGAACCTGTACCCTCCATGTCCACAGCCAGACCTTGCTCTAGGGTTGCCTCCACATTCAGATCATGGCTTCTTGACCCTCCTCACACAGAATGGAATTGGAGGGCTTCAGGTTAACCACGATGGCAAATGGGTTAACGTGAATCCCCTTCCCAACTGCCTCATTGTCAACACTGGAGATCAACTTGAGGTCACTCTCTCCCACTCTTGCTCTTTAAAATTGGAGTTTTGACCCTAGAGTTGTCTTTGGTATCAGTCATGTTCTAATATCTTTAGGAATGTGTGACAGGAATTAAAAGTTTCTCAAATTTAATATAAGGAATCACTATAAGAAAATAGTAATTTACCGATCGACTTTAACGATCGAAAATTCACCATTGCTAATAGTAATGACTTTAGCGACAAAAATGATGTTTTTAAGATTTTGGTTATCGGTTGCTAAATTAGAAATTGTAAAAGTCAAAGCTGGCGACTCATTTTGCAACCGAGTTAGTGACGATGCCCGGAAATAAAATTAGTGAATAAAATGTTAAAAACTTCATTTCATATATGTGAGGGTAGAAAAAAGTATTTTTGGGAATGAGATTTTCTGATATGTAATTTTGTTGGCAATAAAACATTAAAAAAAATGCATAAACCTTATGCTGTTGTGCTTCTAAATTATATCTAACAAATAACTTAATGTGTGATTCATCTGTTACACCAATGTTGAATGCATCAGGTTAATTTATACACAAATTTCTCAACTGTGAGATATCTGTTTCTCAATGTTCTAGACCTTTTTCCCTCTGCCTTTTCTGTATCAGGTTGTGAGTAATGGGAGGTACAGGAGTGTGTTGCACCGTGCAATTCTCAACAACAGAGAAACTAGGATGAGTC
This sequence comes from Echinosophora koreensis, assembly GCA_035048595.1. Lineage (NCBI taxonomy): Eukaryota > Viridiplantae > Streptophyta > Magnoliopsida > Fabales > Fabaceae > Echinosophora > Echinosophora koreensis. Next base: position 14,824,414 of record JAPCYP010000001.1, read on the forward strand.
TTGTGCTGGTAAATGGACCCGCACTTGATAAGGAAGTTGGACCTGCGCCGAAGCTTTTGGAGAAAGAGAAGCCGTTGTTCAAAAGCATCAAGTACCAGGACTACTTCGAAGTCCAGCAGAAGACACGATTTGCTAGTAAAAGCGGTTTGGTCGATATTCGCCTTAATGCTCAAAACTGATATAAATCTATTCTGGTCTGGTCCTAGGAAGAACATAGAAAAGAAATTACACAAATTCAAATATATAATTATGGTTAATGTTGTATATATGTTGTGTCATAGACTCATAATGTTCATATGTTTGGTGTAAAATCACTGATACAGGGCATGTGTTGTGTGAGAACGTTCCTGTTTGTTGCATGTATAATAAACTGGGGAATACCAGATAAGTTAGCGGATTGTAGAATTAAAAACGGATAAAATTAATAGAACATAGGACTATATATATAGTTAATAGTTAAGATGTACCTTTTTTTTAGCACAAAATGTATACACATTTCTAAACTATACCTTAGTTTGAAATAACCACCGTGAACTTTCAAGGGACCCTATGATCTTAGACCTCAAGTGCATGCATGATTAAGACACTGCACTGTGATGCCTTCAATTCAAAACACTGTTGATTTAGCTGAAGCTGCCAATGTATGCTTGACTGGACAATGTTCGGGATCAGCTATAGCATATTAGCATTGCTTGCAGAAAATAACATGACCAAGATTGGTTATACTTTTCCAATATACCTGTTCAATTCTCCACTCATATCAGCTGCATTAGAAAGGATCAATCATCAGAAAATTAAGCAATGCATCCGCATTGCTATTAGTATTACTTGAAAGGTCATCATCACACTAGTCATTGGCTAGATAATCCATATTTGTAGTGTTTGTCTGCATGGGTGTCTCCTGTATTTATGAACCATGCAGATCATATGGTCAGTGGTCATATATGCTCAGGCCTCAGGGTACATAAGTTATTTTGAACCGGGAGAAGATGGTGAAGAATGGAGCTGGGAAAATTGAGAAGATTGCCAGTACTATAGGGAGTTTACTGTCAGGTGCATTGGACAGAAACTTAGAAGCATTGCATTCGATTCCTTCAGATGAACTCATTATAATTTTGGGCCAGACACCAAACATCAGAGCAGCCTATGAAATCGAACAAAGGTGGGCTCTTATTCTTCAAGTTCGGCCCTTGATGTAAACATCTTGTAAATCTGGGACAAGAAAGTCCCTTTAGTACCTCATTGTAGACTAACACAAACCCTAACCACTCTCCACAATCACAACTCACTTTTAGTGATGGAGAAATAGTTTACTTAAGTGCTTACTTAAACAGCATTCTTGAAATAAGATAAAAGGTACTTATTTTCATTAGTCTTTCTAATAAACTTATTGAAATAAGTTATAAAAAAAAAAAGCTTATAAAAGGCTGTAAATTATTTTTTAGAAAATTTCATAAGGTTTTCTTACCAACTCTCATAGGTTTTTTTTTTTTTTTATAACCTCTTCCAAAATGTTGAATTACATATAAAAAAAAATACTTGGCAAAGTTGTCTTGGCTTTTTTCTCATCCTTACCTTTACTAATAAAGGTGGCATTTGGTTTATAAATATTTTATTCCGAGCTAAATTACATTCTTATTTATTTTCTACCCTCGCACATGGGAATGGAATTTTTCAACTTTTATTTACAAATTTTATTCTCGAACATCTTTTATGTATGAGAAATGAGAATACTTTTTTATTTCTCATATCAAACATGAAAAACTTTTATTTTCATATTACTTTCCTAAAAACATTAAAATATGCATGATACTAAATATTTTCTTAGAAATCATTCCTATACAAGAAACATGATAAATATCATGAACGCCACCGCCAGAAGAGCCACCTTAGACACTAGCTAGGCTTGAATTCAAGTACCAATGGTACTATCACAATTTTTCCTGTAGCATTATACCAATTGCAAGTATTTGATTTTGTACAATTTTTTTTGGTGCTCAGACTTTGTACAATTTATTGTATGTATGGATCTATATCTATCTACCATACCCACAGAATCAAATAAAGTTAGCATATTTGAAAATGATTAAATTTTAATTTCTTTAAAAGGTTTCTTTGAGTAATGACATTTTTTAATATAATAAAAGTTTTTCTAGGAAACGAGAAATTTTCCTTTCCCTTTTTGGCTACAGCCAGAAGAAAGGTGCTCCTAAAAAAATAATAAAGACATTTCCGTCTTAATTTTCTTTCTTTTTTTTGGGTGTTGCTTTTTACACAACTTTTCTAATACGCCACAATTTTCTTTTAAAAAAATATTATATCCCTAAAATACCCCAACTATCTTTATACACCTATAACCTCTATATATTCTGAAAAAAATACAACTCTCCCCTCTTCTTTCTCTTTCCCTCTTCCTACATCCTCTTGTGGTGTATTAGAAAAAGTTGTGGCATAAAAAACAACACACCCTTTTCTTTACCATCTCAAAAGTCCAAACGGAGCTATACTATAGCCCAAATGTGACCCGATTTAGTGAAATATTGTTCGTTCCGCTTCATTCATATATTGAAGACCCATGACATGACAATCAATCGATCATATTATCTGGTATGGTCTTTTAACTCTTTATTGTCATCAATATAGACCTAATCTAATAAGGTTAGCAGAGAATTGAAGAAACCACCTCTTTAGTGGCTGGATAACCAGCCAGCCTTGTTGCAAATTATTGGGAAGAAACTTTTTGTCTCACTTTTATAAATCATTTTAATTTGATATGTATGAAGTTGCATTAACAAAAATGTTTATTTTTAATAATCTCAAATAACGTTATGCACATCAAAAATAAATTTTCACACTTAAGTTAGGAAGTTTTCCCCCAAGAATTTGCCTATCCTTTTCTCTTTTTTTTTTTTTTGGGTTTCTGTTCTGACCTAAATATCAGAATCGGGAATGATATGATAGTAAGAAGAAGATCCTTTACACTAAGGTCTAGGCCTAATATTTATAGAGGGTAGTTGTTACATGGCATTAGTGAGCCATTATGAGTGATTATGGACATCATTGATAATGACAGTTACAAAGTCATTAATCGCCCATTAGTGAGAGGTCGGTTACGAGATCTGATATAGGTTAGAAATCTTGGCAATCATAGACTCGAGTTGAGGTGAGCCGAGTTTAAGGCCTAACACAGCCATGCTGTAACATAAGCGTATAGTCGAGCCCGACCTAGATCAAATCCATGTAGTAACAGGAGCCCCCCAAGCTCCGAGCTATAAAATAGCGAAAGAGCTTACAAGTAATTGAGTTTAATCAACATCTGAACCACTTGCTTGATCCATACAATGATATAAATTAGTTGTTATGCCAAAGCAGCTAGGTATTTGGTCGACCAAGAAACCAAGTGATCTATAAAAGTTATTCTTCCCTTAGCCTTTTGTGTCCTATTTATCTTAGGCCTCTTTTGTTACGATAGTCAAGTGTTTGCTTTTATGAGTTACTTTGTTTGCCTATTTAGTGATTATTACTCGGTCGACGGCCATTTAAGTCTTTTAAGCATGCTTGTTACTTTTCCTACAAGTCGGCTAAAACATTCAAAAGGTTGGGCCCATATGAGCAAGGTTGGGCCCGAGTTAATACTCGGCCCAATAGTAATAGAAGTCCCCCAAGAATGAAGGGGCTTAAAAGCTATCTTGCATGATATATGTATAACATGGTTAGGCCCGAGTTTATAGTCGGACATAATATAATAAATCTTCAATGTGCCGAGATAAAGGTCCGACTTAATATAATAAGTCTTGGACGTGCCGAGATAAATTAAAGATCGGACTTAATAAGTCTTCAATGTGTCGACCGTCACCCCGGATTGACTGAGGAATATAGGTGACTTTGCCGATGTATAATATCGGGCTTTGGAAGGTGTCTACCGTCACCCCGGTTGGCCGAGGAATAGAGGTGACTTTGCCGACATAATATCGGGCTTTGGAAGGTGTCTACCGTCACCCCGGTTGGCCGAGGAATATAGGTGACTTTGCCGACATAATAAGTCGGGCTTTTGACCGAAGAATATAGGTGACTTTGCCGATGTATAATATCGGGCTTTGGAAGGTGTCTACCGTCACCCCGGTTGGCCGAAGAATATAGGTGACTTTGCCGATGTATAATATCGGGCTTTGGTAGGTGTCTACCGTCACCCCGGTTAGCCGAGGAATATAGGTGACTTTGTCGATGTATAATATCGGGCATTGGAAGGTGTCTACCGTCACCCCGGTTGGCCGAGGAATATAGGTGACTTTGCCGACATAATAAGTCGGGCTTAGAAGGCGTCTACCGTCACCCCGGTTGGCCGAGGAATATAGGTGACTTTGCCGATGTATAATATCGGGCTTTGGAAGGTGTCTACCGTCACCCCGGTTGGCCGAGGAATATAGGTGACTTTGCCGACATAATAAGTCGAGCTTTAATAAGTCTTCAATGGGCCGGGATAAACGTCGGCTTATAGGTCTTGATAATGCGCGAGCTTGAGCTCGACTTTTATATCCTTGTGCCAAGGTTGTAGGTCAGGTTTGATGAATCCTTTCCTGTAGCATTGCAAAATACGCGATACTTGCATGTCCAAATGTTAATAAACATAAGCAAGAGAACCTCATATATAATTTTTGCAGATTGCATGCAAGTAGGAATCCATTCTAATCCAATTGTAAGAGCAACACTAAAAATCGAGGTAGATTTTCTCTACTATATTTAGAGTGGTGTTATTGTAGCATTGAAGAGCATAATTTATAACATAGAATAATGATAAACATAATGAGGAAAATAATGATACAAATAGTAACCACCATCCTAGGCATTAAGAATAGGCATAAAATCACATAATGATCAATAATGTCAATTAAATGGCAAAATGTTGATTAAATTAATTAGTCGGTTATAGTTATCAAATTTCTTCAATTGAATTATATATGTAAGATGACTACACATATTAAAAAACTCCATTAAATGGAATGAAATGCCAATTATCAATTGCAGCCTGCCAACCAAGGGAATTAAATGGCTTTAAGAATATTAGGATAATGCCATTTATTCATGGACAATATGTGAATCAATAGCCAACGGTTAGATAATGATCCCAAGCAAATCATGATCCTATCTCATTCATGCATGTTCGGTGGAATAAAGAAAGTCTATAATATCATTAGATATAAAAACAAGGTTACGGATGACCATTACTGTCAATTAAAATTAAAGCCAAAATTTCTAAATGAAAACGAACATGTTGCCATCCAAATTAAATGACGAATGAACGTTACATATATAGCCAAGCATCAGTTACAGCATTCACGAGCAATTTAGCCAAGTGACCATTAAAGACTTATCAATGTAAAATTCAACGGTTAAGTATCTTAATATTTGAATTAAGAACCATTAACTTGATATAGTACTAATATAGCTAGATATACCCCTGACGAGGAGGGAATATAAATCACGGGAATATTAATTGACACAAAAATACATAAAAATCATTTTCAGACACTAACAATATTCATATGTAAACCAAGTAATGATCAACAGAATTATGACTAAATATCAATTTCTTCAAAGGAAAGAATTCTGCATGGCAAACTTTGGTATAAACAAAAGAGAATAATCATCGAGCACCTATTAATCTTCTTTGGTACTATGTATGAATATACAATAATATCATTGATATCACGTACTATTATTCAAGTCCCACAAATGTATTAATGGGAATTATTTACCAACTTAATATTTTAATAATGCGTTACACAGGTTCCTTTAGTCAAGGATCATGACACGGAATCACTTGAACTCTAACGGGTTGAATTCATGCCAAATAAAAGATAAATATAGGATTAAAATATCTAGATAAATAAATGCAAGAGAAGTGAGAATTTATTATTGTAACGGGAGAGCATCAATGCTATTTAAGTCAAGTTAATTAGATGATGATAATAGCTAAGAGTCAGAAATGAGAGGCGTTAAACATACTTATTGGTAGCCAAAAAATAATAAATGCCTAAGGTTAATGGACCGAAAAATAAGTAAATGTTGATATAAGGTTGCCAATCCAAAAGTTTTAACCAAATAAGAAAAATGTAACAATATCTCTCAATTAAAAACCAATCATTATCATGCAAATTATAACGTAAGAAAATCAATGCTAATAATAATTAAATAATGGCAACCTGATAACTTCCAACCATATCAATTAGAAGATCACCATCCACGTGCAAATTATGTGCTTAGTTCCCAAGGAATGCTAGATGAATTATTTTCCTTTAACACCATTCAGTTAAACAAATTGGATTAACCAAATAAAATTAGCATTGCAAATAATGTTAGATTTATATAAGACCAATTCGAAATAGAAAAAGAGTTGTCATCATGCATATCAGTGAACAATTTGAAGAGAAGATGATCAACAAAAGATATCGGATGAGAACTGATTGACTTTACCATGATAGGATCAACTTATAAGATCCTAAATAAGTTACCTCTTAAACATTAGATTTGCACGACTATCTTCAGGATATTGTCACCTCTGCTTGCTTTTAGCGTTGACACTGAGAGTCATTTTATCGATCACTTGATGTGCTTCAAGATAAGCCTGTTGGTATCTGTTTTAAGTGAACAGTAATAATTGGGTGCCAAAATATAGAGACAACAGTATTAAGGTAAGCCATAGTCGGCGGAGGAAACTCGAATATGACTATACTCCTTTTTGGCCTGGTTCTCAATTTTGCTGGCTGGGACTCATTCATCAAACATCAGAAGAGTAGCATCTGCATCTATGTCCTCGTTGTGAACTTGAGAGATTCCTGGTTCTAAATCAATGCTTTAACTTTACACAGGTTCTTATAGAAATAAGTGAAATAAATTTGAAATGCAATTATAAAATTGATATGCGCTAGTACTCTCTAATTATCTTCCTCGGCTGAGAAAATGGCGGCAGGATCGAATTCCTTTACAAATCTGCGCTAATGGGTGGATCGAATTCCTTTACAAATCTGCGCTAATGGGTCTCACGCACGAGATCAATTGCCCTGTGGTCGTTGAGGCGGCGCCGAGTCCGTGCTCGTCCAGGCCGGATCTGAGAGCGGAATCGGAGATAGAGGATGCCATTGTTGTACATGATGACCGATCTGTCCTCCCTAGATTGAGAAGATGCACCTGGCCGGTGTTACGGGATTGTGGCAGATGAGGCTCGGGGTCAGCAGATGACATAGACGATTTTTGAGTACCGTATGCGTCGAAGATGATCAGCATGTCTGTGTTGGACACGATGAGCAATGGTGTGTCGCCTGGTTAAGGATTTAGGATACGCGACAGCTTGATAACTGGACCGGTTAACGCAACTAGTTTCTACGAGAAGACTCGAGACAGTGAAGGGGGTATGCTCACCACCGCCCTTGGGTAGTACGGCAGTTAGTGGTGGAGGTGAGGTGTGGCCAGGGAAGAGTTTTACCTGGCCCCACGGTGGGCGCCAACTGTTCTGACCTAAATATCAGAATCGGGAATGATATGATAGTAAGAAGAAGATCCTTTACACTAAGGTCTAGGCCTAATATTTATAGAGGGTAGTTGTTACATGGCATTAGTGAGCCATTATGAGTGATTATGGACATCATTGATAATGACAGTTACAAAGTCATTAATCGCCCATTAGTGAGAGGTCGGTTACGAGATCTGATATAGGTTAGAAATCTTGGCAATCATAGACTCGAGTTGAGGTGAGCCGAGTTTAAGGCCTAACACAGCCATGCTGTAACATAAGCGTATAGTCGAGCCCGACCTAGATCAAATCCATGTAGTAACAGTTTCCTTTTATGATAAATTCTTGAGAGTTGTGTTATTTTAACATCTGATTTTAGACACCGTATATGTTTATTTTTATTTCTCACTTATTTTTTCATCTTCTTTGCATACACGCATCCCAATCATACATAAAAAAGCATAAGGAGTTAGGTGTCCAAATTTCATTTCCGAATTCTTGATTAGACATTATTCACCATAAGCACTGCATTAATATTAAATATTGATAAAAGTTGTGGGTCTTACTAGCCAATGTCATTATTAGAACACTATTTCAAAAATAAAAAAAGGTTAAGTCAAATTTTTTTTTTTTGATAAGGAAAATTTTATTATTGAGACTTGAGAGTATTTGGGGTACTCTAACCTTCTTACAAAAGAAAAAATGGAAATACTAAATACAACACTTTTTGACATATTAAATATATAATTTTAAATTTTCAAAGCAGGCTTTTGTTATTATTATTATTATTATTATTATTATTATTATTATTATTATTATTATTTCCTCCTCCCTCCTCAAGTTGTATGGGTCATATTATAACTAAAGAATGCCTTGTGCTTATGGTACGTAGAATGACCATGAATTTCTCTTTATGTGTATAGAATTTCATTTGAGTTTTGGAAACACTTATCTTTTTTGTACACCTGGATTTGGATACCCGTATAAACACCGTAGATTGATGTGACTGTGGGTGAGATAGAGATATTGTAGTGTATTTTGAGATAGAGTAAATGTATAGTATGTAATTGTGAGTGTGGATATCAATTAGGTGTCCACAAAAGTTGTACAAATAATTAATATAGTTCGGATGGAAATTTTCTAAAATACGACAATATGCACAATATATAAATATGATTTGTTTTGTTTTTCCATGTTTTAGATACATAACATAACATTGATAGCTCCATCCCAACATAACAAAACTTTTCTTCCGTTTCTCGGTTTAAATTATATGCCGACGCTTGAGGTTGAGGGTGCTCCGGTAGTCCAGTGTGTATATCATTTGCATTGGCAAATTATGAAAAAGAGCCAACTAACGTAGTTACATTAATTGCTTAGTACACATCCAGTACAACAAGTATGGAGGATATATATCATTATATCATGACCCACAATACGTGGTCCGAGTGGCTAGTAGTTTGGATTCTTTAACCATATGTTCAGGGTTCGAATCTCGGTGATATAATTAGAGTTGTATTTGTGGGTAGCGGAGTTACCCCTTAACTGGTACTCTATATCCTCAAAGTTAGTCCGACGGCTGCCGGTTGTAGGGATACCTGAGATTCTATCCCGGACCTAAAATATATCATTATACCATGCTTCATTTCCCACTGAAACGTAATCTATAAGCAAGATGAGCTAATTTTAGTTAAAAGTATACCCGGTACAAACCGCTGGGTTTTGCACTAATTGGTTTGCCCTTAGTGCAGGGATATTCTGTGATCAACTCAAAGTGGCTTTCCAGGAAAGTGTGATCATGGTTAACAAATTGGTGGCCACAGGCTTATCTATCTCAATCTCGTGACGCTTTAACTACTTTCTCTGGTCCCTCTCATACACACTAAAAAGAGTTTTTGTCTAGAACTTTATAATATGGACACACAAGAATGACCACAATCATCTTGTTCAGGACATTAAAACAGGACACGATAGACTTTGTAAGCTCCTCACTTGAGCAAAAAGGTGATTCATATCCCCCAATTATAGTGTGCCTCGCTTACAAGTCTTAATTCTTCCAAGAAAATGATGTGTATTATGTGGTCCTTAATCATCTAGGTACATGATATATGAGCCACCACTGATATAGTGGGTCATATTTTTGTTATACTACATACTTTTCCTTATTCTTCTATAAGTCGTCTTGGCTAGAAGCAAAATTAGTCAGTATAATGTACCTAGAGCATTCCACGAGCCGCACACAAATCATGCCATGAATTGAACTCGCGCGTAACTTTCATTGAATTATAATAAAATAAAGGATACGAGGATTTAAAGTAACTCTTGAGAAATATTATGCAGAAACTGTTGCGGAGTCTCGATGATCAAAATATTATATACTAGACTTTGATCCCGTACCCGCATGAGGTAAATTATAAATGTTTTCTTTTATTTTTTCATATTTGTATGAATACAGTAGAAAATGAAAAAAATATGATAACGACACGTGGAAATTAACACATGAAAAAATTTTCTTGCATAGGGGATTGCTTTGTATTATTTATAAAAGATAGATATAGATAGATAGAAAATTAGTAAGAAAAAAATTATTTAGTGTCATTATGGAAATAAAATTATTAAATAAAGTGAGATTTGATACATTTATTTAAATTTAAATTCAAAATCACGTAATTTAAATTTAATTTCAACTTTGATAAGATTTACGTGAATACATATTGTATGACCTTAAATTGAAATTAAATTTGAAATAAATTAAATAATTAGATAAAATTAGTTACATTTGAACTTTGAATTTCAATTCAATTTCAGTAATTTTATTCAATTTTTATTTATAGTGTGTTATTTTTGGTTAAGTTTATAAATACAATAATAAATCGGAAAATTGTAGTGTTAACACTTGGCACATGACACATGGCAACATTTCATGCATATGAAAGATGACACATGACAAAACTATATTGCAAAGGGGATAGAATTGTATTGTTTATAGATTCGCTCATATAAATTATGTTATCAAATATATGAAATTCAATTTTGTTAACTCCTTAATTTAAATTAAGAAATTTCTCCTGATCGAAGAGTTCATCTTCATTACCTATCTGTCGCAGTAAATTTTTTTTTTTTATAGGTAATCCAAAATTTTATAGAAGGAGTACTGGATGTACTCGAAATATAAAGCACCAATTGGAAGTTGAAATAAATAAATACAAGTAACAGCCCCCCTAAATATATATAACGCCCAGTATACCCCCAACAGAAAAAGAAGGGCATTAAATCTAGGCCACCCCCAACATTGCGACTGTAAAACACCAAAGCAAGCAGAGATATCCTCCTAAAAAAAAAAACTATACATAAGTAATTATATAACAGGAAAAACCAATAGCAATAAGGAAGAACCCCACAGCAGCTGTATCTGCCTTTCAAGGAAAGCGTGACCTGCAACCAAATAGTTTCCAATTCACCCAATGCCCCGCTAAAGATGTTAACATTCCAGAGGGTTTAGGCACCAGTCCGAGAAGAACACAGTTCCCTTACCAGCAGAGCAGAACCAGTTCCATGACCTGCAAACAATTAAATAAAAAATCCTTAAGAAGTCTATCTTTTGATCCTTGAAAATAGCTTCGTTCCGTTCAGTCCAAAGAGACCAAACAACAGCAAGCCAAATGATATAAGCAGTCCTTTTCCTTTCCCCCCCCCCCCACGAATAGACCTCTATGTTGAGAGAAGTGCTCCACCAAGTTAGGATGCTGTGTTAGATCAGATTTTCTGTTATGGCAGTTATGCTATTATTAGATAGCCTATCTCTTTTGTTAGTTACTAGTTAGATAAAGTTAGTTAGTTTGTTATGAAGTTTGTTAGCTTATTTAGTAAGCCTTGTAGCTCTATAAGAGCATTGCCTTTTGATGAATAAGTAGTGAAGTAATTACAGCAAGATTACTTTGTTAATTCCTCTAGAATTCTAACATTTTGGCATTAGAGCTCCTACTGGGACCTGAGAAGAAAGTGTGAGTCGCATACTTGTGAGTGATAGAGAGAATGTCGAATGCAAATGATGGCTTTGTGCAACCTGCAATCCCCCGCTTCGATGGCCATTATGATCACTAGAGCATGCTAATGGAGAATTTTCTAAAATCCAAGGAGTACTGGAGCTTGGTGGAAACAGGCATTGCGGATGTAGAAAAGGAAGGGTGGTGACAGAAGCTCAACAGAAGAAACTTGATGAGCTGAAGCGGAAAGATATGAAGGTCAAAAACTACTTGTTTCAAGCCATTGATAGAACAATCTTGGAGACTATCTTGCAAAAGAATACATAAAAGGAGATATGGGATTCGATGAAAAGAAAGTATGAAGGCAGTGCAAGAGTAAAAAGATCAATTCTTCAAGCCTTGAGGAAGGAGTTTGAGATCTTGGAGATGAAAACAGGTGAGAAAGTAACTGATTACTTCTCTCGAGTCATGAGTGTGGCCAATAGAATGAGAACTCATGGAGAAGATATGAGGGATGTGACCATTGTTGAAAAGATTCTTAGGTCCTTAACTGACAAATTTAACTATATAGTTTGTTCAATTGAGGAATCTAAGGACACTGATTGTCTTTCTGTTGATGAGCTTCAAAGTTCTTTGATAGTTCATGAGCAGAAATTCCACAAGAATCATGGAGAGGAGCAGTCTCTCAAGATAAGTTCTGATGAGAGAAATGATAATGGAGGCAGAGGTAGAGGCAGTTATAGAGGCAGAGGAAGGCAAAATCGAGCCACTGTTGAATGTTTCAAATGTCATAAAATTGGACATTACAAGTATGAATGTCCTGACTGGGATAAAGAAGCCAATTATGCTTCTTTCAATGAGGAAGAAGAGCTTCTGTTGATGGCTCATGAGGAATTGGAAGATGTGTAAAGAGCAGATGCATGGTTCTTGGATTCAGGTTGCTCGATTCACATGTGTGGAAACAGATCTTGGTTCAATGAGGTGGATGATTCTTTCAAGCAGTATGTGAACCTTGGAAACAATACAAGAATGGAGGTAACTGGAAAAGGGAGTGTGAAGCTGAACATTAAAGGAGTTACTCATGTAATTAGAGATGTGTTCTTGGTACCAGAACTCAAGAACAATCTATTGAGTATAGGGCAATTACAGGAAAGAGGTTTAACAGTAATGTTTCAATCAGGGACATGCAAGCTCTTTCATCCTGACAAAGGATCGATTCTGCAAACTAGCATGACAACAAACAGGATGTTTATCTTGTTTGCTCTATTTGTGACCAAGAATAAAGCATGCTTCCACACTATTGCTCAGGATCTAACTCTTCTATGGCATTGTAGATATGCACATCTTAGCCACAAAGGGCTAAGAACTCTTCAAAGCAAAGGAATGGTCAGAGGTCTCCCTCCCTCATTGTCTGCAACAGAAAAGGTGTGTGAAGATTGTAAAAGGCAAGCAGCACAGAGATCCTATTCCAAAAAGGAGTCAATGGAGAGCAACTCAGAAGCTAGAATTGATTCATGCTGATATTTGTGGCCCTATCTGTAACATCCCCTAGCTGCTCTATGGATTGACGACTGACCCCACAGACCAACTCGGGTCTTTTCAGCGTGCTTTGTCCTCACTCACACGCTTCCTGAGAAAACTTCCCAGGAGGTCACCCATCCCAGAATTGCTCCAAGTCAAGCACGCTTAACTGTGGAGTTCTTAGGTGATGGGCTACCGAAAAGAAGATGCATCTTGTTAGTATAGGTAGTACCAATCAATTCATATAAGCCTTCCTCAACTGTATAGTCCCATACCTACACAGTCTCAGGATCCCTCTCATTCGGGTGTGTAATCGGTTCATTCATGTGCCCTCCGCCTAGAAGCCTGCCAGGAGCCGCTCCTTGTCCGTGCCTTCTTGCACCGGCGACCACTCCCCGCCCTCGTCGGCACCCGGGTGTTACATGCCCACCAGCTTCCGCTTGGTTCGTCCCCGAACCACACCGTACTGGGAGAGGTGCCACTCTGATACCATTTGTAACATCCCCTAGCTGCTCTATGGATTGACGACTAACCCCACATACCAACTCGGGTCTTTTCAGCGTGCTTTGTCCTCACTCACACGCTTCCTGGGAAAACTTCCCAGGAGGTCACCCATCCCAGAATTGCTCCAAGTCAAGCACGCTTAACTGTGGAGTTCTTAAGTGATGGGCTACCGAAAAGAAGATGCATCTTGTTAGTATAGGTAGTACCAATCAATTCATATAAGCCTTCCTCAACTGTATAGTCCCATACCTACACAGTCTCAGGATCCCTCTCATTCGGGTGTGTAATCGGTTCATTCATGTGCCCTCCGCCTAGAAGCCTGCCAGGAGCCGCTCCTTGTCCGTGCCTTCTTGCACCGACGACCACTCCCCGCCCTCGTCGGCACCCGGGTGTTACACTATCACTCCATCATCCAATAGCCAAAATTAAAGAGGTACTTCTTATGCCTTATAGATGATTACTCTAGAAAGGCATGGATTTATTTCTTGAGGGAGAAGTCAGAAGCCTTTCACTATTTTCAATGCTTTAAGAAATTGGTTGAAAAGGAATATGGTTTGATGATAAAATGTCTTAGAACTGACAGGGGAGGTGAGTTCACATCAGTGGAGTTCAATGAGTTTTGTCAGAAAACAGGAATTAAAAGGCAATTGACCACATCATACACTCCTCAGCAGAATGGGGTGGCTGAGAGGAAGAATAGAACCATCATGAACTTGGTGAGAACTCTATTGACAGAAAAGAAGATTCCAAAGTCATTCTGGCCAGAAGCTGTGAATTGGGTGACTTATGTGTGAATAAATCACCAACCTTGGCTGTGAAGAATCAGACACCAGAGGAAGCTTGGAGTGGAGCAAAGCCTTCAGTTGAGCACTTCAGAGTGTTTGGATGTGTAGCTCATGTACATATTCCAGATGCTAGAAGGACTAAACTAGAAGACAAAAGCTGTAAATGTGTCCTGTTGGGAATGAGTGAGGAGTCTAAAGGCTACTGGCTCTATGATCCAATTACAAGAGGGATTATAGTAAGTAGAGATGTGGTCTTTGAGGAGAACACTCAATGGAACTGGAATCAAAATCAAAAGGAGGAATTAATTGTAGATACTGAGAGTGGAGATACTGAGAGCACTGCTGATGTTGAGGAAGAAAGTACTGCAGACAGTGAATCTAATGATGATGAAGATGAGAATCAGTCACAAACTGAGGAAACTGCTGTTGTTGATGGTGAAGGAGGCATGAATAGGCATCCACCTGGCTGGATGAAAGACTATGTATCTGGTGAAGAACTCTCAGAACCAGAGGATGCAATCAACATGACTTTCATTGATTGCTCAGATCCAGAAAGTTTTGAGGCTGCAGTAAAAAGCTCCAAATGGAGATAAGCTATGGATACTGAAATCAATTCCATTGTGAAGAATGGAACATGAGAACTCATTGATTTACCAGCTAGATCAAAGAAGATAGGTGTCAAGTGGATCTATAAGACTAAGTTGAATGAGCTTGGTCAAGTGGACAAGTACAATACTAGGTTAGTGGCCAAAGGCTACTCTCAACAGTATGGGGTGGACTATACAGAAGTGTTTGCTCCTGTAAGCAGGATGGATACTGTGAGAATTATTATAGCAATAGCAGCACAGAGAGGATGGAAACTGTACCAGCTTGATGTAAAATCAGCTTTTCTATATGGCACTCTAATTGAGGATGTATATGTGAAACAACCAAAAGGTTATGTGCAGAAGGGATGTGAGCACAAATTTTACAAGCTTCACAAGGCCTTATATGGCTTAAAGCAAGCTCCAAGAGCTTGGTTCAGTCCTCATCAGTACAGGTTTCAAAAAGAGCAATCATGAGCAGATTTTGTTTTTGAAGTACTCTTCAAGAGGGAGGATACTGATTGTCAGTGTGTATGTAGATGATCTTATATACACTGGCAATGATGAGTCCTTAATGAGTACTTTCAAAAACAGAATGAAGGAAGAATTTGACATGATTGATCTAGGCAAGATGAGGTTTTTCCTTGGAATTGAAGTGCTGCAAGAGGAACATGGAATCTATATCTATCAGAGGAAGTATGCCTTAGAAGTGTTGAAGAGGTTTGGCATGTCTGATAGCAATCCAGTCATAGTTCCTATGGTGCCTGGCTACAAACTATGCAAAGATGAAACAAGAATGAAAGTGAATGAGACTCAATACAAGCAATTGGTAGGAAGCCTCATGTATATTACAGCAACCAGACCTAACATGATGTTCTCAGTTAGCTTGATCAATCGATTTATGAGTCAACCTACTCAAATGCACATGTAAGCTGCAAAGAGAGTTCTCAGATACCTTCGAGGTACTGTGAACTTTGGTATTTTGTACAAGAAGGGAGGAAATGAGGAATTGCTGGCCTACACAGACAGTGACTATGTAGGTGACTTGGAAGACAGAAAGAGTACTTCTGGTTATGTATTCCTAATGAGTAATGGAGCAATGGCTTGGTCATCCAAGAAGCAGCCAATTGTGACCCTTTCCACCACAGAAGCAGAATTTGTGGCAGCTGCAGCCTGTGCTTGTCAAGCTGTGTGGATGAGAAGAATATTGAAGGAGTTGGGACATAATCAGGAAGGCTGCACTACCTTAATGTGTGACAACAGTTCAGCTATCAAGCTTTCAAAGAATCCAGTTATGCATGGAAGAAGTAAACATATTGATGTTCGTTTTCATTTCCTGAGAAATTTATCTAGAGATGGCCTTATAGAAATGATTCATTGTGGAACCAAGGAGCAAATTGCAGACCTGCTAACAATGCCTATCAAGTCAGATTCTTTCCTGAAGCTTAGGGAGCA
Organism: Echinosophora koreensis; assembly: GCA_035048595.1. NCBI lineage: Eukaryota > Viridiplantae > Streptophyta > Magnoliopsida > Fabales > Fabaceae > Echinosophora > Echinosophora koreensis. The sequence continues at coordinate 14,840,759 of JAPCYP010000001.1, forward strand.
GCTGGGAGTTTGTGAAATTCCTAAGTTAAACTAGTTGCTTATATCACTATGCAATAGTTTAAGGGAGGGATTGTTAGATCATATTTTCTGTTATGGCAGTTATGCTATTATTAGATAGCCTATCTGTTTTGTTAGTTACTAGTTAGATAAAGTTAGTTAGTTTGTTATGAAGTATGTTAGCTTATTTAGTAAGCCTTGTAGCTCTATAAGAGCATTGCCTTTTGATGAATAAGTAGTGAAGCAATTACAGCAAGATTACTTTGTTAATTCCTCTAGAATTCTAACATGCTGCACCACCATAACCCTCAACCACCCATAACCATGTAGTATGATTCCCAATGCTATGTAGTATGTATTTTTTTTATGGATAAAAGTGTTGGGAAAAACTATAGATAACAATGTCTAATCAAGCAAATATTTTTTCCACTTCACCTATGCAAATAAATAGGCACAACAAAAAATATTCTTCCACAGGACAATATCAATGGCAGAAAATAAATATAAATTATGACACCACAATTTTTAACGTGGAAAACTCCTCAGTGTAGGGAGAAAAACAACTGGACCAAGTCCAGTAAAAACTTCCACTATAAATAATAATGGGTACACCAAGTCTTCCTAACAACACTAGGGAACACCAAAATAACAACACATCACCTAACAGGTGGATATCACCAAGCAACAAGAGAGAAACCCCACAAAAATGGGTATAACAACCCAGCTCAAAGAGAAGGCAAAACAACAATATATTGATATCAAACTGTAGCTCTCAACACCAGGAACAACATACTAAAATTTCATAGAGAATGGCCCATCTGATAAAGAGCACAAAGTTCCTATTTTTCTTCTTCTCTCCTATGCTGTCCCGTCTCTCTATGTTCCTCTCTTTCTTTTTCTCTGTCTCAGTCACGAAGACACACACACAGCGCCTCCTTCTTTCTTTTATTTGAACTTTCAAAAACCCATTTTTTTTCTTTCTTTTCTTTTGTTTTTACTTTTTTTTTTTACCATTTACCTTGTGGGTCCCACTTAGGAGGGAACCCACCCAAAAAATCTCTCCCTTCCCAACTTAAGTGGGAAGATACTGCTCCACCAAGCATGCCTTCTTTCTGCAGCAAATCAACTTTGACATAGGCAATGTCTTTGTCATCATATCTGAACCATTCTCATCAGTATGGATCTTTTCAAGTGAAAATGCCTTCATCTCTAGCGTCTCTCGTATCCAATGATACCGCACCTCAATGTGCTTTGCCCTGGAATGAAAAGTCGGGTTCTTACTGAGATGAATTGCACTCTGACTGTCACAAAATAACACAAACTTCTCTTGCTTGAGACCTAACTCTTGTAGGAATTTCTACATCCACAAAAGTTCTTTAGAAGCTTCAGTAATGGCAATATATTCAGCCTCGATGGTAGACAAAGCTACAAATTTTTGTAATTTTGATTCCCAAGACACCGCTCCCCCTGCAAAAGTCATTAAGTATCTAGAAGTAAATTTTCTAGAATCAAAATCACCAGCCATATCTGCATCTGTGTAGCCATCTAACACAGGTTGACCACCCCCAAAGCATAAACATACTCTGGAAGTGCCTCTGAGATACCTGAGGATCCACTTCACTGCTTGCCAGTGGTCTCTACCAGGATTAGAGAGAAAACTACTAACTACTCCAACAGCATAAGCAATATCTGCCCTTGTGCATACCACAACATACATCAAGCTACTAACCGTGGATGCATAAGGAACCTTCTTCATATCTTCTTTGTCTTTCTCACTTGTAGGGCATTGTTGAGAGCTCAACTTGAAATGACTTGCAAGTGGAGTACTAATAGGTTTGGAATTGGTCATGTTAAACCTCTCTAATACCTTCTCAATATACTTATGTTGAGACAACCACAATTTACCATTCTTCATATGGCAGGAGTAATTCTCATGCCAAGGATTTGCTTTGCAGGACCCAAGTCCTTCATGGCAAAGGACTTGCTCAAATCTTTCTCCAAACAATCAATCTTCTTAGTGTCATGACCAACAATCAACATGTCATCCACATATAGCAAGAGGATAGTAAAATCATCATCCGGGAATTTCTTCACAAACACATAAAGATCAGAAGTAGTTTTACTATAGCCATATTTCCCCATGAAAGAATCAAATTTCTAGTACCATTGCCTTGGTGCTTTCTTGAGTCCATACAAACTTTTCTTTAACTTGTATATCAACTGCTCTCTTCCTTTGACCTTGAAGCCTTCAGGTTGCTCCATATAAATTTCCTCCTCCGAATCACCATGAAGGAATGTTGTCTTCACATCAAGTTGTTTAACCTCTAGGTTCAAGCTAGCTGCTAATCCAAGCTCTCAACTTGAATACCCACAGGTGAGAAAATTTCTTCAAAGTCAATGTCCTTCCTCTGATTAAAGCCTTTCACAACCAATCGAGCTTTGTACCTTGGCTGGGAGCTCTTCTCTTCTGCTTTCAACTTGAATACCCATTAATTCTTGAGTGTTTTCCTACCCTTAGGCAACTTCACCAGCTCAAATGTGTGATTCTCATGCAAGGAATTCATTTCTTCTTGTATGGCCTTCAACCATTCTTTCTTGTGCACATTTATAATGGCCTCTTCATAGCTTTTTGGCTTTCCACTATCAGTGATCATCACATACTCATGTGGAGTGTATCTTAGGGAAGCATGACGCTCTCTAGTAGATCTTCTCAACTGAGGCTCAACTGGTGACTCAAATGGACCTCTTCAATTGGCTCATCATGATGAGGTGCGGGGTCATCATTTGCATTCCTATCATCTACCTGTATATCTCCCCCATCAACAAAAGTTCTAATAGGAGGTTTAGGCGCAACATCAATATAACTTCTGGCAACTGGTTTCTGTTTCTCTACTTTATCAAAATCTTCAATGGTCTGGTCTTCAAGAAATATCACATCTCGACTTCTGATAATTTTCCTGTCAGTTGGATCCCAGAGTTTATAACCAAACTCTTCATGACCAAAACCCAAGAAGATAGACTTTTTAGATTTCCCATCAAGCTTAGACCTCTCGTCTCTTGTAATGTGGACAAAAGTCCTGCAGCCAAACACTCTCAAATAACTATTAGAGACATTTTTCCCTGTCCATAATCTCTTTGGAACATCACCATCTAGTGGCACGGAAGGAGAAAGGTTGATCAAATCCATTGCAGTTCTCATTGCTTCACCCCAAAAGGCTTTGGACAATTTTGCATGAGAGAGCATACACCTGATTCTATCATTAATGGTACGGTTCATTCTCTCTGCAACTCCATTATGTTGAGGCGTCTTTGGAACTGTCTTCTCAATCCTGATTCCATGTTCTTTGAAATATTCTTCAAACAGACCCCTGTATTCACCACCATTATCTGCTCGAATACATTTCAACTTGCTTCCCTTTTCTCTTTCAACACTTGCTTGAAAATGCTTGAAGACACCAAGTACCTGGTCTTTAGATTTCAAAGCAAAAGCCCACACTTTTCTAGAGTGATAATCAATAAAAGTAACAAAATATGAAGCACCACCAAGAGACTTAGAATCAATAGTGCAAACATCAGTATGAACTAAATCAAGAACATTGGGCCTCCTATGAGGACCAGAACTACGAAATGAAATTCTAAGTTGTTTTCCAACAAAACAATGAGAGCAAGTATTTAAAGGTGTACCTTTCATAGGAAGAGAATTTTTCCTTGGCAAGAATGTTGAGTCCTTTTTCACCCAAGTGACCAAGGCACATATGCCACAAATCAGAAGAAACATCTTCAACTGCATTCACCTCCTCATTGCTTAACTTTCCAGGCATCCTGTAGAGAGTAGTGAAGCTTTCTTCCTTTGCCACCACTAGTGACCCTTTGGTGAGCTTGCATATGCCACCACCAAAGTAAGTGTGATAGCCCTCAATGTCCAAGGCTTTAACAGAAATCAAGTTGAGACAGATATCTGGAACATGTCTAACATTCTTCAATTGCAGCTTGCACCCAATGCTAGTTTCAATCCAAACATCTCCCATACCAACAATTTTACATATCCCTTCATTTCCCTTTTTTACTTTGCCAAAATCACCAGCAATATAAGATGAGAAGAAATCACGCCTAGGAGTAACATGGTATGAGGCTCCAGAATCAACAATCCAACTGGAATCATGGCATGCTAGATTTATAGAATTATCATCATAGACAATGTAAACATCACTATCAGATGCAACTGCAGCCGTGTCTTTATCATTTTTCTTCTCTTTATCTTCATCTCTTTCCCTTGACTTCTCTCTCTTGAGGAACCTGCATTGTCTTTTGATGTGTCCCACCTTTCCACAGTTATAACATGTCACTTCTTTTCTAGTCCTGGACTTGCTTCTTGACTTGCTGCGACTGTCAGATTTTTCATGCTTATGGAAATGTTTGGTTTGCTTCTCCCTCGTGACTTTGCAACTAGTGCTTCTGACTGAGTGGAAGTAACAATCAAACCACGCTCCTTTCTTCTGGCATCTTCATTTAACATGCTCTCTTTTACCATTGACATTGTCAACTTTCCATTAGGAGCTGAATTAGTCAGTGTCACAACTAGAACTTCCCAACTGTCAGGCAAGGAACTAAGCATCAACAAAACTTGCAACTCATCATCTAATTTAATATCTGCTGCCGTCAGCAGATTCACACCATTCTGAAAAATGCTCATATCCTCTGCCATTGAATCCCCTTCTTTGTATTTCATATTCACCAGCTTCCATATCATAAATGCTTTATTTTGCACATTCTTCCGCTCATACAACTCGGCCAATTTCTTCCACATTTTTTGAGCATCTGTTTCTGTATCTTCATGAGGATATACACTCAAATCCAGCCACTGCCTAATCAAAGCAACTGCTTTTCTATTCATCTTCTACCATTCACTTTCATTTTTATCCTTGGGTTGAGTAGTGTCCCCCTCAATAGGATCATACAAGTCTTTGCTGTATAACATATCTTCCACGAGGGTCTTCCAAAGTGTATAATTTGTAGAGTTCAACTTAATCATATTTGGCCCTTGATTTTCTTCCATTTAAATGTACAAAACAGAACAACCTAAGCTCCTGATACCACTTCGTTGGGAAAAACCATAGATAACAATCTCTAATCAAGCAAATATTTTTCCCTTCACCTGTGCAAATAAATAGGCACAACAAAAAATATTCTTCCACAGGATAATATCAATGGCTGAAAATAAATATAAATGACACCACAATTTTTAACGTGGAAAAACTCCCAAGTGTAGGGAGAAAAACCACAGGACCAGTCCAGCAAAAACTTCCACTATAAATAATAATGGGTACACCAAGTCTGCCTAAAAACACTAGGGAACACCAAAATAACAACACATCACCTAACATGTGGATATCACCAAGAAACAAGTGAGATACCCCATAAAAATTGGTATAACAACCCAGCTCAACGAGAAGGCAAAACAACAATATATTGATATCAAACTGTAGCTCTAAACACCAGGAACAACATACTAAAATTTCATAAAGAATGGAAGGAGTTTACCCATCTGATGAAGAGCACAAAGTTCCTATTTTTCTTCTTCTCCCTGCGTCGTCCCGTCTCTCTCTATTCATCTCTTTCTTTTTCCTTGTCTCAGTCACGAAGATACACACACAGCGCCTCCTTCTTTCTTTTATTAGAACTTTCAAAAACCCTTTTTTTTTTTTCTTTTCTTTTCTTTTTACTTTTATTTTTTTACCATTTACCTTGTGGGTCCCACTTAGGATGGAACCTACCCAACAAAAGTTTAAGTAAGTTGGGTCCCGGGAGCTCATCTAGGGATGACAAAATTACCAGCACCCGCGGATATCAGCATTGAATACCCGCATTGGGTGCTAAATGGGTACCTACTAAATGGGGATGAAGATCATAGTACCCACCCCACGGGTACTCGCATATTCATAATAAATATATATATAATAAATTATGGCAAATTCTATAATTTTGAGATGAAATAAACTTTAATTTCTTTCTTATTTGAAACTTTTTAGTGATTAAACCCTTAATATTAAATCTTTTTAAATACATATAGTATATTATATAATGTTAATATAATATATTGTTATATTATATTGAATAATTTTATTTCCTTTCGTTTTATTTTAGATTCTTAAATACACACGGATATCCATGAATACCCGCTACCCGCATAAATATCCATGGATATTGATAGGGATGAATGCGGGAGAAGCACTACCCGTACATTATATAATATATGGATATTCTATAAGTTGTTCATGCATTATGAAAACAATTAAATAGCTTAAAAGAACTCAATATCATAAAGCTTGATTTTGATTCAACTATTAAAACCTCTCTGATAACTTTTAATTCTTGAAATAGAACTTCACATCCAAATCATAAGAATTATTGTGTTTTAGATAAGATTCAAGATGTTTGCAACATAATTTCAAGTCCTTAACAGAGAATGACATTTCAGTCCAAAAAAAAGAAGAAGAGAATTACCTAAACCTTTCAATACTAAACAAAAAAGGCAAAAATCTCCTCATATGTGCTATACTGCTCAAAGAGACTGAGATAGAAAGAGAGAAATAGAAGGAGAGAGTTAGGGAAAAGGAAAAATCTAAATAGTAAATAAATTAGGAGTATGTTAATTTTTAAAAATATTAAGTTTAAAAGATATTCTAATATATATAGATACATTTGTCATATTATTTTTTTATCATTCTATTATTATTATTTTGGAATAATTATTTTTTATTGGTAAAAAATTAAGTATATAAAATTTTTATTTAATACTTATACCAAGTAAAATTTTACCTACTATCTGGTGCCCCTAAAAAATGGGGCCGCCCACCTCAACCATGCTTAGGGCATCATTGATTGGCAATGTATTAATTAAAGGCATATATAATTACAATTTTACATAACTAATTGTGATTTGTCAAACATATAATTAAGATCTGGTTATTATAGATACTCCTTTTTCTCAGTGAACAGCGACGGGAGGTTGTTTTCAAGAATTTTAATCTTTATATTTTGGAGACTTCTCAGGATATTGTAACGGATTACGATAGGATTAAGCACAAATCAAAGTTCAAGGAGATATGAATAGAATTCTTGTCACCTAACACAATCCACTAAGTTGAGAGCTTTGGAGCTTCAAAGTCCTCTTTAAAAATTGTTCTGTGTCATTTTCATTGTCATCCTCTCATCTCATTGTAGTAACATGGGATTCCAAGTAAGTCACTGTTTTTGCAAAGGGAAGCAAATTAAGATAAAGACATCCAAATTCCAATGGCAGAATATAATTGTGGTTTATTTTTTTTTTTTTTATGTTGATGTTGAAGTTCATAAAATAATATAATTTCTACATCCAAAATCATAAAGCTATGAGTTTTAGAAAGAAAAAAAAAAATGAAACTCCTACTTAAAAGTTATACAAATATTGAGATATATGCATAAAATCATAAATAATGAATAAATCTTACATCACATATCATTTTATAAACAAAATTCTTGAAATAATATTACAATATGTTTATCAGAAAATAATGTTTAGAATCACAACACATAAACGTGGTTCCTGATGGAAAAAATTGTAATGGAATGTATGAAGGCTGTGGAAAGTCACTATTTCTCTATTGTAATAATGATAAACAAGAAAACCAAATTTTAAAATAAAACATTGGAGATTAAGCATGGAAGTTCTTAAAAAAATATGTATAAAATATATATCACGTGGATGTCATGCTCTATAGCTTGAGCATCAATTTGAGAGTTTTATGATGGTCCATCCATTTTCCTATGTTACCCGTGATAATAAGTCAATATCAAATATTTTGGAATTCTGTACCTAACAATATTATATATATATATATATAAAAGAATGTTAACCAATGTGTTAAGAAATAAATAAATTAATATTTTATGGGGTAGTGGTGTATTTATTAATCTAAAAGTTGTATATTTAGTTGTCCATAAATTCTTACTTTTTTGGATTCTTTATGTATGTATGTATGTGACATTTAGCATCTTTTGTATATATGCTAAAAAATCAAACAAATGAATTTGGACGGACTTATATCTACACTCTCAATTCACACTCCTAATCAAGAGAAATATTTCCCGGACACACATTTCTACACCTTACACCGTATAGTGCCGTACAGTACGGCACTGTAATTGTACTGTGCGGCACTGTAGCGTTTTTTTTTAAAAAAAAAAAAAAAAAAAAAGTTTTGGCTTTTTTTTAAATATTATTTTTTGATAAATAAATTTTTTGGTTAAGTATGTGCAAATATCTGGTGAATCATGTATAAATATCTGGTGAATTTAATTCATTATCTGGTGAATGGGTTTTGTTGAGAAATAAATTTTTTCGTTAAGTGGTGAATCATGTACAAATATCTGGTGAATTCAGTTCATTATCTGGTGAATGGATTTTTTTGAGAAATAAATTTTTTGGTTAAGTATGTGCAAATATCTGGTGAATCATGTACAAATATCTGATGAATTCAATTCATTATCTGGTGAATGGGTTTTTTTGAGAAATAAAATTTTTCATTAAGTGGTGAATCATGTACAAATATCTGGTGAAGTCAGTTCATTATCTAGTGAATGGATTTTTTTGAGAAATAAATTTTTTAGTTAAGTATGTGCAAATATCTGGTGAATCATGTATAAATATCTGGTGAATTTAGTTCATTATCTGGTGAATGGATTTTTTTGAGAAATAAATTTTTTCGTTAAGTACGTGCAAATATCTGGTGAATCATGTACAAATATCTGGTGAATTCAATTCATTATCTGGTGAATGATTTTTTTTGAGAAATAAAATTTTTCGTTAAGTGGTGAATCATGTACAAATATCTGGTGACTTCAGTTCATTATCTGGTGAATGGGTTTTTTTATAATTAAAATTTTATTTTTTATAAAAAAACTAAAATTTAAAAAAAAAAAAGACCCGCTACAGTGCCCCACAATGCAGCTACAGTGCCGCACCGTGATGTCCTCGTGCGCGTCCGCTGCACACATACGGTTTACACCGTATGTGTGTCAAAAATGTGTGTCATAGTATCACATCTCCCTAATCAATTATTTTAGGTATGGAGGACATGCTGATCGGTGACAATTAATGGGGAAATCGAGCATCAGCAGACCAAATCAATTATGATATTTTTATACAGTTTTTCTTTTCACTATTTTTGTATTTACTTTATAATTATTATCAAATCACTTTTATTTTGAAAACAACAATAGATGGATGATAGATGCATGATAATAGGATTTACGTTTAAAAAAGTAATGAGATGTTCATTTTTTTTTAAACAAAATTCAAGTTATAATTGGATAAATGACAATGGTGTGATCACTGAACCGCCTGTCCAAATTTTATGAGCTTTTGCTTGTCATTTTCTATTCTTGAGGATGGTTATCAATTATCATTTACAGTTCGTCTTACATTCGCATAACTATAACAAACATTACGAAACCCGCTGCCCACCCCACTATAGTCTTAATCAACCACTGACTGAATTGATAGGTTTTATGTTTCGGAGAAATATTGGGCAATAACTTCAAGAGCAAGAACATTAGGTGGTATAGTGAATTAGAGCTAGCAACAAATGGTGACTTTTGGGTTATCATTTCCTTGGTACAAAGTATCCACTATTGTAGATACTAACTAATTTTTGTCGGAGGATTCGAACGACATTTAAGAGTTATTCACTCACAACCAGATATTACTTATCTAAGGAATTCGAACTCATTAGCACTCGAAGCAACAAATGTTGACTTCCATCTTCGATGTCTAACGAGCTAGTGGTTAGGATGTATATATCTGGCAGCTTTATACTTTTCTCAATTTAGTGACTATTTTGAGAAGCCAATTACAACCTGAACATGAATAGGCATAAGAAACAAAAGCAATGCTTTTTGCATTATTATTCTTTTAAATTACCGCTCTTTTGGACATAATTAGTCAGTGTACTTTTCTTTAGATATTAGTTTTCTCCTGCTTTCTTCATTAGGTACACCAAAACAAATGAATAAATCAACAAAATTGGTGTCAAACTATAATTGATAATCACTTCCAGGTGGTTTCAACTTTCTTGTTTAAAGCCTTATATAGAATGTCCCTTAGTAGAACATTCAGTTTAACTGAGGCTAGCTAGATTGTGTCGAATACGATTTAAGCAGCGAAATTCTTGCATATATAACACTTATTATTTTATAATAATAGTTCAGAAATCTGAATGTTACGTTTTAGTTGAGATATAAATATATTCTAAATAAATAATTAATTACTATTCCTTCAGATGAGATGTCCTATCTTTTTCAACTGTACACACAGGTCAGGATAACAGTTTGTATATATATAGTGGCCAAAATGAAATTAGCATAAAACAAGGCATTATGAGTTATGAACCTTTTCCAGAATCATCGGTGTTTGATCACTGTTGTCTGTTGAGTAAGGAACGTGCACATACAAACAGGAAAACATTATACATTATGCAACAAATCATGTGATTTGGGATGAAGAGTAGCACTCTGTCTCCTACCACCGTGGAAGTCCGCACATGATTACACATTCTTTTGTTTAATATTCCCCATTCGTGGCTAATTTTATGGCCTTATTTTTAAATCCATCCTTTTAATTCATAAGTTATCTGGCAAATGGTTTATATAAAACTTATATAAATCTCAATTTATACAAAGTTTTAATTGGATTTTAAAAAGAATTTAGATGAAAATTATATAAATATGTCCTTTTATATCATTATATTTATAAGTTCGTTTAATTACTAATTTTATCAAACGCTTCAAGTTCAATAAGCTAGTTTTTCAACTATCAACTAAAAATTAGCTTATGATCTGCCATAATCTAACTTATCATCCATTTTTGCCAAACAGAGCTAACGACAAAACTCTTTCTGTCATAAACAACGACGAATCTTTAATCATCGTAAATAGTGACTAAATTGCAAAATTTTCAACTTACATTTTTAAACTTATTTAATGATGGCTTTTTCATTGTTAGCGACGAATTTTTGCCCACCACTAATGTAATGATATGTATTACATAAAGTCCATCATTAAATTTTAGTGGTGATGCTTTTTTAACCGATTTTGTTCCGCCGATGATTTCATCGTTAATTTTTTTAACGATGAATTTTTTCTCTTTAGTGACAGATTTTGTTGTTAATTTCAATTTTTTGAGTAGTGGTTAACATATCGATTTAATATAATTCTACTTGGGATCTAACAACATGTCACAATGAGCGTACAAGGAAAAAGGCAGAGGAAGGGAAAGAAAAGAAAAATCAGTGTTTAATTCCTTCATTTGGTTCAAAATGGAAAATGGTAGGGAAGGAAAAATTTTGTGAGCCTCACCAAACATTGTTTCCACCAAATTCGAGAGAAAATTGAAGTGCAGAGAAAGCTTAATTTCGAGCGAAACAATGTAAACATATATGACGTTATTACATCTCATTTTTACTTAATAATATATCATTTCACAAATCTATTTTTTCTTTCCTTTCACTTTCTGGACAATCAATAAGAGGAGAGAAAAATGTTTGTTTGTTTTTTTTTTTCTCTTTCGTTCTGTCTCCTACCAAACAACTAAATAATCATATTAATTTCTACTCTTTTTCTCTCATTTGGTTTTTTCCTTCCACTTTCTTTACTTTTAGGTAGCATCTTGTACCAGTCATCTTTTAATATTCCCGAGAATGTGATATAGGAATAAAAGTTTCTCATGTTTAGTGCGAGTTTAAAAAAATAATTCTCAGACATAAAAGATGCACAAGAATAAAATTTTGGAATGAAAGTTAAAAACTACATTCTCATGTGTGAAAGTGAAAAAGAATTAATATTCCCGATAATGATATTCCCAAGAACGTAGTTTACCTGACATTAAAACTTTCTATGAACCAAACGTCACCTTAGTTTTTTTCCTCCTAAACCAAATAAAAGCTTTGTTTGACAAGTCCAATAAGGTAGCTCATAAGCTTGTTTGACTTAGAGGTGTTGGTAAACAAGTTTGTCTCATTAGCTTATAGCTTTCCTTCATAAACTAATTTATCTAGTTTATGGCCTATAGCTTATAGCATATTAACTTTTCTATCCTTTCTATACTTAATAATATTCTAATTTTAAAATTTAATTATAATTTGAAAAATTATATAAAAAATCATATAAATATTTTCTTTTATGCTATTTACATTATTATAAGCTAATTTAACCACTAATTTACCAAATAGTTCAAATTCAATCAGTTAGCTTTTCAGCTATCAGTTATAACATTTCAATTAAAAATTAGCTTATTAATCATAAGCTATCTTATCGAATATAAACTAATTTATAAGGTTTTTTTTTTTTGGGTCAAATAGAGAAAAATGTGTAAATGCTTGTAAGGATGAATTTGGGTCCCATTAAGACCAATACACATTCCCATAAGATTGGCTTATTGCTAAAACACAGGATTCATTGTGTTGCTTTGCTGAGTGGTGCATAGATCCTAAAAAGTGCTTAGAACTGATTTAGTTATTTCCGGTTCTTACTGCTTTAAGTTTCTTTTTTGTGATTGTCTTTTTATAGTGGTATTCCACTTTTATTAATACAATACTTTTGCCTTTAAAAAAAAAAAAAAAAAAAAAAAAACACGGATATAGATGCAAAGGTTGAATTCATGTGTCACAACAATTAGAATTGGTTATCAATGCCTCCATGTGCGTGCTCTTTTGGGTGTAAATAAATTCGGTTGAGTTGGTGTGACAATTTGATTAGTTTAACATTTTGTTTGGTTGTAGGAGAGAAAGTGAAAGGAAAGAAAGGAAAAGGAAAGAAAAATAGTAGAAAATGAAAGGAATGTTTAGTTGTTTGGCAGGAGAGAAAATTAAAGGAAAGAAAACCAAAATTTTCTCTCCTCTTATTTGGTTAAGTAGAAAGTAAGAGGAAAGAAAAAACATATTTATGAAATGACCAAAATACCCTTAAATAAAAATAGGTTGAAATAAAAAAAAAGAATGTAAAATTAACTCTCACTAGCTAATACAAAAATAAAAATAAAAATAAACACTCACTGAGTAGTGAGTACCCAAGATAAATTAAAAAAATATAAGTAATTATAAAAAAAAATTACTGTTAAAATAAAAATAAAGAAGCAACATAAATTTTTTTTAAAAAAAATATGATGTCTAAAATAGCTACCATTTATTGAAGAAATATTAGGAACAATGCGAGTCAGTGTGTCAGTGTGTGACAATAGTAGAAATACCATCTTCTATGCTGGTACAGAGTTCGCTTGAGTCTTTGGCAAGTCATCAAAAGCCCGACCATGACCATGAACAATAAGATTTATTTCAAAACAACAGTGAGAGCCTCGGATCAAGAAGAAGGAGAAGAAAAAGGTGGAGGAGATAATTTTTAACTGTATGTAACACCCCGATTTTTCTACTTTTTAAGATCGGCATAAATATAAATAAATATTTATATTTTTATCTGAAACTTAGAAAATGATTTTGGGAAAACCAAAGTCATATTCGTATTATACTTATTTTTATAAGTATACGGTTAAATTTTTGATTCAAAATTCAGACGGAACGCGGTCTGCATTTTTACTAACACTAAGATTTTACTGATCAGAAAACCTAATTTTAACTCGTGAACGAAAGGATTAGGATTTTTATCAACTTTCCAACGATATAGGTTATTCTGAAAATTTTCAAAATAAATAAGTTATTTCGGGCATAAAACCTAGATCGAGTAATAGATGTGTAACGGGTCGGTTTGGTTCGGTTTTAGATGAGGAAAAAATCCGAACCAATAAAAAATGGTTCGGTTCGGTTTGGTTCGGTTTTGACATTTTTTCCTACAAAACCCGAACTAAACAGAACCAATCAAGAACGGGTTGGTTCGGTTTGGTTCGGTGTGAACCCGAAAATTATTTAAATTTCAAAATATATATAAATATTAAAATATATACATAAAATACATATAATAAATATTAAACTATTAAAATATATATAAACATTAATATATAATAAATATTAAATATTAAAATATATATGTAAATATTAAAATATAGTAATTGGTTCAATTCGGTTTGGTTCAGTTCCAAAATTCTTGAACCCGAGAACCGAACCAATCACCATCAGGTTTGGTTCGGTTCGGTTCGGTTCGGACCCGAACAAAAAAAAAACCGAACCAATTTAATTGGTTTGGTTTGAATTGTCGGGTTCATCGGGTCATTGATTCGGGTCTTACACCCCTATCAGGTAATCGACGGAGTCGAGAACGGACGTGCAGAGACAATCTGACACCAGATGGATGAAGACAATGAGTCATCATTGGGTGACTCACCAAGGTCATGATTATATTTAACAAATATCTAGACATTTCTTCAAAATAGTGTAAAGACTATTTTACCCTTGAACTTTCATTAAAATACCAAGTTTGTCCCAACAATTTGTGAACACAACTTCAATCAATCCTCACCACATGTTTGTGATGAATCTTAATTTGTAGTTAATAGGTTGTTATTTTTAAATAGTTTTTGATTAGTTTTTATTAGTTGTAGGTTATTTTTCTGTTTTAATTTTATTAATTTCGTCGTTAGTTTTATTTTTGCTTTTATTAGTTTTTATGCTGGTTTTATGGTGTCTTAATGAGCAGTTAAGCAGTTTGGAGCGTTTCTGGAACAGGGCAACCACGCTCAAGCGCTCGAGCGCCTGGCACGCTCAAGCGCCAGGAATGCCACGCTTGAGCGTGGCGGTTACAAGTTGGGAAAAAAAATAATAAAATCATACAGAGGCAGAAGGAGAGCACTCAGACAGTTGGGAGAGATATTCACAAAGAGAGAAATATACAGTTTTGAGGGGGAGAAAATGGGAGCAATCAAAGGAGTTGAAGTTGACGAGTAGAGACTTATGATGACTACCTTGCCTTCATCTTCTTCATCTTTTGTTCTATTTTTATTATGTCTAGCTAATTCTTTTTTGTTAAAGGTAGATGGAACTGCCTAGATAACTTGTTTTGATTCTGGATAATTACTTGTTCTGGTTTGTTTAATGTCAAGAGTTTATTCACTGTTTTCTTGTTTATCTACTGTATGAATTTTGCAATTGGGAAATTCGGATTCATAGTTGTTGTTTGTGAATAAACGATTTGCGCGTGTTGCTTAGGAATAAGAACACATTCAAATTATCTTTTTTTTAGTTGAACTTATTCTTAATGCTTCTGCTAATTATCTAATACTCAAGGAATTGAATTAGTAATCTAGACAGAAAGGTTTTTCCATCTAAGGGATTGGGGGATAAATTACAAAACCCAGTTTCTTGAAATTGGATAAACTGATTAGGTTAATTTCCAGGATTGAACAAGTAGGAAAGGCAGGGAAATCGAACCTCTAACAATTTCTTCTTGATTGTTAAAACCCAATTCTTCTTTTGCTTAATTTTCTCATTTGAAAAATACCAAAAATATTTTCTTTTCTTTGTTAAGTTGTTATTCTTACTTATTGGTGAAAGCCAATTTCAAACTATTCGGTCGCTCAAACGAAATTGATTTGGTACGTTAGTAATTAACAATTCAATCCTTGAGGACGATATTTTTATTACTACAAAGCGATTTGGTGTAGTTGCCAATTTTGCTCAAAAAGTTTTTGGCGCCATTGCCGGGGATTGTTTTTTGTTAATATTAGTTGTGCCAAGGAAATCTCGATCTGAGCATTTTAATTTATGTTATTGTTGCAATTTTATTTTTATTTTATATTGTCAGTGTGCACTGATTTTCTTTTGAGTTGTGTATGCGAGGTACTGTAGATAGGAATTCTTTGCTGTTTGATCCTGAAGTTGAAAAGACAGCTAAGAGTAATCGGAAGGCAGCCAAGCAACGCAGGAAACAAGAAAGGGAACAAGCACGTTTACAACAACAGGTAGTTGAAACTGAAACAGTCATGGCCGAGCCACCTCCTAGGCGAACGTTGTGGGATTATTCCAAGCCCAATACTGAAGGTGCACGGGGTTGTATTGTGAGACCTCCTGTGCAGGCCAACAACTTTGAAATCAAGCCTGCACTTGGCCATTTTGATGCATCAGAGCCAGTTTGGTGGAGGATCTTAGGAGGATCCCAATCAACATCTGGAGAATTTTTTACAGATTTGTGATACAGTGAAGATGAATGGAGCTTCTGATGATGCTATCAGATTGAGGCTTTTTCCTTTCTCATTGAAGGATAAAGCTAGAAGTTGGCTTCAGTCACAGCAATAGGGCAGTATCTCAACATGGGATGATTTGGGAGTCCAAGTTTGTGCAGAAATATTTTCCAGCATCGAAGTCAGTAAAATTGAGGAGTGAAATTACCTCATTTGTGCAATTAGAATCAGAAACTTTGTATGATGCTTGGGAGAGGTTCAAGGAGCTACTCAGAATATGTCCTCATCATGCTTTGCCCAATTGATTGCTAGCTCAAACTTTCTATAATGGGCTAGATCCGAATGCAAGACAGATGATGGATGCTGCATGTGGAGGTGCTTTTGATTTTAAGAGTCCAGAAGAGGCTTTGGAAATACTAGAGACCATGGCAACCAGCAGTGCTAATATGCAACATGATAGGCAAAATAGAAAAGTTTTGGGGGTGAATGCCGTGGATAATAATATGATTGAGCAGCGAGTTAACAAGGCAATTTCTCAACAGTTTACTACTTTGTTGGGGAATGGCCAAGTTAATGCACTAAATACACCTCCCTTGGTGTGTGATTTTTGTGGTGGAAAGCATCGTAATGGTTATTGCGGTACAAATCAAATTGGAGAGCAAGTGAATGCATTGGGGTAACAAATTAACCCATTTTCAAACACTTAACAATCCAGGTTGGAGGAACCATCCTAATTTCTCATAGGGTGGATAAGACCAGAATCAGTTCAAGCCTCAACAACAAGGGAATTCTTCATTCCAAGGACAATCACAACCTCAAAACAGAATGTCATCTTTGGAGAGTGCTTTGGAGAAATTGTCTGTTAATACTTCTAATTTTATGGAGCAATCTTCAAGTCTCATGACTGAGACAAGGGCCAACTTCAAGAATCAAGAGGCGTCTATTCAAAATTTGGAAGTGCAAATTGGGCAGATTTCTAAACAGTTATCTAAAAGAGCTACAGGTACTTTGCCAGGTGATACTATTCGTAATCCAAAAGAGCAATGAAAAGCAATTCATTTGAGGAGTGGCAAAGTTCTGAACAATGTTGTCCAAGAGGAAACTTTGAAGGAGACTGATGCTGAAAAAGTTGTTCATGAAGAAAAGCAAGAGGAGGAGGAGAAAGTGGTTGAAGACAAGAAAGAAGAAGCTGAAATTTCTGAAAATTCACAAGCTGACAAGCCAAAACACCCGCTGCCCTTTGTTCCTAAAATTCCTTATCCACAAAGGTTGAAGAGGAAGAATGAAGACAAGCATTTTTCTAGGTTCTTGGAGGTGTTCAAAAAGCTGCAGATTAATATTCCATTTGCCGAGGCATTAGAACAAATGCCAAGTTATGCTAAGTTCATGAAGGATTTGTTGTCCAAGAAAAGGAAGGTCAATGAAGAGGAAACTGTCATGCTTACAGAGGAGTGTAGTGCTATCATTCAACAAAAATTGCCTCTTAAGTTGAAGGATCCAAGAAGCTTCACCATTTCTTGTGAAATTGGTAATGTGGAGGTTGGCAGGGCTCTATGTGATTTGGGAGCTAGCATCAATTTGATGCCTTTATCAATCTTTAAAAGGCTAGGAATTGGTACAGCGAAGCCTACTATGATGTCTTTTCAGTTGGCGGATCGTTCGGTAAAATATCCTTATGGTATTGTGGAAGATTTGCTTGTTAAGATTGATAAATTCATATTCCCTGCAGATTTTGTAGTGTTGGACATGGAAGAGGATGCTAGAGTTCATATTATTCTTGGCAGGCCATTTTTGGCTACAGGTCGTGCTTTAATTGATGTGCAGAAAGGTGAGTTGATTTTGAGAGTAGAAGATAAAAAAGTGGTCTTCTCAATCAAATATCTAGTGAAGCATGCTCAAGATTCTGATTGTTGTTTCCGGGTTGAAGTTTTAGATTCCTTAGTCTTAGAGGAATTTGAAAAAAGTGCTGCAGAAAGTCCCTTGGAAGCAACTTTGATGAAGGGCAAAGAGATTAAGGAGGTGCATGAGGAAGTCAATTCTGAAGTTGTGGAGTGTATTTACCAATTGGAGGCATTGGAATCTACCTCTTCTTCAAATAAAAAATTACAAGAGTTGAAAAAAGAGGAAGAGGTAGTGAAAGAGGAGTCACCCATGGAGTTGAAACCATGGCCTTCAAATTTGAAATATGCTGTTCTAGATGAGAAGAAGAAGAATCCAGTTATTGTGAATGTGGAGTTGTCAAAAAGTGAGGAAGAAAAATTGCTCGGAGTATTGAGGGATCACAAGTCAGCCATTGGTTGGAACATCAGTGATTTGAAGGGGATAAGTTCTACATTCTACATGCATAAAATATTTATGGAGGAAGACTTTAAACCAATGGTTCAACATCAAAGGAGGCTCAATCCCACTATGAAGGAAGTGGTAAGGAAAGAGGTGATAAAGTTGCTTGATGCAGCTATAATTTATCCCATTTCTGACAGTGAGTGGGTGAGCCCGATTCAGGTGGTTCCCAAGAAAGGTGGTATGACTGTGGTGATGAATGAAAATAATGAGTTGTTTCCTACAAGGCAAGTCACTGGGTGGAGGATGTGTATTGACTACCGAAGCTTAATCAAGCTACAAGGAAAGATCATTTTCTGCTTCCGTTCATTGACCAAATGATAGAGAGGTTGGCGGGGCATGAATATTATTATTTCCTGGATGGGTACTTGGGCTATAATCAAATTGCAGTAGCCCCGGAAGATCAAGAAAAAAAACAGCATTCACTTGTCCATTTGGGGTCTTTGCCTATAGGAGTATGCCTTTCGGGTTATGTAATGCACCCGCCACGTTTCAAAGGTGCATGTTCTCAATCTTCTCTGATTTAATTGAAAAATGCATAGAAATTTTTATGGATGATTTTTCTGTGCTTGGATCTTCATTTGATATTTGCCTATTCAACCTTGTTTTGGTGTTAAAAAGATGCCAAGAAACTAACCTTGTTCTTAATTGGGAAAAATGTCATTTTATAGTAAGAGAAGGTATAGTTCTTGGTCATCAAATTTCTGCAAGAGGAATTGAGGTGGATAGAGCAAAGGTGGAGGGAATTGAAAAATTACCACCACCAGTCAATGTGAAAGGTATAAGAAGTTTTCTTGGGCATGCTGGTTTTTATAGGCGGTTTATAGAAGATTTTTCTAAAATTGTTAAGCCCTTGACAAATCTTTTGGAAAAAGATGCTACTTTTGTGTTTGATGATGCATGTTTGGATGCTTTTAATAAAATAAAAGAAAAACTAATTTCTGCACCTGTGATTGTTGCACCTGATTGGAGTCTACCTTTTGAGATTATGTGTGATGCTAGTGACTATGCTGTAGGTGCAGTGTTAGGACAAAGGAAAAATAAAATTCTGCATATGATTTATTATGCAAGTCGTGTGTTGAATGATGCTCAGAAAAATTATGCCACGACTGAAAAAGAGTTACTTGTTGTTGTGTTTGCTTTTGACAAATTTAGATCCTATCTTGTTGGGTCTAAAGTCATTGTTTACACTGATCACTCTGCCTTGAGGTATTTGTTTGCTAAGCAGGATGCTAAGCCACGATTGATCAGGTGGATATTGCTTCTCCAAGAATTTGATTTGGAGATAAGAGACAAGCAAGGAAGGCAAAATGATGTGGCTGATCATCTCTCTAGGCTTGTCCAAATTGAGGGGGACAAGGACATTCCTTCCATTTCGGAGGAGTTTCCTGATGAAAAATTGATGATGGTAAATTCTTTCCCTTGGTTTGCGGGTTTTGCAAATTATAAGGCTGCAGGTATTGTCCCTATTGATCTTAGTTGGGAGCAAAAGAAAAAGTTTTTCATGATGCTAAATTTTATGAGTGGGATGAACCTTTGTTGTTTAAAAGATGTGCTGATGGGATCATTAGAAGATGTGTCCCTGATGATGAATTTGAAAAAAATTTGTGCCACTATCATAGGTCTGAATATGGTGGGCATTATAGTGGCAAAAGAACTGCCGCTAAGGTCTTGCAATGTGGCTTTTACTGGCCTACTTTGTTTAAAGATGCCCACAATTTTGTTGTAAAATGTGATAGATGTCAAAGAGTAGGGAACATTTCTAAGAGGAATGAAATGCCTCTAAAATCCATCTTGGAGGTTGAAATTTTTGATGTTTGAGGGATTGACTTTTATGGGACCATTCCCATCGTCTTTTTCTAATAAATATATTTTGGTTGCTGTAGACTATGTCTCCAAGTGGGTAGAGGCTGTGGCATTACCAACCAATGATGCCAAGGTTGTGGTTTCTTTCCTTAAGAAACACATTTTTACAAGGTTTGGGGTGCCTAGAGCCGTGATAAGTGATGGGAGATCACACTTTTGTAATAAACAGTTTGAATCATTACTGAATAAATATGGTGTGAAACATAGGATAGCTACCCCCTACCATCCACAAACTAGTGGACAGGTGGAAATCTCAAACCGAGAGCTGAAGAGGATCCTAGAAAAAGTGGTAGGTTCCTCAAGAAAAGATTGGGCTAGAAAATTGGATGATGTGCTTTGGGCATACAGGACAGCTTTTAAAAATCCAATAGGAATGTCCCCATATCAGTTAGTGTATGGCAAATCATGCCATCTTCCAGTTGAGTTGGAACATAAAGCTTATTGGGCAGTGAAGCTGCTAAATTTTGACTTGAAAGTTGTGGGTGAGAAAAGGTTACTACAGTTAGATGAGCTGGAAGAGTTTAGGGTTGCAAGCCTATGAGAGTTCTAAAATCTATAAAGAAAGAACCAAAAGATGGCATGATAAGAAAATAACTGTGAAAGAATTCGAACCAGGACAACAAGTGTTATCGTATAATTCTAGACTAAGACTATTCCCTGGAAAGTTAAAGTCTAGATGGTCAGGTCCTTTTGTTGTTAAGGAAGTGAGTCCCTATGGTGCTATTGAGATTGCAGAGCCAAATTCTGGAAGAAGTTTTAAGGTGAATGGCCAAAGGTTGAAATTGTACTTTGGGGGAGATTTGAACAGGAACAGGGTTAACATTACCCTTCACTCACCTGCTGATGAGGGTGAGAGTTCTCACTAAGTCCTGTAACATGAAGTAGTAGTTTAGTTTAGTTTAGCTTTTCTTTTGTATTTGTTTATTTTTATTAGTTTTAGCCTTTTTCATTAATAAAAACACAAAAAGATTTTTGTTTGTTAGTTTTGTTAAGTAAAAAAAAAACCAAATAAAAAACTTTGAAAAGCTGGTGCTGAAACGTGAATTATGGGGCGCTCAAGCGTGCTCAGGAAAAAAGAGGTGCTTTCTGTTTAAGCACGCTAAAGAGTTAATATGCAAACGCTAGAGCGTGAGTGCCAACTCTTGAGTGTGGATTTCTCACCGCTCGAGCGTGCGATGGTAAAAAAATATGGGTTTCTGTCTGAGCACGCCTGAGCGTGGCTCAGTAGGGTGCTTGAGCGTGCATCCTTGGCGCTGGAGCGTGGTGTTTTGCATGCCAGAGCGTGCGTAGGACCAGAAAAATTGGTTTCTGTCTGATCACACTTGAGCGTGAGTGAGTCCACGCCAAAGCGTTGAAAAAAACAAAAATTTGAGGAAGTTGTATTATATTTTAATTTTAATTTATTTTTGAAAAAAAAATTGAAAAAATCCCCACGCTTGAGCGTAGGGTGTACTATGCTTGAGCGTGAGTTTTGAAACTCAGGAAAAAAAATAAGACTCAACTACGTCATTTTGGTCCCAAAGGTTAAAAACCCTATCTTCTGTTTACTTGGGCAGTTCGACTGCCATTGCTAAAGAAAAAAAAAACTCTCTTCTTCTTCACCTTTATCCCTCTCCTCTCTCACTCATTCTCTTCTCTTTACTCCCACACTCTTCTCACCCATACCACGCACACTGCACTCCTTCACTCTTCCCACACACGCGCACTGTTCTTCATCTTACACGCAAGCACTACGTTGTTATTGTGCGCCCAAGGTAAGAATTCCCTCTCCATTCTTTTCTTGATCTTTGATGCTATATTATGAGATTGTTGGAAATGTGAGATGAAAGTTCTTGATTATGCATGTGAAAATCTGTTACTTTGGGGGTTAGGGATTTGATTGTGAAAATTGGATTCATGGGTGTTGGGTTATTATTATTTGATGCATGTGGGTGTGGGGTTCTGAAATTGAAATTTGATTAAGTGTGAGGGTGATGAGATGTATTGTTTTGAGTTATGGGGATGAATCAATGTGATTGATTATGATGTAAACTTTGTTGACCTTGTGTATAGTGAAAACTTGTTTTGCTTGGTTCTGGGAAATTTGATAATCTTTGGGAACCAACTTTTTGAAATTCTGGTGGTTACAAGCATTGGTCTGATTACCTCTTAAATGGGATGAATTTTTGGATTTGATGAATTGTTCACTGAAACTTATTCTGGGTTTGGATGAACTTGAGTTTTGGATAATGATGTTGATCTAATTGTATATTGTGGTGGAATTTTTCTGTATTTATTTGTCATATGCCTCCTAAGAAAAAACAAAAGGCCACTAACACAGTGCCTAGGAGAGCAAATACAAGAGGAAGAGCATCAACTTCTACTGCTCCACCTCCTCCCAGTAATAACCAATTCCTTTCTCCCGTGCATGAAATAAGGTTTAAACATAACTTGATGGGAAGAGATTTTGTAAGGGAGAAAGGAATTTGGTTGAAGAGGAATGAATATCGGGAGATTCAAGATGAAATTGACAATAGAGGATGGAGAGATTTGGTATGTACCCCAGATGATGGTTGTAAGATGTTTGTGCGTGAATTGTACGTGAATACTTATTGTGAGGATAGGTCAGGTGTTATCCGGTTTAAGAGTTGGGTAAGAGGAAAAGAGGTCGACTACTCCCCTGCATTAATTAATTCTGTGTATGGTTTACAAGGACCCCATGAGGGCAGTTGGGCACTTATGAGGAATTGGAAAATTCTGAGTGGGATGCCCAAGATGTTTTAAGAGAGCTGTGTATTCCAGAGGGTAGGTGGAAAACCAAGAAAGGGTCTCAGCAGCCTAGGCTTTTGTGGAGGACAACTTTGAAACTGATTCCTAGGATCTGGGCTACTTTTGTGACGACAAAATTTCTTCCTGTATCCAACAAATCTGAAATTACTGTGACTCGCGCTTTGTTGATTTATTCAATTTTGACTAACAGATTTGTGAATGTAGGAAGAGTCATTGCTTTTAACATTTATTAGCTTGCCCATGATCTGAAGAAAAAGTTAGGTTACCCTCAGCTCAATACTCACTTAATTAGGCTTGCGAGGGTGGAAGACCCAATCATTAAGCCTGTGAAAGCGGAAAATCCCATTGATGTGAGGTATATTGATGACAATTGGGAAGAGATTCCACCATTACACTGACCTCCACAGAGAGTGGGATTAGGACCTCCGGTGACTCAGGCTCATGGGCAGCAATTGATGACTCATGCCACTCAAAGAATGTCTCGCAATATAGATCAGTTGCATGCTTTTATAGCTGTTGTGGCTGAACAGGTGGGTGTGCCTCAGGAAAGGTTTGTTCCTCTAGTACCAGAGGATAAGTTGCATAGGCAGTTTATGCAATTGGATTTACAAGACCAGGAAGGCGAGATTCAGGAGGATCAAGAGATGGAAGAAGAAGTGGAGGAAGAAGCAAAGGATGAAGAGTGAATAATTTTTAGGAGTACTTTCTTTTTAGTTTTTTTTAGTTATATATTTTGTTTTATGACTCACCTATTTTGTGCTAATGTTTTCTTTGTCTTGAGATATATATTTAGTCATGTACTTCAGGCTATCTCATAACAAAATGGAAGGATAGAAGGCACTACTAATGGTGACCTCATGTTTGGACTCAATTTTGGAAGCACAAGATAGAGGAGTTTTCTTTTATTTTGTTTTATTTTATTTTTAGGTTTTCTGGTTGTGTGCTGTGTTATTTTGTGTGTTTTTAGTGTTTTCAAGTTAAGATCATTGCCCTTTTTAAAAAAATAATAAGCATGCTTGTGTGGAACCCCATTCTTGGCAATTTCATTGTACTGTGCACCCATCATGTTTGTTTTCCTATGATTTGAAGATGACACTTGTGGTTTAGTTTGTCATTTGAGTTTGTTCCTGACTAGATTTCATAACTTTGGTGCATTATGTTGAACCTTGTTGATTAAAATTCATGGCTATCAAAATTTGGGTGAGAATTAATTGGATTGCTTAACTTTACCCTTGTGAGTCATTTGGGCCTATAATTGTTAAATTCGTTTTGTGAGTGCACTATCGAAATTCATGCTCTTGAGTTTGCTTGGTTCTTTTTGAAGTTCATGATTCACATGCATGTTATAAAAATAATTTGGGCCGTTTTTTCATAACCACTTTGACCAAAAAGCCAACATTAAATTTTTTCCCTTTGCTTAGCCATTTGAGCTTTAAATTTATATCTTTATTTTGTTTTACCCATGAGCCTTAACTTGAAAAAACAATGTTTCTACCCAACCTTGGTAGATACGAGAGCATTGCAATATTGTGTGTGGGTTTGACACAAGTGTGGGAGAATATTTTGTGCGTATGTGTTGGTGAAAGGAAGGAATGGTTATCAAAAGGGGGGAAAAAAACCAAATAAAAATGAAAAAAAAAAACTGAAAATGGTATGAAATACTTGAGAAAAAAAGTGGTGATTTGAATAAAGGAGGTGAAGGAAGTCACAAAGAAAGAAGTGGGAAACGGGTTGCATGCAAAGCATGTTTGTTTAAAAATTATTGTTGCTCTCCTATTTCCATTGGTGCTAGCTTGTTTATCTTTCCTTATCCTTCCTATTTGCCTGGGCCACATTACATCCTAAATAAAGTCCCTTTGATTTATGCATGCTGAGAATTGTGGATGAATGATTGAGATGAAAATCAAACTTGAAGTTGCATGGTTTTGATGTGTGAGTTTGGGTGATATACTTACCTACATAAATTTGAGTGATTGAGTGACTTTGCAATTCCTGTGAGAAGTTGGGTGTCCAATGATTTTTACTTAATTGAATTAGCCATGTTCTTTAATTTTTCAAGTGTGAAAATATGAGTGCATCATTGTTATAATTTCTTCTTTTGATCTTTCTTAGATGTGAGCTTGTCATAAGGTGATTCTTTTGTTTTAGGATTTCTTACATGGTTGGGTGGTGCATTGCTTTGCTATTGTTAAGTTGTGGTTGTCCCTTGAACCATTATTTGTTTGGTCTTTGTTCCTTTGCTTGGGGGTGTGATGAATCTTAATTTGTAGTTAATAGGTTGTTAATTTTAATTAGTTTTTGATTAGTTTTTATTAGTTGTAGGTTATTTTTCTGTTTTAATTTTATTAATTTCGTAGTTAGTTTTATTTTTGCTTTTATTAGTTTTTATGCTGGTTTTATGGTGTCTTAATGAGCAGTTGAGCAGTTTGAAGCGTTTCTGGAACAGGGCAGCCACGCTCAAGCGTGGGCTGAGGCACGCTCAAGCGCCTGGCACGCTCAAGCGCCAAGAATGCCACGCTTGAGCGTGGCGGTTACAAGTTGGAAAAAAAATAATAAAATCGTACAGAGGCAGAAGGAGAGCACTTAGACAGTTGGGAGAGATATTCACACAGAGAGAAATATACAGTTTTTAGGGGGAGAAAAGGGAGCAATCAAAGGAGTTGAAGCTGACGAGTAGAGACTCATGATGACTACCTTGCCTTCATCTTCTTCATCTTTTTGTTCTATTTCTATTATGTCTAGCTAATTCTCTTTTGTTAGAGGTAGATGGAACTGCCTAGATAACTTGTTTTGATTCTGGATAATTATTTGTTCTGATATGTTTAAATTTCAAGAGTTTATTCACTGTTTTCTTGTTTATCTACTGTATGAATTTTGCAATTAGGAAATTCGGATTCATAGTTGTTGCTTAGGAATAAGAACACATTCAAATTAACTTTTTTTGAGTTGAACTTATTCTTAATGCTTCTGCTAATTATCTAATACTCAAGGAATTGAATTAGTAATCTAGACAGAAAGGTTTTTCCACCTAAGGGATTGGGGGATAAATTACAAAACTCAGTTTCTTGAAATTGATCAACTATTCAAGTTAATTTCCAGGATTGTACAAGTAGGAAAGGCAGGGAAATTGAACCTCTAACAATTTCTTCTTGATTGTTAAAACACAATTCTTCTTTTGCTTAATTCTCTCATTTGAAAAATACCAAAAATATTTTCTTTTCTTTGTTAAGTTGTTATTCTTACTTATTTGTGAAAGCCAATTTCAAACTATTCGGTCGCTCAAACGAAATTGATTTGGTACGTTAGTAATTAACAGTTCAATCCTTGAGGACGATATTTTTATTACTACAAAACGATTTGGTGCACTTGCCAATTTTGCTCAACAATTTGTCATGATGGTTTTTGGGAAATTACCATTTTGTCCTTAAGTTGTCATTTAATCACAAAAATTGCCATTGTGTAAGATTACAACTTTATCCCTAAAAATTTATGCTTTAGACCCATTTACTCCCCTAATTCCCATGGCCCAACCCATCTTTGGAGGCCATTCCATTGCTATTTATGCAATACTTCATCTTGTCCATCAAGCTTGTTCATCATATTCACAAAAACCTTAAGTTTCCAAAGCCATTTTTGTGAAGCAACTAGTAGATCCTTTGCTCATTTTTCAATTCCAAGAGGTATACCATGCTTCTCTCACTCAATCATCATCATGTTCTTTAATTATTTTTGTGTTTTGAAGCCATGATCATTATTTTCAATTCTTAGATCTAGAACTTTGAAAATTCACAGAAAATCATAGAAAAATCCAATGAGTATGAAACCAATTTCTATGATATTAGTATAATCTCTATATTTAAGATCCAAGAGTATGCATCAAACAAAAATTTCTTGCCCTATGATCTTGTCAAGGCCGAACCCTAACTTAGTGTGGGGGGAGGAACTTTGTTCAATTTGTTTGGCAAATCATGTTTGATTCATTCCTTTTAGTACATGTATATCTTAAATCCATGATGTTGAATCCAAATAAAACCTCTAACCCAAATTTTTATTTATGGCCGAAATTAGTGTTCTTGAAGGATTGGAGTATTTTATTTCAATCTTTGTGTTTTGATCCTTAATCATGTATTCTAAGTACTTAAGATCTCTAATCCATTTTTAGAAGATCAAATCATACTTTAAACCAAAATTCTATATATGGCCGAAAATCTTAACTTTGTGGTTAAGATGGTTTTGATTCAATTTTTGTTAAGTAAGCTTTGTTTATGTCTTAATCTTGCTTAAGGATCCTTAATCCAAAAGCTTGCAAAATTTTATCATGTTTAGCCAATTTAATCTCCTCATGGCCGAACCTAGCCTTAGGAATTAGGTGATTTTATTTGTTTTATGTTGTTGATTGTGTTGTGATTTGTTGTGAATGATTAAGTGATTGTTTGATTGATTGAGTTGTGTGGAGAAAACCGGAATCAAATCGAAAAATACTTCGAGAAAGGAATCGGAAACTTCAAGAGGTAAGGGGAGTACCTAAGGGATTCTTCCGATAGCTGTATGTAATTTGTTTGTGGTCTGTATGATTTATGTGGGTGCATTTATTATTTTACGTAGTTATAAATAACTGCTTTTAAATTATCGGGTTTTAAATTATTTATTTATCTGCATTTAATTGTTATTATATTTTTTTGTATGTCATTAATTGTGATTTGCTATATTATTGGCATGAGACTGTTGTTGATGTTGATTGTGGATTGAAAAGCCTAACAGTGGTCATTGCTCAATTAATAATGAGGTTAAAAGTGTTAAAAAATCTTTTTACGGAATAATGAGTTTTAATAGATGATAAATAGTAATATAATATACTTAAGTATTTGATTGGTTAGAAATGAGGAATAAATGAAAAAACAATTATTTTAATGATTTAACTGTGTAAGAGTGTTTTATGAGTTACAGTTATGACGTAACCGTGAAAATATTTTAGTACTACTGATTTTTATGTAAGAAATTTCTAAATATTATAAAATGTTATTATAAAAAAATAAGTTTCAAAAATAATTTTATTACAATGTTGGGAAAATTATTTTACTAGAAAAGTCATATTTTGACTTAAAACGTTTGAAAACGTCAAGCGACAAACCATT
Source organism: Echinosophora koreensis (assembly GCA_035048595.1). Classification (NCBI taxonomy): domain Eukaryota; kingdom Viridiplantae; phylum Streptophyta; class Magnoliopsida; order Fabales; family Fabaceae; genus Echinosophora; species Echinosophora koreensis. The sequence goes on from JAPCYP010000001.1 coordinate 14,869,025, forward strand.
CCGAAAATATTTACGGAAAACATTTTCAAAAACAACAATATTTGTTTTAACAGCAATTTAGTCTCAAATGATGTTTTCTTTGAACTAAAGTTTCAAATAAATATTTTAAGCAGAAAATGAGTTTTATGTGATTTGATGATTTGATAAACGAATTTCCAACATAAAAGGATTTTCTGTAAAAGTAGTTTTATACAACGGTATTATTTCCAACAACTTGGATAAGTTGTGGAGTTTTGTTTTGGATTTGTGTTTCACAGAACGAAAATGTTTTTAAATTGAAAGACGAACCTAGTTGCCGAGATGTCGGGTCTAGTGTTCTATGGTTGGACCAGGGGTCCAAAAGGTGAAGCTATGGACTAGATGCCCTATAAATATTTGTATTGATTTTTGTGCGCCAAAATCTATGAATCTAAATTTGGTGCATCTGCCTAGATTTCGTGATTTACACATTTTGACTTGGAGTCTGGTTTATTGGAATGATGGATTAATTTGCACATTTTGACTTGGAGTCTGATTTATTGGAATGATGGATTAAACTTAAATGTTTAAACTTTGGATTGGTCGTGAGCCTTTGAGCCTCCACAAGGAAAGAATGAACACAAAGAAAGATGACGTGAACAAAACGTTTTACATGCATTTTTGGGCAGACGTGCCTCTGCATAGGACTTGAATTCTTGATGGCAAGTATTCATGAAGTTTGCATCATTGTGCCTTGATGGATATATGACCACAAAACCATATATTATAAATAGTAATCATTGTGCCTCGTTTTGGACAGTGATATGGTTAATTTCTGCCTTATTTGGCAACGAGAGTCTGATCAACTCATTTATTTGGTGTTTGAAGCTCCGAAGATTAGGTACAAAAGTTATTTGATGAATATTGAAGTGTCATGGTTTTTAAAACAACGAAGATTGTCGGGTATGAAACCCTTTGATAAATAAATTCTTTATTGTTGAATATACATGTTAAATGTTATTTGTGTGTCGTGCACATGCTTATCGTTTTAAAATCCATATATTGGAACTCACCCTTGTATATACTTGTGCTTCTGGCTTTGCCGTTGTACCTTGGTACACGAGTGCAGATGTTGCAGAAGAATTCCTTAAGTCACTTGGCACTTAAGTCCGGATTGCGGAAAGAGGTGGGAATCATAGGGATGATCACGAGGTCTTATCAGTGAGTGTCTTGTAGAGCGACCAGCTTAGGATTTTCTTTGGGTTATATGTTTTGAGAAAGTCTGTGTAGGTGTTTTGAAAACCTTTATATGGTTTGAAATTCTGTTGTGAATAATAGGGTTTTTACTATTGTGATGTGCACATATGTTCGAAGTATTCAAAAAGAAATTGTTTTACACCCAGACATTTTTTGACATTAAAATAAATTAATTTTCGAAAGCAACCAGCAAAATTTTCTTTTAATTTATTTCTGCATGTGTTACAAAATAATGTCCAAGGGGGTGTTACACTGTACGCTGGTTGAGGACGGAAGCAGATCCAGATTCGTTCTTCATGAGCAAAGAAATGCCTTTTCAGAAGATAATCGAAGTCGAGCCCTTGCTTGCAAGGCTAGTTTCATCTTTTCACACAAAAATAAGCTTTCCCTCAAGTTTTCTTCTCAAATTGGACGGAAAATTTTTTGCCGTAGGGCCCACTATAATTTTTCTTTCCCTTCCTTTTATCTCTGAACCAAACGATGAAAAAGGTGTTTTTCTTTCTCTTTTCCTTCCTCTCATTTTCTTTCCCTCTCTTTTCTACTAAACCAAACGCTGTGTAAGGGTCTTACTAAACAGTGTCCTAATGACATTGGTTAATGAATCAAAAGATAGAATAATTTTTTTTATAGCCAAATATTTTTTTTATGTTAATTTTTTCTCCTTTGCCAAGGTTTGAATCTTGGACCTCCTACTCCTCCAACTCCTTTTATCCTTATTGGAAAATGTAAGTTTTGTATTTTCAAAGTATTGAATGCACAACTTTTCAATGCAAACTTAATTATTTTGATTTCTTAACCAATGTCTTAAGGACACTAAATTAACAATTGTCTTAATCTAAATCAAATTAATCAAATTAGTTTCGGTTGATCCGAATTATCAAATTGAGTTAAGTTTATAATTAGACATGATTAATAAATGAATTGGTACTCTCATATATTATTTTGAATGAATTTATTTTAAAAAATTAAGGTTAAAAAAGTTGATTTATATTTAATAATAATATTTTAAAACTATATTTAGAAGAATTAATTTTATTTGAATGATATAATAAAATTACTTATATGATGTAAATATATAAAAAAAAAAAATTGAATCTCATACCTAAAATGAATTATATTCAGCGGAAAAATGTAAAAATTCTTACCTCTCTTAACGAATTCCAAAATTGATTTTTTTAACACACTTTTATATCTCAACGGTCAACACTCTAATTTCTGTAGCCCGATTGACAGCAAGCCAAACCAGGCAGTAAATTGTTTTGAAGAGTGCATTAAATGCACTCGTTTGCATCACTCAATTGTTTTTACTATATTTTCCTTTGGCTCACACAGCCCTTTAGTGGATTCACCGCAAGCCCCGTCGTCATCCTTACGCATTTTCCCCAGTTTTATACAATTTTAATTTTTCCCATTCACTTACTACATTATTTCATTACAATTACTTCATCAGTAACTCCAATGAAATCACTTAATAAAAAAGTGTTTCTTTTCATAAGAAATATTTTTTCCCAACTTTTCCTATTTCTTGTTTCTTTTCTTACTTTTTAAGGTAATGTTGATTTTCTAATTTTAATTTGCTATATATGCACTAAATAATGGGTGCGTGTTAGCTAGCCTTCAATCCGAACAGACCTGGTTCGCTGTTGGTTATGATAATTGATGCAATATATGAGCATCGCCTTAGTAAAAATATTTTTATGAGTAATATTAATGTCATACAATAAAGATATGTTTCCATTTGTTCGATTTTTTCTTTTAAAAAAAATTATTTTCTTTCAATTCATATATCAATTATTTATTTTATTTTTCGATTCTATCCTTCTCTTGGTATCCTCACTAAATAAATGATAATATGATTAATTTGAAATAATTTAATCATATTTTATTTTGTAATTGAGAGTATTTGATCTTTTTTAATCATGGTATAATTACCTTACATGATAAACATTTTATAATAGAGGAGTATTTTTATTGTTTTAAAATAATATTTTCGATTGAGCACCAGAAAAAATAAATAATATTTTCGATTACTTATGGTGTGTATACATACAAAAAAAAAAAAATTTGAGTTTAAAGCGCATTCAAAACTATTCTTTATCTATATGAAAAAATTAATTCGTTATAAATGAGACTTAAATAAGAAGCCAAATTGACATTAAATACATTAAAGATGAGCAAAACAAAACAAAAGTACTCTTACTTTTCAAGTTGAGTTATGGAATTGACACACTTCGTAACTCATACAGTTTTTATGGTAATAACTCATACAGTTTTGTATAATAGTATAAGATAAAATTTAGATTGATTAATAAAAAAAATATAATTTAAAGTCTTAACAATACTGCTTTTAGATATTATAATGAAAGTTGAAATCATTTGAAGGGAAAAAGGACAATAGTTTTCCTGGAAAAGAAAAGAAGCCGGCCAGTTTTGACTGAGCCAATAGCTAGCTATGTCTAGTTTAACTCCAAACAATGATGGGCCCAAGAGAGAAAATGGGAATGAAGAAGAAGAAAATGTATACCCAAATATCATGTCATTTAACAAGTTCAGAACTGACCTATGAAGGAACAAGTGAACAACTCAAAAGGGGCCTTCGATCTTGAACTAATTGAAAAGCCTTTGATCTTCATATTTATATATAATATACTTATTTTATCTTAAAAAATGTCTAAACTATTAGTTTAAAAAAATATAAAGCCTTGATTGCATTTTTTATGTCCTTACTATTGGTCATGTACAATTTTAGGCTCTGATTTTTTAAGGATATTTGGTCCCCTATTTGTTCAATTTCGCAAATTCGATCATTCTACCCGATATTTGTCAATTTTTTAATAATTAATATAGATGAATTAATGATTTCATGTTGGCAACTTTTCTTCTTACCCTCCTTTTTAAAATTTTGAAATTTAATAATTAATTTTGATCATTAGAAAAAACATAAAAGTGCTTCCCAATGGGTTGAAAAAGATACATTAGTTTGAGAAATAATGGAGAAAAGCTAGTATTTTGGGAATTAACTTCTTATTTTATTTATTTCAATATTTTGCCTTTAGTAAATGTTTTTCTATTGAAAAATGTTATTTTGAATAAACAAATTAAATTAGTTGTTTCCTATTTACCTTCTGTTCACACCCTCCCCTCCCCGTGCTAAAAAGGACCACTCAATACTTGTTACTTACACAAATGAACACTTGATACTGAAAAATACTAGGGTTGACAATGAGTAGGGTCTGGGTAGGGTATTATAGTATACATCCTTATACCTGCGTTTGAAAAAATTATCAGTACTCGGACCCGTACCCGCTTGGGTAGCAACTTTAGTACCTTTACATGTACTATCTTGGTATCTAAATACTCCTAACAACACTCGTTACTTGTACTTTAACTGTGCAAAAGCAATAAATAACAAAAGAAATATTATAACAATTAAAAAATGATTCAAATGTCTTTTAAATCTACTCATAAAACATTACAAATCAAAATATTTAAATAAATAAAAACATCCAAAAAGGAATTATAGATGCAACTAGGTTTAGAAAGTTAAGAATATTTATATTAATTTTGGTTTTAAAATTTGTATTATAGTTAAAATTATATATATTATTATTAATATAAATAAATAATTATATATATATATATATACATATGTGCAGGTGCGGGCGGGGTGGGTACCATAGTACCCGTAATCTGCATCCATACCCATTCAAATTTGTGGGTAATTACCAATATCTAGACCTTTACCTATTGTCCCGGTAATTACCATATCCATCGTGGGTAATTTTTACTGGTATCCAGTGGGTAGAGTACAAATTATCATCCCTAAAAAAGACCTCTCAGTTGACTTTATTTGTCAAGCTATTTATTCTATATTTGGATATTTTTTTATGAAAAAGTAAAAATAGTTGCATATTTTTAAAGTATTTAATTTTAATATATTTTCATCTAATTATATAGTAACATATCATTATTAAATATTTAACTTTTATGATAATTATAATAAAAATCAAGCAAAAGTAATATATCTTTAATTTATATGTGTAACAAACTTGACAATGACTGTCCAAAAAAAATTATATTCATGTTTTCAAACAGTAAAAAGAACCAAAGTTGAGAATAGTAGGATTTTTTTCAGTAGTAGAAAGAATCAATGGTAACTTTTGGACATATGATTATAGAGTGGAAAGGTGAGGGAATAAGCTTAGATTAGAATGAATGACAAGGACGGGGTTGGACGGGACTCAGAGTTTTTATCTTGAGAGCCTTGTTAATGAGTGTCCTAAAGATGTTATTTAGAAAATTTAAACAAAATAAATATTTATTAATAAATGAAATATATGTATTCTTAATTCCTAATGTATTGATTAATGATTACACTACTTCCTATAAAAATATACTTTTTAATTTTTTTAAAAATAGTATCCTTAGGATATTCATTAGGATTTTTTTTTTTAATAAATCAAATGAATATATTAAGACGAGGAAAAGCTATACAGAAAGCACAAGATGTGCTCACGTATAGCACATATATGCATTAGGATTGAATCATCATTTTGATTCTGGAATTATAGGATGGTGACAAGTTGGTTCATCACATTAAGAAATAGACAAAAACATTTTTCAAATTTAAAATTGTTCATTTTGTTTATGGTCCCCGAAATTAAAAAAAGTTACCAAATTAAACAGATGTGATTATCTTTTTTAAATTTTGAGGATGTTTTTGCCTATTCTCTTCCTTTCACCTATCTGGGTGTCCCTCTTTTTAAAGGAAGGCCTAGAAGAATGCATCTCCTCCCTATTGCAGATAAAATAAAATGTAGGCTTGCTTCTTGGAAGGGATCTCTACTCTCAATTATGGGAATAGTTCAATTGGTAAGATCCATTGCTCTCGGAATGTTAATTTACAGCTTCCATCTATATGCTTGGCCTGTAAACTTATTGAATTCTGTTGACAAGTGGTTGAGGAACTTTGTTTGGGCTGGAGACATTAATTCCAAAAAGATTATTACTGATTCTTGGAAAAAGGTTTGCAAACCTTGCCATGAAGGAGGTCCAGGCATTAGATCCATTCAAGCTGTTAACGGGGCAGGGTTATTAAAGCTGAGCTGGGAGTTTGTTTCTTCTAAGAGTCAATGGTCTACTTTGCTAAAAGCTAGAACCATTAGGCATAACAAAGCAATCAGTCACCACATTTCTTCTTCTATTTGGCTTGGAATTAAATGCTGCTTAGCTGAAGTTTTGAAGAATGTTTCTTGGCATTTGGGAAATGGTAGGAACATCAACTTTTGGAGTGATAAATGGCTGTCAAAAACTGTTATAGAGTTTCTGAATATTCCTACTGATATGCTTGTTGTTCTGTCAGCTAAGGTCTTGGATTTCATCATTGATGGTAATTAGTGTGTTCCTAGTTTTCTTTTCTTTCAATCCCCTGCTCTCAAAGATGACATTGAAAGAACTGCTATTCCTATTTATCCATGCGATGATCAGTTAGTGTGGTCTAGCATAGATTCGGGTTCTCTAAGTTTCAGGGAAGCTTTCTCTTTTCATAATCCAGCAGGTCAGGTAGTTTCTTAGGCCAAGTTAACCTGGAATAGATGTGTTCCACCTTCCAAATCCTTTATTCTTTGGAGGATCATGAACAATAAGATGACCACTGATGAGGATTTACAAAGTAGAGGCTGCATTGTGGTCTCAATGTGCAACCTTTGTGAGAAAGCTTTTGAATCTACCAAGCATCTTTTCTTAGATTGTTAATTTGCTAAATCTCTTTGGCAATGGTTCATGATTATTCTGAACTGCTCAATTGATTGTTCATCCTTTGATGTTGTTATCTCTACCTGCAATAAAGGCTGGAGTTCGCAAGTTCAAGATATGATAATTGCAGGCATCCTTAATATTGTGTATGTTGTGTGGCATTGTAGAAATAAGGCTAGGTTTGATAATAAGCTTGTTTCAATCAGCTATGCAACGGCCTTAATTCACTCTAATGTTTCATTGTCTGGTCTGTACAGTAAAGGAACAATGTCAAATTCAATTTATGAATTCTCTTTTATTAAGAACTTCAATGTTCAACGTCATCATACCCCTGCTCCTTGGATAAAAGAGGTAAACTGGTATCCTCCACTAAGGATCATGGTGAAATGTAATTCAGATGGTAGTGCTATTGGTTTTCCTGGTTCGGCAGCCTGTGGTGGTCTTTTTAGAGATAGTAATTCAGCTATTTTAGGTTGTTTTTTAGTCAACCTTGGTTCTCAATCTTCTCTGCTAGCTGAATTTCAAGGAGCAAAGTATTGTATTGAGATTGCTTTCAAGAAGGGTTGGCATAATCTTTGGTTGCAATGTGATTCTTAAGTTGTGGTGGCAGCCTTTGAAAACAACAATAATGTCCCTTGGAAGATTAGAAACAGATGGAACAACTATGTATTTCTCACAAAGCAAATGCAATTCATAGTCTCTCATATTTATAGAGAAGGAAATCATTGTGTTGACAAGTTAGCTAGTTATGGCACTAGAGTTTTTGGATTAGTTTAGTGGGATTTAATTCCTGAGTTTATTACGGAAGATTTTTTCAGGAATAGGCTTGGTTTACCTAACTATAGATTTCATTAATTCTTCTTGGATAAGGTTCATGTCCCCTCATATTTCTTTGTATTTTTATTTATTTATTTTTTAATATTATTAAGGTGTACTGCAAATGATTGATAGAGTTTGAGGTGTCAACCTAATTGGGATGTCTTTGTATATTGTGATGTCTATGTATGCTTCTTTATCTTAAAAAAAAAAATCAATAAGATGTACCATGAAGTATACATTATACACAGACGCCCACTTTTGTGCAATAAAGTTTTAACGTAATACAGATTCCTTCATCCTTAGGTCATATTTCCTACAGAAATGATATTCTAACACCCGGGTGCGACACACCTCTACTGTAGCACTACAGTAGCGCTACTGTAGAGGTTTTTTTTTTTTTTTTTTTTCTTCAAATTTTGACTTTTAGAAAAAAAAATTAACATTTTTGAATACTAACATTTTTGGTTAATTACATGCAAATATCTGGTTAATTCAGTGTATTATATGGTTAATAGGTTTTTTTGGACAAATTTCGAGTTTTTTTTAAAACCAAAACACGTGGTTAATCCTTTGAAAATGGTTGGTACACGTGGTTAATCTTTTGAAAATGGTTGGTTAATTCAGTGTATTCTGTGGTTAATCGGTTATCCTGAAACTTACAATCATTTTTCACAACTATGTAAATATTTGATTAATCACATGCAAATTTCTGGTTAATTCAGTTTATTATATGGTTAATGGGTCTTATTTTTTTTAGGGACAAATTTCGACTTTTTTTTAAAACAAAAACACGTGGTTAATCCTTTGAAAATGGTTGGTTAATTCAGTGTATTATGTGGTTAATCGGTTATCCTGAAGCTTACAATCATTTTCACAACCATGTAAATATTTGATTAATCACATGCAAATTTCTGGTTAATTCAGTTTATTATATGGTTAATGGGTCTTTTTTTTTTTGGGGACAAATTTCGACTTTTTTTTAAAACAAAAACACGTGGTTAATCCTTTGAAAATGGTTGGTTAATTCAGTGTATTCTGTGGTTAATCGGTTATCCTGAAGCTTACAATCATTTTTCACAACCATATAAATATTTGATTAATCACATACAAATTTCTGGTTAATTCAGTTTATTATATGGTTAATGGGTCTTTTTTTTTTGGGACAAATTTCGACTTTTTTTTAAAACAAAAACACGTGGTTAATCCTTTGAAAATGGTTGGTTAATTCAGCGTATTCTGTGGTTAATCGGTAACTCTGATGCTTCAACCATTCTATATGAGATATATCTCATATAGAATGAATTGAATTAACCAAATATTTGCTCTGGATTAACAAAAAATGTTAGTATTTAAAAAAATTATTATTTTTTTTCATAAAAAAAAGTCAAAGTTTGTTTTAAAAAAAAAAAAAAAACTGTAGCACTACAGTAACACTACAGTATCCCGGGTGTCGCACCTGGGTGTTAGAATAACACAGCTCTATTTCCTATGCTGATCATAATAATGACTAAAGCAATAACAGAGAGAGCCGCTAGAGAGGAATGGAAACTGCTTCCTACAAACACCCCTTAAAATCAGATTTGGATTACCTGTAATAACGGTATTGATTGAGGAATTTAAAAATATAATTTTTTATTAAAAAGTGTAACATTTAAGAGTTCAATGATTTGAATACATAATTTTTCTATGCAAATTTTCTATATTTGATTCCTTAACTAACACCCTTAGAATACTGGTTAGCATTTCTCTATTTTTTAATATACACTCAAACATATTTAGTGCTTGTTTGGTAATGTGACGTTTGCAACCAACGGTGGTTTGAGTCCCATATCCAGTTGAAACAGTAACTAGAGGAGTTTGGGTACCAATTTCCGTTCAAAATAATTGATTCCTGATGGTCAAAATTGAGTTTTGTGGAAGCAAAAATTTCTAGCTTTTCCGTTGAGAATAATTGATTCTGGATGTAGGACTTACAAAATTCTACATATTTACATCTCAAAAGTGATTTTACTTTATCATCTAAACAAAATCAATTTTTCTAAACTGACTTTTAAAATATCATTCTCAAACACAAATCAATTTTTTCAAACTTCATTTTTCAAAATCAATTCTTTTAAAATTAATTTTATCAAAATCTAAACCAAACGAATCGTTAATCAGCTGTGTCAATGAATGGGTGAACTTAAAATCCCCTCCATCCATCCAGTGGGCAGTGTCGGAAGTAGCAGCCAGCTAATTCCTATAAGACGTCGACTTCACACCAACCTCTCTTACACGACCCCACAAACATACAAATACTCAAACAGTACACTTGAAAAAGCGCATACACTCTCCTACATTCTCCAAAGCACCGTCATTTATTTGTCAAAAACTCCATTAATTTAAAATAGACTTGAGACAATATATATTTATATCCATATTTATATAATAAAGTTATTTTTTATAAAATATATTCTAAGAAAATGGTTAAGAAATTGAAAGTGAAAAATTTATATTGAAAAATAATATCGAATTTATTAAAAAAATTATTTTTAAATATAAATTCTTTTATATTTTTTATTTCTTAAAACATTAATTAGTAAACTTGTGATATAATACACTCGAAGGTGTAGCTTGCTAATGTACACCTTCTAAAAAATGAGTAAATATATGTTAGCAAATCCCAATAAAATATTCTTAATTAGTTAAAATATATTGAAATCTCAACACACTCTAACTAATGACAACTACTTACCAATGTATCTAGGATACCGATTAATAAATCAATAAAACATAAGTGTATATTAAAAAACTAAATTTAACACTTTTTAATATAATACGTAAATCAATCCCTGGACCCTTCAGTCAGCTAAGTCGATTAACCTATCAGATATGGATGGTGAGTACCCTCGTTTATACTCCCATGATACGTTGTGTCCCTTTCCCATTTCCTTCCCCCTCTCACCTTCCTACATGTACGAGACATACTACAAACCTCCCATTAGACGAAAAAATAATAATAATTAATTTTCCATACAAACGTGCTTCTTTTAAATCTTTGTCAAGTGTACTTTTACTCTAAATAATTAAGTATATAGTTTTTCTCACCTTAGGTGAGAGCCTTATCCAAAAATGACATCATATTCAACCAAATTTTTCCTTTATTTATATATAGTGTATCGTCCATTACATTACTCGTACTACTCTCACTCACTCTCACACCCTCTGCCTTCGTTTCTTGGTGGCTGAGAATGAAAACAAACACAATGGAGTATGGAAGGGTAGGACCCTCCGATGACCCGAGTGGCTCTTCTCACTCCGAAGCTCAGCCAAGATCATCCACCACCAACAAGAAGATCATCTTCCTTTCACTTCTCGCCGTCGTCCTCATCATCGCCGCCGCCGTCTCCGCCGTCCTCGTCCTCGCCGTCCGCTCTCGAGCGTCCGGCAATGAACAAAACACCCCCAGCCTCCGCAGCAAGCCCACCCAAGCCATCTCCCGAACCTGCAGCAAGACGCAATTCCCCACCCTATGCGTGAACTCCCTCCTCGACTTCCCCGGTTCCAAAACGGCGTCGGAGAAGGACCTCGTCCACATTTCCTTCAACATGACCCTCCAGCACTTCACCAAAGCACTCTACTCCTCCGCCACAATCGCCGCCACGATCTCCGCCGCCGACAACCGCGTCCGCGCAGCCTATGATGACTGCCTCGAGCTCCTCGAGGACTCCGTCGACGCCCTCGCCCGCTCCCTCACCTCCGTCGCCGGCAAGCCCCTCGGCTCCTCCTCATCCGACGGCGACGTGCTGACGTGGCTCAGCGCAGCGCTGACGAACCAGGACACGTGCGCGGAAGGGTTCGCCGACACGAACGGCGTCGTTAAGGACCAGATGGCTAACAACCTGAAGGACCTGTCGGAGCTCGTGAGTAACTGTCTCGCGATATTTTCAGGGGTTGGAGCGAGTGACGATTTCTCGGGAGTGCCGATACAGAACAGGAGGAGATTGATGGCAATGCGAAATGATAATTTCCCGATATGGTTGAATGGACGAGATAGGAGGTTGTTGGGCTTGCCCGTATCGGCGATACAAGCTGATGTTATCGTTTCAAGAGACGGTAATGGAACGGCGAAGACCATCGCCGAGGCAATTAAGAAAGTGCCGGAGTATGGTTCCCGGCGATTCATTATCTACGTAAGGGCAGGAAGGTAAATTAAATTATCTTTGCTTTATAAATAACTCATTTCTCAAAAAACATTTTTAAATAACAATAACGGATATACTATATATAAGTTATGTTATTTGAACACCTGAATTTGAACACCCGTATAAACATCGTAGATTGATATGAGTGTGAGTGAGATGTAGATGTATAATATTTTAAGATAGAATATATGTATAGTATGCAATTGCGAGTGAGGTGTTACTTAAATGTCCAAATTCAGGTGTTCAAATAACATAACTAATATTATATAGCATATACCATGTTTCTTTCTTTCTGTATAGTAGTAACCATTAATTTTTTTAATTTTTGTTTTGTTTATGCAACAAAAAAAATATATATTGTATTAGCTGAGTGTACAGCTGAAGCGGCAGCGATCGGAGTGTGTTGGAAAATATGTGTTAGAGAATGTATTATTAACATTTCTAAAAAAAATTAACTGTAATTTTACACCAAATGAAAGAACAAACCTCCGAAAAATATGTTACTTGTATAGATCTGCATGGGAAAATATTTTTTACTGATTACTTAATTTTGTGAAAATATTTTCTGACATTTTTTGTGTCGGTTCTGTCTGTGGAATGTGGATTGTGGAGTGATTGGTTGATTGACTTTGTTGGGATCAATAATCATGCATGCACTGTTGGCAAACTGTGTTACTGTAATCATGTGAATGAAATGTTGTCATGACAATGAAATTTGCTTTTTCATATTCAACACTAATTAATGTCTGCAAGCTATAGCTTCCATCCTTGTTAATTGGTTATTGACATTTAAAAACTTTATCTTCATCATCTTTATAACAATTTTTTCTTTATGAACAAAATTGGTTTTTTTTTTATTAAATTAATTTGTTTGCTTGCTTGCGTTGAAAAACGCCAAATGTGTACAGTGTCATTAATGTGATTCCTTAACCGAATGTATAAAATTGAAGCATGCTGACACATATTGTAGCAGAGCAGTAACATTTTGCTGATGCAATTTTCATTTCAGGTACGAAGAGGACAATTTAAAGGTGGGGAGGAAGAAAACCAATGTGATGTTCATAGGGGATGGGAAGGGCAAGACGGTCATCACAGGCGGCAGAAATTTTTTGGAAGGCACTACCACATTTCACACTGCATCCTTCGGTAAAATCCCTTTCACCTTCATGCTTTATGGTGCTTTTTTTTTTTATCTAATTATTACAATTACAATGATTTAATTTGGCCTTTTTGTTTTATTTTAAAAGGAAAAAAAAAGTAATAAAAACCACGAAATGAGAGGTCCAAAACCATGCATGAGACACGAGGTAGACCCGTACAATTTTCACGTGGCCTGCTATTGTAGGTTGTCATATTTGAAGATTCCTCACTGTCTTGTCCCTTGTCTGCTACAAGTCTCAAGCAAGTGTTCATTTGGGGCAAGACCACCACTGCTACTTCTATTAAAATCCACGACTCTAATTTTATTTTTATTTAAAAAAAAAATTGGCATCTTGATCAAGATCAGCATGTAATTAGTGCATACATTATATATTGCCGTTATAATGCGTTTTGCATACGCATAGTTCCGACCATTTGCTTATTAACTTGATCAAGATCAGCATGTAATTAGTGCATACATTATATATTGCCGTAAAAATTCCAAACTTTCTAAATCACAAAAGTAAAACTAAAAGGCCCTTGAAAAAGTTTCAAATCAAGTAAACTACTAAGTTAATTACACTTCGACCCATTTATTTATTAACTTCAAGCTTATTATGATGCGATAAGTGTGGGTAAGTGAAGCTTAAAGTAACATGGCTCAACATATATAGTGTGTTATTTTACAATATAATCAAGCATGTGACTGCAGCATTCTTACGCATTTTCTGCTACCAATACAACAATATTAATAAACATTTATCTTATCTCTAAAACTGAGACGATAAGCCAAACTCTAACGAATGGCTACACATTAAAGTTGCAAACCCAAATTATTGTTAGTGGGCCATGCATTACTTGCCGAATTGGTCAACAATAATTCATTCTTGTTAAGCATTGACAAAATTTTCCTAAAAATTATTAGCACTAAATGTATTTCACATAATTTTTTTTTTTTTAGCTTATACTTTATACTGACCATGTCCTACAGCTGCAAGTGGCGCTGGTTTCATTGCAAGAGATATAACGTTCGAGAACTACGCCGGACCAGGGAAGCACCAAGCAGTGGCCCTCCGTGTCGGAGCCGACCACGCGGTGGTCTACCGCTGCAGCATCATCGGGTACCAGGACACATGCTATGTGCACTCTAACCGTCAATTCTTTCGAGAATGTGACATTTATGGTACAGTTGACTTCATATTTGGCAATGCGGCCGTGGTTTTCCAAAAATGCAGCCTCAATGCTCGCAAGCCCATGGCCCAACAAAAAATCACAATCACAGCCCAAAACAGAAAGGACCCAAATCAAAACACAGGCATTTCGATCCACGATTGTCAGATCCGAGCCACTCCAGATTTGGAAGCATCAAAGGGTAGCTTCCCAACCTATTTGGGCCGTCCATGGAAACTATACTCTAGAACTGTGTACATGATGTCTTACATGGGAGATCACATACATCCACGTGGATGGTTGGAGTGGAATACAACGTTTGCTTTAGACACTTTGTACTATGGTGAATACATGAATTATGGGCCTGGTGCAGCAATTGGGCAACGGGTAAAGTGGCCCGGGTATCGGGTTATCACGTCTGCCGTGGAAGCAAGTAGATTCACGGTGGGCCAATTCATATCGGGCTCATCATGGTTGCCCTCTACCGGAGTGGCATTTGTGGCTGGGTTATCCACCTGAAATTGTCGGCCCATGAAAAAAGCCCATCTGCAAGTACAAACATACTTCAGTCTTGTTCCACAGTCCAAACCATCCCGATTAGCCATAGGCATCTTATAATTTTATAAATTGTTTATTTGTAATTGTATGAAACTAAAAATAAGATATATTTTTTGTCATAATGCCTTTTTCTTACCCATCGATCATAATCAAAATATAAGTTGTAAACAATGTTTTATAGAATATATATGGCTCTTAATTTTTGTGGACGTTTGTCAAAGTCAAAGTTGTTATAAACTCTAAAGAAGTACTAGCATATTCATTTTACCAAGAATGCTGATGAGATATTGAGATTTAATTTAGTCCAAATTTTGATCTAAACATGAATCGTGAATTAATTAATCATTGATTTGGGAAAATTATAGTAGAGGGGAATTAAGAATGAAAAAAATCTGTTGATGATAAGTGATAACTATAGATTAAAGGATGAGGCTATTAGCACCTTTTTTTCTTTTATGAACCACCGTAATTAAGGTCATCGACTCTCCAGTGGTATCCCGGATTTCCAGTCAGGTGTTATCCTCACAAGTTTCGGCTCTTTGGATTGGCTATGAAACTAATCCTCGGTCCGTTACTTAGAACAAGAAATTCACCCTTAGTTTTTGTCACATTCCTTGACTATTAGTACTCTACTATATTTATTAACACTCTTTATTTCTAAATTTGTATCGTGCTTTTGAAATTTATCCTTGTTGAAGTTTTTTATTGATTTATGTAAAAGTCAAAACTATTTTCTTGTATTTTACAGAGGCCAATCCACACTTCAAACTGACTATAACTATTTATATTCTTTATTTATTTATTTGCCCACAAATTAATTATATATAAAGAATTTAAAATACTCCATCTGGACTTAATTATAAGCAAAAAAATACCTATATTTTGTGGACTCAAATATAAGCAAAATCCAACCAACTCAACTCTATTTAATGTCAATATTCCAAAAATCAGGAAAATTAACCAATCCAACCAATTTTCCTTTTACTTTTCCAAGAGCATTGCACATGCCTGAAACAATTAAAGGGTATTTTAGTAATTATAACTTTTTTTTAAACATAAATTAAGATAATTAAACTAAATTAACTAACTTCCTTAAGAAGTGTGAAATTAGTTAATTTTGCTTATAATTGAGTCCGGATGGAGTACTTCATAAACATATAATTTCAGATGTCTAGAAAGGATTAATAGATATATTTTGTCTTTTTACTCCCTTAATTGCTTTGTTAGAATTTAATGGGGTTTATAGTTTTTTTTTTTTTGGCTTAATTGCACTTTTGGTCCCCCAAGTATTGGTAATGTGCGATTTTAGTCCCCCACATTTTTTTTGAGCGCATTTGGTCCCCTTAGTTTTTAAATTGTGCAATTGTGGTCTTCCATCCATTTGCTGTCAAATTAATAACAGAGTTTGGTGCCATGGCATACCAAGTGAATTAAAATATTTTATTTTTTATTTTTAAATAAATTTTTTAAAAAATAAAAAAAATAAATATGATTTTTAGTGGGTGTGTGACCCTTAATATGCCACAAATGATGCCCAAAATTCGTGACCCTCAGATTTTTTTGTTCCCAAATCCCTTGTAGGAAGCACGAACAGAGGCGAGACTTTAGACGCGGACGGCGGCGAGAAGTGCGGCAACGGAGCGAGTGATTGGGCGGTGCGAAAGGGCTGGGTGATTTGCGGTGGAGGCATACGGGCTCTGGGTTGTCTCGTGACGGAGGATGGAGGCGATAATGTGAACATATTTGCAGATGCCGATGGCGGTTCATGCGTGACGGCGGTGTAGCGAACAGAGGAGGAAGGATGGCGGTTCGTGATGGAGCTCGCGGCAGAGACGGCTGCGGTGTGGTGGTGGTCGTGGCGAAGCTGGGGAGTGGGGCTTGGCGAAGATGTTGAAGATGGCGGAGTAGAGGGGGGCGTGACTGTGGGTTCTGTTATGGCTGCCTTTTCTTGTTTAGGTGGTTTTTTTGGTTATGGAAGTAGTGAGTGTTTATGGTGGTTTAGAGGATGATGTAAATGTAAGAGGAAGGAGGGGCTTGGTTGGATGGAGATGATGGCAGAAGGTGTGCAGTGTTATGAAGTGAATGGGTGGTGATGAAGATGGAATGGTGAAGTAAAAATGGGAGAAGTGTTATGAAGTGAATGGGTGGTGATGAAGATGGAATGGTGAAGTAAAAATGGGAGAACGAAGGGAGGAGAACAGTCTGGCTCTTCTTCATATATTTAATTTTTCAATCTTTTTTTAAAAAATTAATATAAAAAAATAATAATTAATAATTAATTAATATATTTTAATCCACTTGACGTGCCATGTCAGCAAACTCTGTTATTAATTTGACAGCAGATGGATGGAAGGACCACAATTGCACAATTAAAAAATATGGGGGACCAAATGCACTCGAAAAAAATGTGGGGGACCAAAATCACATATTACAAATATTTGGGGGACCAAAAATACAATTAAGCCTTTTTTTATTTATTTTATGTTTCTTCCTCATTTCTTTCCTAGCTTGTAAGGAGAGATTTCGATTGTACATGTATTTCTTTGTATATCTTTCAACTTTGATTTTATTTTCATCCTTTATAATAATTTATCTTTATCTGTGAAAAAATTACCAAAAAATATGTTTTGTACTCGGAAGTTGTAAATAGCAGTTTTAACCTTTTTGTTTTGAGTTTCAAATTTAATTGCTATATACTTAATTAATATTAAGAGCCCATTTGTTTAAGATTAAAAAAATAAATGATGTTGTTACAAATAATTTAGTGATTATTTTTTAGGGAAATATTTTTGAAGGAATTTTTACAGAATCTAAAGAAAAGAAAAAGAAAATTTGTGTTTGTTTATAATCATAAAAATCATTTCTTTGAAAGTAGTTAGTTATTAAAAATGATTTTTTCCAAAAGTTAATGAAAGTTTCTTTTCATTTTAACCCTAAAATTGAATTTTTATGCTTTTTTATTATCTTCAAAAAGTAAAAAACAAACACACTAAAATTTTAAAAGATAATTATTCAGTTAGAAAAATGATTCTTTTAACAGAATAAGTAATAACAAACACACTCTAAATAGCTAGATATCATCTTGAAAGTTGAAAATAAAGTATAATACAATGAAAGAGATACCAAGTTGCTTTTTGAATTGTTTGATCTTAATATTAAATAATATTAAAAAAAAATCATAGTATTCAATATTATTGTTCATGACGACAACCTAAAGTAAAAAAATTTATACTTAAGGTAAACAAAAAATTAAACTACAAATATATGTGTTAATGTAGATACTTGAAATTATACGAGGATATATAAAGTATTTTTAAATTTTATATATTTTATATTAATATAATATCACAATTCTTAAATCAGGTATAATTAATTTTAAGGTAAATAAATTAAAAAAATATAACCAGTTGTAATTAGTTTAGAAATATATAGATATAGCCATATA
Organism: Echinosophora koreensis; assembly: GCA_035048595.1. NCBI lineage: Eukaryota > Viridiplantae > Streptophyta > Magnoliopsida > Fabales > Fabaceae > Echinosophora > Echinosophora koreensis. Next base: position 14,887,310 of record JAPCYP010000001.1, read on the forward strand.
GGCAAATAAAATGTAAAAAATAATAATGTTGACTTTTGTTTTAATGAGAAACTTTAATAAGGATAAATTTGGCAAACAAAATAAAAGTTAAAATGTGAGAAGTGCTAGTACTTTTTTTTTGGTAAGGAAGTAAAGAAAAGCAAAAGGCAGAAAACTAAACAAAACACTGGGCAGGGATCCCTGAGTCATCACGCAGGATGAGCGACCCCATATCAGGAGGAACATCCTTCCAAAACTTCCAGGTCACACAGCTTCTAGCACCTCATTTGGCCAAGAAGTCAGCACAAGCATTAGCTTTCCGGTAGATATGGCTAATATCAACTTCCCACGCCCTCTGAAGAAGCTCCTCAATATCCACTAAGATGTTGGCATAGATGTGAAACCTCTGGGTTTGTTTTTCATGAAAAAGACTCACGACCTCAAGGGGGTCAGTCTCACATTGCACTTTCGTGAATCCTTCCCTCCAAGCCAGCTCCATACCAGCCTTAACTGCCAAAAGCTCAGCAAGGATGGGTTCACCAGTTCCTTCATATTTCGAAAAACCCATGCACCACTCTCCAGTTGAATTGCGGATGAGGCCTCCAACACCCATAGCACTTGAGTCTGTCAGAACACTACCATCAATATTAAGCTTAACAAAACCTTGGGGAGGTGGCTTCCATCACACCAAAATACTGCTATGGTCAAAGCTTTTCTCAGGGTTGAGAAAAGTTAAAAAATCATCACAAGAGTGGTGGATTTTACTGATCACAGAGTGGATGTCCCACTTTTTGTCATCCAACACCATATTATTGCGCCATCTCCAAGCCCACCAAAGTCTAGCCAAGAAGAGAGATGCTCTTTCACCCTTCACTAGCTCTTCTATCCACTTGGTTGCATCCATTAGGTTGAGGAAGTTGGGCGTGTAAAGCATACCCAGTCTACTCCACACTTCTCTAGAATGAGGACAATCACGGAGACAGTGAAGAATGGTTTCGATCTCTGAAGAACAGCATTGACAAAAGGGAGAGATTGCCAACTTGCGATGGAATCTCATGTCATTTATAGGTATGGCTGAATGGAAGATCTGCCATATTAGGAATTGGACTTTAGCAGGCACCTTAAGCTTCCATATCCAATCCCAGTTGTTATTCACGTCCTAAGTGCACTGCTGATTTCTAAGCCACTTGTAACCCAAGTTGACTTTATAGACACCTTCTTTACTATCCTTCCAGACCTAGCTATCCGAAAGGTTCTCCTTAGGAAAGGCAGGGATGGGGAGATCCCTGATAGATTTCTTCAACTCTTCGGGTAAGATTGTAGCAAGCCCATCAAAGTTCCAAGCACCATTTTCCCAAGTATCTTTGACATTAAGCTTAGTGTCTGATATATGGACATAATCTACCAAATTACAAATAGGACCACTTCATGTCCAATCCTTGTACCATAAAGAAGTATCGCCTGACCCGAATCTCATACCAAAACCATCCCTGAGAAACGAAATAACCTTGGTTATGCTACGCCAAGTTGCTAAATTGTTGGCCTTGTGAGAAGCATTCCAAACTGAGCCATTTGTGAGGTATTTACGAGAGAGTAGCTGCACCCAAAGCTTGTGTTTGTCATGCAGTAAATTCAAAATAAGCTTGCCAATCATAGCTATGTTGGCCAATTTTGTATCTCTGATCCCCATGCCTCCAAAACGCCTGGGAGAAGTCATAATGTCCCATTTAACCATGCTCCAACCACGGTTACCAGAACCATTACCCCAAATGAAGCCTCTAGTCAAGGCGTCAATTTTGTTACAAACTTGATTAGGAAGAAGCTGGACCTACATAGAGTAAATAGCCATGGAGGAGGTGACCGACCGACTTTTCCAAACAGATTTTGCCAGCTTTGTTGAGGAGCCTCATCTTCCAAGCCGCCAATCTATGATGAATTTTCTCCACAATAGCATTGTACACATTCTTGGATGTCCTACCCTGGCTAAGAGGGAAGCCCAAGTAGGTACCCAAGTCATTCACAAAACCAATGCCAGATATGTTAGACAACTCCCTTTTCTTTTGTCTAGAAATTTTAGCTGACCCCATGGCCTTCGACTTGTCATAGTTAACTTTCATATCAGAGGCTTCACAAAAGTCACTAAGAGTGTCACTCACCACTTGGACTTGGTTGCTATTGGCTTTGCAGAAAATAAGTACATCATCTGCAAATAGGAGATGAGATACACTAGGACCACCTTGCGAGGCCTGTATAGGATGCCAAGTACCATTAGTTACCTTGTGCTGAATATTTAGAGATAGCATTTCCATACAGAACACAAAGAGGTACGGAGAAAGCGGATCTCCTTGCCGAAGGCCTCTAGAAGGTTTGAAGCTATCAAGCTTAGCTCCGTTCCGCATTAGAGATAAACTAGATGATCAAACACACCAGATAATAAGATGAATGATTTTACCTGGCAAACCGAACTCCTTAAGGGTCATCTCCAAGAAATCCCAATCATAAACTAGAAGTGCTAGTACTTAATAGCTCGTATTAAAACTAATTTTATTTACAATTTTAAAATTGCTTTGGAAGAGTGACAATATATTTTTTATTTTATTTTTTTTGAAAGGAAAAGTGACAATAAAATTGAGAATTAGAAACTTAATATACTCAGATATATGTAGCTTAAAAAAAAAACAGAGAGATATATGATGAGGAGTTTGACCCATTCAATATTTGATTAACTCACCCAAGAGCACTTGGATGAGATGACATGGATCTCTTCTAGCTTAACCAGAGGTCTCGAGTTCGAATCTTGGCCCTGGGAATGCAGCAGTGTTAAAACTCTTGAGGAAGAGCTTTGTCACTCTTGTGGTCCTACCCGGCTCGAGGGATTAGTCTCCGCAGTTGCAGATGGAGGATATGCTGGGGAACCAAAAAAATATATTTGATTAACTCATATCCGTCCTTAGAATTTTGCTGGGTCTTCCTGGCCAAAAATAATGAAAAGATAAAGTGCAGAAAATACAAGACATTTGTTTTCCTTTCTTTATGGTCAAGGATTTCGAAGTTTACGTTGGTTTATTAGCACAATTATACCTAGAAACTTCCGCAACATGCATGGCAAGCCATTTATGAATGGGGACACCAGATAGGACATATCACATGGGGTGTCCATCGTGATACATTAAATTATTAATATTGATATTTGATCGTTCACCATCCACGATTAGGTTCAACCCCGGGACATTATGCTTAAGGGATAGGCTCAAGTGTTTGTTTCTCAGTTACAAATTTAAGTTTACTCAACATAATAATTTTTTATTTCATGTTTGATCCACTTTTTATTACAAAACTGTTATTGCAATCTCAAATGTGTAAAAGTAAACAACCTAAATTTTATTGCAGTTAGTAAGTGATTTGTACAGCGAAACAATCTGGGAAGGTTAAGCAATCTCAACTGTTGGAAAACTTTGTGATATAGGAGGGGCCGAGTACCAATTTAGGCAGGTTTGACTCTCTTAATCAAGTGGTCAAAGGTTCGAATTATACCTCTTATATGAACGAAAATAAAAACCCGATTGGGAGATGACTACCCACTTTAAATGCCTTCAGGTTCTTTGATGGAAGATTAATTACTGCTAACAACGATAGATACCTCGCACATATCATGTGGGTAAAAAAGAGGGGGGGGGGGGGGGGGGGGGGGAGGGGGGGGGGGGGGGGGGGGGGGGGGGGGGGGGTTGGGCAAGCGATCAAGTCATTATGAATATTCCGTAGAACTTGGCTGTTCATTCATTACATTTACGATATATGTTTGCAGTCAGTGATTGAGCTAGGAAATGGTGATGATAAACGTTTAGTTAATATCGATCATGATTTCATGATATTGGAATAAAATGAAAATGAAAATGAAATGAAATTGGTTGAAATAGAATGGCATTTTAAAAATAATTTGACAATCTCAATTTTTTTTTTTGTAAGGCCTTACTTAACCCACTCCGTGGGCTTGCCAGAGAAGAAGAGCATGCAGCCATGAGACTATTTTCCTGTTGTCCCAAATACAATGGCTTAAGAATTGCATTGCTCAAAATATAATGAACACAGAATTGCATAGCTCAAAAACATATACTTGGCATTTATTGATCAGAAGATATGAAAATCAACATCTTGCCTCAAGTACATCTGGATACAAAAAATGCCAAACCTAGTTATACATATTTATCTTAGGATGTTGAGTAGCAATCACATAGCATACTCTTAGATTTTTATCATGCAAAAAATAAAGGTGAAGTTCTCTGCAACCCAACTCATTAATCATCTTAAAACATTCCTTATCCCATGAATAACCCTTAAACCCATAGCCATTGGCTGACTAGTATTAATCCAAATATATCATCTATCCTGGGCCATGCCTACTCCTCCCCAATAACATAGGACAACTTTAAATTGTTCAACTCAAAATGATCACTGTGTTGTAGAATAACCCAATCAAGCTTTGACATTCTACAAGAGCAACAAAAAAAAAAAAAAAAGCAAAGAAACATTTAAAAAGGATCGGTACAAGTTCACAACAATAAAATACCACACACAGCTGAAGTCAAAAAAGACATTTGAGACCACACAGAACAAAATACCGGTTGAAAATCACACCATTATTGAAATCTAAGCGTGCGATGGATCCACACTAAAATGAAGCATTGCTAATGTGTATATAAGGAAAAGTAAAATTAAAACTCCATTTCATGAAGCAATAGATGCTCTAAAAATGTTACAGCACATGGAATGTACTTATTTTGATGTAATATAGAAGAAAATAAAAATGGAACAATTTATAAATTTGTAAGTTCACTCGCGTTTTTTATAGACATAATTTCGCTCGTTTTTGTTGTTACAAATGATATCTAAGGCTTGATACAGGAAAGTAAATGATAAGCTACAATGAATGTAAACAAAGTAGCCTGAGTAGTACTCAACCATGGGATCAAGCAATTTCAAAAGATACTTGGTGTCATTTGAGTTATAATTCCTAGTTGTAATTTCACAACTTATATTGAAATAATTAGGTAAGCAGTTAATTAATCTTACAAACTTCTAGCAACAAACTAATATTCTAAGCTTTGTTCTCTGTTTTTCACTATTTAATGAAATATCTAAATTAATTAATTAATTAATTAATTTTATTTTTTAAGTCTTCCTCTTCAGCCTTCACGTTCCAATTTTCCATACAACAAAATACAAATAGTCTATTTTCATTCCTTCTAATTTGTTCATTCACCTAGTTTCATTCCTTCCAAACAGACTAGGTAAGGAAGTTGCAACGTTCCCCCGTAACACAGCATGAACTGAACAAGGAAGAAATTTAAAGGCAAAGTACAACTTATATATTCACGATTTTATTCACTCAAGAAACACATAACAGAGGGATGATATTTCACAATACCTCCATAAACACACCTGGTCCATATTGGGAATATATTTGCATATTATCATTATCAGAGATATAAACGCGGAGAAGTCTATATTGCAATACAAGCATGCAGTGCTCGATTGGTTTTAAGATTGCAGTTCTAACCGCAGTTCACTATATGAGGTTGAGGGGATACTTTGGATATTGAGCAGCGTCACCTATCATGGGGATAGCTCTTCTAAGTGTCTATCCATGATCACTGAAACAAGATCAAGAAATTCAGCTTCACTTGTTCCAGGAAGTGCTGCTTCCTCCGCTTCCTGAATAATCTGCTCAATGACAGATTTTTTCTTCAGTGTTTCTCGACACATGATGCTTCCAATGCTGAAAGGAGTGAGTCCTCGCTCCGCGCCTTTCTTAAGAAGCATGGTTGATATACGGAGGATACGGGCACATTTAGGAGGAAGGTCCCATCCATGAAACTTCAAAAGCTTAATATCTTCTTCAGCATCCAGAGATTTTATGTAGTCAATGGTATCTGGGGAGTAAGGCTGCCGAGCTTGCGGCCAGTATAACCAGTCAAAAGTGCAGTCTTCAAACTGTAAAAGGGGAAAAAACATGAAATAGAAAAAAATTAGAAGTGGGAAGCCAAACTTTTAAATAACATTCGAAAATTTAACTCCTTTAAGAATAGCAACAACAAAGAGAGAAGAGCTGGTAACAACTACTGCTCATTGTTACCATCATTGCCAAACAGACTAATCATATCCGAACTTAGAGGACCTTGAAAAACCATATGCAAAGCGGCTCAAGTATGACAGGGCAACACATAATTCATAAGCAGACATTTAAACATATAGCAAGGATTGCAACAACAAAAAATCAACAAAAGGGAATAGAGACAATGCAAAAATCATAGAAATCAATTTGAGATGATTGAAAAGGTTTTGAAATCTGAATGATCGGAATTGCTGAAAAATATTGTAATGGTTTTTGCGATGTAAAGAATTAGAAAAGTTCAACAGGCTAAATGAGCTTACGGTCTGCAATATAAAGTCATACTATAGTAATTAGTAACTAGTAACCAATAATAAAAATCAAAATCAGAAGATACGTAGAAGTAGAGTGAGTCAAAAGAAGAGTCAAGACTCTACATTTCATGCAGTGTAAGCTATGGCAATCTGAGCAAAAAAATTAACATCAGAATACAGTTATGTAAAGGATGAAGCATAAATCTGATAACTAAATAACACTGAGAACAGTGGCAAATAAAAAGCAGGAATTGCACTTAGAATTTCACAGCATTTTTGCTGTTATTCTGAAATAGACAAGAATGAGAAATAGAATTAGTATAAAGACGCAGCACAGTTTCCGTAACATTGTCAGCTTAAAAGATCCTTATGATAGGAAAACAGAACAAATACATTTATAGTGTTGGACTTACGCTTTCAGGCAAGCAATAGCCATGATCAATTGGAATAAGGACAGTTCGACCATCTACACCATCCTTGGCAACCAAAATGTTTCCAGCATGCCTATCTGCATTTACCAACCTCATATCCAGAACAGAGATCTTGTGTACCTCTTCCACTGGAAATGCACCAGGTCCCATGTCTTCACAACTTCCAATATTACTCATAAACATCTGAAGTGATCCTATTTTAACATTTCCTTGAACATTCTTATAGCCATCAGGATGATGGAATCCTTTATGCAAGCATTTGACCATGATTGTTGGAGGAACTCCAGCAAAACCCTGCTCCTCATTGTCATGATATATGCGAGGTCCTTTCCTAGGATGATCCAAAATGTAAGCTGCAACTTCTCTCAGCGCACCTTGCCCTACTCGTGTGCCTTTCTTTAACCCTTCACCATCCACAGAGACAGGTAAGCCTCGAGGATTATTAATCGCCATTGGTTCCTCATCAATAGGCTTGAAGACAGAAACATACGTTAAGCCTGATGAATCTTGAATGAGATAAGCCCCTCCTGATCCCTCCGAAGATCGAATTGGTTTACTTCCTTTTTCTAACTCCTCAGCAGTAATCTTAATTAGCTCCTGGATCACTAGCGGAATTTTGATATTGGAATTCACAAGAATCGGTTCCAAAAGAAAATCTCTTGTCAGTTGGTTCGTCACCAGGACCTTATTTGTTACAGACACCAACCCTAACTGGTCTGCACCTAAATTGGCCACCGTATCGTGTGTGTATGATGCCTCGATTGATAATTCAAAATCCTTCTCAACTGGTTTAGTCCTTACCTTGGCATCTGATATCCTGACCAAAAAATGAATGACAGCATCATTGTTCTTACAGATATCCTTAATGAGTCTCTGGTCTTCGAGTGGCTCACCATCACATATCAATTCTTGATTCTTGAGATCCAAGCATCCTTGCGCTTTACTTGCAATCTGCTGCTTCACATAACCCACATTCCTAGTCTTCTCAACATAAAACCCAAACTCCTTTCCACATATTGTCTTAACGGTAATAGCTTGAAGATCAGAAAGCCTTAGCACCAGGTGCAACACATTCCCATCAGCAACGCCATAATCACGGATACAAGATTTGTTGCGAGCCAACTCCTTCCCTTCAAAAACCAGTTTCTGTTTCTTTACGAAAAATCCTTTGAAGGTTTGAATTCTCAGCTTCACTGAAGCAATTGAATCTGTCTCCTTAATATGCATGGGTATCACAGACCCACCAACAGTTAGGTAAATCAAAATTGAGCCCCTTAAATGAGGACTAAAACAGCTGGGGTCAAAAGATTCGTCGTGCACTGGACGAAGTGCCACACAAGCCATTGTCAACTTACAGGTTCAAAACCTTGCTGGTTCAAAAATAAACAAGCTATGAACCTTGCAACCAACAGTAAAATTCAAATGCTCCCATCAGATATTTAATAGGGAATCATAAAAGGGACAATGTCAACGTTTTCTATCTTCCTTCTCTATTTTTACTTCAATTGGCTTTTACAGTCACTGCAAAACCAACCCAAGCCTGAACCTAAGCAGTAATCGAGAAATAGAAGCCTAAAATATTATAGTTTCTATTCACAAATCAAGGGTCTAAGGCAGACCAAGATTTCGGAAAATGCAGCTCCGGAGAAATGAAGATCAGCTGATCAAATATCTCCTTGAAATGATAATATAATTTTTACATCTCTGCAGCGTTTAAGCTATGTTAAGGAAATTTTTCTAGAGGCCAAAAAAGGAAGAAGGCTGCAAACTGGAGTCCAATAACCCTACAAAAAGGAAGGAAATCTCCAGTCACATAATATGAAATTCAATGAACAAATGAATAATTATACACGCCATATATATATATATATAGATAGATACACATACATACATATATATACATATGCGCGTGTGTGTATTATACACATGTATGCAGTCCCGCCATGTATTTATCATCTCCATTTCTCATGACAAAAGGAGAGGATCCCTACCCATATATTCAAACACTTATGATAATCAGAATATTGGAAAATGTCTTGTCTAATTTCACATGAAAGAGGAAACATTCAATCAGATTGATTAAGTAATAGATTGTGAATTTGTGACACACATTAGTAATTTTCTTTTTTCTTTTTTCTTTTTTTGGTTGATCGAAACACGTAAATTTCAAATTTCCATACTGGTTAGCAGGATCAAAACCAAAAATCCAAACTCCGAAAATGAAATATAAACAAAAACGAATTAATTTCAGATGACACATAAAAAACGAAAAATTTCATTTCAATTAAGGCAAACCTAAAAAAAATAAAAAATAAAAGTGAAGCTTACAGAGTATGAAGGGAAATGGAAGATGAAGGTCATGTAGGGTGGCGATGATAAGAGAAAGCTGGGGAATCAAGCGGCATTGTACGAATCCTTATGAATCATTCATTCTTCCCGGAATCGGAAACTTTTCTCAGCTTCCCAAATTTTCCGGGAAATATCTGACTCACTGAGTCAGAGTTCCGAGTTGTGCTTAGAGCGAGAGAGATCGAATATTGAGAACAGAGACAAAGTGAGTGTTACGGTTTTGAGAATGGGAGTGGGAGGTGCTATTTATAGTGGCGAACTCTGTGTCTTGTCATCGAAGAAGTTAGACACTCGTTACCATTTTTTGTTTGTAATAAGGGATTTATGGTTATTCAATTTTGATTAACCTCCTCTCCACGTAATGGAGTAATGTAAGGCCCAGTCACATTTTTGAATTTGAAAACTTCTATAAATACTTTGTTAACCTTTTGTTTCTTTGATTTTTAGTTAAGGATTTTTCTAACCTGTACAACTTTGCACGTGTTAAGGAATCATCAAATAGAAATGTTCTATTGGGAAGAGTAGCTTTTTAATTTTCAAAGAATTAAATACACAACTTCCAATACAACATTTCTACTTTTAGTTGCTTAACATGTGTAAAGTTGCACAAGAAAACCGTTTAGTTAATTATATATGAAAGAAGACTCTAGAACATGTTAAATTAAATTATTTTTGATCTTGTTATTAGAAGTGTGCACGAACTCACGAAAATGACGAAATGTAGAAATGAAATGAAATATAATAAAAATTGAGTGATTTTCTTCTTCATAACCTATCCACCTTCCTTGGCTAAATATTTCAAAGAACTATAAAAAGAAACGTGATGGAGAAAACAATCTATAACGTTAAATGCAGTTCAGTGTTGAATGCAATGCCGATTAAAAAGTTATTTATTTGTGGGTGAATGATTACTTGTTAAGTAATATAATCTTTATAATTTAAGGGCAGGGGTTATAAGATGATAAGTTTTTGCTCTTAAAAACAATATAAGATGATAAGTTCTTTCTTATTTTACTCTCTCCTTTTTTTTATCGATATATAGAAAAACTCTCTCCTTTTTATAATATAGGAAATTTTGTTTTATTTTATTTGTCATTTTAAAAATATAAAAAATTATTAATAATTTCTTTTAGCTTTACTTTTATCTCTTAGTATCTCCCTATTGATGATATTTAATGTGTATTTAAATTAATTTATTCTTGTTCAACATAATTTATAATTCAAAGCTTATTGAGAATGTCATAAAAAAAGAAGCAATTATTTTCCATGAATTAATAATTTAAACATGCTATTAATAGATTTCTTATTCATTATGTAAATGAGTATCTATCGCCACTTTTTAAAAATTATCATCGCTTTGATTCTACTAATTTTGTATGAATTGAATTAGTTTTTTTGGGTATATACATGCATATACATCAGATCTAATAGGTTGAACCGATTAAACTTGAGCTGAAAGTTTTTTTGGTTTGCTATCCAATCCGACTTTAACAACATTATAGGCGTTAACCATGTCATAAATATTCATCATTTACAATTATAATATTATAATATCTCCTTCATGGATCTTAATTGACAAAATACTTTCTCACTTATGGGATTCTTTTTACAAAATTTTAAACATTTGAATTCATATGTAATTGCTCCTTTTAAGCAGAACAAACGTTCTCATTAAAGTGCCAAAGTGCTCCGAGCTTGTACAAATAGCTACACACATATAATGCTTGTTTACAAAAGCTTGGGTCAAGTAAAGTAGCCTCCTAGTAAATCTCAACTTGCAGCAAAGGGTTAATAGTAATTCTTGGATCACTACTTATTTGCCTAACCTCGGATCGCTAATTCATATCCATGCATTCCGTTCCATGTCAATGCTGTATGAATAATAATACTTGTCCCCAACTAAGAGGAATGAATCAATAAAAAGACAAAAAAGAGCTTGTCGTTTAATATGATATAGATTGGTATTTGGTAATATGTAAGGGTGATTCTACAATGCACCACCTAAGTTATGGTGCATCATGCACCTTGAGAATTAGCAAGTAAAAAAGAATCAATCTCAGCCATCCATCAAATTTGCATACAAACCAATGGTTCAACCTTCATAAGGAGCATGTACACTAGATTTTAAAGGGTGCATTATAGAAGCACTCTTGGTACCTATTCGATTCTCAAATCCAAGTTGGTTTCCTCGATGTCAGAGTGAATGGCATAAAGTGTATTTGCAAGGACATTCCAACGTCCAAATTAACCTTCATAATAGGTAGGTTTAGAAGTTTAGATTTAGTGCTTGGCTTTCGAAAAGATGTATATAAAGGGATTTGGACGGGTAACAACATCCGAAATTTAGAAGGGAATCTTGACGGTAACCATACCTAAGTGGCATTTGGTTGCTGGAATGTTTTAGTACCAGGAAAACTACGTTCCCAGGATTCTCGTTCTCAGAATTGTTTCTTTCTCACCTCCACACTTGAGAATACAGTTTTTCACTCTCATTCACTAATTTTATTCTTGGGTACCTTTTATAACTGGGAACAGATTTTAAAAACTTATATCAAATATGAGAAACTTTCATTTTCATGCTCACATTCCCCAGAATATTAAAATAAAATTTGTATCAAACGCTACCCTAGACTATCAAGGCATCAGTGATATATTCAGGTAACCATCCGAGGGTGACCTATACTTACAATGGCCTTGCTTTTGACTCTGAATGGGCCGCAATGATCTTGACTAGTACGGGTCCGTGCGAGTTAGGACCATACAAAATATAGGCTCGTTTAAATGCGGGCTTATTTAGCCAGATCCATTTAACCCATGGTTTATACGGGTTAGGTCTGCAGGTTAGCAGGCCAACCTGCTGGCCAAAAATATTAATACAAAATATAGGTTCATATATGAATATATTATGCATTTTAATGTTTTATAATGAAAAAATAATTATTATATGCAAGTGACTATTTATTTGGGATAACGTCTATGCAATTGATCTTTATTTTGCAAGCTTAAATATTTAATTCAATCCTATAAGCATATTAAATCATATATAAGCTATTGTGAGCTAATTTGAACTTCTCAAGCTAGTTAAAATTGAGTAAATTTTGCAAGTATTACTCCTAGTAAATTTTCTCTATATGTTTTTGGATATTTAAGAACCGTACTTCTAATATTATTTTTAAAAAAATAATTATTTAAAAAAAATCAATTTTCAATTTTAAATGAGTCTATAGGCTAGCCCACTAACCCGCAGGTTAGGTGGGCCGAACACAGACTAAAGAAGATATAGATCCGTTAGCTTTGCGGGCCAACCCATTTTATTGTAGGTAAATATGGACTGGGCTTAAATAGACCGGGCTGACCCGTTTACCCAGCTCTAGGTGCGCCATGCCCGGAACTAAAAATCAGATGCCAAAAGCAAGGTCCTAAGCTACATTACAATTTACAAAGCTTTCGAACCCGTGCAATACTTCCATGCATTTATTCATTCCCGTATCTTGATTCTCAATAGGGCAAATATGTAATAAATTGGTCAATGATGGTATTTTATTATTTATATGGGAAAAGACCCTCTCCAAATCTCATGAGAAACGGAGATGTCACCATTTAATTTTCCAAAAACATAACAGTGAACGTCTCCATTTCCGAGAATATTTTCTCATTATTTATACCCTTCTTTCCATTTTTTTAAAACAAGACCATGAGCTGTCCTTAGGACTGTAGGACTACTCCGCTCGAGCTTCACTTGATCCTGACCAAAGCCGCTTCAAGTGGATTTTCATTCCTTGCACTTTCGACTTTGACAATAGAACTTACAAATATAACACACTCAACGGTGTAACGTAAATTATATCTTAAAAATTAAAAACAATCAAACGGTTCCTTGTGAAAGCTAAAGCGAAACCTCAAAGCTAAAACAAATCCTTGTGATTAGTGATTACATAAATTTTAAAGCATAGACCCCATAAAAAGTTAAATCTACCCCTCTTCTAAAATTTTACTGTGTAACCCCTACCAAAATTTGTTATTAGTGATGACCTAAATTACATAAATTTTAAAGCATAAACACCCCATAAAAGTTAAAAATCTATCCCTCTTCTAATATTTTACTATGTAACCCCTCCAGCAATAAGATTTAGACTACTTGCTTTTAAAGGCTTATTTGATAGCCATGAACTGTTTCTTTTTCCTCTGAAATGAAATGGGCCAAGTGAACAATCGCCCAAGAACAGAAGTAGCTAAGCAGTTACCAGGCATGAAGAAATAAAAACCAATTCTTGAGTAAAGGAGCTTCAGAAACTACTCTGCCTATTCAATTGAACACAACAATAAAAGATGCAAAAAAAAAAAAAAAAAAAAAAAATCTTATCTTACAGATTTCTCTCGATGAACTCCCATATCCTCTCTTCCATGTAAACTCGATCTCTATGGCGTCGCGGCATGTGACGCTCGTCCGGGAAAATTATTAGCTCATACAGTTTTCCAGCTGCTACAAGTGCATTGATAAGCCTTGCAGTGTGCCTAAAATGCACATTCTCATCAATCATGCCATGCACCAGCAACAACCGTCCTTTCAACTTGTGCACATGGTTCATAACAGAACCGGTTTCATACCCTGACGGATTTTCAAATGGCAACCCCATGAACTTCTCTGTGTAGAACGTGTCGTACCCATCCCATGATGTAACAGGGGCACCAGCCACAGCACACTTGAAGAAATCTGGATATCTTGACAGGGTCATAGCAGAGAGATACCCGCCATAACTCCACCCATACAAACCAATGTGGCCAGCTTTCGCAAGCCCCTGTTTGACAAGCCACTCTGCTCCGGTTAGCTGATCATCAGCATCAACTTGTCCAAGTTTGTACTTAAAATAGCTTTCAAACTTCAATCCCCGTCTTGCAGTTCCTCTATTGTCTAACTGTAAACAAGAAAAGCAATAATTCACTTGGAATGATACTCTAAAACTTATTAGGAAAAGGTAAAAGCAAGATTTTTCCATTCTCCTACAATCAGAACACTGCAACAACCACTGGGCATACAAATGGGAATATCAGGTGAAAGGGTGAATATATTTTCTTAATTAAAAACAAGCCCCATCACTTTTAGGTCTGTCAACATTTTCCATGTATAAATAGATAGGTTGCCCCTCACAATCATATTATCAATCTCTTCAGGCAAACAACTTAGTATTGCAATTTGACAATGTCTAAGTACACAAAGGCTTACAGAATAGACAAATTCACTCTAGTGTACCTATGTCCACCCTCATATAGTTGAGTGATATAAGGCAAGATACATAAAAGTTTAAAGGTAAGAAGAAAAAAAGGGGGGACCATAATCAAGTAAAATTCAGGAAACTGACCTTCCAAACTAAGATGCCCCGGTTTCTCAAGTATTGCGCTCTCAGGTCAACTGTACTAAGCCAAGAGTCAGAAACAAGTTGTACACATGGACCACCATAAACATTGATCATAGTTTTGTAAGGTGGAGGCCCAAATCTAGAAGCATCAGGCTTATATAATGCTCCATATAATGGAGTGCCATCATTGGCCTGTATTTCAACAATCTCTGGAGGCTCAAGTTGAAGCTTTTTGACTCTTGGAATTGTAAATGACTGCTCATACAAAGGCGTGATTATTCTTCCATCCTCCAACGAGCACAGTAACACCCTAGGAAGACAATCAACAGAATCATGGATATCAACAAAACTTCGCATATGATGATCAAGGACTACAATGTGCTTCCCCTTGCTATGTGTAAGTCTGACAGGGGCCTTCAGTGGTTGACTTCCATCAACAAAAAGTTTAGCACAATATAAATTGGACTCTAGAGGACCATCTAAGGTTCCAGTAAAATATACTAAACCTGTAGCCTCATTCACACCAGCGATTTGCTCAACCATCCATTCACCTTCAGTGATGGGTCCCAAACAAGTCCCAGTTGCATCATGAAGATAAAGATGTCTAAACCCTGTTTTCTCACTAGCCCAGATAAATCCACCTGAAAACTTTGTAACTCCTTTATCAAGAGGTGTGAAACAGTCATGTATATTGATCCAAGTGCTGTTTTCTTCCACTAATAAATTCTTCCTTAGGCCTGTTCTAATATCAAACTTGAGGATTTTCATTTTAGTGTGGTGCCTGTTCAAGATCTGAGCAGTGAGAATATTTCCATGCATCCAGTTGACTCTTGCCAAATATTCCTCCTTGTTGTTTTGCTGTTCCGTGCCCCCACAGAGAAGATCCATCCAAGTGACAGAGCCTCCAGCTACCGAGACAACCCCAAGGCGTACTTTAACATTTGAAGCTCCTGCAAAAGGATAAGGGTGGTCTTCCTGTGCCTCTACGCCAACTGTGCTCTTACCTTGATGCATAATTCTAAAAAGTGGAATTTCAGAAAAATCAACTTCAGTGAAAGCAATATATTTACTGTCCAGTGACCACCAATACCCAGTTTTTCTATCCATCTCCTCCTGCCACCAGAAAATAACATGTCAATATTAAAGAAATAAACCATCTCTGGGCTTGCACCTAACAGCTTAAGCGTTTAGGAGAGTTGGTTCTTGGCACAATAAAACTTGAGGAAAATGTTTAACCAAGCCAACAATGTGATATGGTAAATAATGCCATTATTTCAGAACCTAATTATTACCCAACTTGCCCAGTCAAAAGTGGAAGGAAGGACTACTTCGTACAAGGAAGACAATGCACCCAGTTTAGTTTAAAGTTGTACATAAAGAAGATACGATTTAAAAGGAAATCTCACCTGAGCTATATATTCGGCCAGCCCATGAATCTGCAACACACAAAACCAGTGTCAAATTTTCAAATACTGAGACTATTTGAAGCCAAAAAGAAAATGTTGTTTCATCTTCCAAAAGCCAAACTAAAAACAGTATGCAACGTACGAAGTTATGAACAACAAGTACAAGCCAAAAGCCTTTTGGATATTCATGCATAATTTGACTCTTTAAAGTTCCAAAATTCTAAATCCAATGCAGCTTTATTTTCATAAATAAGAAAAGAAGCTTAGAATCCTACTAGAGATTTACCCTAGAAAAGAATCAACACTGCACTGAAATTCCATTATCCAGGGCAATGACAAGGACAGAAATCAACCGCTTACGACAGAGGTGACTATATAAGATTCATTACCAGCTTTTTATATAATTCAAAAGTATTTAGTAACTCTAATACAGTAAAGACCGACCAACCACTGAACTTACCAAACCATTTCCCTCTTCACCATGGGTCAACTGTTTTGATTCGTTAGACAAGAGATTCAGAACATGCAACTCACAGTCTCTTACATAAGCAAGCATCAATCCATCAGGGGACAGATGTGGATCAATAATGGGTGAACCTGGTATACTTGGAAGCTTCAGTTCTACTTTTGAATGGGAAATATCCTGGATATAAATCTGTTGTGTGGAAAAGGCAATAACCATTAACAAAAACTTCACTATTTGAAGTTATTAAACAATGTACAATACAAAAGGACAACCATAAAAAGTTTCATATGCAACTACAAAAAACATAAATAGTTCAACATAACATTGATATACAGGCATAAACAAGACTGCTATATTACTAGTATCAGGGTGCCGTAAGACTAGTCGATATCAACGACACTGATGGGACAGAAATCATGAGCTAACACAGCTTTTAAAATCAGGTACAAGAAGCTCGATTCTAAACAGAAATTGAAAAGATTTGCCAATGACTCCAAAAGTCTCCTTTCAACCATGTTAGACAATAACTACAAAATGATAGACCACCCTCCACACACACACACACACACACACACACACAGAGACTGATGGGACAGAAATCATGTAGCTAGCACAGCTTTTAAAATCAGGTACAAGAAGCTCGATTCTAAACAGAAATTGAAAAGATTTGCAAATGACTCCAAAAGTCTCCTTTCAACCATGTTAGACAATAACTACAAAATGATAGACCGCCCTCCACACACACAGCAAAACCAGCATTGAAGCTTCAAATAATTTATTCATATAGAACATCTTAATATTGAAGTTTGAGCCCAGCAACAGTGTTATAAAGGGATGGTCATGGAGCTTAAAGATGGAACTGACATTCTGGTGGCGGCATGGTGAAAATGATGGAGTAATATGTACCTACCTATGAGTGCATGTGCTTATTAGTGTTCCCACAATCTTTAAGTACTAGGGTGCAACATATATGTTAAAAAAACCTATTACCACTTCTTCTATTCTGAATAAAACATAAGACAACATTTAAATCAATTCATAAGAAACAACTTTGTCAGAATAATGCTATAATTTTTGCAGGACAAAGGAACAAACCCCAGCAGGCAATGGCACCATGACTGCTTTGCTTTTAGAGCTTGTCTTCACCCATTCATACCGTGTCACTCCTAATCCACGCTCCCTCAGCCTCTCCCTCCTCAACTTTTCTTCTGGAGAAATGTTACTCTCATCAAGTCCACCATCGGGGGGGCTGAATAACAATTCTTGTGTGTTGGTCTTCAGATCAAAAGCAAAAATCTTTCTACTTAATGTGTGGTCAGGACTGAATAAATAAGAAATTAAACTATCATCAGGACTGAAACTTATTGAAGTTGGTGATCCATATCCAGGCAATGGGTATTGTACAATCTCTTCAACAGGGAAAATAACTCTATCATCAAAATTTTGCACATCATTAGAGTCTGTCACAGGCATTTTGGATGGCGGCGATCTTGGACGCTTTGGATTCCTCTTCTCGTTCATCAACTGATAGTATTACAAATACACCAATGGGTATAAGATAGAACTGCAATAAAGCATGAAATATGAGAGCATTCCCCAGGGGAAAAATAACCAGATATATGACTTTTACCTCAGAGAAAACAGCAAGCATATATAAATAACATTTGCACCTAGGTTCAATTGCATTAAAAATAAATAAAAAATAAAGTAAATAAATTTTCAGTGCGTTATTGTGAATACTTCCCCTACCATTGAACACGACTGAATGTGTTTTGTAAGTGCAAAATTATTGGAATTTTTTTCATTTTGTTTTTAAAAAAATTATGGGAAAGTACATAACTTTATAATAAAATTATGTCTGCATAATGAAAACTAAACAGAAAAAAGGGACAAAAAGGAAAAAAGGGACAAAAAGTTCCCCTTGATAGGGACTGGCACATATCAACTTTAATTTTGAGCTTCTCCGAATATGTCAAATTAATGCAGCATAAATAAAAAGAGAAGAAAAGCCTTTGACACCAAGCAAGATAGAAAATGCAGCAAGTAACAAATCAATCCCAAAGAACGCGAGTTTTTGGGCTTATTTGGTTTCCAGTTCATCTCACAAAAACAAAGTAAAAGTAAAAAATTAAATGCACAAAACCCCATTTTTACAAACCCATTTGCACGGATGAGCTCACTTACAGAACTAATTCACTGCAACTGGATCCGATCGCAAACTACAGCTATGGAACAAGAAGGAAATAACGGAAGAAAGCAACGATTTTTGGATAGATTAACGTTAATTAAAGTAAACCCAGTTTCATTATTAAGGATTGTAATAAGAATCTGACCTGGGTATGAGATGGGAAGGATCTGCCATGAAATTGAAGAAATGGTCAATTGGAATCTTGAAGATTCCTAAGAGACATAGTTTGATAGAGGAATCAGAATTTTTATGGAATAGATAGATAGATAGATAGATAGATAGATTGGAATCCGTGCAAGTTAAAGGCAGTGAGGAGAAGGAGATAGAGAGAGGAAGAGAAAGAGCATCAATCAAAGTTGTTCTTGTTGTTGTGTTCAGAGTTTCAGTGTTGGTGGCGTTAGACTCTGAATTTGATAGATGGATAGATAGGGAAACAAAAGCCGAAGGTAAAAAAATTGCTGAATTTTATTCATTATTATATTTATTTATTTATTTCTTATTGTGATATATATATATATATATATATATTTACCAGATTGTGAGATTATTATTATTATTTATTAGATAAAAAAAAAGCTTAATTATATTTTTAGTCCCCCAGTTTTTTTTTTTGCCTAAATTTTAGTCCTCACATTTTAAAAATGTCCAGTTTTGATCTATTTATATTAACATCTAATAGTTAATGATATATCTAATATGACTTATGATATTCTAATCTGCCTTAGGGTGTGTTTGGTTCAAAGGAGGGGAGGGGAGGGATTTTAATGGAGGGGAGGGGAGGGGTTTTAACTAGCTATTGTGTTTGGTTGGGAGGAGGGGAGGGGAGGGGAGAGAAGGTAACACTTTCATGTTTGGTTCAGGAGGGGAGGGAAGGGATTTTAAAACAAATTTACTCTTAAACCCTTATAATTATATATTTTAAAATACATAAGTAGGGATATTTTAGTCAATCCATAGGTTATGTTTTAAAATCCCTCCCCTCCCCTCCAAATCCCCCCATTATTGGAGGGGAGGCAAAACTCACTTAAGGAGGGATTTCCCTCCCCTCCCCTCCCCTCTTAAAATTGAACCAAACACACAAGTTTTAAAAAAATCCCCCCTCCCCTCCACTCCCCTCCAAACCCCTCAAACCAAACACTATGTTATGCTTTTTGACAGGTGATGTTATTAGTAAATGTTGATTTGGAATATAATTATTAAATGTTAACTTAAATAATATATCAAAGTTGCACATTTTAAAAATGTAAGTCTAAAATAGAATGAAAAAAGTTGGATGACCAAAATTGAGCTAAAAGAAATGACTTTTGTACAAATGGCGGGTCACGTTTATCCGTGACTCCGTGTCAAACGATAGCGTCGTATTAATTTCTGTTCAATAATCTATCTATTCATCTATTACATTACATAACATAACAATGAAAGAATTGTAAATGCTCATTTATTTTTATGTTTTTTGATACAAGGGTGTAAATGCTCATTTAGATCATTAGATAAAATTAATAGCAAATGATTTCATATTCTATAAATTTACAAAGTATTTAACACTTGTGCTTTTCATTTGAAACTTCTTAATTTTTTATGTTTTAATAAATAAATTGGTTTTTTTTTTTACATCAATAAATAAATTGGCTAAATCTTATGTTTGAATGAATAATATCAATTTTCCTTTTTTGCCAATATGTGGTTGGTCAAAGTGGTAACGAGCGTGGATCCCTTAAACAAGTGGTCAGGGGTTCGATCCTTGACTCTTGCATATAGAGACAACCTGATTGGGAGATATCGTACAGTACTTCGAGGGATTAGTCTCCGTAGTTGCGTGCGGAGGATATCCTGAGAAACCTAATTAACCACGATTTTGAACATCGTTAACCACAATTTTCATATGTATTTAAACACCTAAAAATCATGATTAACTATGTTCAAATTCGTAGTTAATTACATTCGGTGGATAATTAATGAATTACGATACCTTATTATATCTATTAATCATCTACTTAACATAATTAACCACAAATCTGAAAATAAAACCGATAATCGAACCGAACCGATCGGTTATGATAAAATTTCATCCAAAAAAATCCAAATAAATTCGGTTTGCTTCGATTATTGGTTATTTTGGATCGGTTAAGTGATTTTTTTTGGATCGGTTTGGATCTCAACACCCCTGATTGTTATCCTTCTCCTTTTGTGGTACATTATTGCAGTAGTTATCTACGACTGCAGACTCTGCACCCCTCAAATTATTATGGGTAATGCTTTGGGCCTAATATTTGCCCAACCAAAATTCCATCGCGGACTGATGATGAATAACGGATTTGCTGCAACAATCAGCTCAATTTGAAATTCGCCGTCTCCAACGGTGGCTTATTTGTGGGTGCTACCTTAATAAGCATTGGTCCTTAACAAGCACCCCTTGTTGGAGAGGAATTCACAAGGGGTGCTTGACAAGATGAGCTCCCTGTGCAACGATCGGTTTATCATTTTCAGTGGGTCAGGCTTCAATTTTAAAATACAAACAAGTACATTGTTGGGTTGAAATATAAGTATGTGAGTCTACTGATGGAGTCCATTTAAGAACTTTTTTGAAGTTGCTAGGTTGGAGAGACGAGGTACTTAAATTGTAAAAAAGTAAAAAATGAGTGATGTGTTAAAATAGGACCCATTTAAGAACCCAAAAAGTAAAAATATGGATGCTAGGATGGAGATGGCAAGCTTGTGTTTGCAACCAGGTTGTCGTCACGTATGACGAATATAAATACCAGTCTACCATTTTGGACGTGATTTTACAAGTAAATGTGATACATGAACGTTAATCTAAAGACAACACAAGTTTTAAAAATGTGAGCGTGATGCTTTTTGGAAATGCGAGTATGATGCTTCCATCAGTTTTAAAAAGTATTCAAGTATGGTTTTGGCATTAGAAACACACAGCCTTAAAGGAGAGCAGCTCAAGACATAGGATTAGGAGTCTCAGAAGAAACCCACATGAACAAATAACAATGTCTACTATACACATACAGCTAGGAAATACTGACCCTAACCATCTTCCCAGCATGGAAGACAATTCTAGAATCTGGAGCTCTGAATTAAAGATTTCTATGTAAAAAGAGAACATAAAGTTATAGTCTTATGTTTAGATATAGTAGTAGTGTATATTGTTATTCAAACATTTGTCCAAAGGTCAATATCCCCTCCCAAAATTCTCATACCTCACATGGTCTAATTACATCTCTCGAATATACATAAATATACAAGCTAGTCTTGCATTAAAATAGCAATTAAAGTGAACAATTCGTAGCATATCACTATCAGCATAGGTGCACAAGTTTAGCTACTAGTGAAAAGATCAATTGATGGCTGAGATTTAGCAAAACCAAGTTTGCTTTGGAACCACACAAGAAATTGTATGGATATATCCTTGTTGCCGCACCTCCATAAAGGTCATCTCTTAACAGTAACCATCTGATCAGGAGATGAAATCAAAGATAGAATCCTTGGTGAAACCAAAAACTTCATACCTCTGAGTCTTCAACTTCTGATCTTTCAATAAAACTGGGAAATGCTAAGGTTATATCCCTGCAAAATGGGGAGGAGACATGCATGAAAAGAAGCTCAGTCATCAAAAGTATACACATGGATATCACAAGTTGACCAATGTCTTTTGAAATTCCAATAGAATAAGGTTCATGGAGAGCTTATACTAACTTTAGATATGGTAGAGTCATGTTCTTTATCAAGGATGGATGTTTAGACACAAATGCTTTCCACTCATCTTGATCGATCCTTCCATCGCCTTTTGTATCAGCATCACTAAAAGTCTGTGGAAGAATGTATACAATTTAAGTGACATTTTAATTTCAAGGAGCTCTTAAAAGCAATAGGGTAAAATTTTATGAACCTTATCCACAATGGTTTCAACCATATCATCTGAAAGCACAAGATCTGACTCGTGTAAAAGTGCCAATACCATCTCCTTTAGCTGCAGATAAACCATTCCTCTAAGCAATGCAAGTAAAAGGGTAGATAGATCTAAATATACATATTGAGTGCATATATGGTTTAAGATTGGAAGAACCAAAGCATAATATTAATTTAGCAAAAAGAAGATTCACTTGAGCAGATTTCAAAAACTAGAAAAATCTTCAGTTAATTGTAATTTGATCAAGGAAATGGAAGAAAACCATACCTCCTCTTGTTCAATATAACCTGTCTGCCTCAGATCATACAACCTAAAAGCAACTG
The DNA here is from genome assembly GCA_035048595.1 of Echinosophora koreensis. Taxonomy (NCBI): domain Eukaryota; kingdom Viridiplantae; phylum Streptophyta; class Magnoliopsida; order Fabales; family Fabaceae; genus Echinosophora; species Echinosophora koreensis. Next base: position 14,910,151 of record JAPCYP010000001.1, read on the forward strand.
CAAAATCATTATCCCCAACTTAATAGAAGTTGACTGAAAAGTGAAAACCATATATGCAATCCAATATGAATAACCAATGCATAATTCTTGCAGTTAGACAACTTAATAGAGGAAACTAAAGAAGCATCAACATGAAAACTTTATGTAGGAGAATTAATCTTACATGCAGTCTTGTCTTCTAAAGCTGCATCTGGGTGAAAAATACCCAGTGATCTAACAAATTCCCCGAACTCAATGACCCCATTGCGCTTGAGATCAAATAAATCAAAAATCTATGACAGAAAAACAAATGTGAATATCCATTAGAATGATTCATTACTGGTGCAAGACATGTCAAAAGGAGTAATATGAGTGTCAATGTATAACAAAATGATGCATCAGCTAAAAAGAATTACATCCTCAAGAACTTCAGATATTATAAGCAAAAACTCAAAATCTCCAAGAACTTGAACAAGATTAAAGAAACTTAAACTATAGAACTTGAGTCAGATTTACAAACCCTGTCTGCAAACAGATTTGTCTTGTTTTTATTCCTGAAGAGGGCCAGATGGAATTCTTCCTGCATGTAAATATGATTAGGAAGTAAATTATCAAAGAGTTTAATTTCTATACACTGTCAGTGTAAAGAATTTTACACTGACAACCAATCAGAAATCATGAAATTGATGACTTTTAAGGTGGTTAGGATAAGAATCAAAGATTTGATATGGTGTGTCAATTTATGATTGGTTGACGGTGTAAAAAAACTTTACACTGTCAGTGTATACCAATTAAATCCATTATCAAATATATATTAAGAACATATCACTTCTAAACAAAAACCATAACTTAAAAAAAAATACATAACTCACCCTGTGAATAAGACCATCTGCAATAATTGAATTGCTCAACTTCTTATAGAGTTCATGTAAGGCCTCAACTTCACTCACAGTAACTGTAAAGAAAGAAACATAATTGTTCAAACTTAATATTGAGCTCATGAGGTTTCTACAAACACATAGTGAAGAAAGCATAGACTAAATCAGAGAGCGAAGAAAGCAACCCTTGCAAAATGCAAGGACTGCTATCTAGTGATTGCATATTAACTATGTAGATAGAGAAGAATCAGATTTGGATACTTCAATACCCCAATGATAAGTTCTATAATATTGAACAGCAACAAAGCTATAGAATTACAAGAAACATGGTTAGCAAGAGGAACTTAATGCTTCTTAACTGAAGGTAAAGCAAAATTTTAACAGCACAACTGCAAGAATTTACCACTTGATGATGGATACTCACAAGGTGTCTCAGAAGCAAGAACAACAGGTTCCTCATAACCTGCTGTTTTGGCTTTCTTTGGAGTTGAAAGATAGCAGCCCATTGCAAAATTCACTCCCAAATTTATAGAGAATCAAGTTTCAATCACAACTATGCTGCATGGTTCATCTTCAGGTTTCTAAACAATTCAATTATGATTTGAGAGTTAGCAAAAAGCACACTAAAATTATCTCAATTTACAATTATCCAATTTGAATAAACAATCTGCCATAGATAAATGGCATAAAGCCCACTAGAATTTGAGAGGATATATAAATACACATACATAATCTCAATATCATTACTAATACATACTAATTTCATTTCATCCTTTAGTTTCATTAGTGAAGATAAATAATGAACCTTATGCTTCCAGATGAGTGCATGAACTAACTTATACCACTACAAATAGCAAAATTACTTAAAGAGAAATGTTACTCATACACTTAAATCTTTAAACTCCCGTTATTCGAATATCGTATTTAATATCTTATATGTTTATTTTTATTTCTCACTTAGTTTTTTTTAATCTTTTTTTATATACACATTTTAAAAATACAACAAAAAGAGTAAAGCAACAACTATGATATCCCTGTTTTAACTTCAAACTATTCTCAAATTTTTACACCCTTCCATGAAGAGAGGATGAAAATTGAAAACGTTCAGGATCAGGACTACCAAACTCTACTGTCATTCACATTCAGCCATCAACCCTATGGATGGATCACTTTGAAACCAAGTTAAAGCAACGTAAGGCCTTAAAATACACATTTGGTCAAAGTCAGCAGAGCCTGTTATTAACTTATTATGGTCTGAAATAATGAGTCAGAATGGAATTGATGTTTATCCATTGGGACCAGACGGCTCATAAAAAAAAAAAGTTTCTCGCTGAATACTAAGGAAAAAACCACAAGGCAAAAACAAATCTGATGACTCAAACATGCTCCCATTTTCTGTGACGGTCACATCTTTTTTCCTTATTTTTAGAAAAAATTCTTCACAGGCTCTTAAGTCTTAATGTACTCAATTACACAAAATCAAAACAAAATAATAACACCATAATCTGAAAAACATAAAACGGAAAAAATTGGTGATCTTTATTTACACACAACTGAATGCATATTTTTTTTTTTTACACTTGCACAATATTTTTTTTTTTAATTTGTTTTTCAGGTATCCCACATACAACTACAAAAACTAATTCCTCAGGATACTTTCACTCACCTCAATCTTATTAAAAATCATTTTTCCAATGTTATTAAAACCGAACCGGACCGGCTGGTTCGACCGGAAACCGGACCCATGGTCGGTCCGGTCAGCATATTCGACCGGTTAGCCTCCTAAACCGGTGCTGACATCATCAACCCGGACTTGAACCGGTAAGAACCGGCGACTCGATTCGTGGTTCGGCCCGGGTCCAGACCGGTTGATGACATCACTTGACATCCATTGCTGACGTCAGCACGCGACGGTCAATTTTTTGAAGGAAAATTGTGCAAAATGCAGTAGCCAGGAATCGAACACTGGTGGAGGCCAGACGGAAGGAAGAACCGTGCCACTAGGCCGCTGCAAGTTATTGTTATCTAGTGCAGAAAATATTATATATATACAATATAATTATAAATCTTATAAATTTAATATATTATGTTGTCATATATATATACATATATATATATATATATATATATATATATATATATATATATATATATATATATATATATGTATGAATATTTTAGAATTTTTTAATGTATATCGGTTCAAACCGAGTCAACCACTGACCCCCGGTTGAACCCGGTTGAACTTCTGACCCATTAACCCAGTACCCCGACCGAGTCGATCACCGGTTCGGTTTTAATAACATTGCATTTTTCAAATGAAAAGGACATAAAAAATATACAAATAAAGCCCTATTCGTAACAACATCGGGATCCAGTTGGATCAACTTGTACAGAAATATTTAAAAAACTTTGAGAGCCCCCAAACCTAATCCATGGCCTAATCCCTAATGACAACGGTTAGTATACGTTCATAGTTTGGCCACGTTATCCATGATGACCAACCAAACAAGTACCATCATGCCGAATAAAATATAGCACCGTACACAACCTTTTTTTAATAATGAAAAAAGACAATATCCTACACAAATTGAGCTGCTTGTGTGCTTCATAAAAGGGTAACAGACATTTTCTTCTTTTTTAACCTAGGTATCCTCCGGTCGGTGGCCAGAGACTAATCCCTCAAGATACTAGAATCCATTTAAGAAGTTGACCTCTCCTAACATATGTTATTCCATATCCATGAGTCGGGAATCGAACCCCTAACCATATGTTTAAAGGATTCAGTTATCTACCAATTATATCACATCATGTTGGTTGGTAACAAACATTTTCTAATTGGCAAATACACATCCAAACAAGACCAAGTTTCTAATTTCTAGGGGACGTCAAGCTGTCAACAACGAAACAAGTTTCCAAAATCATACAAATATCTTATTTCCCAAACGAAAATAATTCTTAATGATATGTGGGACTAGTAGATCGCCAGAGCCGCTAAAGTAATTTGAAAGTCACACTCCTTACGTATACCTCATTATTTATTTATTTTTATTTATTTTTTTAGAAACCACGGAATAAAAAACAGCAGTGTTTTTTTGACAACAAACAAGTATCAACACCGTACAATTATACCGAATTTTATTGGGCCCTAAAATTTTAACTGGATCTAGTTTCGAAAAACACATTGAAACTAAGGTGTCTGGGATACGATGTCGGGAAAAGGGTGTCCACTGTTCAAAAAACATTTCTGAATAAAAAAGAAAGAATTTATTGAGAATTGATGTATTTGATATTTTAAAAAGTAAGAAACTTAATTTTTCAATAAAAACTTGCTTCTTTTATGTATTTCTTAGCTAGTATCCTAGGGCAGCAATACCTTAATATCTTGCCCATTAATAATTCCTCAATTCTCAACTGCAAAAGTCAATATACACATAAACAAAGAATTAAAATAATGAGGTATATGACTAGTAGTAGTATCAATAACAAAAATGATATTTGAACACCAGAATTTGATATCAGAATGTGACACTATGGTTAATTCAGTATATTGGTTGGTTAATTCACTTTTGACACTATTGGTTGATTAACCAACCAATACACTGAATTAACCATGGTGTTAAATTTTGATGTCAAATTTTGGTGTTCAAATATCATCACTCTATAAGTAAAGAGCTGTGACACTCCAATTATCTCTCCCCCCACTTTTCTTGCTTTTGTGAACCACTTTTTCTCTCTTTACCTTCCATGTGCTATAGCTGATTTGGGGAATACTTTTTCACATAACTTAGAGATGTTTGAAAAAAAAAATAAGAATAAAAATTTTTAATGATAAAATTATCTTTTGTAAGCTGAATTTGCATAATTATATTCCAGAAGTTTTTTACTTGTGATTATTTTATAAACACCATTTTGCTTTCAATTAAATAATTTTTAAATTACTTTTAGTAATTTGATTTAATATATAAAAAATTTCTCTTTAAACTATTAAAAAAAAAATATATACTAAAATCAATTTACAAAAAAAAATAATCTATTAGATTCAATTATAAAATTACTGTACATATAATTAATTATTAAAATGATTTTCTCACAACTATTCTAAACAACTTTAAGTAGTAGAGTCTTTTGAACGAAAAAAGGGTTTTGCTAAGATTAAAATATAACAATATCAATTTTCAAAGTATTAAATACAAGAATAAAATTTAAAAACATATTCTTTTCAACTCCTTATTTTTTTAATCAAAATTCCCACCATCTTACTTGTGAGACTAACCTGCTATGATAGTTTGATTTAATATATCAAAAGTCAGAAAGCACAATCTACTTTCACTGCGATCAAGTAGTATTGAGTGTTTGTTAGCATTTGAAGAAAAAAAAAATTAAAATAGCTGTTTAGAATATGTCTTCTCAAAAAAAGATATAGAAATAAAATCACAATCTGGAGGCGGAGTGAGCAATTATGAGCTTGTTTGTTTAAGATTCAAAAATGTGATTTTATTACACAATAATTTAGTGATTATTTTTAGAGATTTTAAAGAAAAACAGAAACAGTTTTATGTTTGTTATACATGAGTAAAAATCATTTTTTAAAAAAAAATTGATTTTAAGTGCATTTGGATACCAACCATACAGAATTGATTATTTTTGTGTAAAATTATTATAAGGGGTATTTGAGGTATCCCAACCTATTTACAAAAGAGATATTATTTAATATAAATAAAAGATAACCCTAAAATGAGAATAATATTATTTTTACAAATGTTTAAGTCCCAAACCAAATCAAAAATTGAAGTAACCATAGTAAACCACCCAGAAACTAAGAAAAAAGGTGCAAAAGTCAAACCAAAACTAAAGTGACACAATGATGAAAGAAAGCTAGCAGTGTGCCGCATCAGGAACAGCTTGTGCAGAGTGGAACAGGCAGAGTGATGAAACTGAAGTGAAATAGGTCAAGGCGTAAGAGAAGTAATTTTAAAAAAGTATCAGGGATATTTTTGTTAAGAAAGAATTGAAGTATTGCAGTTCCACCTTTTATATCAATTTCTCTCTCTTCCATCGCATAGCACCAAAATCAGAAGCAACTCAAAGAGCCCGCTTGTTATTACTTATTTTGTTAAAAAATTATTTTTTAATCATAAAATGATTTTTTTTTTTTTTTTTATGTTTTTAGTGTGTTTTTGCTTCTGGAAATAATCAGAAGCATAAAAAAATCATTTTTGGGTTTAAAATGAAAAGCAGCTTTGAATTGCTTCTGGAAAAAAATAAGTTTTTATAACTAACTACTTTTAAAAAAAATGATTTTTATGATTGTAAACAAACACAAATCTACTTCTGCTTTTTATAAAATTCTTTAAAAATAATCACTAAATTATTTTGTAAAAAAAAATTTAATCTTAAACAAACGGGCTCAAAGTTGCTTTTCATTTTAACCCCAAAAATTAATTTTTTTCTGCTTCTTCTGATTATTTTTTAGAAACAAAAACAAATACACTAAAAATTTAAAAAAAATGATTTTATGATTAAAAAGTGATTTTCTTTTAGGAAAAAAAACAATAACAAACGGGCTCTTTATTACTCTTTCGCCATTCACAAGTAGACAAAATGCAGTTCAGATTCCCCACTTCTTATTCGAATGTATTAGAAATCCCAAAGCTTTATATGTAAAAGAAAGAAAAGTATATACATTAGGTATCAAATATATTAATTAGCGAAATATAACTAATTCTGCGGCTTCATATGAACAACAGAAAAATATAGGTACCACTCCCAGACGAGTTCAAATCTGCTATGATTCATGGACAGTTAGTTCATCAGCGGGACTCGGAAAAATCTAGAAGCAACTAAACGCGTCTTAATTAAGATCGTAAAATATATTTCGAGTTGATCTCTATCTTTAATCATTCAGGAACGATCAAAGAACGAGAAAATGGTTTGTTCTTGAGAAAACTTCAAATGCAGAATTTCATCAAAATGATTTTGTGATTGATAAAATGAAGAGAAAGGGAACGAAATTTTCACTATGGATAAAGATAAATGACAAGATTAGATAGAGACATTGAAATGAATGAACAAAGTGAAAATTAAAGCACACATATGACTTTATAGACTTGGTAACAACTCCTCTCTCCAACTTTTTTCCAACAAAAACACGAGTTTAATTACTGAATAAACAAAACAAAGAAAGAAGGAAGAGACAGACTGACCTGATGATGTCTTAGATTTTTGCACCCAATTGCTGAGCTTGTTGAATTAGATTATATATTATAATAATATAGTGATGGGGGAGGAGGAGGAGGAGGAGGAGGAGGAAAACAATAGAAGGGTGTAATTTTCTTAGCTTTCTCTGGTGAGGATATGCATAGGGAGATAGCGTAATGAATGATTATGCTAATATTTATAGACAACGGTGATGTGCTGGAAGTAGTTTCCAACGTTTATGCCTCGTGTGTTGTGTTCCAAATCTAATTCGTAATTTTGTGTGGGGAATTTACAGTCAAACATGAACCACTAGAGAGGATGGGCCGAGGCTAGCATGAAACAAAGTAGGTGATACATGAGGGTATCACCATTTTTAACTCAAATGACCTGTTATTATAGGTAAAATAATTTTTATTTTTTATTTTCAAATTACAATCATATCCTTAGGGGCGGATCCACATTTGATTGCGTGTGGGCGGATGCACCTGGTCAATTTTTTAAAAAAAAATTACTAATATCTTATGTTTTATTATTTTGCCCCCAATAGATGAGATATTTGCACCCAATGCCACTACTTTATTCTCATTTGTTTCTTCCATCTCGTAACAGAGTAGCAGCTAAGCACCCATCGCCTCTCTCCTTCATCTCTCTCTCTCTCACATCTCTCCCATCATCTCTCCTTCAGCAGCAGCAGACGGTGGAGCGAACACTCCAAGTTCTCCTTCTCCCTCTCGCTCTCGTTGTTCGTTTGCCATTCACAGACCATCCCCGACGAGTGCCGCTAGTGAAGCTAACCAGCCACACCAGTCCAAGTTCAGCCCTTCCTCTTTTAGTCTTTCTCATTCCATTGTTACTTGATAGGGATCTCCATTGTACGTTAGGGTTTGTAAAAGCTTGAAATTTAGGATTTTTGTATATAGGTCTATTTCTATCAAATTGTTTGATTGAGTATGCAATTAGGATGATGAGTAACATATTTCTGAAGTCAGTTTTTTGAATTTGAGGAAAAGAAAGAATACCAGAGTTGTTTGTGATGTGTGTTATCACTTCTTACAACTATATTCAAAATATTGCTCTCATTCTCTTACTCTATCAATGAACAATAGCAGCATGTCACTAGTGGTTATTTCCATTATTTATCCATCACAATTGACAATTGTGTGCTCTACGTCTACACCATTTTGATTTTCTGAATGATGTATCACGCTTGTTTTTTCTTCTCGCTTGTGTTGTATCACCTGATTTTGGTGCCTAGTGAAGGGAACATCTTATAGGTTTGATTGTTAATTTATTTTCACTGATTTTTCATTTGGAATTTATATTTTGTTTCTCTCCCAGCCTTCGTCACAGCACATTACCATTTCTCAAGTCCAGCTAATGAGCCTTAAACTCGTATGCTTTGCACATAATTTTTTTGTTTTATTTTTTGTTACTTTCTTTGTTACGTTTGGTTATCTGTTTGTGGGGGTTGGAAGGATTTAATCATGCAGGTATCCTTAACAGATCTTTGCTTAAACCATACAATCAACAGTGAAGCAAATAAAGAGTTAAGGGAGAGAGAAAATCGCAAACCGAGATTTTATCATAGTTCAGCTGCCTCCTCTGGTAACCTACATCCAGTCCCCACATCACTGTGAGTTTCGTCCACTATAAAAAATCAATTTACAAGATTCTTTACACAAGCTTCACTCTTAAGTTCATTCTACCCAAATGACAGCTTTTCCCAAAGCAATCTTGCAAACCCACAAGAGTTCCTTCTACTCTTGCAAACCACTAAGAGTCACTTCTACTCTTATCTAACCAGCGAGAGAACCTTCTCTCTTATCTCCCTTTTACTTAATGAAAAGATTGAATCAGATTCTAAGAAATCAGATATTACAATTTGAAGTTCTACAGAAAAGCACTAAGTTTCTCAATGAAAAGCTCTCTCAATATTTTCGTGTTTGATATCAGATTTTGAATGAATTGTTATTGAGAAAGTGTTTGCCCATGTCTTTATATAGATATATTCCAAAATAGATCCGCTGGGCACACTTTACAAGTCAGTTAAGATCAAAACAAACTTTTCTAAAAAATTCAGTTATCAGTCAATCGATTGTGTAATCGATGTATTAAGAAAAATTTTCATTTTTATAACTATGTACATCGATTGCCAAATCGATTGTGTTCTTGGATGTTCTTGATCTTGAGTGATACATAGATGAGTACATCGATGTTGTTCATGAGGAACACATGCATTTTCAACTCAGAAGTCTTTACATCGATTGATCAATAGATTGCATGTTGATTATCAAAAGTGCTTGTCTCTGTTTGGGCTTATGCATCGATGTACCAATCGATTGTTCATTTAGTTCAAAAAGACTTTGCTTCTGTTTTGGCTTATGCATCGATGTACCAATCGATGTACAGAAGCTAATTTGCATACTGATCAAGTAAGTCCAGAATCAATCGATGTATACATAGATGTATAGCATTTATACATAGATGTACATTAAGGTTTTCATTAAAAGTTAGTTAATTAACTAAAAGTACATTGATGTACACAAAGATGTACAAATCGTTCAATTAATCTTTTTCCATTCTAAGTTTCTTTTAACTTTTGAAAACCATTTTTATTAGTTTAGAGAGCTTAACCAAAGAGTAAAACTTTAATGCTTTTCATTACAAGAAATTCCTAATGGTCTTGCTTGAAATACATCTTCATGATAGATCTTCAAGCCTTCCTTCATGAAGTTTGATGTTTCTAGTTTAGATTAACTTTCTGGTTCTTCTCCTCTCTCTTTTTTTTCTTAAAAAAAATTATTTGGTCCTCAACCGCTTTAACCCGCCCGCTGACTCGCCAACTCGACGACATGCCGACCCGCCCAATCCGAAGACATTCACGGACGAAAATGGGTGATGTATTTAAGGGGTCGGTTTCGTTCAGGGAATTTTTTCACCCGAATCCGATCGTTACCGACCGTTGTCCACCGCTATTCATGAGTGTTCCACCTATTCTAGATTTCTAGTGCTTCATGCTGGCCTTTGACCGAGAGGATGGAAGGTGGTGAAACTTGTAACTTTCTTCCGTCTATTCCACCGGGCCCTACCCCGCAATTTCGTTGTCACTCATCACATACCAATTTATTATATATTGTTGTCTATATATAATATAATATAATATAATACATAATACATTTGTGAACAAACTCAAAGAGGAAACCTCCACATGTCAATCTCTAGAGCCTTCACTTATCACATGTGGCAACACCCGAAGCTTTCCCTCCCTTTTTTGCTTATGTGTCGCGATGCGGTTGATTTGAAACTAATTATAGCAATGGTCATAATTTGATCAGATTTGCAGTAGGATCAATTTATTCATAATTGATATAATTTGTAATGAAATTATTGACAATAATGATTGTAATATACCATTTAAGTAATACAATCATCAATAGAATCTGTGCATTTATCTCACCAAAATTAAAAACATATTATAATATACCATTTAATTAGTGATACAATCATATTTAATGACTAATTGGTCAACAATTTAAAATAAAAACTAACTAGATTGATGGACATGTGCCATGCACGTGGAATATACTAATATTTAGGATTTTATTTTTAAATATATAATTGTTGAATTCGTGTTTTGATAGACCCGTGCCACATATTAATTATCGATGCCGTAAAGATTAGAGTTCCAATAAAGTTGTAAATTGTGGAATTATTAATCGTTATTCCAGTAACATAGAGTATTTGAAAATATCTTAAAATTATTTATTTCGAAAATCTTGTCCGCATTAAGAATAATTTTAATAAAAATTTTAAAGGACACAATGGAAATTTTAAAATTTTATTTGAATATCAAAATCTGGTTTGATTGATATATATTGGCCATTTATTTGTTATTAATATAGATTTGTGATCTTTTCTTAGCCTATATATATTGTGATTTGTGACAATGAGTCTTCATTATTTGCGGGAAGAATTTCAATTGGGAATTTTCAATGAGGCATGGATAGCTAGATTTATCATGTTTGTCTGAGTGGGAGGTAGAACATCAGAGTTAGGAGTGGGAATAGACCAGGCTGCTCGACAGGGGCCTATAGCCCGACCTGTTTGAGGCCTGACCTGGCCTGACCTGTTTAATAAAAAGGCCAGGTCTAGGCTTTACAAAAAGTCTCTTTAATTAAAATGGTCAGGCTTAGGCTTATGAAAAAGCCTTTTAGGCCTGGTAGGCCGGCCTGTTTAAAATTAATATGATTTTTTAATTATATATATATATATATATATATATATAATACTATATTATTTTTATTGAAAATTTAAATATTATTCTAATCCTAATAATCTAATAGAAAGTTAGAAACCCTATTTTGTTGTTCACATTGCAAAGTAAGAAAGCCTCCTTCTCCACTGCTCTGCCCCGTCACCGTCATCCTCACACCTACGAGGCTGCAAGTCCGCCTTTTTTTCTCTCCCTGCCACTCCCGTTCGGCGGTTGCCACTCCTAGTCGGCACTTGTCTGCGTCTCGCTCGTCGCTGATGAGTCCTTTTGCATGTATTTCATCATAAAGAGGGTATGGTACTATCGCCTAGTTGTTATTGTTAAGCCACCATTTATGACTTCCTTTCCCACCGCCTTCCTTTTTATTCGGTTGTGCTTATTTTGGGTGAGGCCGTGAGGCATCTAATTAAGACAATATTGCTTCTCAATTAATTTTTCCTCCTTGATGTTTATCTGATCATCCACTCTCATATTTTGTTACATTTCTGGTAAAAAAGAAAAAAATGGCTTTGAAAGAGTATCAGTCTTTGGAGACTACAAATAAGCACTTAAAGGCCCAAGTAAGATGTTTTGCGATGGTAGAAATCTTTAAGCACAGTATTGGCTGTGAAGAGATTACTTTGATGATTTGATGTGATCTTTGCCACTTGATATGTTTGTTACTATTTTGTGATTTTGTCATAAACTTTGAAGACCTATTGGCTGTGTTTGGTATTTTATGGCCTGAGGCCTATTTTTTTTTTTTTTTTTTATTAATTTGAATTTGATTTCTACTTTATTTTCTCCTTTACAAATATTAGCATTTTCATGGATTTTTTATATGGATTTTATTATTATACTGTCTATTGCATTGGTATTAGGAGTGGGCTTATTGGCCTGTTTAGTCTTTGGCCTATTAAATGGTAGGCTTGTTGGCCTATTTAGTGGCAGGAGTTCAGCCTACTTAGTAGTAGGCCTGTGGCCTGTCTAAAGGCCTTAATATGAAATAGGTCTTTATGTAGGCTTTCAGGCCATCCAGGCTTTTAAAAAGGCCAGGCCAGGCCTTAAAATAGCCTATGTCAGGTAACAGGTCAGGCTTTATATTTTTTAAACAGGCCAGGCCTATTTAGCTAAAGCCTGGCCTGACCTGGCCTATTCCCACCCCTAATTAGAGTCGTCCGCAGTTGGGCACCTTCCTGCAGCCCTTCAGGTAATTGGCCTTAAATATGTAGATTCTCATACATACTTTGATGCTTTGCATTCAATTGTAATGTTTTTTTTTCTTATAAAAAAAAATAATTGTAATTTTTTTTTTCAAAGTATTGACAGAAATGCTCACTGGCACATCAGAAATGGATGAAGCGAATAGGAGTAGTGAGATATGCATTAGTATTTTAATCGTGCATCTAATGATTTAATATTTGTATATTACTTTATTTGCCTATATATATGAAGGTTTTTCCAATTCAATGCAAGGGTGATTCTCCATGTACAATGTGACACCCTAACTTGGGTCATCACATGATTACCCATTTGCGGAAAATAAAATCATAATTTCGCTGGTTGCTTCCGGAAAATAAAGTTTTCTCAACGTTTATCTTAAACAAAATGTGGTGATAAAATTTTTTCTTTTCAACTTCGTCATAACAACGATGAACACATAAACACACTTACATATATCATATATATATATATATATATAAGTCATTCAATTAGATTGCATCATATGTTTCACACTTAAACATTTAAAATGAAAAGACTATTCCCCAAAACATAACTTAACGTAAACCTAAGCTGGTCAAACACTACGACAAAAAGAAGCAGCATCAGCATGCCCCGAACTAAACATTCTTCTCCTTGTAGACGCCATAGTCCTTAAGAGGTTCATCTGAATTCCACCACATAGAACCCAAAAAGGAAACCACAAATAAAACATGCAAGAGTGAGAAACCGACATTTGGACATAACGCGATAGCCACATGCACGACACAACCAAAAAAACACATATACGTACCCATATACATATTTGCGAACTCATAAACATTAACATCAAAGCATAATGGGTTTCACACCCCAAACAACATCTTTTGAAAATATGCATAAACACTTCATATACATCATCTAACGTTTTCACTTAATCTCATGAGATATCCCGACCTCGTGTTTGAGTTGATCAGACTCCCCGCACGTAGCCACAGACATATAGTCACAGGCCCACGTCCGAAACCCATCGCACACTGTCCAACATCATGGCACAGTGATAACATCGTGAATGGGGTTCCATTGTCCATCCGGCACAATGAAAACTTCATGGCATAAAATACCTAACGCCGCAAGGTAATCATATATCGTATTGTGACACGTCTACCAAATGCATGCTCGAAAACATATTTCTTTCAACACTGCTCTTTGTGTTATATCTTTCCTTGGCAAAGCTCAACGACTTTAGACCAAATATCGTTTTAACATCTTTAAAATCATTCATTAACAACACAGGACCTCAAAGTCCGAGTGCTCAATCACGAAACCCTAGACCGATGCATCAGGCTTAGGTTCGTGGTAATAGAAAACATTTTAAAATGTTTTATCTCTTTTAGGTAGCTATCCAGTCTACCATACACCGAACCTTAATATCCCGACGTCTCGATTATTAAGTTCAAATCTTTTAATATATCATCCAAGTCAAAACTTGATTTCGGAAAACACGTTAAGTGGGAAGATTTCTATCATAAAAACATCGGTTACTGAAAAATGTCATTTTCAGAAAAGAGGGTCACAGAGGTTTTAAGTTCATCAAAAATATGAGCTGCCATTTCTAAAATACTTGCCGTCGTCGGTTTTCCAAATTGCCGTTGTTAAATCATTTTAAAGTATTTTAAGGAAAAACTTAGCTGTTTCCGCTTAAACAATTTTCTAAATTCACGGTTGAGTTATTTTTGCATATTAATTTCACAAAATATCTTTTTATAATATTGCGGAATATCTTATGTAAAAATTAACAATAGTAAAATATTTTCATGGTTGCGCCCTCTCTACGACCCATAAATCACTTTTTTATAAATAAATCATTAAAATAATAAGATTTCTCCAATACTTATTATTTCTCCCAAATAATATTTTCCACAATCATTATATCCCAATATTTCCCATAAAACATTGAATATAATATACACAGCTTATTAAAGCTTTTATCTCATTAATCGGTTGTGCACTGACCACTGTCAGGCCTCACAAACAACATTCAACATCATCATCATATTTACAAATCATGCATCACAGCAATATAATATACAACTGCAGATAATTAAATCAATTAAAAGCAGATAAACAACCAAAACACAGATAAACCATTTACAGCTATAAACACATAGCTCAATAAAATAAATCAGAAAAAAACACCACAGCCACATAGATAAACATATATGGATCACAAACAAAGTACACATGGCCATCCGAATGATCCCTCAAGTAACCCCTCTTACCTCTCGAAGCTCCTCAGTGAAATTAAAAGAATTCTGTCGGTTGTCGGAAACCCTCGTACGCCGTAAAACAATTAACCTTCAATCAACACAACCAAACATTCCCTTAATCAAACAATTAAAACATCACTAAATACACCTATATAGGTCACGGCCTAATAGGATCAAATGACTAAACAAACTCCAAAATTGTTTAAGTCATGGATTAAGGATTCTAAGGTACTTAAGACAAAGGATTAAGACTAAACAACAAAGATTAGAATCAAAACCATCCTAACCCTTCAAAGCTCAAGGTCGGACAAGACAAGATCAAAGGGCTAGGGTTTTCATTTTCATGAATCAACTAGGATTTAACAAGTGTATATGTATGTATGTTGAAAGACATGAACATACATCAAAAATCATGAACAAGACTTCATCAAACTCTCCCTCTTAGGTTCGGCCATGATGAACACATAGGGTTAGAGATTTCAGTTTGATTGGCTAACATGGATTAGAGGATGGTATCATACATGTCATATAGAATACATGATCATACATGAAAAGCAAGAACAAAACATCATCCATGTCTTTCCTCCTAGTTTCGGCCAACACTAGATAAATAGGAAGGAAATTTTTTATCATCACATGCTCTTAGATATAGACAATATACATGATTATAAGAACATAGGAAGTGGTTTCAACATCATAGGATATTTCTAGAATTAGTTATGGATTTTCAAAATTCTAGATCTCAAAACTTAAATCATGAACAAACATGTTGAAGAAAGCTTCAAATCAAGAAATAACTTGAAGTGACAATAGTTTAATGATGAAGAGAAGTATGAATCACCTCTTGAAGATTGAAGAAATGAATAAAATGATCAATCCAAACTTAGTGGCTTTTGAGACAGCTTTGAGGGTGTGGTGGTTTTGTGAGTGTATCTCACAATATACTCATCCAAAAATCACAAACTTTGGCTTGTTAGAAAGATACGAAGAAAAGAAACAACTTTGGTGTTGAAGGTTTCATTTGGTTCGGATCATAACAGGGGTGAAAAGGGCCTTCTTTCTGCTGTCTCGCATGGATATGAGGATTCTGGGCAGTTTCTGTATTTTGGTCATAACTCTCAAGATACTCATCCGTTTTTTATGATCTTTAGCTCGTTGGAAAGAATAGCGGGCCGGGATTCGCCCGTCGTTTCAACCTAAATTTTAATCATAGCTTTCTACGTTCAAGTAGAATTGAGTGGTAACCTCCGTTTATTTAAAATAATTTTCTAAAATTCAAATAAATATATAAACAGTAGCACATTCATTATCGAAAAAGAAAACAGCAGAAAATCGGGGTGTTACATACAAACTGCAATTACCCACCAACGAGGTCCTCATATCGGTAGTGGGATTCGAACTCATAAGCTTGTAGGTTATGAGTAATATCTTTACCAACTGGACCAACCTTCGTTGGCTGGTAATCTAATTGTTTGTTTATGATAATTGGTTATTGGAAATTTATTTATTGGGTTTTTTTAATATAGACTATCCTAAGGTAAGATGCTAATTATTTGCTCATATACATAGAAATTTTAATAAATCTAGAAGATAAGTTGGGTATATCAGGTTAATCACATAATTAATTATAGTAAATAATGATAATTGATTATCTATTAATTAATAAAATAATGGATGAAATTGAGTACTCCAAATTTACGAGAATTGCATGGTAAATTAAAGGTATTTTGAGTGCAATACTTTTAATAGCTGAGATTCTATTTACAATCTATTAAATAATATTTTAGATTTGATCCAACTGCCTATGTATATCAAATAATAATTTTTTTGTTGTAATTGTACTGACCTTACTTTTCTTTTTTGATTCTTTGATTTTTATCTAATTCTTGAAATCATTATAATTTACTATTTTTTTTAAGATGATATCATAAGTATTTTCATTCAAATAATCTTTTGATGAATAAAAATGATGAGATTCATACCATGATCACAAAAGAAAGAGCCTTAAGAAAATAAGACCAGAGCGAAGTTGCATACTATGCTCCCTACACAAGTCCTCATTTTGTGAGTTGATATTTTCTTTTTGGACTTTATCTTTTTATACGTATTCTGTTTTTATAATGATTCATGATTCATTTCTCATTGAAAATATGATGCTATAAAATTATAAGGCAGCTCAACTTCCTTTAGAATAAAGTCCTAATGCATGAAAACCTTCTTTTTTTGCTAGGCTTGCTTGGAAAGAATCAGAGTTCTCAAGTTCATTTGTCCAACCAATGTTTTATGTGAATTACAATGATTTTAATACAGCGGAGCCTTCTACGTATGTTTGTTAAGCGTAGTTAGTATAGAGAACAAAAACAGTGACATGTTTAGGTAAAATGTGAAAGAAAACAAAATGCTATTCTACGTTCTAAACAAATTCAAAGAAATATTTCTTTCACTTTCATTTAAAAATATCATATTTCGAGTTATAATTTGGAAATTTTTCATACAATTTTTACCTTAAAAATGGCTATAATAATATACTACTTGTGATATTCAGACTAGGATTACAATTTTTAAAAAAAAAAATTTCAAAGTTTATGTTTAAATAAATTTGATTGTATATTAAAATGATATCTTTTTAATTAAATTTATTTTTTGAAAATGTATACATCTTTTAAATTTATTTTGTTAAGAAAACATTTATGTTAATCTTTTTATAATGATATATTTATTTGTTTTTTATTAGAAATTGAATACTGTGACACCCTTCTACCCATACATGTTATCAGGCATTTAAGATAAAACAAATTAAAACAAAACATGCATCTTACTGAATAATATAAAATAATGTCCATGGGTAGAAAAGTCCCACATGAACTAATTACAACGCGGAAATAAAATAAGTTTAAAATAATTAAAACGCAACAAACAAATAACCCAACCCCGATGTCACAACTCAGAGCTGGTATAATTGTTCCGAAAACATATTCACGGAATACAACAGAGATAAACTAACATAAAATAAACTAGCCCTAACTATGAGTGGCGGCTCCTCAGAGTCACTCATCTCCGGGCTGCTCGTCATCCTCTGCAAGGTGCCAATCAGGTCAAACACAAACAAACAAACAAATAAAGGGAGTAAGAATCATGTAAACATATTAGCAAGGAAGTAGGAAGTAAAGTAAACACAAACAGACATGGCACCAACATACACCAACAACATCAACATTCAACATGTTATGTAGTGCAATGCAATCCTACTCCACTAAACCAACAATGCATGTGGATCCACTAAACTCGGGATGGACGACTTTAGAGTTAAATATCCACATTGAGAATCTACTCAACCCCGGAGAATCTACTCTTTGGATAGCCAACGCATCAAACCAACGAATGCCTCGTCACGGGGGCGCTAAGAGAATCTACTCCAACCGTGGATGGCCAGATCGCCGTACTCTAGGACGACCTCCCCTATGTCGAACATCCCTAAACAACAACTCTGATGCAATGCGTATGCAACACAACAACAACGGCAACACCACTTCCATAACTCCAACGGAATCGACCGAAGATAACAGCGGAATTGACCGCAACAACTTGGCTCGCGAAATCTACCTGAGGACTTTAGCGGAATCGACCGCAACACTTGGGGCAAACTCTCGGCCACCAAGGTACAATAACAACACCTTAGACCCAAACCGCGGGGTCAAGGCTTCCTTGGCCAAAAGCACCAAGGCATAACTCATCAGCTTGCAGTACCCAATGGGTATCGACTTATCAAACTCAATACCTCACCATCTCGTCATCTTAATTATCTTTAGTGAACATTAGCCAAGTTGTCTAATCAACTTATCATTATTGGGGAAATGAGGTTTGAAACCTCTTAAATTCCTTTAATTCTGTTCTGTCCAGGAGAGTTGAGCACAGTCGTGCTTAACCCCCAGCACGGTCGTGCTTAAACACGTGAAGGGCGTGCTGCCCTTTAAGTGAAGCACGATCGTGCTTTTTATTGAGCACGGTCGTGCTCAGCAGCACGGTCGTGCTCAGCAGCACGGTCGTGCTCAGCAGCACGGTCGTGCTCAGCAGCACGGTCGTGCTCAGCAGCACGGTCGTGCTCTTTGTCCTGCACGGCTGTGCTAAACAGTGCGGGCCATTTCCCCAGAATGCAACTGGGAGCACGGTCGTGCTCGTCGTGCGCGACAGTGCTGTTCTGGGTAGGAACAGTAACCGAGTTCTTAACCAAATTCAAGGGTTTAATCCGTTAGTCATCCTAAATCCATTATTAGCACGTTTAAGGGTTAAAACTCAACATTAACAACAGCAACAACTCAATATCATCATTATGTTAATAACAACGATTAACAAACAACAATCATGATCATATTCAACATAAATCAATCATCATAAACCAACCAGAAACATACATTAAAACATAGCCTTAAATTATATAATCATCAAATCAAATAATGACAGGGTTATGGGAACCCCTTTACTTTACCCTAAACCCAAGCCTACATAAACACTACACTTCTCCCCATACCTGGATTGAAGGTAGCTCTAACGGCGGTCCCTAACGGCAAACGGTTCCTCCCCTTAGGCGGCTCAACCTCAAACAATACCTTAAACAACTAGAACATAAACGTTATTAGTTTCCCAATCATTACAAGGAAAAGAAACCAACAAAAAGGAAGGGAACGTTACCTATATGCGATGTACAGACGAAACCACGTTTCCCTACGGTCTCCAATACTCAAAACCACACTGAGTATGAAGGAAAAGGGGAAAAAAGGACGTTGCAGCCGTACTAGGGTTTTAGCTACCAAATATGAAGTGTATGGCGCAACCCTCGAGTCTACACAACGTATATAGACTCGGACTTAAGCACGGTCGTGTTCGACTTAGCGTCATCGAGACGCGGTTAACACATTGAGCACGGGCGTGCTCACTGTTGAGCACGGTCTTGCTCAACTTAAAATCAGAAACACGCTCCTGACTTTAAGCACGGGCGTGCTGGTTAGTGAGCACGGGCGTGCTCATGTACCAGAAATGGACTTTTAGCCAAAAATCTCACTAAGCCCTCAACCGATAAATCCAACTTAAAATCCGGCTTAATAAAATTAATTCCGAAAAACAGGGTGTTACAAATACCAATTTAGAAACAAAAGGTTTCATCATCTTATTGGAGGTAATTATAAATATAATTATTATAATAACATTAGCATTAATTATTATAATTATAATTATAATTATAATAATTTTACAATAAATGACATTAAGAAAATAACTATCATTCTAGATTTAAATTTAAATAATTTGAAAAGAAAATCGGAATGAAAGTTACGAATTGATTAACATTTATATGAATTAAAGGGGTATATCCATTTTTATATAAATTTGGGAAGGGATTTAGGTCTTTCTTCCCTTACATATCAATTATTGAATTGTAATTCATAAATATATTTTTAAAAATGGTTAACTCGCACTGTGAAAAGAGGAGAAATAAATCGACTAAAATTTCAAAAGAGAATAATAAAAAAAAATGATAGATGGGTATATTTAAAAAAATATCTAACTTACATGGGAAAAAATAAATTTTTAATCAACAGTGTTGACAAAAGAACTTTTTAACAATTTTTTGTATATAATTGCCTATAAAAATTTTTAAACCAAAAACGTGAAATCAAACAATTACAATTTTTTTTATGAAATTCTAAAAAATTAGTATATTCCCCGTGCATGACACGAGTCCGTACACTAGTATTATTATAGATGACAAATGCTTTTGAGCCATTGATCACGTGAGTCATTGCAACTTTTATTTGAGGAAAATTCTATATTACTATATAATATATATAAATATATATTATATATATTATATATGAAAAAGTGAAAAAATAATGGTATATATGTTTTTAATTTAATATAGATTTAGTAGATGTATAAAATATTCATAAAAAAATAGATGTATAAAAGTTTAACTCATTAAATAATTTTAGTGAGTGGGAATCATTTGATAGATAGACGAAATGAAATATATTATAACTTTTCTATTCATATATTATTCCTACTTTAAAAACACTGTTATTTATTTATCATGCCTTTAATAAAAGTAAGACAAAATATTTACTGGCATTGTAGCAATTAATGATGAAAAAACTAATAAATCAACTTACATTTTAACATATTACCATCACCAGTTCAAAAAAAAAAAATTTTATTACTATCACAATCAAATTATTATTTTCGGGAATTGCTAACAAAATATATCTTAATGTAATTTTTTATATTTGTTTAATTATAAGACATATGACAAAAGATGAGTGCTTATGAGAGGATAAATTGCAATATAGAGGCTATCTCGTAGCAGTTGTAGATGAGTGTTTTTTTTTTTTTTTTTACATGATGAGATTAATATTTGGTTTTGGTTTTTTCAACAAACAGGTTGACATGAAATGGGAAAAGGCCTCAAACAAGAATTTTCAATCCCCATCGCATGAACTCGGAAGAAAAACTCCAAGACTTGGAGATATCAATAAGATTGATGGATATTGCTCTATCAAGCTGCACTTATTTTCATGTTCATCTCATTGATGAGGAGCTTTTAGGTAACTTTCTCAATTGCAAAGGACAATTCCAGGGGTATAGCTGAACAATTTGAATTGGATTTGAGGTATTGAATCAATTAAATTTAATCAGTTCGTATTGGATCAAATTTTGAGGGAAAATCCACGAATTGGAACTGATCCGATTAAAATTGTGTTGGATCGGATCAAGTCGTCGAATCATCCTGTTTTTTATTTATTTTTGTTTTAAATGCAAAAATAGGGGGAAAATATAAAAAATATTTTTATTATTAATATTAATTTTAAATTAAAATATATTGTTATATTGATATATTAATTTTGGTAATAAATTTTTTTAGTAAATAAATTATTAGTAATAATATATTATTTTAAAGGGAATGGTTCGATTTGGATAAGATGAGTTCCTATTTTTGGATTCAAAATCCATACCGATGGTGCATCAATGAAGATAGGACAAGAGTCGAGTTTTATGGTACCTCCTAAAAATGGGTTCACCAAGTATCCTATACAAGTACGTGCATTCACACAGGTCGCGTTTTTTTACGTATGTTTGTAAACGGCCTGTACATAACAGAATTTATCTATCTATCTATAAATAATACATTTCTATCTCCTATGCAATATGGTGTTACCATGTATCACATTCCTTATGCAAGAAATACAGCAGTAGTGTTTATGAATGACAAGTGTCAATACTACAATTTTTTGATTTATTATTGTATCTATAAATTAACAAAAAAAATTTAAAAATTGAGCCAAAATTACCTAAATTTAAATCAAATAATAAATCAAAGTTTAAATTTACGTTAATTCTCTTATTTGAAAACTAATTTTGAAATTTCAATTTTGAATTTAAATTTAAATCAACTATAAAATTTGGTTAATTTCAAATAATTAAATTTTAAATGTAATCAATATTATATAATTATTTAATTTATTTCAATTTTAAGATCATACCTAAAATGTATTTACGTAAATCTTATCAAATTTGAAATTAAATTGAAATTTCAAAAATTGAAATTGGAATTGGAATTTAAATTTTAAACTTAACAAATACTGTCTAATTATTTATTTTATTTTAATTTTAATTTAATTTTATGTCATACAATATTTCTTTATGTAAGTCTTATCAAATCTCATTTTTAACTAATTCTAAAATTTCAATTTTGGAATTAAATCAACTATAAAATTTCGGGTTCATTTCAAAAAATTAAATTTTAAATATAATTATTTAATTTATTTCAATTTTAATGTCATACCTAAAATGTACTTCGGTAAATATTATCAAATTTGAAATTAAATTGAAATTTCGTAAAGTGAAATTGGAATTTA
The DNA here is from genome assembly GCA_035048595.1 of Echinosophora koreensis. Classification (NCBI taxonomy): domain Eukaryota; kingdom Viridiplantae; phylum Streptophyta; class Magnoliopsida; order Fabales; family Fabaceae; genus Echinosophora; species Echinosophora koreensis. Next base: position 14,932,835 of record JAPCYP010000001.1, read on the forward strand.
GATTTTAAATTTAATTAATCTTATCTAATTAATAAAAAATAAAATTTCGTAAATTGAAATTGGAATTTAAATTTTAAATTTAATTTTAAATTGAGATGATATTAATGGATGAGAAGGTTGATTTATTGTATTTACAATTTTTTTTTATTTTTATATTCTTATTTGATATTTGCTAATTTGTCTATATTTTGTAGGGATAAAAAATACAAACTTTGGTACGAAGGACACTAATATATAGGATTAAGCCAAAACTAGCTGAACCACGTGTTTATACTATAGCTGAATTTGGAGTGGCTTCAAATGGTGGTGACTATAGAACAATGAGACTTCAATATCGATAAACTTTGAAGTATGAGACATATGTGCACATTATGGAGAATTCGAAGATTGAATGGAGTCCTTACACATTTTATTCGTTTTCCAATGTCATTGTCAGCAATTTCAACAGATGATATTTAGTTGGTGAGTCTTAATTTTGTTTGTGATGATTGTCTCATTTTTTAAGTCGAAATATTGCTTTCTTTTTTTAAGTACTTATCATATCATGGACATATGTGATTGGTCTTCTTACTGCTTTCGGTACTGAACGATAAATTTTAAAGGATGGAAAAAAATCTAAATTGAGGGTTTTAGAGTTGTATAATGATGGGTATCAATACTGTCACTATAGATTAATAACTTCAGATTTAATTTCAATTACTCCTATTTATTGGGTGTCCGTTGGTTTGAGGTTAGCATATTCAACAAACTTTCTAACACTTATTTCAACACAACAGTTTTATTTAAGAAAAATAAATAATAATATTTTATTTTTATTTTTATTGTTAACAATAATGTCTGAATTATTTTGACTTATATGATTCAAAGATTTAATTGTATCTATTATTAGTATAAAGATTTTTTAAATTGTCGAGTAATACTAAAATACACTTTATTAAAAGGTTTTATGCTTATAAAAAATTACCTATAAAAAAACTTGACTATAAAATTGTATCAAAATTTATATTCCATATTTTATTTCTCAAATTATTAAAAAGGTCATTCAACTTGACTAATAATATTCTCTCAAAAAAAAACTTGGCTAATAATATGGTATTTACATGCATATATATTTTATATAATATATATTTTATATAATTTGTGTATATCCTGTTAACAACTTTATATAATTAATATGTAAAAATTAAAAATTATCTTATAATACTAATAATTATTAAATAAATAATTTTAAAAATTATCAATAATTTATCCCGTGCTGGCACGGGATCAAACTCTAGTGCGTATACATATAACAACATGCATCAAGCTCCATAAATTAAATATGAGCAAACAATATCATAAAACAAAACCTTCAATTATTTCACTACAAATCAATAATGTTAATAGCTAAAAGAGAAAGAGAATAAACATAGTCATTAAAGCAACACAATAAAATTAAATCCTCCATTCAAAGGTTAGATGTTATTTCAGATATAGAATTTTATAGCTAAATTGATTTATCACATTCTCCTTAAGCCAACCAAACCAATAACTGAAGTTCGCAAAAGCATAATGTTCAGTTGTTTCCAACCAAACCAACAACCAAATAATATTCAGTTGTTGCTATCATAAGTGATTCATTATTTTCCTTGCATGTTCTAAAGATTCATGATCCTTTTCTCCATCTGTGCATGTAAGAGTTACAGAGGAAGAATAATAAGAAAACATTTGAATATTTGAATTTCTTACTAATATACTGATTCAGGATGATTTAAAGAAAAACATCATAAACAAATGTTATTGTCTCTTAGTGTACATATAGTGTATCGATCCTTAGAAAAACAACATTAAGTTCATAAACTATGCTTTCGGATCAATATGCAATCTTCGCATCAGAAGGAAACAAAAACAAAGTGCTCCAATTTATTTGGCAACCTTTCTATGCCATAAGCCTCTAAACTAAACTAAAACAAAATGTTTCAATTATGTGCCAACTGTAGAACCATTGAATTAACTATGCATAAAACAATTGTTCTGAAGATTCAAGTTGTGCATTAGCATTTAATAACAGATTCGGGTACCAACCTCTGTAGGATAAGAAAAATATTTTCCAAATTCCAATTGGCTGATGCATGCATGAGTGCAACCTTGATTCTGGTTTCTTAAATAGTAGTTGCATAACTTGCATAATGAACACATGAATCAAGAAAAAAAATGGAGTTGAAAAAAAAAAGGAATCATATTTTTTTTTACTCAAGCAAACAATTTAATAAATGATATTCAAATCTTTAATATTATAAATAAACTACCTTGTTGAAGCATGATCCCATCATCAACTGAAATGCCAACATGAGTTCCTTTTCAAACCCCTAGTTATCCAAAGGCACAGAGACCGCATAGTCATCCTTAGAACCCAAATTACTTTTTTGAAGGTAATCAAGCACGAAAAGCATATGAATCTTTTAATAAATTTATCTTTTAAGAAAGAAAGCATTATGGATAGAAAATGTGGATTCGTGCATCCATTATGTCTTTATCAAAAGTTATGAAGTTAATATTTTTAATTTTTTTCCCTGATATCCATAGTTATATTTTATCTATGCATCATCAATACCATAATAGTTGTACACAATATAAAGTGTCTTATAAAAGAAACAATTTTAAAAGAAGAGAAGAGTCCGACGAAGGAACAACTTAAAGAGGAACATACTTACTATGGACAAACGGGGGGAAATAGCACAATATGAAAGAAAGAACATACATAATGAAAGAAGCAATGCTACATGCCTTCTTTCGTTTGCAAAAAAAGAAGCATTATTTACACGTTACCTAAATTTCATGTTAATGGAGAAATGAAGTCAGGAAGATTAATAAGCATTATAGCATTGTGCAAGAACTATGATTGGTTTTTATATCTAAAAAAGATGAAAATTAGGTGAATGATATTTATCTTATTCTTGTCGGAATCAATGACTTAATTATTATCATAAAATAAATCCCACTAATTGTGGAAAGCTATAATTAGGGGTGTAAGACTCAAACTAATGACCTGATGAACCCGAAAATCCAAACAAATCAATTAAATCGGCTAGGTTTTTTTTTTTTTTGGCATCCGAGTCTAAACCGAACCGTATCCGATGGTGATTGGTTTGGTTCTCGGGTTCAAGAATTCTGAAATCGAACCAATTACTATATTTTACTATTGACATATATATTATAATATTTATCATATATTAATATTTATATATATTTAAATAGTTTAAAATTTATTATATTTATTTTTATATATATTTTAATATATTATATATTTAATTTTATATATATTTAAAATTTAATAATTTTCGGGCCCGAACGGAACCAACCCATTTTTTATTGTTTTGGTTTGGTTCGGGTTTTGTAGGAAAAATTCTTAAAACCGAACCAAACCGAAACGAACCTTTTGTGATTGGGGTGTAAAACCCAAACAAATGGCCTGATGAACCCGAAAATTCAAATCAAACCAATTAAATCAGTTCGGTTTTTTATTGTTCGGGTCCGAACCGAACCTAACCCGATGGTGATTGGTTGAGTTCTCGGGTTCAAGGATTGTGGAACCGAACTGAACCGAACCGATTGCTATATTTTAATATTGACATATATATTTTATTTAATTTTATATATATTTAAAATTTAATAATTTTCGGGTCCGAACCAAACGGAACCAACCATTTCTTAATTGGTTTGGTTTGGTTCGGGTTTTGTAGGAAAAATTTCTTAAAACCGAACCAAACCGAACCGGAACTTTTGTGATTGGTTAGGATTTTTCCCCACCTAAAATCAAACCAAACCGATCCGTTACACCCCTAACTATAATAAAGTTTTATGGAAGGATGTATTGAAGGGGAAGAACCAAAGAAGAAATTGATGACTTGAGTAATTTGAAGTTGAAGAAAGAATGAAAATGAAATTAAAAAAAGAAAAAGAAAAAGAGAATGAATGAAACTGATGAGGCGAGCAAAAAAAGTCAAGGAAAAGAGGTTTTAGGCAGGAATTTTTTTACCAAATGCTGACACATGGCAAGACCACGGTTTTGTTTTCTTATAGAGAAATAGATATCAACTGTTGTTTTCATACAAAATAGAATCAATGGTCCTTAGATACTTAAAGTATGTTTGGGAAATATGGATTTTTCATCTTTCACCTGATTTTTGTCCAAAAAACTATTTTGTAGATGATTTAATATGTTTTGTATCTAGCTTAAATTTTTTAAGAAAAGTTTTTTTTTTTTATAATTTTTTTCTCTCCATCTAAAGACATGGTCTTTTTTTTTTTTTTTTTTGGGAAAAAAGCTTTTTCTCTTACTCTAACATGTAACGCTCTTTCTCTCCATGTCCAGTTTTGCTTAACATTAACGTAAACAAATAACTTCACACATTTTTTCGTAAATTACTATGTAAAATTAATTTTTTTTGCAGTATCCAAACAAAACAGACTATCTTAAAATTACTTTTCAGCAAACATATCCAAACAAAAATAGATTCTGATTATAATCGATTTTTACAATAATCAACATAATATATTTTTTCCATCTTTCTCAAAGATACTCTTGGGGACACGTTTATTTTTTGTGTGTATTCTCGAATTACGTGTATATAAAGATGATAAAAAATAAGTAAGAAATAGAAATAAACACATACGATATCATAAGGGCCAGCCCAAGAGCGAGTGAGGCCCAAAGCAAATTTTTAGTGAGGTATTTTTATTTTAAGTAAGAGAGTATATCTAGACCAGATTATGCTCTAGGTTATGCGTTTTTGTAAGCATGTATTGCCTTTTTTATTTATAAAAACTAAGAGTAAATATTTTATTTGTTGGTAGGCCTAAAACCCTAGCTTTAGTGCTTTCACCCTTTGGCTGCCCTGGATATCATTTACGGTATCTAAATTTCAAAGTTCAAATAATACAACTCAAAAGGATATATGGCATAATACTCCCTCTGAACTCAATTATAAGCAAAAATACCTATATTTTGTGAACTCAAATATTAGCAAAAGTCAATAAATTCAACTTTATTTTTAATAATATGATAATTTATGATTTGTTGATAATATGAATTTTTTTACACTAATATTTTTTTAAATAATAATGCCTTTGTTTGGCATATCATCAGTCGTAGTAGTTGTTTCACTTTCAGAAGCAGGATAATCGCAATCGCGATTCTCATTCCTGGTGCTTGTTATTGACATTTTATTCGGTAGTGAGTTTGAGACTTTTATCTTTTTGATAAATTATTGCGTGGAGTCTTGTTCGTGATGGATTTGATTTGATTTGATAGCTAATTGTTATTTTGATTCTATTAATTAAAAGTAAAGGTCCAAAATGATCCCTCAAAATTTTCGAGTAGTCCAGTTTGGTCCCTAAAAAAAAGGACAATTTGGTCCCTCAAATTTAATAAAAGGGGACAATTTAGTCCCTTCATAAGGACCAGATTGTCTATCGTTTTAAAATTTCGTGGACCAAATTGTCATTTTATTTTTTTTAGAGACCAAACTAGCCTACTCGAAAAATTTGAGGACCACTTTGGACCTTTACTCATTAATTAATGAAAGTCATTTATAACTTTAATTAAAGAATTAAATTTATTTTTTTTATAAAAAAAATGAATAAAATTTAATTTTGTTTCAAAAAAATAGACTCAATTGATTTAATTTTTTATAAATAATTTTTATCAACATAATCCTTTTTTTTTTCCTGGTTTCTCATGATATCCTTCAAGGACAACTGCAGAGACTAATCCCTCAAAGTACTGGATCACATTGAAGGATTGACATCTGCCAATCAGGTTTTCTCCATACACAAGAGTTGGGGATCGAACCCATGACCACTTACTTAAAGGTATAAACTTAACCCTTAAACTTTAAGGTTTCTAATTTTTTTTTGGTTAAAATACCTTTTTGGTCCTTTATCTTTTGGGTAAAATTCATTTTGGTCCGTTATCTTTAAAAAGATTCATTTTAGTCCTTTATGTTTCAAAAGTGACCCAAAATGGTCCTTGGTCCTTGAAAGGACCATTTTGGGTCACTTTTGAAACATAAAGGACTAAAATGAATCTTTTTCGTCATTAGTTTCTAACGGAGTTTAGATGGGAGATGACGGAAATGATCATTTTGGTTACTTTTGAAACATAAAGGACTAAAATGAATCTTTTTAAAAATGAAGGACCAAAAAAATTTACCCAAAAGATAAATGATCAAAAATGTATTTTAGCTTTTTTTTTTCATCCTTCCTGTTTGCTTAAAGACTGATGATGTTAATTTCTAACTCAATAACTAATAAATTTACACAAAATTTCATAAGAAAATTAATCTTCCTCGTTTGTCGTGTATCACGAGCCACCGCTATAGACTACAAAAAGGAATATGGATTCTTGGCTTTTTAGTTAAGCTGTGTAATTTGATTGTACAATTATGTGATTAGTGTAGTTTTTTAAAAAATTACACAATAGAGGTAAGTCGTATTTAAGAATAACAAATTATACATGAAAGTTGTATGTCTGAACTACGGATCATTATTATAATTAAAAAAAAATAACTAATATCACTAGAAGTCGTAAACACTATATGCGACTCCCATTCTTTAATTTTTTTTTTTTAGATATTATGACCAAGTCGTGGTTGCTATCAATGACTTGGTGTTTTTAAATTTTTTTCTTCAAATGATTATGGTCAAGTCGTGTTTGTCACCTACAACCTTGTTTTTTGTTTTTTTATGGAAAAAACGTTAGTCATATGCCTTAAGAACCCCTCTTACGACTTGCATGTATTTAAATTAAAAAAAATAGGGTTAATTACATTTTTATTCCCTTATTTTTTAGTATTTGGATAATTTTGGTCCCTCATTTCGTTACCAAAATTAATGTAAAGATTCTTAACTTTCTAAACCTAATTGTGTCTATAATTTTTTTTGGATATTTTATTATTTAAGTATTTTGATTTGTAATATTTTATGAGTAGATCTAAAAGACCTTTGAATCATTTTTTAATTGTTATAATGTTTCTTTTGTTACTTATTGCTTTTTTCTTACGGTTAATGTGCAGGTAACGAGTGCATGTATTTAGGTACCCAGTGAGTACGGGTAAGCATACTAAAGTTGCTATCCATGCGGGCACGAGTCCGGATACGGGTAATTTTTTCAAACTTGAGTATGAGGATGGATACTATAGTATCCTGCCCATTGTTATCCCTAACCTGGAGGGACAAAATCAGCCAAACACCAAAAGTTAAATTAAACTAAAAAATAATATATTTGTTTTTCAATATACAAAATAATTGATTATTTTCTTTCACAAATAATTGATTACTTTGTTTCATTGAAAATATCCTCTTTTAATGCTTCTGCTACATAAAGTCCCACCTTACTAGCACAGTGAAGGCCACGTTGAAGCAGTGAACGCATGCATCAAAAATTACAATCAAGAAAGAAAAAAATGAGGTAGTAGCAGTGAAGGCAGGTTGGCCATTTTTCAAAAAAAAAATGATAATAAAGAAGTCGTAAGTGTTGGATACGACTTCTACAAATATTAAAAAAATAAAACAAAAATACTAAAGTAGTATATATAAAACACGACTTCTGAAGAAAAAAATATTAAAAAATAAAGTCGTATGTGATGCATACGACTCGCTCATTTTTCTTTAATTTTATGAATATAAAAGTGAGTCGTAATTAGTGAATACGACTCTTATATTTGATTTCGTTACCAACAGGTACGACTTACCCTAACTACATAATTATTTTAAAAACTACACCAAACACGTAATTATGAAGTCAAATTACACTACTCAAGTAAAAAAGCCTGGATTCTTTCATCCAAATTATGCTCATCCACTCTCTATTCACAATTACAACCCTACATTTCGCATCCAAATATTTATCTAGGAGTATTTATTTGATATTAAAAATAATGTTTTCATTAAAATAATATATTTGATATACTAAAAATTCAAAAATTATATTTCTTAATAAAATAATGGATCATGCTAACGAGTGTAATTACGGTACTTTTTAAGGTATCAAGAAAAGTAAGTTTTCATTAAAAAAACTAAGTATTTCACTTTTTCAAATATTAAATACACTAATTCCCTATGTAAACTTTTTTTTCTTGGTTCCTTAACGAGTGCTCCTTTAATTTCTTAACCAACATTCGTAAAGAAAATCACAAAGAAGCAAATCTTGGGGGTATGCACCACGTGAATCATGTGGCATCAGCCTAATTTGGATATTTGCATAAACATTGTAGAGTTTATGAGTATTGTGGAAGTGATGAAATACATGAGGAGAGTGAAGGATATAAATAAGTGGGGATGAGTACTTTTATACGGTATTGGACATCATTTTTTATCCAAATATCATTACTCATAAACAAATACCTTTCTTAAACACTTGGAAAATTAATATTCAACTGATATTTTTTTTTTTAATTTTTTTTTGATAAAGTTCTAACTTTTTGATAAATCATAACAATGTGATCTTGCTTTGTTAGATTCAGCATATGAGTAATTGAATAATCAGTGGCATAGACTTCTCATCTTTAAAGCAAAGGTCATCGGAGCTTTTTGTTTGACGTGAAACATCTATACTATAGATAGAAGGAAAGGCACTGGCTCTAACTATAGGTGGAGCATCCATATATGTAATGATTCGGAATAGTTGGTTGATACAAACACATAAAGATGACAAATGAAAGAACTCTTTTATTTGTGCCCCCACTCGATCGTTTTATTTTGAGACCGACCACACTTAACAAATTGACAAAAAGTCTGCATGCCCATTGTTTCGGATAATTGTGAGATACAGAGGTCATTGCGTGGCGTAATTTGACTTGCATACAGTTGAGGATTGATATCATCGGGAAATTTGCTATTGAGATTTATATAAATTTTTAATTAAATCTCACTAATTATATAATTTTTATAATCAACTCCCAAAAAGTCGTGCTAATAGGTAGGGTTGTTCATCAATCAATTCAAGCACAAAAATTGCAGCGAACAAATCGAAAATCTAACAACAACAAAAAAAACCGCAATTTTTTTTTTTTTCATTTGATTGGATCAAATTTTGAGCCCCTTAGTGAAAATCGATTTAATCCAATCCAAACTGACATTTTTTTTTTTTTTATAAGCAATCCAAACTGACATACTGTATAGATATACTATTATTTTTAAAATTATACTACTTATATGTAAGTATTGTTTTTCAAACTTTTTTGAATTGATGCTCTCATTCTCTTTAATATTTTGACTGTTTTCTGTGGATTATATATGTTATTCGAAATGCACTTCATTTATTTTTTTCATAAGCAAACATACTTTATTTGCTATTTGAGGATCAGAATTCACAAATTTCTATTGTATTGTGTACCTTTGTTCCAGTTAACCAAGGGGAATTTGTTTATGTAATTGTTGAATAATTAATCGTATGAACCGAAATTGTATGCTTTATTCAAAATTAAAATGATCAATTTTACAAAAGTTGAGAGACATGAAAATGGTGAATGAAGAGCATACTTAATACTTTATAGTTTCCTTAGAAAACAAAAAACTAATCCTATTCAAACCAAACCAAAGTAAGTTGGATCAGACTAGATTTGATTTGATTTTAAAATCGAAGGAATTGGATCATATTATCTTTTCGCTCAAAATCGATTTAACCCAATCCTCGAACATCCTTACTAATAAGGATCTATCAAACAACTAAACTTGTAGGTTGCTCCATAAAGGAGTCCAATGAATGATGAGGAAACTCTGAGTTTGTAAGAGATAGATCAAGCAAAGAAAAAAGAGAAATCGACAAGCAAATGGACCGCAAAGAAGAAGAGAAAGAAGATAAGAAAGTGACACATGAAAAGAAAAGAAAGAATCATTTTGTAATTGGTACACTTTGGTTGTAGGAGAGAAAGTGAGAGGAAAGAAATGGAAAAGAAAGAAAGAAAGAGAAAAATGAGAGGATTATTTAGTTGTTTGATATGAGACAAAATGAAAGGAAAGAAAACTAAAACTTTTGTCCCCTCTTGTTTAGTTGAGTAGAAAGTGAGAGAAAAGAAAAATATATTTGTGAAATGAGATAAATAACTACTTAAAAGTTTAAATAAATAAAAGAATGGTTTTTTGGTATTTTTCACACAAAAAAATTATTATTCCCTCAGTTTCCATTTTCCTCCCAAATGTAGAAGAAGAAAATTTTGAAGTGGTCCTACCATTTATTTCCTTCCATTCTAAATAAAGGGGGAAAAAATCAGCTTTTCTCTCACTTTCTCTCCTTCATTTTTCTTTCGATCCCCTTCCCTTAGACTAAACGATGTCGTATGGTACATTAATTGACAAGAAAAGAACATTAGAATTAAGAGTTAGGGCTACTGAACTTTTTAGTTTTATTTAAAGTGAGTTAAATGAGCAAATTCGTGAATTTCATACCATCCAATTCGTACCAAATAATAGCATATATAATAAACACAAAGGCATATGGCTATCTTTGTTTTAGGACCCCACAAATATACATCCATTGGCGGCAACAAGTTGTGCCAAAGGTAGAGGTAGAGGTGACAAAATGGGTCGACCCGTCATTGAATTGTCAAAAACGGGGTGGGATGGATTGATCCATTTTCGTAAAATTGGCTGAACCTCCCAATCTACCCCGCCCACCCCGTTTAGCGGTGGTGACCGACCAAAAAATAAAATAAATTAAATTAAATTACTAATATATTAATATCATCTATATTATTGAATGAGATGAACTGCATACAAATATATATAGACTAATTGGATGGATAATTGTAAACTAAAAACATACAAATATACATATAAATAATTACTGAACGAGATGAAATAACTAATAACCTTATGGGTGGGTAAACTAAAGATAATTGTAGAATATTTTTTTAAAATGGTTGGCCTGCCAACCTGCCTCTCCCAACTCGGTTTTTTTTTTTTTTTTGGTTAGGTGAGACGGGTCAAAACAGGTTGGTAGATTAGGGATCTCAACCCAACCCGCCAAAAGTAAAGAGTTAAATGGGTTGGCCCGTCGAGCCTAACCTATTTTGCCACCTCTAGTCAAAGGCATCCTTTCTCCGATTCTCTGTATAAACACGCATACGACATATAATATACTATTGTTTTAGTAAGTCTTGATTTGGTGACACCACTGTACAGGATGAAATTCTCCAAGCTAGGTATTACTAAAATAATACAAATGACTACACGTACGTTAATTAGCTAGTCATAAGCTAGAAATTAGTTGGTAAAAATATATAATATCTAGCTGTTGGTATTATCAAATATTTCTAGTGTCCAAATTGACTTCTAACTTGTTTATATTATTATTATGATAAGAGTTTTGGATTACTTTGATAAGTTGATAAGTTCTAGCGATTACTTTCTTTAATTAGAAATAACCATTTCTCTATTCCATCTCTTCCACATAATGTTCCCTTCATTTTAATTATATTTTAGTGCTTTGAAAGATAAGCAAGATCAAGTTGCACATAGAACATCTCATAACCAGACAAATATCATATTTTACATTATTACATAATACATACATGATACATTTAATAAGTAAAAATAAGTGCAACTTTGCAAGCGCTTTCATCATTATATAGCATGAGTTTATAATTTGATTTGTGGAAAATGCTTATGTCTTTTTCTGTATACTATATTTAATACGTCTAGATAAATGGTACTAAACGCATTTCTTACAAATTCGTAATCACCATTGATTGTGGCTTTTTTGTTTTTAACTTGTACAATTTGAAATAAATGTGTGGCTGTGTGTCACGTAGATTCATCAAAATTGACTTCACAATTGGGATGGAAAATATTGGAAATGAGAGCGAGAGGTAAGATAAACGCATATTACAACAATAGAAAGCACCATTTTCTATTGAAATATTTGTCATTTAAATTATTTTCATATAGAATAATTTTTTAAAATGTTTTCTAACATATCATTTAATAATTATTAAATTTGTGAGAATATTTTATTCCAATACATAAGATATCGATAATTAATTATTAAATATATTATAATAGACTTTGAAATATGAATTGTATTGATTCAATATATGAAAGTTGAATTATGCAATACACAGATCAGAAAATATATAGGACTCTAGTCTAACAAACTAAGCTCAACAGCTCTAACAAACTAAGCTAACAGCCCTGACTTATCTAACAATAAATCTGTTATCTCTAATAACAGACTAACCAAATAATAAGGCTCATCCTATCTTGACTCAGTTAATTGGATAGCTAATCACATCAATGATATATCATAATACTCCCCCCTCAAGTTGGAGAGTGAGGATTGTAAACTCCCAACTTGCCCAACAAGACATGAAACTGCTTGGACCCTAAGGCTTTAGTGAAAATATCTGCTTGTTGCTGTTGAGTAGGAACATGTGAGGTAGAAATGGTGCCTGACTGTAGATGGTCTCGAACAAAATGACAATCTATCTCGATGTGTTTTGTTCTTTCGTGGAAAACTGGATTTGCCGCTATGTGTAATGCAGCCTGATTATCACAGTAAAGTGAAGTAGGACCATCACATGAGACTAGTAAAGAAGAAAGAAGACTTCGTAACCATATGATTTCACTAGTAGCATGTGTCATGGCTCGATATTCCGCTTCACTGGAAGAGCGAGATACTGTGGATTGTTTTTTTGTTTAATTTCCAAGAGATTGGAGTTGAGCCAAGCTTCATTAGGTAACCAGAAATTGAGCGATGAGTAATTGGACATGCTGCCCAATCCGAATCACAAAATCCAACAAGGTGTAGATCATTGTCTTTAGGCAAAAATATGCCTTGACCAGGAGAGGACTTTAAATAGCGCAAAATTCTCAAGGCAGCCTCCCAATGCACTTGTCTTGGAGTTTGCATATATTGACTTAGAACATGGACTGAATAGGTAATCTCAGGTCGTGTAATTGTTAGATAAATTAAACGACCGATGAGACGCCTATATTGTGAGGGATCCGGATATAAGTCACTAGTATCAGAAGATAGAGTGTGATTTTGCTCCATAGGAAATCCACACGGTCTGCAATTAGTCATGCCACAAATCAAGGGTATACTTTCTTTGACAGAGAAAGAATCCCTTCGAACTTCGGTCCAGTTTAAGGCCAAGAAAATACTTGAGTCCTCCTAGATCCTTCATGTGAAAACAAGTGTGCAAGTAGTCTTTAAAACTATTGCAAGCTGCTGTGTTATTACCAGCTATAATCAAGTCATCCACATATATAAGAACGGTAAGAAAAGTATGGCCAAGTGAGTAAGTGAATAAACTGTGATCTGCACTGGATTGAATAAAACCATATGTAGCTAAACTTTCTGAGAATTTAGCATACCAGTTTTGGGAGGCTTGTCGCAATCCATATAGGGATTTTCTCAGTCTGCAAACAAGATCTGGTCTAGGAACAATATACCCTGGTGGAACTGCCATGTATACTTCTTCTGCTAAATCACCATGAAGAAACGCATTACTTACATCCATTTGATGTAATTGCCAACCCTTGGCAGCAGCCATGGTTAATAAGCATCTAATTGTGGTCATCTTGGCTACTGGAGCAAATGTTTCTCGAAAGTCTTCTCCTTCTACTTGAGTAAATCCTTTAGCAACCAAGCGTGCTTTATACTTGTCTATCTGTCCATTGGCTTTGTGTTTGATTTTATAAACCCATCTGCATCCAACCAATTTCTTTCCTGCTGGTAAAGGTTCAAGAGTCCATGTACCATTGGCTTCTAGTGCGTGAATCTCTTGTTCCATAGCTGTACACCATTCTTGGTGTTTAACTGCTTGTGTGTAACTCTTTGGCTCAGTGTGAGACATAAGAGCTGCAAGAAATGCCTTATGTTTGAAAGAAACATGATTATAATTGATATAATTGGAAATAGCATAGGGCTTACCAAAAGAGTTTGATGATTCCTGAGACTTGCAAGAGGGTCCTAGTTCAATAGAGTGACAGACATAGTCCTTAAGGTACTCAGGTTGCCTTCTATTTCTCTGTGCTCGAGATGGAAATTCTGGAACTTGATCTCCAGAAATATCAGTAACCGAATGCTCCTCGGATGGACCTGCAATGGCATGATCTTCCTGTTGTTCAACCAGAAAATCCTCTTGTGAGTCTTCATTGTGGATGTTGTGGTCACTGTTTTGTGCTTCCAAGAGTTCAACTTCAGTTGTGTTATCAGGAAACTCAACATATTCCTCATCAAGGAATTGTTCCTGATTTACTATTGCTGTCTTCTCAGGCAGATTTTGGCCTTTAGAGTCATGGAAATGTAGTCTCATTAAAGACAACATCTCTGGAAGTAGAAAATTCATGTGTTTCCATATCATATACTCGCCAGCCTTTTTGCCCTTTAGGATAGCCAACAAAAATGCATCTTCTAGCTCTAGGTGCAAACTTATCTCCTGGTTTAATGACTTTGACATAGCAAAGACATCCAAACACCCTTAAATGTTTGTAAGATGGCTTTTTCTTATAGATCATCTCATAAGGTGTAATTCCCTCATTAGCCATTGTTGGAGTCCTATTAATTAAATAGGTGGCAGCATAGATACATTCTTCCCAAAAGGACAAAGGCAAGTTAGATTGGAATCTAAGTGCTCTTGCCACCTCAAGAATATGTCTATACTTTCTCTCCACACGGCCATTTTGTTGTGGAGTCCTTATACATGATGTCTCATGAATGATGCCTTTTTCTTGTAAGAAAGACTGCATTTTGGCATTGACAAATTCAGTTCCATTATCACTACGCAAAACTTTCACCTTTGTATCAAATTGAGTTTGCACCATTTTACAGAAGTTGATTAAATGAGTGACTGTTTCTGATTTTTCTTTTAGCATGTAGACCCACACTGCCCTAGAGTAATCGTCCACAATTGTGAGAAAGTAATGTGCACCTTTGTGTGATGCAGTAGCATATATTCCCCATAAGTCACAATGGATCAAATCAAAGACTTTATCAGCTTTATTATTGCTTAAAGGAAAAGGATTTCTGCACTGTTTTGCTCTATGGCATACATCACAACATCCTACTTTATTCCTATCAAAATTAAAACTAAGATCCCTAGAGAGTTTCAACAGATTTTGGCTAGAAGGATGTCCCATTCTAGCATGCCAAGTGAGTTGCAAATCTGCTGCATTTGCTGCTGATGAAGAACCTCTTGCTTCTGCCTTAAGGACATAGACCCCTTCTTGCAAATCACCAGATCCAATCATCCTCTTCGTGGTTTTGTCCTGTATAACACAGCCATCAACATAACAAGTTACAATGCATCCCATGTCACAAATGAGTTTATGAACTGAAATGAGATTGCAATTAAATTCAGGGATGAATAAGACATCATGCAGTTTTAAATTGTTATTGAGAAAAACTGTTCCAATTTTAGTGACAGAAACAGTTTTTCCTGTAGGTAAAGATATGTGCAGAGGCTCATTGAGGTCCCTCATATCTTCAAGAATGGAGAACAATGGAGTCATATGATGTGAGGCTCCACTATCCAAGATCCATTTATGATTACCAGTAGAGCCATTGGCATCATGCTGCTCATTATTCTTTCTCTGTGAACCATGAAGAGCAGAATTGCTCAGACTGTGATCATGTCCTGCTGCTGCTGCTTGCTGATTTCCTTCTGCCCAAGCGAATTTGGCTCCTCCCCCTAAGTTTGAGCCAGATTTATTATTTCTTTTATTGGTTCTGCGAGTATCCCAGTTGGATGGATATCCAATGATCTCAAAACATATGGACTCCTCATGCCCCAGCTTTCCACAATGCTCACACTTTGGCCTTGTTTCATCATTGTTTCTTGGCTTGTAAGAATGAAAAGCTGCACCAATTTCTTGTTTAACTTCTCTGCTTCTTTCTGTATTAAACCGTGACTCCTCCCTTAAGATGTGACTGAAATCTTTCCTAAGAGATGGTAAGGGATCAGTGTTAAGGACGGTGCCTTTGATGTTTGCAAACCGATCTCCATCAAGACCTCCAAGGAAAAGGTGAACATGATTTTCTTCTTCCCTTTGTAGAAGCTGTCTTGATGCTCCACAAGTGCACACAGGAAGGGGTTGCTGTTCATTGAGCTCGTCTATGAGACTCTTGAACTTGGTGTAATATTCAGTGACTGTCATATTGGGTTCTTGTTGAATGAGACTGAGTGTGCACCATAGCTGGTGGATTCTTGGAGCATTTGTTTGCGAAAAACGTTCCTCCAGGTCAAGCCAGATATCTCTTGCTATTGCAGCGTGTGAAATACTTCTATGTAATGAAGGATCGATTGAGTTGATGATCCACGCAGTTACCATGGAATCAGCTTTGTCCCAAGCATCGAACTCTGGTGATGTTTTTGATGGTTTCTTGACCACACCATCCACAAATCCGAGCTTGGTCTTCGCACGCAATGCAGTCTTGATGGACCTTGCCCAGTTGCGATAATTTTCTCCATTAAGAGGCACAGCCACCAATGGTGTACCTGGGTTATCAGACGGACCCAGATGATAAGGTGAGGAGGGTGTGACAATGAATGGTTTAGAATCACCATCGGAGGTACTTTCCATCTCCTGCTGCTTCAGCTTCTTCCCATCATCGTCCTGCTCTGTTGATACCATAATAGACTTTGAAATATGAATTGTATTGACCCAGTGCCCCAACCGACTTGATTACCAGTTCAGTTTTAATAACGCTGGTATAAAGGCAATGGAAATTCAAGGAGCATATTATGGGAATATCCAATCTTACTCATAAACTTAAGGTGTTAAAGCTTAGGCTGTCTAACTACTTGTTCATGCATTTAGCATTGGTATTAATTGTTTCCTGCACGATTCAATCAATTCAAGTCAGCTTATAGTTGTTGAAAGGTGAAATGATATCTTAATGAATTCATTTCATAAGGTGTGCAAGAAAGGAAAGAATGAAACAATAGAAGACAAATGATGCTCATTTGGCAAATATTTCTAAGGATAAGGGCAAACAAAAGAAAATTGAGGATGAAGCTGCTAAGGCCCCATTTTAAAAGAAACAACTAGGGTCATAATTGTTTCTTATATAAGGACATCGGGCATCTAAAGAAGAAATGTCCCTAATATCATGTTTGGTATGCCTATAAAGGACTATCTGAACTGATGAAGGTTAAGTGATGCTGAAAGATGCATCTATATTGGAGTTGACCAAGTCAGTTAAAGATAAGGCTATTGACATTTCAGATTGTTGTTATAGGCTAATATATGAAATTTAAAGACATTTTGGTTTAGTCACCATTTAGATAAATTTGGTTTTGGTTTCTTATTGAACAAATCAATATATTGTTGTTCATTTAGAAACGATAGATTCAATTTGTCTTTAAATTCAAATATTGTATGGTTCAATTAAGCTATGGGCTGGACAAACTATAATTGTTTGGTATTGAAACTTCTTGTGATAAAACATTGAGTGGGGAATCATACGGCACTAAGCGTAAAGTTAATAATAATTAAAATTATGGACCATTATGATACAAACATTCAAGGCACATCTTTATAAATAGAGTTGAGCACCTTGTATGTGAAGGATTGCATGGTGATCATATCAGCAGCGGAATAAGCAATCCAAGAAAATCTTTTGGGTCTAAAATGTACCACTACACTAAAAAGATGTAAACAAAAATGTCTGGTAGAGGATTCTGGTACTTTTAAAATTTTATTTTCGATTGTACAAAGACTCTATGCGTATTCACACTGAGACCAATCTCTGCTATCAACCCTTTGATGAGCGGAACTAAAAATCAAAGCAACCCTTTGAAAAATATTTTGATGTCAGTGATAAAGAGAAAGAGAGAGAAGATAGTAATAACTCTATGTGATTAATGTGCAAATAAAAACCTTTTATATAGCACACTAAAAACATAATTGTTCCTATCAAATAAGAACCATTGACTGATTTTAGTTTGTTTTCATCTCTCTATCACTTTATGTTTTTCAAATCAACTAACTTATCCTATCTTGTTTCTTTCTGTTACTGACTAATATCACTTGAAACAAGACAGATTGACCAAGTTAGCAAGTTATCATACTTGCATTAATACCACTATTTGAATCAGTTTTCAAATGTGAGATCCCACACATTTTTGAACCAAATTCAATTTAATTCAGCAAAATATTTTTCATATTTATTTATTCTAAGTAAATAAAATATGCTTAATTTATATATTATTTATATTCTTAGTGCTAGCATATAATATAATCATATTCCACTTAGAAAATTTTTATTTATTTGCCTAAATTAAATTCTCTAATTTAATTATCAAATAATAAAATAATTCTTTAGCAAAGATTAGAACACTCGTTAGTGTGTGACCCCATAGGTTCAATATTAAGCCAGTAGTAAATTAGTCACAACTAAAATACTAATCAAGGTTGGCGTCTAGTAACACTCCTTAATGACCGGATAGCATGAAGTAATATCTTTTACTCTTCAAGAACCTCGAGAAGAATAATGCAATATTTCCTTGCATCGTTCCAGCTCTGAGTTAACCTTAGAGTATGGTATAAATGTCAAACTCTAAACAATAAACTCTTTTATATTTTATAACTAACTAATGAATGATTCAATTAGAAACTCATAATTTCTTCATTCACTCAATTGCCATGGCCAAGGTCTAACTTTGTTGTCATAATCATTTAGCTCAAACTTATTACCAAAAGTTGATGGAGGACCTTGATATATCATTAATCCTACAAGTACTTAGTCATACCCAATATCCATTCACCCTAGGGCATTAGGTGTTCGGAATCAAAGTATAACAAGTAACTAGTTAATTACTATGATAATCTCAAGTCAAAGGAAACATTTATATTATGTCATTCAAGAGAATATCCTATTGACAATTAATGGTAATATAAACCATTAGGATTTCTCAATTGAGTCAATTCAATGATCATATCTCCATATGCATCATCTATATATGTGAATTAATAAATGAGATCTATTAATCTCTATCTAATAGAGACTATCACATATATTGATCTTTCTGGATTACTAATGTCCTATTCTTAATAATCCCACGATCAAGAATACTTTAGATTAATTTGTAAAAAACTTGTCTCCTATTAACATGGTCTCTATCATGACAACAAGTGTCTAAATTTAATCAAGGATTTTGTCATATCAATTAAATAACTAAATAATGAATATGACAAATAAAACCAAAATTAATAGACTGCCAAATTATTTTATCAAAATATAATCATTACAAAGCATTCTAAAAATTACGCAATAGATCAGAAGTCAATGCATTACTTTTTGTATTAAATGCATTAAAGTTAAATAAATCATAATACGGCTATCAAGAATACAATTAAGTCCTAATAATGACTCTTAAAGATAGGGTGAGGAGTATGATTAGTCATTATACCTTACCAGAGTCAATATGAGAGTAACACTAAAGATTGTAGCTTAAATACTTGATAGAGTAACAACTAAACTAACCAACTAACAAATTCTAAGTATTGGAATATCCAACTAAGGCAAGGACTTATAAGCCTCGAGAAGGAAATTGGAGTCTCAATCAATGAGTGGCTACCTTATTGGTTACTCTGAAAGGTCAAAGGGGTATGAATTTTTTAATCCCAAGTTAAAGACACCTTGAGACAGGAACTGACTAGTTCTTTGAGGATATTGAGTTTGAGGGGAGATAAAGTTAGAGACATTATCTTTGAGGAAGAATTGGTTCTAATCCTTGAAACAACTCATATAGTTGCTATTAGTAAATTTGTATCGTGGATATTTTTGTTTTTCTTCCTATTCAAGATGAGGAAATTATTCTTAAAGGTCAAACTCAACACCCTCAAGAACTAGAGCATCAGGAGTCAGTGCCTTTTGCCACAATCCACTAAAGAAAGGATGAATACTATTTGGATAATTATATAGTATTTCTCCAAGAACATAAGGTAAATGGTGTAATGGAAGATGATTCTAACAACTCCCATCCAACCATATGAGTTTCAATTCGGAAAAGTGGATTGAAGGAATGAGTACAAGCTTAAGCTAGACAATGAGGTTTAAAAATTGTCAAGTTACCTGAAGGTTTAAAGGGATAATATGGAGAGGTATAAGGTATTTCTGGTGACAAAAGACTGTACTCAAAAGAAAAGATTGATTGTAAAGAGACATTATCTTCAGTACCATTGAAGGACTCTTTTAGGAGAATCAGACTCTCGTTGCTCGTTACAATTTGGAGCTTCTTAAGATGGATTTTAAGACGGTGTTTCTCAATGACCACATTGATGAAACAAATGTATATATTGTAACCTGAAAATTTTGTGTCGAAAGACCCAGAGAAGATGGTTTGCAAATTGACTGAATCTATCTTTGGCTAAAGAAGGTGTCTCATCAGTGATACTACATGTCCTATCAAGTGATTATCTTATTTGGTTTTGAGATAAATATCGTGGACAACTGTGGGTATCACAATTTCAGTGGGAGCAAATTTATCTTCCTGATATTATATGTTGACATTTTTACTAGCTAGCGGCGATATAGGCTCATTGCGCGAAGCCAAGAAATTTCTAACGAAAAATTTTCGAGATGAAAGATTTTGGGGTCGCCTCTTTTTTCTAAGGAATTAAGACATTTAGAGATCACTCTCGAGGTATCATTGGATTATCACAAAAGATCTATATCACACAGTTTTGGATATGTTCACCATGAAAAATAGTAAACAAGAGAATACCCCGGTCAATAAAGGAGACAATTTTAGTCTCGATTAATACCTAAAAGCAAATCTGGAAATTCAGGAAATATAGAACATTCCCTATACTTTAGCTGTGGCAAGTCTGATATATGCCCGAGTTTGTACATATTCGGACATAGTGTACATAGATGCAGCGTTAGGCGGATACTTGAGCAAATCAAGAAAAAGATCATTTGAAAGCAGCTAACTGAAGAGGTAGGGGTTTTGAGAAGAAATGCCCAGATTCAGGTGAAATGCACATATTCCAGCGGATATCTGGCTGGTCATTAATGGAATCCAGTAACAGATCTGACTGAAGGAACATTCTGAGTAACATTTGAAAGATAAATGATCAAAATGAATCTTTTAAAAGATAAATGACCAAAACGAATTTTAACCAATATTTAAAGGAACAAAAAAGTATTTTAGCCGTGATAGTAGTCATCAATTGTGGGGATATATATGGGTGGGTAGAATTTGGTGGAAGGGAAAAAGGAGTCGCGGTTGGGTATTCTGACGTCAAGGCGCACTGCCAAACCTTCCCGCAACTATTCATGGATCTCATTGCACCTTCTTGCGACCACCACGAACTTTCCACCCAAAACCCTGCAAAGCAGATGCCACAAGCTAGAAAAGAACTCAGAAAAGATTCTGGTTTAGGTTCAACCGATTAGACCATCCAGTGGAATCAAATGACAAAATATACACACAACTATCAAACATAAATTTTTTCTCATCTGTCATAACATGCACTACTAATAAAAGCATGCATAGTAAAATACATAAGATTATATAAAGCCTTACAATCACAGCTTAAATCATAAATCATCACACTAATAAATAAATTTTAAAAGTATGTAATCATGAATTAACTATCAAATCTTGAATATAAGACCACAACTCACAATCATAACTCAAAAGATAATACGTATATTATACAAGACTAATTTTTAAAGTAGTTCTTAATTTCTTATTACAAATTTTTACCTTTTGATAAGCTTGATATAAAAATCATTGCTAGTGGTCACAAACTTGGGATCAATTCTTATTTGGTGTGTAATTTTTTACCATACAAATAGTTAAATGACTTAATCACAACATTAATTGTTTTAGCAGGCTTCATTTAGTGACACCACTTTACTAGATAAAATTGTCCAAGACATATGTAAGCGAAAAGTACAAATTAATGAGTACACTTTAATTTTCTGGTCATAAACTAGAAAACTATTAGTACCCAAAAAAAAAAAAAAAACTAGAAAACTATTGGTGATTGTTAGAATATTTTATTCCAATAACATAATGTGGGCAGATATCGATAGTTAATTATATTGGCCATTTATCAATTAGGAACCTTAGTTGATATGTGATCAAATTAATAGATAAGGCCAATCAAATTTCTTATTTGATAATTGATTAATTATCTTATATGGGCGAAATATGAGTGGATGTAACCGATAACCAATTTTGGAATAATGGGAATTGGTCATCACCCTATATATAGGCTATGGTCCCCAATACACAGGACACAATGCACACCGTCTCTTCTCTCCATCTGAAGAGCGACTATAATGACATAAGGAGTCCAGGTAGAGGAAGAACCATAAAGCCACCGCTAACCATCTTTCTTATGATCATCATCTATGTTGATTGTCAAGGTATTCCACACAAGAAGACGATCAACCCCTTGTTCGTGATAGATTGCCAGTGAAGGTTGGTGATCAAGTTCATCTTTTGAAGAACGCTTAAGATCAGGAACCCACGACAGATCCATGTATATTCACAACCTTAGAATCCTAATAACCTGGCATGATATAGATCCTAGGCTATGTGGTATTTGTGCTCTAGGAGGTATACCTATAGATTTAATGCTTTCGCGTAAAGAATAAAAAACCTAAAGAATTAAAGAAATATTTAACAAGTGGTATCAGAGCAGTCATCATTGGGGTTATTAGGATTCAAGTTCTTTGTTTCATATATGCTTGGATTGAATTCTTGCATGGGTGTCTTCCTCAATTTGTATTAATCCTATTTATTTTTTTAGTTAGAAATCTAACAATAAGAGGAAATATTTTTTTTTTCATTGGCTTCATATACATGAATTGCATTTGTAGCCTCAACGTCAATTGCGGATCAAAATTAATGTATGTGCGATATGGAGAATGTATGGTATTTGGCTTCATGCGGTTCCTAATGCCTTTCTTCATCGTATGTGAATCATGAATTCAAGATAGAAGCAAGCAAAAGCTGCTTGCCTTCTTTTGTTTTTTGTTTTTATATATAATATATAAATAAATGAATTGAAATATTGAATATTCTACATATATATATATATGAATTGAAGTGAATTCATGGCTTGTTGTGCCTGTACGTGAAGGAAACAAGTACATATCATTATTCTTTTATATATGATATGTACAGTTTTTATGGCAACCGAGAATTGCTTCCAGCAAGTACATGTCTATATATATGTCAATATGTGTGATCTTGACCCAGAAAAGAATTTTGGCCGCTACACACTGCACATGGTTTTTTGAAATTTGCAATTAAAAGGGGATTCGCACAGACTACCGTCTGCCAGAAGAAGAGAAGGAAGCACGTCCTGTGCTTTAGGAGAGCATCAAAAACAAATTTATTTTGTTTTAAGGTTCTTTTCATATTATACATTAAGGTTTCCATGTTTTAGTGTGAAAATGGTAAATTCGGACCCTTCCCCATTTTATTATTAAAATTTACTGGTATTTTTGGTTGGATTGGTTGAAGCAACACGTTGCCAAAGTAACCTATGTTGTGTAAATTGATTTAATTGAATTTACTAAGATGTTCTTGAAGTTATTTATGCGGATTGAACTTGGCCCAAAGGTAAAGGACAGTTTGGCCGAATAATGGAGTGTCTGCGATGATAAATATGTGGTGATTATAAAGGTATTGTTCATGTGAATAACGGAGTGTCCAAAGATAATTGTTATTTGACAGAACTTATATGCAATGTTTGATTATTACGTGAGAGGGTCACTTACAGTTAATCCTTACTAGTCCAAAGATTGGGGATTAATGTCGTGCTAGGCATCTTGTTGGGTCTTTAATTTGGCAATTTGCATTTCGAGTGAGAAAATTAAAGTTGTGTGGATGTATTTCCATGTGGGTATTAATCTGCCCAAATGAAGGTTAATATTTAGCCGGATTGCATTCACACATGTGATGGTAAATACTTGACGATTATAAGGTTTACATGTGAATGATAAATCAATCAAAAGAGGATTTATTATTTGACAAGAATAATTGTAAGCGTTTGATCATTATAGCAAAATACCACTAGCAATTAATGTTACTGTCCTAAGACTTGATATTAATGATGCACAAGGTATTTCGTGAGTATCTTTACGATACTTTTGTTCTCTTTAAGGTTAATATTGCTTATGTATCTGCTAATTTAATTCTCAAAAGTACTTACCTTTAGGATTTAAAGGAAAACAATAAAGTTGTTCTCTAACTCAATCAAGTACCTCTGAAGAGATAATCAAGTATAGGAAGTGGAACCGCTCCAATTGCTTGGGTCTTATGATCACAAGATATAATATTCTATAAACTTTTAGGGGTGTTATTTCGGATGGCATAATTTATGTAGAGTCTTCCTTGCTGAAATTGAAAATTGCTTTCTGAAAGCACTAAAGGCGAAAACTGTAACACCCCGATTTTCACTGTTTCAAAATAATCGAAATGCGGACGATTATGTTTATATTTTTATATGAGTGTTAGAAAATTATTTTAAATAAACGGAGTTTATCAGTCAATCCTACTTGAACGTAGAAAGCTACGATTAAAATTTAGGTTGAAACGACGGGCGAATCCCGGCCTGCTATTTTCACTGACAATATATTTATACTGACCAGAAGACCTAATTTTAATTCGTGAACGAAAAACTTAAGATTTTTATTTTATTTCCCACAATAATGCATTTTTAGAATTATTTCACTAAAAAGTGAAATATTATATTTTATCCGGGCGTAGTATTTAATCGGGTAAACGGCGGAGCAGATTACGGGATTTCCGGGAGCCGCTAATGGATAATACCATTGAGTCATGCATGATGAGTCACCCATGTGAACACATTAATGGTGCACATGGCATCATGATGACTAAGTTGTAGGAAATTGCATTTTAGTCCTTATACTTTTGGAATTTTGCAAACTAGTCCTTCAAAGTAATTTCTCATTGTGCCTAGTGTTGGACAATGGGCTATGGTAACCATACACGACGTTCTCATTGTGCCTAGTGTCAACGGGCTATGGTAACCATACACGACGTTCTCATTGTGCCTTGTGTTGGACAATGGGCTATGGTAAAAACGACGTGCCTTATTTGGCAATCGAGTCTGATCAACTCATTCATATGACGTTGGGTGATCTCCGGAGATTTAGCGAAATGTAGAGACTATATATTGAAGTGTTCATGCATAGTTTTCAAACGTTGATGTTTGGGGTATGAAACCCATTGATAAAGTACTTGTTTAGTTATGAGAATGTATGCTCTTATAATTGTATGTGTGTATATGCTGTTTTGTGAGTCGCGCTTTTAGTTATTGTGTTAAATCCATATATTGGCGTCTCACCCTTACAATATAACAGGTTACTCTAGTCTATCGTATTCCTTTGGTATACTAGCATGGACGAAGCGGAGGGATTCACTAAGTCGCTCGAGGACTTAACTCCTAGATGCTTAGAGAAGTATCTATTAGTGGGAATGACCATAAGGGTATTCTCAATAACTGTCTGTTAGTTAAGACCAGCTTAGGTTCTTTTTATGTGATGTCATGTGTTGAAATAAACGAAGTTGATAAAGATCTAAGTGTGAAACTTACGAGGTAGTATAGTTGTATGACTTCTGTATATGCTTATATATCTAAGTATGGTTATGATTATGTCGTTGTTAGGGAGTTAAAAGGAAAAAATTTTATCACCATATTTTGAAGAGATTCACGTTGAGAAATTAATATTTTCCGAAAGCAACCAGCAAATAAAATCTTATTTTTCCGCAAACGGGTAACCATGTGATGACCCGGGAGTAGGGTGTCACAAAAACAAACACTCGTTAGAGAGCTAGATTTTCATTAAGTATAAAGGCAACAAAAATTTAAGGAGCACGTTATGGGAATGTCCAATCTTGCTCATAAACTTAAGGCGTTAAAGCTTGAGTTTTCTAACAACTTGCTCGTGCATTTATCATTTGGTATTCTTTCTCGCACAATTCAGTCAATTCAAGTTAGCTTATAGCTACCGAAAGGAGAAATGATATCTTAATGAATTCATTAAATAAGGTGTGCAAGAAAGGAAAGAATGAAGCAAGAAAAGACAAATGGTGCTCATTTGGCGAATACCTCAAAAGATTAGGGCAAACAAAAGAAAATTAAGGATGAAAATGCTGAGGGCCCGTCTTAAAAGAAACAACTATGGTCACAATTGTTTTCTTTTATAAAGACATCAGGCATCTAAAGAAGAAATGTCCCAAATATCATGTTTGGCATGCCTATAGACAATTGTCTGAATTGATGAAGGTTAAGTGATGCTGAAAGATGCATCTATATTGGAGTTAACCAAGTCAGTAAAAAATAAGCCTTTTGACATTTCAGATTGTTTTTACTGGCTAGTATTTGGAATTTAAAGACATTTTGGTGAAGTCATCATTTAGATGAAATTTGGTTTTGGTTTCTTATTGAACAAATCAAGATAATTTTGTGCATTTAGAAACAATTGATTCAATTTGTCTTTAAATTCAAATATCGCAGGGACCAGTTGAGCTATGTTCTGGATAAACTATAATTGATTGGTATTGAAACCTCTTGTGGTAAAATATTGAGTGAGGAATCATACGACACTAAGCATAAAATTAATAGTAATTAAAATTAAGGACCATTATGATACAAACACACTAGTGAAAAATATGCAATAAATGAGAAGGGTACACGTTTGTTAACCAAAAATGAGACGTAACAAAGGAGCAGGGCCGGCCCAAGAGTGAAGCTGGTGAAGCTAGGGCTTTAGGCCTCCAAATTTTTTTTTTTTTTTTACTACCTATTGTAATAATATTTTTTTACAACGTATATATACCATATTTTCTTCATCTACTAAAAGATGGAACATTTTACAAGATCATATCCCTAACCTAACTCTTAAATCATTGTCACAAACACGTTGGGAAAGTCGTATTGAAAGTGTAAAAGCTTTAAGATTTCAAACATCACAGATAAGAGATGTTTTATTGAAATTAGTTGAAGTTAATGACGAACCTAAAATAAAAAGTGAAGCTGATTGTTTAGCAACTTATGAGCTTGAAAATTTTGAGTTTTTATTAGGCATAACTATTTGGTATGAGATATTGTTTGCAATAAACTCAGTTAGTAAAAATATGCAATTAAAGGATATGTGTATTGATGTTGCTATACAACAATTGAAAGGTCTTATTTCAATTTTTGAAAAATATAGGGAAGACTGATTTGAAAATGCTGTAATTTCTGCCAAAGAAATTGCTATAGAAATGAATATAAAACTAAAGTTCCGTGAAAAACGTATTATTCATAGAAAGAAACAATTTGATGAGATTATTGACAGTGAAGTTGTAAAATCTCCCGAAGAATCATTTAAAGTTGATTACTTCTTGTACATAATAGATAAAGCAATCACCTCATTTCAAAGTAGATTTGAAAAATTTAAAATGTATCAAGATATTTTTTGTTTTCTATTTAGTATTGAGAAATTAAGGTCATTGGATGATGAAAATTTAAAAGAAAATTGTCTTAACCTTGAACGTTCATTAAAACATAATGACAACTCTGATATTGATGTATTAGATTTATTTACAGAACTAAAAATTTTAAGAGAAATTATACAAGTGAAAAATGATACACCAATTGACATACTTAATTATATAATAAGGCTTGATTCTTTTCCAAATGCATATATCGCTTATAGAATAATGTTAACGATTCTCGTAAGCGTTGCTTCGGCAGAAAGAAGTTTTTCAAAACTAAAATTAATAAAATCTTATCTAAGATCGACAACGTCTCAACAAAGATTAAATGGATTAGCTTTATTATTGATTGAAAAAGATTTGTTAAATGAAATCGACTACAATAATTTAATAAATGATTTTGCATCCCAAAAAGCACGAAAGATAAACTTTAAATAAAAATATAATAATTTTTATAATTTTTTATTATTTTCTTTAAAAGGCCTCACTTTGGAGTTTGCTTTAGACCTCTAAAAGTGTTGGGCCGGCCCTGCAAAGGAGGTGGTGGCAGAACTATAATTATCAGGTTCACTTAAATCACTTTTAACGTAGTTGTTTAAACAACTGACGTTAAGAGTGATTCCCATCACTCTTAACGTCAGTTGTTTAAACAACTAACGTTAAAAGTGTATCTTTTACGTCAGTTATTAAAACAACTAACGTAAAAGATGGCTTAGTTGTTTTAACCGGCCCAACCAATTCACAAAGTGTTCACAGCCTTCACTTCAGAAACCCTATCCTAATAAAATTAACACTCTCACTCTCACTCTCATTTCATTCAAGTTTCACCCTTCACTTCCGAAACCCTAGCGCAGCCGTAGCAGCGCCTCTCTCCGCCTCCCTCTTTCGTTCCTTCTCTTCCTAATCCTCCCTGATTCAAGTCTCAAACCTTATTCATTTCATTCTGAAACCCTCAAGTCTCTTCCTTAGTCTCTCTGCCCCTTCCTCAATGCCTCATTCTCGACCCTCTATCTCTGCTCCACCATCGTTGACGACCAAAGACTAGCAGCTTTGAAGGCTTCTTTCCTCTCTCGCAGAGAGACCTAGAGGCAAAGTAGAGGGAGAACGCAGAGCTCTCAATTCTCTTCGCCCTTTTGGATCTGTGTTTGCTGTCAACTCACCACCTTGAAGCCATCAACTACGGCTCCTTTGTTCAGCGCTTCGCCTCTGGAATCGACACGCAAAGAAGTGACCAGATCTGCGAAAAAGAAGATTGAGAACGAAGGGGTCAGATCTGCGAGAGAAGGGGTCAGATCTTCGAAGAGGGACTGGATCTGCTAAGAAGAGGACATGCAAATGAAGAACGGTGAAGAAACTTCCTGCTTTTTCTTGAAAGTTCCAATCTTTCTTGCTTTTTTTTCATGGTTTGTTTTTGTTTATGGTTTGTAACCTTTGATGCTTTCTGTTATTGAAACTTTCTGGGTTCATTTTCTTTTTTTATGGGTTTGTTCTTTGCAAGAACGTCTCTCTTCGCCTCTAAGTGCTTTCTGTTAACAATTTTTTTTTTTTGGTTAGTTCAAAACCGTATGAACCCACCCGTCGAACCGACCAAACCGCCACCGGCCTAAACCGAGGCCGCAAACTGACATTGAAAGTAATTTTTTTAAAAATAATATATTTATAACGTCTGTTGTTTAAAACAACAGACGTTATAAGTAGCACATTTAACGTTAGTTATATTAAATAAATGACGTTAAAAGTATACTTTTAACGTCAGTTAGTTAAACAACTGACGTTAAAAGTGTAACGTCTGCTGGAATAACGTCAGGCTTTTTTCAGACGTTATAAAGCGCTTTTACCTGGCGTAAAAAGTGCTTGCACTAGTGACATTCAGGGCACATCTCTATAAATAGAGTTAAGTGACTTGTATGAGGGAATCCTAGATTCCATTGGCTTTATACAATTTATTGTTTGTATTAAATGCATTAAAGTTAAATAGATCAGAACACAACTATCAAGAATATAATTAAGTCCTAGTAATGACTCTTAAAGATATGGTGAGAAGTATGATTAGTTATTATACCATACCAGAGTCACTATGACAGTAACACAAAAGAATGCAGCTTTGACAGAGTGCCAACTAAAGTAACCGACCGATCACTTTCAAGTATGAGAACATCCAACTAAGGCAAGGCCTTATAAGCCTCTCGAAGGAAATTAGAGTCCCAAATAGTGAGTGGCTACCATATTGGTTATTCTGAATGGTCAAAGGGATATGAATTTTTAATCCTAAGTTAAAGATACCTCGAGATAGGAACTGACTAGTTCTTTAAGGATATTGAGTTTGGTGGAGATAAGGTTAGAAACATTATGTTTGAGAAAGAATCAACTCTAATTCCTGAACCAATTTATACAGTTGCTATTTGTGCAGGAAAGGTTGGATCCTTGTGAGGATATTGTGGTTATTCTTCCTATTCAAGATGAGGAAATTATTCCGAAAGGTCAAAGTCAACACCCTTAAGAACTAAAGCATCAGGAGCCGGTGCCTTTTGCCATGATCCACTAAAGAAAGGATGAGTACTACTTTGGATAATTATATAGTATTTCTCCAAGAACATAAGGTAAATGGTGTAATGGAATATGGTTATATTAACTCCTTTAGATACATATGAAGTTTCCATTAGTTAAAATGGATTGAAGGAATGGGTACAAGTTCAAGCTAGACAATAAAGTTTGAAACTTATCCTATTACCTAAAAGTTTCAAGGGGTAACATGGAGAGGTATAAGGCTTGTCTAGTGACAAAAGGCTATACTCAAAAGAAAGGATTGATTGTAATGAAACCCTTTCTTCGGTACCATTGAAGGATCCTTTTAAGACAATCATGGCTCTCATTGCTCGTTATAATTTGGAGCTTCATAAGATGGAAGTCAAGACGGTGTTTCTCATTGGTCACATTGATGAAACAGATGTATATAGTGCAACCGAAAAACCTTGTGTCGAAAGACCAAGAAAAGATGGTTTGCAAATTGATGGAATCTATCTATGAGCTAAAGAAGATGTCTCATTAGTGATACCACAAATCCCATCAGGTGATTTACTCATTTGGTCTTGAGATGAATATCGTGGACAACGGTGGGTATCACAATTTCAGTGGGAGCAAATTTATACTCCTGGTGTTATATGTTGATATTTTACCATCCAGCGACGATATAGGCTCATTGCGCAAATCCAAGAAATTTCTAATGAAAATTTTCGAGATGAAAGATATTGGGGTCGCCTTTTTTGTCTAAGGAATTCAGATACTTAGAGAACATTCTTGAGGTATCCTTGGGTTATCACAAAAGAGCTATATCGATACAGTTTTTTTCTTGGATAGGCTCAGCATGAAAGATAGTAAACTAGGGAACACCCGATACTCTAGGAGACTATTTTAGTCTCAATTAATGCCCAAAAGAAAATCTGGAAATTCAGGAAATACAGAAGATTCCCTATGCTTCAGCTGTGGGAAGTCTGATGTATGCTCAGGTTTGTACGTATCCGGACATAGCGTACATAGATGCAGTGTTAGACAAATACTGGAGCAATCCAGAAAAGGATCATTGGAAACCAGCCAAAATGGTCATAAGGTACTTAACGAGAACAAAAGGATATATACTCACGGACCGGAGATCTGACAGTTTAGAGATCATAAGGTATTCTGACTCCGATCTTGTTGGGCGCCAAATAGAAGGCATCCAACCTCGGGATATGGCTGAGGAATTTTGTCATTGGATTGTGTATAATAAAAGGAATTGAAAGACCACTCAAGTTATATTATGACAATAAGTCAGCCGTGTTGTACTCCAATAACAATTGGAGTTCAATGAAGTCGAAGGTTATTGACATCAAGTTTCCAATTATCTATAAAACATATAAGAACAAACTTTATGCTAACTAACCCACTAATCAAAGGCTTGACACCTAAGGTCTTTCATGAGCATGTTGCTCACATGGGTGTTGGTTTTGAGATTGCCTTAGATTAGTGGGAGTTTTCCTTTTGTTATTTCGTTCTATATTCTATGTTTTGGGTTTGGTACAGACTTTATGTTAGGTTTGATTTTCTGCAGAAATAAAGTTTTTGAGGTTATTATTATAATAACTATCTTAAGTTTTGGTTATGTGCAAATATTTAATTTGCACCTAAGAAACTTCAGTATGATCTCACTAAAGAATTAAGTTGGATCGGTTGGAAATAGGCATGATTTAAAGATCACATTGCATGAAATTTCCATGTCACTCATCCATATCGATCTATGTCATCAAGTACATTGATATGGTGGTCGTCGAGCTTTAGTCACAATATACGTTAGTGACGACAGCCACAGTGGTCCCATTATTGATGTATGAGGTGGACCAGATTGTAAAGTGAAAATCTAATGATAAATAGCATTCGGATGCACGTCTAAAGAACTCTGATATAATTATTACGATATATCACCCAAGTGGGAGATTGTTGGAATATTTTATTCCAATATCATAATGTGGGCAGATATTGGTAGTTAATTATATTAGCTATTTATCAATTAGGAGCCTTAATTGATATGTGATCAAATTAAGAGATAGTGCCAATCAAATTTCTTATTTGATAATTGATTAATTATCTGATATGGGCGAAATATGAGTGAATGTAACCGATGACCAATTTCGGAATAATGGGAATTCTAATTGGTCATCACCCTATATATAGACTATGGTCCCCAATATGAAGTTCAACATGTGGTTTTGATGATTGATATCCAAATGCACACCAAGGATTAGAAACTCCAATTGTTGAAGGCTTTATTTTGTCTTAAGGAATATTTTGTAAAATTGCCTTTAAGATTGAAGTATAAGTTGTAAGTGATGTAATAAGTGCCTTAGAGTCAAAATGTTTAGGAGATTATTTCAATTTGATTCAAGACATTAAAACAAGTTTCTGGACTTGCCTTTGAAAAGAAAATATTAATTTTTTATGTGATAAAAGCAAGTAGTCGACTACTTTGTTCTTTAGCATTCCAGAAACGTGTTTTAAACAAAGTAATTGACTACTTATATGAAGTAATCGACTACTTAGGCAAGTAGTTGACTACTCATGTTAAAGCAGTCAACTACTTTGTTCTTCAACATTCAGAAACCTGTTTTGATCAAAGTAATCAACTACTTTATGAAGTAATCAACTACTTTGGTCTGGTAATCGACTAATCACCTGAAATTCTTGAATCTTGGTTCTGTTACACTAAAGTAGTCGATTACTACTATAAAGTAGTCGAACTACTTCAGGTAAAACATAATTAAAACTTTTCAAATTTTCAAAATCTCTTCTAAACCTTTTGTCTATAAATAGGGGTTACTTTGGCACGAAAATTAACAAGTTTTCAAGTAACAAAACTCTGCCAAAATACCTCCACAAAAATCATTAGAGCTTTCATACTTCATCTTGTAAAAAGGCAATTATAGTTTTCTTTTGTATTTCCTTTTGGAAATAATTTTCTTGTAAGCAATAGGAGAGTTGCTTCATTGATTTGGTGGGGCATCCAAATCAATTTCAAGGTGAGGAATCCTTGAAGCCAAGGTGGGGAATCCTTGGAGCTAAGGTGAGGCATCCTTAAAAGGTAAGGATTATTTTGAGTGGGGCATCTCAAAATAATCAAAGGTAAAAGGTAAGGTATCCTTTAGTATTTAATAATTGTAATCTTATAAACAATTTTCAAATAGTGGAATCTCTCAAGGGTTCTTGAGAGCTGGATGGAGATCACTAAGGTTGTGATCGAACCAGTAAAATCGTTTGTGTAATATTCTCTTTCCCTCACTCTTCTAGTTCTTGCAATTATTGTTTAATTGTTGTTCTTGATTGTATTTGGTTAATTGTGGTGGATTTAATTATCTGATTTTTAATTGAGGTCATTCATATATAATCACTCTCTTCTTCTACTCAATTTCTTTGCCTCATACATAGTGTTTCTTGAACAATTTTTTAAGAAACCAAAGTTTCCAAGAAAGTCATTAATTCTCAATTCACCCCCCCCCCCCCCCCCCCCTCTTGAGGTGCCATATTGATTAACACAGTACACCGGACACAATGTACACCGCCTCTTGTCCCCATCTAAAGAGCGACTAAGGCATAAGGACATATGGAGTCCATGTTGAGGAAGAACCATAAAGCCACCGCTAACCTTCTTTCTTATGATCATCATCTATGTTGATTGTCAAGGTATTCCACACAAGAAGACGATCAACCCCTTGTTCGTGATAGATTGCCGGTGAAGGTTGGTGATCAAGTTCATCCTTTGAAGACGCTTAAAATCATGAACCCACGACAGATCGAGGTATATTCATGACCTTAGAATCCTAGTAACCTAGCATGATGTAGATCCTAGGCTATGTGGTATTTGTGCTCTAGGAGGTATGCCTATAGATTTAACGCTTCTGCATAAAGAATAAAGAACCTAAGGAATTAAAGAAATATCTAACAGTGATATATATATATATATATATATATATTATATATATATATATATATATATATATATATATATATAGTGAGATGATTTTTTTTATATGAGAGTGAAAGGGATAAATCTTGGCCATACAACCATACATGGATGATCAAGATTAAAAGTTATTTAGTAATTTTAAAATGTCACATGACCACTTAAAAAGGTCACATGACTTTATGTTTTAATCCAATGGCTATGATTTGTTCCTCTTACTCTTGATCATATATGAGGAATGAACCATTTACATTTTTGTAAGTCATTTTTCACTTACATTAAATCTCAGCCGATGATTTTATTTCCATCAACAGTATAAACTATTAAAATAACAATTACCGTTTGATGAAAGTAAAATCAATGGTTGGGGTTTGATGTAAGTGAAAAGTGACTTACACTGATGTAAAAGATCTTCTCTCTCTCTCTCTCTCTCTCTCTCTCTATATATATATATATATATATATATATATATATATATATATATATATATATTGAGATTATCAAATGCTTTCTAGTGTTCAAGTTGACTTCAACTTATTTATATTATTATTATGGATTTAATTGTGATGCACTCTTAGTATAAATATTTTTTATTATGTCAATCAATTATAAATTGTCACATCATTAAAAATGGTTTTCTTTTATCAAAACTATCTTAAAAGTCATCCACGAATTGATTTGTATTGATTGATAATATAAAAAAATTTATACTGACATTACATAAAAATTAAGACAAATGCTAACGAGTGACTTAGGGGGCATTGTTTAAGGAATATAAAATAGGAAATTTTTATGGGAAGTGGTGTAATCAATACATTGGAAAAAGATATTTATAGTTTTTCAATAAATATTTACCTTATTTGGGTTCCTTAAACAATACCCTTAGGTGACGTTTGGTTCCTAGAATGTTGTATTATCAGAAAAACTACATTCCCGATAATCATTCCGGGGAATCTAATCATTCTCAGGAATGTTTCTTTTTCACATCCACACTTAAGAATGGAGTTTTCCACTCTCATTCACTAATTTATTCTTGAACACTTTTATATCTGAGAATAGTTTTTTTAAAACATTTACTAAACACCACAAACTTTTATTCACATGCTTACATTCCTAGAAATATTAAAATAAAACTTATATCCAACTCTACCTCAGGACACTCGTTAGCAAGACCAAAAATTAAACTCTATTATTGTATGAGTGGAGAAACACGATGCTATTATTATTATTATTTTTTTATTTTTTTTTATTTTTATTTTTTTTTACAATATGTTTTTTCTTCTTCTTTTTGTTTTGGAGGTTATTGGTAAGTGGACGAGTTATAGCGATTCGCAAGTCAGCTTCTCTACTTCTTTAATTAGAAACAACAACCATTTATCCATTCTATCTCTTTCATGTAATGTCCCTTTCATTTTTTTTTTTTAGTGCATTGGAAGATAAGCAATATCAAGTTGCACATAGAACATCTCATAACAAGACAAATATCATATTTTACATACATGATCATACATCTAATAATTAAAAATAATAAAAACAGTGCAACCTTTCAACATTATATAGCATGAGTTTATAATTTATTTTGTGGGAAATGTTTATGCCTTTTTCTATATGGTATATCAGTGAATTATTTAGTATACTATATACTAATGGAAATGAGAGCAAGAGAAAGACAATAGTATATACTGCAACAACAGAAAGCACCATTTTCTATTGAAATAAATGCATATTAAATTCATTTCAAATAGAATAATTTGTTAACTTTTTTCTAAGGTATAATTTTATAATTAAATTAGTTCTCACAAAATGCTAGGATTGTATAATTCCATATATATATATATATATATATCTTTTTTTTTTTCAAAGGACTTTTTTCGTTTTTGATCATGCTTATGAGTCTCAACGGGATCAAGTTACTGTATCGTAACTTTCACATGAAATAAGCCCACAAAGTAAAAAAGAGCATGATTTAAGTAAGAGTATGATTTTTTTGTTTTTTTAGAAAAGTGAAGTATACATTCAACTAAAAAAAAAATAAGCATTTGAGTAAAAAAGAGCAGGGGCAGAGCGAAAATAGATCCCATACAGTTTAAATTTTGTATAGGATAAATATATTAATATAAAAATGGATGTATAAAATCCTAACTATAGACTATAGTAAACACTTGAATGCGTAAAATTTGTAATTACAGAGAATCCGGTTCCGGGCTGAGCAAGATTTTCCTATCAAGATTTTCCTCAACGCACTTATGTCATTTTTCAAGGCCCTTTTGTGATGCACTCCATCGTTCTCATTGTTGGATTTGCTCTATAAAGTGGAATCACTGGTAATAGTATATTCATCGGTAACTTGTCAAACTGGTTAATAAAATTACTTAATATTAATTTATAAATTCATTTTATAATTTCTAAATAAGTAGCTGTAAAATATAATATTTTTTCAGAAGTCCCTGAAATAAAATTGAATATTTATCATTTATTCCCTCTTGATATGTTCCAAATCGTGTCACCTTCTTATTCTTTCCTTTCGTCGCCCTCCAGCCTCCAGCTTCACTGAGGAGGCTTCTCTTGGAATGTCTTTTCTCAAACTCCATTATCATGTACAAAGCAAAAACCTTCCCTCTCACAGATGGGATCTTTTGTCACTTAAGAACCCAAATCTGAGTGCTGCAGAGATGCAAGAACACCCCCGTGTGGGAAAGGATGGTGACGATAGGATAATTCAATCAGGTGTCAGTAGCAAACTCAAAATTTGTGTTCTGTCCAAAAATCTCACTTCCGAGAATATTGTACAGCCTTATGCATTTTATATAATATCAAATTCCAAGATTTGATTTTACGATGAAATTGAATTAGCACCGTTCCTGCAAACAAAATCAGCATGACAAATAGAATTAGCATGACAATTATTGAAAACCCAGTTCCTATTTTGACCCTCTCCTTCTACCTCCGCTGATATTCTATTATGGGTGTCAGTTTTTTTAACTGTAACGCCGTCGTCCATGACGAGACCATTGTACCCGCCACTCCCAGTTCGTCACGGCCACAGAGACTTCAAAGAGTATCTAAATGAGAATCTAGAAAACAACAAACATTGCCCCAGCGCGCTCACATGAGACTAAGTAGCGCATGAAGAAGTTGCAGTTATAGGAATGGAGGGAGCTATCCCAAAAATACCACTTTTTAAACACAAACTATCCATTTTACTTAATGTCTTAGGTTTGAAGTTTTAAGCTCTGTTTGCAACTTGATTTTTAGAGGGGAAGGGAAAAGAAGGAGAGGTTATGGAGGTGACACCCTTTTTTGGGAGTTGATAAAAAAATGAGGGGAAAGTTTTGAAGATTTTCATAAACCCTCCAAAAACTTTACTTAACCCATTTTCTAGGTTCCCCTAATATGGGGTATTTTGGAGGAAAACTAACCTGAATAACTGATTTGCCCTTGTACATTTTCAAATTTTACATGCTTTTTTCTACATTAATATTATTTATATATACTCTCCATTTCTTTCCCATCACATCATATATACTCTCAAACAAGGAGGGGAACAACGCTCTCCTTCTCCTTCCTTCCCTCCCTCCCCTTTCCTTCCCCTTTGATCCCCTCTCTTTCATTTCCTCTCTTAACCCGCAAAGAGAGTCTTAGAGAGAGAAGTAAAGGTTGAGAATGAGAGCCCACTAATGAAGGGGTGACTGATCATAAGAGGGGGTTGTGAAAGGGAGAAAGGGTGTTAAAGGGAAGAAATTAAATAAGTTGGGGGAGTCATGAGTGGATGTGTGAATAACAATTAAGAGAGTGGGAAAAAAGGTAAATGCCTTGTTGTAGCATCTAGTATTGGGCCGGGTGGAAACAACATACAAGTCAGCCCAATAATAACTTGTCAGTTGTCACACATCACAACATACTATCCCCAAACGCTCCTAAGCTTCATCATCATCCTCTGAAGTGAACTAACACTAAACCCTCTCTGAACCCTATCTCTCTATCTGAGAAAGATTCAAACACCAATGGCTCTCTCCAAAGCCATCTTCTTCACCCACTTAAGAACCGTAGCCACCCCTCACAAGCAACCCTCCTCCGTCTCCCTCCGCTTCCTCTCCTTCTCCTCCCCAGAAGAAGCCGCCGCAGAACGCCGTCGCCGCAAGCGCCAAATCCGCATCGAACCTCCTCTCTCCGCCCTCAACCGCACCCAAACCCAAAACCAACAACAAAAACAACCTCAAATCCCAATCCCCACCTTACTACCTCAACCCCAACAACCCCAAACTCCCCGAACACGTAACCGCCCTAACCGGTAACCGCCTCAACCTCCACAACCGAATCCTAACCCTAATCCGAGAAAACGACCTAGACGAAGCCGCGCTCTACACGCGTCACTCCATCTACTCCAACTGCCGCCCAACGATCTTCACCGTCAACGCCGTCCTCCACGGCCTCCTCCGCCAGTCCAAATACTCCGACCTCCTCTCCCTCCACCGCTTCATCACCCAAGCCGGCGTCGTCCCCAACATCATCACCCACAACCTCATCTTCCAAACCTACCTTGATTGCCGCAAGCCAGACACGGCATTGGAACATTACAAGCAGTTCCTCAACGACGCGCCCATGAACCCTTCTCCCACGACATACCGAATTTTGATCAAGGGTTTGGTCGATAACAATAAATTGGAACGTGCCTTGGAGATCAAGCAAGAGATGGATTCTAGAGGCTTTGCACCTGACCCTATTGTTTATCACTATTTGATGTTGGGTTGTGCTAGGAATTCCGATCCGGATCGTATTTTTAGCCTCTACGAGGATCTTAGGGGGCAAATCCGGAGGGGTTTTGGATGATGGGGTTGTGTTTGGGAGCTTGATGAAAGGGTATTTCTTGAAGGGGATGGAGAAGGAGGCTATGGAGTGTTATGAGGAAGCTGTTGGGGTTAATTCCAAGGTTAAGATGAGTGCCGTGGCTTATAATTCGGTGCTCGATGCACTGTGCAAGAATGGGAAGTTTGATGAGGCTTTGGAGTTGTTTGATAGGATGATGAGGGAGCACGCGCCGCCGAGGAGGTTAACGGTGAATTTGGGAAGCTTTAATGTGATGACTGATGGGTATTGTGCTCAAGGGAGGTTTAAGGAGGCAATTGAGGTTTTTAGGAAGATGGGTGAGTTTAGGTGCAGCCCCGATACATTGTCGTTTAATAACTTGATTGAGCAGTTGTGTAACAATGGGATGATTGTGGAAGCTGAGGAGGTTTATGGAGAAATGGAGGGGAAGGGGGTGAACCCTGATGAGGTCACTTATGGATTGTTGATGGATACTTGCTTCAAAGAGGATAGGCCTGATGATGCAGCTGGATATTTTAGGAAGATGGTGGAATCGGGGCTGAGGCCGAACTTGGCTGTTTACAATAGATTGGTTGATGGATTGGTTAAGGTTGGGAAGATCGACGAGGCGAAGGCGTTCTTTGAGCTAATGGTGAAGAAGCTCAAGATGGATGTTGCTAGCTATCAGTTCATGATGAAGGTGCTGAGTGAGGCAGGAAGGTTGGACGAGGTGCTTCAGATAGTCGATACGTTGTTGGATGACAATGGGGTTGATTTTGATGAGGAATTCCAAGAGTTTGTTAAGGTGGAGTTGAGGAAAGAAGGAAGGGAAGATGATTTGACCAAATTGATGGAGGAGAAGGAAAGGCTGAAAGCTGAAGCTAAGGCTAAGGAGGCTGAGGCAGCTGAAGCTGCTAAAAGAAGTGCAAGAGCTGCAGTAGCTTCTTTGCTTCCATCCAAGTTGTTTGGGAATAAGGAAACTGATTCAGAGTCTAAACCTGAGGGTGAATTTCAGGCTCTCAAAGAAGACGGGGCGGAGTCAGAGTTGGCAGAGAAAATAACTGAAGCTGAGGGTTCAGATGATGGAGGGGCTAAAAGTGAACAGGTAACAGCTTGAAGATGCTACTTCATGATGCTTGGATGAGGAAGTGTAATGTTTGTGTTTCTTTTGTCAAAATAGTTTTGAATTATGAACCTATGTTACGAACTTCTCTACATGTAATTAAATTGTTGGAAAGGATTATGCAATTTATGACACTCCCGTTTTACAGTTTCCTATTATTGTGGTATAGGTCTAAATTTTACTGAAACTTTCATTCCTCTTCCTCTATACTGGAGCCACAAGATCAGCCATTGGAGTTGTGACATGTTTTATGTCCAAAAATGAGTAGTGTTTAGACTTGCTTAAATTGCAAGTGAAGCAACATTGTCATTGGTGTAGACAAGTAAGAACAGGTTGGAGGAAAGATGAAGCAACATAAATAATTTATGTACACTGCGGTGGGCTGTGAACATTATGTTGCCTCAGAGAACAAAGCTATATAAACTTACATACACATCACTTTATATTTATACAGTTTTTATCACCTGTTTGCAATTGATTTTACCTCATTTTCCCCATTTTCCAACATATATCCTCTAGTTCTACCATCTTATTCTCATGTGAGGAGAAATGTAGCTTGTGTACCAAGCATTATCTGCTCAAAAGCGTACTAATGGTACTGCTACTACCAATAAGCCCTTTACTCTCCTCTCTCTTTCTCTCTCACACACAGGCACACGCACTTCCAAACGTCTTTTGTAACTTCTCGACATGCCAAATTACCAAAATGTCAAAGCAAATCTTACAATTAAGTCTATATTAGAAGTGACATGCATGATTACAAATGCAGCTATACGGTAACCAATGAATCATAGTTCTTTCGGAATTCTTGCTCCTTGAATTTTGAAGTAATGCAATTGAATTGATGGCAAATGAGGCAGCAAACTTTACAGAGTTCAGACCAAGATGAATGCCAGTTTCCAGTGTCAAATTCTGATCAAGCAAATTGAAAAAAAAAAAAAAAAAAAAAAAAACCTTGTTTATTGCACAGCTTTAGAAAACTGAAAATTTCAAAACCAACTTAGTGCCTTGACCTATTACAACATGCAGAAAGTTGGTGTAAATACAGCTCAGAAGTCAGAAGAGTGCCCCAAACACATGATAAAAATGCCCTTCAAATAACATGTCAGCTACAAAGATTCGGTATGCACACCCTAGCATCTGGATTTTGTTGTTCCTTCCATATTCTTCCCGTAACTCTGAGTTTCAGCTCCTTCCTATCCCCACCAGAGAAAAATAGGGCCATATTTCGTTGAATAATGAGACCATCATGGCTATCCCTGACTTTACGGTGGCTATCCCGAACACTCCGCGGTGTACCCTCCCAAATGAGTTTCCTGCCATTGGCACCAACCTCTAGACTATAGCTATAGTTCCGAGCCTCATTCTCATCACCCATGAAACGAAGGAATGCCATGTAAACAGGGGCCATGCCAAGCTGGAAAGCTTCAAAATGAAGGCAGAAGTATTGGCCAAAACAATGAAATACCTACCAAAGAAAATATAGGTTAACAAACAGAAGAATCAGAGGCAGTAAGCAGTATATAATGAGATAAAACTACATGTTGCAGCTAGATGGTGAATCAACAAAAAGATGTCTTTAACCATCATTCTTCATAAGGAAAATAAAATCAAATTGTTTTAGCTAATCTGATGGGACACAAATATGGTTCAGCCGAAACAGAAACACGGGAATGACAAAAAATACTTGTCACGAACATTTATAAGCATTTTGCCATAGCATCAATTCCCTCATATGCATAAGCAATTTTTTCAACAGCGAATATATGACAAAGGGAGTTTCTCTCTCCTCTCACCCCACTTTTGAGATTG
The DNA here is from genome assembly GCA_035048595.1 of Echinosophora koreensis. Classification (NCBI taxonomy): domain Eukaryota; kingdom Viridiplantae; phylum Streptophyta; class Magnoliopsida; order Fabales; family Fabaceae; genus Echinosophora; species Echinosophora koreensis. The sequence goes on from JAPCYP010000001.1 coordinate 14,974,524, forward strand.
TAAGTTAAAATAATGTGATGCACTTACTGTGAGCATCCAGGTTGCATTCTCTACTTCACGGGGATTTGACTTCACATAACGATGGTTGAATGTGCATCCTGTGTGCATGTCCACCTTATGATCGTCCCTCAAGTGTGAAACGAGGAAGGGTATATCCCCAACAACAGAACACTCTGATCCAGCATAAGGACAAGTATATGGTCCAAAATTGCAAACTGCCTCATGCTTAAGCTTGCTGTAGTATGGAAAAACTTCCGGACATCCAAGGGAGTAGTACTTGCAAGGTAACTCAAGTGATTCAGCCACCTTCTCCAGTGCCAGACACCTAATATCTCCAAGCTCTTGTCTACAAGTGGGACATCGGTTGTGCACCCTTGTTTTACATGTGGAACACAGTGTGTGACCATTGTGGCACTGCAAAGAAGCTAATTGTTACAATTTCTCCCTCCTTTTAGAAAATACTTTTTGCAGGTTCAATCATGACAAGATAAAGTATTGCACACCTCAAATAAAGAAATTAATACAAGAATTGCAGAATCAAAATTAGCTAGAGTTTGAAAGATGGGGAGAAATTTTGGCCTGTAGCACCACACACACACACACACAAATATTGAGCAGTAGAAAGATCAAGATATCTGAACATAAACCTCGGCAAATCTATTTGTAAGTTGTAACTAGTTCATATCACAATTCACAAGACAGGTTGTCTCCAACAAATTGAAAGATGTTCTCAGCTTTAGAGAATAGAGACCATAAGATGATGTCAATAAATCAAATGTCTTAGGTAACATTTCAATTTTAAAAGGCATGAAAAAGTTGTATTTGTTTAATTTCAAGGATCTTTTCAACTTAACTTAGGTTGTAGCTGAAGAAAGGTAGCTTTAAATGCACTTCTGTAAAGTGAACTGCGTATCACACAGATGCACACTTACAAACAAGCAACATTTATCATACATGAAATAAACAATATAATATTCATGTTTTGAAAAAAATGCTGAATCCTTTTTTTTATTATTATTCACTGGTTTTGTTCACTTTTAGGTAATGGCACACAAAATTGTGAAATGTATATTTATAATTACTAGCCCAATTTGAAGTAATCCAGTCAATATTTATAGGACTGCACCAAGTATCATTTGAAACGCTATCTATTACCTTGGTGTTGGATGCGATTACTGAACATATCCCAGAGCTTGTGCCACAATGCATGCTTTTTGGAGAAGATATAGCCCTAGTAGGAGAGTCGAGAGAGGAATAAATGGAATTTAGATGTGGAGACAAGCTTTGGAAGCACATAGCTCCTATTTGAGCAGGAGTAAGATAGAGTACATGAATGTAAGTTTAGCAGGAGTCACACCAATTCTAGCTTAGAGGTGAAAATTGGATACCATACTATACCAGAAATGTTAAAGTACCTTGTATCCGTCATACAAAACGACGGAAAATAGAGGGAGATGTAAACCATAGGATTCAAGCAGGGTGGATGGAATGGAGGAGCACTTCAAGTGTTATCCGTGATAGAAAAGTAATCGATCCATTTCTTATCCTTTCACGATGTTGTATGAGACTGAATGTTGGGCAATAAAAGCCAACAAGAGAATAAATTCAATGTAGCAGGGATAAGAATGTTGCATTGGATGAGTGCACACACTAGACAAAAAAGGATTAGGAATGTATGCATTAGAGAGAAAGCCAGGGTGACATCTGTTGTAGAAAATATGGTAGAAGATCAAATGGAGGGTAGCCCAATCGCTAGAGGTGGAGCGAGGCCAAGAAAAACTATAGGCGAAACCTTTAAGAAAGATTTAGATGTAAATGGTTTGTCTATAAACATGATTTGTGATAGGACAGTATGGCATCATTTGATTCATGTAGCCGATCCCACCTGGTGAGAAAATGCTTGGTTGTTGTTGTAGTTGTAGCAATTCTAATAGTATAAGTCATCTCATGCATTGTGAGGTTGTTCATCAATTATGGAATAAGTTGTCTGGTATTCCCGGGTCATGACTTGGATGCTTTTTTCTCAATAAGGTAAAAAGGTTTTGGAAGTCAAAATTGTAAAGACAAAGTTGTGCAGCCTTTACTGGTCTATGGTGTATTAGGCTTGAGTGCAGTGGCTAAATTTTCAACCAGAATTTGTTACCTGCAAATCTTTTTTTGTGATGGGCTTGCTTTTCTAGCCTCTGGGTTTCGGGGCATCTTAATTAGACATGGAAAGGGATTGGAGATCCCTTTTAAGCTGATGTTTTGCTATTTTTGCTGGTTTCCCTGTGTTTTAGATCCTGATTCTCCTCCCCATATTTCCTTTCTCCCTTAATAAATTATAATTTAATTTAAGAAAATATTTGGTGAATTGTTGATTAGGGATATGTAGTCCACACCTAGCTTGCTTAGCGCCTAAAGCTACGGGAACAAACATAGTCTACATGAAGATTTCTTCTGGGTCAGATTTATAACATGTTCTTTCAAGTTTACTAATTACTACAACCTCCAAGGTAAAAGTATAACACTATATCTTAATGTTCCATTTGTTCTGCTCATCCTAATGGACAATACAAACATAGGAAATCCATGAACACTTTTCATTTCCAACACTTAGATCTCATTATTTATGAAGTTGTTGAATAAAACTTCCACCATCAATGTAACATCCTACCTATCCTATGGAGTTTCTGATGAAATTTACATGCCTTAACTGGGTCTCATTCAGGTATAAATACGAAAAAAAATTGAATTACTCACTTTCAACATCATCAATAAATTTCGACCGAGAAAATGCATCTAGACACAACACTAGCATGGCATGTATTCTAAACATATTACAGTATAACAGGAATCCTGAAACCCTGAAACATACCCAACCTGCCTGAAGCATTTATAACAGGATATATGTATTAAACAAAGATTTGCCACAGTTTTTTGGCACTTGCTCCCATGAGAAACAAGCGAACATGCTACAGAAATCAGAACTCCCTCGTTAACTAACACGTAAAAACCCAAATACATGACACAATGCTTGAAACAGAATATGTAAATAATCCTAAAATGAACCTCAATCAAGAACTGGAAACTCTGAGTACTAAAACAAACAATCAATTTGCAAATAGTAAGCAGAAAGGAAGTGTTAAACTGCACCAAGAAGCTTTCCCTTGCCAAATACATAAAAGAAAGGTGAGATCAAAATTTGATAACAAAGTAAATTCCTTGATTTGACACCTTACTACCATCAATTGCAAGTATTGTCATAATTCCACAATGATCATTGAAGAGTAATCAATTCCAGCCAAAACCACACAAACAAAGTGACTTATAACGATTTACCCATGCAATGAAAATCCAAACTCCAAAATCAAATCTAAGTGTCCTCATCCCACAACCCTTAGGCCAAGAGAAAGCCTACAAAACTCAAAATCTGCTTAAACAAATCCATTCAATCCTTTCCCCAAGCCATCAAATTTATCAAAATGAATTAGATTATATGACATAAGGTAAATAAGATGCAAAATTACTACCCAAAAAAGAGATTAATATTGGTTAAAAAAACAAAAACTGACCTGATGAATTGGAGGGTACATTGAATTGGTACATACAGGGCATTCCAGCAATTCATGGACGCTGGTTGCAGGAGCAATGGCCTTGGGAACCATATTGTGATTGTTGTTGGTGCCTCCATGGCGAGGATCTGTGGAAGAATACTCAGAGTGATGGTGGAGGTGGATCTCATCCTCATCCATGCCATCCAATGAAGACACACACTCAATGCTATCCAAGTCCATCAAATCACCAAAACCTTCCACCAGTGAAGGAAAAATGAAAAATTGAGAAACACCCAGTTATCAAAATCGAAAGTTTCGCCAAATTGATTATCTGGGTATTCCCCTTTTTCAATTTTTTTTATCCCTTCAATTCTCTTTTTTTGCTTTCTCCTTTTTTTTTTCTTTCTTTTTTCCTTTGCTTTCCCGGAAAATTTTACCAGGAAAAGGAAGAGAATGGGAGAAGGAAGATGCAGATGGACATCGACGATGAATGGGTGGATTCCGACAAGCCAAACTCCGTTGTAATCTTCGTTGTTTCTCTCTCTTTCTCTCTCTACCGAGGTTGTTTCATATGGTGAAGAGAGAGAGGGGAGGACGACCCTTAAAATTTCAGAAATGGATCGATCCAAAGGTAACTAAATTTCATCTAATTTGAATTTCTTTGCCAAAAAAATCGTATAATTTTTGTAATTTGTTTTTAAAGTTAAACAAAAACTCATAATTACAGTTTTTTTTTTTTTTTTTAAATGTAACGACCCGCGTACAGTTCAGTACACGTTATCAATTTCAACTAGAATAATGATATTTGGATACAAAACGGTGTCCAACACCGTATAAAAATATTTTTTCACATTGTGTATATTTCATCATTTTCAAGACACTCATAAGTTCTATGATATCTATACAAGATGGTGTCTAAATTATGTGTATAACAAGGCGTGTATATGACACTAGGTGAAACAGATTTATTTAGCTTAATTCAAATTTGATATGATATTTTGATCCGCTGCTTTCTTAAATTCAAAGGATTATGACTTCTTAATGACATAGGCTCGATTTAGACCAACCCAGTTTATTCACGAGTAAATACCTAATTTGATCCCTGAAACTGTGAAGTAGTATCAATTTGGTCCTTGAAATTATCGAAATTTCAAAAGCGTCCCTGAATAATAAGTTAATATCAATTTTGTCCCTTATTTTACTCACTTAATATCAATTAAGTCCCTGACACTGCTAACTTAAAATCAACTTAGTCCATATGATTTTCAACGGAGGGACTAAGTTGATTATCGTTTTACAATTTCAGGAACTAATTTAGAATTTCAATAATTTCATGGACCAAATTGATATTATTTCACAATTTCAGGGATCAAATTGGGTGTTTACTCATTTATACACATTTGTGTTTTAAGCACTTTTTTGGATTCTTCATGGATTCCCATTGAACATGAGTTTCAGAAGTTACTTAGTATGTGTTTGATTCCACTTTTGGAGATACTAGAAGTGTTTCTACATCCGTCAAATGTGATTCTGGTATAAAAAGATGTGTTTGATTACATGTTTGGGGAATTAATTTTGTATGCAGGATTGATTCTATTAAAAGCAGCTTGGAGTAACTTCTGCTTTTAGATTGAAAATTTACATTAAGTTTTACATCAAATTTGCTTTCAAAATTAAAATATTCAAACATAAATCACTTTACTTCAAATTCGATTGTATTAAAATCAATTCTATAAAATCAATTTCATCCAAGATCATGCTTACCAATCGCTCATCCAAACATATACTTAGCTTTTGAGCTTCAAAAGCGATTATGACCCATTTCTACGGCACTTTCAAACATGTTGTAATATTATTTGATTTGGGAACACAAGAGTTATTGGTCTTCTCACGAAAGTTTACACAATGGATAGCAAAATTATAAAAGTAGAAAAATATCTTTTCACCAAAGTTAACATTATAGTTCACCAAAAAAAAAAAGTTAACATTATGTATAAATAAATTATAAAAGTAAAAAAAATAAGAAATTTAAAATAAGATTTATTTTACAATATATATTTCAAAAAAATTAATATCAATACAATATATTATATTATACAAAAGTTGTTACTATTATTTATGATAAAATCCTTTGGTTCTTTATATTATTCTTTAGGTTTAAATTTCGTCCTAATGGATGTTTCGTTTTGGTCATCTAAGTTTCTGATGTTAACCCTTGATGTTAAATCCATTATAACGGTTTCAGATTTTCATCATCAGGGATGACAATAAGTATTGAATCCAATGGGTACCCGCAATGAAATGAGGAATTTTTTTATAGTCAAATGTTAGTATTTTATTAGTGGGTGGGGTTTGAACCCTCAACCTCTTTATCACTCTACTCCTTAACTCCCTCATCCCAACCACTAAGCCAACCTTTTAACCCCTCGATGAAATGGGTATTGGTATTGGACCAGAAGAAGGGTTCATCTCAAAAGGGTTCTACTATTGCCACGTCACCAACCCCTTATCAAAATCACACGTTGGCAATGGCGAAGTCTTCAAGGTTCTGTGTTGGTGGTGGTGGTGAAATGAGGTACCCTCAGATGCACAATAACTCTGGGCATTAGCATAAACCGTAGCAAAATTTGGTGAGTGAATGAGTTGTTAGCACTAGAGAAATGGTAGAGAAGAGAAGAGGAAGAAGAACAATGGAAGAAGGGAGAGATAAGAGGAAGAAGAGGAGTGGTGTTCTTTGGTGAGATTCCAACAAAATTTTGGCAACTAACAAACCATTATAACAAATTTAACATCGAGGAATAATGTTTACTAATATTAGAAACTAAGAAGTGCAAAATGAAATGTTCATTACCTGAACGAAGTTGAAACATATAAATAAGATAGATAACAAAAAGGATATTTTAGCCTATTATTTATAACTAATAAAAAACAAATTTTAAAAATTTGTAGGTCGGGTTGGTATTGAAAAAATAATATATTAAGAGGTTACTCAACTGAAAATTTTATTAAATCGAAGTTCTTAAATCCTAACTCACGATTAACTTTTAAGATGTGACGGATTAGTAGCGTAGGAGGGGTCTTGAACATCGTTAATTTCAGTTGAGTTACATATACCCAACAATTTTATTTTTTTATGAACAAAAGGGGCTAGGCCCCAAAAAGCAGAAAACTAAAAACCTCCCGGAAAACAAATACACGAGGCATCAACCCTTAAAGCATTAGCAACAATACTAGGAGGAAAATCAAAGATCCTCAACTCACAATGAATAGAAAGACCTAGCTTAGCCAAAGCATCCGTGACTTGATTAGCTTCACACAGAACATGCTGCCAAACAATAATCCTTAAATCATCTGCCACATTACGAATGGCATTGACTAAGGAGAAGCATGCATGAGTTCTACAGCAACCAGAAGAAATCAAACCCAAGGCCACCTTCGAATCTGAGTAAACCCTTATACGACGAAAGCCCCTCCTCCAAGCAATCCTCAACCCATGCAGCCCCACAACTCTTGCTGCAAGAATAGAACAAGATCCCAAGTTGGCATTAAAACCAAAGACAAAGTTCCCCATCTCATCTCTCACCACTCCACCACAATGGTTAGTTGTGATTCCAGACAAACATTTTGTGCAACTTTAGGTATTTGAATCTTGAGTCTCTACTTTTAAAAATTTTATATGAATGTTATATGAATAATTGGTGAAAGTCAACAAAACTGAATTACACGTGATTAACATTTAAACACGGGATAGAGATCGTCAGTCCCATTTTGGTGTATCATATCATGTCCCCACCAATCAAATGTTTCCATGTATTCTATCGTTTTAATATTACATAAAATTTTAACATATGTGCCAACATTTGATTAGTGGAGATAGAGTATAATACACAAAAATGGGACAGGTGATCTCTATCCTTAAACATGATGGTCTCTACCCCTTTATAGTCTCTATCACCGGAAATAAAAACTTAATTGATATTTGAAACTTTGTTTTTGTTTTTGTTTTTTTGTTTTATCTAGAAGCAAAGATCATAGTGTGGTGATCTACTAGATTCTAGTGCATTCTTCCTTGATAACCTGCGCAAGTAATTACGATTTGAAATAAGAAGTCTACTAGTTACTTAAAAGTGTCACCAATTCACTCATAAGTATGACAGCACAAAAGTTTCGGTATAGAATATAACCCATATTCACTCATAAGTGTGATTTTAAAATGAGTTTATCTTATATGCACCATCAACGTAAAATATTTCATACGTCAATTAATCACAAATCATGATATAAATAACTTTTAAGTTAACATAAGAGTCAATTATTTTTAATGATATGATTATAAATAATTGATGATATTAAAAATCTTTATATTGATAGTGCATATCAATTAAATCCTTGTAAAATAAGGTTATGAAACGAAACAAAACAAAAATGTTATTGTTACACCTAAAACCTAATTAAAGATGTTTTGAAATTCATTTACAGTTACAGGATAATTAACAATAGAGCTAGTTTTGTTAATAAAATTGAAGTGTAAGAAATCGTCCAAGGCATCTTAATATGGAGGAGCCAGACGGGATATCTTATTCGCGTAGATGCAAGGCCGTAATCCCTGCATAGAAATTGACATAACGAAAATGAAGTGTGTATAGTTTTTTTTTTTTTTTTTTTTTCTATCATGGCTCCTATGTCTTCACACCCAACTTTTATGTCCTTTCTAGCATTGAGTATTAAAATAATCAGAGAGAGGGACTTTGGCACTAATGATGAAGGTTACTGGTTTTGGTTTGGAGATCAGGTACGCGATTGGCTTTGGTATTATATTTGATAATTGATTGATATTGGCAATAGCAAATAGCAAATAGCAATATTAGAAAATAAGACTCACTAGGGTGTTGCCGCCATTGTGATGGAAACAGTCACAGCATCGCCAATTTATTATTATTACAATAAAAAAATAGTCGCATTTCTTTTTTGCAGAAAATGATACTACATTATTTGACCATCAAAATATAACCCTAAATAACACCTCGCCTGTATCTATAAAATTTAATTGGTATCCATTAAAGCTAATCCTCAAGTCTTTGATAATATTGTTACATGTATTGAATCTGTGCTTATTAATGAAATGAATTAGATTTCTTGTGTCAAAAAAAAAAATCCATTGATAGTGTAAAAAAAAATTTACATTATCAACCATTCATAACTTGTTACATCAATTAAAATGTTTGACTTTTATCGTAACTATTTTAAAAATCATTCATACCATACCATGACTTCTGATTGGTTGATACTATAAAAAAAAAATTACACTGATAATATATAACAATTAAACTCATCTATATATTATATTTATATTTATTCTTCTTTTCTTTTTTTAGTTTTCTAAGGTATCGCACAATTGCAGAGAATATACTGCATTTATTCTAGTATAACATATCATATGATACTCAACTTTACTGTAGCAGTAAAGTGAGGTCTCGGCTTTATTTTAGTTTTTGCTTATCTTTCTTATTTTTTTCAGACCATGAAAAAAAAAAAAAGAGGACATGTCATCTCTGTCATAATAAATCCCTCCTTTGAGTGTTGGATTCGGTAAGTTAACATTACCATCAATTCATTGCTTTTCTCTCTCTCATTTCAACCAGATAGCATACCATCAACCAGCAAAATTAATGGAGGAAAAAAAAAATCGCCATACACAAAAATCAGATGAAGAAATGGAATACAGAACCAAGAACCAAAATACAAAATCATTATTTTTCTAACAAAAATAAAAAATATGACAAACAAAAGGCAAAATACATTAAAACCAAAACTTTAAATCTAAAAAATGAAAAATATATAGATCTGATATTGCATGTCGCTGGAACCGCCGCAGTAGTTGTATCTTCGCCTGGCCAGAGCTCCGTTCGCATAGACGCACCGCTCCGCTTGCATGGACGCACCTCCAACGGCTGATCTGAGTTCCGCTAGCTTGCTAATCGAGAGGGAAAAAGAGAGAGGCGATCTGGATGGAGGGGAGATGAGGGAGACTAGTCTAAGATGGAGGAAGGGAGATTGAGAGGGAGGGGGACGTGTCTTAAATGAAGGAGGGGAAAAATGTTGATGATTATGGCTGAGAGGGAGGGAGACGAGGAGATCTGATGAAGTGTAGAAGGGGGTGGTTTTTTCAGGCTCAGAGTGAGATGAGGGAGAAAGAGTTTTTTCATTGAATGACAAATAGAAAAATGAGCAAGACGGGAGTGAAGGGGCGGATGCTTCTAGAGAAAACATGGGAAATAGAGCCTTTTTTTAAATGAAATGTTTAATGTTAATAAAATTTTCTAGACAAAACAACCAAATTGAGATCAACACAATATAAATGAGTTAATGCTGAATATAGAAAATAGAGTAATTTTGTGGGGGGAAAAAATTTAGAGGAGGAGGACGGTCCAATGAGAAAAGGAATGAAAAAAATTTAATCATCGAGTAATTAAGAATATAATCTTATTCAAAAACTAAGCACATTTGAAAACAATTACTTTTTTGAGTAAGCATTTAAGCAGGTATATGGAGAGCTTATAAACATAACTTAAGACCTTATAAACACTTTCTAACTTATTTCAATAAGCTTGTCAATCTCTCACACTTATTAAACACACGTGTCCAAAAACTATCCCTTCCGGTGCATATCTACAAGCTCAAATCCCTGATATTTAAAACTCTCCACCACTTAAGTCGAGCTTACTTATCACCATACCCGACTTTTTGGTGATCTCTATCATGTTGTATTGAAACCATCGGCTATTACTATATACTCAATAGGTTACATTGAATGCAATAGGCCAAAATCTGGAGCAAAATAAATCATGTAAGTGCTATACATTTTTGGCTCCATCAATGCTGCCCAAAACTTACATATATGAATCAGGTACTGTACACTTTAAGAGGTATGGAGCATTGAGTTTACCTCACTGTGATTGTGTTAACGAAACTATTCAAAGGGGTAGTGACCGTTGAAACTACTTGATAGCACATTTGACTTCAGTCAAACCATGAGGCAATCTGAATCTAAACCCTTCATATTATTGAATAAATGTATCAACTTATTATGTACAACATGACTACAATAAATACCAGAAACGGATTACATGCTGGCAACAATGGACGGAAGTTCTGTCTCTGCTTCATGTTCTCCTCCCGATCCCTCCGTGGTCTACGTGCAGAAACAAGCATGATTAGGAATTATTTTTATAAAAGAGGAGAAAATTATGTCATCCCAATTGATACATACCTCTGAATCACGTTTTGGCTCCGAAAGATAACGATCCAACGCACCCTTACCATAAAGGATTTTGGCCCCTCGACTGCTCCCCTCGCCTCCAACAGCCTCTTCATCAACAACAACAGCATCTATAATATCATCGCCTGTTCGGATATCAGGAATCTGCATAAAAAGATAAACAAACTAAGCTACATAATCTATACAGATCATGATGCTGTACAATCCAATAACGAGGCTGCAATAGTATGTAGCTCATCATGGCACCCTTTTTGTAACCACAAATACAGAAGGGAAAAGGAGAAAAGAGAGAAGTGTTCTGTTTTTTTGGGTCGGTGGCAGGGGTGGGTGGGGGTGTTATAGATTGAATTCTGAAACAATCAAGTGATCAGGTTTTTATGACATCAATTGATTCTGACCATTGACCAGAGACTTTAGGATGGCTATCACGAGCTGACCCTACGAACATTAGATACTAATTAATAAAATAAATGGTTGCTGTACTTAATGCACAACTTCACATATTGGCTACAGGGGTGAATCTAATGAAGAGCCTATCCTAAATGGACCACTGTCACACCCCACCTATAAAATCATGGTTAGCAGGTATGTATTTAAAGTTTCGAAAGCCCTCTAATTCTCTAACAATAAACAACAAAAAAGCCGTTTCCCACTAAGTGGGATTGGCTACATGGATCAAATTGCCATTGTGTTCTACCATAAACCATGTCTTCAAAAATGTCATTTACATCTAAGTCCTTTTTAATGGTTTTGCTTATAGTTTTTCTTGGTCTCCCTCTACATCTAACCATGAGCTATCCTCCACCTGATCTAATCTTACTGGGGCTTCTAGTGGGCTTCTCCTCACATGGCCAAACCACCTAAGAGAAGATCCTACCATCTTTTCCACAATAGGTACTATCCCTACTTTCTCTCTAATGTATTCTTTCCTAATCCTATCTTGTCTTATATGTTTACAAGTCCAACGCATCTTTACTGAGCTTATGCTCTTGTTGGCTTTTTACGACCCATCATTTAGTACTATATAGCATCGTTGGTCTTATAACTGTGAGGTAAATTTCTCCTTTAAGCTCGAGAGACACTTTACCCTCTTCATATTTGATGCATTTCCCTTGATCCAAGTCTCTTGTCTTCCTTTCTCTACATTCAGCAAGCCTATAAATATTCTTTTGCCCATATTTGGTTCCTAAAGAGTGGTAAAACCTGTCAAAAGCTTTAACATTCGCCTTGCACACTGCCTTCTCAGTATCTTTCCTAGCTACCTTATATTTTTATCAATTCTTATCATTTTGACACAAGTGCCGAGCTTTATATCACTCCCTTTAAACCTTAACCTTCTCTTGCACACTTGTGTCCCACCACTAAGATTCTTTATCCTGAGGTCCCAAAGCCTCTTGGTTCACTACATGTCTCTTTTGCTACCTTCTTAACCGATTTAGCCATATCGTCCCACATATCTTTAACAACCCTTCTGCCTCCCAAATTGAGAGCAAGAAACCTAACTTTCGTACACGATGAGATGCTTTACAACTTACTAAAACAAGTGTTAGCTATTGAATAATCGAAAACTACCAAAAAATCTAGAATATTCATCTGCATTAGCTTGTCGTAGACTATACCTCACATGCAAACCCCCATACCTCCAAGATTCCCCGTAGATTTGCTCCCCACATGGCTATTTAGATCTCCTCCTATAAAAATCTCCTCTTCTAACAGTATTCCTTGAACTAAACCTTCAAAATCCTCCCAAAATTTTATCTTATGTGGCCTATCTAACCCTACTTAGAGTGCATATGCACTGATAACATTAAAACTATCTTGTTCCACTACAAACTTTTCTGGCATTATCCTATTTCCAAGCCTACTCACATCCACAGTATTATTCTTCCAATTCTTATCTATTATTATGCCTGACCCATTTCTAGACTTTTACCTTGCCAGTGTACCCAAGCTTAAACGACAAAGTGTTCAATTCTTCTCCAACCCACTTAGCTTCTTGTATAAGGGCGACCCAATGCACGAGGCTCCCATCTGGTGGGGGGGAGGGAGGGTAGAAGTATGCAGTCTTACCCTCGCAACAGAAAACAGAGAGGTTGTTTCCAGGATTAGAACCCATGACCTCCAGGTCATAAGGCAACAACCTTAGCGTCGCGCCAAGGCGCCTCTACCCACTTAGCTTCTTGTAAGCACATAAAATAAATCCTCCTCCTAACCATGGTGTCAACTATTTCCATAGATTTACCTCCAAGTGTACCAATATCCCCAAGTTCAAAAATGATCCTAACCTCGAGCACTAGCTTCTTTACCCATCCTCGTTCACTTGTAGGAATCCTTGCTTAATTTCAATACACCCATGCATCCATGCAGCAACTCCTACAAAGTTGACATTGTACACAGTCATACAGACCGCACATTGCTTACGGGCAACATGACCTAGCATTAACACAATCACATCACGTATCCATATCATAAAGATTCAACAAAGTTTTTGTTGGCTATTGACTGCCTCACATAGCCATCCTCTTTTATCTGGGATTTGAACCATCTATGTAAAGATTTGCAACAAAACAGAGCCTAGGCAAAGTTTCTCTGTATTCTCTAAATAAAGATAAAATCAAGGTTGACACGACATGGGTGCATGTCATTAAGTTCTCTGTATCCAGTGCTTAAAAGTTGTCTAGTGTCACTAAGTTGTATTGTCTTTAATGTTATACACCCTCGTTGATCCTATAGGCAACACCTGCACTCCATGTCATACACTAGAAACAAATAATTCATCTGAAGAAAAAAACATACCTCATACATAGCATCTACCAATACACTCTCCAATATTGAACGTAAGCCCCGAGCACCGGTATTTTTAGATATTGCTTTCTTGGCAATTGATCTCAGAGCGTTTTCCGTAAGATGCAGCTTTACCTGAGAAACAAAGTACATGTTAATTTGTTGTCAAAACAGTCATTTCCAGCTCAAGAAAGCCTATAACCAAGTACTCTAAATTTAAATGAGAAATCAATCCCCCATTCCTTAAACCTATGATGAACAAGCAAGAAATAAGTTTGTTATGAGTAGGAAGATTCAGAGACCTAATGTCTTAAGGTTTTGGGTCAAGATGTTGTGTCGGACCCACTATTGTAGCTTCTCGCACTTAAACCATTGAAGAGAAGACATGTTATTTGTAAAATATAGAAGGGGATATGAGGAGGTTCGTAAAAACTTACTCCATTCATTTGGAACATCTTCTTGTATTGCTTCCCTAGAGCATTCTTTGGCTCTGTGAGGACCTATTTGAACATATTAAGAATAGCAAAGATAAGTTAAAGCATTGATAACATTAGGTGGCACCAAAAGTGACTTGCAAAGTTTAAAAACAAAGAACACTTGAAGTTATAATTTAAGTCAACAACACAATTTAACTAACTGAAGAAGAGAAAGAATAAATTCATAACCATGCCAGCCCACTCAAAACTTTTACTCATAAGAATGCAGTCATTCTGACTTTCTCAGATTTCTCAGTTGTAATCAATCAACACATACTTATTCCACTACATCATTCAGTTGTGAACACAACCAAATGAGAAAAGCACAATAGGTACAATTTTTTGAGTGACTAAGTTGAATGGTTACTTGAATATAGCCTACCTGAATGAGTTGATTTTCAGTTAAAGCTGACAAACTGACAAGGATAGGAAACCGCCCAACAAATTCAGGTATTAAACCATATGCGATAAGATCACTACTCTCAACCTGTAAAAAAATAATAATCTTCAATCTTGTAATTATCCAACTTTAATCTAGTTGGTACATAAAAGCCAGTATCCTTGCAAGATAGTAACTTACAGTTCCTAATAATGATGATGTAACAGCAGCATCTGTGACCCCACCTGTCCTCATGTTTGAACGTACAGGTGCCCCAAATCCAATAGAAGAATCTTGACGCCTGAAAGGGAACCAAATGAGTTACTAGTTAAAGAAACACTGCAGACTCCATATTATTAATATCACTATTATACAATCTTCAGGATTTGTGCAACCTTTCTGAGATTGTTTTCTCTAAGTCAACAAAGGCTCCTCCACAAATGAAAAGTATATTCTTTGTGTCAATCTGTGAAGAGACGCAGGCACAATAGTTATAAATCAATTGGAAAATGCAGACGGCTCTTTGCAATATAGAAGGAAACCCGACTGCAAATATACATAAACATATAACAAGCTGGGGAAAAAATGTAAAAAGAACAAGAAAGATCAATCAAGTTTTTCATAACTGATTGCACAGATGTACCGGTGCCATAAACATATCTGATAGTCCCTACAAGTATATAAACACCTGAAATTGTAAGACACTAAGACACAAAAGATTAATGTACACACATACCTGAATATTGTCACCTCTAGGATGCTTTCGAGCTCCCTTCTCAGGGACATTGACAACCTATTGGAAAGAATACCACAGATCAATTACTATGAATTGCTAAAAGAACATAAATGAAAAAATAACCAGGCACTCTAGTTGCTGTTCCAACATCATGTTAGCACTTCCAGAAAACTATGAATTTACTTGCTTTAAGTGTTGGTCACACTATGAAAAGAACTAACCGTCCCCTCGAGCATCTTCAATAATGCCTGCTGAACGCCTTCACCTGAGACATCTCTACTGATATTAAGGCTCTCGGCCTGAAATGTAAATAGATGTGAAAAACAGTGGCAAAAAAGTTGTTTTGGAATTTGAAGGAAGAGGAGGAAAAAACATAACAAGGGAGAACCTTTTTAGTAATTTTGTCAACTTCATCAATGTAAACAATGCCTTGCTGTGCAGCTGCCACATTATAATCTGCAACCTGAAAATAAATTCAGCCAGTGTTGATTCAGAATACAGTTTGTGATACAATGTTTAGTAATGTATGTTACTTTCATCAAACTGCAGCTAGTCCCACGACTTAATGGAAGAAGCATCAATAGTTGTAAACGATTAATAGGCAGTGGAGAAAACAATATTTCAGTTAAAAACTGAAGGGAGTTAATAGAAGAAAACAATTTCCAAATTCCAATAATAAAGAAAATTTTGCAACAGTATGCACAAGTACAAGACAGCACTCTATTCTATGTTAAAATCATAAAAATATAAGCACTGAAATCCTATTCTCTTTCCAAGGTTGAATCACACATTAAACCCTTTAAACCCGGTTCATGTTCCACATATAAGTAGATCTGAAACCCACTTTTCAGGGACAAGGATTTAAAACATTAAAAAGCAAAAAAACTATTATTCTAATTCTCTTTATAAATTTACATTTTTTGTTCAAATGCCAAAAATCATCCATCAAAATTGGACAGAATCATTTGTCATGTTCTAGCTGTTCGAAGAATCCCAAAATTACTATGGTGTTTGAAAAAATAATAGTAGCCACTTGTCAGACTATTTACCACTAGGAGCTTGTATAATATGGACTCCACATCTTCTCCAACGTAACCTGCCTGTACAAAGGTGGTTTTGGGATTAGACCTATAACATAAACATGTAGCTTCCAAGAACAAAAATTAAGATGAAAAAAACAAAAGATATAAATGCATGTTTTCTAATCACAGGAGAAAAGGAAAGGATATGATTCCCAAAGTACCTTCAGGGTTTTTTGGAATTTGATAAGAGGAAATGTTTTTGATATATAACTCTCAATTCCTTGTGTTAAGAATTTGCATAAATTGTCTGTACTTTTTGAGTACACAAGAGTTTAGGATGGCATCAAAATGTGCATTTTCTCTTTTGCTGAAAATTTACAACCTTTCGGACCCTCTACTCAATACTTGAAGGGGGAGGAAATGATATCAAACCCATAAGAAGCTTTACACATCTTTCAAAAGAAAAAACCTCCAAACATAAACAAAAAATTATTTCCTCTCCCCACTCTCCTCATTTTCTTTTTCTTTTCTTTTCTTTTTTTTGAGAGATGGTAAATCAGTAAACAGGAATAAAGCCACTGACTTGCCTGAGTGAGTGTAGTTGCATCTGCCATAACAAAGGGAACATTTACAAATCGAGCTAAGGTTTTGGCAAGTAACGTCTTCCCTGTCCTTGAAATGAAACCATCGCATCAAGGAAAAACAAGTTAGACTAGTAACAAGGCATTAATGAATTTTAAAGCAATGAAGATGGAAAAAGCAAAGGTCCTAAACTTGGATGCCTTCTCTGCTATGAAGCACCGACACCGACAATGACACTGACACGGACACTGCTCATGTTCAAAATATAGGACACCGACACCGCTATATATATATATATATATATATAATTAGGGGAAAAAAAAAGAATTCTTATAAAAAAGTAAAAAGCTATAGGTGGAGACAATGGAAACGTTTCATCATTCTGCTGCTCCTATAACAAATATAAAAACTAATATAAAAAGTTAAAAACTAATATTAAAATAATATAAAAAACTGGTGGAGAAATCAGAGAAAAGTAGAAAAAGAGGTGGATAGAGTGAAACGTGTTATCATCAGAAATCAGTAACGTCTGTAACAACATAAAAACCAGAAACGTGTAGCGAGACGGCGACAAAACGTGCAGAGAAGCAATAAAAACCAGAGTACTGCAGAGAAGCAATAAAACGTGTTCATCATCATAAGGCATAAACGTGTAGTCGTGTACTGCAGAGAACCATACCTGATATGCGAGACGGCGAGAGTCGACAGCAACGAACGGAAACAAGATACGAGAGAAAGGGAGACGTCGACGACAGAGCGAGAAGATGAGTGGACTTTACGGAGAAGTATCCTTTAAACAATTAAACTTTAAATATATTTTTTTTTTAATTTAAAGTAGGCCTTTGGGCCGTGTCCGTGCAGTGTCCTGCCCGTGTCTCACTGGTGTTTCAGCCGTGTCAACAGTTTTTTGTTTTGTTTTTTGAACTGGACACCTCCAACCCGTGTCTGACACGCATCGTACGGGTGTTGTACGGGTGTCAGTGTCCGACACGTGTCACACACGGACACACCTTCTTCATGCCGCGTCGGTGCTTCACAAGTCTCTGTTTATTTAATTAAACAGATTTCCCAGTAGAATTTGTAACCATAAGCCTTGTCACAACGGTTGAAGTTGTTGCCATATGACGGGAAGGTCACATGTTTGAGTCGTGGAATCGGCCTCTTGCAAATGCAAGGTAAAGTTGCCTGCTATAGACGCACATAGTATGACCCTTCCCTGGACTGGACCCTATGCATAGAGGCAGAGGGAGCTTTATAGCACCAGGTTGTCCTTTTTCTTTTAAGGCTCAATGCAAAATTTTAATCTATCAGTGCAACTAAATATAGTCTATCTAGGTCATAAAGATTTGACAAAGCTCTAGTTGGCTATCGATTGCCAAACAAGACCCTCATCTTTTATCCAGGCTTGGGACCTAGGTAGAGTTTAGACACCTGTTGAGAAAAAAAAATAGTAAAATCTCGCCTAAAGTGAATTTGGAAGTGTGAGAAGACCACCGAAAGATTCCCGGTAAGAATTGATAAGATGAAGGACAGCCCAGTAGTTATAACCAGAGCGAGACCAAGGAAAACTCTAAGTGAAACAATAAAAAAGGAACACAATGGCATCGTTTCATCTATATAGCCGACCTCACCTCGTGGAAAAAGGCTTTTGTTGTTGTTATATTAGTGCAAGTGTGCAACTAAATGAAACTAGATTGCCGAAGGTCGTCTAACTCACTTGAACAATTTGTGATTCCAAGAACAGAAGCATGATACATTAAAATCCTATAACACCATGAAAAATCATAACACAGAACTACAAACATATAAACACACGAAGAGAAGGAAAATGCAAAAACCAGTTTACCTGATCCTGTTGGCCCCATTAGAAGGATATTGCTTTTCTCAAGCTCAACTCTATCATCATCAACAGCATCAAATTTCTCATTACTTGAATCTCCTGCAGGCCTAACATTCCAAACAGTAAGAACATGTGAAAAGCAGTACCTACACACAGGGTGATTACTTTGCACTAGCGCGGGCGCGCACACAAAAAAAAAAAAAAAGAAATGAAACCAAGCTGAAGTAATATACTAACCACTTTGGTGGTGAAGAAGATTCATGATAAATCCTCTTATAGTGGTTATAAACTGCCACAGAAAGCACCTACAAATGCAATTGAGGTAGCAAAACTTAAAAGCAATCTCTTTAGGATACGTCTAGATAAACAACTTAATTAAGTACTTATTCGATAAGCTTTTTTCAAATAAGTTAAAAACAGCTTATTTCCATAAGCTTCTCTGACAAGTTTATTGAAGTAAGCTAAAAAAGCTTATAAACTATTTTCGTAAATTATTTGTATAAGTTTATTTCCATAAGTTATTTTCGTAAGCCCAAATAAGCTCTTTCAAACGCATCCCAGTAAAAACCAGCGAAAATCATTGAAACAGAGCGTACCTTCTTAGCCCTCTCCTGTCCAATTACGAATTTGTCAAGCCCCTTACAAATCTCTTTAGGAGTTGGAAAATTACTTCCTAAATTGGAACCACCCCAGCCTCCATCCTTAGAGTCGGAATCACCGGAGCCACCGCCGCCTCCACCACCACCACCGCCACCGCCAGAGCCATCGAAACTCGGCATCCGAACAACGATGCCGCCACCGGACCAAACCTCAGGGGGTTCACCACCACCGCCCCCTAGGTTGTTGTAGCTGGAAGTGGTGGGGGAGAAACGGGTGGCTTTATCGACGAAATCGCCGCGGAGGGAGAGGGGTTTGAAGGAGGTGAAGTGATAAGGCGTGTTGGCGAAGGGTTCGTCCCATTTGGTTGGTGGAAGGGAGTGAGAATTGGCGGTGCGGCTAGCGTGCATGTGATTGTTGAAGAGGAAGTATCTGAACTGGGATAGAGTTAGGGTCGCTGCTTCTTTGTGCTTCGATCGAAACGCAGCAGCAGCGGCAGCCATGGAGATTGGTTATTGGGGTCGAAGATGAAATTGAAAAGTTGGGAATTTTTTCTACTTCAAAAATCATTGACGGTAGTGGATAATGATGAATGAATGAAGAACAAGACATTGACGGAAGGGTACTTTTTGTAATTATCAAAAAAAAATTGTAAAATATAATAAGAATATCTACTATGTAGGTAAGGGAGTAACGATATTTGGACACAAAAATGATCTCCAACAATGTATAAAAATACTATCCAGTACTTATTCATTGTTTTCTTCCCGCTCATCATGTATTTCATCGCTCCCAAAACACTCTATCAGATATATGGTGTCAAAATTTGTGTCCAAATATCTTTATTGTTTCAATTGTTATTACTTTTCGATATTTTTCCAGTATAGGACACCACACCTACAAGGGTGCGCATCGATCAAGTTCGAGTTCAAACGGGCCAACCCACGGCAAACTGATGAGAGAAAAATGTAATCTATTTTTGTCAGTTATATATAGCAGGTTGATCGGGTGGCAGGGTAGATTCATACAGGTCCATAATTATTTATTATTCCAGGAAAAAAAGAAGAAGAAAAGGAAGAAAAGAGAATCAGTTTCGCCTGAGAAAGAAAGGAAGACTAGAGGAGAACGCATACGGCAGAGGAAGTCCCAGCCACCCAGCGTCCATCAGGCCGCCGCTGCGCATCACCACATCTGACCGTCGTGGCGCACCCTGCCACATTGTGCAGATCTGCAAGTAATGCCCAATGCGACACGACAGCTCTGGGGGAAGGAGAAGCAGATTTGATTCCGGCGGCGACTGAGGGAAGGAGAAGACCCCCACGAGTCAGATCTGTGAGAGGAAGAGAGAAGACCGCCAACAGTTTTGGGGAAGGAGAAGACCGCCGGCATGGTAGGGAGGACGTGAGGTTTTGGGTGATGGACGTGAGGGAGGAGGTGAGGGAGCTGGTGATTTGGGGTTGGGAGGGACCATGGTGACTTGCTGGTGGGACGATCGGGAGCTAGTCATAGACATGAAAGTTTCAAATTTCAATTGTTTTTAGTGTGTTCGGTCGGGTTTGGTTACCGATGGTCGCATTATGCGAAACCGAAGCCGCACGATGGTACCCATGTTAAACTTTTTTTTTTTTCAACAGATAATCCATTGACCCAATCGAACCCGCCCACTTCACAAATTTATCAATCGGTTAGCTCGAGTTCGGACAGGTCACGGGTTAATGATCAGCCTTACACACATGTGCATCTCTATGTAAAATTTATATACTATTTATTTATTTAATAATTAATATTATGAGAGAAATATTAGCAAGCAGGTGTTTAAAATAACTTTTTTTGATGAATTGTTTAAAATAATTTTAACCTTTGTATAATATTGATATAAATTTTTATATTATTAATTAATTATATATAACTTTTAATATAACTAATATGTTAAATCTTTTTAGTTATATAATAACATAATTGAATGATTCTTACTTGCGTTACATCAAAATTAACTCTTTAAAATAATGAAATTGTTTTTTTCCTTTGCCTCTTTAACTCTTTAAAGTTGCGTTTTACTTTGAACTTGGAATATCTTTTTCAAAGTATTTATTTCCCGTTAGAAACATCCTGAACGAACGTCCGGGTAAAAACATACTTTTGTTATGGTCCTGTGGAACAACCCCACAACACTATACGTCTGTACCTAACCACCTTAAAAATATTTGAAACTAAACAATTTGTATTATTTCCAGTTTCCTGTTTTTATTTTCTATTTTCATAAAGAATTATAAAATTGTCACTTTGTTTTCATTCGGTTTCTTGTTTTCATAAATTTGGTCAGGAAACAGTGAAAACAGGAAAAAAAAAAAAAATTTGTTTTAAATGTTTCCTGTACAAATTTCTGAAAACAGGAAACAGAATGAAAACAAGATAACAGTTTTGTAATTATTTCTAAAAGCAAGAAATGAAAACAGGAAACTGGAAACAAAACAAACATGCCCTAATTTTTCCTAGGGAGAAAATAAAACTAATATTTATAATGAATCAATTCACAATTCAGTAATCTTTGTAATTGTTTAAAAACTAGCTTTTCAAAATTCTCGCTATGTTAAATGTTTCTAAATTCTACAATCTCAATTAGCATCTTTTATTATAAATAATTAGAAGAATTTAACATTATTTCTCGAGTTTTCTTAAAAGAATCGATCTGGGAGTTTCAATTCCAACAATTTTCTTTTCAAACTTTGGTTTCTAATGTTGGAGGGGGGGACTCGTTTGTCGCCACCTTCCGGCTTCCTCGCAGGATGGATTATATGTAACAACGTATTTGTGTTGTGCATCGAGTGAACCAAACACAGCCACGGGATAATACATCCAACCAAGTCAAACTCATCCATTTTTATCACATCAATCAATGCTATTCAGTCTCTCCTACAACATTCTCTTTAAGATATTTCCCCCTACTTTAGATGGGTTCAGACATTATTGAAATATCCAGAAACTGTAGAAAAAAAACGAAACTTTCAATGAAGATCTAAGGTTAAATCCGATCAACTAAAAAATTATAAAACTACATATGGAAAAAAAATGCTTAACAGATACAACATTCACAGCTGCAATCACACTTAGTACAGATGAGCCTAATGAGCTAATTCATACACAAAGAACCAAGAAAATAGTTCTGCTTGCCTGAATGCCAAGCTTGCCTTGAAAAGGTAATCATGCATTGCAGCTTACCCACGGGTGAATCTGAACTAGTGGATGGCTAACCTAATTTTTCTTCACAACAGAACTTGGAAGAAACACGAAGCCTTAACCAGAGCGGCTGCCAGCTTCAAAAAAAAAAATGCCAGTTTTTCTGTCCAAATTCATCTTCCAATTTAAGAAATCAAATGAGAACATTCTGCTTCTTCCAAATCCAGGTTACAAAATGGATATGAGCTACAAGGTCTAAATTCTAATACAAAACAAGTTGCTACTGTCACAAGCTCTCTTCTTCTTAGCTTGCTGCCAGGCTTAATTTCATCATCTAGATATGTATCTGTCAGGAGTGCTCTGAGACTGACAGTGGCATCAGATTAAAGAAACATATAAAAAATGGTGAGTTAGATCACAATTCAAGACTACAAATTAAAGCCATCTTACAGGAAAGCTCCCATCATTTGAAACAACTATGTGAATAAGGTGTTGGCATAAGCTTGCAAGTAGATAATGTAATAACAAACTCGTTTGTTCATCAATTAATAGCCACAAAACAAAACTACCTTAGAGAGAAAGGATCTCCTTAGTGCCCTTAATAATAATAAAAAATTCAAAAATATTAGAAATTAGAAGTAACTGAAACTGTTCTAACACGAATCAGGACAACTCTAAGGTTAAAACAACAAATGAATAAATCATTCCTATACACCTTCAAACCACATTCACGGTTATATAAATCACATAGGATTATGATTCCAATTACCAGACAGAAAAGTTACCTGAGTTGCATATGATGAACTGTGTGCCAAAAACTTGAGAAATTCATTCTTCCTCTTATTGAAATTGAACTTTGCCACGTCCAACAAAGTCCGTTCCCTTCTTAATTCCTCCAGAATCTTTTCCTTCCTCCATTTCATATCCTTCATTTGCCTCTCAGTTTCAATTTGGTTATCAGGCCCTGTTGATCTCTCTGGTTTAGGAAATTTCACAAGCACATCTACCCTGCATCCAGCACCCCCCCACCACAAAACAAAAAAAACAAAAACAAAAAACAAAGGAAATTCCGAAAAGGAAAACAATTAGCAACAGGCAGAGAGTAGATATAAGTACAGATTGTTTAAATTCACATATTTGATGATTGCATTTCTTCTGGAAAAAATTACAACGAACAGCACTCTAATGTTTCTAAACTGAAGCTTATTCTTATAAAAAGGATTTTTAAAACTGATTTGAAAATAATAAAACAGTTCTTCATCAGTAAACACAGAAAATGAATCAAAACAAGAACTTACTAACCTTTAATTTACAAGGTTCAATCATTATCCATTGAGGTTCCATTTTGTGTGAAATGTATAGACTTACATTCACACCATAAGAGTTTCTATGCAAAATCTAATAAACGATTGCGATGATTGACATTGCTGGACCTTATTATTCATAGCATTATTCTTGAAAACTAAAGTTAATCTGAACCACATCTTAAGTCATTGAAGATGAGATTTCCATGGGATATATAATTTCAAGAAAGATTATTCTCCCACTAATATATTCTGTTTTTTTAAAAAGAAAATGGAGAACACCAAAGTTATAACTTACAACCATTCCTGGGATGGCATAATAAAAGGTTTCAACCTGTCATTTAATTTTCAGAAGATACTAGAAAGAAATTGAGCATAGTGTATATAACAATAAATCTGCATTCATCTTCATACCTATTGCCCAAGGAAAATACACCACAACTCCTAACAATTCCTCCATCTAAAGAAAGAGCTCCATCACTTATGCAAGGAAGTGCTTGTATCATTTCTGCCCTTGTCTTATATACTTGCAGCCGAGAAAAGAGATTATAAAACAGGGTTTCTCTGAGGCCATAACCACTGGGAGTTACACCAAATAGGTTTGAGTTGTCTACATTAATCATATTCACAGCAAAGCCAAGAAACCCAGCTGGACACTCCCCATTGGGTAATCTTGGGTTTAAAATGTCCAGCTTCCGCTGTGGGTCATCAACCACATATTTACCAGGATAAGGCCTAAACAACAAAAGACGGGAAAAGTTAAAAAAACACTAGTTTATCCACAACCACAAATGAAAGGCAAAAACACAAGACTCTTGGAGTCATGCCTCAAAGATTCGAGACATATAACAAGAAATCGACCATCCAAAGCCCTTCCAATAGAAGCACCTAGCCCGTGAAGACCAGAACTCTTATTTATGCAGCCTCCGCTATCATAAGTTTCAAGAGCTTTAACTCCTTCATAAGTTCTACACACAATTGCCAGCATAGTCTCCACTCCTAGAAAGTCTGAGAAAAATCTGCATTCCAAATAAGTAAAGTGAATCTACCTGCATGCATACTTACATACTCATAAATATTTGCACAAAATTAGCAATAAAGAAAAAAAAATTGTTTCTCATCTGGTTTGATGACAATGACATTGAGGCTGAAAAAAAGAGATACAATTATATTGATGATATAAGTGCATGATTTCACAAGCCAAAAAGTAAAATATCTATGCTAAATGTACCGACTAAGATTGTCATCCTCAATTTTGCCCAGCGTAGCCACAATACCCACAACATCCTTTGTCAACGGCAGATTAGAAGCCTGAGTTCCATGTCGAGTCCTCAGCTGGCACAAAACACCAGCAGCAGATTTTTCATGCTGCAATATCTGTTTATTTACCTCCTCAGCACCTGTAGGGTTGGGGTTGTCCCCATTACCAAGCTTGGGTGTACTTGAAGACTCAAATTTCCCAATAGTAACTATGAAAAGGGAAAGAAATACATGAATGACACTTACTCTTCATTAATAGAGGATTAATATAGAAAAGGGATTAAAAGAGCATTTGCACAGAAAAGAACAACGCTTAACAAATTGAAAGTTTATTGTATCGTTATCCATAGCAAATGACTGCACTTGATATATGCACTTCTACTTTCAGTATATACATATCGTAAGCTGTAATTTCAACAATATAACTAAAATACTAATTTTTATATAAACAGATAAAACTAGAGCGGTCTTCAGAATCCTCTGGTGACCAACAACTACAACACTAACATTTTACTCTGTCTTCATTGGAATACGTACGATGCGATTGCATACAACAACATGAAAGCTTACAACATTGATTCAGTTATGCATCTTAGGTGGCGTTTGGTTCCTGGAATGTTTTATTACCAGGAAAACTACATTCCCAGGAATCTCATTCCAAGGAATGTTTCTTTCCCACCACACTTGGGAATAGAGTTTTTCCCTTTCATTCATTAATTTTATTCCTGGGCATCTTTTATACCTGAGAATAGTTTTTTAAAACTTGTACCAAACATGGGGAAACTTTTATTCTCATGCTCACATTCTCATGAATATTAAAATAAAACTTATACAAAACACTATCTTACAAAATAGCATCATGAACATTTTAACAAGCTGCTTTTTATCGACTTGACAAACAAGAAAAAAAAAAGCCTAACAAATAGATGTACCTTGCAAATTAAGAATGGAATCATCCAATTTGCTTCTTTGTGTGTTCAACAGATTTAGGTTGTCCTCATGCTGCTTAATTTTCATCCCTAATGCATGTAGATCATCTTGTAGTTTCTGGAAGTATTACATATGTATGGAGTACATTCGTATAAACAGCATCACTCAATTCAAAACCATTAGTAGAGCAAAAAAGTCATCCTTTTTTGTTGATAAAAGCAATAACCACACATGGTAATCAGCATAAAATATATGTAACCTGGGAATTTCGGATGAAAGACTCTGCTTGTAGAAACCCTTCATTTTGCACATCATCCTGAGAATTCACACTGTTTGCATTCAAATCCACTGGCACCAATGCCGAAGAACCTTGGATTGATAGTGGTGTTGGATGAACTGAATGCTGCACGAATAGAACTTTTTCGCATTAATAAATATACCATAAGGCTTACATACATTAAAAGTCATTGCTGCTTCAGTAGGTAAAATGGCCCAAGCTGCGGGACTACGCAAAGTGAATGAGCACTAGTGCAGTATTTAATTAGAGAGGGAGTGTTAGTTTAACAGCATAGAACAAAGCTACTGAAATACATAAAAAAATTAATTAACTTTCTTCCTCACTTTTTCTTTATCATTTCCTTTATTAGACAATAGAAGTACAGAACAATGCAAGTGCTGTTCCCTATGTGTCAATGAATTTCAAATAAATTTAAGATAGTTAACCAAATTGCATGAGGCAATCTACCAGGGACTGTGACCAATTTTTTTCTTTTAAAAACAAATATTTTCTTCCATGAAATTAGCAGCTAGGGTGATAATGACTCGTGAAAACCATGTTGTGTTTCAAATTAAGGTAAAAGAAAGTGATTTGAACTGACATTTAGACCCAACAAGACCAAGCCCAATGTCCCTCAAAGAGTCGACTTGCTCTACCGGAAAAAAGAATGTCCTATCCACCGGGAGCACCCGCAATAGGTCTCATCCCTTTAAGGGAATCATGCAAAGGTCAGTATCCATAATTGGGGAAGGTGCTAGAAAGCTTTCCACACAACAATCTTCTAGCTTACCGCACGAAAGCCGGAATGACCTAAGTACCCCTGACCCCAACTTGGCCATCAGGACTCACTCCCCTATAAATAACTGAAGGAGCCAAAAGATTAAGGTTTTTTTTTTTTTTCCCTGCTCATTGCAGCTGATGCAGGTAGAGGCCAGAGGGTGAGCCTTGACGCAATGGTAAGGTTGTTACCTTGTGACCTAGAGGTCACGGACTCACGGGTTTAAATCCTGAAAACAGCCGCTCCACTTGTGGTAGTAAGGCTGCATACATCTACTCTCAGCATACCCCACTAGGTGGGAGCCTCGTGCAGTGGTTCGCCCTTTATTGCAATCCTTGCAAGTACCCTAACTCACCAATAACTGGTTCAAGTTCCGGCAACACAAAACAGGGAGAGAATGCAGGTTAATTGCGTGATAGGGCTTTAATTTTCCATGCACGAAGAACAGTTACAGACCCTAAAATTCTTCGATTGATAAATTTCTAAGCCCTTTTCCCATTCCTTAATAAAACCGATGAGAAAATGAGATTTTTATTCAGTTAGTGACAAAGAAATTCACAGTAAACCTACAAAGAGAAGTCTCTGAGGAATTAAAGAAACAAGAAAGGGAAAATTGGAGAGAGAGAGAAACGGACCTGGTTGTGGTTGGTAGTGCCGCCCGGTGGTTGAAACATGACTCGCTGAGTTGACTCGCCGAGTTTTCTTTCAGTGTTGTCAGAGTGAGCGAATGCGGAATGTGAAATTTACGTCACGAGTATACGGCGGAAAAGGAAGCAAGATGCTTTGTTTGTGGTACTATCAACTTCCACCCTCGTTTCGTTCCAATTACTAGATTCAACACACTGAAAACGCTAACACCCACGCATGTCATGCACGAACCTAAAATTGAAATAAAAATTTAAATTATATAATAAGGTAGTATTAATTAATGTGTTTTTCGTTGATTATTTTGAATTGTTCGGCTAAAAAAAACTATTTTATTATTTTTTTTAAAAAAAAATTATAACATTTTTTATACATGATACAGATTAGCTATTTAGATTTTTAGAAATATTATATATTTTTATTTAATCATTTATGCTTTTATTCCTTGACACTTGTTTTGAAGACATATATTAAATAAAACTTATTAGTTATGTTTGAAAAGTTTTAAGAGTTTAATTAGTATATACTGTCAGTGTAAAGTTTTTTAACTGTCAACCAATCAAAAATCATGGTATAGATGACTTTTAAGGTGATTTGAATATGAATCAAAGATTTTCAATGACGAGACAATTTATTATTAGTTGACTGTAAAAAACCTTTACACTGATAGTGTATATCAATTAAACTCAAGTTTTAATAGTTTTAAGTTTTAAATTTTAGTATATTTAATAATTTATTTTATTTAATATTTTCATTTTTTAAAGTCATAATTAATGTCATTAAGAAACTTGTCAACAAATTTTTTTAGGTTCTTGTTATGGCTAATTAATCCAAAATGAAAATTTTAAATATATTGTGATATGAGAAAAACATAAAATGGAAATTCACAAATTAAACTTTTCATAAGAAAAACTTATTTTTATTAAATATTTATTAATTTTTCAATGAGTTTTGCTATATTCTCCTATATAATCAATTTTTTAATCCTCCTAATACTAAATGAAAAAAGCATTAAATTGAAAATAAAAATGTTGGAAATATAAAAACATTTTTTTATGATCAAATATAAAAACATATAATACTAAATAAATAAAATAAAGAGAATGCTAACAAGTGGCCTTTAAGATATTTTTTAACGAAACAATAATGAAAAATTTGTATAAAAAATGATATATTTAGAATTTTGAAAAGTGTAACACTTATTTTTCCAATATAATTTTTTTTTATGAGTTCCTTAACTAATACCTTTATGATACTCGACCCATTGAATAATTAGGAGAGAGATATCATAGGATTTAGAAATTGTTTTAACTAATCAATTGGTTAATACTCCCTACGGTCTCTATTATAAGCAAAAATTAAATGGGACACACATATTAAGATAGTTAGTTGATCTCATTTAAAAGAGTTATTGGAAATAAAAAATTAAGTTTGTTACCTAAATTACCCTTCCTTTTATTTATTAAGCTTGTGTTATTGAAAATAAAAGGAGATATTGGAAAACAAAATTTATATTAAATGGAGGATATTTTGAGAATAACTTCATTAAATGAGAAGAAAGTAGTTAAAATTTACTTATATTTTGGATAAAAAAATTAAGAAATTTTTGTTTATATTATGAATCGGAAGGAGTACGTTGCATAATGATAAAGCGGCCGTATATGCGCTTTTAAAATGCTCTGAATTTCTGCCTAATAGTAGAGGGATACTCGTTAAAGTCAAACCATGGACTTGGACTAGCCACTAGTTTAATGTCAGCGGTAAGAGAATTATTGTTTTCTCTTTAAAATATTGATAGTCATTACTCATTATATATATATATATATATATATATATATATATATATATATATATCGATAGTCATTATGTGGATTAGAAAATACTTTTTTTAAACATCTTTTGTAAAAGTAACATTCAGGCGTGATATTTGAACACACCGTAGCGATATCATATGAGACACCAGTGTTATTGTAACATTTTTTTTGACTTTTTTAAAAAAATAAAATTTTATTTCTCAAAAAAACTCATTCACAAGATAATAAATTGAATTCACCAGATATTTGTACCTGATTCACCAGATATTTGCACATACTTAACCAAAAATTTTATCTCAAAAAAACCCATTCACCAGATAATGAACTGAATTCATCAGATATTTGCACATACTAAATCAAAAATTTTAAAAATTTATTTCTCAAAAAAACTCATTCACCAGATAATGAACTGAATTCACCAGATATTTGTACCTGATTCACCAGATATTTGCACATACTTAACCAAAAAATTATTTCTAAAAAAAACTCATTCACCAGATAATGAACTGAATTCACCAGATATTTGTACATACTTAACCAAAAAATTTATTTCTTTAAAAAACCCATTCACCAGATAATGAACTGAATTCATCAGATATGTGTACCTGATTCACCAGATATTTAAATATACTTAACCAAAAATATTATTTATAAAAAAAAAAATTAAAAACTAAAAAAAAATTCTACAGTGCGACACATATGATGTCGTCGTATTGATGTCGTTTTTCTGTGTCAAAATATCATTTTTGATTAACATTTTCCCTTAACCATTAGAAAACAAAAGATCATACAAAAATTTGTAAAAATATATATATATATATATATATATACAAAATGGCGATAAAAAGCAACCAACTTTAAAGGCTTTTTGACTAAACTGGTGTCATTTTAGAAACTATTTACCAGTTTGGGGTCCTTTTGAAACAAATTATCAGTGGGGAGTCCTTTTTGACACCATGACATTTTTTTTCTGACAAGGGGGAGGTGCCACTCTGACTGGCGCCTCCCATTTTTTTAAAAAAAGTCAAAGGCGCCACAGGCAGTGGCGCCTCCCCTTTTTTTAAAAAAAAAGAAAAAGCAAAGCAGTGGTGCCTCCCTTTTTTTTAAAAAAACAAACAAACAAACAAAGGTGAGGTTGATGAAAGTTGCTTTTTTTAAAAAACACTTGATGCAAAAAACATGATAGCATGCAAAAAAAAAATTGAAGAACCTCAAAAAAAAAAGTGCCTCACCAGAATAATTAATTTTCACCAATAATATTTTCATTAGAATTCACTAGAATATTTTCACTAAGAACGTTTTCACTAGAATTCACTAATGAAGGACGTGGTGTCTAATGATAAAGAGCTAATGCCACATAATATCCAGTTTTGTACTGCCGTTGACTCCCAGACAGATATGAGGGTTAAAATTCTCAACTATAGTTGTCATGTACGTGATCAGGTTGTTTTGTTCAGTTACTACTGCCTAGTAGCCTATCAAACAGAGATTTTGATGTATATGGTATGTAAATTTTTCTATAAAAGCCAGTAGCCTACTGCCTTTGAAGGGTGACTTTGTTATGGCTTATATCCAGGATTCACCTCCCTGCTAGTAGCCTATAGCCTACTGCCTTTTGAAGGATGACTTTGTTATGTGATTACTTATATCCAAGATTCACTTCCCTGTTAGTATTTTTTTTTTTTTTTGGCTTTTGTCTGTACAGATCCAACTTATTGGAAGACTGCTTCATTGCTTTTTAAAAAAATAGTACTATATCACCTAATGAAAAATCTAACTTCTAACATCATCTAAATTTTTTTTTAGTAAAATAATTATTAATATTTTTATAATTTAAAAAATGGAAAATGGGGAAAAAATAAAGAAAAAAAATGAACGATTCATATCATTTTTCACCACCGATTTTTGATCGATTTTACTGACTCTGGACCGGTCTGATTAGTTTTTAACCAATTCTATACAATTCTAAAATTAGTTGCTTTTTTATGAGTAAAATAATAATTCTAGTGAAAATATTCTTAGTGAAAATATTATAGTTAATTCTAATGAAAATATCCTTAGTGAAAATTCATTATTCTGGTGAGGCACTTTTTTTTTTTTAGGTTCTTAAATTTTGTTTTTGCATGCTGTCATGTTTTTTGCATCAAGTGTATTTTAAAAAAGGCAAGTTTTATCAACCTCACGTTTGTTTGTTTTTTTTTTTTTAAAAAATGGGAGGCGTCATTTAAAAAAAAAAAAGGGAAGGCGCCACTGCCAGTGGCGCCTTTGACTTTTTTTAAAAAAAAAATGGGAGGCGGCAATTAGAGTGGCACCTCCCCCTCTGTCAGAAAAAAAATGCCACCGTGGCAAAAAGGACCCCCCACTGGTAATTTGTTTCAAAATGACCCTAAACTGGTAAATAGTTTCTAAAATGCCACCAGTTTGGTCAAAAAACCCAACTTTAAAAGTTAACATAACATTGAACCATTGAGTAAAGTGATATAAACATATTAGAATTATGGTGTTCGCAGTTTGGTTTGGATCGGTTTTGAGGCAAAAAGTCATCCGATCCAAAGATAAAAAGAGCATGCAGTTCGGTTCGGTTTGGTTGACTTCCATAAAAAATCCGATCCGATCCGATCCAATTAAATGCGGTTTGGATCCGTTCGGTTGATTCGATTTTTACCGACATATCATTACATATTTGTATTATATCAAGGAATCAAGATTACAAGCTAAATTGAACAAAATCTTAAACATGTATATATTTGTTTATATATTCATGTAATAGTTTAATAAAATATGTACAAAATAAATAAATATCATCATCAACTAGTTCCTTAACATCTTTTTTTATGTTTGGAACTTAGAAATAGTAAAAAAAAAAAAATTTATTTCAAATCAAACTAGTAAGTATTATTAGAAAAAAATAAAAAATCAATAATACAAAAAATAGAATAAATATATATTAAATTTTATATATGCGTTTGGTTTGGATTGATGCAATTTAAGAAAATAAATCCAATATCCGTTCCGATCCGATCGGTTTTCATAAAATAAGATCAAAAAAATCCAATAAACATCGGTTTTATTCTTTTTTCGATTTTTTTGGATCGATTTTTGGTTTTCTTTTGGATCGGTTTGATTATGAACACCCCTAATCAGAAGTAAATTTTTATAAATACTCAAACAAAATATTCAAAGAATTTTTATTTAATTAATTAATTTAATTATTTTAAATATGCTTGAAACACTTGCCTAGTCTTATTAACTCCACCACCATTTCCTCGGATTTCTTTGTCATTTTCGGTATAAAAAAAAAAGACATCTATCGTATGTTTTTTTAACACAACCCAGAGGTTATAAAACACTCCAACGCAACATAAAAAGAAAGCCCACATTGAAATAAATTAAATCTAAAGATGGATCTCTACCAAACCAGCAATTATCCAAGCCCAAATGTGAAAGAAGAAATACACCCAGTTCTCTCAATTTGGCCCAACGGGACTTGAATATCAATCCAAATAGGGGAAATGAGCATGCACACCACTTAAACTTTACCCTGTTTGCAAATATAATAAAAATAAAATAAAAATAAAACTTGAGATGTAAGAAAAATTGATGGGTTAGATTTGATTATAGTTAGTTATTTAACATTGGATTAATCAAAGGACCAATTTCA
Source organism: Echinosophora koreensis (assembly GCA_035048595.1). NCBI lineage: Eukaryota > Viridiplantae > Streptophyta > Magnoliopsida > Fabales > Fabaceae > Echinosophora > Echinosophora koreensis. The sequence continues at coordinate 15,007,601 of JAPCYP010000001.1, forward strand.
CTAATTCATGGAGCTTGGATTAGATAGGAAGAAATAATAGTTGAGGGTGTCTATTTACAAACAGTGTAAAGTTTAAGGGGTGTGTATGTTCTTTTCCATCCAAATAAAAGAAAATTCTTAAGGCCGTCAACTGAATTACTGAAATAGAGGTTTGGAGCTTGTTGCCTTATAAATTCTTTCATGCAATGACCAAGCACCAAAGGTCCCTTCCCATTTAGTCAGAGGACACTGAGCTAGGCTCCAATCTAGTGTCATTAATAAAGCAGTGCAAAGTTGAAGTATAAAATGGTGAAAGGTACATGTCACCAAACTTAATTATAACCTTCTCAAATGCATGAAAAAAGAGGGCACAAAAATAAGACTATTCTCCTTCCTAATGCATCCCCTTTACCTTGCTCCACCATGATCTGGCTCCCTTTCAATGTAAGCAAGCAATAAGCTACATCCAAGCCAAATACTTTCGTGGTCAAAAAATTTCAGTTCCTTTTTCTTTCTAACGCCTCAACAAGAAGGGAAAAGTACAATTACTTTACCAGTTTTATTCCTACTCATGATTTTTTGATTAAAAAAAAAAAGGGATTTTCTACATCTAGCCGACATCTGATTGGCGATGAATTATTTGGTTAATAATGTTTAACATTTCTCTCATTTTATTTAAATAAGTGGTTGTTCCATATAGATCTGCATTTTCTTTCATGTTTTTCCGAATTTTCATCGTCTACGTGTGGCGGTGTTTTGTTCGTCATCTTGCTGCGGCGTCATTTGGTTTTCCCATCTTGTTGCAGTGTTCTTTTGGTTCAGATTGACAGATCAGCTTCGATCCATTACAGATTCAATCAAGACTTGGCATCAACGTTACAAATCTGGAGGCATGAGTATTTCAGTCACTTTGATTTTGTCACATTTGTAGGCATTTTGCCGTGTTATGCTATTAACCTGGGTGTTGTGAGTTTGTTCGCAGATTCATCCTTTTTCGGTTTTTAGTGATATTAAATTTGTGTTATTTTCGATTTATTTTACTAATTCGACTGAATAAATATCCTTTTTAGTAATAAAAAAAAACTAACTGTGTATTTTTTTTCTTGGAAAAATTATAATTATTAGTGGGTTACCTAAACTATAAATTGTTAATATTTTTTATAGGCAAATATTAGTTGTACCTTTTACCTCACAACACTTTTGTCTCATACCCCAAACCATCTTGACTACCGTAGTGAGTATAGGTCAAGTGTCGGTCCAAATGAAGCAGTCGATTGGGTATTAGTCTTATAGTCGGACCAAAGATTGAAGCTTGTAGGGATACCCTAAAATGTCATTGAAGAGTTAAAGACCCTAATTACGATGATTCAAAAAAAAAAAAACGAACATTTTTCTTTACTTATCATGTTGAACTGTTTCATGGGCTCATGATGGATGTTTGAAGTCCACGACCACAGCAGCGAGCAATTTCATACTCCCTCCTGTCTTTATTGTAAGCAAAAATTAAATGGGACACACATATTAAGATAGTTAGTTAATCTTATTTAAAAGAGTCATTGGGAATAAAAAATTAAGTTTGTTACCTAAATTACCCTTTCTCTTATTTATTAAACATGTGTTGTTGAGAATAAAATGAGTAATTGAGAAACTAAATTTGTATTAAATGAATGGTATTTTGATAATAACTTTATTAAATACGATAGAAGTAGTTGAAATTTACTTATATTTTGGATCAAAAAATTTGAGATTTTTTACTTATATTTTAGACCGGAGGGAGTATATCTATTCATAGAAACATCCTCAACCTGTGAGAGTCAGCGCCCACAACATTATTGTCTGTTTTACTTAAGTTGGCAAAAAGGAATTTGGCCTTGTCTTTTTTTATAAAGAAAAAGATGAAATCACATGACAAATCGTGGTAAGGTTTTAACACTATTAAAAGTCCAATGCTGAGTCCAATGACATTGGCAGTAATCATTGGATGGAAGTTGCGTGTCTAGATAGCTCAATTAATTAAGGCATGATCCATGACTTGTGACCATGTGACTTATTGCACTTATAAATGGCCTTCACAATAATAAGGTCTATAACTCACAATATTACTTACAACACCCCCTATAACTTGAGTAATATTTGGTATATTATAAGTCAGGATAAAGAAGAAAGGAGTTAAGGGATCACTAGCAGATATGGAAGCCTAGGGTAGAAATTACTATTACATTGGATGGATTTTCATTATCACCTGCTTCATATCATTTAAATACTATGTCTCTAAGCAACTAGTCTCTTTCTCCACTAAGCCTAATCAAATGAGTATTTTAATTTTGGTTTGCATGTTTATAGCATATATGACACGTGTCACACTCACTATTGTGTTGTGGTGGTTTGGCAGATTCTTTTCTTGTAGGGAATGGGACCAATATTGATTGAAGATGCAAAAATGGACAGGCCAGCATACATGGCGTGCTAGCAAGGGCAAGAGTTCTTCAAGCTCGTGAAACATGACTTTAAAGAGTCACAAGAAGAATTGGCAGCATAGGTTCTTTTTTGTTTATTTTATTTTTCTATTTGCTTATATTTAATTTAATTGAGATGTTCTATTTCTCCATCGCTATAGGGCATTGATCTCTAATTAAGTTTAGAAGTTGTTTCCTATAGGTAAAGAATGGATGGGATTTTATGAAAGACAAGATAGCTATGGCTTGTGACTCAAGTATTGGTTTTAAAAATTTAACAAGTTATAATGTTTAAACGCAAGGTTTTTATATCCTCGAATTCAATTGTCAACAAATCAACCCAACTCCTCTGAATTATAACATTTAGATTTTGATCAAAATGGCTTTCGAAATTTCAACCAGCATTCCTATATAGCAACTTCTAGATACCTATATATAGAAACTTCTTGGTGATTCTATTTATACATACACCTACCTGTAGATATTCAACTAGAGCATAGACCTCTAATTATATTTGTGCCATTAAGGACTAGTTGTCCCACCATCTGATGAACTTAACTCAAAATAGTTAGATAAATACAAATTTTGATAGAGATCATATGCTCAAATTATATGTCTAAGAGAAACAAAAATCAATTAAAAATATTTTTTGTATTATTTGTTGGTACATTTTGATACAAGGAATAAAAAATGATTTCTAGAGATAAAAGATGTCCGAAAATAAAATTTACAAATGAAAGTTTAAAACTTTATCCCATACGAGGGTAGGAAATAAATATTCTTGGGAATGAGATTTCTAGAAATATAATTTATCCAAAAAAATAAAACATTCAATCAATCATTCAGGGGACTGAGGGAGACAAGAACAATGAAAGAACGACAACTAAGGGTGTTCACGGATTGGATTGGATCTATTTTGAGCTAAAAAGTCATTCGATCCAATGATGAAACCAACATGCGCTTTGGATTGGATTGGTTTGCTTCCTTAAAACAATTTGATCCGATCCAATCCAATCAAATGCAGTTTGGATTGGATTGGATAATTCGGTTTTTGTCATACTTTATTTTTTTTTTCCTTATGTCAAGTTTCCTTTGTAGTATTTAATAGTAGACAAAAGATAATCTTCATTTAAGTGAGCTAGTTCAGGGTGCCCAACACTTATGTTAACTTCTCTTTATATTATAACAGTAGAACATTTATGAAAGCCAACAACTATTTGTTCCTTATCAACCACTATTTGATTTGATGACGAGTGAGGAAAATTATAGAGAATTCTTGACAAAATTTTAATTTGGGAGTTTGAGAAAAAATAATTATTGATATTTTTTAACACGTTTTTTTATGTTAGATATTCTTTTATGTTAATTCTCTATATCTACTCTCACTTATCCTATTTTTTCCTGGAAACAACTACAAATAAATTGTAGCTAATTATTTTTCAAATTTACTTAATTGATGTCCTATTTTTCATGTTTACTCAATCAAGCATATATATGTTATGCATAAACATTTTAAGCTAAAACTTCAAGACATTAATATTTATTCTACATTGTCTCATATATGCAATTCCAACAAAAATATTAAAGAGAATGAGGAAATTAAAAGTATGAAAAACAATCCTTAAATATGAGTAATACTATAATTTAAAAAATAATAGTATACGTATATAGTAGATAGGATTGGATTGGATTTAATCAGGGGATCCAAAATCCAATCCAGTCCAATAAAAAAAATAGTATTTTATTTTTGGTTTTCGGTTTTCGGCTTACTCAGTTTTCGGTTTTTGCGGTTTGAATCGGTTGATGAACACCCCTAGCGACAACACTTTAGGAAGAATCGAGCCTTGCTGGCCATAAATTGTCTCTAAGCCTTTTGTTTTTCCAGCATTGTTCCCAGATATGGCTTAATAAACCTTCTTTAGAGAAAGGCTCGAGTCTTCCTTTATCTACTCCAGACTTCAGTAACTTATGAAACCGCTGTGTGGAGCTCTTGTTATGGCAACAATAAAGCCCTCATTGATTATCACTACTTTTTCAGTTACTTCTACGCTGATGGATCCCTAAGCTTTGATCTCAGGATTGGACCATAACTCCTGAAGTTCTGTCATAGGGATGGGATGATCAATGTTGAAGAAATATTTCCATCCTTGAGCCTCGACCTCTGTAATGACGTCAAATCCATAACCTTTGAGCTTTTCAAGATCAATTTGCTTGATGGGTCTAATGTTCTGAGCAGAAAGGTTTGAGGTCATTGTGGGAAGTTTTTCTGATAATGAAGTAAAGGAATGGTTGCTTAGTTTACCAGATAGAGCTCTTTTTATAAAGAAGGCGTGTGACGAAGAGAAGTCATGCTTTTTCACAGAGATATCATAAATAGAAGTTATGATGTTAGTGGAGATGGAGAAGAGGAAGAAGTACGTGTAGTCGAGCTTTTTCAAAGAGAAACCATTAATAGAAGTTAAACCATTAGTGAAGATGGAGAAGAAGAAGACATGAAGTGTGCTCTGTTACTTTGTATCATTCCCGCTAAAATTTGTGATATCAAGATATAATAACGTTTCTTCAGAGAAGCATTGTTAAATGTATTGTTTTAAATAGCTTTTCTCACACAAGGCGCTATTAAAGGTATGGTTCACCAAAAATAGATATATTAAAGGACTGTGACCACTATTAATCTCTCTCTCACTCTCTCAAACCAATGCGTGCTCTCAAACTCTCTCTTTCTCAAACTCTATGACTCTCCCATTACTACACTTGCTTTCTCTCCCACCTAGCAACTAACTCACTTCGTCTTTTATGGTTAGTCTCCTTACCTCTGTCATTTGAAATATTTAGGATTACTTTTAGTAATTTCATTGTTGTTAAATGGCTACTTAGGGTTACGTGAGTTACTTAAAGTCTCTTCACCGTGCATTTGCCAGAAGCTTCTATTGAAAGGTTCCCCATAGCAACCTATGTGTTTTATTTGGTCAATTTCCTTCTTTAAACTTTTTACATAACATGTGTTGGTAATTAATTTTTTGATTCTTTAGGTTGAGTATGGAAGGTTCCTGACAATTATCACAGTTTCTTGAACTTTTTCAAAAATTCCTCTCCTTAAAAAGTTGCGATTGGAAGGTTCAAGATTGTAAGTCCCCCTATGTGTTTTATTTTTCCTCTTTAACATTTTACTAAAACATGTGTTGCTAATTAATTTTTTAACCTTTTGCTTATTTTTACTAGCTTATTCTGGATGACAACAAGATGTTAGTGAAGGTTTGTCATTGCCTTTTCAGATCTTTTTTTTTTTTTTTTTTCATGTTTCAGTATTGCATAATAGTATTTTCAACATGGGGGATTGTTTTAATATTTTGTTTGATAGAGGTATATTGACTTTTCTTTTAAGCACCAAAGTTTGATTATGATCGATTTTGTTGATTAATATTTTGATTGCTGAATGTTGAATATTGTTTTTTGATTGCTGAATACTTTTTTTTGATTGCTAATGTTGTTTTCTGATTGCTGAATGCTTTTTATTTGATTGGTGAATGCAAGCAAATGTGTAGAAATTAAAGCAGTGAAAATAACAATTATAAAAAAGGTGACAAATAGACAACGTTTTTTTGTAAAGGGTTGTCGTAGTTAAAACTAAGATAGCACCTTACTGAAATCACGCTATCGTTAAATTTTTATTTGTTTTTTTTGACAAGAGAAGATGACTGCATTTCATTTAAAATAATAGAGTCAATACAATTTGGGACATCATGAAAGAAATGAGGGCTAGCATAGTCAATAGCCATCCTAGCTAAGGTGTGAGCAACCATATTAGCTTGCCTCTTAGCAAACTCAACACAAGAGTTTTGAGAAAAAGAAGAAAATAAAGCTTTGCAAGAGGAAATAATAGCTCCAAACTCATTTAAATCATCACACTGGGAGTTCATACTGTCAATAACCAGTTTGCTATCTAACTAGAAAAATAACAAACTGGAAATTAAGCTCCCTCAACTAGTTGATAGCAAAATATAAACTAGCAGCTTCAGCCATGTGAACATCAACAACCAGACTGAACCACTGAGACTAGCTCCTAAGAAATGGCCAAACTCATCCCTGATGCACATTCCTATACCCACTTGGTTAGTGGCTGGATAAAAGGAGGCATCAACATTGCATTTCACATACCCCGGAGGGGGTTTAAACCAGCGCTCCAAAGACTCACCAGGACCACCATTCACTGGACGATGGGGACTGCCCAGATCGGGTGCCTGCTGCCACTCCAACAGAAGAGAAGATCCACACAAGGCAGTAGCCTCGGCTCCCACGTCCTTTCCATCCTAAACCTTAGTATTCCTACTAACCCATATGCTCCATAAACCCATAGCCCAACTAGTTCAGCTCATCAACAGACAAGTGCTCTGGAATCATAAAAAACAGCTCATGGAAACTGTCAGTGCCATCCAGCAGCATGGACAACTTCTCCCACAAGCGCACTTTCCTCCAAACTGCCACACTATTGACACAAGTGAAGAACATGTGCCAATTGTTCTCAACACCTCTCTCACACAGTGGACAAAACAACAAACACAACACACCACGCCTCTGAAGATTATACCTGGTAGGAAGAACATCACGAGCAGCGCGCCACATAAAGTTTTTCACCTTAGGCGGCACCTTGAGACCCCAGACAAACCTCCAATATGCACTATCTTAGCTATTCAATCACGCTATCGTTATTGAATAGCTAAGATAGTGCATATTTTAGTCTGTGTTATCTTTATCGTGAACTCACGTCAGTACCGTTTCTTGGATGAGTATTTTAGTGTGAAAGAATATATACAAACACTATCGTGAGAATTTATATATTTATGAAGTATTATTAATATATATTTTTATAATAAATTTTTATTATTGAATTTTTTTTATAGAATTTTTATTATTGATTTTAATTAAGTATCATGCTAATTAGTTTCAATATAGGTTAATTAAAAAAAAAAAGTAAAAAATAAATTATTACAAGATATTACTTTTGAATTTTCAATATATTCAATCTACTAATTTTCAATTACATTTGCCTTTAAATAAAAATCTTAAGTTATATATAAATTTATTTAAAGTCAATAATGACAATTTTTGCTGAAGTATACATTGTATTTTAGATTTTTTTTTCCTTGTGTATGATAGGCACGTATGGAAGATCATCCGTGAATCTGATAAATACCAACGGCGATAGAGCGGGTTTACAGTTACTACTCTTTCTCTCTCTTTCACACATGCACACACACTCTGTTTCTGTGTCTCTCACTCTCTCTCTAAACTCTGCATCACAATTCAGAACCTTGGGATTCTTCTAAATGACCAAACAATATTACATTCCTATGCATCTCAAAAATGCCACACCTACACACAACACTATGTAATCTCAACACCAGGTTTGTTTCATAATCCATTTTTTCCTATGTTTCTCTCAAATTTAGTACACTTTTGATTTATGTCTTGTTTCTTGTGACATGTCTGAATTGGTTATATTGCATGTGATGTATCATGTGTTTTCCACAGAGATGGGGAAGAAAGGAGGTAGTTGGTTCTCATCCGTGAAGAAAGTTTTCAAGTCATCTTCTAAGGACTCGCCGGTGCCGGAAAAGAAGGTCTCATCCATTCCCATTCCTCTTTATTTATTTCTCTTCTGAACTAAATCATTTGCTGGGGTGCTATGCAAATGAAAGATATTTGCAACATTGATTCTGTTAAAGAAAGATTATGATATCAAATTACTTCTAACCATGATGTCAAGGTTGGATTCCTAACATATGTATAGAAAATGTTTTGTTGAGAGAATCACAATTCATTTCGGTGATTTGTAAGTATCGGATGTGATTAATCTCTAACTCTTGCTTCATGCATCCAAGATTCACTTTTGAGAAATGATACTTTTGATTCTCTATCAAGATAGCTTATACATTACTGATCATTGGGATCAAATTTATGTCATCTAATGATCAAAATTTACTATTTAAGGATTAATTTGGGTCACTAATTTTTTTTCAAAAAGCTAAATTAATGTTTTGATAACACTGTGGTTGCCTTTTTGTATTTTAATAATTTCTCTTGCCTTTTTCATTTTTCTCATCATAAAAGTTTCCACCTTATAGCAGTACAAAACAAGTTAACACTTGATGATAACCAAGGGATGCAATATATATATATATATATATATATTAATGAAGTTATTGAGTTAGTCACGACCCTTTCCTCAAGCCCCAACAACCAAAAGAAAAACAGAAATTGCATATCCGCAGCACAAGTAATGATATCATCACATCCTATACCTTACACTAAAGGCTAATAATATCCTTCATAACTAAGTAACTGAATTTCTTAGTTGTTATTATTGTCTTATATGCAACCACATGAATGATGAGCTACTTGGCCCCTAGGACCAGTAACCCATTAAGGTATGTAATTATGTGTGCATATGGTCCCCTATCATGTGAACTTGTATCAAATAATTTTTGCTAGTATTTGTGTCACATAGTTATCGTACCACCTAACCCATCACATCATTGATCTAGGTCATCATGTGCTTCCTATGTTAGATCTCCATCATCTTAAACAAAACACTTTCTGTTAGAGAATTTTTTTTTTGTTCTTTGATTTGCTAAAATGATTGCTAATTACTAATTAGGAATTGATCCATGTTGGGATTTTCACTTTCAGAAGGACAAAGAAGAGAAATGGCAACATGAAGCGCCAGAGGTGGTGTCTTTTGAGCATTTTCCTGTAGAAAGTTCCCCTGATGTCACCATTGAGGGCAGTACCACATCCACACATGTGGCTGAAGATAGAAGCCATGTCATTGCGTTTGCGGAGGCAACTGCTGCGGCCGCTGAAGCTGCGGTGGCGGCAGCTCAAGCAGCCGCTAGAGTTGTGAGATTGGCAGGTTATGGACGCCACTCCAAGGAAGAAAGGGCAGCAACAATCATTCAATCATACTACAGAGGCTACCTTGTAAGGCCTCCTTTGTCTTTCTCATACAGACTTCAGTAATTATTCTTGTTTTTTTTGTTTTGGTATAGTTATGTTCACTGTTTAAGATCACAGTGTAACATCAGAATTAATTGTTCAGTATGGGCCATAAAAGTAATGCCACACACATTTTCACTCAAATAACTTTAACTTTTTACTTTTTACTTTTTACCATTTGATTATAATTGATTTCACCTTGATTTCTACATACCTATACTATAATTTTGTTGGATAAAGTTCCTGTAAAGTCAACTATAGGCACTTTACACATAGGCATGTGAACCAGATATGTGTGGTACTAATGTGTGAGTAATATTTTTCAGGCCATAAATGTGCCACCAAATCCCTGAGTCTTACAGTTACATGTTTTAATAATACATAAATGGCACTTGCAGTACTATATGATTGCATTTATTTTCTTCAGACATTAAACTATACATTTATTCACTAACAGTAAGTAAACATATGGAAAATATTTGTATTCAGTGTAAGAGTAGCTCAAAAGTGACCGGTACACCAGAATTTACCTAATTAGGTTGGGATGATAAAGGGGAGAGAGGGGTTTGAGGGACCTCGTTAATTTTAAGTACAAATTTGCTTAGAGTTGATTGATCATTGGATTGTTGGTGACTTTGTGGTGTCAAATTATTAACTCTCCTAAAAGCTTAAACTAGCTTAAGCTGTTAATGGTTTTACTTTTATATAATATGAAGCACATTGTAGTTTTATTCAAGTGTGGCATACCAGTATTCTTTTAATTGTTGTCTCACTTAGCGGCTACACATCCTGCTGCTACTAATACTTTTTTGTCATATGAGTTAAAATTTCATATAATGTTAGAAAGATAGAATATGTGAAGAGATAAGATTAGTGAAATAGGGTACGTAACTGACAGTAAAGTGAAACAACATATATTCGTCCTACATTCTGATCCTAACTATGTTGAAATTATTATTGATGCCAAAGTAAAGCCAATTTGACTTGCTATTGGGTGTTGAATTCTGCAGGCTCGACGTGCACTTCGTGCATTGAAGGGATTAGTGAGGCTGCAAGCACTTGTGAGGGGACATAATGTGCGGAAGCAAGCACAGATGACAATGCGATGCATGCAAGCATTAGTTCGAGTACAATCAAGAGTAAAAGCTCGCAGACTCCAGTTAACTCAGGAGAAGCTTCAGAGAACATTGGAGGAGGACGAGCAAAGAGTGCTCAAGCAACAAGAGCTTCCTAAGCCTATGAGCCCCATGACAATGTTAGACACTGACAGTCGCCAAAGTAGCCAGAAAATTAAGAAAAATGATTTGAGGAAACATGAAGCTGCAATGAAGAGGGAGAGAGCTCTTGCATACGCTTTCAACTGCCAGGTTTTTCATTTTTCCTTTGAGATCACCTTTTATTACTCATACCACTCCCATAGTCCCATCCCATATACACATTTGCACTAGGTTTTTTTTTTTTTTTTTTAAATATTTACCATGATACTTAATATTTTAGTATACATATTCTATTTCTGTTATCTGATATGAGATGAATGACTTCAAATAAATGTGTGGCAATCATTTTTCAAGAGGGAACCCACATGCACAGGAATCATTTCCATATGAGTGATGTAAAAGCAAGGACTTAGTTGGTATGCCCATGAGGGTAGACATTTTTTACATTGTGAACTTATCATAAATTACTATATCATTAAGAATATTTGATTCTTATAATTACAACTTTAAAAGTCGTACATAAAATTATTTATAATTGATTGACATTATAAAAAATGAAATGTTATAGGATGTCAAAATCAGATATTAACACCGTATTTTTCTATTATCATACATTTATTTATTATTTTCTCTCTCTCCTCATATATTCTAAAGCCTTAAAAACCAAGGATGCATATGATGTCAGCAATATAGTGTCCCCTAATAAATGTTTAAATAACATTTCTCTAATAAAAAACTTTAAACTGGCCATGTATCAAAATTAAACTCTTAAATAAAAGGAAATTATATGTTAATTTCCATTTTTAATAATTGTGTTTGCAGCAACAGCATCAATATTTGCAGATAGACCCAAATGGTGATGACATTGGAAGCTATGCCATTGAGCGTGAAGCAGCTCAACGAGGTTGGAACTGGTTGGAACGTTGGATGTCATCAGAACCACACCATGTTAGGCACGTGGGGCCACGTGAGATGACGCTTACTACTACAGCCACAACCACCACAGACGACATGTCTGAAGAAAAAACAGTCGAAATGGACATGGTTGCACCTCCAGACTCAGCTCACTCAAACATGGGCCTCATGGGCCAAGACTTTTTTGATTCAAGCCCAAGCTCCAATAGACACCACCAGCGACAGCACAGTGCTGGTGTACCTAGCTATATGGCCCCAACCCAGTCTGCAAAGGCCAAGGTTCGGAGTCAAGGCCCATTTAGGCAACGGGCTTCATATGGGCCTCACTGGAACACATCCACAAGGAGAAGTTCTCTTAATGGGTTGGGCTGTGACTCGTCCAGCTCTGGTGGGGCCACTGTAACTCACCAGTTTCCAAAGAGCCCAAGCCCAGCAATAAATGGGGTTCGACTCCAATCTAGACGGATTTCAAGTGGTAGCCCAGATAATTTCGGAATAGAGGATTGGGCCCTTCCCCTTGGAGCCCACGGTTGGCCATGACCTGATTAATTTGTTTATTTCCTAATCTTAATATAATAGCTATAATAGCATGTTTTGTGTGCTCTGAACTTTGGTCATTGACATGCATTGGTATTTATGGACAGTTTTAATAATGTCGTTGATTTCATAAACAATAAAATTTGTGATTGTTTAACCGAAAAAGATTGTAATACTCCTGTCTAGGAAGCCTATTTCAAGTTCTGTTTCGCATGTAAGAAAATGTTTGATTTTTTTTGTTTGTTTTTGGCACAAGAAATATTAGCATTTGATTATTATTATTTTGTGCAAGCGTTTGAGTTTTTTATTTCCATTAAAAATGTATATGAGAGTTGTTTGATAAGTGCTTAAAATTAAGGATATGTTCTTTTAGGTTGCATCATTAGAGTAAGCTAATTTGTGTGTCATATGTAAGGATAATTGCTTATAGAAACAACTAATTCTTATATAGAACCACCAATAAAATAAAAGAGAGAAAAATAATAGTATTAAATATATTATATCAAATGAAAATAAAAAGCTAATATTTGAAACTAAAATATATGTAAACAAAGATGTAGGATAATTTGTGGAATCCATTTAGCAAACTTACACTATGAGTTGCACCACTGGAATATATGGCTGCTTAAAATAAGGCATATGCTAGGTCCAGTTACAGAATCGAAAGTAGAAAGTTTCTAAAAGAAAAAGATACATTCAATTCATTGAAAAATGAAAAATTATGATTTCCCATAAGAAACTTTTATATATTGATTCTTTCACTAAATATTTATTAGCAAGACCCTTAAAATAATATAAATTAAAAAGTAATTAGATGAAATGGAAAATTAATAAAAAAATGCTAACCAGTATCCTAAGGACAATGGTTAAGAAATCAAACATAGACAATTCTTATCGAAAAGTGGTGTATTCAAATCATTGAACTCCTAAAAGTTGCATTTTTCCATAAGAAATTTATATCTTTAGATTCCTTAATATTGGTTAGCAAGACCCTAAATTAATTAGTATCCCATAATATATTAATATTGTATATGTTTAAATTATATTTAAAAAAATGGTATGACTCATAAAAAAAGAATTAAACAACTTTAATGAATTTCGCCGTTCACACGAGTATAAGACACAAGTTTGCAACATTCATTTTATAATTAATTAATTAATTAATTTTGACATAATATTAATTAATTAATTAATTAATTAATTGATAGTATAAAAGGCAAATGGCATTTAGAAAGGAATCAAAATAAAAGTCCTGCGTCGGTAATTCATGGACCGTAGCTTAACCCATGGGTTTTTGACGTCTTTTATGGATCTTACGCAAGGTACCGCTTTTCTCTTTCCAAATCTAAGTCCCATGTCACGTCAAGTCATGTGTTGTGTGCAGTGCCCGCCACCAATGTTGTGGTGCTCTGCTTCTTCACGGTCACACTCACTTTCTTCTTATCTTCCCTTCCCCTTCATTCGTTCCGTTGGTCTCTTCTTTTCTTTCTCCTTCCAATAATCATCAACCTCACATTGGTCTTCCCTTGGAGTGAGGTGAGGGATGGAGTCTCTGGAACTTTCTCGTCTCCTCCTGCTGACGTCATCACCGCCCACTCAAGCTAAAACATGGCTGATAAGGCAGTTGGGTTTCCCCTCATTGCTCAAAATAGCAACTCAAAATTGCAAATTGCGTCTCACCAGATCATTTTCTAGCAACACCGAAGCTACCGGTGGAGCTGCTGCTTCACAAGACCAAGACGAAAACGAAGGCCATGGTCGTCGGCCTAAAGAAGAGAAAGCTCTTGTCATAGCCAGAGAGACAGATGCTTTTGGTGATCTTGTTGGCTTTCGCTTTATTCCCGACTCTGATGATGGTTGGTGCCTTCTTTTTTTTTGTTTTTTTTTTCCTTTTCTCCTTCATTCCTCTTTGTTTTCAATTCATTCATGCTTTCCTCTTTTGGCATCATCAAACACACATTTCAAGTTATCAACATTTCACTTGTGATACCCAAAATGTGATTTCAACAACTGATTCTAATAACACCTGATAGTTTTAAGCACAAACTACGCATGAACTATGCATAAAATGGAAACGGATTGCCTGCATTAAAAAAAATCACGCATTCACACGGTAATTCCAGCTCCAATAGTGTATATTTAAGCTGTTGCAGTTAAAAAGCTCGCAGTTGGACCTCATGTGCACCGGTCAATCGGTCTGCCTCTGGTGTGCACCGGTCGGCTTGTCCCTTCTATCGGTGATGCGCTCATGGCCTTAACTGGCCGGGTCGTGCCTTCGACGTTGTTATTTTGAAGAAATTAAAGTGCTCAAAGCAAGCATATGCTCTGGATACATTAGCATGGGATAACACCACTGGATTTTGATCCTATTGGCCTTCGGGATCGGAGTAATGACTGAAAGTGTGAGGAAGCCCCTTATTGGTCCAACGGTGCGTGAATTTGTAAATGCGTGATTTGTTGAATGCAGAGAATTCGGATCCATATAAAACTATTATGCATAGTATATGCATTTGAAAATATATATGTATATGCATGCATTTTATAATCTTGCTAGGCTTCCTCTAATTTGTTAAATTAAATTTCCCTAATCCATTGCATTACAAAAATGGTATGTATTTAGTATTTACAGCTATGTTAGTAGTATAATGGCAAAGAATAATCCTGCATCAAATTTTAGAGGATGTTGTGATTGTTTACTAGGAAAGAGTTGATAAGAGCCTTACATGCAGGGAACAAAATTGAAGATACAACCAGCAATGAAATTGAAATACCCGAGGCTGAGGATGTAGGAGAAGAGAAAGCTCAGACTAGAGTATCTTATAATATTGTTTTTGTTACTGCTGAAGCTTCACCCTATTCTAAGACCGGTGGTCTTGGAGATGTTTGTGGTTCTTTGCCGATAGCACTAGCAGCTCGAGGACACCGTGTCATGGTTGTCTCTCCCAAATACACACATGGTACCTCTGCAGATGATAAGTTTTCTGGTGCAGTTGATCTAGATAATTACGTCAAAGTATATTGCTTTGGTGGTGTTCAAGAAGTTGGCTTTTTCCATGAGTATAGGGAAGGTGTTGATTGGGTAGGAACTTCTGATGTTTTTTCAGTCATTTGCTGCACTTGGATTGTTCAAAACCATTTAATTTCTTGCATCACATTATCTACTTTGTGTCTGTGTTGATGATACTCAGTAATATCTTATTTTTTAGGTATTTGTAGATCACCCCTCATATCATAGACCAGGGAATCCATACGGGGATAAGTATGGGACTTTTGGTGATAATCAGGTATAATCTTGATAATTCTAGCTTTGGTAGTAGATTTGTATTCTATTTCCATTTTTAATTTATCGATAATGATAAATTTCCTTCTCATTTGGTTTTACAGTTCCGGTTCACTTTACTTTGCCATGCAGCATGTGAAGCCCCATTGGTGCTTCCATTGGGAGGATTCACTTATGGAGAAAAATGTCTATTCCTTGTTAATGATTGGCATGCCAGCCTAGTTCCAGTGTATGCATTCCTATCTTTATCCATGCTTTAACATTCCAGACCCCCCCTCCTCTCTTTTTCAATGAAGAGATACAACCTGTGTTTTTCCCCAAGCATGTACTACTTCTGTCAAATTAAGTTTCTCGTTATTGAACTATAAAGGTAAATACTTTTGCTTTAGTCAAGACCATATTTCTTCCAATGACTGCCTGAAGCCCTGCAATTTGCTATTTATTTTGGAAACTTTACTTTTCCCTTTTTTTTTATTAAAGTTATTATTAGGCTTCAAATATGGCATGTGGATTTTCACATTTGAAGTTTCGTTTGAAGCTTCTTGTGATTTGTCTGAGGTGATATCACTGTCTTACTATTGGTGAATCCTGATACTTCAATTATGGTGCAGACTTTTGGCAGCAAAGTATCGTCCACATGGGGTGTATAAGGATGCACGTAGTATATTAGTGATACATAATATTGCACATCAGGTAAATTATTTGTTATTGAAGTGTTACTAAGAACAGCAGCAACAACATTATTCTTTGATCTCTAAGCTTTCTTAAATGACCTTTCAAGCTTGAACAACAGAAGAAGGGTCTCTAGGAGTTCTTTTTCACGACTTTCACCCACATGCCTTCTGCTTAGCTGCCTCTTATTGACAATTATTAAGTCAAATTCTAGAAATTAAATAGATAGGTCCTGAAAAGCCATGATAACAATAAGTGCATTGTTTAAAGCTGAAAAGTTATATCACTTCTATTTTGAGGTTTATATCAGAAACCAATGACCAAGCACTATCCCACTAGGTAGGATTTATTTTGAAGTTTATAATTACATAAATACAATCATGTTGGCTGTTGTCACATTAAAACACATGATTTGAACTTGACTAAGCTGCGCCGTGTGTGAATATCAAAGATGCTCATTTGTGTTGGCGGACATTCTTGGGAAATGAAGTTGTCTTTGATCTATGATACCACAATAGGGTGCATGATGCTTACCTAAACGTAATTTATATTAACTCAAGAAGTTTGCAACATGAGGATTCTGGATGAAACTGTGTGAGTAATAACCTACATTATTATTTATTATAAATTCATAGATGGTATACCTCGCGTCTTTAAGTCGTTTAGTGTTTTTATGTCAGCAAACAAGCTAATGAAAATATATGTTAGGGCGTGGAACCTGCAACAACATATAGTAATTTGGGGCTACCTCCAGAATGGCGTGGAGCTGTGGAATGGGTGTTCCCTAATTGGGCAAGGATGCATGCTCTTGACACGGGTGAAGCTGTCAATTTTCTAAAAGGTGCTGTTGTAACTGCCGATCGGATACTCACAGTGAGCAAGGTCACAACACTGAACATCATATATTTTGCTTCCTGCTGTCTTATAGAGTCAAATATTGGGTATCTGTTCATTGATCAATATTCTTTCTGTTCATATTCGATACTCATTTTATAATTTTTTTAATCACCTAGAACTTAAAAACTTGCATCACTTTGTTGTAATAACTATGGTATCATAAGTTCATAACAATCTTCTTGTCGTCTTGTATTTGATTGTGTAATGATATGATGCTGAAAAAGCTGCCTTCCTTTTCCAGGGGTATTCCTGGGAGATAACCACTAGTGAAGGTGGATATGGTCTGCATGAACTATTAAGCAGCCGAAGAAGTGTTCTCAGTGGTATGTTTTTTTCAACACTCTTATCTCGTTGCATACACTTCCAAGCCTTTCTATGAATGGTTTATTTATGGTTCAAGAATTATCAAATTTTGCGGTTTATACTCCTAGAGGAACTTCGATTCTTTGTCTCAGATTTTGTAGAAAAATGGAATATTTTCATTAAAAATTCCGGTGATAACCCAATGGGTTATATATACACATATACACAGAGATAATAAATGCACACCTATTTATAAGAAACAATTGAGCGAATTCATATGCAACGATAACTCTAGCTATTTCTTGAGAGAGGAGTCCCAATACCATTTAATGCACACTTTGTTATTTCCAACCAACACTATTTTCTAGGATAATTAGCTAAACACACTTTTCCACACTCCCCCTCAAGCTGGTGAATAGGCATTCTCCATTCCAGCGTGGATACAAAGTTTTGAAATGCTGGACTGCCCAACCCTTTAGTGAGAACATCAACAAGATGACGTTGTGTAGTTCATATAGGATGTTCAGATTAATCCACTCTCCGGTTTTTCTTTGATGAAGTATCTTTGAACCTCAATATGCTTTGTTCCATCATGTTGTAACGGAAAGTGCTAAATTGCTAATTACAGACTTGTTGTAGCAGTAGAGTCACATTGGTCCTTATCCTTCCCACTTGACTTTTAAACCTTAAAGAATGATGTTTAACGAAAGTGTAGTTCACGCACACCTTGAGCCATTGCTCTGAATTCTGCCTCTGCACTCGGTCGTGCTACAACAATTGTGGAGTGGCTAATTTTAGAAGATATTGGTTTCTACACAAGTTTTCCTACGTAGGAGTTAATGAATGGGTTGGTGTTAGGAATATTCAAGCATAAGGGTGGTAGTGGAGACAAAATGGATAGAGCTTGCTATTCTGTTGTTTTCCAAAGTTGAAGGAAGTTAGTTACTGGAATTGAAAACTGAGGGCCTATCTATCAAAGGGCAAAGGCCACAGTTAAGGAGGGTTCAATGATTTTCCCTTCTGTTTTTCTTTTTAAGCTGTATTGTTCCAATAACTTTTTGCAAGTCATTTAGGCAGTGCATTTAGAAAAATGCTAATGCTGATCTAGACTTATCAAAGCTGTGCATCTTATAAAACTCATCTCTTTTAAATTTTTATACAAGCATTAAAGTGCAGATATATTTTGCTGGCAAAGCCTGTTAGAATAAGACGTTTCATTATTTTTTCATTTGTTTGCTAACCCTGACTTGTGTCACACATTCTGTTGTAATGATATTGGTTTGTATTATCAAAAGAAAACTTTTGAAGTTCCTCTAATTTATTTTCTGAATAACAGCCCAGTTTGATTTCATAAATTCAGTAACAGAGAAATTATTATTTTCCTATTTGATAATTACTAAGTTCTGAAGCTTCTTTTGTGTTTAACTTTTCTCATGACCGAGCCCAGTGGTTTTACTTGTTCACGTAGTTGGGTGAGTCAATATATAGAAAAGCAAAACAAGTAACTATCTTGTAAATTCTTTACTGAATGATGTGCCTTGAAGCTCAAACTTGTGATAATTTTGTTATTGACTAGGGATCACAAATGGAATTGATGCAACTGACTGGGATCCATCAACTGATGAACATATTGCTTGCAACTATTCTGCTGATGACCTTTCTGGAAAGGTTGCTTTAGCCTTTCCTTTTCTCACCCCTCTTTTATCTCTCTAGCTGAACTTATCTTAACTCAAAGTATCACAGGTCAAATGCAAGACTTCTTTGCAGAAGGAATTGGGTCTTCCAGTGAGGCCTGATTGTCCAATGGTAAGTTTATGTTATCTGCTTGGTTAAAGTCTTATTCAATATTTCTGATACTGATTATAGCTGAAACTTGTAGATTGGATTCATTGGAAGACTAGACTACCAGAAAGGTATTGACCTGATTCGCATGGCAATTCCAGAGCTCATGGAGGATGATGTTCAGTTTGTAAGTGAATTTGTGAATTAGTTCTATAATCACATCTGGTGTGCCAAATAATGAAATCAATGGTGTGGTGATACCTATATGTAGGCTGTGTTTACTGGTAGGATATAAAATTTATCTTGAGAAATTGCAGAATATAATTGCCTGCTAAATAAAATTTTAAACATCTTGATACTTACCAGAAAAAAAACTGTATGATTGATCATTTTTGCAAACGCAACTTATTTCCTTGTATGAATAATTTCATTTCCCCCTTTAACTCTAATTGATAGATGTAAGCATAATTTGTGGAATATGTTGTATTGTATTTCTGGCCATCTTATCTGGTCATCAGCGTCTATTTATTTTCCTTTTTTCAGGTAATGCTTGGTTCAGGAAACCCTGTGTATGAAGACTGGATGAGAGCAACAGAGTTAGCTTATGGAGATAAATATCGGGGTTGGGTTGGATTTAATGTTCCGATATCTCATAAAATAACTGCAGGGTATTCCAAAATTTATAAGTCCTTTGTAGAACAATTGCAGGGTTTAAAATTTGGGTCTTACTGTACTTCTAATGTTTCTGCATTAATTATGCTTCTTACTGTATTCCTTGTATGATCAGCTGTGATATATTGTTAATGCCATCCGCCTTCGAGCCCTGTGGACTAAATCAATTGTATGCAATGAGATATGGAACTATACCTGTGGTTCATGAGACCGGTGGACTCAGAGTAAGTCAAGAAAATGTAAGCAATTGACCAGTTCAATATGATTTCTTTGCCTTGATGTCTTTTTCTTTGTTGTTTTACAGGATACAGTTCAAACTTTTAATCCATATGCTGAAGGAAGCAATGGTGAAGGCACAGGGTATGTTGTTCACAAGCTTTGATTATTTTCTTTTGAAGAAAAATAATTGCTTTTTTTTCTTCTTAATAAACCTGTTGGAGTCAATATGAAAATCCCAAGGATTAAGGGAATGAATTAATTGCATTATTATTGTCATTCATTGTATAATTATTGTAATTATTAGCTATGACTTATTTCTTTTTCTATTTTTAGTAGTTTTCAATATAGAGGCAGAAGTTTAGGTGTAGTTATTACTTTTCCTTTTTTCTCTCTTCTGACAGTTGGCTACTGTGATGTATATATTGTAACCACATCACTCTGAATAATTTAGAACAGAGAATCAATTTACCTCTGTTTCATGGTATCAAGAGCTTCGGTTATTCTCTAACCGTAGGTAAAAAACCAGTCTTTCCCCCATGGCCGAAACTGGCCAAAACACTCAACCAGCCATGGTCGAAACTGACCAAACCCCTCAAACAGCCAAGTCTAGTGATGCCTCACGCACACAGACTCTTCAACCAAATTTTTCTAATAATGATACTATCAGCCATTCATTTCAAATAACCCAACATAAATTGAATGGGTTAAATTTCAGAGAATGGTACCAATCAATTCTCCTCGTTATCAAAGGAAGAGGAAAGATGGGCTACCTCACTGGAGATGTCACTGCACCAGCCTCAACAGATCCTACTTACAGGACATGGGAAGCAGAGAACTCTATAGTGATGGCATGGTTAATCAACTCTATGGATCCTAAAATTGGTCGAATCTACCTGTTTTACAACACTGCTGAAGAAATATGGAAAACAGTACAAGAAATTTACTCAGATCTCGAAAACTCATCTCAATGCTTTGAGATTAGGTCTGCTCTTCGAAACACACAACAGGGGAACAGGTCTGTTATTGAATATTATAATATATTAGTTGAGTTGTGGCAGGAAATGGACCTTTTCTATAGCATTAAGTGGAAGTGCACTGAAGACAGCAAATTGTACAACCAAATGCGCGAAAAGGAAAGAGTCTTTGATTTCCTTCATGGGCTGAACAAAGAGCTCGATGAAGTGAGGGGTCGTATCCTTGGAACTAAGCCGCTACCTACAATCAGAGAAGTCTTTGCTGAAGTTAGGAGGGAAGAAAGTCGAAGGAAGGTAATGCTGAACATTACACCAATTGCGGAGGAAACCCACCGTCTTGGCTCTGCCTTAATCTCAAACCGTGGGGAATCTAACAACAAGATCCAGCGCTCAAAAGATAACAAATCGTGGTGTGATCATTGCCAAAAGCCTTACCACACCAAGGAAACATGCTGGAACATCCATGGAAAACCTGCAAATTGGAAGCCCCGCAGTCAGAGGAAAATCAGTACTCCATATGCCCATGTTGCAGAAACTACTACAGAAATGCGTAAGCCGCATACAGCTCCTTTCACTGGTGAACAAATGGAGATGCTTAAAAACCTATTTAGCCATATCAGAACTGAAACTACTACTGCTCCTACAAGCTCTTCTGCCCATGTTGTACAAAAAGGTAACTCTTTTTTATCAAAACAGGAAGATCCTACCATTTGGATTGTTGATTCAGGAGCTTCAGACCACATGACTGGGTCAGCAAATTTGTTTTCTTCCTATAGAAGGTGTGATAGCGAGATACGAATTACTGTGGCAGATGGAAGCTCCTCTCCTTGTGGATGGGTTTGGTGATATGAATTTGTGTGGATTGAATCTGAATTCTGTCCTTTACGTTCCTAACTTGAAATACAATTTAATTTCAGTTAGTAAACTATCCAAGGATCTAAATTGTGCAGTAATTTTTTCCTCTACTTGTTGTGAATTTCAGGATTTGGCTTCGGGAAAGATGATTGGCAATGCTGAGGAACGAAGTGGTCTCTATTATTTCACTGGTTCTTCTTCAATATCTCAAACACAGCCCAAGGTTTCTTTATCTACTGTTTCAGACTCTGATGTAATGCTTTGGCATAAACGTTTAGGTCATCCTAATTTTAATTATCTCAAGTCCTTGTATCCAAAGTTGTTTATCAATAAAGATGTTTCTTCTTTCCAATGTGAAAACTGTATTTGTGCAAAACAATCTCAAAAAATCACCCCGAGCATCCTTATAAAAAATCAAAACCTTTCCACCTCATTCACAGTGACTTATGGGGTCCTGCCCGGGTTTCTAATCTTACTGGATCTAGATGGTTCATTACATTTATTGATGATCACACACGTATATGTTGGACCTATCTTTTGAAAGAAAAACCTGAGACAAGTACAATATTCAAACAATTTCACAATCTTGTCAAAAATGTGTTTCAATCCACAATTCAGATTCTTCGAACTGACAATGGAAAAGAATATTTTTCCAATGATCTTGCAAATTACCTTGTCGAGCATGGCATATTCCATCAAAGCACATGTGTTTACACTCCACAGCAAAATGGTATTGCTGAAAGGAAAAATCGCCATATTCTTGAAGTTGCTCGTTCCATAATGTTTGCAAGTCATGTGCCAAGTTTTTTTTGGGGTGAAGCTATTTTAACTTCTACATACCTAATCAATAGGCTTCCATCCAAACCTCTTAATTTCCAAACCCCATTAATTGCTTAAAAAAATGTTTTCCACATATCCGCATCTTTGAGTCCCTTCCCCCTAAAGTCTTTGGATGTACTGTGTTTGTTCATGATTGTAGCCCCACTCGGGGAAAACTTGATCCTAAAGCTATTAAGTGCATCTTTGTTGGTTACTCTCCCACTCAAAAAGGGTACAAGTGCTATTGTCCTTCCACCAAAAATTTCATATCTCCTATGACACTACCTTCCTTGAACATCAACCTTTCTATCCCAATGCTTCACTTCAGGGGGAGTATTCCAGTGAAGAGAAACATTGGGATCCATCCATGTCCCTTCCTATCTTACTTCCCACTTCATCTCTAGAGGAACCCACCATTCAAGATCCTAATTCCATAGGGTCTATACCTAAAGAAGGAGAACCTGATTTAGGATTGCAACGATTGCAGCGAAGTGACCTTCAGTTTTTTGTTAGAAGACCACGAGTTCCTCAACAAAACCAGCCACCAGAACAGGTTCCAAATCCTATCGGAGACACACAGGTTGATGAAGGTAATTGCATAATTAATGATATTGATGTTCCTATTGCTATTAGGAAGGGAGTTAGGTCATGTACTCAACATCCCATATCCAGCTATCTCACATATTCTAAGTTGTCTCCAAAGTATAGGGCCTTCATCACAAAGATTGATCAATTGGAGGTTCCCAAAAATATTCATGATGCTCTTCAGGACCCAAAATGGACAAATGCTGTAATGGAGGAAATGAAGGCTTTAAATGAGAACAAAACATGGGATGTTGTGGATCTTCCTGAAGGGAAGAAAGTGGTAGGATGTAAATGGATCTTTACCATAAAAGTAGGAGCAAATGGAAATATAGATAGATACAAGGCAAGGTTGGTGGCTCAAGGGTATACTCAAACTTATGGCGTTGACTATGAAG
Organism: Echinosophora koreensis; assembly: GCA_035048595.1. Lineage (NCBI taxonomy): Eukaryota > Viridiplantae > Streptophyta > Magnoliopsida > Fabales > Fabaceae > Echinosophora > Echinosophora koreensis. The sequence goes on from JAPCYP010000001.1 coordinate 15,031,154, forward strand.
AAACTTTCGCTCCCGTTGCCAAATTAAATTCAATCAGAATCCTCATATCTCTTGCTGCAAATCTGGATTGGGAATTGCACCAAATGGACGTGAAAAATGCATTCCTAAATGGAAACTTGGAGGAAGAAATATACATGAAGTTACCTCCGGGCTTTGAAGAAAACAAATCAGGTAAGGTTTGCAAGTTGAGGAAATCTTTATATGGACTAAAACAGTCTCCTAGAGCTTGGTTTACCAAGTTTAGCTTGTCCATGAAACAGTTTGGGTACACACAAGGACAGGCAGATCACACACTCTTTGTCAAACAAGCTGAAAATGGCAAGAAAGTAGTGCTTATTGTCTATGTAGATGATATAGTAATTACTGGAGATGATATTCAAGGGATTGAAAAACTTAAAGGTCAACTCCAAGCAGAATTCAAAGTAAAAGATCTTGGACTCTTGAAATACTTTCTTGGGATGGAAATAGCAAGGAGCAAGAAAGGCATTTTCATCTCCCAAAGGAAGTATACCCTTGATCGATTGAAGGAAACAGGAAAACTTGGGTGCAAGGCTGCTGGATCTCCTCTAGACAGAAATTGGAAGCATAACATTGATGAAAAAGATCCTCCTGTGGAGAGGGAATCTTACCAACGCTTAGTAGGGAAGTTGATTTACCTATCTCTCACTAGGCCCGACATTGCCTATAGTGTCAGTGCAGTTAGTCAATTCATGCATTCTCCTACTAAGAGACATTTAGATGCTGTGAATTAGATCCTTCGCTACTTGAAAGGGACTCCGGGCAAAGGATTATTGTTTCAAAAAAATAGTCATCGGGAGGTTGAGTGTTATGCAGATGCAGATTGGGATGGTTCAGTAGAAGACACAAAGTCAACAACTGGGTACTGCACAAAAGTGTGGGGAAATGTTGTGACTTGGAGAAGCAAAAAACAAACTGTTGTCGCAAGGAGTAGTGCTGAGGCGGAATACAGGGCAATTGCACAAGGAGTTTGTGAACTTATTTGGATAAGTAGGTTACTACAAGACCTATTTATTCCTATTGAAGGACCTATGAATATGTACAGTGACAGCAAATCAGCTATTAGCATAGTTCATAATCCTATTCAACATGATAGGATGAAGCATGTAAGGATCGACAGGAATTTTATCAAGTCAGAAATTGAAAATGGAACTTTCAATCTACATTATGTGTCAACCAAGTCACAAGAAGCTGACATGTTTACAAAAGCTTTGCAGAAGTCAGATCTTCAGTCAAATATTGGCAAGCTGGGAATGATTGACATCTATTCACCAGCTTGAGGGGGAGTGTTGGAGTCAATATGAAAATCCCAAGGATTAAGGGAATGAATTAATTGCATTATTATTGTCGTTCATTGTATAATTATTGTAATTATTAGCTGTGATTTATTTCTTTTTCTATTTTTAGTAGTTTTCAATATAGAGGCAGAAGTTTAGGTGTAGTTATTACTTTTCCTTTTTTTCTCTCTTCTGACAGTTGGCTACTGTGATGTATATATTGTAACCACATCACTTTGAATAATTTAGAACAGAGAATCAATTGACCTCTGTTTCACCTTTAACTCTATGTTTTGAATGAAACAAACATACCTATGGGGTAATAAATAATGTAACCTGTATGATAATTATGAATATTATATTTAAATTTATTGCTTTGAATCAAGGCAGTTAGAGATCTTCTAGTGCTGATTTACAAAAGAATTTAAACTTTTAGATATGTTAAGTATAATACAGCAACCAGTTAGCCTCCCACAAGCCTGTGCCAAGCCTGAATAAAAAAGGTGGCAGCCAGTGTGTAGCTTTGTCAATTATAATTATAGTATACATAAAAAGCACAACTTAGGCATAACTATGCCAATTATCATATTTCATAAAATATACATATAAAGTACTGATTAGGTGGTCGTTCAGCTAGCTTGAATTTGTGCTACCAAAGGCATGGTAATTGGCATAACTATGCCAATTATCATATTTCATAAAATACACATAAAAAGTACTGATTAGGTGGTCGTTCAGCTAGCTTGAATTTTTGCTACCAAAGGCATGTATTTATGTCAGAACTAAGCTACGGTTTTATTTAATCAATGTAGTATTTGACTCAACTCAAAAGGGGAAAAATAGATATTGAAGTTAACAAAATAAGGGAAAATTCTTAGAGAAGTTAGCAAGGTGGAAACGGTATCTCCCTAATTCCGGCTTCAAATAGAGTGGCATTTATTCAAGTCTCTTTCTGCTAGTATAAACTTTGACTTCAATTATGAATTAAACTTTAATGGTTAGCTTTCTAAATCTATTGATTCCTGATATGCCTTTTTTTTCCCGTGACACTGTCAGAGGTAATGCTGTAATGCGTCAGGATTTTACAAATGATATATTATGAATATGCTTATTTGCAATTGTTTGACATTGTTTTGAACATTCCAACAGGTGGACGTTTTCTCCACTGACAAAGGAGAGCATGTTAGTGGTAAGCTTGATTTACATGCATGCCATTTCTTGCCCATTCAAATTCATTGTTTTTATAGGTGCTGTCTAAGGTGCACCACTCACCAAAGTGGTGTAGTGATGCACCACCCAAGTGGCAAAATCTGGACCATCCAGATTGCCACTTGGGTTTTTGACTTTTCAAACTCTATTAAGAGATCAAGGCTAGCATGAAGATTAGAATAAGTGGTACACCAATGGATCACTATTTTTAATCATTAGATATAATATTAAAATAATTAATGATCCAAATTTAATAGTAAAAAAAAAAGTTAACCAGGACCAGATAATCATAATATAGGCAGCCTAAATATTTTAAGATATCAATTTTACCCTTCATCCCTCCCATCCCACTAGCCACACTCCCACCCCACTGACCACTTCAACTTCAACATCATGTTGTAACAGGACGGAAACTTCAAGATGCATTGAAAGCCAAAATCATTAAACAACCAATGAAAAATACAATCAGAAACTAACCCACAAGAAAATCAAAGGGGTTTATCCAAAAGTTTCCATCTTTAATCCCTCAACTCAAAATTCTAAGAAAATCATCCAATAATGAATACGAAAGTACCCAGATCAAGAAAAAATTTGCCTAGGAAAATAAAAACATGAAGAAATTAACATTGCTAATAAGAAGTAATTGAAGAAACCCAAATCTGATCTTCGCATAACACCCACAAACACCAAATTTCAGTCACCAAGCACCAGATTTAATCTCAGTAACAAGAAAGTGAAAAGGTGCAGCGGCTCTGTAGACTCCGGCAACGGCGACGGAAGGAGAACGATATCGGACTGGGCGGAAAACGCGACTGGAATCAACGGATCTGCATTGAAGCTTGTTTGGTTCGCGGAGGCAGTTCTTGTGTTGAAGCTTGAAGAGTTGTGGGGGCAGGTCTGAATCTGCATCGCGTGGAACAGGTGCTGGCGTAGGGGGGTCCGATCTGGGTCGCGTGGAGGCTGAGAACGGTGCACCGCCGTACTTCCGGCTTCTACCTTGGCTCAGCTGCACTCCCACCGCAAGGACCACTGCTCAGATCTGCTGAAGAAGGGCAAGGGGCAGAGGGCAAGAGCCTTGACCTCCGTGCAGTTGACACCACCACCGTGCCGGTCATGAATCTTGAGCGATGGGGGCCGAGTCCTCTGGCCCGATGGTGGTTGTGGGTTAGTGTAGGGATGGGGTGATGGTGGTGAAGCCGTGAAGGATAAGGTTGAAAATTAAAAATAAAAAACATATTTCATTCAGGTTAAATTTAGTGGTACACTCATGTACCATCTGGTTAGGTGTTTCATGCTAGCCTTATCCCTTGAATAGAGTTTGAAAGGTCAAAAACCCAAGTGGCAATCTGGATGGTCCAGATTTTGCCACTTGGGTGGTGCACCACTGCACCACTTTGGTGGGTGGTGCACCATAGAAGGCACCGTTTTTATATATAAGCATGCTTTAACAGCATCAATAGGACATGACGGCATTGACATCGTTTAATCCATGTAACTGACCCCTTCTGGTTATTTTGTTGTTGTTGTAGGCTTTGACAGTGTCTTAATATTTCAATCTAGAAAAATCTTTCTATGATGTTTGTTTTTTCAAATTGATGTTGAGTTTTCTAGTCTATGGCTCGTTGAGTATAGAAAAGTTTGCAATATAAGCTTGTGGTTGTGAATGTGAGAGCTCTCATTGTCTTAGGGTTTTTTTTCTTGTGCATGGGGGGAAGGGACCCTCTCTGGCTAGAAAGCAAGTTATAGGCTAATATGGGACTATTTTCATTTCTTGACTGATCTCAAGGACCTGCATAATCAATTGTCCAAACCCAATTTCTCTCTTATAAGGATGAGAGCATGATCCTTTGGGTGCTGCCCCCAAAAGGCTAAATTTTAAGGAGACATCTGGAATGCTTGGTCTAGTTGTCTAATGAATTGGTTCTGGGTAGGGATGATTAACCTCTAACTGCTATTATTTGGGTGGCTTGCTGAGTCTAGGATTTTAGAAACAGCGTTATCATCTTTTTGTATTGCTATCCTTATCTACTCACTAAAACACTGAGGAATTATTGCCAATTACAATCCATTTTTGTATGAATATGATGGATTCATATGTTGGAATATGGAACCATTGGCTAACTTTTCTGATTTTTAGATGTTCTTACTTCTGACTACCATACCAACTACCATTTTTGTAGTTTCTCCTCTATTTTTCTTTTTTCTTTTTAATGTTATTGTCTTAATTTAATTAATTGTTACAGGCTCTAAGAACTGCCATTAAAACATACAATGAATATAAACCTTCTTGGTTGGAATTGATGAAAAGAGGTATGACAAGAGACTACACATGGGTAAATGCTGCCAGTCAATACGAGCAAGTCATTGAGTGGGCGTTCATGGATCAACCCTATTGCTGAAACCAGAAATGAAGATAAGTTAGCATTTAAAGCACAAAAGATCAACACTAGATTTTCTTTCAATATCCAGGCTACATACGAGGATTTTTGTGTTCATAACAAGCTTTTTTCTTTGCTTGTTTGAGTCCACCTGTTTGTTGTAATTTTACAATTAAACACAAAAAAGTTTCATGTCTTTGTTGAGGATTGCACATATTGTTAGTCTTTACCAGAGGCAGAGGAAGGGGGGTTGGTATATGCTATGGTCCTCCCAGCTTTGTCATTGTCTATATGTACTCCTTAATATTTGGTCTTGCACTTAAATTAGATTTTCTGTGTTGTATATGTTTTGGCTCCCCTCAAACTCAATTTCTGGTTCTGCCTCTTGTCATTACCCATATTGGGCTGTAATATATGATGATATGATATAGTTGCATAAACATACTAGGTAGTCCTCGTGGATTTTTTTTTATACTGATTGAAGTCCCACATTGGCACATTGTTTGTAACTATGCCACTATTTAATGATGTTCGAAGTTTGCTTTACCATACAAGGGAAAAAGGAGGGACAGTAAATTTTGATGCATTGTTATTGTTATTGCTTTTGTACTGGGAAGGAGGGGTTCTAGAACCGGTCATGCGTCACATTTAATTTGCACCATGTGAGAATGTCCATGTATAACGATTGGTAAAAAACTAAAAAGCTTGAAATGGTGGGAGCAATGCTATTACTAGTCACGATACAATCTGCAATCTGCAAGCTGCATCAGACAATGGACGATAGTATTAGAGGGTAAAGAAAAAGGAAAATGAAAATATGTAATTTTTTTAGGATTTAATTGTTTTATACGGTGAATATAAAATATATTATATTATCAATTAATTATAAATTAATATATCATTAAAATGTTTGACTCTTATAATAATTAATATAAAAATTCACATATATGATTATTTCTTTTTTTATGCTTATATATGATTATTTCTAATTAATTAATAGTACAATAAAAAAATATATTATATTAAAATCATATTAGAGTAGTATGTACTGTCAGTGTAAAAAGTTTTGCACTAACATTTTTATGTGTGTTTTTATTTTAATAATTAAGAAAGAAATAATAATGATGTTGATTTGTCAATATATTATTGGTTGTCTATATAAAAATCCTTTACACGGTAGAGAAATTAAGCTCATTAAAATTATATTCTTTCCTATTATCAGCAAATTTTTAAAAATGAAAATATGCATGTTTTATTTTGTTGCACTGCACGTTCACTGTATTTATTATGCTATTTTATGGATTCTTACATTCATAAATTTCATGCATTCACCTTAATTTATGTTCGGACTTTCTTTTACCTATTTTTATATTAATATATTTAACCTACACAAAAATCAATTAATGATCAAGATCTCTCTATATTCACAGAGTGATGGCCGGAATCAATTTTCTATTTTATCGACCTTGTGCTTTGCAGTGATAACATCTCGAATCGGTCCTGGTTTGTTTGATGATAAACTCACATGTAATGATGAAAGAGATAAATTCCAAAATATTTTGTAAGTCTAGTTTAGTCAAATTTTGTGAATTCTTTTTTTAACTGTTTTTGTTTATCTCTTTCGGTTGCCTTATAATGTAAAAAAATGAAAGAGAAAAATAAAGAATCATAAATAACTAAAAAAATAAATAAGACAAATGCTAATCAATGTCCAAAATGGTTAAAAAAAACCAGAAGTAAAAAATTTATATTGAAAATTTGCTAATAAATTTTTTCTATTTTTTATTCCTTAAACCCCCTTTATAAAAAAAAAAAACTCTAAAATCACTAGTTAGCACTTAGCAAGACTCGAAAAACATTAATTAAGAAATAAAAAAAATGTATGGATTATCATCTACCTCCATGCCCGGACAAGTACTCATGTAAATTTTGGATCCTTTTCTATTGGACATCAAGCCCTTCCTTATACCAAAAAAAAAAAATGTGTAAAAAAAAGCAAATTTTAATTAAAAAATAATTTAGAACAATGATAGTTGTACACAAATTTGATGGCCGACATCGTATGTATATATATACTCATTCACACTTATTTATTATTTTTTCTCTCTCATCATATATATTTAACATTTTAAAATAACCTATCACCATGTAATATCCATACTAGATGTCCAAAATCTGTATACATTTATCATTTTTGTTAATTTACAAGGAAAACTTTACGAAATGTACTTGTACTCAGTCAATATTATCCATTTCTTAAATTGATCCATTATAGGATCTAGGAGGCCAACATCGTAATTTTGAAGCAACATCTTGACAGGGACAGTTGGCTGTAGTTGGTCACGCTTCACAGCCAATCAATTCATTCCAATCATCATTCCCATTTTTCAATTCCTCTTTTCTTCCCCTTCCCTTTCCATTTTCCCCTCCTTTCTTCCCATCCCATCCCATCCCATATCAAATCAAATCAAATCCAAAAACACTAAAAATCCACAATGAATTTTTCAGATGCAGAACCTGAATATTCCCTAAACACCAAATGCCACCTTCCCTTCCATCTCTGAATAAATAATCAATTAATAACCATTCATTCCAATTCCAGAAAGTTTCAATTATTGCAGTTTTTTTTTATTTTCATTTTCATTTTCATTTTTCCAATGATTTCAAATCCAGAGTTAATCCACTATGTCTGCATTGCAAAATCAACCACAGTCCTCGCTCAACACAACACCACCAAAGACCCAAAAATCGAAGCTTTAGCATCGCAATGCATCGCTCACACCCCACCCAATCACTCTCTCTTCTCTCACACCCTCAACGATCGCACCTACACCTTCCTCATCGAACCCCCTTTCGTCTTCTTCGCCATCTTCGACACCCAATTGCTCAAATCCCAAACCCTAACCTTCCTCAACAAAATCAATTTCGCGTTTCGCCAATTCCTCCTCGATTCCCAAATCCTCGCAGGTTCTGATGATTTTCAACCCTTATGTTTCCAATCCAAATTCGATTCGATTCTTCGCGACATGCTCGATTTCGATTCGGAATCGTCCGTGAATTCGAAAGGAGGAACGATAATTAACGGCGATTGCGGAAACCCTAGCGTGGATTCCGTGAAGGGGAAGCGATCGGCGACGGTGCCGCTGTTGGGGAAGCCGCTGGAAGGGTTGAAGAAGAAGAAAAGGGTGGCGGGCTCGGATTCGAATGGTGGAATCGATGGTAAAGATGGGAACTTGGAGAACAAGGTGGTGGATGTGTGTGATTCTGATGTCAACGTTTGCAGCAACAGGGATTTCTCGTTAGGGGTGCCGAAGGGTTTGGTCAACGATCATCATCGCCAAAAAGCGAAGCATATATGGAAGAAGCACGTTTGGGTGGTGTTGCTGCTTGATGTGTTTGTTTGCGCGGTTTTGTTCGTGATTTGGTTATGGGTTTGCAGCGGATTCAAGTGTATGGCGTATTGAAGATTCAAAAATGGCACCTCTTTGAGCTTGTTTGGTTGAGATTTTTCTCACTGCAAGAGTGAAAAACGCACTTTTTTCAGAAGCTATGTGAGATGAGCTTTTGACTAACATGATTTTATGGTGGAGAATCTAAACCAAATAGGCAGTTTGTTGTGTTTTTGTCCCTTCTTTGTTGGGGGATTTTTAGATTGTTGTTTTTTTATCTGCAGTTGAGGAAAGAGCTATGCATACATATAATATATTCTGCAATCTGTAAAAATGGGGAGAAAAATTCGGTATGTATATGGAAATTGGGGTTTTGCTTCTTCAGCTCAATTTTTGATTTCCATTGGAAATTTCCCTGCTTTTCTTAATGGGAATTGGCATATGAAGAAGATCTTTGTGAGTTGTTGTTTTGGATCCTCCATGGTCTGATTATGTTTTATGGTCTCACATACTTGTGTGAGATTTTCTCAATTGTGCAAAATTACAGATTCAAGATGTTGGCTATATAATATATTTTCTATTTGTTGTTATTATATCTTAGTCTATGGATTGCGCATTGATTGTGTTAACAAAGGTACTTGTTCTGTTCTTCGGTGGATGATATTTGAATGTGTTGGATGTGGGGGCTGATGGCAGCGTTTAATTTGAACATATAAGGGATGGACATTTGCTGATAAGTGCAGAGTGGCCTGCTATGAAATAGTAGTCATTCCCCCACCAACCTGGGAATCAATCCTTGTCAATTGTCATACGGTAACTTTTTCTGCATGCTGATGTGCTGAAAAAGGTGTTATTGTGTGATCAATAGCAGCAATATGCTCTTTACCTGTTTACGATACTCTTTTCAACATGATTTCATGTGAGATTCATTGGATGGAGAGTGAACCTATTTGATTTATTAATGGGTCTAACATAAAATGCACAGTAAAGAGTGTCTTGAAATTTTTATTTTCTTTGAAAACAAATTTCTGTGTTTTCTGGAAAGATTATTAGTAAATTTTTTTACAGTAATGTCTTATTGATCGAATTATATGTCAGATTGGACACAAGAATATGTGATTTTTTTTTCCTCCAAAATATTCTTTCATTTTATTTTTTACGTGAGACGAATCTACCAGTTATAGTCACATCACATGAATCCAAATAAACCACAAGATAAAAAATCTTCACTAGAAAATTTGAAAGTCAAATGGTTACTAGGATGCCATCTCTTTAGATAAGAAAAAAAAAAAAAAAAAACTAATGAGTTGTGGTGTCTGTAAGGTGGGGCTTAAGAAATGGCAAAATTCGTGGTTTGTTGTGCTGGCATATTGATGCGGCCAACTCTGAACTACCCTTTTTTTATACAGTTTAGGTTGGTCCTTGTTGGTGGACAAAACAAGTTCAGGTGTACTGAGCCAGCACATGCACATGCACATGCGCAGCGAAAACGACGCAGGCGTGGCATGGCATCCTATTCTTAACTTTTTTTGACAAGGCCTATTCCTCACGGTGGCGTCTACAATACACCTTGCTAAGTAAGGTGTAACATGCACCTTACTTTTTAGACGATCCAAAATTAATGTTTCGGTACGCTGTCCACCACATGAACAATGCTCACTTACCCGTACCTCCCATGGAATGATGGAATTGATAAAAAATTGCAGTGCTTGTGCTTCCTCTTTTTTCGTGATAAAACAAATTCTAATGCATATATTAGTTACTAATTTATATATCAGATTTGTTTACATATTAAGCTCTAATGTAGTAACTAAGCTTAAATAATAGATCGGTAAAAAAAAAAAAAAGCTTAAATAATAATAATAATAAGTTTTCAGAAAAAAATAAAAAAATTTAAAATAAATGCCTAATATATAAATAAAACATATAATATTATAAAACCAATAAATAGACCTATAAATTTAATTTTGATATGCTGTTGATGCAAAAAATTTATACTATTAATCATCATAAATCATCCTATCTCTCACTTTTAAGATAGTAATAATAAGAGTTAAGTATTTTTAATAATGTGTCAATTTATGATTTGTTGATAATGTAAAAAATCTTTACACCATACTATTATACTAGTTTTTATAAATTCTTACAAATCATGCTAAAAGAAAGAAATTCCTTTTTTTAAACAAAAAAAAAATACTAGGGAGTTATAAGGTTGCTTGGTGGTTTGGGGGAGGAAGATAGGGTTTGGAGTGATAAGGTGGAGGTCATGGGTTCAACTACCCCCACTAACATAACACATACTAACAATCTAATATTTGCCTATAAAAAAAAACCAAAAAAAAAAAATACTAAAATATGTTTATATAGAGGCTAGAGCTGTTAATTCGGGCCAGGTCAGTCAATCAGACCAGCCCACAGTGGGTCACTGTATTTTCGGACCGGACTGGGTTAGGCCAATTTTAATTCCAAGACAGTAGTTAATTTAATAGCCCAGCCCAGAATTTGATTTTTTATTTTTTAAAGAGTTAATTTTTTTGTTATGGCATCCCTCACTCTCCCTCTCACTTGCTCTGTATTGTTGCCCTTCCTTCATCACTCTTCCTCTCACTACTTAACCTCAGAAAAGGGACCGAACTTGATTGCCACTCCCACTAAAAGCACCCAAGCTATGGTGCGTCACTTAAGAAGTCTGCGTTGTTGGAAGAAGAAGGCAAGACATAGAGGTTTTCCACTAAAAAAATAATGGTTAAAGTAATCTTTTTGGTCCCAATACGTGATATTGATTTTTAATTTGGTCCCTATACATAAAAAGTTATTTAATTTGGTCCCTATATGTGACACTAGTTTTCAATTTGGTCCTCACCGCTAATTGATCCCTATATAAGAGTAACAAAATTGCAAATTATTGTTACATGTAGGACCAATTCACAAAAAAAATTTGAAATTGATCCCTACATGTGACAATTATTTTCAATTGGGTCCCTACATGTGATAATAATTTACAATTTGATCCCTCTTATATAGGGACCAATTAGCGATGAGAACCAAATTGAAAACCAGTGTCACGTATAGAGACCAAATTAATAAATTTTTATGTATAAGGACCAAATTGAAAATCAGTGTCACGTATAGAGCCAAAATATTACTTTAACCAAAAATAATTTTATTGATAGATTTTAAAAGTAGCTTTAAAGATAAAAAAAAAAATTGAAAACTGCCAAAACATCTTTTAACTTTATTTTTACAGCTCTTATTTTTTATTTTAGAGTAGCTTTTAAGTCTAAAACAAAAGATGGACCAAATGCTACCTTAAAAAGGGGCTTAATTTAAAGAGAAGTCTCCAGGATTTCTTGCTAAAATTTAATTGAGATTTTACTCCTAATTGAGACTTTTCGAAAAGGGTCCTCATATAAAATTTTAATTATATTATTTTAATTAATATTTATGGCTCCCCCCAAGAATTTGGTCAAGGTCCGCCACTGATTATTACTAAACCCTATTGATTTTTAAAAAATATTCCACTTCTAGTATTTTGATCATGTATTAGTTATATTGGATTCTTTGATGCTTCTAAGTGATTTGTTTGTATTGAGTTAGATTGCCCCTTGTACTCTCATTTAATACAAGTTGTTTGCTTATCCAAAAAAAATGGTTAAACAATTCCATCAAAAACGAGTATTATTTCCTCTATATTGTTAGGGCTTAGTATAACTATATTTCTTCTCCTTCGAGCATCTATTTTCAAGCTTCCTAAACTCCCTTGTATGCATCGCACCAGCAAACACTAAACTAGGATTTAATAAATTGAATGTTTACTCAATTTATTTATTTAAATGATAAAATTATGCATTAATAATTATAATTTAAGTGGCATCATTTTTATCTAATACTTAATGGCTCCCCTCATTTTTTGTTGGGTTTTCATGAGATAATCCTCTTCTATGATCAAATCTAAGGCAGAAGAAAAACACTACCATGGATCGCGTATTACAAAACATGAATCACAATGGCAATAGCGTTTACCTCTTGAAGCGTGCTTTACTTTTTCAATCACCAGTGCCACGAAGGAGAAGCACCTCTACTCAGTCCACGCGAGCAAATGGGTGTTGGAGCTATGCGTCTTGTGCTTAGCTAACGACTACGGAGGCACAGTTAGCAAGACTAGGTTAGAGGGAGAACACTTCTATTATAAGTTGGCAGCTCCCTTTAACCAAACTACTTACCCTGTGTCGGCTTTGTACACTACAAGCCCAATTGTCCTTATATTAATTAAATCATATTTAATTAATATAACTGCTCCGCATTTGCTCTATGCGTGTGACCCTATAGGCTCCCACTAAGTTGGCAATAATATTAATATTATAATAATATCAAATATTAATTATAATATTAAATATTATAAATAATGAGCGGCATCTAGCAATGCATCATTACTACCCAATTAGCGAGAGTATCGGTGATCCGATTTTAGCCTTACCGCGACCAAAATTACCGTGCAGTAAATGTCCCTTCGTCCATATGTCTTAATTGAACACAGGCATAATAGTGTCATCCTTGTTATGTTCAATCATTTGTTCCTCGATCCCCGAGTAGACGTGTAATCACAAATGGGCCCAATATCACATATTGGCCCACTTTCGCGTGGCCACGCATATTTCACGTCTTACTCTATCGAGGGGCCCAAGACATTTCCCCTGTTATGTAGGAGGGACGAATTCTGTCTACATCACTCACACTCCTCAACATGATTTATTGCGGGGGCCCAATAACTACCTTTATGATCACCCTGTTACGCGTGATGTTTGATAGCATTAAAGCCTACAACTCCTCATGTAGGAATCGTAGTGACTTCAAGTCGAAGGACTACTTCACTATGGTCGCCATGAGAATACTTATGACACTTACATAACTATTATGAAGTATTCATAGTGGGTCATCCGGTATAAATATTACTCCTAATATTTATACCTGTGTGCCGACTTGATATCACATATCCATGACCCGTGAGATTTGGTCATCAGTCTACTCACACAGTAGTCTCTATGTATTATTGTCGTCCTAATTAACAATAATACTCAACTACGGATATTTAAGAATAGCGTTCTATTATTCAATGAGGTCTCACGATTAAGTCACATACTTAATATCTCATTGAATGAACTGCCTATTCTAAGGAACTTTATTATGCTATAAACTAATAACATAATAAATGAATGCCTTATTCATATATCAAATATATGATGAAATTCATGATACAAATAATGATCTATTCAAATAGATTGGCCTCTAGGGCTTACACCAACAATCTCCCACTAGCACTAGAGCCAATCGGCCATCAATCTAACACCCATTGATCTAGTTGTGAGTGTCAAGCTACCATTGAGCAAGAAACTCTATTAGCGGATTATTTAGTGTTCTCATTCTGCATATCTTCACATTTCTCCTCTATCAATCATCTATCGAATGATATGGAAGCAACTAAGTATCTGTTCGGATCGCTGGTGAGATCATGTTCCTTAGCTTATGCGATTCGATTACTCCATCATCTTTGCAATGAGATCAATGGAGTTCATAAAGTTAGGAATCATTCCTAGTTCATAAATGAACTTGCCAATCCAAACGGCCTTTAAATCTACATCTAAGGCAACTATATACTTGACCTCTGTAATGAAATCTGCAACTGTTTCACGGCTTGGAACTTTTTCAAGCATACAGTGCCACCACTAAGATAAAACAAAAATCCAGACTGCGATCTGGAATAATCTTTATCGGTTTGGAAATAGCATCGATATAACACCTTATAACGACTTCTTTCCTCACCTTCATTTGTCAAGAATGTATCCTCAGTTCTTCTCAGATACTTAAGGATGTTCTTGACTATAGTTCAATGACCTTCACTAATATCAATTGGTACATTCTTGTCATGCTCAAAGCATACAAGATATCTGGTGTAGTACATAATGTACTCTGACTAAGGCCTAGCAATTTCAGCAATCTATCTCTATAGATCCCTGAGTCCTAACATGTAGGAAGCTTCGCCCCAAGTTCTTCATCGAGAAACAATTCCCTAACCATGTTTTCACATTTTGTAGCGTAGGGATATCGTTTCCGATAAGCAGTATGTCATCCACATACAATATAAGAAAGACAATCTCACTCCCACTAACCTTCTTGTACACACAAAGTTCATCCTCGTCTGATAAATCTAAGCTGTCTTTACACCTTATCAAAATGAGGATTCCCATCCTCCGGAAGCTTACTTTAATCCATGAATGGATCTCTGCAACTTACATATCTTTCCAACATCCTTTGGATCGACAAAACCCTCGGTTTGTGTCATGTACACATCCTCGAGGAGATTCCCGCTATGGAATGAAGTCTTGACATCCATCTGTCAGATCTCTAGTCATAGTATGCAGCAATAGCAAGTAGAATCCGAATGGATTTGAGCATCGCTACTGGGAAGAAAGTTTCATCATGGTCTACACCATGATTTTTCTTGAAACCTTTCGCAACCATTCGTGCTTTAAAGGTATTCATCATACCATCCATGTCAGTCTTCTTATTGAAGACCCACTTGCACCCTATGGGTTTTTGTCCCTTCGGGTGGCTCAACAAGGTCCATACCTGGTTTGTGTACATGGATTCCATTTCGGATTTTATGGCCTCGAGGCACTTCTCTCAGATTTATGCCCAATTATGGCCTCCTGGTAGGTTATAGGCTCATCTCTTTGGTTAGTGACGTGGCCTGTTAAACCTACACAAGTCTTGTGTTACTTGAACGGCGGTTCAACCACAACATCATGTGGAACCGGGTTCCTGTTCCATTGTAGGCGGGTCAATATTTTGTGGTACTTGGATTCTCCAAGTTCTACAATCCTTCCACTGTCTCCTTTAGAGATATTCCTTCTCAAGGAACACTCCAGTTCTAGAGACAAACACTTTGTCCTCGAAGGAGTTGTAGAAATAATATCCTTTGGTTTCCTATACATTTATCTGATTTGGGCCAAGTTTATCTGTCATAAGACGTTTCACCCTAACATACCCAAATCCTTCATAAATGACAAATTAGGCCTTCGGCCCATCCATATCTCATATGGAGTCTTTTCAATCGCTTTAGATGGAACACGGTTAAGAGTGAATCTAGCTGTAAGTTGAGCAAAGCCCTAGAAAGAGTCAAAAAGGTCTGAATGACTTATCATGGATCGTACCATGTCTAACAAGGTGCGATTCCTCATTTCGGACATACCATTCCATTGTGGCATTCCAGGAGGAGTGAGTTAGAACACTATCCCACACTCTCTCAGATAGTCATCGCACTCTTGGCTTAAGTATTCATCACCACGATCTAATCGTATGACCTTAATACTTTTTGCCAAGTTGGTTCTCTACTTCATTTTTGAACTCTTTCAATTTTTCAAAAGTTTCTGATTTGTGTCATACACAAATCCATATCTACTGAAGCCATCAGTAATGTGATGAAGTAAAGAAAACCACCTCTAGCAAACGTTTAGGGGGGCCCACATATATCATTATGTATCAATCCCAAAAGATCACTGCCCTTTCACCTTGCCTGGTAAATGGAGCCTTAGTCATCTTCTCCGACAAGCAAAATTCGCATATATCAAACGATTCATAATCGAATGATTCCAAGAGTCCATCTTTATGGAGCTTGGAGATGTGTTTCTCACTTATCTGCCTAATCGGCAATGCCAAAGATTTTCACATTTATATTATAGATGGGCATATGAGGATTAAGGACACGAGTCCATTATCCAAATACTTGCTAGCATAGAAAATATCATGTGACTGATATTTCTACCAATAGCTGGAACATAAATAACACTTATTAGTTCCAAAAACAGCCCTGAAGGCAAAGTTCAAAACTTCTATAGTTAATACAACAACTTTTGCTCCATTTCCTATTCACAGGTTAACTTCGCTTTTTAGTCAACATTCTACTCCCTTTGATCCTTCACATTAATGTGAGATCTACATGCGGTATCAAATACCCATGATTTTGAAGTAAGTTGACTTCTACAATATAATGCTCGAAGAGGAAGTCATACTTCCATTCCTTTCATATACTCTTTATGGTATCTTTAGCATTTTTTCAATGTCCGGTCAAACCGCAATGAAATCAACTACCTACCTTTGGCAACCCTACCTATTAGCTTCAAGACAGAAGTACTGGGCTTGAACTTGTCGTTGCCCTTGTTCTTCTCCTTGTTTAGCATGCTTAAGGCTTTCCCTTTCAAGACTATCAAAATAGTCTACCCTTATCTACTTTAGAGACTCTGCTCGGTCGTTCTCAACTTCCTTTGCAATCTCTAGTAGAGGTCTGTCAGAATCGTTCATAACGAATTGACTATAAACTATCCAGCAATAATTGCAAGATCGTATCACTGGCCAACATTTGGCCAAAAGGAAATCTCATTTTACCAAGTTCTTAATGTACTCAATAATATGAAGCACATCATAACTGTCGGAATTTCCCTTCTCTTAGTTCGCAACTGAAAAAAGGGTCGGGATGACTTGTGGTTCTTATGCATTGCATGCTCTCAAGAGAGCATCATGAGGTGCATGATCATATCACGCGCCTCATGTTTGCAAGCATAAGACATCCTACATCTAGGACATCAACTTGATGATTCTTGTAAGCATCCATTTCGATCCTAGTAGGAACTGGTTGCTAAGGTATCATTTGCTCGAGAACATACAGCTATTTCTCGTACTTGAGGACAATTCTCAAATTCCTGTACCAATCCAGAATTTTAATTCCGGATATCTTGTCCTTCTCAAGGACAAATGCAGTAATAAATTATTGTGTCTTATTTCATGGTAATTCTAATTATAGAAATATGCAAAATATAAGTATCATGATAAAACATATTTAATAAGGTCTTTTATTATACGCTCCCACTATTTTACTCAAATCAATGACCCTCATCATTGACTCGGAAAAATCCCGTTGGAAGATTTTCTAGTGAGACTAAGATCCATATTTCACCTCGTTTTGAGTCAACTTTGGCTGATCTCCCAAAACTTAGTTATTTAGGTAGGAACTCATTTCCAATTACATCTCATGTAACTCTTGGATCAGTTGGGTGAATAACTCTTATTCTAATTCATCTCTATAAATTAAAGCCCAACTCCTTGCCTCTAGGCCCATTTCAATCCTATTGAATTCGGCCCAGTTAGTTAAGTCAAGCCCAATGGTTGGCCGTTGGACATTACAATTGTCCCATCGCACCTTACTATTATAGAAAAATGCACTCCGCTTTGGCGGACCTAAAATCATTCGATATTAGTCTTGATGAGTGCCACTCATTTGGAAGGCTCTTAAACTTAATATTTCCTTTTGAGGGATTTTTATTAAAATGATCTCACCAGCGTTGTATCACATACAAAGGTCTCTCAGCAGACATGCATACATGCTATCATACATTTAACAAACATATATAACATTTAAAAAACATACATGTATACATACATTTCATGCATCACATACAAAATATACATCTCATACATTTCATGCATCTCATACATAAACATATAAGATAAGGTAATATAGTTATGGCCTCATAAAAAAGTAAGAATTAAATAACTAATTTATTACAATTCTTTGACCTTCGAGCAAGCTCTCAAGCCTCTCCCCATGGCGTCATCATTTGGTGTTGTCTCCTCTTCAACTCGAAGAATTTACATTTATTTAAAATAAATGAATAAATAAATAAATAAAGACACGGCACGCAGACCGTATTTAAATAAATAAATCACGACACGCAGGTCGTATTTTACCCAAAATAAATAACACCACAATCTAGGGCCAATAACCATATACCTTAAAATAATTAATAACAATCAATAATCATAAACACTTTATTATTATTATGATTATTAAAAAAATTTTAAAGGGAAAATCTTCATGAAATCAATTGTCAAAATAATATCACACTTGATGGATATCCAAATCATGACTTAAAGGCTTGATTTTCAAATCAAATGAAGCCAAGGCCTGTACGTGACAAAATTCAATTCCACTTTTATCATAATTGATTTTTATAGCAATTGATCCCATAATTATATTTTAAAATTGAACTCCAAAAAAATGAAGCTGGTCATGTTCTAGTATTCTAGAAGCTCCATGCTCTCATAAGGCAATTCATGCCCAGGCAGCCCAACACGTACAAATGAGTGAATTCAATTGCAATGACCACATATATATTAAGAACCACACGTACAGGGCAATCCACAAGTCCATATGAATTGATTTCAAAAAGCGTGAATTCAAAAAACAGTTTCAATTAACGTCCAGCAAGCATTTCACGGATCCATTTAAAAAGCAACTAATGCAATCCCGTTAACATAGTTGGTCATGAAAACTCTTTTATCATTGCACACTCAACGTGAAAAACAAACTTAAACTTCAATTTCAAAAAATTGAAACACGGTGACGCGATACAGTGAAAGGAAATAAGCGCATAAGGCAGCAAAGCAGATGAACTTTTAAAACAATTTCAAAAGCCATACTCATAGAGATAACACACACTCTATTGAATCACATTTCAAAAGCATAAACATGTTATCAAACAAGGCAAACAAGCACAAAGGGATTCAAGGTAACTACGACCATACGCTCTGATACCACTGTTGGGTTTTCATTAGATAATCCTCCTCTATGATCAATCTCAAGGCGGAAGAAAAAACACTACCATTGATCGCGTATTACAAAACATGAATCACAAATGGCAATAGCGTTTACCTCTTGAAGCGTGCTTTACTTTTTCAATCACCAGTGCCACGAAGGAGAAGCACCTCTACTCAGTCCACGCGAGCAAATGGCGTCGGAGCTATACGTCTTGTGCTAGCTGACGGCTACGGAGGCACAGTTAGCAAGACTAGGTTTAGAGGGGAGAGCACTTCTATTTATAAGTTGCAGCTCCCTTTAACCTAACTACTTACCCTGTTGGGCTTTGTACACTACAAGCCCGATTGTCCTTATATTAATTAAATCATATTTAATTAATATAACTGCTCCGCATTTGCTCTATGCGTGTGACCCTATAGGCTCCCACTAAGTTGGCAATAATATTAATATTATAATAATATCAAATATTAATTATAATATTAAATATTATAATAATGAACGGCATCTAGCAATGCATCATTACTACCCAATTAGCGAGAGTATCGGTGATCCGATTTTAGCCTTACCGCGACCAAAATTTACCGTGCAGTAAATGTTCCTTCGTCCATATGTCTTAATTGAACACAAGGCATAATAGTGTCATCCTTGTTATGTTCAATCATTTGTTCCTCGATCCCCGAGTAGACGTGTAATCACAAATGGGCCCAATATCACATATTGGCCCACTTTCACGTGACTACGCATATTTCACGTCTTACTCTGTCGAGGGGCCCAAGACATTTCCCCTGTTATGTAGGAGGGACGAATTCTGTCTCCATCACTCACACTCCTCACATGATTTATTGCGGGCCCAATAACTACCTTTATGATCACCCTGTTACGCGTGATGTTTGATAGCATTAAAGCCTACAACTCCTCATGTAGGAATCGTAGTGACTTCAAGTCGAAGGACTACTTCACTATGGTCGCCATGAGAATACTTATTGACACTTACATAACTATTATGAAAGTATTCTCATAGTGGGTCATCCGGTATAAATATTACTCCTAATATTTATACCTGTGTGCCGACTTGATATCACATATCCATGACCCGTGAGATTTGGTCATCAGTCTATTCACACAATAGTCTCTATGTATTATTGTCGTCCTAATTAACAATAATACTCAACTACGGATATTTAAGAATAGCGTTCTATTATTTCAATGAGGTCTCACGATTAAGTCACATACTTAATATCTCATTGAATGAACTGCCTATTCTAAGGACTTTATTATGCTATAAACTAATAACAATAAATGAATGCCTTATTCATATATCAATATATGATGAAATTCATGATACAAATAATGATCTATTCAAAATAGATTGGCCTCTAGGGCTTACACCAACATTTTTTTCCTCAAGATCCGCCACTGAGTGTGTGTCTCAGCAGAAAGAAAATGACGCATCTTTGGTGTAGAGCAATGCCTCTCAACTTCTTCACCCTCCATCTCTTTTCCATTTCCAAAAGCTCATGGCCCCTCCCGCCACTCAATCCAATCTCCATCCCTACCTATACTACCACTGTCTACCTCGTTCTTAACCCATTAACCCACATTTTACATCATGTAAATAATGACTAACAACTATAATGTAGGTTACTTCTTTGTCTGTTAAGTTACAAACCAAAACTTCTTGCCTCGGCTAATTGACTAAAACTTCATCAACTGTTCACGTCCTCCACGTCCCTATTTTTAAGGAAGGGAGTTTTCAATCACGCTCCTTGACCTAACAACTCAAGAACTATCTTGGATTCCAAGCTAAGTTATGGGCCAAAACTCATTTTATCATCTAACTGTCACATCAACTTACCATGTCCTCCATATCCTTATTTTTAAGGGAGTGAGTCTTCATGCACGTCGTTGACTTTGCTAACTCATGAAATGTCAATAATAATATAGATAATTGCCCATTCAGCTAAGTTATGGACCAAATCCACAATCTAAGCTAATTGCCTTATTAGCCGACCATGTCTTCCATATCCCTATTTTTAAGGGAGTAGGTGTTCATGCACCTTTTTTACTAGGTCAACTCATGAACTGCTCTTGATTCCAGCTAATAAGCTTTTATCTTCATATTCTCTCTCCAAAACCACCTTCAACTTCATCTCAAGAACCTAGCAAAATGGTTACATGCTGAAACTGCTTTTGACTTGATCAACTTTATTTTCTAAATATTATTAAATGCTACTTGGCCCATTTGGTCAACTTTGATCACCATTCACACGAGCCATTAAGGCCCAACAACGACCTCTAAGCCCATATTCACTTAGTAAATTCGTTCAGTTGATTCTGCGTCAGCTAAATCTCCTGGCTAAACCTGACTTAATTACTGCTTCCTGACTTCCTATTTCAACTCAGCAGTTGCGTTTAGCTCATCCTAGTTCAGTCGATCTTGGTTCTGCTGATCTTCTTAGCTAAATTCAGGAAACCACATTCGGCTATATGTTATTGCATTTTTTAATAGTTGAACCATATATCTATAATCAATAAGGCATATTTGATACATTTGAAGCCCAATATCCATTAACCAGTTGTCTCAATTATTTGTCCTCTCAGTTGATTTAATTAGTCATTTGTTAGCTAACTCCTTATCACCAATCATTTCAACCTTGAACCACCAAGTTAAACAATTTCGTCCACACACTTATTTATGACAAATACTAAGTTTTGGACACTAGTCACCATCCCCAAATACCAGGTTGTTATGGTTAATTCACGGGAGCCAAACTATAAAGCCAAATGGGAATACTTCTTCTTAAAGTAAAATCATACTCCCTACATAATTTTTTTCTGCAACTTTTCTTAATAAACGTTAGAACTCTTATTGAATTTTCTTTTGATATCCTCAAGACAAGCCATAAAATGACTATTTTTATGAAAGATATTACCAAAACATTCCTTGTTCCATACTATAGCACTGTTTGGTTTGCCAAACCCGCTAGCGTTTAGCGGATAGCATATAGCGGATAGGAAAGTAACCCCGTTTGGTAGTCGTTTTTAAAATTAGCGTATAGCATTTTTTTACTAGCGTATAGCATTTTTCCCAGACGCTACTTGAAGTAGCGTTTGAGCTTATAACGTATAGCGTTTCATTTTTTCTTCCATTTTTATCTCTACCATCTTAATTAAATTCCTTACTTATCCTTGATTATAAAATAAAATACTAATCATTTAACATAGTATATAAATAAGAATTAATTTTGCTATTGAGATTTATATTTAAGATAAAAAAGTGGAAAATATATTTTTATCTATAAAAAATAAAACTTTTAATAAAAATAAATCAATATATAATTTTATTTTTATTATTCCATTTTATTTATTAAAAATAATTAAAACTAAATTAATATTTAAATTTAAAATTAATGATTGAATTTTTAAAAGATAAATAATTTTTTTTTGACGTGATAAACGCTAAATAATTTAGAATAAAATAAATTATTATAAGTGATAATTATTTTAAAATAAATAATATAAATAATATATATACATATAATTTACATAAAAAATACAAACATATCCTTTTATGTCATTTTACATTTATCAGCTAGTCCAACCGCTAGTTTTACCAAACACTTCAAATCCAATCCGCTAGCTAATCAGCTATCCGCTATCAGCTAGCTTATCCACTATCCGCTATCCGCTAGTTTATCCGCTATCGCTATCCGCTAGCTTATCCGCTAGTTTTTATCAAAGAGAGCCTATAGCACCGGATTTAAACTTTAGAACCGCTTCCAACCAAGGGAAGTAGCATCCCACTTGTGAATGGGCAATAAGTCAATAACTATAAGTCGATGTAGAAAATTCAGGAGCAACATGTTGCATTTGAGGGCTACGTCTTTGATGAATTGGGCTTACTAGAAACAAGCCCAACAATAGGCATTTTTCATTTTTTGTCTTCATTGATGACAATTAAACCCCTTGAGGGCCGGTTTTCGTTTTGGAAAAAGATCTTCTCCATTTTTTATCTCTCCATTTATGTTCATTTCCAAAGTTTTAGGAAAATAAATATGTATTATACACAGGTATGTAGTCCTTCCATGCATTTATTATCCCAAAACTTTAGTAATGGATAACTTCATTTCTCATGAGAAATGGAGAAGAGATCTCTACTCGTTGGGTTTATTGGCTTTATTAGATATAATATCCCATGACCGAGTACAATTCCATGGTGTTTGTTATTAAGTTGGCTTAACCAATGTTTTATTCTTAATTAAATGGGTTAAATATGTTTTTATCCCTATAAAATTGGTAAAACTTGATTTTGGTCCTTATAAAAACTTTACTCATTTTAGTCCCAAAATATACAAAAATTATGTACTTTTAGTCCTTAGTGAGGGACTAAAAATATACTATTTTTATCAAATATAGGGACTATAAACGAATAAAATTTTTATAGGGGCAAAAATCAAATTTTACTAATTTTATGTGGATCAAAAACATATTTAACCCAAATTAAATTATATTATTGAGAATCTCATTCTTAGGAATGTTTCTCTTACCCTCACTTATGAGATTTTTTTAGGTTTTATTCACAAAATTTATTTATGAGCATCATTTATGTTTGTGAATGTTTTTTATCTCTCTTGTACTAAATATGATAAAATTTTATTCTCACCTCACTTTTACCGGAATATCAAAATATATCTCATATTAATGCCACCAAAGGGTAGTTGATGTTTTCTCACTAAACTGTAATTAGATTACATACTTTTACATTATGGTAAGACTTTCGACACCCTTAATTATCTATTTACACTCTTATTAAACAATAATAAATTTATATAGACAATTTAAAATATCATTAATATTACCCTCATACTAATTCAAAATATTGTGCGCATAGATCAATATTTAACCGAGAATGAGAGAAACATATGAGAAATAAAAATTGTAAAGTTTGGTAAGTAAAAATAGAGTTCATGATAAAATTTATAACATATATTATTAATCAAGGTGATTCATAATTTTTTTAATATTATTAGAAGGTTAAAGTAATGTTTTGGTCCCTATATGTGACACTGATTTTCAATTTGGTCCCTATACGTAAAAAGTTATCAATTGCTAATTGGTCCCGATATAAGAGGATCAAATTACAAATTATTGTCACATGTAGGGACCAATTCAAAAAAAAAATAATTTGAAATCGATCCCTACATGTGACAATTATTTTCAATTTGATCCCTACATGTGATAATAATTTGCAATTTGGTCACTCTTATATAGGGACCAATTAGCGGTGAGGATCAAATTGAAAACCAGTGTCACGTATAGGGACCAAATTGATAATCAATGTCACGTATAAGGACCAAATTGAAAATCAGTGTCACGTATAGGGACTAAATTGATAACTTTTTACGTATAGGGACCAAATTGAAAATCAGTGTCACGTATAGGGACCAAATTGATAACTTTTTACGTATAGGGACCAAATTGAAAATCAGTGTCACGTATAGGGACCAAAACATTATTTTAACCTAGAATATTTTTTGTCCAAAGCTTTTTTTTTTTTTTTCTTTCTTTCTGCAGTGGCAAGATGCGAGTGGAGGAAACATGTATATGTGTACCCTTCCGTAACGCGCCCACTTCTTCTCCCGTTCTCGATCTCTCTCGATATTTTTCCATCCTTAAATTTCATCTGGGTGCTTCAGATTTGCATCAAAAACCTCCAAAAGTTTCCATTTTTCACCGCAAAAGTAATCAACGTTCATAGATATTTTCTGCTGCAACCGGTTCCACCGATGGGTGAGTGCAAAATAGAGGACATGCCGTTGCCGGCGCTTTTTGAGCAAGCCCGCAAGATCCACGCCACCGCAACAGAGTCCGAGGTTGATCAGGTACTCTAATCCTATGCACACCACACACCCCTTTTGCTGTTGTTGGGTTCTGGCTTCATGATTGTGTTGTGTTTTGTTTAGGAACTTGTGAGGAAGGGATGTGAGGCTCTGCAGAAGTGTGAGGACATGGTGAACAATCTGGGTTTGTTCTCTGCCAATGAGACCAAAGATGATATCAGTACCACCAATCTCAAGTATATTCTGGTACTTGTTCTTCTCATATAACTTCATTTTTCTCTTGGAACCGTTGTTTCTAGTTGTTAGTTTTCATGAAATGGATTTTGTTTTTGTGGTTTTTGATTGATTGGTGAATCTGAAGGTTGCTTGTTTTTCTGTTTTGATATTTTTTTCTGATATATCTTCATTTTGTTTTCCCCTTTGTTTTTGTTTTAGTTGTTTTAACTCAATTTTATTATGTATTTGAAGAGTGGTATTTCAAATTTAGGCTGTATACCCCTTTGGAGTCATTTTCTCAAAACCCTAGAATTGGATAAATTTTTAAGTACTTGGAGTGTAACCCGTAACACCCTAAATATATTCAATTCTCTATTAGAGAGGTGAACTATTAGTATATCTCTGAGTTATTTTCCTTGAATGGTTTTCTACTCTATATAAGACTATAAGTTGAGGCAATCAAATAAGTAGGACTGTAGGAGCTAAGGGCCGTAGTTATCAATCGGGATAGTGATGCTATTGCACTGTCACATTGTGTAGCGAGGCCTGGCAACGATGCACAGGGTGTCGTGTAATGTTTTCTTGGAGCGGCCTGTCGTGGCTGCCATGGCCATTCATGGATGCTATCACATGCATTGCGGCCGCTATTTGATGTGGGGAATCCTAGTTTGCTTCCATTTTATGACCAAATAGCAACAACCAAGAGGTTTCCCAGTCAAGGTCTCCCTTTTCTGGCTAAGTCCCACCGTGGGTGTTGGCTCTGCTTTGACGGGAGAAGCCCTCTCTCTTTCTTGTCGTGACCTAATCTCGACTTATTTTTTTAATAAAAAATTTTGTTATTGAAAAACAAAAGGACATCACTGTCTTTTTCTTTTAGTAATTGACATCACTGTCCTACTTTAGTAATAACTCTCTTATTTTAATTTGCATAATTAGTTATTCTTTTAAGGCTTGTTATTGTGATTTAAAGTTATTCATAAAGTTGACTAATCTGAGTGATGAATTTCTTTTTTTAATTTTAATTACTGAAACTTACTTTATTGTTCATTTGTTTATGGTACAGAAATTTTAAAACCATTAGGATATTTGATGGAGTATTCATGATGAATGTGTTAAATTTTGAGTACCTTTTTGTTTTGAATCTTCATATGTGTGTATTATAATTTGTTTCTATTGCATATTATATATGCAACCATCAGTATAGCGGCCATCCTGCTATCCGCTATCCCGCTATAGCGTTTTTGGAGTTGGCCACTCTACGCTGCGACCTGAGATTGATAATTATGATAGGGACTGTCTTAATGGGGCTTAGGTGCATCTATGTATTGTACATGCTTATTTGTTGGTTTCGGGGTGAGAATATTTGGATGATTCTCTATCATACAAACTACAGAGAGAAACTTAATATAGGGTTGTTGTACTTTTAATAACTAACTTTCTTAACAACAAGCCTCTTATTAGATGGAATTCAGTAAACATAAGTGAGCCATGATATTCGAAAGATTCTGTCAACCTTATGTTTTTCATCAGTTATTTTTTATTTTTAAAGGAACCCTTAATATATTCATCCACAAAAAAAGTAAGGATTCTGATTTTAACAACAAGGATTTTAGTAACCTACATTTAATCATAAGGTTCTTAGTGCTGAATAGTGCAATATTGGAAGAAGATCAGGGTGAGTCATGTTTTGTAAACCCAATTAATGAATGAAAAAGGGGGTCCTATGTAAGTAAAAGTGTAAAACTTATGCATGAGATGGTACTCTGAATTCATTTTGAATTGTACAAAAAGTAAGTATCATAGGAGTCAATCCCGGATAGCGGTGTGAAGTGGCCAACCCCAAAAATGCTATAGCTTATAGCAGACCGCAGAACGGCCAACCTCACACCACACCGTCCCTCTTTCCCTCCTATCCTTATTCCACCCTTTCCCCTCTTATAAACATAGATCTATCCTTATCCTTAGTGTACGTAAGAATTTCTCATAAAATAGTAAATTTCCCTTTTATCCATATTTTCCTTTTCTCCCCTATCTTTTTGTATAAGGATGACATTGATATTTTAAAAGTTATAGCCACTCCATTATAAACATTTTTTTTTTTTGACTTCCAAATAATTTAGAAAACACTTTCTAGTCCACCGAACACCATTATGATGATCTGCCCCGCTCCACTCATCCGAACGTTGGTTTAAGGTTTTTGTTTGTGTTTAAGCAGAACAGGTTCATCCTGAGAATCTATTATCAGAAAATCTGAATTGGAGGGAAATGAGTATTAGAAGAAATTTTCAACCCCGTAATAAAAAACTCACTTTTCTTGTACCCCTCTACTTATTTAAAGGTTGAGAAAGGGAATTATATGATAGGGCTGAAGGCCCAGACAAGGACCAGATGCTGGACTTGGACTTAAAGAGACCCAAGATTTGGAAGGTTTTTGAGAGGAAGAAGAAAGTGGGTCCAGAGGCTTAGTTGGTTATCTGAGTTGGAGGAGTTGTGTATGAGTGTAGATTCTGGATAGGTAGAGGGGTTATAGGGGGAAGAGTGGAAAGTAAGCAGTTCCTTTTTGGCTGTTGCCTTTTGGCATGAGTTTTAGGCAGAGAAGCTTGTTTCTCTGAGGAGCACACTGCTCTGGACTGTTTCTTGCATGTAACAGCTCATTAAGCTGGATTAATTGAATAAAACTATCTGTTTCCTGGTGTTTAATCCCTGGTTCCTAGCAGTATATGACGCTGAAAACTGAGAATGATGTTTTAGTTTTATTTAGATTTTTTGTTTGAATGGCTTGCATTGCATTCTACTTGAAAAGAAAGATGGCTAGACAGGGTGTTCTGCATCAGTTTAGTAATTAAGAGTACTACTTGTTCCCCGTTGGAATTGGATGGCTCTCTTTTGGGTCGAGGGTGAAATATATACTGATTAGTAAAATTTCTCACTTGTCTTGGTTAGCTGCTATTCACAGTTTCCTGGTAGATTTAGTGGTGGATTTTCTACTGGATTAAGTTTGATCATGGGAATGGTTGTTCACCACTGTTTCTTCCTTATATGAATCTACAACAATTAGTATTCGAAAATTAGTATTTAGAAAGATCATGACTATGCATTTTGGCCCTTGATTATTTTAACTGAGTATGAAGATATGTTTAAATGTGGTAAAGGTGGGAATGCACCATCTATGGAATATTTGTTTCATCTGTTTTAAGTACTGATTGTTGAAGATAACTGAGGAATTAAGATTGGTAGTGTTTTTACTATTCTATTAACTATTTAATTTCTCATGATAATTCCCTCAGGTGCCATTTTATCTTGCTGAGTTGACTGAAAAGATAGCACAGGATGACAGGATACAGATTCTGAAAGCTTCCCAGGCAAAACTAAAGGTAACAGCTGATCCATAAAACGTTATACTCATTTTGATTTGTGCCATTTAATTGAAGATTACCAAAAAAAAAATCTTGTAGGAATTTATCTCATTTTGTGAGGCAATGGAGCTGGTCCCAAAAGAGGAGTTAGAATCTTATACGCAAGGGGCACAACAATCTGTTGCTGATCAGAGGGCCAGAAAGGTGTTCTTTTATTTGTTTTTTCAAAAAATTGATATGACATGATTCCCACAATGCAAGTTTGAATTTATAACCCATTTCTCCCTTCATTCCCTTGGAAATAAAATTGGACAAGCAAATTTGAATGAATAGCATCATAATGCTCACAATTAATTAAGTGAATATTTTAAACCATGGTCGTTCAGATTGCTAGATTTAAACGTCAGAGAGCTGCAGAATCGAAGTTGTTGGAAATAAGAGAGCGAAAGGAACGGCGTGGGCGTTCTACTAAAGCTGCTGCCTTGTCCACCCCTGTTGAGGCAGGAGAGGAAGAAGTATTGGACGATGATGGGGAAGAAGAAAGAGAGGTTTGTGTCTTGATCTGCTACTTATCTTAGGGCAATGCTGCTATTGTTCTGTTACTATTGCTTTATTTTGTGAGCTTATAGCACATGCCTGTATCCTAAAAATGTTTGTAGCTGTTTGATTTAACTTCCACTAGATCTTAAATTCAGCTTACTCCTGCACTAAGCATCGGTAGCTATTGTTCTGTTACACACAGAGACACACTCTTACACTAGATCTGCTCATTGTACCATTGATTTTTTTTATTTTATTCTTATTTTTGCAGGCCTGGAATACTACCATATCTTTGGCGATTTGTAAGGTTGGCTTCATACTTATGCAACAATTTTACTTGTGGAAACTTCTATTTCCATTGTTCTCATGTTTGTCTTGCCATGTTCAGGCATTAGATCTGCTGGAAATGTTAAAGAAAGAGGAAGAGATGCTTTCTGCCATAAAGGATAGACAATCTAAGGTAGTAAACTTCTTCGTGTGGTGTGTGCTACTTCACAAAGCACAGTTATACCTTGTTGGCTGTCGTCACTGTTTTATATTGATATTATTATTACACTTTATTACTTTTTGGAATTATGGAATGTTGTTGGGTTAAAAGTTAAGACTTAAAGATCTGTTGTTAAAGTAGCAGAAATTAATTTTTAACTATGTTAAGACATCATAGAATGTTTCACAAGCTAATCCTGGAGTTTTAGGCTTTGTAGTGTACATAATTGAATCTATTAGACATATTATGTATCAAAGAGAAATGGTAAATTGTAATTTTTGGCAGGCTCACATTTATTTTCTCTTTCTTGTGATTTTGCCATGTTTTAGGATGGGGATACGGAGTTCTCTAAGGATGTTCTTGATGAACGTGCCAAGAAAGCAGAAGCTTGGCATCGTGATGCTGCAGTTCGTGCACAGCACACTAAACCATCACCACCAATCACATGTGCCACTTTTGCTCAAGATGTTCTAGAAGGAAGAGCAAAGGCTTCACAAGCACATGATCACAAACATCAACCACTAATATTTGGACCAGCTAGCCTTGTGAATGGAAGCTTAACAACTGAGAGGGAAAGAATGGCAGCTCAGGTCTTCCAACCTACTCATAGGTACATATTTATCCCCTTCTACCAATAAAATGCACATTTAGCTGGCTACATGCTGCATGTGTGAAAGGAGATGAAGTTTCTTTTCCTTTCAGTTTGTTTCATTGTCTAGGAAGGATAGAGAATTAGTAGCACCATGACACCATCTGTTTCCTATGATTGTAGTCAAGATATGCTGGGGAAATGTTGGGATAGAGTTTTACTTGTAGTTAAATCTTATGGGATATAGTTTAGGTTAAAGATGGACCTTTATTCACACCCTGGTTACTCTGATTACATTTTTGAGATGCCAAGTTGAATGTAATATTTTGTGGAAGGTTGCCAACCATGAGCATTGAGGAAGCTGGACTTAGGGAAATGGAGATAATGAACAAATGGCAAGAACAAAATGTCAGACTCATGGAAGAAGCCAATTCATCTTGGCATAACGATAGGAAGTCAAGGCCAGGAGAAGACGAAGATGAAGATGAAGATGACGATGCTGCGCAGGACAAAGCAAGAGCTTGGGATGACTGGAAGGATGATAACCCGCGGGGTGCAGGAAATAAGAAACTCACCCCTTGTGGGTAAGTGATGAGGTTTGTCTGTCATCTATCTATTCTTCCATGGCTGAAGGATGGTGAGCTTATGATAAATCTTTGATTGTAACTAAATCTCATGATTGATAGTTGATTTGCTCGTAGTTTGTATCAAGATTAATGTATACCAACCAGGTTCTTCATTTGATTGCAATTTGCATGTATTGGCGTATTGCTCCTCCTCTCCCTCCCAGCCTCCTTATAACTTCACTTTTTTAGAATCGTGTGGTCATACAAATTTGTTCTCCCTGGAGTCAAGGACCATTGTCAATGATCATCCGCTATGAGCCTTATTGAAATGTTAGTGAAATTCAGAATGTTATTTATAAGTGTCTCCATGAGTACAAGAAATGTGTATAAAGGAATAATATCAATAAGACGACTATGGGGACCATTTGCTTATGTTTTTGCCTTAACCATTTTTCAATTCAATAATTGAATAAAGCCTGGGCATGCCCCGCAAGATTTGTATGTCAGTTATTCGGTAGGGAGTAATGGCTTTAAATGCCCCGCAAGATTTTCAATTCAATGCAATGCTTTTATTCATCTTCCAAAGCTATTAACTTGTAATATGCATCTTATACACTTTTTTTTTTTTGGTAAAGTCATTTCCAAAATAAAAACTATTCGGATTTCAATTAAAAAAAATGTTAAGAACATACATTTTATCATACTTTTCTTCACTACACTCTATTATTGGGTGGATTTCACTTGAGATTCATCAAAACATATGGTTCCACATGAAATCCACCCAATAATAGAGTTTGTGTTAAGAGTAGTGTGATGAAGAGTATGATACTAGCATTGCTTTTTCAATTATTAAAATTGTAGGCAAGTTTTCCTTGAAACTGCTGTTTATATTCACTTTTATTTTACCCATCATTATTACAGTTAGGAATAACCAAATTTATTTAATATTAAGTCAATTTCAATTGACACCTACTGATAGATAATTTGAACTTGCACGCACTGAGGCAACATTGCAATCTTGATATCAAATCAATTTGCACGGACCCAAAATAAACAACAATGAAAATTCGAGATCTGTGGTAGGGACAAATACAAATCTACTGCCCCAAAAAATAGTATCTTGGTGTCTCTAACCAATCAAAAACTGAGAATGTATATAAGTATTAATGAGTTAAGATTTTATTTTATTAAATGACAAATTATAATTGGTGGGGGACAGAAAATATGACAGGATAGTGGGACAGAGAATCTCCATCCGGTAGGAACATAGGCTGCGACTTTCTTCGTTGTCATGCTCTCATACTCAATTAGGTAGATAAATCAAAAATATCTACAGCAAAGCTGTCTCCACTCAAAGCTCGTTATTATCCTTTGAAGTCTGAAAATCAAATAATACTAAAAATTGAAACGAACGATTGCATCAAATTTTGTGGGGAAGGTGACCAGATTTTGAAGCCGGCATTACCGACTTCACCTTCCAATGACAGATCTTGAATTTTGGAAATTACGAAATCGTTATGTGCAAAAAGGTTCCGTAAGTCACCCTCGGGATAGTAATCAAGGCAAAACTATACTCCCTCCGGTCTCTATTATAAGCAAAAATTAAATGGGACACACATATTAAGATAGTTAGTTGATCTTATTTAAAAGAGTCATTGAGAATAAAAAATTAAGTTTGTTACCCAAGTTACCCTTCCTCTTATTTATTAAGCTTGTGTTATTGAGAATAAAAAGAGTCATTGAAAAACAAAATTTGTATTAAATGAAGGGTATTTTGAGAATAACTTCATTAAATGAGAAGAAAGTAGTTGAAATTTGCTTATATTTTGGACCAAAAAATTTGGAAATTTTTGCTTACATTGTGGACCGGAGGGAGTACGATAGATAACTATGCATATAATTTTTTTTTTGAAGGAACTATGCATATAAATAAACAAAGGAATATACGTATTGTCATTTCTCTCTCAATAAAAAGACCCCTCGCCAAACGAAGATTGGTCCAGTTGGTAAGGATACGATTCATAACCTACAAGGTCGTGAGTTTGAATCCCACTGTCAATGTGATGATCTCGTTGGTGGGTAATCTGTAAGCACTCTTTGAGCTGTGAGGCCTGCCCTGATCCTGGTGAGCCTCCGGGATCCAACTCACCTAAACTTTTTGTAACCAAAAAAGAAAAAGAAAAAAAAGAGCTCCTCAAATCTGTACCAAAAATAGAACTCTTCAAATTTTTTGTTTATTATATTTTTTTTGGGTATAATTTTTGTGATACTTATGCCCGGTTGACACTGCTATTACAAGTTTTTTTTTACCAAACACTGCTATTACTATTGAATAATGATTAAATGAACTTAATAATCAATGATTTTTCTATTAATATAATGAATAGGATAATATACAGCAAAATCTCACATATTCTTGTGTACTTACATATTTTTTTAACATTTTATGCCTATATGGAGCTGTAATTTTGCAAACATGATCGAATATACAATTTTGCAAAATCTCCATCCCATTAGGTTTATTATGATGTGTATCCAATATCCATTTTGATGATGGAACGTCTGCTATGATTCAAATTAAGAAAATAATATAGAATACTGAAAATTTTGCTATAATGTATTATGCTAACTAAAACCATGCCTACAAATTGAAAATAAAACTTGTTTGACGAGTTTGGAATTGCCCACCAAGTAATTGAGTTTGAGAGCATATTTCCTTATCAAGTGAGCTACGCTTGCTTATAGGACTGGAACATCTTAATTTAGTTTTATGCTATAACCCTAGCATTCATAATTAAGTTTGATGTTGTATAGCTTTTCCTCAACAGATTCCATTTTTCAAAATCCCACTCTCTAAAGTAAAGTATATCCCTCTAGAGCTTTGGTGGATTGGGATCCATCAAGACTTTAATTAACACCTTTATACTATTTGTTTGCAAGCAAACTGAGAATTATTTGTACTAAATGCAAGACATCTTTGGTCCCTCAACAAGGCATTGGCAATGGTGGGCTATTACAAGTTATTATAATTTCTAAATCAGGTTTTCTTGTGAAGCTATTATATGGATGGATGCAAACAATTCCCTGGTAATCTTAGGAAACATTTAAGGGCAAGATAACGTGGTCCAGGAGAAGTTATTATTTTGGTTGTTTTTATTGATTTTGTTATACTGTACATGCTGCCAATCATAGAAGTGACCGGTTTGTCAAAATGGGTAGACCATTGCAAAGCAACCCTTACTTTTTCCCAACTTGTGTACCTATTTATTATAGAAGGAAAACTAACAACAATTATTTGAATATCAAGTTTTAAATATCTCATATGACAGTGTTTACATTTAATTGTTTATCTATATCTCTAATTTAAATTTTATCTTTATATACGTATTTCAAAAAATATATATAAATAAAATAAAGAAACAGCATACAATATCATATTTTAATGTTAAAAAAACTTAACCCAATAAAAACATAGGAATATACTTTATGTAACCACATTCATGCACTTTCAAGTTTCAAATATCTACTGTCTGTGATATTTTAATTTTTTTGGAAGTCTAGTCTTTATTTTTATTATTATTATTTCTAGTTCAGTCATAATTTATTACAAAAAACTGTCTTTTTGTGTATGCTAGTCATCAACATACAGGTAAGCAACTGCATTGCATACAATATTCTATAGCCAAATTGATTGAAGATATTTATTCTTTTGGTTCTTCAGCTTCTCTCTCTTGTCAATAATGGTGACAAGCATCCAGGAATCTAGTGCTTTTGTTTGCTAAAATGGTTAAGGCCTGATCCATAGAGAAAGTAGTGGACAATGGGGGGTTGGTGGTGGTAGGAGGAGAAGAAAGGAAAATAAAATTAAAAATAAAAAAAGAAAAGAAAAGAAAGGAAGAAGCATGTGGGGGCTGATAGACCAATCTTTCACTGAAAACCAGGGAACAAATTTTATAGCTTTCT
This sequence comes from Echinosophora koreensis, assembly GCA_035048595.1. Taxonomy (NCBI): domain Eukaryota; kingdom Viridiplantae; phylum Streptophyta; class Magnoliopsida; order Fabales; family Fabaceae; genus Echinosophora; species Echinosophora koreensis. The sequence goes on from JAPCYP010000001.1 coordinate 15,065,633, forward strand.
TTCTATATTGTATAAAGTACACCTCTTTTCAACTGAATGTGCAGTCTTACACGTGTGAACACCCATCTTTTCAGCATTCTCTAGCCATTTATATAGAAGATACCTTCACATCAGTTACATGAGATTTGCTGTTTGGTGTGACTTGTTGAGTTAGCTTGTCCATTGGAATAATTTTCACTCTATAGATGTGAAGTTGCAGCTTGGAAAGTGTAAGTTCTTTAATTTTGTTTGAGGAAACTATTGCTTTAATTTAATCACCCAGTGCATGCACCCATCAGTTTCAATTGTGTTGCTGTTTCTCAATTATTGTACTTTTAGAAATGTCAATCATATGTAACTTGGCCTATTTGGTTCCCAATTATTGAATCATTTGTGATCTATATTTGTCAAAAGTGGGTCTGAACCATGTGAGTTTGTAAGGTAATGTGGGAGTTAGAGTTAATTAGAAGTGTTTTTCTAACTTGTGGCTTTTAGTTGCAGAGGCCTAGAAACCAATCTTATTGTAATGGGAGAGAAGGAACTTTCTTTTTTGGATAGAATTGGGTATGACAACAAGAGTAGTAACACTGATAACATGTATCCCATGTATTTTGGTGTTTCTTGTGCATTCTTTGCCCTTGAAATCCTCACAAAACAACATGTTGAAGTCGAAAGATTGTCTGAGATTCGCGATAGCATACTTCAAGGAAGTGCTCAGCTCTTGGGGTTGATTGTGTGGAAAGTTCAGAAGGGAGTGCCAAGTGAGGAAGACAGCAACAAACTACTTTGCAAGCTCAAGAGTGCTGAGAGAGAAATTGAGAATCTGAAAATGATGAGGCATGAGGATGCCAAGGCCAATGAGAAAGTTGTTGGAATTTTTGCTGCACAAGAGCAAAGCTGGTTGAATGAAAGGAGGAAGCTAAGGCAGCAGATTGGGGCTCTAATGAATGAATTGAGAGTTGTTGAGAAAAACAAGGATGCTGCTATTTCTGAATTGAATCAGAAGTTGAAGGAAATGGTGGAGTGTAGGGATAAGGTGATTGAAGAAGAGGAGAAGAAGAGGAAGGAGCTAGAAGAAAAGCTAACCAAGGCTGAAAGGGATGCAGAAGAATTAAGAGAATCTGCTAAGCGCGAAGCTCAAGAGCATTCTTCTGATCTCAGGAAGCACAAAACTGCCTTCATAGAACTGGTGTCAAACCAAAGGCAGCTTGAGGCTGAACTGGCGCGTGCCGTCAAGCAAGCGGACGCTACAAAACAGGAGCTTGGTTCAGTGTTGGAGAAGGAGGAGGAGTCAGATTTGATGGCACAGAAACTATCTATGGAGATTACCAAGTTGCACAAAGATTTGGAACAAAAAGATAAAATTTTGTCAGCAATGTTGAGGAAGTCTAAGCTTGATACTGCAGAAAAGCAAATGCTTTTAAAAGAGGTTAAGTTATCAAAGGCTAGGAGGAAGCAAGCTGAGCATGAAACAGAAAAGTGGAGGGCAGTTTCAGAAGGAAAACATGACAAACATTCCTTAAAAAGCATGTTGGTGAACTTGAGTTCTAGGATGGATGTTTTCCCTGGTGCTAGAGGTATGCTTCCTAGTTCAACAGGGTCATCACACATTGTGAAGGAACCAGAACATCTTTCACCCTTTTCTGATCAATACTTGCCACAAAGAAATGAAGACTTGTGTAAGACTAAATTCTTCAAAAAACTTCTACCTGAATTTGTTTGTTTGTTTGTTTGTTGTTAAAGCTTCTATTTTCCATGACCCTTTCCTCTTTTGTGTCTCTAGCCATTCCTGCTAATTCTCAGCGTTTGGAAGATTGGGTGCGAGCCGAGGCAGAAAGATATGCAAATCTGATTGAAAAGAGGCATCACTTAGAGCTGGATGCTTTTGCAGATCAAATGAGACTCAAGGATGAGAAATTAGAGGCATTTCGTTGGCAGTTGTTGAGAATGGAATTAGAAACAAAGCAGCTGCAGTCTCATGTGGAGGGATTGGTTAAGGATGTGACACAGCTAAGACATGACAAGATGAAATTGGAGGCCTTACTATTGGAGAGAAATGATGAGATGACTTCCCTGAAAGAGCAATTTGCATCACAATTGAGGCCATTAAACAGCTTTAGAAATCACTCAAATTTGTCTCCACAATCTTCAGAAATAGTCCAAGATGTTGTCTGGTCTAAAGTTAAGGTTGTCAAGAGAAAACCAGGTGAAAAGGAGCAAGAAATGATGGAAACTTTGATTGGGGAAGCTTGTGAAAAGGAAGCACAACCCCTGCACCATGATCAGTTTAAGAATGCTAATTTAGTAGTTCAATCTCCAGAAAATGAGATTCAAGAAGAAAGGGGTATTTCTAGGGAGGATAGTCCTATGCAAATTCCAAAGTCCAAATCAAGTAGAAGTTGGTGCTGCTGAGAAGATAGCATCTACCAGCCAGCCCTCTAATAACACAAAACACTCACCATGGAAGATGGATCTTCATGCTCTTGGAGTTTCTTACAAGATAAAGAGGCTGAAGCAGCAACTTGTTCTTGTTGAAAGGTTGACAGGAAGGCAAGCCAATGATGAACAGGCAGAAGTTAGTGATGATAGCAAAGTTGGTATAAAGGCTTATCTGTCCTTAACTACTTTGCTGAATAAACAAGTTGGAAGATACCAATCCCTCCAAGAGAAGACTGATGATCTTTGCAGACGAATGGTAAGCGTCGATCCTATACAGTCTTAGGGTCTTACTAACTAGTGTCTTAAGAATCAAGAAATGAAATGGTAAACTTTCATCGATAAATTAAATACATCAATTCTCAAAGAACTAAACATACACTTATCAATGAAAACTTACTTCTTTTGATTCCTTTACTAGTTAGCATTTGTCGTAGTTTTATTAGTTTTGAAACCAAGTTAAAACCATCGACAATATGCTTAATATGTCTCCACAATCCTTTAGCTGTGAAATCTTTTAGGCTCCCTTTTATTTTAATATCAGTATCACATGTAGCTGACCCTTACTAGTAGGAAAAGATTTCAGTGGCATTGTTTTAATATCCATATCTGATATTGAAAAATGGAGCATTGTTGCTAAACTTTTATCTAGATTCTAGTGTCAAACTTCATTTGGCATTTTGCATAGTTGAGCATCAGTCAATCATTTCTTACACATTGTTTCAGCATGATAATGACCAGTATGCAAATCGTGGAGATTCCAATGGTGCAAGAACAAAGCAGAAAACATCAACACTGGAAAGCTTCCTAGAGGAAACATTTCAGTTGCAAAGATACATAGTTGCAACAGGACAAAAAATGATGGAAATTCAATCCAAGATAGTTTCTGGATTTGTTGGGGTGGCAGAAGAGATGGAGAAAAGTGCTGGCATTGACATGAAGCGCTTTGCTGACAGCATTAGAAATATGTTCCAGGAAGTTCAAAGAGGTCTTGAAGTTAGGACTGCTAGAATTATAGGTGACCTTGAAGGAACACTAGCTCGTGAAGGAATGATATGTTTGAGGAGGTAGCAATGTAACTTTTTAATTTTTCTCAGTCTTAGCATGGGGTCATATTATGTGTTTATTTCTATATACTATATAGTATACTGATTACTATAGTTTATGACATCAAATTGTATATGCAAGTCACACATAAATTCCAATGGAACCCGAATTTAAAAGATTTTTCCTGTCTCCTTTTAGTTGACTTCATGGAACTTATGGACCCACCATACCAAATCAAGGTGACAGAAACAAACTATGAATTTCCCATTATTATTATTATTTTTGGCTATTATTGATTCCAGCACTATATATTTCCCTCGTTTTAGAGCATTAAATATATTATGGTTTGTTTGATTGGATAGATAAAACGTGAAAGCTAGAAACTAGAAGAGAAGTGTAAAGAGATTTTTTTATTTTGAAATTTTCACTTTTAAGTTTTAAATTTAGAGTGTGTTTAGGAAAGCTGGAAAAAAAAGATTATGCTGATAATCAATTTGTGTATAATCGATTATTGTGATAATCGATTATAATATCAGAATCTGTTTTTGTTTGGGTCTGTTTACTGAAAAGCGATTTTAAGATAATCTATTTTGTTTGAGTGATGCAAAAAAATCACTTTTATATAATAAATTACGAAAAGGGGTATGAAGTTATTTGTATAATTTAATAATATTTATTTAGAAGTTAGTTTTGTAGGGGTAAACAGGGAAGAGAGTCTATGAGAATGAAAAATAATCAAATTACAACAATCTTAAGCTAGAAAAAACTAGATGGCATAAAACAGTTTTTTTCCCTAAAAAAGCTTTTTTTATAAATTTAAGCAAAATGTCAAACATGATAGATTATCTATGAAACAATTTTTAAGCTAAAAAATAGCTGAAATGAGGAAAATAATCTTTCCCAAACATACTCGTTAACCTACTTGACTAAACACACCTTTAATCAGATGGGCCATTTATACCCCAATTAAAAACGATGGGCCTTGTCATTGTCCATATACTGATGACATTGCTTTCAATTTATTTTACCGAGATTTGCTTTTCCGGGCCGTGAAATATTCAAATCAAAACAATACACTAATGTTTGCCCTTTATTGAGGCACTATTGGTTGAGTGAATCCTTAAAAGCATCGTTGCGGGCTCGGAAACCATGCAATTTATCTAGTAATAAGAAGCAATTGCTCACTGTTTCTACGGAACAAAGGTGTTTATGGGATGTGTTGGAACTAGTTTAATCTGCTTTGAATTTTGTGTGATAATTTAATAAGATAATTCGCTTGGATTCAAATCTGATATGACTATGACTGTGACATGATAATGTCTAGGACGGAATCAGATCAATCCAGTGTAAAAATGTAAACATTCTGCGTAGATAAATTATAGTTTAGTGAGGCAAAAAACTAAAAACTTAAATGTATATTTTATAATATATTTAAAATAAATAATGTCCAATATAAATGTATTATTATATCATTCAAAAAGTTATCATTTTCAGTCAAAAAAAAAAAAAAAAAAGCTATCGATTTAAGTTAAGTACGTAGTATTATTATTCAAACCTAACTGTTAAGAAGTATATTTTTTAAAAAAATATGAGATATCAGACGGATATGGCCCAAATTATTTCCTCAACTTGACTCGAAAATGTATTGAGTCTAATTTTTAAAATTTGAATATTTGGAGATAAAAAACAGTTTCTAAAATAATCAGTTTTATTTGGCTTCCAGCTTAAATTTTAAGAAAAGTTTTTTTTTTAGGAAAAAGCTTTTTTCATGCTATCTAATAAACAGGATTCTTAGATAGTTTCACTTAGATTATTTTTCATCTCATAAATCTTTTCCCCAAGTTACCCCCAACTATTCCACTCCTGTGCAAACTTTTTCTATCTTGTTGCATTAATGGTGCTTCATCCAAAACCAATGGCACTCTCGAAATGTTACGATACTTGTGTTTCTATTATATTGCATATTGTGTTTCAATAGAATTTTTTTTACATGTTAGGTGCTCCTCTGTTGTCGTGCTTCACCTATTTTCATAATCATAAAAAAATTACAAGTTTCATTCAATTTTTTATAATAGAAAAAAATTGATGAAAAATATTTTTTTAAAAATCAACCAGTTTTAATATTTAAAAGAGTTTAATTTCTATACACTGTCAGTGTAAAATTTTTTACACTGACAGCCAATCAGAAATCATGAAATTGATGACTTTCAAAATGGTTAGGATAAGAGTCAAAGATTTGTGATGGTGTGTCAATTTCTGATTGGTTGACAGTGTAAAAAACCTTTACACTGTCAGTGTATACCAATTAAGCACCAAATTATTATAAATATAAATAAACAAATAATTTTATATTTTTTTCGTAATTTGTTTTATAAAAGTGATTTTTTTTTAATCACCCAAATGAAATAGATTATCTTAAAATCACTTTTCAGCAAACATATCTGAACAAAAACAGATTTTGATTATAATCGATTGTCACAATAATCGATTATTTGAAAATAAATTATCAGCATAATCTTTTTTTTCCAATTTTTCCAAACACACTCTTAGCCTCATGCTGCAAAATATGTTAAACATGCATCCCTATTCACAAGAAATAATATTTGGTTTTGTTATAACTCATCGGGCCCAATATGCAATATCACATCTCTTTCTAGAATTATTAAAGTTGCTTCTAAATATCAACAAGTTTGATATAAACCATCCGTTCATACTTGATGTGGCTTGAGTTCGATTATCAATTTTTTCTGTTGGTAGACAATATATAAATTTCACTATAAATCCTTGTTAAGGTTAGTGATCTTTCTTGACCATGTAAAGGGCGTGCTTTCTTCTAATACAAACTTTTGTATACCCAAAAAACTCCTTCTAAGTATTTTAAAATATCTCTTGATGTTATATCTACATTTTGCTTGTTTAAGAAATAAAAGATAGAGCAAAAAATATCATAATGTGCATTTTTTTAATTACTAAAAGAAAATGATATTAAAATCAGGTAAGGATGGGGATGGCAAATTTATCCATATCCGCAAATATCCGCGGATAAAATCATCAATGGACACGGGACAGGTAGCTTAATGGATACCCGCAAGTAAAATAAATGAATATTTTATCTACCCGCTTTTTAATGGGACGAGGACGGGTATTGAGATACCCACACTAGCGCAGGTACTCGTACCCGATATTGAAATTACTTAAATACCTTATAGTTATTGAAATTCTAAAGATAGATTAGGCCTATGGACACTAAAATATACATGGCAAAGAATGAATATAATTATTTTTGTATTAGATTCACTTAATTCTTAATTAGAACTACTTAAAGATTTTCTGTTGGGCTTCGCAAATTTCTGCATATAGGAATAGGAATTTTACTAAGGCATGACTTTCCACCGGATCAGATTGGAAGACAATTAACGGCCAGGATGGGCTTGCTTGTCGTAGTCACTATGAATGTTCCCGGTCTCTGCAGCAAGTCTAAAGTCGTTGTGGTTGTTCTAGCAATTAATTAAGTTCTCTGAATTCTGAAAGGTGAAAGGTTTTGTGGGCTCACTTGTCAACAAGCCCTGAATTTGGCATCAATTGTTAAGGTAAACTTTCATATATCATTAAGGCATTAACCTATCCGTGGTACTACCTCCGGACCTAATTATAAGCAAAAAAACTAAATTCACACATATTAAGAAAGTTAGTTAAGTTAGTTTAATTATCTTGATTTATGTAAAAAAGAGAGTTAATTGTCTAGGGAATATGCAATGCTCCTGGAAAAGTAAATGGAGAATTAGTTTGATTGGTTAATTTTCTTGAGTTTTGCAATACGAACATTTAATAGTGTTGACTTAATTATTTTTGCTTATATTTAAGTCCAAATAATGTAGCTATTTTGTTGCTTATATTTAGGTCCGGAGGGAGTAACATTTTAAAGTTGCATAAAACCAGTGAATGAAACTTGGGGAGGAAACTCACTATATAATATAATTGATGGAAAAATTCAAAGAATGAAAGCTTACTATTAAGATCCAACTTCAAACCATATGCATCTATTACGATTATATTACCTACATTGATTTTAATTTTCAATACATGAGACTCTTCTGAATTGGCTCCTTTGGTCCTAGCTAGTTAGGAGAACTTTAAGGTGAAGAAATCACTAATTCTTTAACAGCGGAAAGAAAAGTCACCGTGAGAATAGCTGGGGCAGAATCTCTGGTACCTTTTGATAGCTTGAGACATGAATTAGTGCATGCTAACATGCAGAGATACAATTTAGAAAGGAAAAGAGCATCAAGCCCTTCAACTTTAACCCATTTACAATTACAAGTAAAATATTTTTATCTAATCTCTAAACTACACTAATTATCCTAATATATACATCTTCGCATCAACTCTCCATTAGGATAAGATGACGTGATTTGATTAGAGCCTTCAATCTCTTTGCAATCTTGCCCTTCATATTAAGTTATTTGTAAGATTTTCCTTATAAATATTTTTTGGCAAGGAACGAAAATTTAAAATTATTAAATAAAAAGTATTTTTTTTTAAGTTTTTAATATATTAAATATTCGTTCTTTCAAAAAAAAAAAATACATGTTAAATATTCTAATTTTTAATAAAAGGTCACAAGCAGATCACATGTTTTTCACGTGGTCCTAAATATCTTTTAATGTGATAAGAAACTACTTTTCTTTGTAGTATGCACAGATTCCCCCTCTCTCTCTATAATTACCACGATTAATTTTAAATTTTTTTTTTTATAGATTTGGGTACCTCTTATATTTTTTAATAATATTTTTTAACTCAAAAAAAAACAACGGTTAAAATTTAAGGAAATTGACTGGAAAAATCTATTGAAACAGTTGTTAGAGTAAGAGACATAATATGTAGTTAAGGTTACTGTTTTTTTTTTTTTTTTTGTTAGCAAATTATATTAAGCCGAGTCCAAGGGAACTTGTATACACTTGTGTCTATAACTGAGATGATTAGACAGAGATCATGGCATTGGTTCCAAGCAGGAAGTGAACACTCAGGTTACTCTTACTCCGCCATTACAGTTCTGTTTTTTGGGGTTACTTGGCTGTCTCTATTCTCAGTTCCTGCAGGTTTTTGGGTGGCAACATAGCGTTGGCTGCAACCACTTTCGTATGACATGATTATGTGCCATTGTGCTTTTTTTTTCTGTGTGTTGGCAGTGCAGAATCTGCTTGGACCGTATCAGATTGGTGACTTTTTGCTGCAGCAATTTTCGCATTATATGGGATTATTTTTTTTCCTTTTGTTGGCAGTGCAGTATTTTGCTTGGACAGTATTGAATTGTGACTTTTTTATTGTAGCTGCCGTTAGCTGCTATAGGTTTAGTTATTGGGAGAGCTTGTTTGGGTAGTTATGTATCAACCAGGCTTATCTTATTTGGTGCTTGATTGATCACATACCTTCCTTTTTCCTATTTCTTCCTTTTGATCTAGTTTCATACTTGCATATGGGTTGGGCACCCCTCGTACTCTATTCAATACATTCTTTGCTTATAAAAAAAAAACACAATAATAATAATGGTAGAGTGTGTTAGAATAATTGGCTCCAACTTCACTCCAAAATCAGGCTAACTCGTAGAGGGAGGATTGTCCAACGTATTATTATAAATGGACTTTTGCTCATATACTCAACCGATCAATTTATAAACAAAAGTGGTGGCTCAATATTGTGGTAGGCTCTGATACCATGTCAAAATATTTGGATCTAATAATTTCACTCCAAAAATTAGCTTGTAGAAGGAGAGTTGTTCAAGTTATTATAAATGGATGTTCGTTCATATACTCAACTTGACGTGGGACTTTGACACTTAAAGAGTGTCTTGGAAGAATTTGGGATACACACCTCAAATATTTTAGTGTTATTATCTTGAAGTATTCATTTGATGTGGACTATTGAATTCTAAGGCAATCTAAATGCATAATGACCTAGTTTCTTGAGTTCGAATTCATATAATTAAACAGTGAACAGAATATATAAATTTTGGGAAAGATTGCATCTGTAACATTTCCCCTACTAGCCATAAAAGGAACAAAGAAAACATGTTAATGTTAGAATTGTCCAATTAAAAAGCATATCATGATGTAGCATAAAGGAAGGGGAAAAGGAAAAGGAGAACGTGAACGTGATCGTGATCAATTTTATTAAGGAATCTGTTAATGCCTTGTATTTAAGATTTAGGGGATATATATCTTCCACCACGCTCTAAAAGTAGAAAATAATAATACTAAACAATAAAGGGAGAAAAAGGACTAGTATTAGTGCCTTAGTTTTATCTTATCTTTTTCTTTTCATTTTTTGTGAGCTGGAACTTTTTTTTATGGTTGACTGGAACTTTTTCTAGACTCTAACCTTCCATTGTGTTGGGATGAAGACGACTCTCTTGATGCTTCAATTTTTAATATTTTTCTTTGTGTAAGACTCTGTTTGATTTTTGAAACTTCATTCATCACACATGCAAATTATTGAGAAAATGACCTAGAAAGAATATCAAGGGCCAACCATAATTTCAAAACCCTTTACAACCCGGTGAGCGTACGTATATAATTGCTTAATGTTTAAATTATTCTAGTACGTATATAATTGCTTAATGATATAATTGCTTAATGTTTAAATTATTCTAGCGGCCAGGATGGGCTTGTTTGTCACAGGAGTAATGATATTTGAACACCTGGGTTTGACACCTAAAATTGACATCTTGGTTAATCATGTGTAAATTGTTGGTTAATTCAGTTCATTATATGGTTAATGTGTTATATGAAGCTTATTTTCCATAATCATGTAAATATTTGGTTAATCACATGCAAATATCTAGTTAATTCAGTTTTTTATATTATTAATGGGTCATCATGAATTAACCAAATATTTTCACATAATTAACCATATAATGAATTGAATTAACCAAATATTTGTACTGATTAACCAATGTGTCAACTTTGGATGTCAACTTTGAGTATACAAATATCATTACTTTTGTTACAGTCACTGTGAATGTTCCCGGTCTTTGCAACAAGTCAAAGTGGTTGTGGTTGTTCTAGCAATTAATTAAGTTGTCTGAATTCTGAAAGGTGAAAGGTTTTGTGTGCTCAGTATATTTGTCAACAAGCCCTGAATCTGGCATCAAGTTTTAAGGTAAACTTCATATATCATTAACCTCTATCCGTGGTAACATTTTAAAGTTGCATAAAACCAGTGAATTTTTTTTTTGAAGATCAAAGAATAAGTATATTGAACTATAGAGTACCAGTGGTACCCCAGCAGTTACAATTAGTCCAGGAATTACAAAATAACTATTTCCTGAATCCAGCAGTATAGTGCAGACCAAATCTGCAAATCAAAAACAAAAGTATATCTGATCCCCCCAATCCAAACCATTGGACAAAAAAACCAATTGAAACACAACCCAAAGCCACTAAATACCCTTACCACCCTTCGAATCCCTTCCTAACCGAGACTGCAGGTGAGTGAAAACTCACGCCCCCAACCTCCTGAATTCCCCACAATCATAAACATAGACAAAGGCATCAACCAGGACCAAATACAAAACATAACTAATCCCTCTTTTTTATAATGCTCTCCAAGGGACATATACACCAATCTGCAAACACTACCAAACCATCCAATGGGGAGCTAAACCAGCTCCAAGATCTGGTTTGAACTAGATCCATCAACCTCACCACATCAGTGTTTTTACCATTGAAAATCATTTCATTCCTTTCCAGCCATAATGACCAAACCACAGCAAGCCAAATAGACATACCTTTCGCCCTCCTTAACTTTCCTTTGAGTAGTCCACGATGGAACTCAAAATGTTGGATAGCCCCATAAGGTTGGACCACAGAGAACCCCAACCAACTATAAACTTTGGACCAAAGGGCATACGCCAGAATACATGAAAAAAAACATATGCTGTTCTGTTTCAAATTCCTGCTCACAGAAAACACACAGTTGTTGACCACTTTGCAGTTGAACTCCTCTATGCACCAGATTGGTTTTTGTTGGTAGTCTCTGTAGGAACAACCTCCAAGTAAGAGCTAAGACTTTCTTTGGAACTTTACACTCCTATAACCAACTGAAAGCTTCCATAACTGCATCCCCATTGTTGTTGTCTTGGACATAAAAATTCTCCATGAAGCTATAGGCCGATTTTGTGGAGTAACCACCTGAAGGATCACAAATCCAAACCCATTCATCCATTTTTCCTCTTTCCAATGATACAGAATTCATAATTTTTAACAACTCAATCCTCAATTGCTCCTCCCAAGAAAAAAACTCCCTTCTCCAAATTAGAGACCATTCCCACCTGCTGTCAATCCACTCTCCATACCTTTGTATACTCATATATTTCTGTTCTGAAATCAAATAGAGTCTAGAAAACCTAGCCTTCAAACTTTCCTCCCGTATCCAAGAATCCCCCCAGAAACTTGTTTTATCCCCACAACCCACCTTCTTCTTTAGCCCCTCTCTAAACCAATCCAAAGATAATGGTGACTTCCCAACCAAATTCAGATCCCTCCACCATATTGAGAATTTACCCCTTCCAACTCCCCCATCTACAGGTTGCCTACTACCATCTAGTGGTCCATATCTCAAATTAAGGACTTTAGCCCACACCCCGTCTTCCTCCTTAACTAACCTCCACCTCCATTTGGCTAAAAGTGCCAAATTGAACCTCTCTACATTTTTTTCCCCAAACCTCCCTCTCTTTTTTCTTTACAAACTTTGCCCCATTGACCCATGCAATCTTCCTCTTATCCCCCTCCCCACCCCAAAGGAAGTTCCTTTGGATACTAGTAATGATGTGAATTACCTTTTTAGGAGCCTTGAAAAAGGACAGGTAGTATAATGGTAAGCTATTAATGACCGAATTGATCAAGGTGATGCGACCACCAAAAGAAATGAATTTCCTCTTCCAAGAGGCCAGCTTCTTTTTCACCAAATCTATCAAAGGCTGCCATGTTGCCACCCTTCTTGGATTAGCTCCAATTGGCAAACCCAAGTACATAAACGGAATCCTACCCTTTTTACAGTTGAGGAAAAGTGCAGCATCATTAAGAAATGCTTGATCCACATTAATGCCAATAAGTCTACTCTTGTGAAAGTTCACCTTTAGCCCGGAGATTAACTCAAAACACCTCAACATTGACTTCAAGACCCACAAATTCCCCCACGAAGCCTCCCCTACCATAATTGTATCATCCGCATATTGTAAGATCGAAATGCCTTGCTCTTCATCTTTGAACTTAAAGCTGTTGAACTTGCCCAACGATTCAGCTGATCTCATCAAACCCGCCAGCCCCTCCACAACCAAAAGAAATAAGAATGGAGCAATTGGATCACCTTGCTTCAATCCTTTGTTGATAGATATTTCCTCCGTCGGACTTCCGTTGACCAACACCGATAAATCACTTCTGAAAACACATTCCTTTATCCACGCTCTCCATTTATCATCCATTCCTACTCTTCTCATCATATAATCAAGGAAACTCCAATTTACGGAGCCGTATGCCTTTTCAAAATCTACTTTGAAGATTAGACACTTTTTCCCATTTCTCTTAGCAAAATCCACAACCTCATTAATCACAAGCACACCATCAAGGATAAACCTATCCTTCAAGAATGCTGATTGATTATTCGCTATAATGGATGGGAGAACCTTCCTCAATCTGCCCACTAAGACTTTCGCAATTATCTTGTAAATACATCCAAGTAGAGAAATCGGTCTGTACTCACCTAAACTCTATGGATTGTTACATTTCGGTATCAAGGCAATGAAATAGGATGTAAACATTTTTTGTAGTCTTCCATTAGCATAAAATTCCTGAACCATGCCCCAGACATCATCTTTTAGTATCTCCCAATACTTCTTTATGAAATTAAAGTTGAACCCATCCGGCCCCGGTGCCTTGTTCCCATCACAACTCTTAACCGCCTCCTCCACCTCTAACAGTGTAAATGGATTTGACAAACTTTCCCTCTGTGCATCCGAGAGTGAATTGAAGTATATCCCATCTAGTACAGGCCTGTCCCATTCCACCTCTGAGTAAATGTTTTGAGAAGTACTTCTTAACCTCCATCTTTACTGTTTCGGGTTCTTCCAACCAGAATTCATCAACCTTGATTGCCAAAATTGGGTTCCTCCTTCTCCTTCCATTAATACATGCATGGAAAAATCCAGAGTTGACATCTCCTTCATTCAGCCACCTTTGCCTAGATTTTTGATGAAGTATACTTTCCTTGTCTCTTAAATTGTTCCATAATTAAGCAAATAGTTCCTTCCTCCTAGCCAATTCTGGTTCAGACAGACCAATCTCCTCGCTTTTTTTTTATCCATGTCTCCTATCATGCCTTGCAGCGCTGTGATTTTACCATCAAGCTCACCAAAATGAATTGAATTCCAACTCCTTATTGTTGACTTTAGACCCTTAAGCTTTTCTTTTAGAATAAAAGCTTTCCAACTAGCTATCTCCACATTATGCCAAAACTGTTCAATCAATTCCCTGAAACCCGAACAGTTCATCCAATAGTTGTTGAACCTAAATGGTTTCGGACCCCATTGTTGCTCTCCCATAGTCAACACAATCGGACAATGGTCGGAGACATCACGCAATCTTGCCCACTGTGCTTTCACCCCCCAAAATGTGATCCAACTCTCAGACAAAAGGAACCTATCAAGACGACTCATAGAGGATCCATCCGATCTATACCAAGTGAATTTCCTCCCCAAAAGAGGAACATCCACCAACTCTAGATCAGCCACAAAACACTTGAATTCCTCTATTTCATTGTTCAGGTATCGGTTTTCTGCCCCTTTTCTTTCATTGGAGCGTAATACCGCATTGAAATCTCCTCCTAAACACCACAATCCTTCCCCGAAGCCCATTTTTGACATCCGTAGATCCTCCCACAATCTTCTCTTCCCTGCCAAATTGCACGGAGCATATATATTTACTATATAACATTTAGTCTTCACTCTTCCCCACTCCACGCAAACACCTAGAAAGCCACATCCTGAGAACGAAAAAATCAGATTCCCCAATTTGACATCCCACAGAGTCAACATGCCACCAGAGTTCCCAATTGCTGGGAGTACCTCCAAGCACAGTCAAAGCCCCCCCATACTTGTTCACAAAGCTTTGCATCAATCAACTCCATCTTTGTTTCTTGAATCAACAAGAATCTAACTTCTCCTCCTTAACAAACACTCGGATCTTCTTCTTCTTAATCCCAGCCCCCAATCCTCTTATATTCAGAGAACCTACCCTCATTGAGACCCATGGACATCCCCATTTGGAGAAATAACCTTACGGTCCCTCTCCTCCATCTCCTTAATTTTTTCAATCACCACATTTTCATCCCCCTCAAAAGTAACTCCCAATAATTTTCCCACCTCCCAAGTTTTCTTAGCTGCAGTATCTGATAATCTTTGAATTGCCAGGAAGGAACAGTTTTTAATTTGGCTATCAGAAATGGACATACCCGAAAGGCTTGTAGGTAGAGCTGAAGCTCTATGAAGAGCCGATCCCGTAGCGGCTGAGGGAAACTGACAAACCGCCTCTGCCTGAAAACCCAACTTCGTTGGCCTCATTCCTTTCATCACGTGGTTCTGACACAGACACAAGAGATCCCCCTCTTTAATGACTACATCGATAAGCCCTTCCTCAGACCCCTGAAACTTACTAACCAGTGTAACACTGCAGAGAGAATCTTGGTCCTGACTAATTTCAACATTCTCGCCCCTTAACCTCCTAATCCGCCCCAAATCACTACCTTGAGAAGATGGAATTTTTTGTTTCACCCTAGCATTGTTGGAAATCTGTTTCCAACGTGCTAATTCCAGAACCCCTTTCTTAGTTTTCCCCACGCTCTTCTTCTTTGTTTTTTTATTTTTTTGTTTTCTTTGTTTTCCCACTTTCTTGGGCCTCTCTTCAATTGTATCCATGATACCTCCCCCTAAAGGCCCAACTTCCTTTTCCACATCATTGATATATTCCACCGCCTGTATTGGGCCCGTGCACCCAACTCTTTGAACCTCATACTCCCCGGATCTTTCCTTTAACGGGCTGCGCGAACAATTGGCCCACTAGGAAATGCCTCCCCTTTATACGTCCCGTCATCCTCCTTACTCTGAGAGCATTCCCCCATCTCCCTGTTGTCAGAATACCTCACCAACCTAGGGGGACTTTTAGCCTTGTTACCCACGCCGATTTGACCCTCAAAGGAGTCAGCCACCCTGCTCAGGCAGCATTTCTCTTTTTCCAATGTGTCCTTTCTGGTGCTAAAATTTGAATTCAAAAAGTCCGGCCCATCCTGGTTGGACCCCCTCGAACCGAACCACTCATCCTCGCCATAATCCGAATCAGCCAGGCTGCTGTTGACAACCGATGTGGAGGAATCCGGCACACTATCGTCACCACGCTTGATAGCAAAGTCTGTGACTAGTTTGAACGCCCCACTCCGAAACACCTCCTCCACCATGTGTACGCTATAGATCGTATCATCAATGAGCATTTTTATCACTCTGTTTACTGCTTCCGGGGAAGTTACAGTGGCAAACACCCTTCCTACATCAAGCCTTGTCTTTTTACATGTACTTTCATCCAGGTTAACGAAGGTTCCCACCATGGATACCACTGTTCTGAAGAATTTCTCACTCCACTCTTGGAGCGGGACCCCACTTATATTTAGCCATACCGGCCTCTCTCTCGCTACCATGTCTTGACTCCAAGGTAGAAAAGATTCAAACCAATTGTGAATTCCCACAGATCCATCCCCCACCAAAGACTCAATCGCACCTTCTTCCAATGGTTTTAATAGCACCAATCTTCCTCCCATGGGTATTGTTTGTATTGTAAAAACACCCTCCATCTGAAGTTTGTTATGCAGGGTTGAAACCCCCTCCGGGTTGAAAGTCTTTGCCACATAGCATCCTTCTAACCACTTCGCATCCTCTTCCTCTGTATTGAAAATCGGCCCCTTCCAGTCTCTATTTTGAGATATGTTTTCCATAGCACCCCCACCCTGGTCTCTGATGTTGTGTGGCCTTGATTGATCATGCTTATGCCTTTTATCCTTTGCTGCCATAGCATACGATACCCCATCCCTTCTCTGATAAGTTCCTTTCTTGAACCTAAATTGTCCTTTTGTATTCCCCATATCTAGCTTATTGTTACCTCTGTCGTATCTTGGCAAGTTGATCTCCAATCTCTCGTTCCCTATTAGAATGACCTTCAGTTTTTGTTCCAGAGACATCGGTTGTTGCACATCCAGGAATTTGACAAATCCAAACCTTTTCCCCATTGAATTCCTCCTATGAGGGATGTACACATCCATTACTCTGCCCCATCTAAGAAAAATCTCCCACATAGCCTCTTCACCGAAATCATCAGGGAAATTACAGAAGTAGAAGGATGTCAGCCTTCCTTGATGCACCCCCGAAGACTGCCTTTGACTTCTTCGTTGTGCTCCTCTACCTTTAAAACCTGTTCCATTTTGCCAAACACCTAATCCAATGTTTGTGTGTTTGGTTAAAGGGAACTGTCTCACCTCCTTTACTTCATTCACCTCAATCTTGCCTCCTGCAAAAGTCACCGGATCTCTGTTGAAACCCTCCCTTCCTTCTCTAGTTCTCGCCGTTCTCTCGGTCACCATGCTACTATTGGTAGAGAACTCCTACAGTTGATTGTTTGGATATGAGTAAAACTTTCATGGACCCGTTTAAAATCAAAATTTCCTACAAAATCAGGCTTTGCCACCAAATAATTTAAGGATTTAATTGATATACACTGACAATGTAAAGATTTTTTACACTGTCAACCAATCAGAAATTATTAAATCATTAAAAATCTTTGACTCTTATCCTAACCACCTTAAAAGTCATTCAAACCATGGTTTCTGATTGGTTGACAGTGTAAAAAACTTTACACTGACAGTGTACAACAATTAAACTCATAATTTAATGGGTGTGATACTGGTTAAAGTTTATGTCTTCTACGGTTAGTACTGATTGAATGTCGTCCATTACTTGATTAGCGGCAAGGCAACGCCTCAAAGTTTACAACTGGTAGAAGAAAAACTGTCGCAGCTGCATAAAACCAGTGAATGAAACTTGCGGAGGAAATTCACTATATAAAGAACTTGCCAGATTCATTAATTGATGGAGAAATTCAAAGAATGAAAGCTTACTACTAGTAAGATCTAACCTCAAACCATATGCATCTATTACGATTATATTACCTGCATTGATTTTAATTTTCAATATATGAGATAATGAGACTGTTCTGATTGGCTTCTTTGGTCGACCTAGCTAGTTAGGAGAACTTTAATTAAGAATCATTAATTCTTTACAGCAGAAAGAAAAGTCACCGTTAGAATCGCTGGGCCAGAGACATGAATTAGTGCATGCTAACATGCAGAGATACAATTTAGAAAGAAAAGAGCATCAAGCCCTTCAACTTTAACCCATTTACAATTACAATTAGCCATCTTAACTAAATAAATTTTTTTTGGTATATATATATATATATATATTTAACAGGTTTTTTGGTATTTATATAAAATCTTTGCATTTGATCTCTAAAACTACACTAATTATCCTAATATATAGATCTTCGCATCGATCAACTCTTTTTTTTTTTTTTTTTATATCATTCGCATCGATCAACTCTCCATTAGGATAAGATAGATGACGTGATTTGATTAGAGCCTTCCATCTCTTTGCATTCTTGCCCTTCATACACTAGTAATTAGTAAATAAAAAGTATTTTTTTTTAAGTTTTTAATATATTAAATATTTTAATTTTTGTTCAATACATTCTAAATTTTTAATTGTTGACAAGTGTTTTTAGAATTAATACTCATATGACAAGTCCTTATTTAATTTTACCCTAATTTTATATATGTTTATTGTTTCAACACAAATTTAAAAAGTAGAATAAAAATCAATAAAAGATCACAAGCAGATCACATGTTTTTTCCCGTGGTCTTAGATCTCTTTTAATGTGAGAAGAATCTACTCTTCTTTGTAGTATGCACAGATCGTGTGTATTGTGTGTGTGTGCCCGCGGGTTTGTGTATCAGGATCGGCCCAAAATATTTTTAGGTCTAAAACGAAATTTCAGATAAGACATTTTTTAAAATTAATAATAATATTGTATTAAAATAATTATATTTTTATATAAATTTATCTTGTTATAAATTTGTAAATTTTAGAGTATGTAATTATGGTTGATGTCAATTTTTATTGTGTATATACATATAACCACATCTAATATTTCCTATAGTTTATGGTTTAGGATTTTAAATTATTTTTTTTGTTATACTTAAATAGCCAAAAATTGAAAGTCTAAATAACTAAAAAAAAACTGGAGGCCTAAAGCCCTATAGTCTCCATGGCTTTGGGGTTGGGCCGGGTCTAATTTTTTTTTTTTTGATAAACAAAAATGTATTGATCAAGTACTAGGTGTACTCAAAACCATTTACATAATCATACTAATTACAGAAAAAAACAGCCACCATAGCTATTGTAACAACCAAAAGCAAAATAAGCTAGCAATATGGTTGCATCATAGCTAAATAAATTATCCCTACATCCCAAATTTTCGGTTATCAATCCCTGCAGCAAAAACACCCCAGCTCCATCAAAAGGACCACACTCTAAAAGGGTCTTCAACAAAAGATTCAGAAGAACAATAGGCAAAACAGCATGAGCGATTTCTGTACCAATTTAGCCTTCCCCAACTACTGGATACTAAAAACACAAAAAGATCCCACCATAGCATGAATTTAATCCAACAGAGAACAGAACATGCTAAGAATTAAACACTCAATGGGACACACACACCAGTCTGAAAAATGATTAAAAGTACCACTTCCCACCGAAAACCACTCCCAAGAACAACTCTTTATGATATCAATTGTTCTCATAAAGTCAAAAGATGTATTCTTAAAAATAATACTGTTCCTTTGTAACCAAATAGTCCAAACCACCATATGCCAAATCAAATACCCTCTTTTTTTAGATTTTCTTCCCACAAATAATCCCCCATGTTGCTTATACAGGTCCTGCAGGTTTGATGGCAGTACAACATTGTGGCCAAGCCAACATTGTGGCCAAGCCAAGCATACACCTTCCTCCAAATCATTGTTGACTGATTGCAAAGCAGAATAATAGTGATCAATTTAGAATGGCAGAATAATAGTGATCAAGTGTGTTAGAATAATTGGGTCAAACATCACTCCAAAATTAAGCTAACTCGTAGAGGGAGGAGGATTGCCCAATTTATTATAATGAACTTCTGCGCATATACTCAACCGATTAATAAGCATCTGCGATGGCTTGATATTGTGGCAGGTTCTGATATCATGCCAGAATATTTGGACCTAATTTCACTTCAAAAGTTAGTTTGTAGAAGGGGAGTTACCCAAGTTATTATAAATGGATGTTCATTCATATACTCAACTTGATGTGGGACTTTAACGCTTAAAGAATGTCTTGGAAGAAGTTTGGATAACACCTCAAATATTTTAGTGCTATTATCTTGAACTATTCATTTGATGTGGACTACTGAATTCTAAGGCAATCTAAATGCATAATGATCTAGTTTCTCGAGTTCATATTCATATATTATACAGTGAACAGAATATAGAAATTTTGTGAAAGATTGCATATGTAACAAGGAACAAAGAAAACATGTTAATATGTTAGAATTGGCCAATGAAAAAGCTACCATGATGTAGCATAAAGGAAGGGGAAAAGGAAAAGGAGAACATGATCAATTTTATTAAGGAATTTGTTAATGCCATGTATTTAAGATTTAGGGGATATATATCTTCCACCACGCTCTAAAAGTAGAAAATAATACTACTAAACAACAAAGGAAGAAAAAGGACTAGTATTAGTGCCTTAGTTTTATCTTATCTTTTTCTTTTCATTTTTTGTGAGCTGGAACTTTTTCTCGACTCTAACCTTCCATTGTGTTGGGATGAAGACGACTCTCTCAATGCTTCAATTTTTAATATTTTCTTTGTGTAAGACACTGTTTGATTTTTGAAACTTCATTCATCACACATGCAAATTATTGAGAAAATGACCTCGAAAGAATATCAAGGGACAAGGGCCAACCATAATTTCAAAGGATATAAATCTTTCGTCCCAAAAGATGGTGTCTCGATGTCCCATACCAATCAAAAGTTGAGAATGTGCATAAATATTAATGAGTTAAGATTTTATTTTATTAAATGATAAATTATAATTGGCGGGAGGCAGAGAATTAATATAACAGGAAAGTGGGACAGAGGATATCCATCTAATTTCAAAACCCTTTACAACCCGATGAGCGTACGTATATAATTGCTTAATATTTAAATTATTCTAGTACGTAATAATTGCTTATTGTTTAAATTATTCTAATTCTTTCTTTCAATTCTTTTTAGCTTGTTCAGTTTTTTATTCATATTTGATCATATATAAAGGCATATACAGTATACTTTTTCTTTGACTCTGATAATTGTACCCTCTTTTTCGCCAGCCTACTTGTGCTATAAAAATGGTTGTCTAGATTCACATTAATTAATTACGAATAAAAAAGTTGTCAATGACACCTTAATTCTTTTTCATTTGAAATTATATAAAAAGTGGAATTACTGTAAGTGCAAAATATTTTTATATCTGTCATTCAATAATAGAATATAAGTTATTAATAATATTTGAATTTCATAATAATTACCTTAAAAATGATATATATAATAATAAATTCTCGATTAATCGCATAAAAAAAACTAGGCTAACAATACAGTAAAATTAAACTCAACTTATATCTAAATTCTCTTATTATATTTGATAAAAAAATGTACAACGATATGATCAATATATTACCATAAAATATTTTATACTTG
Source organism: Echinosophora koreensis (assembly GCA_035048595.1). Lineage (NCBI taxonomy): Eukaryota > Viridiplantae > Streptophyta > Magnoliopsida > Fabales > Fabaceae > Echinosophora > Echinosophora koreensis. The sequence goes on from JAPCYP010000001.1 coordinate 15,087,017, forward strand.
GTAATGAATTGGATGGCGAGGTATGTTACTGTAATTAACTCCCTGCAATTCCAATGATTTTCAGCCTCACCCAATTTTGAATGAAGGTTATACGTCGCTCACACATTATTACGAAGACATGTGTAACCTCGTGATCCATCTTACGATATTCATAAACTCCATTCATTTTCATTAACTCGACACGTCAACATACAAATCTAATGTAGACCCAAAAAAAAAAAAAAAAGAAACAAAATACAGTGATCATACGCACCAAACAGGTACTTTTCAATTTATGAACATTAATTTGTTGAAAGGGATCAAAATGTGTGACTAAATCTATTAGGAATTACTAAATCTGATACGACTCCAAATTATTCCTTTTTTTTTTTTTTTCTTCAGAAGTTGATTCTTTTTATGTGTTTTTGTTACTTGCAAATTCAAGTTGTGTACTTGACTGAAAGCTACTTCATTATAAATATTTTTTCCATAAGATATATAACCCATATAATTCGTCATTTTCATTACTACAAACAGTATTGCAAAGACATTCATGTGGATTCTATAAAGATCTCACAATTAGTTAGAGAAAAAAGTTTAAAACAGTGACAAATGAAAAAAAAATAATAATAATAGAAAACTGAAAATGGAATTATTATTTTGCATAGGATTTCACCGCTTGGGAGTTGCAACCCCCACACACAAATAAAATGACCGAGGGAAATGAAGATTATGGTGGTCGTTTTCTAACAAAAGGAAAAAGGTGTTTCTTTTTGTTTTTATTTGAATTGTGGTAATGTTTGGTTCCTATAATATTTTATTACCAATTACCAAACAAGTTACATTACCGAGAATCACAATCCAACAATCTTTCTTCCCTACATTAAGATATGGGAATAGAATTTTTTTCAACTTTCTAATTATCATCCACTAATTTTATTTTTATTTACTAATTTTATTCTCAGACATCTGAGAATAAGTTTTTAAACATTGTGTCAAATATGTGAAACTTTTATTCTCTTTCCAATATTCTTATACCAAATGCTAGCAAAAGGTAATGGTTGGTTTGGCTTGTTTCTTTTGATCTCCAATGTTCATCTCTAACACAACAACATATAGTCACAAACCAAACCAAAGAAATTTATATCTCATCTATGTGACTTTTCAAGGGACCTTATCACACTTTTTCTTATAAAACCACCATTCACATTCATTCACCACCCTTCTCTCTCTCTCTAAAACATACATGTTGCCACAATTCTCTCTATAAAACCACACGCACCCACTTCACTAAAGTGCCCTTCTCACTGTGCTCAAACAATGATGAAGTCAAAGTCAGAGAAAATTGATCATGTTCACGAACCAAATTACACGCCGACAAAGCTCTCTATGTTAATCTCACGGCCGAGCATGCCTCCGCCGGAGGAGGGTCCTCTCCGGCCACCGCAGACGACGGTTTCTGTTCCTTTCATGTGGGAGGAAGCACCGGGTAAGCCTAGGCACTGCCACACCCAATCAGAGACGTCCAAGAAGATTAACAATACTGCTAGAACCTTGGAACTGCCTCCGAGGTTGTTGTTTTTGGAGAGCAACAAGGTGTCCTCCAACATGGAGGTGCCTTCCCCTACAACGGTGTTGGGTGGGCCTTACGTGACCCGGGCCATGTCCTTCACGTCCTCGTACAGGACTCCTAGGGACTACTGGAATCCCAATTTTGGGTCCACAAGGTGGAGCGGTTTCAGGAAGATCAACAGGGAGGACAATGAGGGTAGTTTCGACTTTTCATGCCGGAGTAGACACGGCACTCCAGAGGCTAATAAAGTGAAGATCAATAGAAGAGGAAGCTTGTTGAGTCTCTCTCCGCCTAAGGAAAGGTCACATTTTTTGGTAAGTCATCTTCTGTATCTCAGTCACTCATATCTTCAAGAATCAATTCGTGTTGCATGAACAAATCAAAGAACAATTCTATGTTTATCTAGCATGTATTATTTGTATAAAGATGATTGATTGATAGCTAAAAAATATAAAAATAAATATGACAAAAGTTTAATAATATGACAATACAAAAGTTTAATTTACACAAATAGTGTGTTTCAATTATTTTGAAAAGGGGAAAAATTATGAAGAATCTAAAATCTTATTGTATGTTGTTATTATTATTATTATTATTATTATTATTATTATTAATGACAATAGTAACTGCCTGAGTATTTGTTTATGGGGACACATTACTTTGAATCCCTGAAAGGCTAACCGGTATATTATATATATATTCTTGGGCAGTTTTGGACATTTCAAAAAACTACCTGCTATGGAATTCTCTAGTGTGTGGGCATATAATTTCTCAAATGGATGGTGAGAAATTGGATATAATATAACTGTGTTCGAACGTTCCATCCTTTCAAAATCATTGATACAATGATCATGACAAAATCAAAATATTTTATTGAAAAATAAATAAGATTTTTGTATCTCCAAGCTGTCTCCTATGCCCTTTTACATGACCCATATTTTGTTGCTATAAGATCTCCTAACATTGGCTAAAGAATCATACATGATGCGTTACACATATATATGTAGTAAAGGTAATGTTTGACTAAAAATATCACTTTACACTAATTATATTATCGGGGTGGAAGTGGCTACAACTAAGCCACCCAATTTATAAAAGTTTGTAACTTTATATACTCCTTTCCAATTTCTTGGTCAAAAAAATTACATTTGCGTGAGTAATGAAACATTCCTAAGTAACGAAATTACAACACTGCAACAGCAGGAGCATTTGGGCACCGAAAAGTTGGATGGACTTTTAACTACTTGGCAGCAGAATTAAAATGCACATATTGCTGTTGATGCTGTGACTTTTGGTTTTCGTTTCGTATTGAAAATAATTTATTAATTTGGTTAGGCATTGATATCTTATCATGTGTAGTTTTAATTTTATTACTGCAGGCAAGCATTTATGAAAGCTTTAAGCAAATGGTCCCATGGAGACGCGGGCAAGGAAAGCAGAGAAAATGGGCTTCCAAGCTTGACACTGTTTGATCTTTTACCTATTGCACGTTACCACACGGAATTAAGGCCCACACATGTGAATTCCCTATATTCTATAGTCATTTCTCTTGATGGATCTGAGTTTCTTTTATACTATTAGATAAATGTCATTATGCCACAAATTAATGTAAACAGATCTAATTTTCATGCATTGTAAGTATAACTATAATAATATCATGCATATTATCAAATGAATGAATTTGGTTGTCACAATAATTGTCTAAAAAGTAGAATTATTTAATATAAATGTGTCAACACAAGTTGTGATAATATGAATATTTTTGCACTAACTATTGATTTAAATTAAGTTCATTAGATCAAATTGAATATTTCACCCAAAAACATAAATTCAATGGCTTGATCTTTTTAATAGTATCTCACTCATCATACACACTCACACCCTCACTCACTCACTCACTCACTCACTCACACACCCAAACACACACACTCTCACACTCACACACACACACACGCACGCACTCACTCTCTGAAGATTTTTATTTTATGAAGGATTATCGTGTACAATTAAAAAAAAGTGAAGGATTTAGGTATGTATTTTAGTTGACTATAGATTTGTTTGATTAATTTATATTTTATTAAGTTGTTAGTCATATACCAAATTTCTTTCATATAGTTTGCTCCTAAATACGAATTAATTTTTTTTAATTATTATTTCATATTATGTATATTTGGTATTGACCCTCTCAAAAAAAAAAAAAAAAAAAATCTGGCTCTATCACTGAATGTGTTTATTAATGAAATTCCTTTTTCATCCGGTCAACCCTCTTATGAAGGTATCAATATTTTGATGAGTCGTTTGACTTGTTTCAATATGAACCATTTGATCCCATATCTTTTTTTTATTTTTTTTTTTATACTGAGTTATTTAAATAACAACCGACAACCAATGCAAGACAATGTCATCTACTCAGTAAGATAGATATTAAATCAAATTTCATCTATCAAATTATAATTTTCCACAGTATTTGGTACATATATTTTCCTACAATATATTCATTTAAATATATAAGTACTAGGAAAAAAGTTGAATTCGTTCATGGTTTATAAGTACAAATATTATACTACAAAACAATATTAATAGTGTGAAATGTTATGAATCCTTAGTATTATATAGAAAAATGTCTTTCAATTCTTTCATTTTTATGGTTAACATCATTGAATTAAATAATATATTAGGTTATTATGTCTTTTCATTAACACTTAGGCTTTTAAGTTTGATGTGATGAAAAAGAAAGAAAAAGATGAAGAAGAAGATAAAACAAAATCCAAATAAAGGTACATAAAGAAATAAAGAAGAAGAACCCTTTTACGGTAGCGATCTTCACTCTTATTCTTCACGCACATTTCCAATCTCTTGAATCCCTCCAAAGATGTGAAAGGATTCTCACAATAACAAATCTCTCCAAATGAGTGTTTAGATCACTAAACAATACAAAAGATCCCTAAATTAAAGGAGGTTTTTAATCCTATTTAAACTTAATAAAGGGTAAAAAAAAATTTAAAAAAAGAATAGACATAGGTGTGTCTATTAGGAGACACAACTGTGCTGGGAAGAACACCGTTTGTGTATAGGAGATACAACTGTGTCTCTTGACATATAGCTTTTACGTATGGGCGACACAAATGTGTCAATCAGAATAGCTATGTCGAGCATCAGGGGAGAATCTTCCACTTTTGGGATACAGAGCTGTATCCATCAGGAGACATAATTGTGTCTCATGCTCTAATTCCGAGTCGCCTCAATTTTAAGCTCCAAAAAAATGCAATTTTTCTCCAGTTACGTTCAACATTTCCACTCTCAAGAATCTGCAAAAGTAATCACAATTTATAAGAATTCATCCCTTTAATAACCAAAAATCAACTAAGAATTGCAATGAGGACATGATTTTAAACTATATATAATCATGTTAGCATACGTATATATGTTATTTACAAAATTCAAGGCAATGACCATGAAGATCAAGCTTGAAGGATATTTTCTCCTCTTGTAATAGCTCTAAAACAAGCCTACCTTAGCTTTTTTATTTCTTCATTCAATTTCATTCCCAATTGTTCCCCCAAGATTTTGTATACTCAAGTATGAGTACCTCGTTTGTTATTAATAAAGTATTTTGTATATTTACCGTTTTTATATGTCATGTATTAAAATTTTAGCTTATTATAACTAATTAATTATTATTTTTACTATTGTAAATTTTAACTAATTAATTTTTTCCTTTTAAAAAACTAATTATTTTTTATTAAATTAAAGATATAAGTTTTTTAGGATTTTTATATATTATCTTATAATTAAATTATATCACATGCATCGTAAATAACTTGCACATACATCGCGCATAACTTGCACATATACTGCACCTGTGCTAATTTAGTTTGCTAGTTTACGTACCTCACCTATTCATAATTTGAAAATCAATATGGAGATTCTTTTTCTTTTTTCTTTTAACTTGATCAAGGACTTATTGATATTTATTATTTAATTCTTTTTCTCATTTTATACTTTTGGTAGAAAAAAATTGTATATTATGATTACATTTCTTAATGCATGGTGAGAGACTATGTGCATGGGGAGGACCACGGTCTACAAGTCTCAAAAGTCAAAATATTTCTTCAATATGTTTTGTTAGAATATTTTGAAGTTTGTTTTATTGTTAATTTTTTGAAAACTTGCTAGATAATTTGATGTTGGCCCTCCACCTATAATATATGCTAGGAACTAAATGACACTGTATTTTAGTTACATAAATATTCTTTATTTAATTTTTAAAAAAGTTTGCATAAATTTAAATTATAAAATTATGTTTAAAAGATCGATGTACACAAATTTTCCTGAAATATTTTTAATCGTTTCTTGTAACAAGTTCTCCTATCATAGAAGGTTCTATAATTTAAGCAATTAAATTGATCGTATATTTGTTTTATTTTCATTTTTTTCACTGACCTCAACCACTTCAATTGGGTGTCGTCGACGGCGCAGCGATGATCTCTTTGGTCGACAGTCGCTGCACGCAATGCCTTCGGCTATCACTAGTGACTTCTTTGGATAGATCCTGTGACTTCTCAAGACACCGCGGTGGCAACTTTTTTAGCCATTGTCAGTGACCTCATCTACCACATCAGTTGTTATCTTTGCTGTTATCACCACCTCTATTGTTGCTGCTGACCTCTACCCACCACTAGACTATTATAATTTTTAAAAAGCATTTTTCAAAAAACATTTTAAAAAAACCCAGTTGTCCAAGTGTGTGTTTGGTTCTATGTTAAAATCAGTCAGAATCACTTTTGAGCTTCAAAAGCTACAAATAGTAGCTTGAAGGTGAATCTACGTTCAGGAGAATATACCTTTGATCCAAACATTGCTGACAGTTATTGGCGCAAAAGTCTTTATTTAAAAAGAAGTTTTAGTATTGCCTGATGCATTAAGACCATCACCCGTCATAATTCATAGACTTGTTTTTCTTAAGAGGAATTTTTTTTTTCTCCTCCGAGTATTCTACAAAACATCACCACCATTCAATTCTTAAGAACCCTTGTACAAGCTTCAAAATAAATTTTAATTGTTTAAGATCGATTTGTAGCTAGAATCACAAGCAGGGGTGGAGGAAGACTTCATTGATTGGGGGATTATAAAAATTCAAGTTCATCCGACAAATATATATGTATTAAATTTCATACAAAACATTCATAATTATATGTTTTAGAACGTTAAAAAAAAATTTTTTTGATGAACAAAAATGTATAGTACAAGGGATACTCAGTCCATATACAAGGTAACGCTCAATCTTCAAATGGAAACAACTAAGTGTTATATGGTATAGCAAAAAAAAACCCTAAAACTTTGAACCTAGCCAAAGCAATCAAGCAGCAAATTAACGTAAAGCCCCTAGAAATGCAGCCAAATGAACTATACAGCACAGGGTGATCATCCAGCATAATCAACCAATAAATTATACCTTTATCCTTAGGCAATAAACCGCTGACAGCAGATCTAGTGCAGCAAGACCAAAAAACCTTATGTAGGCAAGCACATAAACGCATCCAAGAAGCAGGATGGAGACAAGACCTTGGGCAAAATGAGCCTTGAAATGTTTCTGTAGGTCAAAACCAGTATTCAACACCCTGAAACGTTGATCACATTAGGGCATCTTTGGTTTGTTTCTAGCTTCCTGTTTTCATTTCCTAATTTTAAAAATAATTACAACTAAAATAATTTTAAAAGTGTCACATTGTGTTCGTCCATTTTCTTGTTTCCAAATATTTGTACAGGAAACAGTGAAAACAAATAAAAAGTTGTTTTCAGTGTTTCATGTACAAATATTTAGAAACAAGAAATAAAATGAAAACAATGTAACACTATTATAATTATTTTAGTCATAATTATCTTTGAAAACAGGAATTGAAAACAGGAAACTTAAAATAAACTAATCAGGCCCTTAGCAATCTATTAAAACAAGAAATATCTCTTCTACATATCACAAAAATCATTTATAATTAAATACACTTCATATTTTAGTAATTTTCTTGTCAATGTATTCTAGTAAACAATTAATCGAAAATTTATCTTTCATCTTGTTACTAAATGCAATTTTGATTATATTAATAGCTGAAAAATATTGCTATGTAGCTGAAAATTATTGCTATGTAGAGACGATCGGAAAATATTGCTCTGTAGTAACTGTAAAAACTAGGAAGTATAAGGATAAGAGTTAACACTCTATACATAAGATAATAAATTTTTACTTTTATATTTTTTACCAACGTAAAATTAATATTTTTAGACTATTAATAATTTCATACCATTTTAAAAAAAAATTTAGGGAGGGCCAATGCCCTCCTCAACATAAACATAGCTCCAGTCTCTAAATCAACTCCATTACTAACCACTATACTTCATCATCCAAACATAGTGTTAGTGATGACTTGATTAAAGATGAGTCATGGACTTTTGCTAGAAAAATATTCAGTCTAGCATGATCACGTGAACTGGCTTGTCTTTTAACAAATTCAATCTCCCGTTTAAATATTACAACTTTGCCGTGGATTGCCAGCTTGTTATCTAAAAATTATCATTCCATAACATCAGGACAACCACCATTTAGAAAGCTTTGAATAATTGGTTCCAAAGGGTACATTAGGCAATAATGAACATAGGTGTGGAAGAATTACATACCATACGTCATAACTGAGAATAGTAGTACGAAATCACAACGCAGGTTCCAAACTAAATAACTTTCAATTAAAGGATAACTGAAAACTACAATTCATTGATCAGATTAAAACTCCATTCCTTGCCTCTCATATTCACACTTAGCTTACCAAAAAAAAGCATGTGCTGCAGTCAAAGTTTCCTAATCTGCAGAATAGATTTGAGATATCTACCAATTAAGTCCTTATGTGTAGTGTTGGTATATGCCTTTTGATGTTACAGTTAGGTGCAAAATTCAAGATAATGACCCGTTATCAGATTCCAACTGAGAGTACTGAAAAGAATAATAGTTCATCAGAATTGGGGAAGAATCCATCGAATTTGATAGTAAAGTGAAAATCATAACCCTAGAACTAATGGAAATGATCATTTTGTATAAAATTATATAGATAAAAGACTAAAAAGGATATTTTTAAAGATAAAAGACCAAAACGAATTTTAAAAATAAGATGAGGAACCAAAAGTATTTTTTAACCAAAAAAACATTGTTTAAAAAATGACTAGCACGCTTGTAGGTTGTTTGGGAGTAATAGATGATAATAAGAAAAGAGTTGTTTTCATATTCCTTTCAATAAGTCACTCCACATGAATTTTCTATCTATGATAAGATACGTAAAAGCAAGCAAAATCAAACGGCATAACTCATTTGATAAATCCAAAAGAAAAATCATAGAAGAAATATATAACAACACACACACATACATTGACAGAGAGAGTGGGGATCCATTCACACACACAGACACATAGATATGAGGAGGGATCCGTTTACATCGATATAATTCAAAAGTATTCTTACACTCGCGAATAACTTTTCATTGGATATGCTCCTTACAAAATCAACCGTCGAATTGAAAACCTATATTATATAGATCATATATATAGAATTTTACATTAATCCGAAATCATTTACCACTTCATTGATATTGATATACATTAAAACTAATGTAATATATTAATGTAATATACAATTTAAAAAAATATGATAATAAGAGCTATTTGATTATGTTTTTAATGATGTTAAAATTTCATAAAATTTGGGATAAGTGATCTGGATGATAGATAGTTATAATTTAACGGTTGGATCGATAAAAATTATGTAACTTGATCCTTCTTTCACGCATGCGCACATGCACACACACACACACGCGTGCGCACACGCACACACACCACATGCACGCACGCACACACACATATACACTGTGTGTGAGCTTCATCTCTCAAACTACCTTTTTTAGATATATAAATGCACTTTAAAACCCAGCTAGCAGGTACCCGTGCTAATATGGGACTGAGATGGGGGCACTTTTATTCATCGGGCCGGGTAACGGGGAACTACTACTCGTACCCACCCTCAGGGGCGGACCAGTATGGATGTGAGGGTGTGCACACAACTTTTCAATTTTTTAAAAAAAAATATATAACTAACTTATATATAAAAAAAAATTGCCCCCATAGTTGACAAATTTGCACCCATGCCATTGGTCCCACACCTATCTTACTCAATAGCTTGTCACACACCCATCTCCTTTCCTCACACGACATCTGTTCTAAGTGCTCTCCAAGGACCCCCCCTATCTTGCTCCAGATTGTGTCATGCCACTGTCTCTAAACCACTGCCCCTGATCGTACGTCCGCTAGGTGCCACCGTCTATTCGTTCGTCAGGTGCTGTCGCCCGTTCAAGCGGTTCTGCAGAGCACTGCTGCAAGTCCTCCCCTCTCTCTCATCTCTCTGTACCGCATAGGTATCTCGCTGCCGCTTGACTAGTGACCTCCGCCGCTTGACCTGACGACAATCGTCGCTCGGCCAAACAATCATCATCACTACCACTGCATGTTATTCCTCCTTCTTTGGCCTTGTTTCTCACGAGTCACGAGGTCTGGCTTGAACAATATGCAACACAACAACAATATATGATTTTTAAACTTTCTAACAATGGACACATATATGATTTGAATTGACTCCTCCACCTAGTACAAAATTGGATGATTGACTATGTAATTAGGATGAGTAACAAATTTTTGAAGTCAATTCCATAAAAAAATTTATTAATGATGGTTAATTGCAAATATTGGTTGGTTAAGGTTTTGATATACTTAAAACTAGGGTTGTTAACCTTTTCTGCTATGAAGATTGTGAAAAAATAGGTTGCATAATCGAATGAGAGATTCATGGATGAATGATTATCTAGTGACTTATATTGAGAGAGATGTGTTAATAACATTGCCAATGAGCTGACCATTCAACGATTTCAAAACATGAAATCACGTAGAGGACAATTATGAGGTATGTAATTTATTTGATTAGATATGTAATTTATTTGATTAGATATATTACATTTCATGATTTTAATATTCATGTCTTTATCTTCATATGTGTGATGATAATCATCATTAATTATTTTGGAAATATATTGGCCCCCACTGGCTCAGGTTCCTAGAACCTCCACTGCCCATCACGCCTCATTACGGGTATTTTACAAAATGGGTAACCGTAAAGAATACTCATAATGGTTAAAGCAATTACCCACTTTTTGGGTATATGTGTGGGACAATTAGTTACCCGCAAAATTTAATGGGTATGATTGTGGGTACGAGCGAACTTTGTACCCACCCTACCTCATACCTGCATACATATATCCACACCCATTACTCACACTTTAATTAACTATAAAAAAATTATATATAAAAAAATTATTAAAAATGTATATAATTTAATATATGAGTACTTAAGTACCCAACAGGTAAGGACACGAGTACGAGTACGGGTATGGGTCCTGCTACATATATTTTTTTAAAACATGAGTACGAAGACGAGTACTATAATACCCTACCCAGTACCCATTGCCAATTCTATCCCAAATTGTCATCCCTAATCTAAATAGTAAATTCAGAACATCAGGATAACCACCATTCTGAGAAAGCTTTGAGCAATTGGTCCCATAGGTTACAACAGGCAATAATGAACATAGGTGTTGAACGTAATAACTGAGAATGATAGAACGAAATCTCCACGCAGGTTCCAAACTAACTTTTCATTAAAGGACAAATGGAAACTACAATTCATTGATCAGACTAAAATTCCATTTCTTGCCTATTCACACTGAGCTTACCCAAAAGAAAAAAAGCATGTGGTGCAGTCAAATTTTCCTAATCTATAGAACAGATTTGAGATATCTACCAAATTGAGTCCTTATGTGTCGTTTTGGTATATGTCCTTTGTTTGATGTTACTGTTAGATGCAAAATTCAAGGCTATGACAATGAAGATCAAGCTCGAAGGGCTAAACACCTTCTCCTTTTGTAATTAGCTTTAAAACAAGCCTGCCTCAGCTTCTTGGTCTCTTCATTGAGATCCATTCCGGGTATTTTCTCCAACATCTTCCTATGATGCTCCAGCATAGAAACCTCGTTAGCCAAACCCAATTCCTGTACCAACAGAACACAAATAAATATACATTGAACCATTGACTACTAGAAGCAATAAACAATTAATGACACAGAATATCATAATAGTAGAATATCCCTTTAATTTATTTTCTCGATTCCATCACCCACCAATTCCACAAACGACAAAACTTACGTACAATTAAATGCTATTGTCAATAAGATTATAACGTGCGTAACAGCTCGTCTATAACATGTGTATGAGCTGTTACATGTCTTTATCCTATTGGAAAATTAGTACATAATGTAATTATGGAATTATAGATAAGTTTTCTCCTTGCACAAAATACAAACTATAGAGTCTAAAATTTTAAACTACCGAGTCTCACCTAGTAAAAAACAAATTAATATTTGACTAAAAATGAAATGGGAAATGGAATAAACCAATGAGAATGTTATTGAAAATGTGGTGGGGCAGGGAATCAATGAATCTTGTGAAAACATCATAGGTACTACCTTGACATTGTCGATGAGTAACTTCAAGCTCTGAAGTTTCCTGTGTGGCCACCTCATAATGTTGAGTTCCCTGCACCTTCTCTTCAATAGTGTCAACCCAACATTCATCTCCTTAGCAGCTTCAGTTATAGGAACACCAAAATGCTTCTTTATCTCATCAAATTCCAAAGTACTTGACTTCTTCCTGGTGCTGCTGCTGCTACAAGGCAATGGCATCATCACTTCATGATTCTCCTTCTCCTTCTTGACACGAGTCTCAAACCCACGTCCAATGGCCACAGAAGTTTCCACACCAAAATTACCAGCACTTTTGAGACTCTCATTTTTGTAAAGATTTGGTTTTGGCACAATAATGTTCAATGGCTTTTGTTCAACCACACAATTTTCATCAAGGGGTGGAAGGTCGAAGTCACCAGAGTCGAAATTTTCAAGATCCGGTAACTCATTGAAGCAAAGTTGATTGCTTTTGTATGATAACTTGGGTGCCCAATCAACATTGAAGAAACCATCCCATGGTGAAATATCCATTATTCTGCACAACCCAAAAGAAAAAAGCAAAAAGAACAAAAGGGGAACAGTATTATTAACACAAGACAACAAAACAAAAGCCCATATCGACCTCGAAAGTCGCGAGAATGTTCCAAGAAAACATTCTAAGAAAAAAAAAACATGTGGGTCATTCTTTTTTTTTGATCAGAACATGTGGGTCATTCTTTAAAAACACAATTCATGGTAACATTAAAGAAAGTGAAGTGATAAAGATGAAATGCATAGAGTGAGCATTCTTACTTGTCTGACTCTGTTTGATGAGCAGAGGAAAAGTAGTTGAGGCCATAAGGAACATCAATGTTGGGGAAATCAAATTCCATGTTAATGGGAAACTGAAACTGAAACTGAAAGTGAGAGTGAGAGTGAGAGAATGAGAATGGGCAAGTGAGAAGGAAAAAGGAGAAAAATTATATTTATATATCAGTGTTGTAAAGGGTGAAGATGATGATGATAGTGACTAGAGAGGAAAAGGGAGTGTGTTAGGATTAGGATTAGGATTAAATAGAAAAGGGGTTATGATTTTACAGAGGAAGTGTGATTTAAATGTGATATTGAATTGTGGAGCCATTGAATGGCATTTGTAGAAGGTGGCTACTGGCTGCATCATAATCATATGCATTAACGCGTAAATCGTAATTAGTCATTAATTACTATGCGGAGTTACGAGGGTTATTCATTCACGCATGTATGTACATATGCATATTGCCATCGACATCAACTCTGCAAGTCCATGTTCGTTATCTAAAATTAGATTTACCAATTAATTAACACCCCTGCCTCAAAAAAAAAAAATTTAATTTAATTAACACCCCATTAGCCAAAATAATAATCCCAAATCAACAGCATCAAAATCCAACCATTTTTCTTTAAAAAGTAAAAATAAAAATAAGTTGCATCATTCCATCTATTTCTTTCTTGTCATGTAGCATTTTAATGTTTATACTTTATAAGTAGGACTATTTTTCGGACTAAAATTTCCTTTTATTTATAATGTATAATTCATAATATATTTTTAAACCATTAAAAGAAGCTTGACTTTCATACCAACAACTAAGAAAACCTATTTTTTTCCGTTAAAAAAAGAAAGAAAAGAAACCTAATTTTTTTGAGTCGCATGATTCAGTTGAATAATATCGTATAGAAAGCTTCACCATCACCGTGTACGTATTACATTTAAACTTTTCTAGGCAAGGCTTTTACAATGACAACAAAATATATTCAAATTTACTCGTATATATATATTTTTTCCATTTCATTTGATAAGGTTTCCTCTATGAAAAGTTTACTATATTAAATTTTTCATTATTGGAAATAAAATTGGTTAAAGTACCGTTACCTAATTAACAGTAACGGATTAAACAGTTACATTTATAATGCATCGAGACCTAAACTCCAAAAAGAAGAGAACATAATGGAAAATAAATCACTAATAAACTGTTACAGAGTTCCCACGAGTGCCATCCATATATCAACAATAACTATACATGAATAAACGTATCTCCTAATCCTAAAGAGTTCAAAATACATAAGGAAAATGCTAACAAATGTTCCTAAAACATTGTTTAAAAAACCAAAAAAATAAAATTTATATACAAAATAATGTATTTAGCATTTCGAAGAGTGTATACTTAGTTTTGCAATACGAATTTTTCTTTTTTGGATTCTTTAACCAATGTCTTTAGGGCACTCGTTAGCAAGACCCAGTACATAAGGACTAAACCTAGATACAGTACCATATATGCCTTGCAATAATTGTGTTATACTTTGAGTGAGGAACAGTAGGAACAATATGCAAATAACTGTTTCTAAGTTTTTTCCGATATATAATTCATCTCATATGCCTTTTCCAATTTTCCCAAAAGAAAACTCAAACACACACTACTCAATCTCCAAGATATATAGGCCCAATCCGGCCACTTGTATGCAATCCATAATCAAAGAAGACAAGTCAGCATTTGCTTGCAATCTATAATCAAAGAAGACATGCCAGTTGACTAAGACTTATATGCTGAATAAGATGTATAACTGAAAGAGAGCATCCATTTCCAGGCCACTAGCCTTTCTCTTAATAGCCATCTCTCATGCCAGTCTATTAGTTTAGCCACAAATAATATTTTCTTTCTTAAACAGGAAGTAATTAAGGTACCAAACCAATTTCCCAAATGATCTCTAATTTCTGCAGCACAAGCATCCCCAAATTTCCTTTTGAATCTCTATCAATGTTTAACTTTAAAGCACCTTTAGGAGAATATGATCCCTGTCCACTTCCGTCCATTGTTTTATTTGTTAGTGTTATAGAAGCCTTTCATAATTAAGAGCCCATAATTCTATTGATTTATTGGAAAACTGCTGGTACGTTAACAGTTCTTGCATAATGGAACATATTAACATCCTGAGTAACAATATTTTATGATTAAGATTTCTAATAATAATTTAATCAAAACAAGCAAGTCGATGTTGGATGTTGAGATTCTTCTTAAAGTCAGATGATTAGCTTCGTTTGTGCGATATTTTAGTTAAAATTTGTGTCTGAGTATTATCTTGGTTCAAGGTTGAGTTTGAGTGATGTTTTGGGTAAAAACCAACTTACAGTTGATGAGTAACAATTATTATCTATGTTTTGTGAGAAATGCGACCTGTATTTTGTAACGCGCCGAAAACTTTTGTATATATACATCAATAATGATTCTGTTTGCTTTGTGCTATGTTTTCAATTTCCTGTTTTCTTTGTTTTTTCAATTAAAGATTATTAAAAATCACATTGTTTCATTTTGTTACTAACAAAATATTGAAAATAAAAGCAAATGAGTACTAAGGCCATCTCCAACGGCCAAAGAAAATGAGGTTCTTCCTTGTTAAGAACCAGTGCTCTATAAGCACATATGGTTGGAGCAAATTTTAGAAAGGTACCGGTTTGCTTATGAAGCATGGCTTCTTAAGTTGTTTAAGTGAGCCATTTGTAATTTTTTTTTATTAAAAAAATACAGAATTGAGGGTAATAGATAAAATATTGATAAAATGGTAAGGATATGGGGTTATTGATGGGATCCATTTAAGAATTTTTTTGATACAGTTTCTAGGTTGGAGAGATGAGATGCTTAATTTATAAAAAATAAAAATAAGTGATGTGTCAAGATGAGATCCATTTAAGAACCCCAAAAAAAGTAAAAAATATAGGGTCCTGAAATGGAGATGGCGTAAGTGTATGCTGCATAATCTCCTTACGCCTTTCTTTTACTCATTCTATTACAGCAATTCCTTATAATTTTACGTGGTATCTAGAGCTGAAACAATCTTGGAAAGAATCGTGAAGAAACTTTGGGTATTTTGGAGGCTCTCCAGCTGGCTCATTTGCATGGCTTTCACATAACTTGTCCTTTTTGAATCGGGATAGTAAGTTGGTTGTGATGCTTTGTCCAGCTCGACGTCTAATTTTTCTTAGTTGGGCACTATTCTCACTCGTTGCCAAGCTATTCTCTCATTCACGTGGTTACAAGATAGTTTTTGCTAGTGCTTCCTTATCCTTTACTAGCCCCCATATGTTTTATTTTGCTCCTTTGTTTCTTGAATAACTTCTTTCGGATGAAATGAAATAACTTTATTCCGCTTAAAAAAAAAAAGCCAAATGATTATTTTAGTTTGTTTTTCTTCAGCTAAAACTCTGAATTTGAGTATTATTTTGGTTAAGGACTTCAGGTTGATTTTTGAATGTATTTTTGGGCAAAACCAACTTAGTTTATCAGTAGCCACAATTATAGTTGTGAAAAAGCCTACTGATTCAAAATAAAAAAAATGTACATAAACTAGAAATCATCCAATGACAGTGTTAAGCCTTTACGGCATAATCCCTTTTAAAATAATATTACATCGGACTAAGTTGGAAAATAATATGATATATGACTTGAAATCCAACTTTAAAAATATATTACGCCTAATTTTGTTTAAAGCACAAAGCCATCTCATTCTATAATTAATTGTAGTACAGACTACAGATTAGTAAAATGATCTATTACTAAAATGTCCTAATTCTTGTAGAATATATATAAGTCCTTTCAGGATTCAGGAAATCCAAATCAGCTAATAATTTATTTCTCTAATCCCATCATTTTTTTTTTATATGACTAATCCCATCATTTTTCTCACTGGGTTAGTTTCAACTTCTCATATCCAAATTTTGGATAAGCGAGTTCCAGTAAAGTGAAAAAAGAATGATATATCCATTAATTAAATTTTAGTATTTTTAAGATTATAATGTATATTATGTCAAAAAAAAATTATAATGTATTTTTAAACTATATTAATAATAAATATTCTTTTTACTTTACAAACCACTCACATTAGCCTAAATTATATTTTTGACTCTTCTCTTTATTTTTGGGTTTCAATTTGGTCCTGTTTTTATTTTTTGTTTAAAATAGTTTTCTTATTTTGGAAAGTTATACTAATGTGGTTCTTTTTTATTTGTTGTTTCGAAATGTTCCTCATTTTGAAAAAGTGGTTGTATACCAATGTGATCCTTTTTTTTTCGTTCCGAAATGGTCCCTATTTTATTTTTTTTGGTTCGAAATAGTCCCTATTTTGCAAAAGTTATACAATTTGGTTGTCTTCATACCACATTTTAAATGGAAGGGATCATATTGAAACATAAAATAAAAAATTAAGGGACCAAAACGAAACAAAAAATAAAAGACGGGATTCAAATTGAAACGTACATAAAGATAAGGGACCAAAAAAGTTATATTTAGCCATTTATTTATTCTTTTCTAAATTCGTACCCCATGGGTGGGTGCTCATCGGCTGCAGAGAAAGTTGTGCCTCCGCAGACTGGCCAAAATGAGCAGACTTCCATTGTGGAGGAGAGTGAGACTCATCCCATGCAAATATGTCTGTCTAAAACTGGTATAGGCAAGAAAAAAAAATCCTCCACCCTTTCTTTGTCTTTTTTGTTGAAATCATTAATTTCTGATCATTTTGTCTCCATCTTTTGGTCATATGGTGGCTGGCCTACATGCGTCTGCCTGAGGTTTTTGGCCAGCTTGAGGTAACCAGATAGTACTTGTAATGTGCATATCTGTGTTTTTGTGTACTATACTACCATTCCCTTTTGCTTGTGTATTTTTTGTGCTTTTCTTTTTTACCCCTTTCAGTTATGTTTCTGAATTGGTTCTAATTAGGCCACTACACTAACAGCTTTTGGTTGGCATCACGGTTTTAAAAATGGGATATGCAGTCGCAACATTGTGCTTTTGGCCGCGTTTGTAATGGCATTGTGGCTGTAATTTTGGTTGTATAACTTATGTTACCTGTAATTGTCCAAAATAACGTTGAACAAAACATAATTACAACATACGGAATGCGACCCACAATTTAAAACCTGGTAGCATATTTTATTGTTGAAACAAAATTTTTAATTCTAATTGATTATCTCTCAGCACTTCTTTTTTTTGGACGGTGTTACTTTAAGTTTATTGTTCAGATTTGTGCAAGCAAACGGTGCTTTACCTGTGATACATGTTGGAAATCCTTGAATTTTTTATTAGTATAATGAGAACTCGAACATCAAATTCATCTCAAATGTGCTATTAGCTGTTGCAGCTTTACCTCATACTTCAACAAATAACAAACATAGCTAAAAAAAAAAAAAAGAGACGTGACAGCAACAGGGAAATAAACCAGAAAAATGACATTTCCTGGCTGCATCGAAAGTACATCAGAAAAATGACGGCAAAAGGTGGGGGCAAAAAACTAGCCAAACAACATAAAGCAGTATACACTTTAACGGTTTAACCTCATCTAATGCTTTCAAGGACAGCCATTTCTATTTTGTATCTACTTGCTAATTGATTGTTGACAAGATGTTCACTAATTCCAAATAATAAAATGAACTTGCAGTGTCTTGATAATCAGTTCATAGAAAACAAGCTACGATGAAAAATGTTGGTGAATTCGATGGTCATTCATGGTGAGTTTTAAGTTATTGATGTAACCCAACGTCCAACCTGACTTTTCTGCATTTTCAGGTGTCGTGTTAGAGGTTTTCTGATGAAATTTTATGAAGGACCGACCACCATTTAGATTTAAGCTATTGGGGGATTGCATTGGGAATTTTACGAGATTGAATTCTATTTTTTTGACATATTTAAGAATAAAAACGAATGAATATAGAGGTTCTAAAAAAAATTTCATATATTTTTAAGTAGATTTTACAAACAAAATCTCTTTACGTTCGTCTCTGTTTTCCGTATCACTTTATGATGAAAAACTACATAAGAAAATGCGTTACGATCTTTTACACCAATTTTAAACTCGGGTGATTTGCACAATAAGGATAGTCGAAGGGATTTTTGGTATTTTACCACCCAAAAAAAAAATGGGTAGAGAGAAAAGTAAGATTTGTTTGTTTCTCCCATTTCCCCCATAAAAAGCAAGTAAAAAGGGAAAGTTTAGAAAAGTAGGGTCAGTCTCATTTATTTCCTATTCCCTTATTTCAATTCCTTATTTTAAGAATAATTACAACAATTACAAAATTGTTATTTTGTTTTCATTCTGTTTTCTGTTTTCAAATATTTGTACAGGAAACAGTACAAACAAACAAAAAGTTGTTTCAAGTGTTTCTTGTACAAATATTTGAAAACAAAGTAATAATTTTATAATTAATTTTATTGTAATTATTCTTAAAATCAAGAAATGGAAAGAGGAAAAAAAAATAAACTAAAAAGACCCATAAGTGTTGAAGTAACATTTTTGAAAGCAATATGACTTTAAACATCGTACTACCAAAATGAATTTTTTATTTTTATTTTTTTTATCAAGAACTACCAAAATGATTAAGATAAGTTGTTCAATATTCATTTTGTTTAGGCAACCATGGGAGGTTCTGAATAGGCCTGTGGTATATGGGCTAAGATCAGTGCAATCGTGAAGAGTGAGGGCCCAACAAGGCCCCATGTCGAACCCAATCTTAAGTCTAGAGAATATATTATGAAGCAGCCCTATGGGCCCAAAACTCAGCTTCATGACATGAAGACTGATGAGCTGAACTTTAATTGACTTGAAAAATCAAAAAAACGAATAGAGCTTTCCATATCCATAGGACCCCCAGCCCCCACTACCCACAAATCACGCCGCTAATTATCTGAACCAATAATAATAATAAATCATGAATATGATGAAATCATAAAGTTGATTGCCCCTCCGATTTGTTTTTCTTTGCAGGAGTGGGAGCTGCTTTTCTTTTTGAGTTAGGACTTTGTTGTTGCGGAGTGGTGTATAAGACGACCATATACTGAGTGCTGGCTCCATCAACACCGTACACACCACACCACGCTCCAATAGGACAACACCAACGACCAATACACTAATCTTTTTGTAATTAAACTTGTCTTTCTTTTTTTAAATTATTTCAATTTCAATGCTTCTTACAAGTTAAACTTGGAATAGAAGCACGAGCAACAGCAGCGTGTGGCACGCTGTTCTGTTTAGGACTTTAGGTCAGGGCAGGACTCGCGTGCCGCTCCAGGGCGTGGCCGTGGCGCGGTCATTTGTAGCGGCACTGTTTGTATCAACGCTACAATACAAAATCGTTGATTTCTTTTTTCACCCTTATTAACATTCACGAGCTGAATTCAATTAGGAATTATCAATGTCATTAATATCTACATTCATCTTTAAAAATCTAATCAGAATCAGAATTAATTTTTAAATTTTTTTTTAACAAAGTTTTTTAAAGTTAATGAAACTTGACTTGATAAAATCTAATCCGAATCTTGCATTACAACCTTAGAATGGGGCACCAAGGTATGCTTATTTGGGATTAGAAATCAAATTTATATCATGAAAACTCTTCTGGATGCATATTAGTTATTGTTTTTAGGGTTGTGGTGCGAGCCTAGTTGGGATGGTAACCCTTATTGATTCTTTATATTTATATATATATATATATATATATATATATAAACTATAATACTAGTTATAGCACGCCAAATGATTTAACATAATTAGATATATATTAGACTTAAATGTATTTTGTTTGATTGGTCACATACAATTTGGTCTTATTAATTTTTTTTTGAATATTTGGTTCTTCTATTTTTTTCAATATTGCAAATTTAATCATTCAGTTTAATTTTTGTCAATTTTTTCAATGATTAATAAAGAGGAACCACTATTTTAAGCACACAATGCCTTTGGTTTAGCTTCTTTTTTCTCTGTCTCTCCACTTCAACATGATTAAGCTATGTCATTTATCGGTTTCATCCTTCCTTACTAGAACCATTTTTTTATTCCAT
Organism: Echinosophora koreensis; assembly: GCA_035048595.1. Lineage (NCBI taxonomy): Eukaryota > Viridiplantae > Streptophyta > Magnoliopsida > Fabales > Fabaceae > Echinosophora > Echinosophora koreensis. The sequence goes on from JAPCYP010000001.1 coordinate 15,108,013, forward strand.
ACCGTAAAAGATTAACCAGGGGTTATATGAGCTTAAAACAGTGACTTCTCTTTGTTGGTCATTAAAAAATTGATGGATATTAGACGGAAATACCAATTTACAATATTGAAAAAAAAACAAGAGAATCAAATATACTAAAAAAAAGTCATGACTAAAATCCCATGTGATGTAGAGGATAAAAATACAATTAAACCTGAGTATTATTATTTACATTATTTGTGTGAACTCATCAACCTTGGATTGGACAAATAGAAGTCAGAGACCCCATACAATAAATAAAGGTAAAAGTAAAACCTTGTGTGTACTCAGTTACTCTTTTTTGAAAAATCAAACATGCCATTCCAAAATTAAAAATAAAAGAAAGAATTTTTTTAGAAAAAAATGGGGCCATCAGATGAGAATGATGAGGCTGGCCCCAACCACTGACCAGTTTCTGCTTCCCAAAGCATGAGACTGTTTTCTTCTCTTTTTTAATTTACTTATTAATTGTTCAAATAGCATTTAAATTAAGAAAACCAAATCAAAATTCTCCGGATTCCTCTGCCAATATTCCGACGTGCTCACCTCTTTCTCTCTACTCTCCAACTGTTGTTGTTGGAAATTCTAAGCTGTCTCTATCCACTGCTTTGGTCAAAAAACCAAACACCAAACCGTTTTGGTGAGTGTTGAAGTGAAGGGGCGTGTCTTCTTTGACATTTGGTCCCAACTGGGAAGTGGTTATTTCACACTTTGTTGATACTTCTCTCAGCTCAGCACAACAACAACACCAACAAACTCAGCAAAAAGGACTACAAGGTTGGTTTTTCCATTTTCCTTGCATACCCACTACCCTCTTTCTTATCCTCACTGATTAAAGTAATCAACTTGGTTTCTGGGAGCTGTTAAGATAAGAGTTAAAACTGAAGGAACAAGGAAAAGTAACTACCTTCACTTACCCAAGATCACTTCCTTGTTGTTATGTATACGTTTGTTGTAAATTTTAAAACTTTATTGATGTTGAAGGATTGGGTCGGGTTTGCTTTTGAAGGGTTAATTTGAGAATTTAGTACAATGTGAGTATTGGTGAAGATTCAGACAAAATGATGGAATTATGCTGTTTAGTTTAATTTCTTGTCTGGTATAGTTGCAAAACTGTCTCAGAAGCAGTGTATGTTATATTATATGCAGCTGATTTTGTTAAAGCACTAAATTTATGCTGATATATACTTTTTCAGACAGCTATTTTGTAAGATAATCAGCTTTTGGTATCTTATAAGTTGTTTGAGAAGAGGCTGTCTCCTTCTTTACCTGCCTTCTAATTACGGTTGTTGCTATTGTGTATCTTAACAAGGGCTTTTAGTTTTAAGTTTTAACTATTTTAGTTTTGATCTGATTCTCTTTTTCTTTGGAAAGACTTTCTTTTTGACTCTCTTCACTGTCCAAACTTGAATTTGAATTTACCTTCTTTTTTTTTTCCAATGGATAAGGTGGTCCTTCTTCCATTATTTTCATTCATGGGGAAGATCACACCTCCTGCAACGCAGCCTGTATCTCGAGAGGCTTCCAATTATGATGAGGTTTTCATGCAGCATAGCTTGCTCTTTGATGATAGTCTGAAGGTACGTTTGATCCTTAACTTGCTTTTAGTTGGAGAAATTTGTTTCTTAGACTAAAGCTCTGATGATTCAAACCCTAGTTTTCATTGTTAAGATCATTGGCTAATGCATCTGTTGTTTTAATTTAGAATAGAATTCTTAATTAAGTTGGTTCTACAATAGAAGTGTTTTTTTCTAATTATTTTTATTTTTTCATCTTTGTTCCTAGGATTTGAAAAATCTGAGAACCCAATTATATTCGGCAGCTGAGTATTTTGAACTCTCATACACCAATGATGACCAAAAACAAATGTGAGTTACATTGCTAGAGTTGGTCAATGTTTCTGCTGGTATTATTATATCCTTTATACCACCTATTTATTTCTTTTCCTATTTGATGTTTGCAGAGTGGTAGAAACATTGAAGGATTATGCCATCAAAGCTATTGTAAATACAGTGGACCATTTAGGTTCTGTGACCTATAAAGTGAATGACTTATTGGATGAGAAGGTTGTTGAAGTTTCTGGAGCAGAGCTACGTGTATCTTGTATTGAGCAGGTATACTTATTCATCTCCATTCAGATTCAGATAAAGAAAGTTCACTAAAGAAATGCTGAAAGTAATTGCTAAGATAAGAAGTTGATTTACCACCTAATTTTTTAGATATGAAAAATAATTATCTTTACTGCTTTGAGATGCTGAGAATTAATATTTTATAGGCATCCAGAAAAGCATTTCATGTGTAGCTCTTCTCCTTTTTTTGACTAATAGGTTCCTGGACATGTATAAAAATCTAGTTATCTAAATAATTCTCCTGCATAATGTTGTATTGTACTTCATCGAAGAGAACTTTTTCTAAGAGTTTTCTGCATTATATACTTATCGAGGAGTTTTGCATTCAATTATCCAAATACCAAAGAAAAAGAAAAGGGAAGTGAGAGTTTTGAAGTCACAGCACAGCTCCGGCCTCCAGGTCTTAATTGAAAAGCTTTGAGAAGTTTCATACTTTCATTTGCTATGCTTCTTAGTTTCATCATGCTAGTAGTATGAGTATATGACCTCGATAATCTAGAAGAGTATGTTATTGACTTATTGTTTAGCAAGTATGATAACACCTTTTAGATAGTAATGTTAATTTATTACCTCAGATAAATGATAGTTTGATGAATTTCCCTTTGGAAAACTGTATCAGGCAAAAGAGTAACAATAGCAATAAAAGATCATTGGAACTGTTATCCTTAGTTATTGTGGTTGATGGTTGATAGCCTGATATTAATGACCATACTGAATCTATGCCTGTGGAAGAATTATCTGTATTTTACATGTGAATCTTGAGTCAAAAGTTTGCTTCGACATTGCCCTGGTAGTTGTGTTGCTGTTTAATGCTTTATTTAAGATGCCTGGCCGCCACATTCGATTCAAAGCATAATTTTGCATCTACATCTGTGGCTGAAGACTGACCCTTGATATTATTGAAGTATGAATTATCTATAATATTAGGGAGGGGAAATTTTGTTTAGATCACTAACTTTGTTATTCCTTGATGTGATACATTAGAGAATAAGGACGTGCCGAGAGTATATGGATCATGAGGGGCGTACCCAACAGTCACTGGTGATCAGCACTCCAAAATATCATAAGCGTTATATTTTGCCAGGCAAGTATATGTGACATTCTCCTCAACTCTATCATCTTTTTCCTTTTTCTATTTCTATTATATTTTGTTCCATCTAGTTATTAGAAAGCATGTCTATGATGTTAAATGATCGCGTTCCTTAATTCATAAGTTCAGTTGGGGAGACCATGCATGGTGCCAACCGCACAAAGTCAAAATATGTAGGGTGCAGCCTAGATGATGAAGATGACTGGCATCACTTTAGGAATGGTATCTCTTTCTATTCCCCGATATTTTAATTCAACTTATCTAGGGGCTAACCTTAAACATAAGCTTATATTCCTTTTTATTCTGATTTGTGTCCCAAAGCTGTTCGAGCTACAATCAGAGAAACACCAACATCCATGGCAAGGTAACTACAAGTTATGCATACTATTATAGGATTAAATTGGTCTATGCTCATCTAGGTTACCTAAACTCCACAATACTCAACAAGGTGATATAATTCTTTATTTTAATGCAGTAAAGGGCGTACCCCATCACCTTCTTTACGACCTCAGAGACCTGGAGCTTTTTCATTCACTTCAACCACGCCGAAAAAAGATTTAGGTGGTATACACATAGTTTTTCATTGTTTTCTTCCATATTTGTTCCGTTTATTTCTGTCATGCTTACATAAAGGCTGACGATATAAATCTCATTATTACTATATAAACCTCATTACTATTTTGAACTTACAATCATTTTACATGTACTGTAGAGAAGCGCACAGTTTCACCATATAGATTCCCACTTCTACGCACCGGATCTCGGTCAAGTACACCAAAGACAAGTAGACCAACTACTCCAAACCCAAGCAGACCAACCACACCAAATCCTTCTAATGCAAGACAAAGGGTAAGTGAAGGCAATTGTTTCTTCACCTATTGCAATAAATAAGTACCATAAATCAGAGTTGCATGCTTGCTCATTACATTACCAATAAATTTTATAGTTTCTTCTACTGAATCTCTATTTATATTTCTACCAGTACCCTTCTGAGCCGCGCAAATCAGCTTCGATGCGATTGCCTGCTGAAAGAGACAATGGCAAAGATGTAGAACAATACCCCACCAAAAGTAAACGTCTCCTGAAGGCCTTACTAAGCAGGCGCAAGTCTAAGAAGGATGACATGCTATATACATACTTGGATGAGTACTGATACAGTAAAATCTATAGAAAGCAAGGGAAAGATGTCACAGAAGTTTGGAAACAACTCAATTTTGCTTCCTAGTTTTACACATTTGGTTTAATAGGCTGCACTTCTTTATCATTTCAAATGAATATTATATGGCAATTTTCTTTTTCCTTTATTTTAATTAATTTAAGCTCCCAAATTTATCTTGTGTGATAGTGTAATGTAATTGTTCAAGCTTTATTTTTAACGATGGATCATATTGTTGTAATGTTGTTATATAATTAAATGTATTTTCGTTTCTCTTTCCTTTTGTGCATATAATAATTAGAAGAAACAAGTTGAAATTCAAGGTGTCTGAACCACGAATTAAACCTTGTTTAAGCTGAATGACTGTCCCTTTGTAATTATTTTCGTTAAAATGTGTAAATAAAACCAGGGAGTGAGCAATGAACAAGACTCAGTACAATTGATAAATAGTTGGGTTCTTTAAGCTTAGTGTCAAATGTTCCATTTACGGTATCTGTGGAAATAACTTCAATAAGAATTGGAGGAAGAGAATATTGCATTAACAATACCTTTTATACACGAAATTACATAGTTAAGTTTTTTATTTATTTATTTATTTATCATATTTACTCTGGATTTGTGTAATGTTACATGCAAAAAAAAATGTTATTCATGTTAACCTTATCTTTAATAAAAAAAAATGTCACTTGTGTCCTTGTCAATTCTCATAATTTCTCGCACCTAAAGTGGATGCCTATCAATTCAGATCGGAGTCATCATAAATCCTTAGCTAACTACTTCAAAGCTACAATCGTTTTCTTTCTAAAATGCATCTAGAAGCGATCGGAATTTATTTTCCTTTTTAAATATATGTTTAGATACTTTCTATATTTTAACAAAAGTTGTATTTTACAACTTTCATTCTAGTTTAGGTCAAGTTATACGAAAACATGAAATTTGAGCACAGGATAAGTTGGATACAGTGGCCAAGCTTGTCACTGCTCTTAAAAAAAACTTAATTCTTTGAAAAAATCTATAAATAAGTTTCTCTTCATTTTTACATTATTATATGTTTAATGTATGCATTGAACATTTATTTTGATTCTCCTAAAAATTTTATTTCTTGCATTACAATTGAGGTATAAAATTGGTGTAGATTTAAATATTCTATTATTACAGTACTAAAATCTTTAATATGTAATGCATTTTGACTTTCAGGATCTCATCCCTTGGTGCAAAGGATTGAGTGCAATTCTTCCTTTGTCGCTATTGAATAATTGAACCCACATGCTAACAGATAGAGGGGGGCAAAATTGCAACTCTGCCTCCCCACTCGGTAGGGAGGGAATTTGACTTCTTCATATGGCAGTTTATGGTGCAATATATACTTTATTTTTAAGGATTTAGTTCTTATAAAGTGAGAAAGTAATGATTTATCTGTGTTTAAATCTTTAGTGGGTAGAGATCTATATACACTTTATCAAATTAAGGGTGGATACTCCCTAACTTTCTCACTTTAGAGACAAGCTTACTCTAGAGAAGCCAAATCTCTTGTTTAATAGGAGCACCATCTTAGGCAACTCTGGCAAGCTGCTAAATTGAATGGGTATGACAAACAGTTATAAGTGACAATAATTCTACTCAGGTATAGATTTTATTTGACTCATTCAACCAAACAGAAACAAGAGAAAAAGTCACAAGGCTGTTGCATAGGTGCAACAAAAATGTGATGTTGAATAATAAACATTGCCCTTTCATATATGTTCCTCCTTCCCATTCATCATATTTATAGTAACCTTTGAAAATATTGGTTTAAAACATCCCTTTGAAAACTATTAAACTACTGCCAATTCTGTGTCAGCAATTAGCATCCAGGACACAAGCAGGGAAGTGACTTCAGCACTCCATACTGACATATGCTACTGGTAAAATCCTTGAAAATCAACACTAGCTCAGCTTCTTCAGCATTCATCATGCATAAACATTCAAAAGTGATTGTAGAAGATTTTTCAGCAGTTTTTTCATATCAAGAAGTAAAACTTTGTTAAACCATCTTAAGACAGGTATTTAGCTTGCACATTGATAGAAGTCGTCCATAAGAATTCTTATAATCCATGGAAGTCAGAAGTACAGATGAACTATAAAAAAGCTTAAGAGGAGAATATAACGGTTTAAGTTACAGTGTTTAAGAATCAAACAAGTAAAAGATAAGTAAATGTCACAACTCCATTCCTTCACCAAATTCTTCAATCGTTTTTGTGGCTAATGTAAGGACATCTACAAAAGCACTGAAGGATGCTCGAAGGAATCTGGCTTCTGTTGCCTCAAAGTGCCTGAATGAGATGGATTGAAAGCAGGGAAGAAAAGGTAAGATTAATATTCAGAAAAACCGTAATGACAATAGAAAATATATTCTCTTGGTAAAAGACAGCAAATAATTACACAGATCACTTGCTCCAAATTCTAGATGATAGGTTATCATTTAGGAGAGCGCAAACATCGAAAGATCTCCTTCCATGGGTGAAGTGAAGAACTACATAAGTGAGCTTGACATCATATCTTGACCCAAAACCTTAAGGCAATGAGTCTATGGATCTTCTCCAAGGATTTCTTCATCCACATCATACTCACACTTGGAATTTCCAACATGACATACTTAAAATTTTAGACTAGAGAGGATACTCACACTGAAAGTTTTCCATCAGACACTGTCATGATTCGTTTCACTTTGTCCGGTTGCAACTGCAGCATACATGGAATTAAATTAAAAACAAGTTGAGAAACTATTGGTAATGCACTGAAAATTTCACATCTTCAGACAGTCACCTCCTTATCAACTGCCAATGCTGTATATACAATAGAAGCATTCTCCTCGCATCCACAATCCACTTCCAGATCACTGTAAATGTCATTTCATATTTTCAATACAAACTTGTTCTACTAAATTAGTCAGGGAAATATTTCAAAGCAAGATTTTCTCAAGGTAGTGAATAATCTAACAAGAATGGACATGGGAGACTTGCATGGCAACAGGGAAAAATATATTTGAAGTACCCCATTAGAATTTGTAAAGTGTCTATGCATGATTCAGATACAATGCCAGGAGTAATTAACATAATACAAACTCAAACACTTTTAACAACATTGTAATTTTCAGAAGGCCATCAGTGTGTTTTTAAAATGTTTATCAGAAGCTGGTGAATTCAGATACAAATAACAAGCTAATCACTCTTGCACACTGCAACTTTATAATCATAGATATATTGATGGGGTATAACTGTGAGGGACCAGCTCTCATAAGCTATTAAGTGAAACACAAGATTGGTTTTATATCTACAACTCTTTCATACAAGAACACTTCAGACTTGAAGCGTGTGTTGAAATTCAACTTTTTATGGAGGTGCCTAACCACTTGGTCAGAAAAGCTCCCATAACAGTTAGATAAACAAGATTAGTTTTGCATATCTAACTAAAATTCTGCAAACCTGCTAAGGAAACAACTTCAAGCTCAAACACAAGGTGAAAATTTTCAATATGTGGGTTTGGACGACCAAAGTAACACACTAGAAACTAAGGATAAGCTATGTAGTTAATTTCAAAAGTCATTTGAAGCCACAACAAAGAGGTGTTTCGGGAAAAACAATGACTTGGTTAAGTAAAGAAGAAAATAATCAAAATTTTGAGAAACAACATTGAATACATGCAAACACGGAAAAATCTATAGACCCATCAGGATTTGATAGAAGATAAGCAGCAAAAGTTCAATTTTTTAAGAACAACATAACTTGATAATCAAAACCCAGAAATGATATATATAGAAGAAAATGAAAGAGAGAGATCGACCAGCAGAATTGCCATTGGGATTGAGCGTCTGTTATGACAGCCATGGCCTTTCACGAGAGAGAAAGTGGGAACTGGGAAGGGTTTAACTTCACTTTCCTCTACATAAATGGAATTGGGCTTAAGACAGTAACTGATCCAAACACAGGCCCACATTTTCTTTTGAAAAATATTCTTAGGAATGAGCCAAGGAAATAGGAATATTAAAAAAGGAAAGAAAAAAAAAACAATATTACACAAATTTAGATAAAAGTAATTTTCAAATAATGAACAATAATTTTGCTTCTATTCTTTAAAAATATAACTTTAACGTGGAGTATAATCATAAATTGAAAATTTGAAAATATCAGGAGTAAAATAATTTAAAAGACAATATCATTAGGAATAGAAAAAATTAAAAGAAAGTATTGGAAACAAAAGAAGTCATTAATAAATAGATGACTAAGATGGAGGAATTGCAAATTTTGGCCACAAGTTTTTATGTAACATTTTAATGGAATCAAGTTCAAAACTAAAAATTGAGAAAGAATGTCATTAGGCGAAAAAAAAATTAAAATAAATATTGCAAACAAGTTATTAAAAAAAATATATATAATAAACCATGTAAACACAAATCAAAACAGAATTACAAATGATAAAATCAACTTTTTACCACCGCAGACAGTTAGGAATACGAGACATCCAGTCACAGCCACTGACGTTTCAGCAACAACCTGTATTGGTCTCGCATTATCTCATGTAAACATTGACCACATCCTAAAAACCAAATGACACCTCTACATTTTTTTCTTAATCATCATAAAATACAAACTCAATGAAGAATAGAAATGACACATACACGAGATATTTCAGGTAACTAAGTACATTTGATCTTTAAAGCAAACATAATACACATCTATAATCTAATAATAATAACATTCTTTGAACACAATGTCTTCCTTAATATATACAACTAGCGGCTCTAAATGGACAAGGAATATTCACAAATAACGAAAATGGAAACCATGATAACATCACATATATATATACAGTTCTAGTGAATCTTGTCGGCAGAACAGAACTCAAACTCCACAAGACATGACAGAATCAAACGACTACTGAGTCTCTGTCTCAACCAAGATGTTGTCTATAATGGAGGAAACATCCATCCCATGGTCCAACCAAGAAGCAAACCAGCACCAGCAAGGCCTAAACCGACGGCGAAAGCGATGGCATATTTTCCAATGCCACATTTTCTGCTCTTACTAATCTTCCTCTTTCCAGCTCTGCCATGATTCTTCTTAAGCTGCATTCCCCTGTATGGAAAGAGATTCAACAATGGCTGGTTTTTGTTTCTGAGCTGAAGGCAAAGGTTCTCGAGTTGCAGCAAGTGGAACCATTGCTTGTAAGCAAAGAGTTGAGAAGCTTGTCTGAAAAAGAGACTTACGATATGCTCCTTCTCGTTGTAGGCTTGTTGTGCTGCTTTTTCAGCCTCTCGCGCTCTTGTTTGAGAATGACACAGTGCTTCCAACAGCTCAGCCATGCTATTGTTCTCGGAATTTATGGGGCGGTGCTTTATGTTTGAATCAGAATCTTTGCTCTGGCTGGAACTGAAGACATGTTGCATGGTTTGATAATAAATTAAACTTAGAATAATCATGAAATTTCTATTCACCAGTATACAAGTTGTACATCTTTTTTTCTTAGTTGGTATGCAATATCCTATATTCCTACTTATCAGAATGCTACAATATTTATACCTACACAATAATTAAAATTCAGCTCAAATTACCAAGAATGTGTGTAGCATCTGAGAAACTAAATTCCAAATTTATGCAACTACAACATTATTTTTAGTTTATGACTTCAAGATGACAAAAGAAAACATGTCAAATACATGTCTAAAATATGAGGGAATCTTGCAAAATTTTAAGATGCTGTCATGATCAATGCAACCTAGAGGTTTGTAACTGAAACTAAGGTGAGGCTGAAGAGTAATGGTTAAGAATCAGCTAATGGATGTCCATGACTAAGCAGCTCTTCAATAAAAGAAAACAACAAATCAGAGGGAAAGATATATCTTTCAAGGGATTTAAGCATAGCTTAAGAGAGTGGGGAGAATATAATTCTAAAAGCTTAGCAAATTGTCCTCCGCAACATTTTCTTTTTTTCTGAATTAAATTAATACATTATTTGATTTCCTGGACTGCACATGTTAGTAGCTCTATACATTTATACAACTCAGTTGCTTATCAGCTATAAAAGCAGATTTAAATTCAGCTGAATTTGCGCATCATCAATTTCTCTGTTAGCATGAGATGTATAACTAAAGCTCTCTCTAGCAAATTGGTAAGGACGTGCATTCAGAGCCAAAAGTTTGTCAGACCAGGAGATCCAGGAAAATTAACTCTTAGTGGCATCATAATATATGCATATCAGGATGGACCAAGAGTGAAGTGGGTCTAGGAACCCCCACTCACTGGATGGTGCACAGTATTAATATGTGAAGTTATGACACTAAAAAAGACATATTACAATGGGCATAGTGACGGGAAGAAGCATCATCACCAGTTCACTACTCCTAGAGGTATAAGGAAAATAAAGTAGTTTTGAAAAATCCATCCAAATTAACAATTATGAAGAGGTCTAGCTCATTTATGTTTAAGGGGGGTGTATTGGATTGGGATTTTATAAGATTTTAATGGACTTTTTTATGATAAAAGAATCTTGTGGTATTCAATCAAGACTTTTATATGATATAAATAAATCCTGTGGTATTCAATCAGGATTTTTAGGATTTTTTTTTTAAAGATTCCAAATCCATTAGTATTCAATCAAGACTCTTTATAAGTTACTAAAAATCTTCTGGTATTCAAAAGTTTGCTGATTTCGGTGGAATCTTTTGTATGATGGATTTTGAGTGACTTTTTAGTGAAATATATAAATAGTAAACCTATTCCAAAATCCCACCCAAACCCTTGAGACTTTTTATTCCCTCATTTCTTCTGTCCCGGACTTTCTTCTCTCTCTCTCAGCCGTTCATTATTTTTCTTTAAAGGTATGTACATTCTTCTTGCAATTTGTACTTTCCCTATGCAATTCTTTTCTTTTAAATTTTTGCTTTGCTTTCTATTCATGCTTATGTATCAATTAATATAACTTGCACGTAGTGTATAGAACCTGCACGTATAGTGTTTATCATTCTATGTATGTATTGATGCTTATTAGTAACATATCATTCTTTTTTTTCTTCAGACAAATAGTAATATATATAAAAAAAATTACCATGATTACATGAATAAGATCAAGTTACAGGCGCCCAGATCATATGAACTTTCTATTAAAAAATGATATTATTTATATTTTTTTTTATATTCACTTATCATTCCTTTTTTAAGGTGTCGTGTATATATATATATATATATATATATATTAGAATCCAAATTTTTTTTTTCTGGGACACTTATTCCAATTTGTAATTTTGTTGATTGGTATGATAGATATTCTTGTTAAATAACTAATAAGTCTTTTACACATTTACACATGTAGTAATAATTCAAAAGGGGGATTCACAACAAAGAAATAATAAAGGAAAGGGCAAAGAAAACTATCAATATTGGACCATGGAGGATACTATTGAGTTGTTATACTTCCTGGTAGATGCCATAAATAGTGGATTACGTGACGCTAATGGGTCGCTTAGCAAGCAAAATGTAGAAAGAGTGATACTTCCTCGTCTCAATGCAAAAATTATTCACCCTAAAACTAGCAGGAACGAAAAGATGCTAATGCTTGGTGGGCAAGATCGATTTGACTATTAATTAAAAGATTAGAAAATTTTTTGTGTTTTACCTTTTTTTAAATTATATTATTCATTTCTTTGTTAATTTTTTCATTTGCTCTTGTAACTTTGAATGTTTGCTAAAAATTCATGTTTTCCTTTCAAATCTTATAAATTCATATAGTCCATCCAAATCTTATAAAGTCTTATGATATAAATCCTTTGAAATCCACACATGAGAATCTTGATTATAACAATCTTTAAAAAAAAGTCTTTTAAAATCTTATAAAGTCTTTTAAAGTCATTACATTCCTACAAAGTCTTTTAAAATCCACAAGATTTTTTTAGGCCAAAACAATCTTATGAAATCTCAATCCAATACACCCCCCTAAATTTGAACACTAAAGAACATCTCAACTATAAAACAAAAGCATTATCTCATGGGATCTCTGGAAGGTTTGGCACATGACATAACTAGCTTCAGTCCTCATTACATGGCATTGGAAAAAACATGCATAAGGTACTGTAATGTCATTAGCACCTGTAAAAAAACAATCATAAGCCCTACACAGGCCAACAATTGACTTGGCACTTCAGCACTTCACACATGAGGAAGGATCAATTTTCTTCCTAAAATGCGGATCATCATGAAGAAGATTATAGATCTCAACAAAAATAAAACAAAAATGTAAAGTATTCAGCTACAGCATTACCTGAAATTCCTGTCTGAATCCTGAAATGAACAGCCAGAAGTGGGTGTTCCAGATGTATAACCATCTGCATTGGAAGTAAGAACCTCAGCTTTCAGATTTAAAGATGATGGCAGAGTCTTATCATGGTCAACACCCTTGGGGTAGAGGGGTCTCTGCTTAAAATGCTTAGTCTGCGGCTGAGGGAGATCACAGTTCTCAATATGCTCAAGTGACTTCTCAGCAACAAAGGAAGCCAACTCATCTTTTCCGGCAGTGCGCCACCAAGGCCCAGTTTTCTCAGTGCCCATAAAATGTGATTCCAGATCAGATGATGTCATTTTACATTTTTCAGAGACCAAGAAATTGGTAACATCACAGTCCATAAAATGATCATCTGAAAAATAGAATTCCCCCTTATCTTTCTTCTTAGGAGTTAAATGTATATCACTATTCAGTGCAGCCTCAATTTTTGGCATTCTGGTGTCATTTTTGTTCTTCCTACTTGTAGGAGAGACATTCCATGGCTGCTCCACAGCAATATTAGAACTTCCAGTGTAAGAAAGAGAATCAAAGTTTTTGATAGGTTGGTCTCCCCCAATTTTGACATTGTCATCAAGAAATCCAGCATAGACAGCATCAAGCTCGGACTCCCAGGAATTCCAACGTTGAGATGTATAATTTGCTTCACCCTCCAGGTTAGTTTTCACATGTAGCCACCATTTCATGCCTGGTAACCTATCAGAATTTGGATTATGGGGTGTGCTACCTGAGTTGGCATGATCATTAACAGAATTACTAGGTGCCCAATCAGATTCCAATTTTTCTGAAGCCGATGATTGACGGTCACAAGAATTGGGGGGCATCCTGAAATCTTGGGTGAAATAATTAGCTGCATAACCAGCCCTCCCTTCTGCTGATGTCATTATTTCCTGGTCTCTAATTGTTAACCTATTTTAAGAGGCAACATTTGATGGAGCAAGCATCTGTTGAATCAGTGAGACATAAACTCAAAACATTAGATGCTATCTATGCAGTTTGCAAAGTCAAATCTTAATGAAATGTTAATCCCAAATCTCTAGCATATAAACTGATGAAGAACCTAAAGCAAACTGCTGGAAGACCAACAAATTACCAATCTTCAAATTTACCTGAAAAAGGCATATGAAAGCAAAAGGACTAAAGGAAAAGTGGGTTCCCCAGCTCTAACAGTTGTCACCAGAACCCCAACAAAATTCATTGTAGAATGTCAATTATTGACTATATTTAGTGTTCACTATCAATCAGTCAATGGGAAAAAGCCTTCCTAATTAATAAGAATAAGTTTTTTCTTTCCCTACATATAATGAAGCAAGGAAAATAAACAATAGATCATAATGAAACATGAGATCAACAGGAATGCAAGACCAAAAGGTTAATGACTCATAATAACATAATGATCCATTCCGGTACTGATGATAGTAAATAGGAAGTGTGTTTTGAGAACCGTTTAGAGAGTTCCAAACTGAGCTTTGACCCTCAAAACTCAGTTTAGACTTCAGAGTTTTTTGAACATGTTTAACAATCCGGTTTGTCAGTAGTTAGCTGTAAGCTTTAATTGGGTTGAGAGGCCAAACTATGTTGGATCACCAAAACTCAGTCTAGTCAACTTACTTTGACCATATTACTCTTTGAAAATTGATTGCTGCCCCATCCTTTTTCAACTTTCATATCACCAATTTAGTAATTACACACACATTTAGTAAATGTACATGTAAAAATCAGATTGATCAACACTATTCAAACAATATTCATTCTATTAAAACCACTTTTAACAATAAAACATCCAAATGTAAATCAGTTAATATAAACCCACTTTTAATCAAAATCAAGTTAACAAGAGCTTACTTTCTTTACCTTTTTCCCCCAGAAAGGAATCCAACAAGAGCAAGCAGTTATTCATAGCAAATAATTATGCACACATCAGGGCCTGGAATCATGAAAACCCAGAATAGGCTGCTTTTGATGAGTAATAATATGTAGCCAGTGCAAAGTTCATATCCATGTTGGAAGTGCAAAATTTTGGTTAGAAATTGACATTGTTGTTTGGAAGAAGAAAGTGGGGTCAGAGCAAATATCCCAAAGAAGTCAACTTTAACGAATTCTCTTGCAGTTACATGAAAAAATCATGAGACTGCTAAACCCCAGAAAAGGAATGCAAAGAAAAAAGTGAGAGAAAGTTGAGATTAGAAACAGGGTGAGGGTCAGGGAATAGGAGAACAAGATAGAGACATGAGATCACAGAGAAACAAGGAAGAAAGGATAGACAGAGAGAGAGGAGTTTAGAGACACTTGCCTTGTGATTGCTTCAGATCTGAGCTGAACTTCATTGATTCCCTTCTTACACGAAAAGTACATGTCGTGTCGTGAGAGACTGGTGTGGACACCTGTACAATAGAATCATCCCCTGCTACTCAGTAGTCAGTACTCACACATCATTACCCCACATATATATATATATATATATATATATATATAAAAAAAAAACGACTCTCACTATGTTATTGTAAAGATAAGAATTGATCACATGACTACCAATTAATTTCTAATCTTGATCATTCATCTATGATTTAATGACCCATATTTATTTCTCTCACTCTCATAATAACACACCCCTCTCACTTGAGTCGTTTCATCCTTCACACCTCTCTCTATATAATGTGATACAGAAGATGAGATCGTTTCACTTATATTAAATTAATAAAATCTGTGAAAACGTTACGTGATATATCTGGACGTCTAATGTGGTATTTCTCGGACTGGCGATGTAACAGCATGGTAATCGTGAAAATAACAAGAAAACAGAAAAAAATGATATCCACAAGCAACTTTTTGATTTTGTGATATTATATCTACACAGTCAATGGTTAGTGTTTACTAGTATATAATATATATTTTTTTTTGTTAAAATAATAATTTGGTCCTATTGGTGATACAGGCTCTTAATTTAGCCCTCCTACATAACAAAAAAAAAAATTTATTAAAAAGGTCTTCTTACGCGAAATCGTTACTCATTTGGTCCCTCTTATTACCCTGCCCTCTTTAATGGTCCATCAACTTTTAGATATAAGGACTAAATGAATAATTTGTGTCACATGTAGGGACCAAATTAATACTTTAACCTAAATTATTGGGTCCCTATACGTAATATGAATTTTTCATTTAGTCCCTATACGTTGGAGTTAACAGAACATAATGGGTAATGATTGTACATATGAGAATCGTTTTTTTTTTTTTTTTTACGCATGATGACTAAATAGAGAATCCGTATCACCTATAGGGACCAAATTTATACTTTAACGTGATGTTTGATAAATTATTAGCCCATTAATTATATAATACACTTCTTTAATTAAAAAAGTAAAAAAGTGTAAAAAAGTTATTATATAACAAGGGTTAAGTTAAAAACAAAAATATGGTAATTTTTTTTCTTTGATAAATATAGAGGAGGAACAAAAATTAGACCACACGAGGTGAAGGACCACCTCTTACATTATTCTGCAGAAATAAATTAAGAAAATTGAAACTGCTATCTAAAGAAGCCCCATCTAAGGATGAAGCATGGCCCTTATTAGCCAACAAGTCAGCACATTGATTCACCTCACAATAGACATGATCCACAGAAATTCTTCAATCTGGAAGTTGGAGGAGGGAAGTGACCTTTTAGAGAAGAGGTTGAAGGAAAGCAATATGGGTTGAACCCTTATTAACCATATCAACAACGCATTTAGAATCCATCTCAAACATCACTCAAGGGAGAGCTAGATCTCTAGCCATCTGAACACCTTTTCGGAGACCCCAAAGTTTAG
Source organism: Echinosophora koreensis (assembly GCA_035048595.1). Lineage (NCBI taxonomy): Eukaryota > Viridiplantae > Streptophyta > Magnoliopsida > Fabales > Fabaceae > Echinosophora > Echinosophora koreensis. The sequence continues at coordinate 15,124,522 of JAPCYP010000001.1, forward strand.
TCCAGGCTGCATTACAAGCACCAACTTTTAAATAAAAACCTTTGATGAATCGCCCCAAAGAGTCCCTTGCCAATCCTCCAACAGCTGCACTACTAGATTGAGAAATGAAAGAACCATCAACATTGACTTTCCACAACCTTCTGGAGGGACCTTCCAAGCAACTTCTATAATTTTATTGCTGCAGCTGCCAATATTACCAAAAGAACAAATTTGCTGCAGAATAAACTGAGTTTGAGCACTGACTTGAAAATAAAGGTGTGTTCCAAGCCGAGAGGAATTAGCAAACACCAACGAATTCCTGTCCTTCCAAATCTCACTAACCACAATACCAAAAAATACAGACCAGTGAGTTATTTGATTACCTGCCATGCTAGAAGACAAGTTCATGTCCAGCTAATTGTATAAACCACAACTAAAGAACTTACTCCAATGAGCTGGATCAATTATATTACTCCACCAATCTTTAACGTCCTGACAATCCCTAAGTAAATGCATGATGGATTCTAAATAGGAATTATAGCGGGGACAGATATCAGAAGCTGTCATACCTCTTTTCCTTCGCTCTTCATTTGTCATTAACTTCGCATGTGAGACTTTCCAAAGGAAATCTTTAACTCTATTAGGGCCACACCAGCTCCACACTTTCTTGAACAAAGGATTATGATAGGGAGGATCAATTTGCTAATGATCAAGAATAGTATACACTGATTTTAATTAATGAAAAGAAACCATCCGAGGATGGCCTCCAACAAGGGAAATCATGGCAACCAGGAGCAGGAGGAATAACTACAGAAATTCGGACACATATATCTTGGGGAATATACATGTGTATGATGGCCCAATTCCATACTCCATTGGCAGCATAATGAGCCCAGGAAAATTGATTTCATCAGCAGGCCATAGACTACCAAGAGTGTCCAAAAGAGTTCCACAGCCTGGTATCCAAGCATCCTTCCAGAACTTGACATCATGCCCATTTTTGACCGCCCAGATGATATTCTTGTTGAGCAGATCCCAAGAATTAACCATGGCCTTCCAAGTGCTTGTGGAGTTTGCCTTATGTTTGAAAACAGGAGTAATATTAAAACCACAAGAGTATTTAGCCTTCATCACTCTGACTCACAACTTGTCTGAATCAACAAGCATGCTCCAAGTAAGCTTCATCATGTGAGCTTTGTTTAGCATTCTCAAACTTCTGAAACCAAGCCCCCCATCCTCTTTTGGACAACAAAGCTTTTCCCAAGAAATCAAATGGCATTTTCGAGCATCTGCAGTGGAGCCCCAGATAAAATCTCTGCAAATTTTTTCCGCTTCCAAGCAAATTGAAATAGGAATTTGGGAAGTCTGGAAAACATAGCCTAGGATATTCAAGAGAGAAGCCTGGGCAAGAGTAACTCTACCCGCAAAAGAAAGAGTATTTGCCTTCCAACCATTCAGCTTCTTCCTCATCTTGTCAAGTAAAAAGGAGAAATAGTGTTTAGACATTCTTTGATGAATAAGAGGAGCACCAAGATAGAAGCCTAAATCATTTGTGGACTGGATACCAATAGCTTGACTCAAAGCTGCAGCTTGATTATCAGGAACATTTTGAGAGAAAAAGACTTGAGATTTCTCCAAATTGACTTTCTGCCCGAAAATATCACAAAACTCCTATAAAACTTTCATAATACAGTTTACCTGATCCAAGGTGCTTCTGCCACTAAAATCAAATCATCAGCAAAACACATGTGCGAGAGCTTCGGGCTATCCCCTCTACCAAAACTAAAAAGGATCCACGTTTGAAAATTTCCTTGTTCCCTATATTATATCTTATTTAACTATTTGTTATCTTTTCAATAAAGGATTTAATTGGTATATATTGTCAGTGTAAATATTTTTTATACAGATAACTAATTAGAAATTATCACATAAGCTAAAATATTTTACTCTTATCCTAAATACCTAAGTCATCCGCAGCTTGAATTCTGATTTGTTGACAGTGTAAAAAACTATACTAAAAGTACATAACAATTAAACTCTTCAATAAATATATGTATTTTCACCTATCTTTTGACTCTCTTTCGTGTATTTGTGTTTGTAGTGTTCCAATTATGGGAAGTTTGTGAACGTAAAGCCATTTTGTTGTGGCATGAAAGTCAAAATAATTTGCTGCAAGTTGGAAAATGGTATGGGCAGAAGTGAAGTAGTTGGACGATGGGGTGATGAAGCATTTATTGCATTGCTTCAATCCTTCCCTATAAATAGTTGCCTCAGTTATTCATTTTGTGCATCCCAGCCGAGAGATAACAAAGAGAGCAAGAGAGGAAAAATATTGAGAGATATATAGTTTCTCCTGTGAGGTTTCTCCTTGTGTGTATTCTCCTATACAAGAGAGAGTGTTATTGTTCTCTTCTTGTATTTAGAGAGAGGTGTTGTAATTTCTTCCACTTAGTGAAAATCCTTTATTATTGCCCCGTGGTTTTTCCCTTATCTGTTGAGGGTTTTCCACGTAAATATTGTGTGTTCAGTTCCTCTTTTCTCATCTCTTATTTTAGCTGCGTGATATTATTCCGTCACTCTGGTACCCAACAGTGGTATCAGAGCCATTGGTTCGTGGTCACTATTCCGCTGCAACAAAGTGATAAGGTACCGGGTTCATAAGAAAATTCTTAGTATGCTGTGGTTGCAGTATTGTCTGATCTTCCACATCAGAAAAGAATTATTCTTGTTGCTGGAAATAAAGTGTGGTGGTGTAAAAGTGCATGTCTAGGAAAGTTTTGGCTAGGAAAGACTTGGTATTTAAGTGTGTCTATTAGTGACCCACCTCTCTTTCCTGGGAACTTACCTGGTGTACTATTTACGGACTACGGTCACTATTCCAGTATACAGTACTGGTCACGGGAGTAATTCGGTGCAAAACCATGGCAGCGAAATTTGAGATTGAGAAGTTCAACGGGAGTAATTTCTCCTTGTGGAAATTGAAGATAAGGGCAGTTCTGAGAAGGATAATTGCCTAGACGCAATTGATGGTAGACCCTCAGATATCACTGATTAAAAGTAGAAAGAGGTGGGATCTTAAAAGTAGTGAAAGACAATCTTGTGGTGATGAAAGCTGAGAAGATCACAAGTAATCTATACATGATTTTGGGAGATATGTTGCAAGAGGCAGATGCATTAGTTGCAGCAGCGAGCCAAGAGGAAACAACAATGATGTGGCATCGCAGATTAGGCCATATGTCGGAACGTGGCTTGAAAGTCCTTGCGGAACGCAATCTCCTATCCGGGCTCAAGACGGTGAATTTATCGTTCTGTTAGCACTGTGTGATGAGTAAGCAGCATAGATTGAAGTTTGCGAGAGTAACTACTAAAAGCAAACACATACTGGACTTGATTCATTCTGATGTATGGGAATCGCCGGAAATATCTCTAGGAGGAGCAAAATATTTTGTGTCATTCATTAATGACTATTCCAGAAGATTATGGGTGTACCCAATCAAGAAGAAGTCAGATGTGTTTCCAGTATTCAAGGAGTTCAAAGCACAAGTAGAGCTTGAAACTGGGAAAAGAATTAAGTGCTTGAGGACAGACAATGGAGGAGAATATGTAGATGGCGATTTTCTGGCATTTTGCAAACAAGAGGGTATTGTAAGACAATTTACAGTTGCACATACACCTCAGCAGAATGGTGTAGCAGAACGGATGAACAGAACTCTCCTAGATAGAACAAGAGCCATGCTGAGAACAGCGGGAGTGGCCAAATCATTCTGGGCAGAAGCAGTTAAAACTGCCTGTTACGTGATAAATCGATCACCATCAACAGCGATTGGCTTGAAGACACCAATGGAGATGTGGAAAGGAAAGCCAGCTGATTATTCTTCTCTACATGTGTTCGGATGTCCTGTGTACGTGATGTACAACTCCCAAGAAAGGACGAAGCTGGATCCAAAATCCAGGAGATGCATATTCTTGGGGTATGCTGACAACTCAAAGGGGTATCGCCTGTGGGATCCCACTGCCCGCAAGGTTGTTGTTAGCAGGGATGTAGTCTTTGCAGAAAATGAACTGCAAAGTGAGCAGAAAAATGACAGCACTACCAAAGAAACTACTGCAGTTGAGATAGAAAGAAAGTCTGGAGAAGATGATTCTTTTGAGGCAGAACCAGGGCATGAGGAACAAGTACCAGATGAGGCCAATGATACAGAAGTTCGGCGATCGTCACGCCAAACAAGAACACCATCATGGCACTCAGATTATGTTATGGCAAGCCACGATGCATATTGTCTTCTAACAGAAGAAGGAGAGCCATCAACCTTTCAGAAGGCTGTAAGCAGCTCAGATGCTTCTCTGTGGATGGCAGCAATGCATGAAGAAATGGAAGCCTTGCATAGGAACAACACATGGGAACTTGTTGAACTTCCAAAGGGTCGGAAAGCCATTGGGAACAAATGGGTCTATAAGATCAAACGAGATGGCAACGATCAAGTGGAGCGGTATCGTGCAAGATTGGTGGTTAAAGGATATGCTCAGAAAGAAGGTATAGACTTCAATGAGATATTTTCTCCAGTTGTCAGACTAACTACTATCAGAGTAGTGTTGGCTATGTGTGCTGCATTTGATTTACATCTTGAACAGTTGGATGTAAAGACTGCTTTTCTTCATGGAGAACTTGAAGAAGAAATTTATATGCTCCAACCGGAAGGCTTTAAAGAACAAGGAAAAGAAAACTTGGTTTGTAGGTTGACCAAATCTCTGTACGGTCTAAAGCAGGCGCCCAGATGTTGGTACAAGAGATTTGATTCCTTCATTATTAGCCTTGGATACAACAGACTAAGTTCAGACCATTGTACATACTACAAGAGGTTTGATGATAATGATTTCATCATTTTGCTGTTGTATGTGGATGACATGTTGGTGGTAGGCCCCAACAAAGATCGAGTCCAAGAATTGAAGGCACAGTTGGCTAGGGAGTTCGATATGAAGGACTTGGGACCAGCAAACAAGATTTTAGGGATGCAAATTCACCGAGACAGAAAAGATAGGAAGATTTGGCTTTCTCAAAAGAATTATCTAAGGAAGGTCTTGCGGCGCTTCAACATGCAAGATTGTAAGCCAATTACTACCCCACTTCCTGTCGGTTATAAATTATCCTCAGGTATGAGCCCTAGCAGTGAAGCGGAGAGGATGGAAATGTCTCGAGTACCGTATGCATCGGCGGTGGGAAGCCTTATGTATGCCATGATATGTACAAGACCAGACATTGCGCAAGCAGTGGGAGCGGTTAGTCGGTTTATGGCAGATCCTGGTAGAGAGCATTGGAATACTGTTAAGAGGATCCTGAGATATATAAAAGGAACCTCAGATGTTGCATTATGTTTTGGAGAATCAGAATTCATTGTCAGGGGTTATGTCGACTCAGATTTTGCAGGTGATCTTGATAAGAGAAAATCTACTACTGGCTATGTGTTCACACTTGCAGGAGGAGCGGTAAGCTGGTTATCCAAGTTACAGACTGTTGTAGCTTTGTCTACTACAGAAGCTGAGTACATGGCAGCTACGCAAGCTTGCAAGGAAGCTATATGGATTCAAAGGTTAATGGAAGAACTCGGGCACAAGCAGCAGCAAATTACTGTGAAATGTGACAGTCAGAGTGCCTTGCACATTGCAAGGAATCCAGCTTTTCATTCCAGGACAAAGCACATAGGTGTTCAATATCACTTTGTTCGAGAAGTAGTGGAGGAAGGGACTGTGGATATGCAAAAGATTCACACCAAAGATAACCTAGCAGATGTTATGACGAAGCCAATCAATGCTGACAAGTTTACATGGTGCCGATCCTCCTATGGCCTATCAGAAACGTAAGCAACAGGGAGCTGGCAAGGTAGAGAGATTTTGAAAGCTCACCAAAAGTGACTTTAAGTGGGAGATTGTGAACGTAAAGCCATTTTGTTGTGGCATGAAAGTCAAAATAATTTGCTGCAAGTTGGAAAATGGTATGGGCAGAAGTGAAGTAGTTGGACGATGGGGTGATGAAGCATTTATTGCATTGCTTCAATCCTTCCCTATAAATAGTTGCCTCAGTTATTCATTTTGTGCATCCCAGCCGAGAGATAACAAAGAGAGCAAGAGAGGAAAAATATTGAGAGATATATAGTTTCTCCTGTGAGGTTTCTCCTTGTGTGTATTCTCCTATATACAAGAGAGAGTGTTATTGTTCTCTTCTTGTATTTAGAGAGAGGTGTTGTAATTTCTTCCACTTAGTGAAAATCCTTTATTATTGCCCCGTGGTTTTTCCCTTATCTGTTGAGGGTTTTCCACGTAAATATTGTGTGTTCAGTTCCTCTTTTCTCATCTCTTATTTTAGCTGCGTGATATTATTCCGTCACTCTGGTACCCAACAAAGTTTGGGTTATCGTCACTCTCAATGAAGCTTTGGAAGGTCGGGACAAATTCATAGTCTTCTTCTGGCTTGTCTTTTTAACACTTTTTTACCTTGTTTTCATCTTTCTATTTTGGCCGAGTGAAGTGTATGTTTTTATTCCCTTTGAGAAAATGCTGCCAATAATGTTTAGTTATCTTATATAATTAGCTACCCCTTTTTCCTTACAAGATAAGAAATAAAACGGTGCTTACAATTACATCCAGACGATCCATTTAATTAGTTGCCTCTTCTTAAACGTCACTCTAATATATATAGACAATTCATCTATCTCCTCCCCTCAACCTCAACATCTTGCATTTCTGAATTCAGATACATCTCCCTGCTTCAAGGGGCATAGGAAAGTCATGGCCTCTCAGGCTCACAATATTTTTTGTTTTAATCCAACCCCAGCCAATTCTCTTACTTGTTTTCAAGTTTAGGGAATTCTGTAAAGATGTGGTCAGTGTATTAATATTATAACCATTGATTATCCAATGTAATGAAATTGAAGTTATCCTATATATCGATAAATGCGTGGATATAATGAATGCAGATAATCCAAATCCGAAGGTTTTACTATGAAAAAGGTGGAAATAGCAAATGGAGTGGAACACTTCTCTATTTTGCTGCCTGGTTATTGCATCTCAGCACCCAAAGATTTCACTAGAAATAGCATTTATTCAGAGCTGCCATCTGCTTCAATATTAGCATTTATCTATGTCTCACTTGGCCTATTTGTTGTGGCAATAGAATTTATTTCTATTCACGGGGGCTATGGTACCTTCCTGTTTCTACTTATTCACTCATTAGTTCATCACAGTTAGTTTTCGGTGCTCTCTTCTCCTTCTTCCTTAATTCAATGAAGTTCACACCTTCATTAATATATTCATCTATTGCCCACTTCATTATTTGATATGTGTGTTTGTGAAAATAGTAAATCTCTTTTTTTTTCAGGTATAATGAAAATACAGAATCGAAGGAAAGAAAATGTCATTCATATTATTTTCTATAGAGATCTGATTCTCCTAAAATAGTTTACTATATTCAGAGGACGAAAATAGTTCGACACTTAAAGCTTATCTTTTTGCTGGTCGAACATTCAATATCACTGCATTTTGGGGCTATAAAAGTATAAGATAGGAAGTGTATCTCTTTGAAGGCTAAGTGTTGAACAATGTCCCACATCGCTGAGGAAGAAACAAGCGCCCAAGACTCCACTATAAAAGCAGCGTTTCTTCCTATGAGAACTCATACCTTTCTCGGCCTTTTGGCTAAGATCAAGTGTAGTATCTGTTCTTATCAGTTTAATATCTGATACGTGGGTCAATGGCCCACATGATATTAAATTAATTTTTTAAGGGGGAGAGGTCATCACAGTAGCTTGCTACTGGGCTTCTCAAGCGTCGCCCAAGCGTTGCACTGTTGCTTGGGCCTGGCGCACCCCTCCTATTCAGTTCAAAAGATTTTTAACTTCTGCCAACTGCTTCGGCTTTTTTATCGAACTTCCTTGCTGTGGGCATTATGAATATGAATGTATTTTCTTTATGTTATATTTAGGCTAACATTTCAATATTTTATCTAAGTTTACGTGTTCATCATAATTATTCAAGATGTCTTATGTCTTATTTTGTTTGTCTTGGTTGGTTAGATGATCTGTGTAAGCGTGTTTCATTTCCTGTTGCATATGAAAATGTCACGTTTAATTAGTTGGCCCATTCTTAAAACTTCACTCTAATATAGGCAACTCGTCTCTCTCCTCACTTAACTCTTAGCATCTGCATGTCGGAATATGATACATCTACCAACTCCATGGCGCATAGGCGAACTAGATTAGAGAGATGGCCTCTCAGGCTCCCAATGTTATTATTTTTAATTCAATCCCAGCCAATATTCTTATCTCTTTTCAAGTTTAGGGAATTCTGTAAAGATGTGGTGTATTAATATTTTAACTATTGATTATCCAATCTAATGAAATTGAAGTTATCCTATATTTCTTCCCCTTTATTTTTTAACGCATGTTATTTCTCTCTCTCTCTTTTATTTTACAAGAGTAAATTTAGAAGGAAAAAAAAAACCGTCCAAAATTTGTCTACTTATCATGAAGCTGAATTCTCTAATTCCTATTATAACTTTTCAATTGGCACACCCAAGTGAACCGTGAAGAAAGCCATTTAAGCTAACAAAAGGGCACTAATGCAGAAATTTACCTCAGTAGAAAGCACATATTGATTGCACATGGAAATATTTAGAGAAATGCTCCAAAGCATGAAGGATAAAGATAGCAAACATCACATTATACATACACCTTTAGTGATGAATCATTTGTTTATACTTTTTCCTAAGCACAGACAACCTTCTCTGAAGGGGAAGCTTTTCATCTCTTCTCCCCAGCTTATCCAAGTAGAATACAATTTTTTTCAGAGTCACCAAAACCTCCTCACTCTCATATCCAAATTCTCTCTCTTGGATATTCAGGATCCTTCTAAGCAGCTCAAGTAATTCACTGTCATCCTTACCAAGTCTGGTTTGAATAGACACCAAACAATCCAAAGCCTCACCTGCCATGCATAATATATGACAAAATAAATTTAACCACAAAATAACTAAATAAAAAATTAAATTAGAAAAAAATTTACACTCATGTTTTTATTTTCTTATACGAATTTGGTTATTACACTCATTAGAGAAATGCAACTCTATTGAATTGTCAAAACTATTTTTGTAAAACATGAGCCTGATCATGTTTTCGGGGTGGAAACTGGAAAGGGATAACTTACCAACAGGAAGAGAATCTTTTCCAAATGCCTTCTCACGGATGCGCAAAACCTGAAGGGCAAGTTTTTCTGCTTCTTCATCTTGTTTCAAATGGTAGAGTGTAACTGCAAGTTGTAACATAGGGAAGCTGACGGACTGGTCATCAGTTCCCTTCTGCTTTATCATGATTTGTAAACTTCTTCTCAGCAAGCGCTCGGCCTCCACATAATTCTTTGACCGTAAATATGAAGTTGCAAGATTTATCATGTGTGTCACCATGCTGGGGTGCTCCTTTCCTTTGAACCTCTCAGTGATCAATAAGCACTCCTCCAATAGCTCTCTGCCTTCTTTTCCTCTAAAAGCAATAGAAACAACGAGTGTCAAGTTTCAATAGGCACAATTCCACAAAGCTAAAATTCAATAAACTGCTTGTTCTTATTCTTAGTGTGTTTGGAACCATGTTCCAAACCTTCAGAATCGCATTTGCAAAGCAAAAGCTACTCCCAATAGCATCTCCAAATCATACGTCAAGGTACTCACAACAGTGTTTCCAAACACATGCTTAACCTTCTTTCAGTTCTGTTTTCTTTCTTATTCTTTCGTCTTTTTTTGGCGAGGGTGATACAGAAAAACCATTAGGTTATCTAAAGATGCAAAAAGTGCAAAACAATTTAAGTTGACTAACTTTATTCTCAGATGCCAAAAGATACTGAAATCTTTCATTCCTAATACCAAGGTTATAGTCTTATTTCAAAGTTTACCTTCCAACAGCATGGAGTAATTCAGCTAGATCTACTCTCATCTTTTCCATAAAGCTGTCATCCAGTGACATGTAATTTGAATCTGCCATGACCAGAAGAGCACGTCTATACAAATTAATTGCTTCGTCTGACTTCCCTGCAGAATATATCACACGTCAACAGTGCCTAAATTTAATAGCCCAAAAAATAAAAAAGGAAAATAAAGGAAAGAAGAAGCCACTGCCTGTACTTGAACATCATCTGAAAAAATAGCATGACTGCAGTGATTTCCATATAGGACTTAACACCAAACAAACAGTTTGTGCAGATATTGGTGTTTATTCCACCATTCTTCTGCATGATACAAGACGCATCATGCATTAAAGAACTTCTAAAACCACATTCATGTTAACTGTGCAACCAGAATATAAAACCAAAAGGAATATAAAAGAAGAGAAAGAAAAAGAATACTGGACAAAGGGGGGTAGAAAAGAGAAAAGGAATATCTAAACAACAAAGAAATTGCATGAGCAAGAATATAAAGTTACCTTGAGCACACTTCACTCTAGCTATAGAACTCATGGCCATTCCAATTCTTCCATCATTTTGTCCATACCATTTTGTATATATGTTTAGGACCCTAGAAAACAAAAACAAATAAAAGTAAATATATAAGAAAGCAGAGACACTAAAACACTGAAGAGAAGGGAAAAAAACGACAAATAGGAAGCTTAACCTAGTGAAATGAGTTTCTGCATCATTGACTCTTGATTCTTTCAGTAAAAGATTGCCAAGACCAAGTAAAGGTATAACCAAATCCTTACTTTCAGCACCTCTAATTGATTCCAAAAGAGTGATTGCACGCTGGTATTTCTCTATTGCTTTTGTTGCTTTTCCAATAGAACCAAGAACTTTTGCCATAGCCAAATAGGGAGTGACAAGAAAATTGCTATTCTCACCTAAAAGGAGAAATTATATTGAGTGAGAAAACCAGAATTTTGAATAAATGGAGCAATTAAAAGCCAAGTTGGCTTCACCACAGATCATTTCTGCTAAGGATCAAACGCTGTCTTGAGGTAGCTTCTAACTAGACACACAAATAGAAAAATGACACGAAAATAGCTCCAGATTTTTCGTCAATCAGATTGGCAACCCATCATAACCACAACCGTTCAACTGGTTGAGTTGTGACAAAATTAGTAAATAAGACTAACATTATTGGCTAAAAAATGCACTCACCATAGGTTCTCTCCATAATGCAGACCGCCCTTTGATACGTTTCCAACGATTTTTCAAACTTGCTCAATGTTGAATACATACTTCCCATATGCATAAGTATTGAGTCCAGACGTGGTGCATCGTCCTTCAAATTGTCAACAACTTCTTTCATCTGGCCATTAATGAAAATATAAGAATCGGATACAAAGAGAAAAGGGAGTTAGAGACTACTAAAATTTAGATAGAGCAGCAAAAGAAAGAGACGTGCACATGTATGCCTTTAGCAATAGAAATATGATTTCAACAGCAACGTGGAACATATAATCATTTGCTATCATGAGTTAGGTTTGTACAGATTAAGATAATTACAACGGAATTTACTTCAACATAAGGGAGTCAAACATGTCATATTAATAAAAAGTGTTAATTAGAAAGGAGGAAACATTCGGCCTCATGTGCAAGAAAACAAGCCTGTCAAGAGTGATTGCAGATATTTGTACCACATGTATTATCATTGACAATTTATTCATTCAGGCCTCACAAACCATTATAAAATTAACAAAAGTGAAAATAAAAACAACAATTGACTCCTTATGTTACTCTCATTCCAGTAAAAACTGGTACCATCCCATCTCATAAGTCTTTAGTCTTAACACTTAAACAGTTAAAAAGGTATAGAATATTGATGATCACATTTACAGGTGGCATGGATTCAGAGAGTTCAACTAGCAGATACAAATTAAAGTCACTCTGGATCCAAAGAGTCTCAAATATAATTTACAAGATACCAAAATGACTGAAGAATGCACGGGCGTGAGGGTAAATAAAATAAAAAGGAAAATGAAAAATACCACATTCAACAGAGAAGCAACAAATTTGAAGTCTCCAACAGCCAAGTAACCCAATGCTAAGACATCAAGAATTGCAGCTTCTTCTATGCCTTTAGTGTTTGCATTCAGCCGCTCTTTCACCACTTCATAATTTGCATTAAGCAAGTCTATAGCATCATTTTTGTTTCCCATCCTTACCATTCTTTTGACTTGATCAAATAATTCTTCCAACTCACTCTCAAAATTGCTCGTTCTGTGGAATCAATGCATAACTTGCAGACTCAAGGGGCATTGATATAATTAACAATTTTATTCACAATGATGAAACAAGATGCTTTATCATACCTCTGATAGTGACTTGAAGCTGAATATGCATCACTATGTGGGGCTGTCCCACAAACTGAAGATTTTGAGACAGTCCTAATGGAATTGTGCTTTTGAATTTGATTACAAAGTGAGAAGCATGTTATGCTTTTCAACTCACACAGTGACAACATATGCGAAACCTCCCTACTTGCCCTAATAATAGATAATAAAAGACATTACACCAAATAATAATAATATCATAAAAATGATAACTCCAGAGTCTCAACGAGTATGTAGATATACGTAAAGTTTAGTAGCTGATGAATTAAAACACATATATATATATATATATATATATATATATAGAGAGAGAGAGAGAGAGAGAGAGAGAGAGAGAGGACCTGAATGGAGTGAAAGAGTGCGGGGGATTGAGAAGAAGAGACGAAGCTTCCATTGTACACACGACAGAACACACACCTTAGCAATTTAGCAGAAATTATTATAAATTACAAATGAATGAAACAAAAGAAACGAAACGAAACGGATAATGCGCGGTTTTGTTGGTGCATTTGGGCCAGCCTTAAATAGCTTCGGGCTCCTATTATTTGATATCATTGTAGGGCTCTGCTATTCACACCTTGCAATTTGCTAGTCGCACCTTGCAACTTAATTTTGCAAATTTTTTTTCCCAAAAATACCCTCCTTCTCCCTTGTGCCCCTCACACCTTGCCTCCCCCACACCGTGACTCCGGAAGCTGTGTGTCGCCCGTCGTGCCTCCAAACGCCACCGCAAAGGACAGCAAGCTCCGCCTCATCTTCTCTCTTCCGGGTAAGTCATCTTTCTCTTCATCTTCTCTTTCGCTACTTTTCTGAAAATCGTTGTTTTCTGGATTTACGATTCCGGAAAGTCTCCATTTGGTCAGTTCCGGATGCTATATGCAGGCTTCCGGATTCTCGGTTCCGGAAAAGCTTTGGATTTCTTTTTCCGGAAGGTCTCCGGAATTTATATTCCGGATTCAGAATTTGAGTTTCCGGAAGGTTTCCGGAATTCAATGGGGGAGAATGGTGGAGCTAGCACTGCAAACCGACAACTCCTTGCCCATGCCTCTCACCTGGTCCACCGTATTCCTGGTGTTTGTGCACCCAACATCTTCAGACAAGGACGAACACCTTTGTGTGGAGTCAAGAGGGTAATTTTCAGAAAACCTAGAAAAGTCACGGAAGAGAAAACGAAGAGAAGAATGACTAACTCAGAAGAGAGAAGATGAGGCGGAGAGGAAAAAGGCAGGTGTGGATGGGTGCTGTGTGTTGGGAGGCGCGGCGTTGCTGCCGTCCCTGTCTTCTTCGCCGTCCACAGCTTCTGCGCGCAGGTGTAGGGTTCTGGATGGGTTAAGTGGGGAAGAGAAAGAGGGGGGGTATTTTAGGGAATGTATTTTAAAAATAGGTGATGCAAGGTGTGAATAGAAAAAGGTAAGGTGTTAATAGCAAAGCTCTTATTTTATTTGGGCAGCTGCTACCTGCACCCCCTACACTTGCTCCATTCACCCCCACAAATCTTTTAAAACTTTTTTATTACAAAATATCCTTAAGAGTAAAAAAGGGTGGGAGTGCGATAATAGAATAGTGATTTTTAGCTATCGGCAATTATATGTCAAAATATAATTTTTCAAGATTTTTTACCTACTGACAATTAATTACCGGAATACATCATCTTGTTGCTCGGCAACTAATTACCGGATTATATTTTGGACTGTCCCAATTTTACTTTTACCAAACATATCACTCACCTTGCTAATAATAATGTAGTAACCAAAAGCAAATTGTTATATTTTTTTGTTTTTATTTATTTTGTGGTATACGAGTGATTTATTGTTTTAAATTTGTAATAAAGTAGTCATTTAATAGTTGGGCATGTTTCAGTACTAAAATATACAAGAGTGATTTATTGGTTTGCCTGCCTCATATCATATATCTACATAAGGCTATGTTTGGGAGGATGGAGAGGGATGGTTAGTAATAGAGTGGAGTGATATAAATCCATTAACCCATTGGTTGAGAATCTTCATTAATGGAGTGGGTTGGTTTAAGATGGTAACCTAAACCACTCCACTTCATCCAAACCTTCTCATTTTCATACACTCTAAGGCTGTGTTTGGAAGTTTTTAAGGGGATGGAGTGGGGTGGTTAGTAATAGAGTGAAGTGAAAAGGTAAAAACATTACACTCTATTGTTTGGAACTTTAATAAGGGAATGGAAGAAAATTACAAACCCCCAATTTAGAGGGTATGAAAATGAGGGATTTTGGATGGAGTGAAGTAGTTTGGGTTACCATCCTCAACCATCTCACTCTATTAATGAAGGAAATCCCAAACAATGGGTTAATGGATTTTCCCCACTCTATTCTATTACTAACCACTCCGCTCCATCCTCTCAAACATAGTGTAAATTGGGGGGTTTGAGATTTTCTTCCATTCCATTGTTAAACTCTCAAACAATAAAGTGGGTTGTGTTTACCACTCCACTACACTACATTACTAATCATTTATTAACCACTCCACTCCATCTCCATAAAAACTCTCAAACATAGCCTAATTTTTCTGTCCAAATGTTTCATCCAAATATTATTGTCAATAATGGTCAGAATTAATCGTATTTAGATCGGTTAGTTCTTTCCTTTGTGGCTTATTCTAACCACAAACAACAACAATAGCAATTATGGAGATTCAGAGGTTGGGTGTTTTCAGGTCTTCATCCCTGCACCTAGTTATGTGGGAGCTTGAACATTATGCAGAAACAGTTCCCTTTATTTTCCTCCTCCCACGTCATTAAGTCCTTCGAAGTTTCTACTTATCCTTCATTGAAGAACGAGAAACAAATCCTTAATCACCTTGGATTCCAGGAACTTGCCATGGTGAACTTTGAAGAGGTCATCGTCCCCCATATTCTTATTGATTGATCTAATCCTCCATTCTAATTATCAGAATGTGCCGATGTGCGGTCGGGAAAAGTTTACATCAGCCCCACAGTGGGCACCAAATATTTCGTCCAAATGTTCAGTCCAAATATTGTTTTCAATAATAGCCAGAATTAACCATATTTAGATTGGTTAGTTCTTTACTTTGTAGCTTATTCTTGTATTTATAGTGTTGAATTCCTTGTTCTTCAAGTTTATCCCTTATCTGATAAGTAGTTAACATATTGATATTGTGGATAAGCAGTTATAGCTTATCCATCTTGGTAGGTGGCGTATGGGTTAATCTATAATTTGAATAAGCCAAAGATATATTTGATCTATTATCATTATTGAGAATAACTCGGTCGAGATTCCTGTGAGGTACAATAACCATCGCGATTATTTAAATTACTATTAAAGTCAATTATATTACTTTTTTTTTTTACACAATCAATTATATTACTTATTTTCACTAATTTAATATTTATTATGGACATATCTTTAGTTAGTAGAAGATGGTGAATTAATTTTTAAATAGTGGTTGATTATTAATTCAATTTAATATCAAATATCCATAAGTGTAAGATGAAAGAAGTATAGGTATATTTAGCTTACAAAGCAAGTGGGGATTTTAATCCATAAGAGTACAAGGCGGGATTAGGTTGAACAACAATATGATCCTACTTTCATTTTTCTTGTTAACAAACTAGTACCTTTTTTTAATCAAAAAATCAGTAGTCACTCTTTTATCTTTTGTAGGATAATTTTTTTTTAAAAAAAAAAAAAAGAAAAAAGAAAAAAGAGAGAGAACAAGGATCATCGTAATTTTAGTATTTAGCTTATAACAAATCAGTGAAAGTGAAATCACCAATGTCCCAACTAGTATTCATATTTAACTCTAAGGGTATGTTTGGGAGTCCTGAAGGGGATAGAATGAAATGATTAGTGATGGAGTGATTTAGACTGAAGTGGGATAAGAGTCAACCACTCCATTGTTTGGAAGTTCGGAGAGAGATCCTAAACCCTCAATTTAGAGGGTATGAAGATGAGGGGTTTTGGATGGAGTGAGATGGTTTGAGTTACTATCATCAACCATCTCACTCTATTAATGAATGAACTCTCAAACATCTGGTTGATGGATTTTCCCCACCCACTCCATCCAGTGTAAGTGTCCATTTCGGAGTTTTGCTTACTGAATGCTGAATGGTTATCAAGCAATAGTGATAACTAAAGAAAACAATTCCAACTTGTTTTTTCTGTTCATAATTGTGCTTCAAAAAAGAACTTTGATCATTGAGCTAACAAGTAGTCCCTCCAGTCCAATATATAAGCAAAAAAGTCTCAAGATTTTTGGTCCAATATAAAAGCAAATTTTGTTTTCCAATAACTCATTTAATGACATTATTTCCAAAATATCCTTCATTTAATACAAATTCAAATAAACCATTTAATGAAGATTTAAGTTTTAGATGAAAGGTAATTTAGGTACAAACCTAATTTTTTACAAGATTCAATGAGATTAATTAATCATCTTAATATGTGTGTTCCATTAATTTTTTACTTATAATATGAATCGGAGGAAGTACTAACAAAACCAACGCACGAGTTAAATATAATGATTTGACAAATGAGGAGGCACAACAATGCAATGCAATTGGTCCTAGGTAATAGTAGTAGCAATACAGCCATGCCTCTGTTGCTGTTGTAGTGAAATTGTGTTTAATGGAAACCATGCCATAAATGACAAATCATCACACGCTTCCGAAAATACACACTTACAGTTGATGTTAAACCATCGCAATCATTACCAAGCCTTTTCCTACCGAACGGGTAGACTATATAAATCAAATGACTTCGTGCTTGTTTGTGTTATAGTTGGAAGGTGGTATAACTCCATTTCACACTTGCGTTCATTGAAAGCTATCTCAGTCAGCTTTCTAAAAAAATTGCTTCGGAACACGCAATTTCTCGTTTGCGTCGAGGATAATCTGAAACAAACAGATCCTTCTTGATATTCTATCGTATCGTAAATCATATCTATACAAACATTGACTTCTAAATCCTTCTCAACGATTTTGCTTATAGTTTTTTCTCGATCTTTCTCTACCTTTAACGATTGGGCTGTCCTCCATCGA
Organism: Echinosophora koreensis; assembly: GCA_035048595.1. Classification (NCBI taxonomy): domain Eukaryota; kingdom Viridiplantae; phylum Streptophyta; class Magnoliopsida; order Fabales; family Fabaceae; genus Echinosophora; species Echinosophora koreensis. The sequence goes on from JAPCYP010000001.1 coordinate 15,141,855, forward strand.
ATATACTCTCCTCAATAGGGATAAGTCTTTTCCACACATGCCCAAACCACCTAAGTCAAAATTCTTAAACCATCTTTTCTGCCGTAGGTGCTACCCTAACCCTCTCTCTAATGCAATCATTTATAATCTTATCTTCTTTAATATGTCCAATAGTCCAATGCGACATTCTCATCTCTACTACATTGGGTTTACTTTCTTATTTTCCTTTTACCGTCTAACACTCAGTCACATACGATATCGCAGGTCTTAGAGTTGTGCCAAAAAATTTCCTTTACTTTAACTATAGAACAACACCAAGGGTTAACTTTAAGCCCATATAACTATACAAGTACGAAAAAAATTTGTTATGGCTCCACCATATGTTCTCACAATCAAAAATGGATTGGTTCGGATCGAACTCGAAAAATATTAAAAATATATAAATATCAAATATATAAATATTAAATTATATATATATAAAAAATAAAATATATTAAATATAAACAAATTACACTATTAAAAAATATATAAATATTAAAATATAATAAATATTAAATATTAAAAAATATTAAAATATAAAAAATATTAAATATTAAAAATATATATAAATATTAAAATATACTAATAATTTGTTCGGTTCGATTCGGATCTCAAATCCTTGAATTCGAGAACTGAACTAGTTACTATCGGATTTGATTTGGTTCACATCCAAACACTAAAAAAATCCGAACCAATTTAATTGGTTCGGTTCGAATTCTCGAGTTGGTCCGAACCAATGAACACCACAAGATTAAAGTCCTCCATTCATCCGACATTTTTTTAGACCTTGTAATCTCATTTAAAAAACTTGGTGGGCCAATTAATGCCTCTCACTCCTAGACCTTTCCATTGAGAGGAGAAAACGGAAACAGCATGGGTTGATAAAAAGTTTTCGATTTCTTACTCATATAAAAAGACAAGGGTCAACCAGGAAAACACCATCCGGGGTAGCCAACATTTGCTCCCCTGCACTTGCTGAAAATACTAATAAAGCAACTAATAAAGAAGCTCTCTTAGTACATATTTACATAGGAATGCTTCTCACAATGAAAATTCCAACTCTAGACGACAGCAATCTTGTAAACATATGGAAAACCAATAAGTCCATGTAACAAAATGCCCCAGGCAACAAAATCAATGGCACAATCCTTTTGTCTAACCAGCTTTCGGTATGTCCGTCACTTAAGGGCCATCTTCTTGTGCTGTAAGAGGGTGAAAATAAAGAAAAGTCATTTCAACTTATATGAAGACATGGGTGTTTATGAACCAAGAAGAAGACTAATGTATGCGCGAGAATAAACATAGCCACACCCAACACATTGAAAGAGGACTTACTGCTCAAAATAAATCCCTGGAGCAAGCTCTGGGCTCTCTCTGCCTGCTCTGGAGTACCAGATATCTGAATAATTTTCTCTGTCACATCTGGTCTATCCTCTACAAGGGTTACATTGGCTCCTGATAACTGCTCAAGTGAAAATACACGGTTTCTTTTCAGATTGGGGATTGGAAGTTATTAAAGATAATAATTTACAGAATCTAAATCCAAGACAGTAAAAATTTGGGAAGTTATTAAGGTCTAAGGATTTTGCTTTTCATTCTTGAAGCCAAAACAAGAAATAAAAATAAATTAAGTATTATCAAGATACAATCTGCAAATAGATCAACTCATGAATCATGAAAGAACAAGTTCTGTAATTCTTGTTCTAAGAGGAACTAAATTGCTCATAGAATAAGGGGACAAGCTCCTCAATGATGTCAGGGTGAAGATGGCAACATGAGAGTAAGCATGACATTTTAAGGCACTGACTGCTTGGTATACAAATTACTGTTTTGGCATGCTACAGTTCAAATATTAAAGTAAGGGGTTGAAAGATCTAATCACACACCTCACTTATCTGTGCAAGCTTGCTTTTTGATTTTGCTATAAGCTTTGGAACTGCATACTCCGGTATAACAACTTCAAGTGTGCTCCTTGTGACAAGTGGCACGGCAATTCTAACCACAAGAACGAAAAGCAAAAGACAAAAAAAAAAAAAAAAAAAAATACACACATTAGGAAGGAGGAAGGGGAGAAAGAAAACAGCATCCAAAAGTTGCCACATCAACCTACTGAAGAGGTGACTCAAGACTAAAACATAACATATTGTCATGAAATAAGGTAGGGACTAGTTACCTATTTAAACCACTCAGAACCTCATCACGGCGGTCACTGTCTTTCTGTTTTCCTGCCTCAGTGCTAGATCCTCCAGTTTCCTTCCAAAAAGAAAGAAGAGTAAGTTTCTTTCTTCAAATAAAAAATTAACATTCTCTATAATTTGGCCCAATCTGTCATTTATTTGACAGGATTTGTCTCCCCTAAATTGTAGAAAACATCAGAGATAGTAAAGGACTCTTAAATAACCATTATAAAAATATTGCTTATTTTGCAAAAAATCACTTGCTCATTGGATGGAATATGGATAGGGTTCATTTAATCATTTAATCCATCGAAGGTTATGGGTGACACAGCTTTGCTCAATGGAGACCCGAAATGGAATATACAGTGAGAGAACAATCCCCCCAATGCCAAAAAAAAAAAAGAAAAGGCAGCTGCAGCACCCATAAAATAAATGTTTGCCATAGGACAACAAAAATAATTCAAGTGTTCTGTTTCTTGTCCAGGGAAGCCTAAACTGTTGACGTTAAAGTTATTTTCACGGAAGATAGTAAATATATACTAAAGATGGTTAATAAATCTCCCAAAAAGCAACTGTTTAAAAAACAGATAGGTGAAGGTGGGTGATATTTAAGACTATTTAGTATTTAGCATTCTACTTGTGTCAAAAAGAATACCTTTGCTGACATAACTGCTGCTGCCACAGTTTGCACATTCTGATAGGTTGTGGATGTTTCAGTAATTGGAGCTATAGTATTGGAAGAAGATGCCTCCACGTTAGATAAGGGAGCCGATGGCAGTACAGTGTCCCTTTGAAAGAAATCCCGATACAGGTAACTTCTTAATCTTGATGTCACCTCAACAACAGCATCTCGGGCTGCTTTTATCTCCCCCACAATCTGTGGATGCAATAGAGGAGCAATTGAAAATATAGAAAGCAGAATTGGAATTTTTGTTTTACGCTCATGGAAGGTAGGGTTTTGGATCCTCTCTATCATCTATTGGAAATTAACTAATAACAAAATTCAATGAAAACTGTACATTCTTTGGTTTGTAGAAGGGAAAAACAAATTGACCTGAAAACATATTAGGGTGAATTAAAGAGAAGAACCACTAAAAATACAAAATTTACAGGAAGGACCAATTAACCATTCCAAATGGTCATTGCAGTTACGAGAATGGTTGTTGGTCCTTCACCATTAATTTTGTATTACTATTGGTCCTTCCCAATAAATCTCCCATATTCCCGATGGGCCAGATCAGTTATAATTAGTGGGGAAAACAGTGAGGCCCACACTAATCCACTCTTACATTTTCGTTATCAGGCTCATTCCATGCTACGAGACTGAGACTCTGAGACTCTGACTGCGTAGCACAGCCCTTTTAAAATTAGTTGGCAGAGCGATGTGGTACATATATCCAGGCGCCAAGTACGATGCTTTGAGGAATAGCAATTATCATCATTGTAAAGTTCAACATTTATCATTCACTCATTCAGACTAAATTTACCAAAGGAATTTTATAGAATATTTGGGCAAGTAAAAGGCGAAATAACAAACCTGTATCAGCTCATCAGTTTTTGTAACACAGAGAGGTAGTTGTTCTCTAGGCAGAATTTGAATATTAGCACCAGTCAACCTCTTTATTTCCGATAGAGATGCATCTTTTCCATCTAAGCATTCAATATCGCTAGATGGGACAACAAGCCTGGTGGTTATACTATTGTCCTTATCTAGAACAAGATCGACGATGCGAGTTTGTATATGCAACAAAGCTTCCTGAGCTGGGAACAGCTCATCATCAGGACCCTTAAGTACATAATAACAGCAATTAGAACTTTAAATATGTAACATATTTTATATTTATAAGGGAAACATATTGAACTGCATTTAAAGTTAAACTACTTTAAGTAGGAGTGTTGTCCCGAGAACACTTGTAAACCATGACTAATGACCTAAAAGAATTTCCAATAGTTATGCACAATACAGACCGAGACAGAGAGAATAAGAGAAAGAAATACCTCTTCTGAAGTAATGATAATTATCTGCTCGTCGGAACCACCAACAGGATCAGTGACCTTAATATCAACACCAACTTCATTCTGAAGGAACTCTACAATTCCATCTGATTCCCCAATGATACGATCAACTCTCTCAACTGGACAAAGTATACGGAAAACAAGGTCCTCTCCATAGAAGGGCTGTGCATCATCAGCCACAGGAGCAGCCCCTGACTCCATTGCATATGCTAATGAGGGGTGGTTATTATTTCTGGCATTGCTGGCAGATACTCGAGACGCGAAAGCAAGGCCATCCATAGACGATCTACGAGATCCGCCATGAGGAATATAATCATCATCAGGCGAGAAAAAACGCTCCGGTGAATGTGCACGTCCATGGAAATGACTGCGGTCACGATGCTGGCTCTCCCTCAACCGTGATGATATAACTACTAGAGCATTCTTTACAGCATTTATATCACCTACAACCTGCACAAAATATCATACAGTCTTCAGTTTAATTATTTTTTTAAACAAGTAAAATTGAAGGGAATTCACATTATATCTTTAGAATGGCCTAGCTATGCATCTCCATAATTTCATTATCAATATGTCGGTTGGTACCATTAAAAACCAATAAAAAATAGAACTGTCATACTTGATCCAACCAAGTTCAACCATATCATTACAGAAGCACAAGATCCACCACTAATTCAAAAGCAGTTGGTAACAAACTTATCAAATGCAGCACAAAACCAACAATCAAACATAAAATGGGTTCCGAAACACCCATTGACAGCCAGAGTTCTTTGAAGCTGAATATCTATCCTCCTTTCCAGCTTTCTAACTGAAAGTAATAAAGTAGCTCCAAATGCCATTCATACCATAGCTCTAAAATCAGCTAATCATTGCTAGCTCATCCTTTATTTCATTAATTTATGAGACGCTGAATATTAAAGGGAGAAATAAGTAAAGACATGAGTGAAACGTTATAACTTATAAGCCATTATCTTCGGTTCTGCAATTTGAATTAATCATCCAAAAGCCCAAATAAAACACCACCATAGTAACTGAAGGGCACATTTTCACAACAAAATTAATGAAACTCAAGAATTGGGGTTCCGATCATGCATGCAATTTAAGAAAGCTCTTTTTTTGTGTGTTTTTGGGTTCTTGTTGTTGCACCTGAACAATTTCTTCTGACATTGAAACACAACGAGGTAGATTGTGATCTCTTGGGAGTATCCTAATTTGTGTCTTTGTTTCCATCCTCATTTGTTCAATAATCTTCCCTCCTTTCCCCAACAAACACCCCACGTGCATTCTCGAAACCACCAACCTTGTTGACGCACGGTCCCTGTTCCTCCCACCACCACCGCCGCCGCCGCCATACTCATCCTCCTCCTCAGCCACCCTGAACGCCGCGTCGCTCTCGAGAATCCTCTCGTGAATGAGGAGCAGCGCCTCCTGCGCCGGAGAAAACGACGGCATTCTTCCCTCGGGGTCGCGGCGGCGCGTGTCGGAAATCTCGATGATACGCTCCTCGTCGCCGGGGATCAGCTCGTGCACGTTGATCCACGCGCCGGTGTGCTGCCGTATGGACTTTATGATACTGCCGGACTTCCCGATCACGCCGCCGGCCTTCATGTCGTGACAGAGAATGCGGTAACTAGTGGTTACCGTTATCGGCGCCTCCTGCTGTTGCGGCTTGAGGTGGCGTCCTCCGCCGCCGCCACCTCCACGGTGGCGGTTGTTGTAGTGGTGGTTATAGCGAGGTCTGGTCCTAGCTAAGGTCTGAGAATCATAGTCTTGGTCATAGTAGTAGTTCCTCTTAGATCTAGACCTTTCCATCACACTTGATTTTTGAGTTCAAAGTAGAAATTGAAAGTTCGAGGTTTCGGAAAATCTCAATCTAAATCTGAATCGGAGCAATGTTATTGTTGTCGTTGTTGTTTATGTGGAAAATGTTGAGTCGATTGTTCATGGTTGTTGTGTCTGTGAAACCCTAGCAGAGAAGTTCGGAGTATCTATGTTATGTATGCAGAGTTGAGGAGCAACAAGACCAAAGTGTGTTGTTGTGAATGATGCTACCCTTTTTTTCTTTCTCTCTCCCTCTGATCAATTGTTTATATATATAAAGAGAGAGAGAGATCCTAGTTGATGTTATGAGTGCCACTCAACTCAAAACAGTCAAGCTCCATCTCCAGCTTCAATTTAAAATTCAATTTTTCATTTTAACATTACTAGAGATTTTTTTTTCCTCTCTCTTTAATATTAAAACAAAATTATTTTTGCCAACCACTTATGACTCACCAACTCAATCTTTTATGAGTTATGCTATTTTTAACATCAAAATTTATATATCGAATATGGCATTATATATATTTCTTACTATCTATCACTTATTATTATCATTTTTTTATATGCGTATCTCGAATATTCATTAATAAACAAAAAAGACATTGTATGATATCCCCATTGTGTGTTGAAAAAACATTGCTGATCTTTTATCCTTTTTTTTTTTATAGGCCAAATGGTTAGAAGTTAGTGGGTTAGTTGTTAGAGGGGGTGGGGGGAGGGGATCGAACCCCAATCATGCAACTCTTTGCTGTCCCTTGACTACCACTGAGCCACCTACGTGGGACCTTTTATCCATTACGCATGACTTATATTCTAAATATAAAAAAAAAAGGTGATAGTTCGTTTGTTTTTAACTTTTTTTTTTTGGATAAGCATTTGTTTTTAACTTTATTTCCAATGTAAAAATATATATATATATATATATATATATATATGTGTGTGTGTGTATCTAAAAATTTTATATATTAAATTTGAATATTCATTATTAAATTTTTTTCATTATCTCTCGTTATTCTCTTACGTGAATCTCACGTAACCTCACATATATTAAGTATAACTTTTTATATTTTATTTTTTAATTGTATTATTCATTTTTCGTATGCTCTAATTAATTATATTTTTAACATATTATATTTATAACTTTTCTAATTAATTGCTTGTGGTCCAAAAGTTTGTGTTAAGCTATGGGAAGCTGGGGTTATAAAGTTTTTCATAACACAAATATGCAAGCTTGGTTAAGTGACGCAATAGTTTTGGCAAGTAAAACTGCTCAACATTTCCACTGTTACACCACCAGCCTCTGAGATATTCATCATCAAGGGATGGGTTGTTTCACTGCAACACAATTTAAGAGAAGAAAATCAACATGCTGATTTTTTGACTAAGATGATAGTATCAGGAGAGTCGAAGACTTACCTTGTCGTTTTCTCACCATGTTGTCACGTGGATGAAGGACGTTCTCCACATGGATACTGCGAGAACGATCTTCTAGAGAAGTGTCTCAAAGTATGTTGCATTCATTTTGGGTTTTTACTTTCCTTTCTTTTTTTGGTGGCTTCTAGCATGAAGCACCCTTTTTGACCATCAGATTTAATATTTAAATATTTGAAGGGTTGAGATTAAAACTGAATACTTATTCAAGAGGTTACCAAAATAAAATAAAATTACATTCTTGCCTTTCATCCTATCCACAGACCCAGTAACCCATCCTGCCGAAAAATGCAACCACCCGCCACTATGCTCGTGCCTTCAAGAACAGCATCGCAGCAAGCCTACCTCCACTGCACCAAACCGCCATCCTCGTCGGGGCATCAGACCACGCCTAATACCACTGCCAGATGTCATTGTTGCATCAACGTCTTCGATCCAGATCCGACGAGCCCGCCGTCCTTCCCCGTCGTCACGATCGCAAGCCCACTGGTCACAAGTCCTCCGAGCAAACACGCAAACCACCGTCGTCTCTACCTCGTCGTACGATAAACACCACTGAGGATCGAGCCACCACGCGCATCATTGAGGCTCCAGGTTCCCCAACCACCGCATGGTGCTCAGACCTAGCCTAGCCGTGAATCCAACCGTCGTGGACCGATGCTCGCACCTCCCGTCGTCCGCTATGTCTCCATACTACCCATGTTCTAAGTTCAGATCTTTGCATTTGTGGTTTTATTTTTTGCCTTTAAATCTGAACTGAAACTACATTTAATTGTTCATAACAATAACCTCACCGGCCAATTTTCATTGTTTCTGTTGCAATACGAGGTTGGTGGCACTCCGCATGTGGTGGGAGTATGGTGTGGCGGCAGTGGTAGGAGTGGCGGTGGTGAGAAGGGCAGTTGAGGGGTGAGGACAAAACTGATATTTACAAAATATTGAAAATAAAAATAAAATAAAAATCCTGGATAAATGACAGGTGAACTGGTGGTTCACTATGAACCACCTATTTTGGTGATTCATGCTAGAAGCCACCTCTTTTTTTATGTTAAAAAAAAATAACATATTATATAATCAAGTCAAAAATTATATAATTCATTTTTCTATTATTTCAATTTAGCATACACTGCAATCATATTCTATTTTTCTTAATAAATAAATTTTGAAGCATTTTATTTTTTGATAAATTAAATATTTTATTTTTTATTTAAAATCTATTGATTTTATAACTAATATAAACCCTTATAGTTTTAATATTTTACTAATTTTAAAAAATTAAAAAAAAACTAAATAAATTCTTTTAAATTTCCAATGCATTAAATATTTTATTTTTTTATTTAAAAACTTTACTTTTATTCCTAATCCAAAACCCATATTTCTCAATCTCATTACTAAAATACATTAATTTAAATTAACCCATTAAACTCATTCTTTTAACTTTTATTTTTTAATTTTATATAAATAAATTAATTATTTAGATCTTCTTTATAAATTTTTTTAAAATACCTATTTTATGATTTAAAATATTTTTCATTTAATATATATTTATTAAGATTCCATGAGAATTTAAAATATTCATTCAATGTATGGGATACTTTGTAGTAATTATTAAAAAAATCACTTTGTTGTTAAATTGTTATTATTTTTTATTTTTTCAAAAAATTATAAAAAGGTAACAATTTTATAATTATAAGGGTTCGATATCTAACTCTGTATATAGAAAAAAGCTTACTCAGGAGAGACTAAACTAGTTAGGTCTCTGAGTGTTACATAGGAATACCCTTGATTCACAGGGGAAAAAAAAAACTAATTTTAAATTGTTTTTTTATCAAGAAGCAAATCTATCTCAAAACTAGTTTAAATTACAACTGTTTTTTAAACTTTTAAGTTGTCGCCAGATGCATTATATTTGAAAACGAATTTCATTTCACTTACATATTTAGTTTTATGAAATTCTCAAATTCCCACTAAATAAAGTAATTAGGTTCTTATCACAACTATTGTATCTGAAGTTCAAATATTTGTTTCCCTTAAATGATGTTTTCTTACCAAACTCTTTACGAGTTCAAGGACATGATTCATAAATTAAATTATCACAAATAATTAATAAATTAAATCTTTATTGCTATCTTATTTATGAAAATAATTTGTTGTATATAATTTTATTTTTAAATATATTATAAACAATCCTAATGTTTTACGAAAAGAATTTATTGATATTTTCTAGAAATTTGATATTTCTTTTTTCGTAATTTTTTTTTTTTTTGTGTACATTAGAAAAAGAAACGAAATCAAAAGGGAACCAAAAAAAAAAAGGAAAAGTTTCTTTCGAATGAAAGTAATGGCCATAGAATCCGTTAGAAGCTTTTGACTTTAAAACAAAAATGTTATTAACTTAAAAACTACATCCTAACTCTTCTTATGTATCATATTATTAATTTTATATTGTATAAAGTTATATATTAGTTAATTTTTATGTATAGTCATTATTTGTAATCATTTATTAGAAATTATGTAAATTGACTGCATAAAAAGGATTGTGTTTTTCATGGTAAATACCTATGCTTGCTATTCTCATTTTTTGTAGCTTTAATTTATGATTATTATTATCAAGTGGTTGTTGCATTTTTCGATTATGATATATGGAAACGATTCTACTACTACTTTCATTAATCTCTACATACCATCTTATGTTCATGAATTACGTTGATGAATTTTATATAGAATTTAATTGGAATACACTGATAGTAGGGGTGTCCATGGGTCGGTTTGAGTTGGATTCAGTGGGTTTTAGGACCCAACCCAGTTAAAGATGAGTGGGTTGAGTTGGGTTGGGATAGCAAATATATATATATGAAACTCAACCCAACCCGACCCGACCACTCATAGGTTGAGTTGGGTAGGTCGTTGAATTTGGCAAGGAACACACATATTTTCACCTTTGGGTCGTGTTGGTTCGGGTCCGGAGGTTTGTTAAGACAAAAATCGTGAACGAGTGCCAAAAATCACTAATAAACCTGTTTAAAACTTTAAATTATATCAACAAGTTATGATAATATGATCTAAAAGTCTAAAAGTTCAAACCATCAATTATCCACAACTAAAAAGAATATCACATTATGATAAAAGTAATTGAAACTGAAAGTCTGAACTCTAAACCATCAACTGAAATTTTAAATGTCTAAAAGCCTAAAATCATCAACAACCATCAATTAGAAATCTAAAGTATTACAATGAGAAAGTAAAAGTCATCAACACAAAACTAAGTCAAAAATCATCCACTATGGGTTTGGTTGGGTTGAGTGGGTTGGCAATTCTAAAACTTACTACCCAATCCATACTCTATTGGTCCTCTTTGTTTTTACCCAACTCAATCCACAAAATTTAGGTAGGGTCGGGTTGGGTCGAGTCGACCAGGTTCATATGTCTACCCAGACCCATGGACACCCCTAACTGATAGTGTAAATATTTTTACACTGTTAGCCAATCAAAAATTGACACATCATTAAAAATCTTTGACCTGATCCTAACTACCTGTTGGAAAAGCAATTCAAATTTCCAAATAAATGCAAGTGAGTGGGAATTTAAGAGATACATTTCATGTGGTGGAAGGATGTATCTTGACTCTTGGAGACTCCACTATCATAAAGAGAGATAAGTTGGAAAGGTGAGACAATTAATCACATTCATGAATGGAAGCCATGTCCCTTCATTGTATAAAGGAGTCATGTGAGGAAGAGTAGAAGCATCCCAACCAAAGCAAGAGAGAGCAAGTGTGTGAGTGGTCACTTGTAGAGAGTCTCTTGTGTGAGTGAGTGTTATCATTTCTTGTAACTTGAGCGGGGTACTCGGGTTTGTAGAGTGATACACAATTTGGGATGAGTTACAATTCTTGTAATCATATTTGAGAAAGTGAAATACTTTGTTGAGGCGTTTTTGTAGACGTAGGCAAGGGGTGCCGGACCACGTTAAATCTTTGTGTGTTCTTATATTATTCTCTTCGTGGTGTGCTTGTGTGTTCCATATAAGTTCCTTGGGCGTGTGGGTAAATCCGTTGGCGTGTGCGATTTTACCCAACAGTGGTATCAAAGCTATGGCGGGGAACATACCAAAGTTTGAGATCCCATTGTTTGATGGGAAAATAAATTTCATGATTTGGCAGAGTACCATTCAAGACCTCTTGGTGCAGTAAGGTCTTGATCAAGCTTTGGAGGAGGAGAAGCCGACTACCATGAATGAAAGAGACTGGAGTAGAATCCAACGAAAGGCGGTGAGCATGATTCGATTAGCTTTAGCTCCTGAGATCAAATACAACGTATTGAAGGAGACAACACCAACGGCCTTGTGGGAGAAGCTTGAGAACATCTATGCGTCGCAGTTGCTAACCAGTCACTTATGTTTGAAGATGGAGTTGTATCAACTCAAAATGGAGATGGGAGGAAATCTCCATGACCACATGAATAACTTCAATCAGCTAGTATGCCAATTGTCCAATGCGTATGACAAAATCTCTGATGAGGAGCAAGCATTGTTGTTGTTGGCCTCACAACCAAGGTCCTATAAACCTGTGGTTCAGACGCTACTTATAGGGAGAACAATGTTGAAGTTGGATGAGGTGACCGCTGCTCTACGAGAAAATGAGAGAATGATGAGAAATGAGATGACCAATGATGAAGGTCGTGCACTAGCTGTGGAGGAGTTTGAGCAAGGGAGGAGTCAATCAAGGAGACAAGGTGGGCCTAGAGGAAGATTGAAATCGTTACACCCGCAACAAGATATGAGTAATGTGGAGTGCTACTGTAACACCCCGTTTTTCGTAAGTGTTTTTATAAAGTTGGTTTATTAAGTTGGAATTGTTGGTTAATGGCTAAGTGGGATTTTTGGCTTGAAAGTCCCTTTCTGGTAGATGAGCACTCCCGTGCTGATCAGGGAGCACGACCGTGCTCCCAGTTGAATTCTGGAAAATGGCCGCGCTGTTTAGCACGACCGTGCAAAACAAAGAGCACGACCGTGCTGAATAGGAAGCACGACCGTGCTTCACTTAAAGGGCAGCACGCCCTCAGGTGTTAAAGCACGACCGTGCTGGGGTTTAAGCACGACCGTACTTACCCCTCCTGGACAGAAACAGAATTAAAGAACTTTAAAGGGTTTCAAACCCCATTCCCCAATGATGATAAGTTGAGATAGCTAATCAAAGATGAAGACTAGACAACCCGGTTAATAATTATCTAAGATGATTAATATAATAAGATGTTAAGTCGGTATCCGTTGGGTTACCGCACGTTGATAAGTTGAAGTCTTGGGTGCTTATTGACCCAAGCATGTTGAGTTGAACCTTGGTGCTTAGTGTCCAAGGGAGCCTTGACCCCACGGTTTGGGTCTAAGGTCACGTTAAGGTTGATGTTGAAGTCTTGGGAGCTTCATGGCCCAAGCAAGGAGGTGGTTGAGATTGTTTGTTGTTGTACCATTTGCATATTGCATTGAAGTTGTTGATGGGGGAGGTTCGACATAGGGGAGATCGCCCGAGAATACGGTGATCTGGCCATCCACGGTAGGTCACCCGATGGTTTAGTGACCGCGGCCCCCGTAATGAGGCATCCACGATTTGATGCGTTGGCTATCCATGGGGTTCACCCAAGGTTTGGTGAACTGCCGGTGTTGGTGCTTCTATGGCCAATACGGATATGTAATTCCAAAGTCGTTCATCCTGAGTTAGTTTGGATCCACATGCATCGTTGGAGTTGTGGAGTAGTGTTGCATTGCACTGCATAACATATTGATGATGATGAGTTATATATATATATTGCTGCTATGCTGGTTGTTTACCTTGCTTCATATTCCCATGTTGTATATGTTTATATGAATCTTACTCCCCGTTATTTTGTTTGTGTTTGGCCTGATCGGAATTTTGCAGAGGATGACGAGCAGCCCGGAGAGGAGTGACTCTGAGGTGTCACCGCTCATAGTTAGGGCCTTTCCTTTCAGTTGTTAGTTTAGTTGTTTATCCGGTTTGTACGGAATGGTTATACCAGCTCTGAATTGTGACATCGGGGTTGGGCCGTTGTTTATTATGTTTTCATTGTTTAAACTTGGTTTCTTTTCCGCGTTGTAACTGGTTCATGTGGGACTTTTCTACCCATGAGCAATTGTTTTATTTTATTTAGTAAAATGCATGTTTCTTTTTAAATTGTTTTTATATTAAATGGTTTATAATATGCGGGGTAGAAGGGTGTCACAGCTACTACTGCGGCGAGAAAGGCCATGTACAAGCTAGGTGTACACAAATAAGGGAGGACTTAAAGAAATTAAGAGATATGAAGAAGGATGATGACAACTCCCAAACTAATGTGGTGAGAACCTTTGAAGATGATGATGTGTTCTTAGCAACAAATGAGGAGGTTGCTAAATCAAAATGGGTGATGGATTTCGCCGCCTCAAAACACATTTATCGAGACCGGGTGATGTTTGACACTTTGCAGACTAATGGAGAGTTTGGCCATTTCAAGTTAGGAAATGGTGACAAAATGAAGGTTGAAGGCATTGGGAGTGTGAGAATGAAGCTCCACAATGGTGCAGTCCAAACTTTCCATAATGTGAGATATGTACCTTCTGCTGTTGCTAATATTGTTTCTTTGGGGGAGATGGCATCACAAGGATACAAGTTTGTTGGTTCAAAGTGGGGATGCAAAGTGTATAAAGGGAGGTGCTTGGTGTTGCGAGGACAGAAAAATGAGAAGAACATTTGCTACTTGGAAGGGCAAGCTTCGAGAAGAGAAAACAACCATGATAGCAAAGTTGGAAAAAAGGTAAAATTTTCTGATTATGTGGAAGTTTGGAAATTTTAATTGAGGGAGGAATTGTTGGAAAAGCAATTCAAATTTCCAAATAAATGCAAGTGAGTGAGAATTTAAGAGATACATTTCATGTGGTAGAGGGATGTATCTTGACTCTTGGAGACTCCCCTATCATAAAGAGAGATAAGTTGGAAAGGTGGGACAATTAATCACATTCATGAATGGAAGCCAAGTCCCTTCATTATATAAATGGGTCATGTGAGGAAGAGTAGAAGCATACCAACCAAAGCAAGAGAGAGCAACTGTGTGAGTAGTCACTTGTAGATAGTCTCTTGTGTAAGTGAGTGTTATCATTTCTTGTCACTTGAGCGGGGTACTCGGGTTTGTAGAGTGATACATAATTTGGGGTGGGTTACAATTCTTGTAATCATATTTGAGATAGTGAAATACTTTGTTGAGGCGTTTTTGTGGACGTAGGCAAGAGGTGCCGAACCACGTTCAATCTTTGTGTGTTCTTATATTATTCTCTTTGTGGTGTGCTTGTGTGTGTTCCATATAAGATCTTTGGGCGTGTGGGTAAATCCGTTGGCGTGTGCGATTTTACCCAACACTACCTTTAAAAGTAATTTATACCTTAATTTTTCGTTGATTGGCAGTATAAAAAACTTTACACTGACAATATAACTTATTACTATATACAATGAACAACAATTGTTTTTAAACATTTGTAAAATATCAGCAAGACCTGTGCAATCGCACGGGTACCATTCTAGTCTATATATAAATCTCAATAACCTTCACTGTTTAACATACACATGTCATCTGATGATTTTTCACTGTTAAAAAAATGTGTCATATTTTTCCCTCTCAATAGAAGAAACAAAACAAGTCTCTGGATACTTTGTTTCCTACTTTATTTTCTTTATACTTCTCTTCACCGTACAGAGGCTCTGTCATTTGGAAGTTGGAAACGTTTTAAAAACTAAAAAGGGTGGTGAGAGAAGGTACAAAGGAATCGGGATGAAGAAATTGGACAAGTGGGCCGCTGAAGTAAAGTGATTTTGTTGATGAGGCCTTTATTGTTGATTGCCGCCTCTATATCCTTCGAATTTAACTCACCTGGGCATCATAAAATGTGACTGCTATATGTTATTTTAATATCTATCTTTTATATTAGCGATTTATTCATTTTTATTTTTTTGATATGATATTAACAATTTATTTCTATGAGAATGTATAAATTACTATGTGATTATCTAACTAAAGAATTTATAAATTATTATGTGATGATTATGCTTTGTTATATGAGAACTATTTTATTAGGTGTTAATAGCATTAATATTATAAGTTGACGATATTAAATGTTTATTATTATATTAAAGTTTGTTCATGTAAAGAAAGAAACTATCAATAATTGGTAGTTACTAGATGCCTATATTAATAGAAAAAGATATTTAATTTGTTTGGTCTAGACCTTTCTACGTTTGTGTATGAAAACCAGCTTGTCTATCATCACATTGAGAAAGTTCTCATATATGTTGAAGAGTTTGGAGTGTTATCATGAGAGGTATTTTTTGCTTTTGCAAGTTTTATAATAGGAAAAGTGAGAAACTTCAAATCCAAGACAAATGTACAATCACACGGTTAAAATAATTTATCCAATCAAATCCAGTTTTGAGATATCCATTTGAAAATGTACAACGAAACTCAAATAGTTAAAATAATTTATGCAATCAAAGTTATAAATAAACCAGATTATAAATGTAGCAAAGATGAATGTATTATAATATATATATATATATATATATATATATATTACTCATTGACAATAAAAGGTAATTACGTCAATATTATGTATTGTTCCAAAGTCACATTTATTTATATGTAAACCAAAACTACCTTTTTTTTAAAAAAAAAGAAGAAGCAAAATTATAAGTCAACCCGCCCGTTTCGACCCGCCCTGTCATTGACCCGCCGAAATTACAGGGCATTGACGGGTTGATCCACTTTAATTAGTTAAGTGAGTTGAACCTCCCAACCCACCTCGTTTAGCGGTGTGTTGGTGCGTTGGCCCGTCAAAAATTATCAACATTTAAACATTTATATAAAAATGAAAAAAATAAAGTTATTAACATATAAATATCATCTAAAATATCACAAAATATATATAATTACTTTTCGATAGTAGACTAACTAATATATAAATTTATTAGTGGCTGAAATGGACTACATACAAATATATATAGTTCTAATGAGTAATTGTAAACTAAAAATATATAAATATATATACAAATAATAATTGAATGTGATGGACTAACTAATGATCTTATAGGTGGACAAACTAAAAAATATACTTTTTTTTAAAAAAAGAAAAGAAAAGCGGTTTGGGGGGCCCACCCGTCTCCCCTGGCGGGGCGGGTCAAAACGTGTTGGTGGGTTGAGAACCTCAACCCAACCCATAAAAAATATGGCGGGTTAAACGGATTGGCCCGTTGGGTCCAAACCATTTTGCCATCTCCATTAAAACAAAGGGTTTTGTGTTTTTCATGGCAAATTCTTATGCTTCTATGCTTTCTATACTCATCTTTTGTAGCTTTAGTTATTATCAAGTGATTATTGCATTTCCCGATTAGGATACATGAAAACGATTTCATCACTACTTTCGACATTAATCTTTACATATAATCTTATATTCATAAACTATATATATTTTGTATATATTAACTTATTCCTACATACAACAATCATCTAAATTATAATATAAAACACAATAAGTTTATTGTAGAAATTCACTGTAGAGGGCAGCTGTCATGCTAATATCCCACCACCTCGGCAAGTTCATGTCTAACATGTTCTTTAATTGTTTTTTATTTAAAAAAAAAAATCATTACAGAAGAAGGTTCTGGACATTTTGTTATTGAAACAATTTCGGATACACTCCACCCAAAAATATATGCTCATCCAACATGCTTTTTCTCCAATTTGTGGTTTTGTCTCCAACCACATTATTATAATAATATTATTGTTAGACTTTAGAGGCGCATAGACATATGCGTTTATACTTTATATATTATAATTTAATTATATATTTAATTATTGAGTTGGACCCTAAGTTATTTGAAAATTTTCAAGTAGGTCCCTGAACTAAAAAAGTTTTTAATTAGGTCCAAACTAAAAAATTTCCAAGTGGGTCCTTGAACTTATATTAAATTTTCAATCAAGTCCCTAAATTTGAAATGTTACTATATAAATTAAAAAAATTAAAAAAAGATAGATGATGAAATTTATAAAAAAATAAAATAAAAAATAAGTTTGGCATAATAATAAAATGACAAAAGATGAATATGAGAGAAAAACTCACTATTTAAAATAATAATAATAACAATAATAATTAATAATAATAATAATAATAATAATGAAATACAAAATAAAACTTAGTGAGAAAGCCTATTGTTTATCATAATAATTAAATAAAAATAGATAAATTTGAAAGGCAAAATTTAGTTCTTGAAATGATAATAACAAAATAGCAAAATATGAAATTGTGCTAGAAAATTCATGCTTTATAACAAAATAATAGAATAAATAATAAAATAAATTAAATAACTAAAAATAAAATTCACAATCAAAATAAGATGTAATATTTACTTAACTAGATTCTTTATTTTGTTTATTGTTTCAAACAAAGATTCTGTTGTTAAATTATAATTTTTATTTTATTTTCTTAAATATTGATTTTTTTTTACTAAGTTTCATCCCTTGGTATAATATTAGAATAAAAATTATGTCAATTAATGACATTCTCTGCTAAGTTTCATCTTTTACTATTTTATTTTCATTTGAAACATTTTTTAATATACCTTTAATAATATATTATTATTTAAAAATGTATATTTCTTAATTGAGTTTTATCAGTTTAATCTCTAAATATTTTGTTATAAAAAATGAAATTTCTAGTACAATTTCATATTTCATTATTTTGTTATTATCATTTCAAGAACTAACTTTTGTCTCTCAAACTTTTTTATTTAATTATTATGATAAACAATAAATTTTCTCACTAAGTTTAATTTTTTATTTTATTGTTATTACTATTTTAAATAGTGAGATGTTTTTCTCATATTCATATTTTTTTTTCATTTTTTCATTATGTGTAATAGTTTTTTTTTTTCTAAATTTCATCATCTATCATTTTATTTTATTTTATATGGTCACATTTCTATTTTGGGGACCCAATTGAAAATTTTACATAAGTTCAGGGACCCAATTAGAAACTTTTGAGTTCAGTAACCCAATTGAAAAATTTATATAAGTTCAAGGACCTAATTAGAAATGTTTTAGTTTATAGACCTACTTGAAAATTCTTAAATAATTCAGGGACCAACTTAATAATTAAATCATAATTATATGAATAATCCTGACAAGTTCTGCGGTGTGACTTTGTTATTTGCAACTTGACATAATGGAGGGGATAAGAATGGAGAAGAATAAAAAAGGGGATTTTTCTGTTTTTTGGATAGTATTTATGTTTATGACACTTTATATGACTTTTGGATTTTATTTGTTCATTTTTCTGCAAATGTTATGTGGTACGCATGGGTTTTCTTTATCTTTTTATATAATTTTATAAGTTGGTTGGATATACTCCTCTGCGCTTCTATATTCTTTACTATATATGCCAAGTAGCAAGTATTACTACGAGTACATGAGCAATGATTTTTGAATACCCCCAAAATCAACACCATACCTACAGTTTTGAAACTTGTAAACATAGGAAGAGAGAGGATAAAATAATAAATAAATGTAGAAAAGTATAATTATATGGTGTTGGTGTTAGATTTTGGTATACAAATAACATAGCTCTTACTAAATATCCTGAGTAAAGTGATTTGGGAAAAAGCAATGACGAATGTACGTAGATTCATGGTTTAAAGTAAGGATTTTATCCTGAACTTTCATATATAGATTTTTTTTTATTGACTGTTTCTATTTGACAAATCATTAGTAAGATAGTACTCTACTTATATAGATATTTTTTATATTGACTATTTTACAAATCATTAATGTCTATTTTTTATTTCTCTGCTATATGCTTCTTATACTAACTTATATTCGTGATGTATGGTTGTTATGCCCTAAAGGTATTATTTAAGGAGTCAAAAAAGGAAAATTTACATGAGAAATGATGTTTTAACATTTCGAAAAGTATAACATTTATTAGTATTTCAATATAAATTTTCCTTTTATGAATTTCTTAACCAATACCCTTAAGGTACTCATTAACAAGACCCTAAAATTTAACCGAACCCGTGGGATAGCACGAGAACCATTCTAGTTTTGAACATTCAAAAAAAAAAAATCAACAAGGCTACTTATTATTATTATTATTATTATTATTATAATAATAATATAAAAGCTCACAACAGTCTTATTAATTTTCTAATTCAATTATATGCACTATATTTAAATTCGAATAACAGTGGTATTGTATTTTTTCCGATAACGCGAAGGGTACAGACTACAGAGTACAGTGACCACGGCCATGGCTATTCGCATCAACCCCCTCACTCTATCTTCCGCTTTACCTGTAATTCTAATTTTCTTTAATATCTGTTTGTCTTCTTAGAAAATGCACTCATTCACGACAAGTAAAATTCAATATTTTTTCTATTTTATTTCAATTGTTTTTTCCTGAATTTTTTACTTGAAAAGCAAATCGTATAAAATATTTTTCTGCAGAAGATAGAGTTAAGAGCTGGAAATTCATGGAGCCCGAGCCTTTCTGTTAGCTCACAGGTAGAAGAAATTTGAAAAATTACAATCTTTGAATTTTTCCCAAACTGAATTTTTTTTTTTGTGTGCAGATGATGCCCCAAATGCGAAAGCAAGGTCCTGGACGGCGAATATGGAGGCGAAGAAAATTGGTATTTTATTCCCCAGATTGGTTTTCTAGCAATTTAGGGTTTTTCAGTTATGCTTGCCTCTAACCTGTTTGTCTAAATTCCCAAATTAGAAAAAGAAAAATGGTTTTCCCACTTTATAAGTTTTGAAAATTATGTTTAGGCTGTAAAGAAGTTTTTTTTTTTTTTTTGAAGATGTAAATGCCAGTTTTGGGACCATGGTTGAGCAAAATAATTGGTTGGTGTGAGGAAAGTGTGTATTTTTAGTTCTCTTGGACACTGGCTAATTGGAAAAGGTATTGCTTTAAGGGCAACTGGATAAATGATAAATCAGGAAATGGTCTTTCCTTACATAACATTTTCCCTGTGTTGTTCATTTCCTGGAAAAGGAAGGGTTTTAGTTGCAGCATTCTAAGCTTTGCAAGGGGAGTCGAGGTTAAAGATCTTAATCTTAATATCACAGACAGGTTTATAGGATTGTAGGCTTTGCCGATTTGAAAGTAGAATGGAAAAGTGAAGCAGAAATTGCAAGTAAACATGCTATGATTTTAGTAGTGGTATCTGTTGCTATTAAAGGACATAATACTAAAAGCAGTTATCTCTTGTGATAAAGATAATCCAACTTCAATTTGATTCATATCTTTGCTTTTTCTATCATTGTTGCACATCTCTCCACATTTAGTATAGATGTCTCAATAGATATTCATTTTCTGCTGATTGATGATGAATGCAATGAAGGCTACTACTATATACAATGAAGATTCTGCAATGGTTTTGTTTTTTCTTTTTTATTTAATCTGACAAAATGAATAATTATAGAATGATTACAAAATGATTGTGCTGGTGAATTATAGCATCTGTGGTTCATACTATTGGCACAGCCTCCTCTAATATCATGTGAGATTAATCTGAATGCTTAAGCAAAAATTCATTTTGTTGCAGATTAAACAGGATGAATATTTGCCCTACAAAATGGAGCGTGTTCCTTTCCTTGAGGAGCAGGTGAGGATTATAAAGGACCAGGGAAAGCTGTTGTCAATGGACATAGAGAGGTTATTGTTATCAGAAGATAACCGGTTTGATTTTGTGAATGACATAGCAGCTGAGGCAAATTCTTATGTTGAGAGCAACATGGATGATTATGGACTTGAGAAGAAGGCTATTCTTCATGTTTTGAGCAACCGAGTGAATGATTATGGGTTTTACCGACCAGAGGCATATGCTGAGTCTGATCCCTTCAAGCCTGGGCCTCATTATTTGAAAGAAGAATTTACCTAAGTTCAGATGAAATGTTATGCTGAGATCTTAAACTAAGGATAAGAATTTACTTCTTTGCTTCACTTGGCACAGTTGATGTGTCTAATTAGCTGTTTTTGTTTGTATGTATATGCAAATTAAAGCCACCTGGGAACCGCGAATAAATTAGGTATTTTGAGAAAGCATATAACGTGGTTTGTCAACTTACACAACTTTTTTTTTTTTTTTGTTCCCTTAATGATATTCACAACTAATATTTACACATTTTATATCCGTATAGTTTTTAATCATTTGATTGTAATTAGTATCACTTCATTTCATGTACCGTTACACTTCTTGTGTCACATTCGTAAACGTGAGGGAAGTAAACCATGTGAATATGTAACTTAACATTTTTCTTTCTTCACGGATCTCATATTTGCTTATATAGTGGAAGTAAAAAGGAAGATGGTCAGAAAAATAGAAAGCTAAATATGTACCCATAATAAAAATTATGTAAATAAAAATAAAATAATATACATAAAAGTATGTGATTAGAGTTATTGATAAATAACCCACAAGTGTGATTTAAGTGGCTAGTAGCTTGGACCCTTTAACTATATATCTAGGGGTTTGAATTCTGGTGATGTGAATAGAG
The DNA here is from genome assembly GCA_035048595.1 of Echinosophora koreensis. Taxonomy (NCBI): domain Eukaryota; kingdom Viridiplantae; phylum Streptophyta; class Magnoliopsida; order Fabales; family Fabaceae; genus Echinosophora; species Echinosophora koreensis. Next base: position 15,163,906 of record JAPCYP010000001.1, read on the forward strand.
CTGTATTTGTAGGTAGAGGAGTTGTTCCTTAACTGATATTTTACATCCTTGAGAGATTAGTCTTACTGCTATTGGCTGTGGGGATATCTTAGGTTCCATAAAAAAAAAAAAGAAACAGTTTCTGATAAATAAACGATACATACAAACCTAAGATCATGAACTGGCTCAGTGAAAGTGAAATATAATCTTCCTGCGCCACGTAATAGAAGCACTTGTACATTAGTCTTGGATTCAAGTGACAGCTAGCTTGTTGACTCCTTACAAGCCAAACATTATCTGATCTGAACCACAACCATGCATTCTGCAGAAAAACAGGTATTCAAGTTTGACCACTCAAGTTGGTAACAATACATTACCCTTTTTTTTTTTTTGGTTGGAACTAATATATAGTTACTTTGAGCGGTCAAAGTAATAATGAATTCATATATTATTATTAAAAAATATTTAATTTTTATAATAATAATCTTAAAAATTAAGTATAATAATGATTTAAATTGATATACATATCAACATTATCGTTTACATAGGTTCTAGAGAATCTCATCCCAAGAGAGAATCCAATCCGTTAAAGCAGTTAGAGGCTTCTATTAACTCACTTATCTCCCCAGTTTCAGCTTCTGCTTCTGCTTCTGCTTCCTATTCCCTTCACTGTCTGAAATATTGACTCTTGAAGGGTTCAACTGTGTAGGTGATGGCCTTGTCAAGCCCACAAACACAAAGATTCCTCTTAAGCAATCATGTCCATAACCGCTCCACTTCCAAGAACACTCACAAAAGTAGTAGCAGTAGCAGTAGCAGTAGCAGCTTTAGCATTACAAGCAGAAGCAGGTGCTGTTCTGCCATAGCCATTGATGCCCCATCTTCTTTGACTGAGGTTCCTGGTGTAAGATGGGGTTCCATAGCTTTGCAAGGTCTAAGAGAAGAGATGGAAGATGATATTATTGTTCGACCTGATGGCCTTGATGGCTTTTCTTTTGCGGCTGTTTTTGATGGCCATGGAGGGTTTTCTTCTGTGGAGTTCCTTAGGTCTTTGCATAAATGATATCGTCTATGTGCTGTTCTATGCTTTGTTAGAATATTTCATGTCTTACTTGCTTGTTTGCTTGCCTATTTTATATCAATTCAATGCCATAATGGGTAACAAATTATTGATTGTGTTGCCATGATTATGTTAGGTCAAGAATAATAGTAATGGGTCTCTGTTAGTAAGGATTTGATAATAATAACGTAGTATAGTTAGTTAGTGAGTGAGCCTTCTATAAATAGAGGTAGAGATGGTAAACGGGATTCATTGTGTATTTTCTGGAATTGGGAAGGGAGGTTAGAGGGAGAGCCCCAAGTCTCTCAAATACTTGGGTAATTACTATACTATTCATTGTATTTTCTTGTTAATCTGAACCAGTTTCTATCAGATTACTTGAAAGGAAGTTTAAACTAATTACTTGCACAGGATTCAAAATCAATTATTTGTTTCAAGACTTATAGTTAACGAATTTGCATTTTTGGGTCACTGTCCATGTTGTTCTCTGCAATATTTTCAACAATTTAAACTCTTCCAATTAAAACTTTATTTACAAGTTAGGATTTTTTTTCACCTATGCTCTCATAATTCCTTGTGCTGTAGGAATATGTGATTTCTTTTGGCTCTGAATTGACTCTAGTAGATGAATTATTATTATTATTTGCATAACCTGAATTATTGATTTGATGTGCCAAGTGCTAACTACAGAGATGAGCTGTACAAGGAGTGTCTTGAAGCTTTACAAGGTGGGTTACTATTAGTTGAGAAAGATTTCAAAGCCATTAAAGAAGCAATACAGGAGGCATTTGTCAAAGCTGACACAAGGTTGTTAAAATGGTAAGCCAATACATTATTCTACAATGGATAGTCTCCATAAAATGTGCCCACTTCATTAGTGACAAATGATTCTAGATTTGGTATGATTGAAATGAAGTTTTATATAGTATTTCATTTTTAAAGGCTTGAAATGAATGGAGAGGAGGACGAATCAGGTGCTACGGCAACTGCAGTGTTCATAGGAGATGATAAGCTGCTTGTTTCACATGTTGGTGACTCATCTGTGGTATGTATTATCAATCCTTATTGTTCCCCCAGATGTTACATCTCACTCCAGCTTTTGATGGAAAAATGTACTTCTTTATCCAACAAGTATGAAGAAAAAATCTATGATGTGGACTATTCTGATTTTCATATTTAAATTAGGGTATCTTGAGGATTAAATGTCTTTTAAATTACATGACTTCTATTTAAGCTCATTTCTTCTTGCAGGTTTTATGCAGATCTGGAAAAGCAGAAGTTCTGACTAATCCTCACCGACCATATGGGAACAACAAGGTTTCTCTTCAAGAAATAAAAAGAATCAGAGAAGCAGGTGGATGGGTGTGTTCCTTGTTCCTTCATTTTGTCTACATACATTCTGACCATCTTCCCTAGTCAATATATAGCAACATCATATACAATGAACTTAAAACTTTAATTTGAAAATTGTGACAACTTAGGATGAGAACTAACTTGAAGTTTCAAGGGGCAAATAAAATTTCTCTTTCCTAGGTTTTATTAATTATGAATTGTGGTTTGGTGGTTGTTGAAACTACAACATGTAATGTAATTTGTTTCCCACAGGGTAACCACGATCAAATACTATACTATCACATAAACATCAATTTAGCTTCTTCCCATCGTAGCTTGTCATCTCATAGGAAATTGGTAACTTTTGAATTGTATTGATGTTTAGGTGTTCTGTTCAGGCTCAGTTTATAGTTCAAATTACAAATTGATTGAAGATAATTGTTTTCAATTGAACTGGCAATGGTTTCGTTCATAATATGTTGGTTTTATGGGAGTCCAACAATCACACCCTTAGACTCACTGCACGTATGGGCGCACACATCAAAAGTTCTTAAAAGACCCAGCTTGTCGGTGCACTACAAATGCACTGTGAAGCCCCTAGGGCTCATGTGCTCACACTAATAGCTATAGCTTTTAGTGTTAGTAGTAAATACTTGATCCAACAAAACTTACAAAGATTCTATTACAGTGGCGGAGGCTCAGGTAGTGGGCTGCCTTTGTTTTTTTTTTTTAATGAAGATTCTCATCATTCTTTTTAAATAAAGCCAATTACATGGGTGATAGTAACTCCAATGTTTGCTGTCTATAGATTGTCAATGGTAGAATTTGTGGAGACATTGCTGTATCTCGTGCATTCGGGGATATGCGATTCAAAACAAAGAAGAATGAGTACAGTCCTTAATCTCTGCATTACTCCTAGTATAATGGATTTTATGCTAAAACTTTCATAAATGGTTTGCCACTGTTAAGTTTTTCCTAAGGGTTATCTACCTTTTACATGTAAAAAGGATGCTTCAAAAAGGAGTTCAAGAAGGAAGATGGTCAGAAAAATTTATTTCTCGGTAGGTAATCTTATGTGTCTTAATAATTGTTCCTTACGTTCTCCTTTCAATGTGGGTTGTAATATATCAGCAAAGAGACTTTTTTGACTTCTTCCTAGCTAAAAATAATTTACTTGTAAGATATTGGAGCCAAGGAGAAATGGTGTTGATACTTCTTTTTATAGAAAAAGAAACAATATTAAGAAAGAAGAGAAGAGTACTTAAGAATGGTTCAATGTCCTGATTCCTTGAGTAAGAAAGGTACAAAAAAATTGCTAGAAAGTCTTAATTATACTTTTCTGTCCTTGAAAATCCTGATTCCTTGAGTAAGAACGGTTCAAAGCTTCATTTTGATTGTCAAATGCTGAGAAATAAGCAAGGTTGCCACTTGTCACCAACTTTGTTGTTAACTAAAAATCTAAAATAAATAATCCAGATCTTCGGCTCCTATTTTCTTGTGCTCGAGGCTGATTCTGCAACAGACAATTAGGAAAACATGAGTATAGCTTCCTTATTTTTCACCGTGTATTCTACTATCACATTCATATTGACCTTATTAAATTTTAATATAAGGATGCTTTATATAATCCAGTGTTCGACTCAACGATGACTTGGTTGTTGCATGCCCTGATATTTATCAAGTAGATCTTGGCTCGGATACAGAGTTTATAGTATTAGCATCTGATGGCTTATGGGATTACATGAACAGGTCTATACTATATGACCCTTTGACTCATTTATACTATCTTTCCTTTTCTGGTTCTTAAGAGAATTTACCTTCAAAATTCTTGACTAACATTGCAGCTCAGATGCAGTTTCTTTTGTGAGGGATCAACTTAGAAAACATGGAAACATTCAGGTACACAATACGTTATACTTCATGCACTTATGTGTGTTCAATAAGCCATCAAAAAGGTGTAACAATAATTTTTTTTTGCTTTTTCTTATTTCAGCTAGCCTGTGAAGCGCTTGCACAAGCAGCTCTGGTAAGTTTTAATTTCTAACAATTTATGTGGCAGTTGTTATTATGAAATTATTATTTTTTGCACTTTACCAGTTATAGTAATATATAACTTCATACCCTGCAGGACCGGCGTACACAGGATAATGTCAGCATTATAATTGCTGATTTAGGGTATGTACCTTCTCATTTATATGTGACTTTGGTAATTATGTTCTGATTATTGGTCAATGTGAAAAGCACGAGTAAATTTCATAATCAGTAATGTGATTTGTACATCCAAGATTTTGATGACATTAATCAAGATTTGTACATCATTAACTAAGATTCCAATATCATCAATCAACTCGTTAACCATCCACTTAGACATCCTTAACCAAGATATGTACATTATTGTTAAGAAAGATAAAGTGCAGAGAATAGGAAAGGTAGAGAGAATCTTTAGATTCTGTGGTTTTCATTCATTGATTGAATCTGTGAGTACACAATAGCTATATATACAATTCACTACTAACACTAACTGAGTAACTGATTCAGTTAGGCACTCTAACAACTAAGGGCAGTGGTACAGTGTGCAACACAGTACCCTCTTACCGTGTACTCTATCACACCCCCCTCAAGCTCAAGGTGGTTGAGCCAGTGAATGAAGGTCAAGCACCTTGAGCTAGTCCCTTAGATACAAAAACCTGTTAGGGGACAAGGCCTTGGTTAGAATGTCAGCACTCTGCTCTTCTGAAGGAATGTGCAGAACTTGAAGCTGTTTACTGAGCACCTTTTCGCGAACAAAAAACAAGTCCAGCTCCATATGCTTGGTGCGAGCATGAAGGATGGGGTTGTGAGAGAGAGCAACCGTGCTTATATTGCCACAGTAGATTACTAGAGAGGGGAGTTTTACATGCAGCTCTTGGAGAAGAGACTGGACCCAAACAACTTCAGCAGTAGTGGCAGCTAGGCTGTGATATTCAGCCTTCGTGCTTGACCGAGCAACAACTGTTTGCTTCTTTACCCACCAGGAGACCAGATTTGGGCCTAGGAAGATGCAGGATCCTGATGTAGAGCGTCTATCATCAGGATCCGATGCCCAATCAGCATCAGAAAAACCAGTGATTACCAACGGATAGGCAGTGGAAGTGGGCTGCAGGTGTAGACCATGATAAAGAGTTCCCTTTAGGTACCTAAGAATTCTTTTGACCGCGGTCCAGTGTGTTTCAAGAGGCTGAGCCATAAATTGGCAGACTTTGTTGACTGCATAGGAAATTTCGGGCCTTGTAATGGTTGCATATTGGAGAGCACCTACAATGGACCTATAGAGGGAGGCATCCGAGAAGTAATCAGCCCCTTCTTTGGAAAGTTTGCTGCCACCAACCATAGGAGAGGAAATAGCCTTTGCATCTGTCATTGTAGCTCTTTCCAATAGGTCCTTGAGATACTTTGTTTGATTGAGAAGAAGTCCATTGTGAACCCTGTGAACTTGGATTCCCAGAAAATAGTCTAACTCACCAAGTTGCTTGAGAGCAAAAGTAGAGTGAAGTTTGGTGATGAGCTGCTGAATTTGGGAAGGAGAGCTTCCTGTGACAATAATGTCATCCACATATACAAGCATGTAGATGATATGAGCCCCATGATTATAGACAAAGAGTGAGGGATCACATTTACTGCTTGTGAACCCGAGAGTGATAAAGAGCAGCTTTCGGTTTGTCAAACCAAGCCCTAGGGGCCTGTTTGAGGCCATACAAGGCCTTGTGCAGTCTGCACACCATGCTAGAGTCCTTAGAAAGGAAGCTCGGAGGTTGCTTCATGTAGACTTCTTCATCAAGATCACCATTAAGAAACGCATTATTAACATCTAGTTGTTGAAGTGGCCAGTTATGGGACAAGGCTAGAGTTAAGATGATCCTGATAGTTGTAGGCTTCACAACCGGGGAGAAAGTTTCTATGTAGTCAAATCCGGGCTGTTGGTGAAACCCCTTGGCTACCAACCCAGCCTTGTACTTGTTGATGGAACCACCCGGATTTTCCTTGACCCGGAACACCCATTTACAGCCGATTGCTTGCCTGTGGGGTGGAAGGGCAACTCACGTATATAAAAATAACATTTCTGATCGGCAATTTACGAATGCAAATTCTTGCTAAGTATGGATTGTTCTCATCATGTGAACATTTTTCAAGGCAGCGTTGAATAGAAATTTATGTAAGTTGAATCTGTTGCAGCAGTACTATGCTTTTTTGAATCATCTACAAACATCAATTCTAGTTAATCAAATTATTTGAGTTGTTTTTCATGAACCACCCAGTGTCTTATTTTGAGTGCATGTAGGCGGACAGACTGGCAGAATGTACCACTGCAGCAGCAAAATATTGCCTTCGAGATGGTCCAAGCCCTTGCTACCGTCGGTATAGTGTCAATTGGGATTTGGTTTTCATCTCAGCTTTCTTTATAAATTCAAAAAATATCAGTCATGTATATAAACAGATATATACTTCTAAACTTCCTTACTTTCGTAGTCTAATTGTACATGTATCACAACTTAGAATCCACTTGGTTTAGGATTTTTTTGTTTTTTGCTTAAATGGTTCATTTTATATACTGATTCTAAAATTCAGTTATTGTTTTTTATGTATTGTGCCTTGATCACTCTGCTACTTCCACCTGCATTTGAATGTATAGAGAGATTATTGCATGCTCATGAAGCTCAATCAACCTGTGCTCCAGGAATAATCAAAGACGAATTTTTATTATTATTGAAAAACGATGTATTTAATATATTAAATATTCAATTCAAAAGTTGTAGTTTCCAATAAATAATTTTCACACGTGGTTAGTAAACTCCAAAAATCCCCTTTTTGACTTTATTATGTACTTTAATTCAATGACTCTCAATATGCACGCATTTTAGTCTAAAATCATAACATCCATTAACTTTTGAACAGAATTCATAAAAAAAATGGAGCTTATATTTGAAGATCACGTGCCTTTCAGTGATGAATTACATCCAAAGGTTGTGGGAGAAGTCACAATTTTAGACTAGAACGCACGAATTTGAAAATTGTAAGACCTTGTTGCACGTTTGAAAGTTACAGGATTAAAATGTAGAACAAGCAAAGTTAAAAGAATTCTTTTGGACTTTTCCCTGAATTTCAGGCCACTAAACTTAAAATCAATAGCAGAAATACTTCGTAGAGCATGAGTTAATTATGCTAAATCATGCAAATCTTTTTCTTTTTCTTCTTCTTCTTCTTTTTTTTCCTCAAAGGGCTTCCAGAATTGTTCCATGCTTCCTATATTAAATTGGTTAAAATTGAACCCAAAAGCGACTTCATGTCTTCAAGTATATAAGAGTTGCTTAACTAGTTTTTAAAAATAAGAACCGATTCTTGTTGGATTGCACATTTGAATATGCTATAAGAGAGGTAAAGTTTAAGCACGTTTGGTTTGTTATTTTTATCAAAAACAGCTTTTTATGCTCTTTTGAATTTTTTATTATTATAGATATTTCTTAAGATAACATAAGTTAATCTAAATTAATTACCATGAGGGATGGATTCATTCGTGACTCTGTTTAATATGTTTTGTAAAATTAATTCTAAAGAGATCTTGCCAAAAATATTTCTTACATATTTCATATTTACTAGGGGTGTACAAAACCCGGCCCAACCCCAGAACCTGTTCCAACCCGTGGGATTCGGGTCGGGTCTGACCCTAACCATAGAAGGGAAGGAAGAACCCGCGTCCTACTTTGTGACCCAGCATCAGGATAGGGACGGGTCCGGGTTGACCTTCAGGTTACCCAACCCGTCCCATATAATAGAAATATATTTTTATCCCTATCTAGCATACGTTTCACGTGCGGTCACTAAGAAAGAAGTATTAATTAAATTACTAAATTTCTACTCTCACATCTCACGTCTCACACTAGCCCAATTGGTAGCTTTTAGGAAACATTTCATGACTTTTATGACATTGAAAGAATCTAGTTTGATGAGAGTATTTTGTTTCTAACAATGTAGCTTTGGTAACATGAACATCAAGAAAACATCTAGCAAAAGGATCTATTTGTTGATATTTTGTAACATCTAATTTTGGATTAATTAGTGACTTTTAGGTAGCATCTTTTGCTTATATTTTGCCTTATAAAAAAAATTAACATTTTTCCACTCATAAAAATTTTGTTTATAAAGAATCTATTTAAATTCGGGTCAACCCGGTCCCATCCCATTTAGATCGGTCCTAAACCAACCAGCATATGACCTGGGTTCTTCCGGATTCAAAGATTTGACCCTATCAATTTTAGGGACGGGTAAGGGACAAGCATAACCCGTCCCACGCTCACCCCAAATATTTACATATATTTATATATTTCACTCCCTCTCCATCTCATCCAGGGTCAAAAGATATATGCCTGCATTGCCTTTCAAAATTTCCTATGACTATTATCAAGCTTGACTATTAGCCACATCAAAACCCAATTTGGTTCTGGTTTCTCATGACAAATGATTCGGGGCTTTCAGTGTATTAGGTAACAAAGCAGGACATGTTAACTTTGAAACCAAAATTAAGGAAGAGAAAGTACGATGTCATTGTCACTTTACCCCCAAAAGATGCCTTTGCTGAGCATGTGTTTGGACCTGAATTCAACGAGTAACAGGAACCTAAACCTTTTCCCCCTCAAACTTTCTTTGATGTTGATATATGTCAACTTTTAATTTTTAGTCTGATTGATATAGGTCTACTGGGTACTGCACTACTGCCTCTCTATATCAAACACCATAAAAGGCTTGAAATTCAGGATAAAGATGTAGTGGGTTAACACTATAATTTAACAGCAGTGTTAAATGGTGCGAATAGAATCAGTAAGAATTTAAGAAACAGTGCGGATGATATTTTCAAACATCAATTATATACATCGTGGAACTCAGTTTAATTTTCACTAACTGTAATTTTATTAACTTCATTTCATATTGTTTCATTCGTAGAAAAGTACGAAATTGGTTTTGTACTTATCACCATTTTCCATATTTTAATCCAATATTTTTAGAGCTAATTTATTTTGGATTTTGTAAAGGTAAAACTATAAAATTACGTTTGTACAATTTATAGTTAAGTGATTCAAGATAGAAAAAATTGAACACAGAGAGAGAATAGAATGCAGAAGTGTATTGCATTGCTTGAGTTCAATTATACTTTAGTGAAGTGTATTTAAACAGTAGCTGTAGCTGAATGAAGTAAGTCAGTTAGGTAGTCAATTTGGAAGGCTTTGCTCTCCTTGAAGAAATAGGGTGTGCCGCTGCCCTCCTTGAAGAAATAGGGTGCGCCGCTTTGCTCTGAAAATCCATGGATTAGGTCTGTGTGCGCCGTTGCTCTGGTAGGTGTTCCCCGCCCTTTCCATGTTTTTGCACCATGGCAATTTGCTCCAATTGTCCATGGCATTTTCTCTTTCCTGATTCTATTGCTTCTCCACCCCCACCTTTCTCTTCATTCCTTCCGCCATCTTCCTCTTTTTCACAACCTCCTCTTTCACCTTTAGAAATTGCTCCAAAGAAATCGTTTGCACATGTTCTGAATAACACGTGCGGTATTTCTCTTTCTCAACTTTCGCGACCCTGCATCAAGGACGATTGTGTGTCAATCAAGATTTCAGAAGATGAATATTGCAAGGGAGTTGATTCATATAAGATGAATCTGCATGGACGCCTTCTATTGTCTAAGGGTGACAAACCCTACAAATATCTTGATCTTCAAGAAGCATTGGGAAAACTGTGGAAACCGATTGGCCAGTGGAGAATGACTACACTTGGGAAAGGATACTACGAATTCAATTTTTCATCACAAGAAGATTTCATAAAGGTTTGGTCTTCAGGAACATGTAGTCTTAACCCTGGATTATTGCGGTTATCTCAATGGACACCTGATTTTAATCCCAAAAATCCACAGCAAACTCATACTCAATGCTAGATAAGGATCTATGACTTACCTCAGGAATATTGGTGCCCTAGACTTCTTTTTGAAATAGCATATAGAATTGGAACCCCTATTTCCATTGATGAGATGACTCGAAAGCAGGTATATGGTAATTTTAGGAGAGTGTTGGTTGATATTGATTTATCTATTAAATTGACTTATAAAATCTTAGTTGAAAGGGATGATTATGTTTTCTATGTTGGGATAGATTATGGAAAAATGCCTTCCTATTGTAATTATTGTCAAAATATTGGTCATTCATTTGATTATTGCAATAAAAAGGAAGGGAGGGCTAATTCTAAGAATCAGCAGAGTTCTTTACCTCATAAGGGCAGGACTGTAGCTATTATGTTCCTAAATCTGTTAAAGCAGTTGTTGTGATTGATGAAAATAACCAGCATGATGCAGTCAAACAGAATAATGTAAATAAGAAGGATGCTTCTTATGAGGAACCTATTAGTGATCATGAGGTGCAAAAGTCACTAATAGTGTTCAGGAAAAAATTTCAGATCCTATGGTTAATGTTGTTAATGACGTTGAGGATACTGCTATGATTTTTAAGAATTTTCAGAATGATCATGAGGATGTTCAAAATGATGATATACAATTTGTTTATGATGAAACAAATGCTGACATGAATGATAAGGATGATGACTTTGTTGATCATGTTTCTCCAACTCCTGCCTCTCCAAGCGGCTCTAGTGCAAAGATTCTTTATCCAAAAACAGTGCCTCAAGTTCTGTCCAAATCCAGTTTATGTTGCTATGTCTAGTCCTTTTAACATCAGCCCAGTTTATACTCAAGATCTTAGCTCTTTTTCAGCTGTTGTTCAAAATGATTTTAATGTTTTATCTACCTTGTGGAGAAGCAAAATGATGCAAGTACTTCTAAGGAAGAAGAGCAAAATAATGATAAGGCTGCCGATGATGGTTTCACGGTGGTTATGTCCAAATCTCTGAATAGAAAACCTAGTTCTAGGTTTGCTTGATTCTTGTTTATTTTGCACGGGTTTTGGTTTTTGTCCCCCCATGTTTTTTTTTTCATTAATAAATTTATGATGACTTGTCACCTTGCTTAAAAAGAAAAAAGTCAGTTAGGTAGTTGAAACTACTCCTAACAGACTCTAACCATATTAACTAACTATTACATCTCTTAACCCTTTACACCCCCTGCAAACTCAAGGATGAGTTATCTCGAATCCTGAGTTTATGCTTGCATTTATCAAAAATGGTGTGTGTCACGAGTTTAGTGAAAATGTCTGCAGTCTGGTCAGCAGGGAATGTGAGAGACTTCAAGCTCTTTTTGTTGGATCTTGTCTCGGACAAAGTACACATCCGATTCAAAATGTTTGGTTCTAGAGTGCATAATTGGATTAGCAGCAAGCAGGCAACACTCATATTATCACAATAGACCTTAGGAGCTTGAGTTACAGGTACTTGAAGCTCTCTCAGTAGGTATTTTTTAACCAAGTAATTTATGCTACAATAGCTACCAAGCTTCTGTATTCGGTTTCTGTGCTAGATCTAGAGATTACATGATGTTTCTTAGAGGACCATGAAATTAGATTGTTGCCAAAGTAGACACAATAGCCAGTTGACGACTTTCTATCATCTGGATCAGACCCCCAATCCGCATTACAGAAGGTTGAGAGTTGCAATGTAGATGACGTAACACCCCGTTTTTCCTAAAATGTTTTATAATGCTAGTTTTATTATTTTAAAAATGTTGGTTAAGGGCTAAGTGGGATTTTAGCTTAAAAGTCCCTTTCTGGTACATGAGCACGCTCGTGCTCATCAGCCAACAAGCCCGTGCTTAAAGTCAGAAGCGTGTCTCTGATTTTAAGTTGAGCACGACCGTGCTCAATAGTGAGCACACTCATGCTCAATAGTGAGGTAATGCGTGGACCGCGTCTCGCTGACGCTAAGTGGAGCACGACCGTGCTCAAGTCCGAGTTTTATAAGTGGGTGCAGAACCCGAGGGTTAACGTAAAAACCCTACTTTTGTTGGCAGCCGTCATCAGTTGAGGCCAGAGCACGTTTCCACACTGCTTCCTCTTCGTTCATCATTGTTGGGGGTTATTGGAAGTAGTTTAGAGAGACTAGTGGTTCTACCTTGGTCTGGAGGTAATGGTTTCCCTTCCCCTTGTGGTTTCCTTCTTTGTTTTGAGTAGGAAACTAATCTGGTTATGTTCTATTGTTTAAGGTTCTTTGGGTTAAGCTGTTTGGGAAGGAACCGGTTGCAGTTAGGAGCATACGTTGGTTGATAGAGCTACCTTCAATCCAGGTATGGGGAGAAGGGAATTGTTTTCATTAGGCAGTGGGGTAGAGTAAGGTTAAGGGGTTCCTCATGACCCTGGTCTGTTGTATGTAATTGTATGTTGATGACTGTTTTGGTATATTGTGAATATGTGTTTATATTCTTGATAATTGTTGATGATATGATAGCATGTTAATTGTTGTTATTGACATGACCTTGGTTGATTGATGATATTGTTGTTATGATGAGTTTGAGGTTGATGAAATTATATTAATTGGTTAAATAGGTTTAAAAACCGTACTAAGTTTAAGGGGTTTAATCCCTAAGTTAATTGGTTAGAACTTGGTTTCTGTCTCTGCCCAGAACAGTGCAGTCGTGCGTTGAGCACGACCGTGCTGAACAGGGAGCACGACCGTGCTCCCATTTAAATTCTGGAAAATGGCCGCGCTGTTTAGCACGGCCGTGCAGGTCAAACAGCACGACCGTGCTGCTGAGCACGACCGTGCTGAGTGTGAAGCACGACCGTGCTTCACTTAAAAGGGCAACACGCCCTCACGTGTTCAAGCACGACCGTGCTAGGGTCTAAGCACGACCGTGCTGACCCCTCCTGGACAGTGATACAATTAAAGGACTTAAGGGGTTTTTAACCCCATTCCCCAATAAAGATAAGTTGAGATAACTAATCAAAGATAAAGATTAGACAACCTGGTTATTAATTATATAAGATAATTAGATAATCAAATGTTAAGTCGGTATACGTTGGGTTACCGCACGTTGAAAAGTTGAAGTCTTGGGTGCTTATAGACCCAAGCACGTTGAGTTGAACCTTGGTGCTTATTGGCCAAGGGAGCCTTGACCCCGCGGTTTGGGTCTAAGGTTACGTTGAACGTTGATGTTGAAGTCTTGGGAGCTTTATAGCCCAAGCAAGGAGGCGGTTGAGATTGTTTGTTGTTGTGCCATTTGCATAGAGCATTGGAGTTGTTGATGGGGGAGGTTCGACAAAGGGGAGATCGCCCGAGAGTACGGTGATCTGGCCATCCACGGTAGGTCACCCAAGGTTTGGTGACCGAGGCCCCCCGTGATGAGGCATCCACGGTTTGATGCGTTGGCTATCCATGGGGTTCACCCAAGGTTTGGTGAACTGCCGGTGTTGGTGCTTTTATGGCCAATACGGATATGTAACTCCAAAGTCGTTCATCCTGAGTTAGTTTGGATCCACATGCATAGTTGGAGTAGCGGAGTAGTTGATGCATTGCATAGCATAGCATACTTGGTTGTTATGATACTGTTAGATGTTGATATATGCTTATGTGTATGTTTACCTTGCGTACTATTCCCCTACTGTTTATATGATTACATGAATCTTACTCCCTGTTATTGTTTATGTTTGGCCTGATCGACATTTGCAGAGGATGACGAGCAGCCCGGAGAGGAGTGACTCTGAGGAGCTGCCACTCATAGTTAGGGCTTTTTGTGTTTAGTTGTTTCTTTTGTATTCCGAGGATGTTATTTTCCGGAATGGTTATACCAGCTCTGAGTTGTGAGATCGGGGTTGGGTAGTTATTTGTTCATGTTTTATGATTTACGAACTTAATTTATTTTCCGCGTTGTAACCGGTTCATGTGGGACTTTTCTACCCATGGACAATTGTTTTAAACTTATTCAATAATTGCATGTTTTTAATTTAAATTATTTATGTTATTTGCCTTATAACATGCTGGGTAGAAGGGTATCACATTTAGTGGTATCAGAGCAGTTCGACCTTGTTCGGACGTGGTATGAGTCTGTTGTGAGTCTGTTGTGTGACTATTGTGTGAATTGTCTATACTTGTATAGATAATGATGTTTTAAGTTAGTTGCCTGTAGCTTTTACTCGCTTAAGTTTCTGTATTAAGAGTTGTGTTGGACTTGTACAGGAACTAATGGCCGGTAGAGGACGCAACGATCAGGCGATTGCTGACGCATTGGCACTCCTAGCCAATGCTATTGGTCAGGTCAACCCTAACAATGGTGGGCCAGCTGCGTTCCAAGGACTGGATAAGTTCCAAAGGAACAACCCCCCATCGTTTAAGGGCGCGTACGATCCGGAAGGAGCTTTGTTGTGGCTGAGGGAGACAGAGAAGATCTTCCGAGCCATGGATTGCAACGATCAGCAGAAGCTTATCTTTGCTACCTTCATGCTGACCAAGGAGGCAGAGCACTGGTGGGATAACTGCAGGCAGAGGATGCAGGCTGAGGGCACAGCGGTTACATGGGCTGTGTTTAGGCAGAGATTCATGGAGAAGTACTTCCAGCGGATATCAGAGACAAGAAGGAGATGGAATTCTTGTCTTTGAGGCAAGGGTCGCTGTCAGTTGGTGACTATGCGGCAAAGTTTGAGGAGCTGGCCAGGTACTACACTCCCTACCAGCATGAGACGGATGATCGTTCGAAGTGTGTGAAGTTTGAGGCTGGACTCCGACCTGAGATCAAGCAGGCCATCAGCTACCAGGAGATCAGAGTCTTCCCTATTCTGGTCAACAAGTGCAGGATCTATGAGGATGTCAGCCAGTTCAGAGTTGTCAGTTCCAGAGGGTTAGATAGCCAGAGTGGCAAGAGGACCGATCAGAGAGACAAGGGTAAACAGAGGTATGCTCCGACCGGCAGAGATTTCAAGCAGAGTGGTAAGAAGCCACAGTTTCAGCAGGATGGGTTCAGGGGCAGGTTCTCTAACGTCTCTAGGCCTATGAGGTGTGGCAAGTGTGGTGTTACAGATCACTACTCGTCTCAGTGCAAGGAGACGCAAGTTATCTGCTTCAGGTGTGGCAAGCCAGGACACATCAGTCGAGAGTGTGAAGGAGCCAAGACCGAGCCTCCCAGCGCCGGCAAGAATCAGAAGTCCCAGGCCAACCGACTGAAGACCACTGGAAGAGTCTTTACTCTTAGTGGAGCTGAAGCCTCCGAGTCTGATGACTTGATTCAAGGTACTTATTTTCCGCGTTGTAGCCGGTTCATGTGGGACTTTTCTACCCATGGACAATTGTTTTAAACTTATTCAATAATTGCATGTTTTTATTTTAAATTATTTATGTTATTTGCCTTATAACATGCTGGGTAGAAGGGTGTCACAGATGAGGGAGTGAATGTAAGGTCATGAGTTGAGGTATCACTAAGGTATCTGAGGATCCTTTTTAATGCTTGCCAGTGTGATTCTTTAGGAGCATGCATGAACTGAGACACTTTGTTAACTGCATAGGCAAGGTCTGGTCGGGTTATTGTCACATATTGGAGTCCTCCTACTATGGATCTATACAGAGTTAGGTTTTCTGCACTAGTGTCACCACAGGCTGATAATTGCAGACCTGTAACCATGGGTGCTTTCATTGGTTTTGCTTGATCCATGTTATCTTTTTATAGCAGATCTGTAATATATTTGGTCTGTGTGAGACAGATAGATCCTGAGCCTGAGTTGGAGACTTGAATACCTAGGAAGTAGTTGAGGTTTCCTAAGTCTTTGAGTGGGAATTTGGAATTAAGGACACTGATAAGATCTGCAATGGCAGTAGGAGAGGAGCCTGTGATGAGTATCATCACAATACACTAACATGATAGTGGTAGCAGCGGCAGATTTTCCGATGAACAAAGAGGTGTCACATTTTGAGGATTGAAACCTGAGTTCTGTTAGAAAGCTGTGTAATTTTTGGAATCAGGATCTTGGAGCCTGTTTTAAGCCATAAAGTAACTTTTGTAGCTTGCACACTAGGCTGCCATCACCTTGAATGAAGCCAGGAGGCTGATTAATGTAGACTTCTTCTTGTAAATCACCATTAAGGAATGCATTATTGATGTCTATCTGTCTAATGGGCCAATGATAGGATAATGCAAGAGTCAGAACTACCCTCACTGTGGTGGGTTTGACAACTGGACTAGAGGTTTCACAGAAGTCAAAACCTTCTTGTTGATGGAACACTTTTGCTACAAGTCTTGCCTTATGCTTGTTGATAGAACCAACTGGGTTTTTCTTGACTCTGAGCACCTATTTGCAGCCTATGGGGTTCTGTCATGTGGCAAAGGAACAAGAGTCCAGGTATTTGTGTGCATTAGAGCATCATACTCTTGAGTCATTGCTGCTTTCTAGTTTGGAGCTTGGAGAGCAGATTTTCCTAACTTTGGCTCATCACCTAGCCCGTCAACGATGATCTGAATGTGATATGCAGTATCAATAGGAGAGCCAACAACAGCTAGTGTATCTATGATTTTCTTGATAGAGAGCAAGTAATCATTCAAAGAACCATTCTTTTTTATGTTGTGAAGTTGATTCTTTAACTGACTAACTTTGGCTCGAGTTTGAGAGGCAAAGTGAACATCCAATTTCTTCCAAATTTGATAAGAGAATTCACAACCTACCATTTGCGTGTGAAGACTTGTGGTCATAGATGCAAGAAGCCAGGTGAATACGAACTGATCTTGTTGTTCCCCGGTTTCGAATTCAACAGTTGGTTTATCAAGAACAACATCTTCATCATTTGCATACTTTCTTGGCTTGCCACCACATTGCGACTAAGAGATATACTTCCCAAGCTGATGTGCTTTAATGGTTCCCAAGGCTTGCATCTTCCATATTAAGAAGTTCTCATCATCTAATTTGATGGAAATCGGGATCATAGAGAGTAGCAGGGGTCAAAGAAAAAGAAAAAGAAAAAGAATTGGTCATGGCGTTAGCCATTTTTAGGTTTTAATACCATGAAGAGAATCAAGATAGAAAGAATTGAATACATAGAGAGAATAGAATGCAGAAGTGTATTGCATTGCTTGAGTTCAATTACACTACAGTGAAGTGTATTTAAAGAGTAGCTGAATGAAGCAAGTCAATTAGGTAATTGAAACTACTCCTAACTGACTCTAACCATATTAACTAACTATTACATCTCTTAACCCTTTGCATATAGGAAGTTTATATTTGGATGGTGTATTTAAAAATTAAATGTTATGCCTGGTTAGTCTGTAGTTAAATTTTTATTCTCAACCCAAATCTTTGTTTTTTCTGAGTAAATAATTTAATTAAGCGTTTATTCAATACATTTTTTTTAATTATGTTAAAAACGATTTATTTTGATAAGCTTATCCGACAAGCTTATTGTAACAAGCTAAAACGAGCTTATATAAAAATCATAAACTATTTGCGTAAATAAATTTTCATAAGCTCAAATAAATTTTATATAAGCTTTTCCAAATAGATCCTTGCTCTAGTACTTTCTCACGAGATTATTAAGATTTAAGGAAGTGAGATAATTTGGTATTGGGACGTTGAAATTGTCGGTAATTCCATATTGAAATTTGGAGGAGTTATCTTGGTGGGAGGGCATAACAAGGATACATAGTATTGTTTCTTTTTGGCCCCCATCACTCCAGTTACATTAAGTACATGAAAATGAAAGGTCTATTCATAGCCTCCTTAGCCAACATTGTCTTGGTTTAACTGCCTAGATTTTCTAAATTCTTCTATAATGTTATGATAGAACATTGCAACTATTCGTAGCCTTTTAGCCAATATTGTTTACATTTGATATTTCTTTATTCTCTTTCGTAGCTTCATGACAAGAGACATAATTGTGTATGACATTCCAACATAGATAACAACAAGCTTCATATTTTTTAGTACCGGACTCAAACTCAAGTTTTGTTTCTCTGAATAAGTTACATACATGCATTACATCCTGCAACAGGATTGCTAGTTTGAGAACAAATGGTAAGACTTTACTCTGAATTACTCCACTTAATGGTCCATATATATGCAACATCCTGGGTACATAATACATATTACATAATAAAATATCATACTTTATTGCCTCATAATTCGTTACACACGTAAGTAGTGGCTCCTGTGAAGAAACTCGTCTATAATGATATCATGTCTCCTCATACATGAACAAAACATTTTTGAGGGGGGACAGAGAGAGTACATAGGTTTGTTATTTTATATGATATGATTAGTTA
This sequence comes from Echinosophora koreensis, assembly GCA_035048595.1. Taxonomy (NCBI): domain Eukaryota; kingdom Viridiplantae; phylum Streptophyta; class Magnoliopsida; order Fabales; family Fabaceae; genus Echinosophora; species Echinosophora koreensis. The sequence goes on from JAPCYP010000001.1 coordinate 15,182,469, forward strand.
TAAAGCTATTCAAGGGCCCTTGCCAGGTTTCTTTGTATGCTTTGGGTTGGGTCCTGCTTCATCATAATCCAACACAAAATCATGGTTCATCAATAGCTTCCTTGAGTTCATCTTGATACCATCCATATTCTGAACACCAAGATGAAAAGTACTTTTCAGTTAAAGGAGCAAGATCTAGACATCAAATACATTGAGTTGACACATCAATTAAAGCATCTATTTTTGCCTCAATGTAGCTACTTCATTATTTAACTCGAGTATTCTGGGATCTAGACTCGCTGCATTCAATGTACCCACGCATTCATACGTTCACCGATATACACCATTAGATGCATTTGAGTGTGCATAAAAAATGAAACAAGACTGATCTAACAATACATCTTGTTTGCGTGAATGTGTGAATGCAGGGAATCCAAATCCAATATTCTGACTTATAAGGTCCATTCTATACAATTTGAAAATAAGAGAGAAAGACACTAAGGTACCTTGTAAAGTAAGTGATGAGTAGGATGCATGTTTTCCCTGAAGCCTTCAACCAATCCTAAAGGTAAATAAAGTGAAAAAAAAAATTCTGTTAAATTTATGTAACAAGTTAAATGCTTGTAAAATTATATGCACTGTAATGAAGAACTTGGTCACCTGAAGATAAGGGAATGAGAACCAAGATAAGAGCTAAAAGGAAAGTCTTGATCATGGGTGCCATGGCAAGTATGCAGGTAAGTATGATTCCTCTTGTTATTGGTAGCTATATTGGAACTAAGAACATGACCTATACGTGCCTTGGTAAGGAATAGCAAGCAGGAGCATCCACTTATATATTTGGCAATGAGAGAGTTATTGTCATGGTGTACCCCACCCAATAGCAACAGAGTGATGATGAAATGCAATAACTTTTAGGTTTTAGGCCACAACATCTAAGTCAACTGCACTATTCTATATGACTCTATAATTGCATCAAGAAAAGAGAAACAGGCAATTGTTTGCATGTGGACATGACTAACATTTCCTTGCATGGCTCAAAATCAGCTACCCATTTATAGGCTTGTGCACCTTTTCCCAAGTCAACCTACTTTAGTTTTCTACTTTCATGATTGGTAAGTTGCACCATTGGCACATAATTTATCGTATGTGCTTCTCTATTTTTTAATTCCATGTTGATATATCGTTCATATTCTAGGGACAATTTTTCTCATCCTTAGAATAATGCTAAACACACACATAAACACTTTACATTTGTATAGCTTCTATCATCTGATTATAAATATTCATAACTCATTTTTTCCATCCCCATGTTCTGTTAGAAAACAGGAATGATTCTGCAACAAAGAAAAAACAACAAAGAACAAGCACAAATCTCCAAGGCATGTGCAAACATTAGGATTTAGGTTTGAATTGCCCCCCAAGATGCAAGAGCTGTAACTGCGAATACCCTTTAGGATACAATGGATATCCATTGACTTGGTTTGCACACCCACTTTAAGGACATCGTCAATGATAGTTTACAGAACAATAATTTTTTCAATTCTCTCGGCATACAAGGAAAGAAAGAAAGTGATTTGGAGTACAAAAACTTGGCGATTTTTGTATGGATTTCACATTTCTGCATGCATGGATGAGTGATTCTATTTATAGATTAACTCATATCACTTAGTGAAGAAAAACAATATTTCATGGATTTGAAAGAATGAATACAACTTTTCATGAATGTACCACTTGATGTATAGACACATATAATCATGATAGAACATTACAATAAGAAAGATTTGAAAGTCATGAAGAGAGACACACTTTGGAAATGTTTAAAAATTATTTTCGCATAATTCACGCACGCTACGCTAGACGTGGGTTCATTCCTAGAAAATCCTCATCTATGTGTGTTTGGTGTTGAGTGCCCAATCACCAGCTTAAGCACTGGATCTGATAATTGTTGGGCTCTCTGTCACTTCAGCACTGAGCTTGGTGTTCTTTGGATTCCATTATTTTGGAAATCCAACGTTAAGCGTTAGACTGATAATAATTGGTCTCTTGTTGAACGCTGGTGCGCTGAGCGCGCTGAACGCCGATGTAATGAATGTAAGTCCCTTTCCAATTTGGTGTTCTTTGGACTCCATTATTTTGGAAATCCCTCGTGCACTCCAATTCTACCATCTCACACGTGTCATGATTAATTCCAAGGGATGCAAAGCATTTTCCTTAGCTTTAATACGAAAACCCACATTCATATGAATTAGGTAGTGAAAGCTGCTAAAACCTTCTCGTAGATTTCAAATTTTTCCGTGGTACTAATCACCACTTTAGTCAATGGTGCTTTTGATCCTCATATTTCGGCTTTCGTCACTTTCCTTTGTCAGTGGATGGAGACAGACATGGAGAGTGGGCTACAGATGAAATCAAATGGATAGCAAGAAGAGAGTCAAATGTGGAATGCCCTTAGTGGGTGCACTAGCAAAAGAAGGACAGGGAACAGCATTACTAGTTTAATCCTACATTAAAGCCAAGAATGTTAAATTAATCATCCTCTAGGAAACCATAATATATGTTGGTAATGATAGTCATACTGGAGTAATTATGTAACATTTTGTTATGACAGCAAACAGTATAATAACGAAATTGCTGAAAAATAAACAAAAGATGAAGAAGAAAACATACAAGAGTTTAACGTGGTTCGACTAATGTGACCTATATCTACAGGTAGTAAGAGAATTTTTCTTGTTCAATTGAGAAAGAGGTTACATTCGTCAACCTTGTTACAATGAGCAGCAACTCACTCAACCTTAAGCACACCCTACTTTTCTGGTACAGCTTACAAAGAATAACAAAAACGAGCCTAATCTATGTCCTATTGGCCCTCGCCCTCCACTTCCCCCACATACCTCCTGTTTTCCTCCTTAATTTTCCAGCTCCAAAAAATACCAGGTCAGTTTGCAATTCGGTCGGCCCATTAACAAATTCAAACCAAGAACAGCACATTTCAGCTAACACATATTCCCACGTACATATGTACCATCCTAACAAGTACTATACATAATCTCCAACAAAAAAGTTCTGTTGGTGTTGGAACTTAAAAGTACCCTGAGTAGTATCAGCCCATCAATATGCACATATTCTTTGCCCATATATTAGGAGTTTTATATATATATCTTTTTTACTTGCCTTCTCTTTCTTTTTTAATTGTGAAGTTAATACACATGGATTTAAAAAGGGACTTGGACCTAGGAGCCTTTATGAAGATATGAAATGTTGAAGATAGATATTTTTAGTTTGCCTATAACTTTACCAGCATATCGCATATCTATATATCTTTTCCTCTATGCGCAATTGCATTCTCCACAAGTCCTTATACTAATCACTGAGGGAAAGGAGAGCACTCTGGTTTGTGTGGCTCAGCAATGCTCATGCCAACAAATGGAATAAGCTATATATTGTTCGAATATAGGGCCTAACTCAATCCCAAAAGCTAGCTTATGATATGAGGATTGCTCACTACTTATAAGCTCTGATTAGATATTATTTCTAGTCAATGTGGAACTTGGGTTTTTCCCAATACACCCCCTCACACCCAGCACTATTGGGCTTGGTGCGTGGATAACATGGTGGGTGGCCCAACAATGGATCTAGGATAGCTCTGATACCATATTAGATTTGGGGCCTAACTCAATCCCAAAAGCTAGCTCAAGAGATAAGGATTGCCCACTACTTATAAGCTCTTATTAAAGACTATCTCTAGTCAATGGTGGGGCTTGGATTTTTCCCAATAGAATAGGCAAAAACCAAAACCAATTAGATAAGCAATATTGGGCATACACTTAAGATTCTCTTATAAATTGGTTTATAACTTTAAGGGTCATCACAGAATTGTGAGCAATATGTGGCGGCACATGCACGGTTCTTTGTTGGAGTAAACAGAGAAGGGTAGTGCAATTTTTCAGTGTACTATTCCATATATATGTTGAACAACTCTTATCCACACAATGACAATATATATGTGTGTGACACTGTTTTCTGAAAACTGGAAGTGAAGAGCCAAGCGGAGATGAATGCATTAATTGGGTCCCTACATAACACACATGCTCATTTGCTCAAAGTGGAGATGCTGTTCATTTTGGATGCTTACTTACTGTGATATCCTTTTCCAAACTATTTGATTGTTTCAGAAATGTACATACAATTGTGTTCCTTCCAATGATGGTATATGATATATCATATAGTAGTCAAAGACTCCAAATTCTAATAACATAGAATATGGATACCAGAAATATTAAAAAAACAAATCAAAAGAGAATTAGAATAGAAGGAAGAAACAAAGATGAGAATGGGGAATCTCATTCACATCCAAATCACTGCTTTATGAGATATACATTAGTGGCAGTCAGGTCTGGAAAGCTCACCAGCACTTTCTCTGAACTAATTTAAAAGTAAGAAAGTTACCCACAAATTCAATCCCTTCTCCATTCAAACTCAAATTATATAGATCATGGGAAAACCCCAACTTGTCATTTTCTTCTTTGAACTAACTTTATGGCCAGTTGATACTAAGAGAAGAGTAATTGTAGCCACTACATTTTCACTCAAGTCATTTGACTCATTTCATATTTATATCATTTTTATTGTTTGATTATTTCTAATCCTATCTTATTTTTCTCTCTCATAATTTCATTTCATGATATAAATTAACACCTAATACTCAGTGTCCAACACAGTATCTCACCTTATGAAGATCAAACAAAAATATACTTGTGAATCACTTCTAGTCTTACATTTTTATTTCATGAATAATGTTAGGCTAATGCTAAAATACTAGTTAAAGAACCCAAAATAAAAAAAAGGCTAAATTACACTTTTGGTCCCCAAATTGTTTTTCAATATTCAATTTGGTCCCCAAGTTTTTAAAATGTTCATTTTGGTCTAAGTTCCTAAAACTTATTCAATCGAGTCATTCCGTCATATTGACTAACGGACATGGACGTTGACCCGGTCTGGTCCGTTGGAATTGAGGACCAAATTGAACATTAAAAAATAACTTGGGGACCAAATTGAACATTGAAAAATAATTTGGAGACCATTATTTTGGGGTCAACGTCCATGTCCGTTAGTCAACTTGACGGAATGACTCGATTGAATAAGTTTTAGGAACTTAAGAATCAAAATAAATATTTTAAAAAATTGGGGACCAAATTGAACATTGAAAAACAATTTAGGGACCAAAAATATAATTTAATGTATTGAAAATTGATGTTATTAATATATTGAAAATTGAGAAGTTATCATTTTTTTGATAAAAACTTTCTATACTGACATTGCTTTTAAGGTACTGATTAGCAAAACTCAAAATGTTATATCTTCCTACAATTTCTCCTATATAGACTAAAAGTTGACACACATCATGTTATATCTATAAAACATTATTTAATCTTAACTTTCTAATATTTTTCTCATTTTTTAACTAGGTACAACGATTTATAGGAAGAACTAACATAATTCTGATTTATTTGGGGGTTTGGAATCCAAACCATATAATAGATGAGTAATGATATTTGGACAACTTAAAGTTGTTCAACACCGTATATGTATAGGTTTGAAAGATGTTTTGGCCAATGAAAAAAAGGAAGACTAAGAGTAAAATAATATTTTAAATGTTATACCTTATACATATACGGTGTTGGACAACTTTGAGTTGTCTAAATATCATTACTCTAATGAGAAAGCAAGCAATAATATTTGAGTATGATGTTTTTTATACATGAATAAAGTACAATATTTATAAGCAGATTTCAATTGTATATATTGATACACCTCCAGAAAAAGAAATTGTGGTTAATTTTAAGTAGTGATTTTATATAACCATCTTTTGTACATAAGTGATAACTAATATTGAATAGTGTTTTGTGATTAATTTTCATAAAATTTTATTAAAAGAAACATAGAACAGTTAAAAGTAAAGTATAAATCAATACACTCGTTTACAAATTTTAGCTATTTATATTTTTTTGGTACAATAAATTTAGGATGAAGGAATGGTGCTCCAATCCAAGGTACTGAAAACTTTTGGGTTCTATGAGCACTTACAAAGAGTTTTACATTTGCCTCACCACAAGGAGATAAGTGGGGGCTCGAACCTGCAATCTGTCAGATACGATACCTTGTCATGCTCCACTAGACCAACCCTTTTGGGTATTTTAACTATTTATATAACATAAAAATAAGTTAAAAGTGATTTTCATTATTTCAAAATAATACTAAATTAAGTTAATTTCTCTTTTCTCTTCATTTTTAATTCCCCCCCTCAATTTCTATCTCTTCAAAACGCACTAGCACTAGTGTATATTGTTAGATATTTCATGAAAAATAAGAAAAGCACTAGTATTAGTGTACAGGGACGGACCCATGAATTTTGACTAGTGGGGGGCAAGATTATACTATAGATTTTTTTTGTTAAAAAATATATAAGAAATAAAATAATGACAACATTATCGTTAACCCCTTAAATGGATTTTAGTACCTCGATGAATTAGTCTCTGACTCTCCGCCGGAGGATACTCGAGTTATATATATATATATATCTATGTGACCAAATAATCATTCAATAATTCATCTCACATACAGTTACACTTTTGATTCTTCACAAAATTCATTGAAGGGAAATTCCTTTCAACAGTTATAGTTATCACAGGCAAAATCAAAACTAAAACTTTTTTTTTTGACATCATCAAAACTAAAACTTAAGAAGTAAATACACCATTGGATATACAACATGCTTTCTAAAAATTAGAAATTATATTTTAAGTTGTATTAAAAAAAGGAAAAGTATTTTGTAGGGTAGAGTAGTAAGACAATGAGGCAATATTTATTTTTTAGTGGGGTAACAATTAAATTAGATAATACTCCCTCCGGTCCTTATTATAAGAGACAAATGACTACTTTTATTTGATCCAAAATATAAGAGACATGTATGTATTTTGACAAATATTAAATGCTCATTTCCAATTTTACCCTTATTTATAATATGGTTTATATTTACGAGACAATATCAACTTTCCATACAAGTAGGTTTGTTCATTAATTATTGAAGGGTTAAATTTGTAAATTTATATGAATATTAATTACAAATAGTTTATTTCAATGCCTCCTTGGTTTATGTGTTTTAGGATTTTGCCTCTTATATATAGGACCAGAGAGAGTATTTAGTAAAAAAAATAAAATTTACTTGGTGGGGGCAACTACCCTCGTATTCATCAACCTAGGTCCATCACTGCCAGTGTATTTGTCAGATACTTATATAATAAAAAATAACAAAGTGGAATTTTTCGAAAGCGTGGACCATGCAACATTTTTACTTCAGTCCTTATCCGAGATTACCAAGTTGCGGTGCGTCCTGGACCAAGCAACCAATGAGCACTTTCAAACGGCTGTGTCTAAAAAACTCCGCATTAAACTCGGAGGATCATTCCTCTGTAATGCATGGCCGTTGATTTATTATTTTTTTTATAATGGACGGATAAGATTTGACACCATTTAACACTGGCAACCGGATGAAGCAATCTTTTGTTTTTTCTGGCCTCTGACCCACGTGGCCACGTGCCATGAGCCGATGAGAGAGAGGTGGATGGATCGGGCCGGCCTCTGACAAGCTTTTCTTTTCTTTGTCTTCTACCTTCAATTCCTTCAACCCATCCCTCACACTCTCCAACCTCTGGTTCACTTCCACACGCTCCTCACCCTCAGTTCCTGCCTCCAATCAGTGTCTGGAACTGCAACCATGATCTCTCAACCACCAACAACATTGCAAATGCATTGCTAAGCTTCGCATGGTCAACATCATATGTTTCCTCGCAACGCCCAAAAACCTTTCTTTGCACCTGTCGCCGCCCTTCAATCCCCAATCTCACTTCTCCTTCCCGACAATCCCGCCTTTGCCGGCAAGCATCTCCCATCCAATGAACCTGCACTTTCACTTGTGCAGTCCATCATGCTTTGCTCTTTCAGGACATCAGGGGAATCCCTTGAACCTGCCTTCAGTACTGTCAGTGTATGGAACCTGCCTTCAGTTACGTTGCTAAGATACTATCTTGCCAACTTCTTTTTATCTTGCTGTTTTCTTGAACAAGATGGAAACTTATCATATAGGGGTTTTGACCAAACTGATTCACTTTTAGAAACTATTTACCAAAATAACCTAGTTTTAATTAAAATAATATTTTTTTTTATAAAAAAAAAATATATATATATTATTTTAATTAAAATTAGGTTAGTTTGGTAAATAGTTTCAAAACTAGGTTATTTTGATAAATAGTTTCTAAAAGTGGGTCAGTTTGGTCAAAACCCCCAATGTTTTCGTAGCCTGAAGATTGAAGTCCCATTATCCAATGTTGCCACTGTGTTTACTGCCATCGAGGTGGATAAGAAGTAAGAACAAGTCCCCAGGAAAATGAAGGTGGTCCAAGTTCCAACTTGGTCGGCAAGTGTTCATTTTTTCTAGCATAAAATCTTGGTTTTTGTTAACGTTACTCATTGTCGCCTATTAAGAAAGAAAACTAATACTAGTATTTATTAGGGTTAAATATGTTTTTAGTCTCTCATTTTTGACAAAAGTTCGGTTTTAGTCTCTCGTTTGAAAAATATACTTTTTTAGTCCCCCGTTTTTTAAAATATGTCGGAAATGGTCCCTGCACCAATATTTTTTAGTCCCTCAATTTTGACAATCATACATTTTTAGTCCCTCATTTTTTACAAAAGTTCGGTTTTAGTCCCTCGATTTTCAAATGGAAGTGTGGTGCAGGGACCATTTCCGACACATTTTAAAAAACGGGGGACTAAAAAAGTACATTTTTCAAAAGAGGGACTAAAACCGAACTTTTGTCAAAAACGAGGGACTAAAAACATATTTAACCCTATTTATTATTTCTAATTAATTTTTCATAAAAATTAATAATTTTTTTAAAAATTTAAATATAGTAATTAAAAAATATTTAATTATTATTATTAATTAAAGAAGTTAAATTTATTAAAATAATTTTTGTTAATAGAAAAAATTAAAAAGCAAAAATTATATAACATGAAAAAAAAATAAGGAGAATGCTAACGAGTGCCCTTAGGACATCGTTTAAGAAATTAAGAAAGAAAAATTTATATAGGAAAATAGTATATTTAGTATTTTGAAAAGTTAGTTTCTCAATGCAAACTTTTCTTTCGTGGGTTTCTTAATCAATATCTTTAGAACATTCATTAGCAAATTTTAAATTTTAAATTGATAAATATCATTAAAAAAATTCTTATTAAAGTTAACTTCCATAATTAAATAATTAATAACCAAAAAAAGGTTTAAGTCCTTAATTAATAATTTAAAATCCTTAATTAATATAACAATAAAATAAGACAATGAGCATAATATAATTATTTTACAAATATTAATATGTTTATTTTTATATATTTAAAAGCTATCGTGCCGATTACAAACCAAAAAAAAAACCACCACGCGTTTTTTTACTAGTACCATTTTTAGTAGATTACTACTGTGTTATATATGAGACAAGAAAATAGAATTGCTCACATGGCTAGTCTGCTTGTAAACTAGTTCTATAGCACTGTTCTTACCTGTATTGTATAAAAGTTGTTTATCAAGAAATGCAATAAGCTTTTTATTGTAAAAAAAAAAAAAAACAAGTGATAGTTTTTTTTTTTACCCTGACAACAAGTACGTGTTTTGACCAAACTGACCCATTTTTAGAATCTATTTACCAAAATAACCTAGTTTTGAAACTATTTACCAAACTAACCTAATTTTAATTAAAATAATATATATTTAAAAAAAAAAAAAAAAAAAAGCTGGCAGGCGCCACGTGGCACCTCTAGGTGCAGTGGCGCCACTGCCAACAGCGCCATTAGTGGCGCATGTGGCAGTGGCGCCACTGCACCGGGAGGTGCCACGTGGCGCCTGCCAGTTTTTTTTTTTTTTTTTTATAAAAAAAAAATTTATTATTTTAATTAAAACTAGGTTATTTTGGTAAATAGTTTCTAAAAATGGGTCAGTTTGGTCAAAACCCCTATCATATACTTATCCATAAAAGATTGCAATAAGAATGCTTTAGAGATTATATCAGTAGGTTTTATGGTTGAAAATTAAGTTAAGGGACAATGTTAAAAGAATCGAAATATCTACAAGTGTTTCGTAATTATACAAGAAATATTGATTAATAAAAAATTAAGTTACAAGTAAATAAAAACATTGTAAAATAGCTTTGGTGGAAAGATCATCATGAATACTAATTATTTTTTTTAAAAAATAAATAAGCTAAACCTATATTTTAATATTAATTTATATTATTACTTTGAAACTATATATATATATATATAAATATTTAGATGGGTTATTGGAAATTGTAGCGATGGGTGTAAATTGTTGTTATTATTTAGCACCCAATATTCAAGTAGACTCTGCTATACTGACACACTATATAATATGCTACAATAGCAATTATAGCCTAAAGCTAGGAATGTCAGCTGGATAACCGATTACAGCCAGTCACATGCATTGGAGGATGGATACACAACTTATAGGTTGGAGGATTATAAATCTCACATAAATTTTACGGTTTTTTTTTTTTTTTAAAGGCAAGGTGACTCTATGTCACCATAATTTATTAAAAAAGAAAAAAAACATGTGGATATAAATCAAAACTCATGTAAAATAAATCATTTAAACCTAACATTAGGTTTTCTATTCCTCTTCAGGTTATATTTATGAGATTTAGACAAAACCACCGTGAAATCAGAATCAACTTCAACGGCATTATCATTATTTAACTTCTCTGCTGACAGAGAGTTATTCTCTAGGTCATCATCATCCCTATTTCCCAAAAACTTGGCAAGTATTCTCATATCATGAGCAACATTAAGATGCATAGGGGCTGAATTAGACTCAGGAGTCTGAAGATTCTTACCACTAACTGTTAAATCACTGGTAGCTATGGAATGCTCGGGCACCAGAGTATCCTTGACTGTAGAGTCAACATTAGTTGTAACAAAAGTTGAGATCTTCTCTGTAGAGCCATTGACAATATTGATTGCAACAGAAGATGAGTTTTGAGGAATGGAATTTGAGACATGATCAGGAGATAAATGTTCCTCATAGACAGTCTTAACCGATTCACTGTCACTCGGTAATGTATCAATCTACCCATTATCTTTAATTGGTTTTTGCTGTGGAACCTTAGGGACATAAACTTGCTTAGTCTTCTGCATCAATTGCGAATCCTTATGCACCAGTTTCTCCTTGTCAAATTTACAAGTCGAAGTCAAGTGCTCAATTTATTTACAATGAAAACAAAAAAAAGGAAACATCTCATATTCAATAATGACAGAAAATGTAAAACCTTTACGTTCAAGCATAATCTCATTGAGCAACTTTCCTGTTAGATCAACATCCACTAAAACTCGAGCATAGTAACCATATGCCCAAGTACATGTAGCTTCACCCAAACTTATTGGAGTACCTAGACCGCTTGCAATTTCAAATAACAATTTCGAGTGCCAATATTCCTGCGGCAAGTCATGAATTCTAATTCAACATTGAGCATGAGATTGTCTTTGCTTATTAGGAATAAAATCTGGAGTCAACTGAAAAAGACCCAATAGCCCTGGTTAAAGGTTCCAAGCCCCAACAGCCAAGATACTATACAGATCCTTTTGAGAAGCAAAACTGAATTCATAGAATTCCTTTCCTAACAGAATCATTCTCTATTGACCCAAAGGCTTCCATAGTTTTGAAAGTTTGTCACGTAGGTCAAAGATCTTTACTGGGATATCACCCTTCAACAACAAGCGACCATGAAGATTGTTTTTGCAACATTCCAACCCTCTTTGATATTCATCCTCAGATATTTTGATAGAGACATAGTCTCCCTTCAAGCACGGCTCGGGAAGCTGACTAACTGGGATGTCAAACGAACCATTCAAAGCCTGAGTAAAAGATTTTTGCAGTGGAAAATGCGAGGCTTTCGAAGAAGGAGATTTCGGATTAAGAAACGCCCAAGGACAAGTCATTAAATTCAAATCCAAAAATCGAGGATTTTTTACTTAGTGGCGAAACATTTTATATATCATTTCACCACTTGCAGCAACAAAATAAATGACTTCTTTTGGGTGAGCAAAGTGCAAAAAATTGAATGACATATACTGCACCACACCACTGCAAATAATAACTAGAAAGAAATTACATAGGCATAACTACTTGCAAAATCTTTTTCACAAGCTTGTAATAGTTCATTATCTGATTCTCATAACATACCAGTCAACTAAATATTGAAGTAATTAACGAATAAACAGCCAACAACGAGATTGCAATGGATAACAATAATAATTCAAAAATGATAATCTCCAAATTTGTAATTTGAAAACTGTATTAAAGTAGCCACAAACAAAATCATATCATTTTCTTACTCGGGGATAAAAAGATTCATATCACCAAACTATAACAAGATATACAGGAAACATGGCAAAATGCCCAAGTGCACGAAAATTCACAAGCTTTTTTATGAGACAAGAAAAAGCTAACGAATGCAGGCTAAACCTGACTGTCTTGAAACAAGAGAAACAGCAATCCACCACACGCTGTTGGTGCTTTTGAATCATCAGAAAATACGACGACCTTTTGCACCAATCCATAGATATAGCCAATATTTGATTTACATTCGCATTTCAGAGCCAACACAAAAGGACACATGTAAAGAAATTAAAGGGTTGTGATTTCATGAATGCATGATGAATTTTGACCTAAGAAAACCAACTGACATCAATAAACAAATGCATAATGCAAGTAGGATGTAATCTTTTCCATCCTACGTCAACAATCACAAATGACCCTGAGCCTAGGGAAAAAAAAAGTATTGAGAGAAAATTTAACATGATGACAAAGAGCCTAGGGATGATAATGCACAATGGGACAGGACGCGGTGAAAAATTATTCAAAATGCAGAGTTAAAGTCAGAAAAAGGAAGAGAAACTCTTGAAACAAAACACTTGGCTGGGTTGATGAAAACCATTTCAACCCTGTGAATTCATCCATCTCAACAACCCATGCCCAGTTTGGGAAAAAATCATTTTCAGGCTAGAATGGGTTTATCTTCTAATAAGATCTGCTTCAAATTCAAAATCCAACCAAGAGGAGCTTAGTTTCTCAATCATGAATCAGCTACCTCCCCTCAGCCATTCAACCAATTACATATCTCATGAAGACCTAAAACCACATTCGCAAACTCATCACTACCTTCTTCCTCTCGACAGAACTGGACTTGATGGTGCTCATGCAATAGTCAGTGACGCATTGGTGATGATGCAAGAGTTAGTGACAACTTGAAGACTTTCACACTGATACCTTCGGTTGTCTGACCATGGTGACAATATGACATGCAATCCCAAGACCCACCTCGACACATACAAATGCATGCAGGTAGTTTATGATGAATGATATGCTAACTCAGATGAAGCTCAAACAGATATAGCACGATTAATAGCCAACTTGGCCCACTCAGCAGATTCTTTGATCAAATGATCTTCTGAGGTCAAACATTCATTTAAAAATTCTTTGCTTGACAACGACTGCTGTATTAAAGAACCTGCATTGCTTCCAAGTGTATCAGCTAGATCTCCAAGGACTCCAATTGCTGTTTTCATAACCACTTCATCCCTACATTAAAAAAGGCAAAAAAGTCACTACAAATGATGAATATATTACAGAGAAAAAACTGAGAAGAAAATAGAACTTTTTTCCTTTCTCACATGTCTTTTTCCATGTATATGCTATCCAAGAACTGGAGGATGTGAGGTGCATAAGGAATCAAGAGCTGAGTTTTAGATGAATTCTTAAACCCTTGAAAAATCCCAGAATATGCCTCTAATATTCCATTTCTCAAAGAATTAATGTACTCTGTCATTTCATCATCAAAACCTGATGTGTGGGCATACATCTTTGCGGCAAGCTGTAGTGTGTTCATTGCATACATCAAGTATTTATTAAAGTTATCTCCTATTGCAAGAGCTATATCACCAATGCATGAGAATAATGGGGGCTTCACAGAACGGTGCAAATTATCACTTGACAAATTCTTGAGAAGTTGTGTCATAATCCCATCGCAGTAAGGCAGTATTTTATCCTCCAATGCCCTGCATATGTCTCCTACCACACCAACAGTGACAGCACAAACTTGGTACTCCTCAAAATTCTGAAGGCCTATCTCCAGAAACTTGTAAAATTCAGGCATGTATTTTACAAAATCAGGGCCGATTGCATAGGCAAGGGCTCCAATGGCTAGCATGGCTTCCTCATGTGCAGTGGCATTTCTACAAGCAAAGACCCTGAAGAATAGTCCCATTAACTGATCAGCAAACTGCAAGAAGACATATTTGGTAGCTTCTGAAGACCCCAGCTTCTGAATAATTACTTGCAAGCACCCACAAAGAAGGCCTATCAATTCACTCTGCTTTTCTCTTTCCTCAGATGAAAGATTTTGTGCCTCAAGACATTTGTGCAGCTCCATCATGATGACAGAAACTAGTTGTAATACCAAGGGAGCTGTTTCATCAGTTGAACACCTTACTACTTCATTCAATGTTTCATATGCAGCAGTTCTCAATCGTGATTCTGTAGCATCTTCTCTATGGGTAACAGTGAGAAGGGAGTGAACAATTTCCTGAAAAAACGGAGTTAAAGGAGTTGTTGGTCCTGCATCCTCATAACCCTGGGCGAGAAAATACAGAGCACCACAGGCTTTTTCAGCAACATTGGGCACATCCTTCATGCTCTGAAGGAGAACTGTAATAATCTGTTGGCAATTTCCCTCATTAATAATTGGTGTACCAACAATTGAACTGTGAAGAAATTCAAACATTCGTCCCAAGGTCCACGCAGTGGTATCCTTCACATGGTTGTTTGGATCCTTCACTAGAGCACTAAGCATAAAAGGTAAAGCGTGATTAACAAGAGGTGCTAATTTATCTGGGGAAGGCCCTTCCAAGATAGAGCCAAATGCATAAGAGGCCGCCTCCCTCTGTCTCCAATCTGGTTTTGTAATATTCTCCTCAATGAAGGGCATTACCAGTGGCACAATATCATCTCCAACAGTGCGAGCAACTAAACCAAGGCATGTACCACCTGCCATTGCAATATTCCAGGCACCTTCATCCAGATCCTGATCCTCTTCTTGTTTGAGTAATGTTTCCAACAGCAGAGGGATGAGTGCAGGAAGAGCTTGCTTAATAAAATAAAAACAAGGTATATCAGAGTCTCCACTGGAATCACCTACATATTCTTCCAAGATGTCAGTCTCCTCATCACAAATTGTACTCCAAAATTCAATGGCTTGAAGAGCAACAGGCTCCTCATCACCCCTAACAGCCTTTGCTGTGATGTTATATATATCCTGGATGTATGGCGCCAACTTCTCGTAATACATTGCTGCAATTGAGACCAAACACTCAAATGCTGCCTGTCGTATTTTCACTTCAGGGGACATGGTTGCTTCACAAACAACTCTCATGATATAATCGCGCTCCATATCATTGCTAAAATTAGCCTGAGCAAATCCAAGAGCATTATATAGTGCCCTAGTAGAAGCAAGCCTAACATCATTGTTCCCTTCAGTTGCGTTCATCCCTTGAACCACAGCAGTAAGTATCTTATTTACTTGGTCTTGATCTACAACCTGAGGAGAAACTTCCTCACACAAATAACCCAGAGTCTCCAAAGTTGCTTGCTTAACATGAGCAGGTACTTGATGAATATTTGACAAAAGTGAGCCTATCAGCTCAGGCCACTGTTTTAGAGGAAGCTCAATTCCAGCAATTTTAGCAATAACTTGAGTTGCAGTAGACCGAGCATCAGATACAAGAGAAGAGAGTGTTTGCAGCAAGCATGACTTAACATGGGTCTTTGCAGCAGGGTCCAGTGACAACCATCTTTGAACCAGTTCCCGCTTTCTGTTTTCATCCTTGGCATCCAATGCATTTTTAAGTATCAAACCTGCCAACTTTCGGCTATCAACTGGTTTATCATCACTTGCTAACTCTCCAGAGAGAGAGACCAAGAAACCAGGAAGGTTTTGCTCCTGAAATTGTCGCAGACTTTCTTCAGCATGCTTCCGTACAGTCCCATCGATGGATTGAGCATTCAAAAGCAGCTGGGTTACTTCCATCGCCATGCTATACCTAATAGCAGAAAACAATTAGCTCTTAAGTTTTCACCAAAAAAATAAAAGGCGAGGCAATGAGTCATTTGCAGAAGCAAGTCCTAATCAAATTATCTCACTCCCAGATCCAGAAATCAACTAATAGTCTGTTTGGTTTACTGTTTATTCACCATTAACGTAAGTTGAGAGAAACTCTCTAGTTCCTTTCGGAAAACGTCATTTTCAACTGCCTTGAACAACGATATTCAGGGAATGAAATACAAAATCAAACAATTATAAATAGCCAGCAATTTGAGAAGTTATAGTGCAGCAGTAGTATCAAGCTGGAAAATAAAACAAATATAAAATCATGTCTCTGGATCAAAGCAGAAAAAAGACAACCTTCACAAACTATATTTAAATTGAATTTCTCAAAGTAGGACATGGCCCCATGTATTTTGATTAAGAAAAAGGGTTATTAGTGGTAATGAATGAGCCAGCTTTGCTCCAATATATGAATCAAGAATTTTCTTTTTCAACATCCTATTCTTCAAAAAACAAAAAAACAAAAATCCTATTCCAGTTTTCACCTGTTAAAAGATCAATTTTGCCCTTGTTTTATAACTTGCCAACATGAAAACAGAAAATCAAGTAAATCTACAATCAACTGTATACAGAATACAGATTCTGTTGTCACATCACAGTTAACTTATCCAAGCTCCATATCCGAATTCGAATTGAGTAAAATTGACCATTAAAACCGTTCATAGATTCAAACCGATTAGAGAAAACCACAGATCGAATCCGAATCAATACAAAAACATATTCAAATCGATCTTAAACAAACAATAAAACCAACATATCGAAGCACCCTAATACGATTGCGATAAACGAAAGCCCAAAACGCCCAAACAAAAATTCGAAAAATGAAAGGGTGAAAAAGTCAAATCGGATCGAAATTTAATTTAAGGAATGAGAATAAAGAGAATCGGATGAATTGAATTACCTGGAATTGGAGAATTTGGGATCTGAGGGAACGAAATAGAAAGAGAGGGAAAGAGAAAGAGAGAGAAGAGTGAGAGAAGTGAGGGAAGTGAGTAGTGAAGACCAACACAAGAAGCAATAGCAATAGAGGTTACAATCGCAAGCGCAGGATTCCAATTAAAATTTGCTGATTGGGATTACATGTTATGAAATCAAAGAAATTTTAATAAAAAATACGTTTAAATTTTTAAAAAAATATATGTATATTTTTTTTACTGGCAAATGATAATATAAGAAACAAAACCCTAATATACATGGACTAAGGAAATACATTGAAATGAGCTAATTGTAATTAATATTCATATAAATTTCCAAAAATACCCCTTTTAATTAATGAACAAACTCACTTGTATGGAAAGTTAATATATCTCGTAAATATAAATCTTAATATAAATGAAGGTAATATAGGAAATTAACATTTAATATGTATGAAAATTGATGAATGTTTCTTTTATTTTGGACCAAAAAAAGGTACTCATTTGTTTATTATATTAAGGATTGGAGGTAGTAGTTGTTATGTCAGATTTTTTTCTTTGCCAATATTTGAATCCTGGACCTTCAACCTCTTATACCCTTAGGGCTCGTTTGGTGGTCAGGATAGGATAGGGGCGGATAATATAAGAGAACAAGATAGGAGTAGGATATGATATGAGCATGATAAGCTGTTATCCTATCCGACGTTTGGTGTCAACCAGATAACCAACCGGATAACATTATAATTTTAGTATAAATTTTCGTTTTTATTCTAAATGTTTTCATATTTTATTAGATTTATTTTAATTTACATATAGTTAGATTATTAAAATATTTTTTAAATATTTTTAGATTTTTTAAAATAATATAAAATAACAAAATTACCCTTGTGATAAAATAAAAATAATTTTAAAAATTAATTATTAATATATTTATTATTTTAGATATTTTATATTTCACTAACTTTTTTTTAACCATGTTATATTTTATTATACTTTAAAATATTACTTTATTATACTTTAAATCACCTTATCCTATCCTGTTGAGTTCTAACCCAGCTCCCCCCTCAGGATAGAATTTTAACTAGATGGACATAATAGGATAGGTGACAGCTGACAGGATTGACTTATCCTATCCTACTGGCTCACTAAACAATAGTTTCAGGCAGGATATGATAGATTATCCTATCCTGTCTCTCTTATCCTGACCATCAAATGAGCCCTTAGCTCAAACTAGTTAAGCTACCCCACCACTCTTAACAAAACAAAATTACATTTAACTGGTATGTGTGCATAAATTGTTTACACTTTCGATCAATCATAAATTAACACATTATTTAAAATTTGCTTTACTCTTATAATAAAGACTAAACCTCCAATTTGGTCCTCAAGAAAAACACTCGGATCTGAAATAGTCCCTATCCAAAAGAAACTATCCATTTAATCCTTAAGAATGTAATTACCGGGACACATTAGTCCCTCATATCATTGACCACCTTTGACCTCTGTTAAACTGCTGAGGTGTCCCGTTATGTTGCTTATGTGGCCGTTACGGTAGTCATACGTGGATTTTTTCCCCTCCTTATCCCATTCAAAACAACGCCATTTTAGGTCTCCTCCTTCACTATTAAGATGCTTCTTCTTCCTCCTTCCTTGTTACACTCAGAGGAACCCTATGCATTCACCCATGGTCACATCTCGTCGTTATTGATCTTCTTCTTCTCCTTCCATTCTCTGATTGCTACCCCGTCACTGCACCCTTTTTCACTCATCCATTTGAACTGAAACCCTAATTGCTATTTCGCCCCCTTTCCATTATCTTTCACTGGTGGTGGTTTGTATCTAGGGGTTGGAATGAACTTAAATAGCCTCTCTGTTGTCCCACTGCTTGCTGCTGCCAATGTCTCATTTGACACACTTTCTCCTTCACCCTGAGCATATCTTGTAGGCCTAAATGGCCTAACTGGCGGTGGCGGTGGGCATATTAATTGCATTTCCACTACTGAAGAAGGACTTGGGGTGAAAAGAGGTGGAGTGAAATGTGGTGCAACTTGAGCACATGGCATGGTAAGGGGTGGCCTTACAGCTGGTGGCGGTGGTGGTGTAATCACCCATTTCCTGAAATGAGACAAATCAAACCAGTGAGGAACATAGAACACAATAGATTTGTGGGACAAATTAGTCCTTAACAAATATATTAGTAACCCAAATTCATCCCTTCCAAAATTCAGGGAGGACAAAATAGTCCCTTGCGGCTGGTCAGCATGTGTTGTCTGTCTGGTTTCTTTGAACTGGTTCCTGAGTCTGAACTAGAAGCAGTCGCAATCTGTCGCAACCACATTGCGACTGAAGGCTATCAAACGAGAGTTCCTTGAGATGCTTTCTATCCCTTCAGTTCCTTCCCTTCTCTGTCTCCTTCAGTTCCTTCGCCACTAAGAGTTGACAAATACAGAGGTTAGGGTATGAATTGGGGAGAGGGAAATGTCTTAGAGGGTTATGGCCATCGACCCTTCACGTTCTCCTGCTTCACTCAGACCACAAGGGAAACGACGTCGTTTCCTTGGCAATTCCTCCCTTCAAACATCTGCGTTTTGTGCCTTGGGGTTTTGGTTTTTTATTTTTATTTTACTTTTATTTAGAATTTCCAAGCTGGACTTCCCCTCAGCAAGGTTAACCTACACATCAGCAAAATTATGGGCCATGTCAGCGTTTTACCTGAGGTCAAAGGTAGTCAACTAACGGAGGGACTAACGTGTCCCGATAACTACATTCTTAAGGATTAAATGGATATTTTTTTTTGATAGGGACTATTTCAGACCCAAATGTTTTTCTCAGGGACCAAATTGGGGGTTTAGTCTATAATAAATATACCTTAAAAGTTAAACGTCACATATAAGTTTTTTTTTATTTTTTTTTGACTGCTTGACTTTAACAAATCTTACATTAATATTTTATTAAAATTAAACAAAAAATTACATGCATTTAATGAAATATAATAAATTTTAATTTTAATTTTAATTTCAGTATGTATATTACAAGGGCATAAGTTAAAAAAAGTAAAACACTTACATGCAATTTCAGTAGTACTTATCATGTTATTTTGTTATGAGCATTGAGTAGAATAGTGTATAGTTTATCAATGAACTAAACATGTCCTATTTTCATCCAAAAACAATGTCATAAGTAACTATAAAAAATGCTTAATTTTTAGAGTTTAATTGATATATACTATCATTATTAAAAAAAAAGTATACTATCAATCAATCACAAACCGTTTCATGAGTGATTTTTAAGTTAATTATAACAAAAGTCAAATATTTTTAATGATATGATCATTTATAATTGATTGTCGGTATAAATTTTTTTTTCACTGACTATTCATATCAATTAAATATTAAATCTAATAAAATAGTAATTATAATATTTATTTGTTTATCAAGGAGAAGAGATTAACAATTGACTGGGTTGGGGTTTGGAATGTGCTGTATACAGCCCGTAAAGGCTGTGTCTTTTGCCCGGGCGATGGGCCCGCATTTGAATTGAATAAGTTATCGCTTTTGGTATCATTCATTATTGTTGTATTGAAGCAACCCAATATGACACATACATACATACCAATCGAATTGAATTATAACAAGGGAACAATAAATAACTCAGATATATCTACGGCTTTTCTTGCTTCATAAACATGTTGACCATCCATCACTCTATCATCATGTGTCAATTGGACAAGTAGTCTATCAATGTGTAACCGTAACATATCCATTTTTCTTTTGGTTGGTATACTCTACGTGCAACCGTGGAGACTAATATC
This sequence comes from Echinosophora koreensis, assembly GCA_035048595.1. Taxonomy (NCBI): domain Eukaryota; kingdom Viridiplantae; phylum Streptophyta; class Magnoliopsida; order Fabales; family Fabaceae; genus Echinosophora; species Echinosophora koreensis. Next base: position 15,203,456 of record JAPCYP010000001.1, read on the forward strand.
TCGAATCAGATATGACCACAAGGTCAGCCAAAATCTCCCTTGAGAGATTTAACGTTGTTACATTCTCAAAGCTCGAATTCGAACTTGAGACCACTAGTTAAGGTGGAAGAGATCCGTGTCATCTTATCCAAGCACTCTTACATGTAATATATTCATTTAACTGCACTTATATTTTTAAATTTTAAAAAATATAATTGAAATAACGTAAAATGCTTAAAAAATTATAATAAATATATATATATATATATATATATATATATATAAAATTAATGTTAGTAGAATATAAAAATATTAAATTAAAAAATTAAAATTAAAAAGAAGATATACATAATTAATTTTAAAAAAATAAATTTAAATATTAAAAATAAATTGGGAATGACATGTATTAAGTGTTATTCTATAAATGAAAGTAGTTTAAAAGATTTTTTATACAACAGAATAAAAACCAACAAAGTTTTTCTTTTTTTACAAAAAAAAAAAAAAGTTGAATAGCAAAAAAATGACCAACTTCTACGAAACGAGAGACGCCACCAAAAAAGTTGTGTTTCAATAAAAGCAATATTAGAATGGGTGACCTCTTAGAAAATCCTCATATTACACCACCTTTAAATTGCCTAAAAGATTTAACCATTATTAAGAGAGCATTATTTAATTTAACATATATATATATATATATATATATATATATATATATATATGTGCGCGCTTGCGCGCGCGCGCGCACGTGCATATATGTAGATATTTTTGTTCAGAGAACAAAAAAAAAATTTAAAAAGAACTAAGTTCATGATTAACGAATTTGGTAGTAACAACTACTAATTAATATTTTTGAAAATACATTTTGAAAATAAAAAGAATTAAATGAAAATAACTAAATAATACTATTAATCAGTAGATTTGAAAATACATTCTAAAAATGAAAATAGTCCAATAGAATGAGTGTAAAGATTTTTTTACACTGTCAACCAATCATAAATTGTTACATTGTTAAAAATATTCGACTCTTTTCATAATTACATGAAAAGTCACACATGAGATTATTTGTGATCGATTGATGATGAAAAAACTTTATACTAATATTGTACCATAATTAAACTCTTAATAGAAATAACTAAATGATATGCAAATCTGGTAATAATAATAATAATTAATTAGTAGATGTAAAAATATATTAAAAATAAATAATTAAAAAAAGTGTCTGATGTAAGTAATGCCACGTAACTCGTTGACGAGGAGAGATGTTGCAGAAAATAATTGACAATTAAGAGTGGATGCTCTAATTTTAAGAAATAGAAATATGTCAGCTTTGAGAAACAGTGAAAATCCATGCCCCGAGATGGAGAAAAATTGGGTTTGCGTTTGGGAAAATCTTAACCAAACATACAGGAAGTTGATTGCTTTTAAGTAGACATTTTAAAATCTCATGAGACTTTAAGATAGAGTTTCCCTATATCTTCCTATATAATCCTCCTAATAATCCTCATACTACTAAATAAAAAATTAAAAGGCAAATATATCCAATGTCTTGGGTAATGCTATTAGCACTACTAATTGCCTATTCACACTCACCAATCAATGATAATTCTAATTTTTTATTTTCGAAAATTATGATTGGTTAATGAAAAGTATGATTAAGCAATTGGGACTGTATATACACTATTTTGGAGAAAGAGTGTAAAAAATGTCATTAGTCTTGAACATATATACATCTATGCATTAACACACCTGACCCAAAAAAATAAAACAGCCCTAAATTGAGGTTGTATTTAACGCATATTGAGAAACAACACAAGTAAAATAACATAATATACGTTACACCACAACTTACTTTTTGTCGTGTCCGCTGATTGGGCACAAACAACAATGTGGACTGTACTACGACATTCTTTGGAATCCATAGCAACAACGATCAAAGTATTCTCAAAATGATGTTGTGATGGCAGTAGCAATGGCAATGACAATGGTGGTGGGAGTGATAATGATGGAGGTGATGTTAGTAACGGTGGTGGTAAAGAAGAGAACGGAGACAGCAATCTAATCGAAGGAAAAATTTCTATTATTTTATATTTAGAGTGTGTTTGAAAAAGCTGGAAAAAAAATTATACTGATAATCTGTTTTCAAAAAATTGATTATAAACAGAATCTGTTTTTGTTTGGGTATGCTTGTTGAAAAGTGATTTTAAGATAATCTATTTTGTTTGGATGGTATAAAATATTTATTAGTAATGTCGTTTCATGTTTGCACTGTTTGCGTTTGGTGAGCTACAGGGACGTTTAGATTATAATCTGAAAAAACAGTCCTCCTCACCAGCTGTTTGTAAACCTGCAAATAACATTTTTTTCCAAGAAAAAAGTTTTTTTAAAAAAAAATAATCTTGTAAGCCAAACATAATAGATTTTCACAAAACACTTGAAATCATAAAAAAAAAAAAAAAAAAAAACTGAAACGGCCATGCTCTTAGAGTGTATTTGAGAAAGCTGGAAAAAAAAAATTTATGCTGATAATCTATTTTCAAATAATTGATTATTGTAATAATCAATTATAATCAGAATATATTTTTATTTAGGTATGTTTGTTGAAAAACGATTTTAAAATGATCTATTTTGTTTGATATAAAATGGTTATTAATAATATCATTTCATGTTTGCACCGTTTACGTTTGATGAGCTACAAGGACATTCATATTATAATCTTAAAAAACAATCCTCCTCACCAGCTGTTTGTAAAACAGCTGCAAATAGCTTTTTTTTCAAGAAAAAAGCTTTTTTAAAAAAATAATCTTGTAAGCCAAACATAATAGATTTTCACACAACAGCTGAAAGGCCATTCCAAAACATGCTCTTAACGTCGTGGACAATTTTGCTCCCCATTTAATGAGCAAAAAAAAAAATATATAAATAAATTTTGTGCATTCCTTAAATAGCTTTTTGTATTGTCTCTTAATTAGTTTAAAATTCATACCAGATATAAATTTGTTGTGCCATGCTATCCTTTATTTTTTAGGAAATCGAATGCATCCCAAGTTGCACGTAGTTGTGAGAGCATGATAAATCAAAGATCGCAAAGCAATCAGGTTTTAAACCATTCATGGACATTAAAAAGCCTGTAATTGTATATGATCTTCAATAGAATTACTAATTCTAGGTTTCATGAATATATTTTTTCTCCATCAAATATGAAGAAATAAGGGCCACAATTAAGGGTTGAGCAGTGGAAACAAGAATTAAAACAGAATATACTGGATTAACCATTACCTAAGCGGTGCACAGGCACCGAATACAGTGAACAGGGTATATATACCAAGTGCAGGGAGAAAAAAATTGAGTTATATAGACACATCCTGAAGGGATTTGGTTAAAGTAAGGTTATATAAGCCAAAAGCAGTAACAAAGCAAATAATTAGTTTACTTCCCCCACATGATGCAGACACGGCCAGTTTGACTCACAGATGTCACGCGCGGAACTGCCATCATTATCCTTTGAATATGTGTCTGCATTATGCTTCACTAAATACTCAGCTATTGCTTCTCTATCACACGTAACAGCGTAATGCAATGGAGTTTGTCCATCATTATCCTTCCAAAAAGAAAACATAATATCAATAAGCAAATTTGACATTAGTTTCAATAATCAAAAGATGCACAAAAGCATCTTCAAAAGCATAGGCTAAGCTTTGAGATTATGCAACTTATGCGGAGGGGAATAGTGCCACCTTGATCAAAATCAAATCAAGGTTTTGTCCTGTTTTCATTCAGTAGAGTTAAGGTGATGCCAACAAAGCATAAAGATAGTGAAAGGTTACGTTTAAATGTAAAATGATGATCACCTTGGCGTTTACATCAGCATTCCTGCCAACAAGCAGCTCTGTGACATTAAGGTGGCCACGATCTACAGCCCAGTGTAATGGTGTTCGGCCCTCACTGTCTGCAACCATTTCAGAAATGCATGTTGGCAAAAATAATAAACAAAAACAAAATTAATAAAAGTGGTTAAAAGCAAAAAAGTTTGATAGGCGGCAGCATACACAAGAACAATAACATATATGCTTCTTATTTCTTGATCATTTAGATCCTTTACGAATAAAGGTAGCTGACTGATAACCCACCGTGGCATGATGAGACAGCAATATCAATCCAAATAAGATCACTGATAGTCTTTTTAGGACTTTATTGGCAATAAGAAAGGGAACATTTTACTCTACCATCCCAATATCGTGTAATGACCAACCAATCTGGCTGTATCGTCTACAACTAAGATAATCAAGAACTAAATTAGCAGGGAGTCCTAAAAGATCCATTCTCTCATGCCACAATAGCCATTCAACTTCTATTTTCATATAAATATTGACTAATTGACTTACAAACAGTTGCTTACAAAATCAATAATTTTTTTAAGGGAATTTGTTCTGAAAGGCAAGAGCAAGATAGGGTATTATAGCTACTTTCCTTACAATGCGCCAAACTTTCCCATTAACAGAAAACAGCAGTGAATCCATAACATGGGTGCAAGAGATACCAAGTGCAAATGAAAAATGAAAATTCAACATGTGGCAAGACTGATTTCTTCACTTCAGCTAATTCTAATAACCAAGATGAAATTCCTAAATCACATCCTGTCACATCAGTTATCATCAACTTTCCATCTTCGAATAGGCCTTCAAGAAAGTTAATTAGGCTTTTTTACAAAAATATAGAACCCAATTTAATTTTTAAACAATTCTGAAAGAGTCAAGCATACACATGATCATGTGAGGATTGTCAAGCAACACTGCTAAAAAGCAGGTAGATGTTATCTCACTAAATCAGTGAGTGTACATCTTATTCTTAATGCCCACGAGCTGTTCGTGAAAAGCTGGTCCATTCAAAAACCAAAAAATAAAATTATTGACAACTTGGAGCACACTTGAGAATAATGTATAAACTTGTAAAAGCAAACCCTGTGAATAGCTCACCCTTCAAATTCACTGAAACACCACTTTCAAAACACTTGAGCAGATTAGCCACATCTCCTTCCCTAGCAAATCCATGAACGGCATCCATTTTCCTGTGAAGAAAAGGAAGCATCAGTATCAATGAAACTATACCCTTTTGATGATGAACATTACTGACATCTGAGTAATATTGCTGTTCAAATGTTATTCATACGTATCCTTGGTACTTGGTATATTGAAACAAGCCAATAAAAGCATGAAGTTTGCAAATATATAACTAAGACAGCTTTGTGATCAGCCTATAAAATCCTCCTAAATGTCAATAGCTCAAGGGGGAGACCACACTTGGAATATATGAGGATTGATGATTAGTGTTAACTGTTAACACAAGAAAGAAGACATGACAAGTAGACAGGTCTAAATAAACACTTGAGAAGGATTTGTAGTTCTTATCAAGCAAAGGATAGAGAAGATAACCATGTCAAATACTTTATGCTATCCTATCCCCTATAATGCAATGCTTAGAAAGAACTTCAAGGTTTCCAATATAAGAATAACTTGTTAAGTTCAATACTTGTTGCTTCCATACTCAAACTCAAAACAGTATTTCGCAAGGATTCCAAACTTTCCAAAGTTGCACCGTATGCTAGTTCTACTTTGCAAGGAATAATTGGTGCAAAACAAAAGTAAACACCAAGCGTGCATATTATTGGTATGACAAATATGTGACAAAAAGTCCCAAACTCCATACTAAGTAATTGTGCTTATCAGTTTTAGGAAACAAAGTATCAAAACCATATAATTCCGAAATTTTACTATATTCTAAGATAGAGGTGATTTTGCTGTGAGGCACACATTGGGAACTTAACCAATGAATATGCTTATACGCATCTTACTTTGACAACTTCAAAAGATATTAGTTTGACAACTCCAAAAGGAAAACATTGAATTAAAAAAGAAGTTTGTTTTAATCCCTGGAAGTTGCATTCGATCTAATATGATGATTTCCAATAGTACCAACCCACAAAGCAATATTTTCTCCCTGTTCTTTTAAAATAACCAATTCAATTTGTCACATTTTAAATCGACAAGGCCTTTCATCACTTTGAGTGTATCCATACATATAACAAAACATAATTAGGAAGAGTTGAGTGTATCCATACATATAACAAAACATAATTAGGAAGAGTTGAGTGTATCCATACATATAACAAAACATAATTAGGAAGAGCAGCGATCATATGCAATGACTTAGTCCTTTTTAAGAATGAACTATGGTAAACAACTAAAAGTAGCCAAAGGTACTTTCAGCTGAAGAGAATATTAAGAAAAGCAACCTATGAACCAACTGTCTCAGAGAAAGCACAAAATGAACATTAGTATTACTGGAATGCAGTCTGTTTATTTTTAATTTTATTTAAAAAACAATAATAAAAAAATGGAGATACCGAGGTTAGAGGTATAATATTAAAGGACCCAACTCCCAAGATAAGAATCATAACATGTGGAACTGCCAAGGATCAAATCAAAGCCTTAAGAAACACAGCTAAAGAAGGGAAGGGGACAGCCTTACCTTAGTACCCCGAGTGAGGATTGGTCTTATACCCAAATAGTCTGGGGAAACCTCAGAAGACCCTCCACCCTCACCCCATAAAAAAAGAAAAAAACACTCAAGAAATAAAAGCCGATAGAATTACCCCTCCAAGGTATCCCCATCTTTCTTAATTACTGGACAGATGCCACAGGGAAACATTCATACAATTATGTTCGACACACATACATAACAAATTAGTGGTGCATTGACATCTCGATATATGCAGCCCATACAATTTGAGGTTTTTGGAATCTTACGAGTCACTGCCACAATCCTCTTCATAAACGAAAGTGCTAAAAACTGGTCCCATCGTTCCCTTAGCCTCGGAACTAGGGCCACCACCATCACCACTTTTGTTCCTCTGTTACAGATACAATACGAGTTAGGTAGATACAAGACAAAAATACACACACAAAGAACATAAGCAAACATACTACTTTAATTTTAAATACAGTTTTCTTCCATCTGATGAAAGAAGTAGTGTTTGATCCATCCAGAGCACAAGAAACAGCATATTAAGCTCACCAAAGAAGAACCATCAAGCCAAGAAGGATATAGGTCTGTCACAATATCAATGTACTTCTGCATTGCATCTTCAGGAGGCATAGCACCCAATTTCTGCCATGCTTGCCTGCCAAAAGGGAAATTAAATATTAAAAAAATAACCATATTTGACCAGCTATGGAAAATGATTGCATACAATAGTCAATAACAGCACATAAGGTATTCCGCACCTCAATCAATAATAGCCTTCTAAATTAAACATTATAGGATTTTCCAAATAAGTGCTCAAATATTAAACGTAAAGCTTTTTGAATTCCTGTTGTGTTACCAATGCCCACTTTCCTGGGAATCTCATTCCAAGAATCCCAGGAATGTTTCTTTATCACCCTCACACATGCAAATAAAATGTTTCAGGTTTCTTTCACAAAATTATTTATTTCTGCACATCTTTTATGCATGTAAATAACTTATTATCTCTTTTACCAAACATGGGAAAATTTTATTCCCACCTCACTTTCCCAGGAATGTAAAGCTTTCTTAATTCCCATTGAGTTCCCAAAGTAAAGCTTTTATCTAGTTTTGATAGGTTAACAAATAACAAGTGTTGTAAGGGCACTTAATAGTAAAACCCAACATTTAAATGTAACTAATGTCTGGAAGTAAGGGGGAAAAAGCTAAAAACGTATACTGTTTTACCGTATTATCAGTCTCAGTTTTAATAGTGCAAACTGCAAATAAATCCAACCCATTCAACCCCACAGAAACCCAACCACATACACATGGAACATTAATAAAAATTCCAATTATATATTATTATCCTTTCCTTAAAACACAGTGAGAAACTGTTCCAACTTGAAAGGTCTTTCCTTTTTATTTTCTCTACAGTAACGAACTAAACAATTTTGGCACTAAACAAGATTAGACAAACCAATGCAAAACTTCATATAAGAACAGCGAATACCATTTAGCACGAGCGGTCATTTTGAGGGGCGAAGGCTGAGGCGTGCTACAGGGACCTTCTGTGGCAATCTTGTACAACCCATAAAGCTGGAGCTGCACGTCACTTGAAACCTTCTGCGACAACCGATCAGCCGCGGCGGCAGCGACGAAAGCTGTGGCGGCGCTGAAGGCATCGTCGAGTTCGGTGGTTTCCACCCCTTCCCAGTCATCGTCGTAGTCATCGTCGTCACCGTCGCTCTCATTCCTGACGCTGCCTTGCTCGGCAGTGACGGATTCGGCCTCGAAGCGGCGGTTAACGTCGGAAACGGAAACGGCGTCGTCGCGGGTGGAATAGGGTTGGTTGGGTTTGATGTCGGTGGTGGTGGCGGTGGTTGTTGATACGGTGACGTTTTCGTCCTTGAAGGAGATTACGAGGGAGATGAGCTTGGCGATGAGGTAGGAGATAATGAGGCCGATGAAAATGGATTGTAGGAGGGGTTGCCACTCACCCATCCTTGATTCAACGTTGAATTGAAACCCTAGAAAATGAAAATGTTATTTGCCTTAGATTAGGTTTTTGTGGAATTGGGGGTGGTGTTTTAGAGAGAAGCTAAAACCCTAAAAACTGTTCATCTGGTTCTCTAGAGAGAGAGAGAGAGAGGGCATTGAGGAAATTGAAGAAGATTGCGATGGAATTTTCAGAGAGAACCATGCACCGAGGAAGGGGTTAATGTGTGTGTTGGCGGGTGCAGTAGCTATCGTGTGCTTCGCGGAGATCTTGTGATTTTACAGCCAGGTTATCAAAAAGCAACACGTGTAATCAGTGATTTCTATTATGACCGCCGACGATTCTGTGAAGTTTTGTTTGACCGGATGATCATCATTCGATTCATTTCAGTTTCTTCAAAGAGGAAATCATACTTTATTTTTATTTTTATTACAAAGAGGGGCTTTAAAGCCCATGAAAAATAAAAGACCTAATTGTGTACGGGACGGGGTAAACTAACATCATTGAGCAAAAGATGATATCCATAGTCCTTTTCTAGACCATGTGTTTTTTAACATCAAATTGGGAGCATCATATCGCGACCCTTTTATTTTTTAGTATATTTTTGAGATGTGTGTATATAAAAGAAGATAAAAAATAAGTGAGAGATAAAAATAAACACATATGATTTAGACAATTTTGATGTTCAAATATCACAACTTTTTCTATACTAAAGTTTGCAAGCCAATCCGTACAACAATTTAAATGTGTTTGTGTCACAAAAATGGAATTATTTTGTTTTAGGCTTTTATTAATTTTTATTTTTTTAATAACGTGCCTTAGTGCACCAAAAAAAAAAAGGATTTGTACATGAATAATACTAATTACTAAGCTTTAAGCTCTGTTTGACAAAAATAGTTGGTAAACTAATTTTTAGTTGAAAGCTTATAGCTAATAGTTGATAACTGAAGAGCTGACTGATTGAATTTGAAATATTTGGTAAAATTAGAGATTGGGCTAGTTTATAAATATAAAATGACATTAAATGACATATTTATGAGAGACATGATAGACTGTGAATTTCATTAAATAAATGGGGATAATAATGAGAGAAAAGTCAATAAGTTATAAGCTATAAGTCATAAGCTAAATAAAATAGCTTATGGAAAAAAAAACTATAAGCTGATGATATAAGTTTGTTTACCAAACACCGCTATTTCAGTCAAGTGTGACACCCTCTCCGGGATCATCACAAAGTTACCCCAGTGCGAAAAATTAAATTAAAGTGTTGGTTACCTTCGGAAAATAACATTTTAAATGTAATAATATTTCTGTGAATTTGGTGATAAAATTTTTTCTTTTGAGTGCACGATCAAACATGACCGAAATAAAAACAAACATACACTAATATATCCATGTATATATACACATATGCATCCTTGTTTATATGTATATTACAACCACACTAGGAGATTACAAAAGGACCTTTATCATGTTAGGTCATTCTCCTCAAACTAAGTAAAGAAAATATAAAGACATATACAAAACAGTAGTGTACGTCTAGAACCATACAAAAACTAATGGCTCTCAGTAGCCAGGTTAACTGACGCATATCACTACCCCAGAATAACTAACCCTACAGCTGGTCAGAGCTAATGGAACCCATTAGGGAGATCAGGATGATCACCCCCTCCTAAAGCAGAACTATCCGATGAGGATACTACTGCTCCCACATCCTCGCCTGGTGCCTCATCGTCGTCCTCAATAGGTGGCAAGTCCGCAAGAATGTCCTCCACGAACTCATCAGGGTCCTCCTCTATCACCTCGTCTGGAACTACCTCAACAGGAGGCTCAGCAGGCACTGCTACATCTGGTGCAGCTATCTGTAAAGGCTGTCCCAGCTCTGGGTGCACCTCAATCTCTCCGTGCTCCAACAAGTACTGTAGGTAAAGTCCTGGTGGAGGTAATGGTATCTCGCACGTCTCAACAACATATGTCCTACGCTGAGGTCCGGCAGCTAGTGTGCCAGTAGTCTCACAGGTCGGGCCAAAGTAGGTAGCGCTCCTCGCCCCGGGATTGATCTCCCAAGCGCCACCATGAGTACGGTTTTCAAAGGCGATGCTGCGGATCACCGAATGTGCCAATGGCATCATTGGATCCATCTATCCTCAGATATAAGAAAAGTACCACAAGAATAGAACAAACAAAGAAACAATGCAAGAGTGAGAAACCAAATCATGGATTTAACGCGATAATCATATACCCGACACAACAAAACATATAAACATTCATACATAATATCACAGGGTTTCATATCAACGCATCATCAGTTTTGAAAATTATGTATGCAACACTTCAATAATTGGTCTCTAACAATATACCTAATCTCATGAGATATCAACACCATAGGGTGAGTTGATCAGACTCAATAGCCACTCAGGCAAAGGCACTCAAGCCAACGGCACTCAAGCCAAAGCCACTCAGGCAAAGCCACTCAGGCAACGGCACTCAGTCAACGGCACTCAAGCCGAATCCCACTGTAAATTGTCCAAACCAAGGCACAGTAATACAAAAAAATGGGCTCATTGACCACCAAGGTACAATGAGATAAACACATGAATATCCCCTTGATACCATGATTAACTTTATAGACACGTCTGCCTTAAATGCATGTAAAACCTTTTATTCTCGTCATTTCTCTTTGTGTATAAAATTTCCTCTGTTGCAGCACAAAACGCTTACAACCATCATCGTTTTAAAGTGTCTTAACTCTTTTATTAACAACACAGGACCTTAAGTCCGAATGCTCAGTCACGAGACCTATCAACCGATGCACCAGTTTTAGGCTCGTGGTCATAGAAAACATTTTAAATGTTTAAAACAGTATACCTCATGTATACAATAGATACCCAATCTACAGGATCTTAAGTCCGAATGACACTCAGTCCACAACACCAACGAACCTTAGTACCCTGACGTCTCAGTTACTAAGTTCAAAACCACTTGTTAACATAGTTAAGTGAAATTGGATTCTAGAAAATCAACTGATAATAAAACTTTGTTTCCTGAAAATAGTTCCCTAAAACCTCAACTGGTTCAAACTACGTACTGCCGTTTCAAAATAACATTTGCCGTCAATTGGCGTTTTTAACGTAAGTTAAGCCTAATAATAGCTTTTTCCACTATAATAATATTTAAAAATCATCATTAAGTTATTTTTGAAAATTTATTTCATAAAATAACATTTTATAATTTTCCGGAATTTCTTATATAAAAATTAGCAGTAGTAAAATATTTTCACGGTTTTGCCCTCTCTGTGACTCATAGTTCACTTTTTCACTGCTTATTCATTAAAATAATATTATTTTTCCAATATCCCTTATTAAGCTCACATAAAAATTTCATTAATATTATATTCTAATATTTGCCAATTAAACATTGAATATAATTTACCAAGCTTAATAAAACTTTTATCTGTTTAATCAATTGGGCACTGACCACTGTCAGGCTTCACAAACAACATTTCTCAATAGCATACAATATAATTACACACAGAGTAAACAAACACAAGAATTTAACAATTAACTGCAGATAAATAACTTAAAAACAGATAATCAAACACAGAATAAACAAAACAACTGAAAACAAATAACAGAAAACAAACACCATACTCACAAAACCAATATACAAACCAACACAAATGGTATATGACCATCCAAAAATCCCTTGGAATTCCCCTCTTACCTCTTGTAGAATGTGCAGTGAAAACAAAGTGTTCGTCAAAAGTCCACAGTTCATGTACCCGTCGTATGCACGTAACCTTCAACCAGTACAATCAAATAATTACAAAACAAGAAATTAACAACACCTAATTCCTTCTACATGGTCACGGCCTCAAGGGTCTCATGTGACTAAAGTTTCCTAATTAGGCCTAAGTTATGGATTAAGGAGTTTTAACTACCTAGAACCATGCATTAACAACTAAACAACTAGGTTAAGAATTAAAAGTTCCTAACCCTCCAACACCTAGAATTCGGCCATGGCATGTTCATGTGGCTAGGGTTTTTGGTTTGACACAAAAACTTGGATTCAACAATCATAATATTAACAAGACAACATACATGATCATTGGTAAGAAACATGAACAAAATCTCCTCCAAATTAACCTAAGTAGGTTCGGCCATGATGAGTATACAAGGAAGGAAATCTTTGTTTTCAACATAGTCATGAATTTAGAATACATGCATGATGATTATCAAGGCTAGCTAGGTTACTTCCAAGAGAAAGAATAAAATTTTCCATGCTATATTTTTTTGAGAATTCGGCCTAGCCAAAACAAATTAGGAAGGAAGAGTTTGTTTGCTAAATAACCTTGGATTCAACATGTTTAGGTAGTAGAGAGTTAAGATCCATGATTATTTAGATGAACATGAACCAAAATTTTCTCCTCCTTTTATGACCTAGGTTCGGCCTAAGCAAGAAAATAGGGAAGGAAGATTTGGTTTTCAATAAACTCTTGGGTTTAGATAGAAGAGATGATTATAGGCATATAGAAATTGGTTTCACTATTTTAGGAGTTTTCTACAATTTATGGTGATTTTTCAAAGTTATGATCATAAAGATGAACTTAGTTGGAAACTAATGATCAAGGCATGGAAATAGAAAACTTCATGAAGAACATGATAATAAATGATGAAAAGAAGTAAGAATCACCTCTTGAAGCTTAGGAAATGTGCAAGAATCAAGAACTTCTTTTGTAAACTCAAGCTTTTGTCTAACTTAACAATGGAGTTTTGTGAGAGCAAGGTTGAAGATGAAGATGATTCTAGACAATTGTGGATTGTGTGAGTCACTTAAGAAGCAAATTGTGGCTGCCTCCACCATGGGCCATGCGCCCCATTTGGGCCATGCCAAGCCCAAGCCCATTTGTTTCATTTTGCTAACTAGGAACCATGAAAAACATAACTAGTTCATAATGAGTTTATGACATCAATTGGGTTTTGTGGAATTCATACTCTTGGATATGATTTTGAGTCTTTGGGCCGCAGCCCTCTAATGGTTTTGGAGTAAAATTTCTGGCCCAATTCACTTGGAATTGCATAGAAACCAACTTAGGGTCTAAAATGCAATTAAGCGAAAGTTTAAGGACTTAAATGCAAATTCTAAAATTTGACACAAAAGTGTGACTCCTCTACCTAAATCAACTTAAAAGTATAGGAAAATGATTTATCAGCTCCAAGAAACTCCGTCGTTTGCTCTGTCGTTTACCCGATTACGTATTTCGCCCGTAAAAGATAAATCTTTCACTGTTTTATGAAATAACTCTAAAAATACATTATCGTAGGAAATAAAATAAGAATCTTAAGTGTTTCGTTCACGAGTTAAAATTAGGTCTCCTGGTCAGTATAAATATACTGTCAGTGAAAACAGCGGGCCGGGATTCGCCCGTCGTTTCAACCAAAATTTTACTCGTAGCTTTCTACGTTCAAGTAGAATTGAGTGGTAAACTCCGTTTATTTAAAATAATTTTCTAACACACCAATAATTAATTAAACATATTACTCTGCATTCCTGTTATTTAAAACAGCGAAAAACAGAGTGTTACATCAAGCAAGCTTAAAAGCTGGTCAGATTAGCTACAAGCTAGCTTATTGGACTTGTCAAACAGAGTCTAAGGCTCTGTTTGACAAAAATAGTTGATAAGCTAGCTGGTGGCTGATAAGTTAGCTTATAGCTGATAAGCTAATTTTTCGATGAAAGCTTATAGCTGGTTGAATTTGAAGTGTTTGGTAAAATTAGCGATTGAACTAGCTTATAACTGTAGAATGCATAAAATGACATATTTATGAGAGGCATGGTAAAGTGGGCAATTTATTAAATGAATGTGAGTAAAAACGAGAGAAAAATTAATAAGGTGTAAGCTATAAGCCATAAGCTAAATAAAATAGCTTATGAAGAAAAACTATAAGCTAATGAGATAAGCTTGTTTACTAAACATCTATATTTCAGTCAAACAAGCTTATAAGCTTGTCAAATAAGCTATAAGCTAGCTTATTGGACTTTCCAAAAAAGCCTAAGGGTAATGGAGTGGGGTGGTTAGTAATGGAGTGGAGTGGAGAAAAGACATTAACTCATTATTTAAGAGTTTCTTCATTAATGAAGTGTGATGATTAGGAAAGGTAACCCAAACCATTATACTTCTCACCTAAACCTCTCATTTTCATACACTCCAAATTGGGGTTTGGGATTTTCCTCCACTTCCTCGTTAAACTTCCAAACAATAGAGTAATATGTTTTTACCAGGGATGACAATTTGGACCCACCTGATGGGTACCCACAAAAATACTCACGCTAGAGTATATACCCGTTTTATGGGTCTGGGTCCGGGTCTGGGTCTAGGTAATTACCCTCAAACAAAAGAGGGTATGGGTGCGGGTACGAGTACTCTCGTACCCATCCCACCCCGCATCCGCATATATACTTTACCTTTCCACTCCAATTCACTATTAATCACTCCATATCATTCTCTTTCAAAACTTCCAAACATAATCTAAGGCCATAGCAACTCCCATTATCTTAAGAGTCAAGTAGTCAACAATTGCAAAACTTGTTTAAGGGGTGCTAGTAAGTAAATAACTAACCGAGAGTGATATGCACAATCAAAATTTACAAGTGCATATAAATGAGAAATACTAGTAATACATTTTTGGTTTAAATAAGCTTTTAGTCCCTGGAAAGTTCACCAATTTTGATTTTAGTCCTTGTAAAAAAAATTCTTAGGATTTCGTCCCCGTATTTTCGAAAATTTTGTAAATAGTCCATATTGTTACCTCTGAGTACTAGAAATCATACTAGATGAATAATTTTGTCAATTTTAACCCTATGGCCCTAATGTATGATTTTATTTCTACTTTCTAGCCAAATTTTGGAGCAAGTCGGACAAAAACGCGAAATTACCTCGGTACCCCTTGAGTACTAGATATCATATAAAATGAAGGAATTTAGCAATTTTAACCTATGTCCCTAATATATGATTTTGTTTTTATTTTATGGCCAAATTTTACAGCAAGTCGGACAGTAAAATAAAATTATCTCGATACCTATGAGTACTAGATAACGGAAAAATATGACGGTAGGGACTATTTACAAAATTTGTGAGATTACAGGGACGAAAACCTAAGAAAAAATTTCACAGGGACCAAAACCAAATTTAATAAACTTTGTAGGGACCAAAAACTTATTTAAACCTACAATTTTTAATAGTCTTTTTCTAGCACACTTAATGTGATCCTATAGAATTTAAGTGAAACTCATATAAATTAATTGAACATATTTGAATTTTTTGAAGAAAGTGTTGGAGAGCAATTTTTTTTTACGGGTGCTGGAAATTAAAGCATGTTGATAGCACTCCTCCTATATAAATATGCATAGCTTTCACCTCCCATGTACCATTCCACGAACCTCTAGTTCTTTACAGAAAGACCAAACCTCTCTCAAATCTGACTTTACTGTTTATTGCTAGTTAATTATTTAGAGTTTAATTTTGATATATAGTTAGTGTAAAATTTTTATATTATCAATCAATTATAAATTGTTATATGCGTAACAAACAGTCTATCACTGTAACCCCTTATTAGACGATAAGTTTTTCTTTTATAAGCAAAATTTATTAATAAACTAGAGCTAGCAAACATACATACAAAAAATGATTAGTAACAGTGTTAGATTAGGTCAATATTGATAACATTTGCAAATATTAGAAACTTATTTATCGCAAAGAAAAATTAAGAAATCAAGTTGAAAAAAGTAATTAATTAGATGAGATACCAGAAGACTTATTCTGCTCATTTTATATACGAGAATATATTTTGTTCAGCTTATCAACTGATTTACGTTATGTGCTGTAGGGTTCAAAGTTTGAACCTGCACACAAACGAGTGTGGCTTGAAAACTTCCTAATCTGTAGTTGCTATTGCAGTTGCGCAGCTTCCATGCCTACCATCATGATAACCTGCTCCTTCCATGCTGTTTGCATTTTTTTTTCCTCTCTCAATCGAATAGCAAATTTAACTAACAGTTTTTCAATTCAATTCTCAATTAAAAATATTCAAAACTTCAATTTTATTTTGAATCAAAAAGATTAATTTTAATACTAAAATATTTTCAATTGTAACACTTAACAGCCAATTGTCACCATATAGTGATAGAGGCCAAAATAAAACGCAACCTTGCAACGGCGATCCCAACATGAATGTACTACTAATTAATGTCCAAAATTAAATAACACAAACCGTTGAAAACAAAATAGGTAAATGCTGCCTATATTAAAAAAAAAAAAAGAAACAAATAGGTAGATGCTAATGAGCGTTATATAACGACATTGTTTAATAAATCTTAAAAAAAAAAAAATTTATGGGAAGTTGTATAATTAGTACATTAGTACCCCTTTGCTTTAAAAAAAAAAAAAGGAAAGAAAGAAAGAAAGAAATACTTATTTTTCAATGAACCATAACATAGTGTTTGGTTGGAGGGGGTTTGGAGGGGAGGGGAGGGGAGGGGAGGGATTTTTTTAAAACCTATATGTTTGGTTCAATTTTTAGAGGGGAGGGGTGGGGAGCAAAATCCCTCCTTAAGTGAGTTTTGCCTCCCCTCCAATAATGGGGGGATTTGGAGGGAAGGGGAGGGATTTTAAAACATAACATATGTATTGACTAAAATATCCTCACTTATATATTTTAAAATAAATAATTATAAGGGTTTAAGAGTAAATTTGTTTTAAAATCCCTCCCCTCCCCTCCCGTCCCGAAACAAACATTAAGGGAGGGGAGGGATTTTAATGGAGGGGAGGGGAGAGGAGGGGAAGGGAAGGGAGGGGTTTTAACTAGCTATTGTGTTTGGTTGGGAGGAGGGGAGGGGAGGCAACACTTTCATGTTTGGTTCAGGAGGGGAGGGGAGGGATTTTAAAACAAATTTACTCTTAAACCCTTATAATTATTTATTTTAAAATACATAAGTAGGGATATTTTAGTCAATATATAGGTTATGTTTTAAAATCCCTCCCCTCCCTTCCAAATCCCCCCATTATTGGAGGGGAGGCAAAACTCACTTAAGGAGGGATTTTGCTCCCCTCCCCTCCCCTCTTAAAATTGAACCAAACACACAAGTTTTAAAAAAATCTCTCCCCTCCCCTCCTCTCGTCCCAACCAAGCACAATAGCTAGTTAAAATCCCTCCCCTCCCCTCCATTAAAATTTCTCCCCTCCCCTCCCCTCCTTTGAACCAAACACACCCTAAAGCATCTTCAATGGTGTAACCCATTATTAGAGTTGTTTAACTCCTCTTTATATGGACTCTACCATGTCACCACTAGGGTATTTGTTTAAAGTGATATAAAGCAACTCTATATATCACTTTAACTCCTCTTCCCGCTTTACATCACTTTAAGCAACTCTACATTCCAATGATACAAATCTTAAAAGTTCATTAAAAGGGTCCCACAAGTTACCCCATATCTTTATTTACATTTATTTTTCTTTCATATCAAAATATTTTTTTTATATTTTAATTTACCATTATTTTCTATCTCTTCTTTTCATTAGTTGTCCCGTCCTTATATGTGGCATCTGCATCACTAAACTCCAATGGTGCAACTCATTAAAAAGTTATTTTAAATCTAAGAACTTGATAAGCAACTCCTATTGCAGATGTTCTTATTTGAATTTCTTTAACAATATCTTTAGGACACTCGTTAGCACTTAACAGAATTAAAAAAGAAAAAATACACTCTCCCAGTCAAGCACTTACAGTGTGTTTGGATCTGCATCTATACAAAGTGGATGTGCGTCCATTCAGAAGCTACAACATGTAGCTTCTGAGTTCCTAACGTGATTTTGCATCTTTTCAACTCAGTTCCAAACACACTATTACCAATGTACATCAGCACTCATGTATAATTAAATAATAATAACTACATCATCTTTGTATGTTAAACAAAAGTTTTCCTCAGTCAACTATTCCCTTCAACGTTAACTGAGGCTTAGTTGCTATTGCAGCTCACACTTCAACCATATCATCATCTATTTTTGCTTGATCTTCCGTGCTATGATCAGTTTCTGGTGTCTGTCCAAACCACTTGCCTTCAAGATATTGCAGCAGTGATACATGCTTGTAGCATAAGAACAGTGTCACAATCAAAACCACCGAAGATACAATATTGATGATGAACCACCATACTGGAGCAACGAGGATCAACACAAGTAGCTCACAGGCAAGAGCTCCTGAAACGTAGCATAGACAAAACCCTATAATGGGAGAGTGGTCGAAGTTACCTGCTTGGCATGTTATCAGTGCAATGACAAACAAACATGGCTATGAGGAAAAGTATCATGATTGCATTGTTTTCTTTGAAGGGATTGGTGTGGGAGCCTTGGTACTTCATGCCAGTCAATGTAAGCAGCAGCCCAGTGAGATAAGCGTATGCAGTGTGAATGTGAAGTGTAGAGGAGGATCTGAGACTCCAAATACATATAAAGAATATTAGACTTGGAAAAAAATAAATAAAGAAGGATATTTAATTATTTATACACACACTAACACGCACGCTAATATTTTTTTATAAGTAAAAGTAATATTATTAAGCATATATAAGGAATATCTAAATTCATAAATATTAAAAAATTAAAAAGAGAACAATTTAAGGGATGAAGATCTGCTGTGTCATTTTAGTATACTATATTTTGTTTTCATCAATAATATATATCTTGTAACATATTTTAC
This sequence comes from Echinosophora koreensis, assembly GCA_035048595.1. NCBI lineage: Eukaryota > Viridiplantae > Streptophyta > Magnoliopsida > Fabales > Fabaceae > Echinosophora > Echinosophora koreensis. The sequence continues at coordinate 15,222,686 of JAPCYP010000001.1, forward strand.
GTTTTTAAAATTACATAAAATTATGTGACAAGATATTATTAATAAGAATATAATTTAGTATATCAAAATGAAACAACAAATCATCGTCGCAATCTAAGACAACAAAACGAGACAAAACGAACAACATGTATCCTAGAACCCAACACAAGCAAATATATTAACCTATCTGTCTCGGTTTCAACTCTTGTAGGCATTGAATTGATGGGAGGAGAATACGTTTGAAATTAATTGAACCCCCGAAAGCAATATCTGTTTTATACTTGTGTACTTGATAAAGAGAAATGTTGTATGATGTTTCAGCAACTACAGTTCATAATTTCTCGACCGCAAAGAATAGAATCGAACACTACCGCGCATAAATACTAAAATATAATCTTCATGGAGGGCACACACCCAACACACACCGGACCTCTTTAACGTCACACACAAACACACACCTATTTAACGCTGAAGGTTTGAAATAAATTATTCTATATATTAATTTAAGTGTTTTTCGATATAGATTTATGGCTGCACGCACCACTCCACACTCCTTTAACATTTATGGAGACCTCTCCACACATCTCATCACTAATTAAGTAATTATACCAGCAACCTCCATAGAAGATAAGGTAAGCAAAATATTTTGGACCAACTTTTTTGTGTGTTTGAATTAAGTATTTTAAAAAGTTTAAAACTAATAAAATGATGCATATAATTTATGTTAAGTAAAAAGTTAACTTCGGCCCAATTGGAGTTCCCCCATTTTATCCCCAAGGCATCAGGCAACTCATGTTTATGATGTATCTTTGGGCCCTATCTCGAATTCCCAGGCCCAACGTACAAACAGAAGGTCTAAAGGTAAGGAGGTGGTCTGTTTTTGCTGAGAAGGAGGGGGATTTGACCAAATTGACCCACTTTTAGAAATTATTTATCAAAATAACCTATTTTTGAAACTATTTACCAAACTAACTTACTTTTGAATAAAATAATATATTTTTTTGACTTCTAGTGGCGCCGGTTTGACTGGCGCCATTGACTTTGACCCGCCACGTGGCGGGTCTCTATTGGCCAGAAAAAAAAACGAAAAAAAAGAGCAGTGGCGCCGTTAGGACTGGCGCCACTCATTATATATATATTATAAATAATAATTATATATATATATATTATAAATAATAGTGGACTGTTTGACAATTTCACAATTCTTGCTCCACAAAAACCAACTCCAACAAATTTGTTTATAATAATTAATTATTATATAAATAAATGATAATATTAATTATTATATATATAAATGATAATATTAATTTATAATTTTAAATATCTTCTTATAAAAGTATTTTTCCTTATTTTTTATTGCTAGCTACGCTTCTAAGCTCCATTGGTTGTTTCTTTTCTCACATGACAGTATTTGTTTACAATAATAAAGTCACAAGTAAGGTGGTGGTTAGAATTGTGAAATTGTCAAACAGTCCACCAGTGTGATAGTATTGTGATCAGTGAACATTCATGTGATGTGAATGTGACGAGCAACCAAGTCATCGGTCAAAGGAAACGAGCTTAACAAATTATATTACAGACACAAGACAACACAAATTTATATTATTAACTATTAATTAATAATAAAATTAATTAATTAATTAATTAAATTCTACTAATAAATATTATCATTATATAATTTATATTAATTAATTACTAATTAATATAAATATATTAATATTATTAAATTATTTATATATAATAATTATATTAAATTATTAATTTATATATATATATATAAAATTATATTAATATATATTATTAATTATTAATATTAATAATAAATATTTATTAATTAGTTAATAATTAATATAATTATATTAATATTATTAAATTATTTATATATAATAATTATATTAAATTATATTATATATATATCTAATTTTTTATATATATATATAATTATATTATAATATATATATAATGAGTGGCGCCACTGCTCTCTTTTTTTTTTTTTTTTTCTTTTTCGTTTTTTTTTTTTGCCAATAGAGACCCGCCACGTGGCGGGTCAAAGTCAATAGCGCCGGTCAAATCGGTGCCACTAAAAGTCAAAAAAAAAATATATTATTTTATTCAAAAGTAGGTTAGTTTGATAAATAGTTTCAAAAGTAGGTTATTTTGGTAAATAGTTTCTAAAAGTGGGTCAGATTGGTCAAAAAGCCGAGAAGGAGTGTTCGGTTGTTGGGGGGTGCTTGAAAAGGGGGGAGTGTTCGGTTCCTGCTAATAAGGTGGGTGCAAAATCTGGTTCACGACGCAAGGGGACAAGGAATAGGGGGTTGGGAAACAGGGATCAAACCTCTTCTGGTTCTTTCGAAAAATGAGGAGCATAAACAACTGGCCTAAACAAATCACTTGGACACTGGTTCCCTTTCAAGACCATTCCTTGTGCTCAACGTCGTCGAGGCAACAAGTCATCTTGCCCAAACTCTAATGTTGATAATCAGGTGTTGGATGCAGGCTCGAGGAGGTGAAGAATTTCTTCCAAGAGGGGCTCGAAATTGTCATCTCTAAAAGTGGGGCCAGCGAAAGCAACCTTTGTTGGCAAGGATGGCTCTTTTGAGGCTTCTATTTCAGAATCGGCTATCAGGTGTTGTAATGCTAGCAAATCCGGGACGGGGACGTGGCGGCAGCTGAGAAAATTTTGAGTATGGGGAAAGAAATCGGCCTTAACATTGTAGCAGAAGAAGGGGAAATTATCGATAGGCTGGTTGAAATGGAAATTATCACGATGGTTGTCAAAAAGGTAATTTATGAAGATAACCTCCTTCAACGTAAGGGGTTTGGGGGGAGTTTGAAGCAGCAGAAGATTAAGAATTTGGCTTGTGCAGAGAAGCTAGATTTCTTGGTGTTACAGGATACCAAACTGACGGCAACCGATGAGGCTTTTTGCCGTAAGCTTTGGGGCCATTTTTATTTCCAATGGGTGGCTAATGATGCAGTTGACTCTGCTGGGGGTCTAATTAATAACTGGAATACAGATAAGTTCAAAATGATCTTCTCTTTTTCTGGAGACGGCTTTTGTGGTGTTGTGAGTGGGGGAGGAACAATGTTAGATTTTATTGTCAACATCTACTCCCCATGTTCTCTGGATAGGAAAAGGAAACTGTGGGATGATCTCAGGATGTCAAAGACTGGTTTTGGGAACGGAATTTGGTGTCTTGCTGGAGACTTCAATGCTGTTTTGAAGTCTCAGGAAAGAAAGGGAGTATCTTGTCAGGATGTTTCTTCTGATATGGCTGAATTTAAAAAAAAAAAATTGATGACATGATTCTAGTTGATTTACCCACTCTGGGTAGATTGTTCACTTGGTATAAATCAAACGGTTCGGCGATGAGTAGGCTCGACGGATTTTTGATATCTGAAGAATGGCTCGCTATTTGGAAGAATCTGGCTCAATGGGTGCTCGATCGGGACATTTCTAATCACTGCGCCATCGTGTTGAGATACAACGATGCAAATTGGGGCCCAAAACCCTTCAAATTCAACAATTGCTGGTTGTTAAACGATGGTTACAAAAGGTTAGTGAAGGAGAAATGGGCTGAGTTGGACGTACCAGGGTGGAAGGCATGTGCTCTAAAAGAGAAGTTGAAGCTGTTGAAATATTTTCTGAAAGTCTGGAATAAGAATTAGTTTGGGAATTTGGATGTCGATCTTGATTCAATCTCGACAGAGATTAGGTTGCTGGATATAAAAGCTGAATCAAATAGTATAAATAAGGCAGAGCTGGAAGCGAGAAGAAAGTTATTTGAGGTTCTCTGGAGGAAGCTTAGAATGAAAGAGAGCCTTATGTATCAAAAATCGAGAGCCAAGTGGATTAAAGAGGGTGATGCAAGCAACGGGTACTTCCATGCTTGTATTAAGGGAAGGAGGAAACATAGTCAGACCAGGCCCTGTTTGTCGACAGCGAGTGGGTTGAAGAGGATGATAAAATTAGAAAAGTGATTCATGATCACTTCACTGGTTTGTTTACCGAGCTCTCTTGGGTTCGATCACTCTTGTTTCAGGATAATCTTCCCAAGCTGTTAGTGGAGGATAATGTTGCTTTATGTTCTCCTTTTTTACCGGAGGAAATTGAGGCGGCTATTAGGGATTGTGGAGCCGATAAAAGTCCGGGATCGGACGGATTCAACTTTAAATTCATAAAGCCCGGGACCGGAGGGATTCAACAGTTTTCTTCCAATACAGTGTTACCTTCAGGTTTTCTTTCTTCCTTCATTTCTCTCATTCCTAAAGTTGATTGCCCTCAAGGAATTACTGATTTTAGGCCAATAACTCTCATTGAATTTTTATACAAAATTCTGTCTAAGTTATTGGCAAAGAGATTAAAATCAGTTTTGGGGTCAGTTATTGGTCCCAACCAATCTGCTTTCTTACCGGGGAGGCAAATTCTGGAGGGGGTGGTTGTTGTGAACGAAGTTGTTGACTATGCAAAAAAAAAAATCGAAAGAGCTGCTTAATTTTTAAGGTAGATTTGAAAAGGCGTACGACACGGGGTGTTGGGACTACCTACAGGATATGATAGTGCAACTGGGTTTTTGAGAAAAATGAATTTGCTAGATGAAAACTATTTTCTCGGGTTCTACTTCTGTTCGTGTTAACGGTTGCCCAATTGATGAGATTGGGGTATCTAAAGGAATTAGATAAGGGGACCCGCTGGCTCCCTTTCTTTTCTTGATAGCAGCAAAAGGTCTAAGTTGCATGATTAACAAAGCGGTAGAGCTGAACAGGTTTAAAGGCTTTGTGACGGGAGAGAATCATTCCTCTATATCTCACTTACAATTTGCGGATGACACACTCATAGTCGGTGAAGCTAGTGCAGCAAATTTGTGGGCTTTAAAAAGTATTTTCAGGTGTTTTGAATTGATATCAAGGTTGAAGATGAATTTCCACAAGAGCAGTTTGATAGGGGTAAATGTTGAAAGCTCTTTTCTTGATGTGGCGACAGTCTTTTTGAATTGCAAAATTAGCTCTATTCCATTTGTTTATTTGGGGTTGCCAATAGGTGCGGATCATAGGAGATGTTCTACGTGGAAACCGGTTCTTGATAAATTGAAAAGAAGACTGGCCTCTTGGAAGGGTAGGCATTTGTCTATTGGTGGTAGAGTAACATTACTGAACTCAGTTCTTTCCAATTTATCGACTTACTTTCTTTCCTTTAGGGTGTGTTTGGTTCATTGGAGGGGAGGGGAGGGGAAGGGAGGGGAGGGATTTTAGTTAGACATTGTGTTTGGTTGAGAGGAGGGGAGGGGAGGGGAGGGGAGGGATTTTAGTTAGACATTGTGTTTGGTTGAGAGGAGGGGAGGGGAGGGGAGGGGAAATAGCACTTTCATGTTTGGTTCAGGAGGGAAGGGGAGGGATTTTAAAACAACTTTACTTTTAAACCTTATAATTATTTATTTAAAAATAGAAAAGTGGGGATATTTTAGTCAATACACATGAAAAGTTTTAAAATCCCTCCCCTCCCCTCCAAATCCCCCCAATATTGGAGGGGAGCTAAAATGGACCTAGGAGGGATTTTGCTCCCCTCCCCTCCCCTCCCCTCCTAAAATTTGAACCAAACACAAAAGATTTAAAATATCCCCTCCCCTCCATTCCCCTCCAACCAAACAATACCTTACGAGAGCTCCCAAGAAGGTAATTAGGTTGATAACCCAACTCCAAAGGAATTTTTTGTGGGGAGGGACTGATGAAAGGAAGAAATTGGCTTGGGTTTCTTTGGATGTTGTGTGCAAACCAAAATCTAAAGGAGGCCTTGGATTGAGAGAAGTGGGTTTTTTTTTAACATTAGCCTTCTTGGGAAGTGCAGGTGGAGGTTGATGTCGAAGAATGATTCTTTGTGGATTAAGGTGTTGAAAAGTAGATATGGGAATGATTGAACTACAGGTCTTTTACTGCCACCATGAAGGCTATGCCAAAAGCTTCAAAATGGTGGAAGGGCCTGTTTTGCTTAGGGGATAATTTGGCCTCTGTAAACTAGTTTCGCGATGGTATTTTAAGAAAGGTGGGAGATTGGAAATCCTCTTTGTTCTGGCATGACCTTTGGGTGGGGAATGGTAGTCTTTCATCTCACTTTGAGAGACTTTTTCTTATTTTTGAATCTCAAAATGCTACAATTTTTGAAATGAGAAGTTGGTTGGATGGGATTTGGGTTTGGGATTTTAGGTGGAGGAGGCAATTGTTTGTTTGGGAAGAAACTTTACCGATGGAGCTGATAAATCAAATTAATTCCATAGATAGATCTTTTCATAGGGGAGATTTTTGGCAGTGGGTTCATGATAGTTTGGGTTGCTACTCCTCAAAGTCATCTTATCGGTTGCTGCATAACTGTTCCTTTAGCTCCTTTCTTTTGTTGTCTTAGCCAAGTGATGAGTTCTTCAGGAAGTTCTGGTTTAATTTGGTTCCTCTGAAAGTTTTTGCTTTTGCTTGGCAAATGGTTCTTGACAGAGTACCTACCAGATGTAATTTGGCACATAGAAACATCCTCCAGCCACCCCTTTCTCTTTCATGCATTCTCTGCCAACATTTTCAGGAGTCTTCTTTGCATACTTTCTTCAATTACAGGTTTGCTTTTCTGGTGTGGCACAAGGTGTATTGCTGGTTGGGATACCAAGTTGCACTGCCCTTTGACTCACTTTTCCAATCACCTAGGCATGGTGAGAGGCAAGAGACTCAAGAAGGTTTGGATGGTAGCTTGGTTTGCTACCATTTGGTCCATTTGGTTACACAGAAATAGCATCATCTTCAATCATCAGCAGGTGGATGTCCTCAATACTTTTGATCTAATTAAGGTGCATTCATGGCATTGGGTCAAAATTAAGATTGGGGGGATTTCTCTTTTTATGATTGGTGTACATTCCTTGTTATCTGTATGCTACAGGCTAACAACACATAGGATTTTTACGCTATCTCCATGGTGGATGATTTTATTGGTTTCTGCTTTCTCCTGTACTGCTAGCTGATTTTATCTTGTGGCTTTGGCTGGTTTCTACACTGTTTTGATGATTAATGGCAGGGCTTCTTATTGGTATTTTCTTTGCCAACAATATCTAATGATGGGAGACCCTGCTGTTTGGCTTTTGTGGTTTGTTAGCTAATATTTTCTAGGGGTTGTTTTGCTAATTGTAGGTAGATTTTTTTCTGGTTTGTGGGTTATGCACTTCATAGGCTAGTGTAATACACATACTGATGTAGCTTCATCAAGTATTCTAATTACATTGGTCCTTGGTTTTAGGCTCTATGTAAATAGGTTGAGTACCCTTTGTACTCTGTACTCAGTATACTTCTTTGCTTATAAAAAAAAAGTTATTTTAGATAAAAAAAAAAATCTAACCCCAAAAAAACAAGCACGTGGGTGCATTTTTATCAACCTTGGTGATGGCTCTAGTTAGACTAAAATCATGATCATGTATAGTTGTTCACTACAAGAAATTTAACTTTTAGTGATGGACAAAGTCTGTCAGATGATGTCAAAAATTCGTAGGTAAACGTCAGTATGACTTTGACCTATGGACACAGTGGGTGTCAACTTTGAGAAGACAAAGATGCACTTATTTTTGTGCCACTATAGCCTTTACGTACGGATGACATGCATATTCCTATAGTTGCATCTATTTGTCACTATAAGTTGTACCTATAACTTTCAAGGGCATAGGTAAAAGTCATTAACTTGTAGCTACACCCTCCAACTGTTGGTAAAAGGTAAGTATTAGTGAAAAAAAAACTTCCAAGTAGAGAATGTATATAAACAAGCGATTCACGAGCCTGTAAGGCTTGGGCTTGACTCATTTCAATGATGAAGCTCAATCTCAAGGTTGGGTTTGTTTATTTAATTACACAAACGAGCTTGATCGAGCATTTAACGAGATGAGCTAGAATAGTTCACAAATAGCTCGATCAGCTCATTTACACCCCTACTTCCAAGAGTGTTTTCTTCTCCAACAGCCAACAACATCAAATGAGTGACAAAACGAGCCACTTTGCTCTGGCCCGCCAAAACAGAGCGGAGTGGGTTGACCCGTATTGATAAAGTGGGTTAAAATATCTAACCCATTTCGTTTAGGGTTTGAATTGTTTTCCAGCAACAATGTCTCTAGCCCCTATTCAATAACAAATACATGAATTGTCCATTTAGATCCAACGCTCCAAAAAATTAGAGATTTTTTTACGTTGTTTGAGTAGCTTGACTTAGTGTACAGGTGTTTACAGCTGATCTCAGCTCTCTGCTGAGTCAGCTTCATTTAGAAGTAGTTATTGAATTTGACACAGGCAAACACAAGACACTACAAGAAATGCACGATTTAGCGTCAGATAATTAGCGTCGGCCCCGATATCGACGCTATAGCATCGGCTATAGCGTCGGCCTGACCGACACAAAAAGAAAGCAACACTGTTTATTATACTTTTTTATTTTTTGTCTATGATCCAATTTTGCGTGGGCCTAACCGACGCTAATTTTTGGCATTTAGCGTCCGCTAAAGCCGACACTATAATGAAAACCCTGTCAACCTTCCGCGGGAACACTTAATTTACTCCCCTATTTTATTTTTTTCTTCCCACTTTCTTCTATATTGTGAACTGAGAACCCTATCGCCCTCGCCCTGCTGTGAGAGCCGCTGTCGCCGCTGTTGCTGTTGAAGGTTGTTGTCGCCGTCGCCGTTGCTATCGCTGGCTCGATCTGTCCTCAGTCTGACGGTATGTTTCCTTCACTGCCGCTGCTTATCATTTCCTCTTCTCTTTCTCCCTCTCCATTTTTCAATTCGAAAAACCTGTCCTCAGTTTGGTTTTGGTATTCTGCTTAGGGTCCGAAAATTCTGTTTTGGTTGCTCTGTGAGGGGTCGAAAATTTCTGGGTTTGGACATCTCTCTGGGTTCCGAAAATATGGAGAGTAGTAGAGGTCTCTATTCCGAAAATTTCTGGTTTGGCATAAATGGCTAGCAACTATTTGCATAAATACCTCTATGCTAACAAATGTCTAAACTGGGTTTGCACTCCATTTGTCGGCTTTGTGGCTGAGTTAGGAATGCTATGGTAACAATTGGTTGCTCATTGGGACCTGAAAAAACATTCATACTCACCACATGTTTGATGTACTGTCACACTATACAGGAGTCACTTGTCCTATACTTTCTTAGTGAGAGTGAATATCTTGCTCGATTTTTTGGGTCATATATGCGTCAACTTCAATGCTTCAGATCAGACCAATGGTGTGGGAGTCAATTGTGAGTACTGTGACTAAATTTGGAAGGTTGGGGGAATAATTGTTTGCTCATTGGCACACTTCATTGTACAAAAACTCAAGCACCCACCAAGTGTTCATCTAAACCATAAATGTCCTTTACACACTGTCATGATTGATGATTCGCATAAAAATTGTTTGAGGAAAAGTCCTCAATGCCTTAGATCATGCATGGTGGGAGCTTTTAATATAGCTAATATGTGTTAGACCATGTCATGGTGTGGGTTTTTAATATAGATAATGTGCAGGCATGCGTCAAAGTTGTCTAGCTTGAGAATCTTGTAAAAAAAATGTTTGTCTATATTGGTGTTATTGATGTGGTCACTGCGTTATTGAGTAGTTTGCCTTTGAATTCGAAAATTTTCTGTAAGAAGGGTTTGGGAGATTTCTCTATATTTTTCAAAATTCTGAAATTACTGGAAGGTTGAGATTTAGGCATTCAGTGTGAGAGCTTATAGCTGCTTGGTAACTTGTTATCTCTATTTTGTTGTCTCTTTGCTATGTTTGTACTGTGAACTTTCAAATGTATGAGAAAGAATATACTCTACTGTCATCATATGATTGTTTACTTTTTTTTTTTAATTATTATCATTAATGGAAGGAAGAAGCTGAGCAAATTACACAACCAATTCTGGATGCTCTTGGTGAAGACTATTCTATTTGTTGCCAAGGTACTCATTTTACTGTAGTTTGTCAGTTGATATCTGCAGACAAGTTCTTGTTATATCTGGATTCTCTATTTCCTTTCTTGATATGTGGCTGTCCTACTTTTAATGAACTCATGCTGTCTTTATTGTCTCAAGGCATGCTCATCTTCAAGTTAAAGGTGTTTACTAATAGCTTTTGTTTGATGGGTGGTCAGAAGCGAGCCTTTTATAGACTGATTATAGAATTTGAAACTCAGTATTTTTTTTTGCTTAAGTGCTGAGCAGGTTTGCTACATTAAACAGTCTTTGCCTATCTACTGTCAGTTTTGCTACTCTGACATCATTGTAAATTTGTAACTTTGATTAGTCAAATGATGTTTTATACTTTTATATCGGATTTAAAAAAAAGTGTTAGCAGGATATTGTAATTGAGTGTTCAAATATGTGTATCATTGAAATAATGTAATGAGTGATATGAGAATTTCGTATGTTTAGGACTCTATTGTGGTATATTATTTAATTCTTTTACTGCTACAAGTAGATGTTTGGGGTTCAAATATATTTGTCCACTTCTGAATAGTGTTTGTTTCTTTAATGAACATTCTATGACTAGGTTATCCGTGATGGTGAGGAGCATGGAGTTGTCAAAATTGCTGACTTTGGACTTGCAAGGATATATAAAGCCCCACTGAAGCCATTATTGTTAATTTGATTTATTGAGCAATGGATCATGTAGTAGTCACTTTAGTTGATTTGAATTCACTTTCATATGTATTTTTGTATATACTACCATGATGCTTATATTTATATTTTTATCTTGTTTGTCTAGAATTTGTTTAATAAACAGTAACAATTTTTTTTTAAAAAATATATACAAAGTAGCGTAGGCCAGGCCGACGCTAAGTAGCGTCGGTTAGACCCACGCTACATGTTAGCGTGGGCCTAGCCGACTCTAGTTAGCGTCGGCCTGGCCTACGCTAACTTTAGCATCGGCCATTTTTCAAGAGCTGGTTAGCGTCCATTTAGCATCGACTTAGCCGACGCTACTTAGCGTAGGCTCCATTTTGACCGACACTAAATTTAGCGTCGAGCAGTTTAGCGTCCGCCACGAAGCCGACGCAAAGCCGACGCTAAATAGCCGGTTAGCGTCGGCTTTCAACATTTAGCGTGGGCTTTTGGCCGACGCTAAATGCTGTTTTTCTTGTAGTGAGAAGGGGGGGTTGAATTGTGTTTGTTAATATTTTTCGAAAACAACCTTTTCGAAAATAGTTTTCTCAAACAAAGATTAGCTGTAGGTAAACTAACCCGCTGAAACATCATTGAGCAAAAGATGGTATCCATAGTCCTTTTGTGGCTTTTTGACCAAACTAGTATCATTTTAGAAATTATTTATCAGTTTGAGGTCTTTTTAAAACAAATTACCAATGAGAGGTCTTTTTTGATACGGTAGCATTGTTTTGCCTGAGAGGGGGAGGCGCCACCCATTTTTTTTTAAAAAAAGGCAAAGGCGCCACTGCCTCCCTTTTTCTAAAAAAAACAAAAAAACAAAAAAACAAACAAACAAACGTGAGGTAGATGAAAGTTGCCTTTTTTAAAAAACACTTGATGCAAAAAACATGTAAGCATGCAAAAACAAAATTGAAGAACCTCAAAAAAAAAAGTGCCTCACTAGAATAATGAATTTTCACTAAGGATATTTTCATTAAGAATATTTTCATTAGAATTCACTAATAAAGGACGTGGTAGCCACTACCAAAAGGCGTGATAGAGTTAGGCAGCTAGCAAACATACATACAAAAAATGGTTAGTAACAGTGTTAGATAGAGATTAATAGGATTAGGTCAAATTGATAACATTTGCAAATATTAGAAACTTATTTATCACAAGAAAAATTAAGAAATCAAGTTGAAAAAAAATAATTAATTAGATGAGAGATACCAGAAGACCTATTCTGCTCATGACATTTTATATACGAGAATATATTTTGTTCAGCTTATCAACTGATTTACGTTATGTACTATAGGGTTCAAAGTTTGAACCTGACACAAATGAGTGTAGCTTGAAAACTTCCTAATGTGTAGTTGCTACTACTATTGCAGACTTGCACAGCTTCCATGCCTACCAACATGAGATAACCTGCTCCTTCCATGCTGTTTGCATTTTTTTCCCCTCTCAATCGAATAGCAAATTTAACTAACAGTTTTTCAATTCAATTCTCAATTAAAAATATTCAAAACTTCAATTTTATTTTGAATCAAAAAGATTAATTTTAATACTAAAATATTTTCAATTGTAACACTCAACAGCCAATTGTCACCATAGAGTGATAGAGGCCAAAATAAAACGCAATCTTGCAACGGCGATTCCAACATGAATGTACTAATTAATGTCCAAAATTAAATAACACAAACCGTTGAAAACAAAATAGGTAAATGCTGCCTATAAAAAATAAAAATAAAAAAAATAGGTAGATGCTAATGAGGTTATATAACGACATTTTTTAATAAATCTTAAAAAAATAATTTTTATTGGAAGTTGTATAATTAGTACAATAGAAAGAAATATTTATTTTTCAACTAATCTTAAAGCATCATCAATGGGGTAATTCATTGGAATTGTTTAACTCCTCTTTATATGGGCTCTACCATATCACTTCACCATTAGGGTATTTGCTTAAAGTGATATAAAGCATAAATATTTTCTGCTTTATATCACTTTAAGCAACTCCACACTTCAATGGTACAACTCTTAAAAATTCACTAAAAGAGTCCACAAGTTACTCTATATCTTTATTTACATTTATTTTTCTTTCATATTAATTTTTTTTTTATATTTTAATTTACCATTATTTCCTGTCTCTTCTTTTCATTGGTTGTCCCGTCCTTATACGTGGCAGGCATCTACATCACTCAACTCCAATAATGCAACTCATGAAAAAGTTGTTTTATATTTAAGAACTTAAGAAGTAACTCTCATTGCAGATACTCTTATATGAATTTCTTTAGCAATATCTTTATAACCCTCGTTAGCACTTAACAGGATAAAAAAAAAAAAAAAAACACGCTCCCAGTCAAGCACTTACCAATACATCAGCACTCATGTATAATTAAATAATAACAACATCATCTTTGTATGTTAAACAAAAGTTTTCCTTAGTCAACTATTCCCTTCAACGTTAACTGAGGCTTAGTTGCTATTGCAGCTCACACTTCAACCATATCATCACCTACTTTTGCTTGATCTTCCGTGCTATGATCAGTTTCTGGTGTCTGTCCAAACCACTTGCCTTCAAGATATTGCAGCAGCGATACATGCTTGTAGCATAAGAACAGTGTCACAATCAAAACCACCGAAGATACAATATTAATGATGAACCACCGTACTGGAGCAACGAGGATCAACACAAGTAGCTCACATGCAAGAGTTCCTGAAACGTGGCATAGACAAAACCCTATAATAGGAGAGTGGTGGAAGTTACCTGCTTGGCATGTTATCAGTGCAATGACATAAACAAACACGACTATGAGGAAAAGTATCATGATTGCATTGTTTTCTTTGAAGGGGTTGGTGTGGGAGCCTTGGTACTTTATTCCAGTCAAAGCAAGCAGCAGGCCAGTGAGATAAGCGTATGCAGTGAGTGTGAAGTGTAGTGGAGGATCTGAGACTCCAAATAAAATAAACAAAGAAGGATATTTAAGTATTTATACACAATTGAGAGGCATGCTAATATTTGTTTTTATAAGCAAAAATAATATTAGGATACCCAATTCCATAAACATTAAAAAAAGGACAATCTTATAAGGGATAAAGATCTGCTATCTCATTTTTGATGTATTACACTTTTACATCTTGTTTCCCCTAACACTAACTTTGTCACATATTTCACCTTTATAACATTTACTTGAAAATTTTAATAGATGTGGCAAGTTAGTATTTGTGGAAACAAGGTATGAAACACGAAAGAAAGTAAGACAAGAAATCTTCATCCTAGTCAAAGAGAACAAAATGAACAACAGAAGTATGTGTATACTAAGAATCCAACACATGCAAATATATTTTCTTATAAAAAAAATTCCAATATATTAACCAATCTAGCTCGGTATCAGCTTTCGTAGGCATTGTATTGATGAGAGTAGAGTAAGTTTGAAATTAATTAAGCTCCCGGAAACAATATCCGTTATATACTTGGGTAGTTGAGAAAGAGAAATGTTGTATGATGTTTCAGCTGTTAGGTATCAAAGTGACAGGATAATATCACACAGCTAAAATAGTAGATGAGAAAAAAGGAACTGAACACTTACGTGGAAAAACCCTCAACAAATAAGGGGGAAAAACCATGGGCAAGATCAGAATAATTTCACTAAGTAGAAGAAATTACAAGACCCCTCTCTCTAAATACAAGGAGAGAACAATGACACCCTCTTTTGAAAATAGGAGAATACACACTAGGAGAAACCTCACAGGAAGAAATTATAATTTTTTTCTCTCAATTTTTTCTCTCTAGCACACTCATGGCTCTCTTGGTTTTTGGGATACTTGCTTAGCACCCCTTAAGCCTCCTTATATAAGCTTGAGGGGGCTATTCATTTCCACTCCCACATGATGTGAGACTTCATAATTCCCCCACTTGAAGATTTGATTGAGTTAATCATATCTTCACACCACTGTTTCTGTCTTGCCATTCCATGTTGCTTATGTTTCCGATAGACCACAAGAGGATCGACACAATGTAAAATTGTCAGCATTGATTGGCTTTGTCATAACATCTGTTAGGTTGTCTTTGGTATGAATCTTCTGCATATCCACACTTCCTTCTTCTACTACTTCTCGAACGAAGTGATATTGAACACCTATGTGCTTTGTCCTTGAATGAAAGGCTGGATTTCTTGCAATGTGCAAGGCATTCTGACTGTCACAATACACAGTGATTTGTTGTTGCTTGTGCCCGAGTTCTTCCATTAAACTTTGTATCCAAATAGCTTCTTTACAAGCTTGCGTAGCTATCATGTACTCAGCTTCTGTAGTAGACAAAGCTACAATAGTTTGTAACTTGGATAACCAGCTTACCGCTCCTCCTGCAAGTGTGAACACATAACCAGTAGTAGATTTTCTCTTATCAAGATCACCTGCAAAATCTGAGTCGATATAACCCCTGACAATGAATTCTGATCCTCCAAAACATAATGCAACACCCGAGGTTCCTTTGATATATCTCAGGATTCTCTTAACAACATTCCAATGCTCTCTACCAGGATCTGCCATAAATCGATTGACCGCTCCCACTGCTTGCGCAATGTCTGGTCTTGTACATATCATGGCATACACAAGGCTTCCCACCGCCGATGCATACGGTACTCGAGACATTTCCATCCTCTCCGCTTTACTGCTAGGGCTCATACTTGAGGATAATTTATAACTGACAGAAAGTGGGGTAGAAATTGGCTTACAGTCTTGCATATTGAAGTGCCGCAAGACCTTCCTTAGATAATTCTTTTTAGAAAGCCAAATCTTCCTATCTTTTCTGTCTTGGTGAATTTGTATCCCTAAAATCTTGTTTACTGGTCCCAAGTCCTTCATATCAAATTCCCTAGCCAACTGTGCCTTCAATTCTTGGACTCGATCTTTGTTGGGGCCTACCACCAACATGTCATCCACATACAACAGCAAAATGATAAAGTCATTATTACCAAACCTCTTGTAGTATGTACAATGGTATGAACTTAGTCTGTTGTATCCAAGGCTAATAATGAAGGAATCAAATCTCTTGTACCAACATCTGGGCACCTGCTTTAGACCGTACAGAGATTTGGTCAATCTACAAACCAAGTTTTCTTTTCCTGATTCTTTAAAGCCTTCCGGTTGGAGCATATAAATTTCTTCTCAAGCTCTCCATAAAGAAAAGTTGTCTTTACATCCAACTGTTCAAGATGTAAATCAAATGCAGCACACATAGCAAATACTACTCTGATGGTAGTAAGTCTGACAACTGGAGAAAATATCTCGTTGAAGTCTATACCTTCTTTCTAAGCATACCCTTTGACCACCAGTCTTGCACGATATTGTTCCACTTGATCATTGCCATCTCGTTTGATCTTATAGACTCATTTGTTCCCGATGGCTTTCCGACCCTTTGGAAGTTCAACAAGTTCCCATGTGTTGTTTCTATGTAAGGCCTCCATTTCTTCATGCATTGATGTCATCTATTGAGAAGCATCCGGACTGCTTACAGCCTCGTGAAAGGTTGATGGCTTCCCTTCTTCAGTTAGAAGACAGTATGCATCATGGCTTGCCATAACATAATCTGAGTGCCAAGATGGTTTCTTGCCCTGACGTGATGATCGTCGAACTTCTGTATCATTGGCCTCATCTGGTACTCATTCCTCATGCCCTGGTTCTGCCTCAGAAGAATCATCTTCTCCAGACTTTCTTTCTATCTCAATTGCAGTAGTTTCTTTGGTAGTGCTGTCATTTTTCTGCTCACTTTACAGTTCATTTTCTGCAAAGACTACATCCCTGCTGATAACAACCTTGCGGGCAGTGGGATCCCACAGGCGATATCCCTTCACATTGTCAGCATAACCCAAGAATATGCATTTCCTGGATTTTGGATCCAGCTTCGTTCTTTCTTGGGAGTTGTATGTCACGTACACAGGACATTCGAACACATGTAGAGAAGAATAATCAGCTGGCTTTCCTTTCCACATCTCAATTGGTGTCTTCAAACCAATCACTGTTGATGGTGATTCATTTATCACGTAACAGGCAGTTTTAATTGCTTCTGCCCAAAGATTTGGCCACTCTCGCTTTTCTCAGTATGGCTCTTGTTCTATCTAGGAGAGTTCTGTTCATCCGCTCTGCTACACCATTCTGTTTAGGTGTATGTGCAACTGTGAATTGTCTTACAATACCTTCTTATTTGCAAAATGCCAGCAAATCGCCATCTACATATTCTCTCCCATTGTCTGTCCTCAAGCACTTAATTCTTTTACCAATTTCAAGCTCTACTTGTGCTTTGAACTCCTTGAATACTGGAAACACATCTGACTTCTTTTTGATTGGGTACACCCATAATCTTCTGGAATAGTCATCAATGAATGACACAAAATATTTTGCTCGTCCCAGAGATATTTCCGGTGATTCTCACACATCAGAATGGATCAAGTCCAATATATGTTTGCTTTTAGTAGTTACTCTTGCAAACTTCAATCTATGCTGCTTACTCATCACACAGTGCTCACAGAAAGGTAAATTCACCGTCTTGAGCCCGGGCAGGAGATTGCGTTCTGCAAGGACTTTCAAGCCACATTCCGACATATGGCCTAATCTGCGATGCCACATCATTGTTGTTTCTTCTTGGCTCGCTGCAGCAACTAATGCATATGCCTCTTGCACCGTATCTCGTAAAAGCATGTATAGATTACTTGTGATCTTCTCAGCTTTCATCGCCACAAGATTGTCTTTCACTACTTTTAGATCCCACCTTCAGTATGGATCTTACACCCGAGGTCATTCAATTGCCCAATGGATAATTAGTTCTTCTTCAATCCCTTCAAATGTCGTACCTCTTGTATTTTGCGAACAGTACCATCATGCATCTTTAATTTGACAGTACCAACTCCTACAATTTCTAAGGCATGATCATTTCCCATGAACACAGATCCTTCTGAGACAGGCTCGTAAGTGCAAAACCAATCTCGATGTGGAGTCATGTGCCATGTTGCGCCCGAATCCATTATCCATACATCATTGAGTTGTTTTCCGCCTTTAGAACTGCTTGCTGCTTCGCTATATAGGATTTCTCCATCATCTGAGGTACTAGAAACACATCATTGAGATGTTGCTGCTTCAGAAACTTTCTCTCCATTCTTCTTGTTGTGCCAACACTCCTTCTTCAAGTGCCCTCTCATGCCACATTTGTAGCATTTAAGATTCTTCCTTCTTCGAGATTTTGATCTACCATGATCTTGACTCCCACTGGAGCCACGTTCCGTTGATCTGCCTCTCGTCACTGACATTTCTTCCTTACTCTTGAGCCTAGGTTCTTCTTCAAGAATTGCACCGACAACATCATCAAAGCGCAGAGATTTAGCAACATTGTTATTTGTGATGTTGATGATGAGTTGATCATACGAATCTGGTAAACTCTGAAGTAGAAGTTCTGCACGTTCATTTTTTGCTATTTTGAAATCTGATACTGTGAGCTGAGCAAATAGCATATTTAGAGTGTTGACGTGATTCGTCACCGACGTGGATTCACTCATTCTAAGAGTGTAGAGCCTCCTCTTTAAGAATATTCTGATGTGAAGAGATTTGACCTCGTACAATTTAACAAGAGTATCTCAAATCTCCTTTGCAGTCTTCTTTTCTGCAATACTTGATAATACCGATTCTGCCATTGCTAGGTGCAAATTGGCAATAGCATTGTCATCCATCTCTTTCCACTTTTGATCAGTGAGATCTGAGGGTCTACCGTCAATTGCGTCTAGGCAACTATCCTTCCTCAGAACTGCCCTTATCTTCAATTTCCACGGGGAGAAATTACTCCCATTGAACTTCTCAATCTCAAATTTTTGCAGCCATGGTTTTACACCAAATTACTCACGTGAATAGTACCGTAAACTGGAACAATGACCGTAGTTCGTAAATAGTACACCAGGTAAGTCCCTAGGAAAGAGAGGTGGGTCACTAATAGACACACTTAAATACCAAGTCTTTCCTAGCTAGAACTTTCCTAGACATGCACTTTCACACTACCACACTTTATTTCCAGCAACAAGAATAATTCTTTTTTGATGTGGAAGATCAAACGATGCTGCAACCACAGAGCATACTAAGAATTTTCTTATGAACCCAACACCTTATCACTTTGCTACAACGGAATAGCAACCACGAACCAATGGCTCTGATACCACTGTTAGGTATCAGAGTGATGGAATAATATCACAGCTAAAATAAGAGATGAGAAAAGAGGAACTCAACACACGATATTTACGAGGAAAAACCCTTAACAAATAAGGGGAAAAAACCACGAGCAAGATCAAAAGAATTTCACTAAGTGGAAGAAATTACAAGACACCTCTCTCTAAATACAAGGAGAGAACAATGACACTCTCTCTTGAAAATAGGAGAATACACACTAGGAGAAACCTCACAGGAAAAAACTATAATTTTTTTCTCTCAATTTTTTCTCTCTAGCACACTCTTGACTCTCTTGGTTTTTGGGATACTTGCTTAGCACCCCTTAAGCCTCCTTATATAAGCTCAAGGGGGCTATTCATTTCCACTCCGACACGATGTGGGACTTCACATCAGCAACTATAGTTCCTTAATTTCTCTATGGCAAAGGATAGAATTGAACACTACTTGTATATATACTAAAATGTAGTCTTCATGGAGGGCACATGTGACACCTTTACCCCGGGCATCACATTAACAATATTACTTAAACTTGATTAATCAATTTTAGTGGGTTGTCGATGTACTTTCGGAAAATTTAAGGTTTTTAAAATTCTTTATTTAATAATGATATTTACTTACTCTAGCAATTTAAAACACAACCATCAAGCAATAAAGTGAAGACATAAAATTCTGAAAACATAACAAGTTCATTAACACTTAAACATTTACATAATCAAGCTCCTTGACAGAAATTTACAGAGTGATAACATCCACGACATGATTACTAAGTTAAAGATTAAGCTAAAAGTTAAAAGTCATAACCAACATCAGCTTTCAAAATACTTTGTTCATACCAAACTACCCCAAAAGAAAAGCTACCTAAGAGCTGGCCACAAACTACAGATGCCCATTAGGGAGACCATGGTAGTCATCCCCTTCCCTAAGAGGTGTAGCTGGGGCAACCACCTCCATCCCCACTTCGTCACCGGGAGCATTAACATCATCATCTCCAATCGGGGGATTCTCTTCCATCAGCTCTATAGGATCCTCCTCCATCAACTCTTCAGGATCCTCCTCGATCGGGACAACTGGAGCCTCTTCTGGCTGAGGCTGGGCTTGAGGAAACTCAAGATCCAAAAGACCCAGGTTGGCCAAATGATGTAGGTAAAACTCCATAGGTGGCAGTCGGATATGAACTGTCTCAACAATGTGGACTCGTCGCAAGGATGCTTCTTCTGTGCCTTCCACGGTACAAACAGATCCCGTATACGTCACTGCGCGGGCTGAAACGGGAGAAAAGGTCCACGTAGCAGGCTCGTCTCCATTTTCAAACAGAAGAACCCGGGACCGGGAGTGCCCTAACTGTATCATAGCTGGATCCATCTAATCTCAAGTATATAGCGTATGTACATAAACAAGAAAAGAAAACAACAAAAACGCAAGGGTGAGATACCAATATATGGATGAATTATGACGACTAAAATGCCCAAACCACAAACACAGAGCAACAAGTGCATATAATTATTCATGTTCAACATACAATTTATCACAAATTATCGCATCAATCTTCAATCGTCATCGTTTTTGAAAACATGTCACTTCTATATTTCATCAATCTATCCTAATCTCCGGAGACCCCAACACCATGAAGTTTTTGAAAAACAGTGAGTTGATCAGGCTCAATTGCCACAAAGGCACACCGTCTCGAATACCTCGTGCACCAAGATATCCGAAATAACACCGTCTCGAATACCTCGATTATCAAGATATCCAGAATAATCGGCACGTCTGCCAAAAACATCAATGCGTGTAAAATCTTTAATTTACGCGTCTTTTCTTTATGCTTCATTCTTTCCTTGTCGAGGCTCAAAGCTCACGACCTCCATGACTTTTAAATGTCTTAAAGCTTTTAATATCAACACGGGACATTAAAGTCTGAGTGTCCAATCACAACAGTCCAAGACTTGTGCACTAGCCCAGAACTTTGTGGTAGTAGAAAAACAGTTTTTACCCCTTTTTACTCTGTTTTCCACGTTTATCACAACGTTTATAGGACACAAAGTCCATAGCAACACTTATAGGACACACAGTCCACAGCCACTTATATAGGACACACAGTCCACAATATCATATATAGGACACACAGTCCACAGCATTGTGATACAGATCATGGATCCACGTGCTAGAACTCTAGTATCCTGACGTCTCGGTTACTAGGTTTACTTTTCGTCTTATTTTTCGTTCAGTGAAAAACAAATACAAAACCGAAAGTTTCCGTAAATTATCCAAGTTATCGGCCATTTCCTGTTGAATAAAATCTTTTAAATACAAACTTTTCTTTTGAAATCCTTTTGGTTAAAACTTTAAGTTTTCGGAAAATCCATTTTTATTTCCATAAAACCATTTTATTTTCAAATCTTCTTTTTCCTAAAACACTTGAAAATTTTCAAATAAATTCCTTTCAAGTTTCAAAATAACTTTGATTTTTCTTCCAACATTTTCAAAGAAATCCTTTTTTATTTTTAATTGCACTTCTTTATAAAAAATCAACTTGACTTTTCTAAAACTTTCACCAGTCATCAAAATTTTGTTAACTTTCCCTTTTATCAGAACCTTGTTAAAGAAATTCTTACTTGTGATTTTCTTTTGTAAATATTTTCTTAAGACTTTTATCTTCCTTAATTGAGCTCTAACCAATGGTTAGGCTTCTATGCAACAATCACAACACAACTTCAACATATATTTCAGCATTATGTATATATTCATAAGTCATCAATTAAAACATATAAAGCATCATATACATTATCAACACAACATGAATTCAAAATCCAACCAAATCAATCATATCAATAATCATATCAATCAAACACATCAAACAAAACACACAAGGCATATAGTCATCATAACATAATTATCCCTCAGGCTTTCTCCCCTTACCTTGAAGCGAAGCGTAAGATGAGTGTAGTTATCTCACAGTCTCAAGAGAACGGACTCGGATTCCGGTCATGATTGCGAATCTAAACAAAGCCACGTATTTACATGAGTTAAAATTTTATAAAATCACTCTAAATCTCTTATGCATGTCTCGACCTTACTATAAAATTGAGTTTTTAACTTTAAATTTTCACAAGTTTTTGGATCAATGATCTTTAAGTATTATAGGAATAAAATCAAGTCTTAAATACCTAAAATAAAACTTAATTCATCTACTCCTCAAAGAGTAGGCTATACCTCAAAATAGGTTAGAAATTTATTTTCAACTTTATAAATACATGCATGCAACCAAAATGATGATCAAAACATTTTCCTTTCAAGAAAATTCAAAAACCAAGCCATTTCAACATTTTGAATCACATGCATGTTTAAAAGAAAAATATTCAAAACAAAGTCTCTTTCTTAAAAATCAAAACTAAGCTTCCTCAACCCAATTAATTAGGGTTTCGGCCTTATTACACAAAATGAGAAGAAAAACTCAATTTTTATGAAACTCATGAACTCAAAAACCACATGCATTTTAGGGTCCTAAGTCATGCATGTAAGGATTTGAGCAAAAACATCATCCTTTGCACCATAGGGGTTTCGGCCTCTTCAAAATAAATGGGGTTGGATAGATTTTCCATCACATGCAAGTTATCAAAATAAAAATGGAGATGAGTATGAGTAGATAAAAATTGGTTTCATACTAAAAGAGTTCTCTTGGAGATTTTTAAGTTAAAATCATGAACTTACAACTTGAAATACTAGCATGCATGTAAAATTTTTGAGCAAAATCATCATTTTCTTCCCCTAGGGTTTTCGGTCATCCATAAAAATAGGGCTTAGAAAATCTTTTTGAAACATGCAAGAGTAGAAGATGATGATAAAGATGATGATGATTTC
This sequence comes from Echinosophora koreensis, assembly GCA_035048595.1. NCBI lineage: Eukaryota > Viridiplantae > Streptophyta > Magnoliopsida > Fabales > Fabaceae > Echinosophora > Echinosophora koreensis. The sequence goes on from JAPCYP010000001.1 coordinate 15,245,363, forward strand.
AAATAAATTTGTTTCTTGCTCAAAAGACTTTTCTACAAATTTTTACACTAAATTTATGGACATGCAACATAAAATAAACAATATGCATGCAAGTAAAAATTCATTCTTGAAGAAATGAAGAGTAAAGAGAAAGATATTAATAAGCTTAAACAAAATGAACATGCATTAAAAGATAACCAACTTTCAACAAAACTTATGAACATGCAAGATGATAATAGGAACTTAAAAGAAAAGAGCAAGGGTTAAGAATCAATACCCTCTAATTGAAAATGATGGTGAGCAAGAGATGAGTGTGTGAAGGATAAGTAGCTTCCCAGTTCAAAGCTTAAGGTTGAAGATGAAAAACTCAAGAAATTTTTTTGCAAGAGTTTGGGTATGATTTTGACAAATTGATGAGTGAATGAGGAGGAGGGGGAGGGGGGGGGGGGGGGGGGGGGGGGGGGAATCTGAGAATTTTTTCCAATTTTTAATCATTCATTTTTTTTAATTCAAATATTAAATGTATTAGTTTTCTAGGAAATGAAAAATAATAATTCCAATGACGTGAATAGTGTTGAATAGTGACAAGGGTCACTATTCACATCAAGGAAAATCATTTCCAAATCTGGAAAAAAATCAGACTTAATTATTTTGGGTTCGTTCCGGTATCGATTGTTACGTAACGGTAAAAACCGATCGTATTTTTATTCGCAAAATTTCACCCGTAAAATTAATATAAAAATAAATAATTTCTAAAATCATAAAAATGAATATAACTGGGTTAGAAAAATAAAATTTTGAATTTTCGAATTTTAAATTATTTTCGGGTCAGTAGGGCTTAACTGACAGCGAAAACTCAAACCGTAAACGTCGGAAATTTTCTACCGAAAATTCAACTGTACATTTCTAATATATAAAATAAATATGATTTAATTTGGTCTATCAAATAATTCATCACCATTTATGAAAATAAAATCTTAAATATTCATATAATCACAATTTACAGACAAGTAGAAAAATCGGGGTGTTACATTACTACCCCTCTAAAAAGAAATTTCGTCCCCGAAATTACGTATCTGAAAATAGATCAGGATACTATAATTTCATCTTGTCCTCTACTTCCTAAGTTGCTTCTCTAGTTGTTTCATCCCAAACAACCTTAACTAAGGGAATCTGTTTACCCCTGAGTTGCTTGATCCTCCTATCTTCGATCCGCACGGGTGAAGTCTCATAGGAAAGATTTTCTTTTAACTGGACAACATTAGGTTCAATTACATGTGACCGTTAGGAGATGTACTTTCTCATTTGTGAGACATGAAAGACATCATGGATATTTGAAAGAAAAGGTGGCAAAAGAAATCTGATAGGCTACTGGACCGATACGACGAAGAATCTGGTAAGGTCCAATAAATTTTGGAGTGAGTTTTCTGGATTTTATTACCCTTCCTACCCCAGTAGTGGGTGTGACTTTCAGAAATACATGCTTTCCTTCTTGAAATACAAGAGGTCGTCTTCTCCGAACGGCATAGCTCTTTTGTCTGCTCTGTGAGGCCTTCATTCTTTTCACGGATCTGCTTCACTTTCTCCGTTGTTTGTTGCACAATTTCAGGCCCTAAAATTGAGCTTTCTCCATCTTGATACCAACACAGCGGTGTTTGGCATTTCCTTCCATACAGAGCTTCATATGTGCCATCCCTATACTCGAATGAAACTGTTATTATACGTGAACTTGATAAGCGGTAAGAGATCATCCCAACTTCCATGATTATATGCTCTCAGCAAATCTTCTAGCGTCTGTATTGTTCTTTCCGTCTGTCCATCGGTTTGCGGATGATAAGCCGAACTTAGTCTTAGCCTGGTTCCCAGTGCATTTTGCAAGCTTTTCCAGAAACGCGAAGTAAACTTCGGGTTCTCGGTCAGAAACAATACTAGAAGGTACTCCGTGAAGTCTAATCACCTCCCTGATATACACCTCAATTAGCCTTTCCACCGTGTAACTAGCCTTGACAGGTAAGAAGTGTGCCAATTTCGTCAGTCTATCGACGATCACCCAAATTGAGTCGAAACCTTTGGTAGTCCTTGGTAAACCTACCACAAAATCCATGGATATACTCTCCCACTTCCATTTGGGTATATCCAGAGATTGTAACATTCTGCCTGGTCGTTGATGTTCTACTTTTGCCTTTTGACAAGTTAGGCAATATGCCACATATTCTGCTACTTGTTTCTTCATACCGGGCCACCAAAATCTCTGTTTCAGATCTTGATACATCTTGGTTGATCCGAGATGAATGCTCAGTTTGCTCTTGTGTGATTCCTCGAGGATCATCTTCTTCATTTCAGGATTATCAGGTACGCAGATTCGTCCATTGCACCTCAGGATGTTGTCTAATCCCAAACTAAATTCTGGTGCCTTTCCTTGTTCCATGAGTCCTTTCTTCTCTTGAAGAAACGCATCGGTACCATCAGTCCAATTGAGATCTTAATCATTCCCACACTGATTCTAGTTGGACTTATCTCCGTCCTCAAACGAGATCACGAAACTTCTCGATCAACTCTAATTCTTTCACCATCATTGCTGAGACATGTATGGCCTTCCGGCTTAAGGCATCTGCTACAACGTTCGCCTTTCCAGGATGATATTGTAACACAAAATCATAGTCTTTCAAAAATTCCATCCACCGTCTTTGCCTCATGTTGAGCTCTTTCTGGTCAAACAGATACTTTAGGCTTTTGTGATCGCTGAAAACATCAAACTTAGCTCCATACAGATGATGCCTCCATATCTTTAGTGCGAAGACCACCGCAACTAGTTCAAGATCATGCGTCGGATAATTCTTCTCATGAGTCTTCAATTGTCGAGATGCATACGCTACGACCTTCCGGTGTTGCATCAATACACAGCCTAGACCTTGATTCGAAGCATCGCAGTACACCTCGTAAGGTTCATTAGGTTCGGGAAGTATTAACACTGGAGTAGGGATGGCAATTTTACCCGTACCCGCGGGTACCCGCGGGTAATATCCGCGACGGGCACGGGCGGGGAGGTTAAATGGGTATCCGCGGATTAAATAAACGGGTTTTTTACACTACCCGTTTATTCACGGGCGGGGACGAGTACCTTGGTACCCGTACCCGGGTACCCGTGCCCGCTAGGTATTACTTATTTGCTTTACTACCCCTTGACACCTCACTCGTTTCCGCGTTTGGAAAACAAACAAATCATAGAAAGTATTTTATTATTACTGCAACACAAGTTTGAAAGAAGACCACACTCTTTATAGTCTCACTAGCTCATACTATAAATCTTTCTCAACCTCTCAGCTTCACTCACCCCTTCATTTGAACTAGAAAACCCATCTCTTACTCTTTAACTCTTCAAGTTCCACAGCATCTCTTGGTTTTTCTTTGCAGTTTTAACCAATAGTTCTTGCTTAACTATTTGAAAGCTTCAATAAAAATGATGGTAAGAACTACACCCTCATGTGAAACCAATCTCTTATATATCTCACTTACATCACTGCATTAAATTGATGAATTTTGACTGTTACATTTTTACTTTGAAGTACCCCTTTGATATTTAGAGTTTGTAATTCACATAATAGTGTTCAAATTTCAACCTGGGGTTATCTCTGAATGATTTGTTCTGTAACAGAAAGTGGTGTTGAAGGTAGACTTTTATGATGATAGAATCAAGCAGAAAGCTATGAAGACAGTCTCTGGTCTTTCAGGTATCAACTTCTAATATTCTTCCTTTTTGTTAAGTCTCACTGTTTTCCGTTGAAAATGATCACGTGACATCAAGGAATCAATGGTCTTTTTTAGTGTAAAATTGTACTCATTTATTATTTGAGTGTAGTTTTATTTTTATGGTTTGTTAAATACTGTCATATCTTGAGAATGTTTATTTTATTTGATATATTGCAATTTTTTTTTATAATTTTTTAATGAATTAATGTATTTTTTTCAAAAAAAAAAAAAACAGTTATTGGTAGTATCCATGGGTACCCGCGAAACCCGCAGATACCCACGAAACCCGTCAGATACCCGCCCGCCAGATACCCGAGCGGGTGGCGGGGGGGGACGGGCTTAGATTTGCCCGCGGCGGGCGGGCGGGGGAGGGTAGGATGGTATCCGTGCCCGCCCGTGCCCGTTGCCATTCCTACACTGGAGAAGTTGTTAAACGTTCCTTTATCGTTTGAAAGCTTTCTTCACATTTCGTCGTCCACACAAAAGTTTGATCCTTCTGTGTAAGCTGGGTCAACGGAGCAACAATCTTGGAGAAACCTTCAATAAATCTCCGGTAGTATCCGGCCAAACCGACAAAACTTCTCATCTCTGTTACTGTCTTCGGTCTTTCCCAAGAAAGTACTGCTTCCACCTTGGTAGGATCTACGGCAATCCCATCTTTGGAAATCACGTGCCCCAAGAACTTCACTTCTTCAAGTCAAAACTCACACTTAGAGAGTTTTGCATAGAGTTCCTTCCCGCGTAAGATATGTAGAACTTGTCGCAGATGTACTTCATGTTCTTCAGGACTCCTAGAGTAGATGAGGATGTCATCTATGAACACGACCACAAACTTATCAAGAAACGGTTGAAAAATTCGATTCATATAGTCCATGAAGACAGCAGGTGCATTGGTTACTCCAAAAGGCATTACTAGGTACTCATAATGTCCATAGCGGGTTCGGAACGCCGTCTTTGGTATGTCTTTAGTCTTCACCCTGATTTGATGGTAACCCGTCCTCAAGTCTATCTTTGAGAAAATTGCAGCTCCTTGCAGTTGATCCATCAGATTATCTATTCGCGGCAACGGGTATTTAATAGTTACCTTGTTAAGTTGCCTGTAATCAACGCAGAGTCTTGAACTTCCATCCTTCTTTCGTACCAAAAGAGCAGGTGCTCCCCACGGAGAAACACTCGGTTTTATGAATTGTTTCGACAATAGATCCTCCATCTGAGCCTTCATTTCAACGAGTTCTGTAGGTAACATCCGATACAGAGCAATCGATATTGGACCCGTTCCTGGAATAAGATCGATGGAGAATTCAATATCCCTTACTGGTGGTAATCCTGGTACATCATTTTGAAATACCTCCGGAAAGTCATTCACGATAGGTATCATACTCACATCAACTCCCTCTTCAACTTATAAGTTAGCCAGAAGCAAGCATTCCTGGCCTTTTCTTTTCAAAAGAGTCCTCACTTGTTTGGTGGGCAAAAATCCAGAAATCTCGGGATCAGGAAAAGTTAGGGTTCTGTGAGCACAATCTATAAGAACATGATTGGAGGATAGCCAATCCATTCCTAAAATCATATCTAGCTGTACTGAAGGTAAACAGATCAGGTCAACAAGGAAGTGTCGATCCTGAATGACGATAGGACAGTTTAAGCACACCATATTTACAGTCACAGTTTCAGCAGTCGGAGTTGAAACAATCAAATCATACGGTAACTAAGAAACAGGTAACTCTAACAGTTTCACACAATCCATTGATATAAACGAGTGCGTTGCACCTGAATCTAAAAGCACAGTTAAGAGGTTACCGGCTATGTTACAACTACCTTTCATAAGATCTTTGGAGTTTGAGGCTTCAGCTCCATTCATGGTAAAAACTTTCCCTCTAGCCATTGGTTTATCAACTCTGGCACTGTTGATGGTAGGTTCCCGCTTCGGTGCTTTACAATCTCTTGCCATGTGTCCCATTCGATTACAATTGAAACACTTCACTCCCCTCATAGGGCATACATCAGCAAAATGACTTGGGTCTCCACATTTATAGCACTTCTTTCCTTGGCCTTGGCTTTGACCTCTCTGGTTGCCGCTTCCGGTTGCAGAAACGACGGTGCGATAAGATGGCTGGTTTTGGGTGGTTCCAACGGGACGACTGTATGGTTTCTTTCGATTTTGTCCTCCTTTCTGGTTCTGACTCCTGGACCAAAAAGGTCCTCCAGTATTCCCTCAGTTGTCTCTTCCCTTCCTCATCTGTTCTATTTTACTGCATTTTTCTACCAGCGCTTGAAAGTTCCTAATCTCCAGTGGCAATACCGATTACTTGATGTCGTACCTCAATCCTCCTTTGAATCTTTCACACTTCCAGCTCTCATCTGGCTTGTCTTGGAAGAAGCGAAAATACCTTGCAAGTGATTCGAACCTTGGCACGTATTCTCCCACTGTCATTTCTCCTTGTCGCAAATGCAAAAACTCCTGCTCTTTTTCAGCGCGAGCACTCTGGGGAAAATACTTGTCCAGGAATGCGGTACGGAACACTTCCCAATTAATCTCTTGTTGATCTGCCTCGAGTAGTTGTCTGGTGCCTCTCCACCAATACTCCGCATCTCCCATCAACAGGAAAGTGGCATAAGGCACTCTAACTGCCTCAGGGCTGTTGATCAGTTCGAAGATCTTCTCTATCTCTTGGATCCATAAATCAGCTTTTGTGGGGTCAGCATCACCATGAAACTGTGGTGGATTCTGATGTCGAAAAGCTGTTAAAGCACGACTTTCAGCGGCTTGCTCAGCACAAGCTTGCTCCTGTTGGTGGTGTGCAGCCATAGCAGCAGTCTGTTGAGCAATGGCAGCTGCAACGGCTGCCATAGCTTGTGTTGCGAAATCTGTTGATAAGTGACCTCAAACACAAGAGGGGGGTGAATTGTGTGTGAATTGATTTTTGAAAACTTTTAGCAAATTAAACTAAGTTTAAAACTTGTTTTGATAAAAAATAACTTAATAATAAAACTTTGTGAAATAAAGCGTATGGAAAATAAAAACGTTGCGATAAATAAAGAGATAGGGAAGAAGATGACACAGTGATGTATCCTGGTTCGGCCACACAACTACCCACGTGGCCTACGTCCAGTCCCCAAGGCAATACGACCAAGGGATTTCAATCAACTCTAGTTTTTAAAACAGGCTAAACTAGAACCTTTACAAATTAGAGAATTCTTAACACAATCACAGGACGTACTATCCCTTGTGCAAGAACCTCAAGAAATCGTTCGTGAGATCACACTCACTTAAAAACAAACTATAAAAGTTTTACAATGAGAAAGCACTCAAAAGTACAGATATGAAATACAACTTGAAGCACAAATAGCAACACCTATATGGTGTAAAAGTTTCTCAAAATAATATGATCACGTGTAAGTGCAAGAGTAAAAGAAAATAGTAATCAGAGTTTAAGCACAATAGAGAGTAGAAGAGAGTAGTAGATGGGGCATTTTTCCAAGGCTGCCAAGCTTCCTATTTATAGAGAATAGGTTAGGGTTCAGTGTGAAATTAGGTCAAGCCTCTTAAAATGCATTTCTGCCGCAGCATAATCGATTATTCAAAACTCATAATCGATTATTTAATGTGTTTACATGAAGCGCGCGTCTGGACAGAAAGGTCATAATCGATTACCATAATCGATTATGTGCTCACTGCTTTTTCACCAAAGAGGATAATCGATTACCTTAATCGATTATGATGTTACTGACTCTTTCATAAAAGGCTATAATCGATTACATAATCGATTACAGGGTTTCAGTTGAAGCATATTGGAAGTCAGTAAGGTCATAATCGATTATTCAAATTCAATAATCGATTATTATATTTCAAAATTTGAAATCAACGGCTTTAATATCATAATTACTCATTAACACTCATTAAAGCCATTTAACCACGACTCATAATCGATTATAGCATTTCCATAATCGATTATGGTGCGTATCAGGTGGTTTTTCAAAAACTTGACAATTAAGGAAAGATTGCCCAATTAAGCTCAATTTTAATTGTCAGTTTTAATCACATGTTATTATTTATTTAATCACATGATTTATCTTTTAAAGCATATGTTAAATATGTGTGTGTGTGAGTGATCATATTAAATTGAAAACCCTACTTACCACTACAGATTATTCTAAAACAACCAATACAAGTAGTAAAATTCCCTTTTTACCCCTCTTGATTGCTTTGCCTAATCTTGACTGATCGTATGGCCTTTTTCACGCTTTTTGCAGATAAGTCCTTTAGACATAAAATTGCTTTTGTCATTCATCAAAATATATGTACCTGTCAAGGCATACATCCATAAACTCCCCCTTTTTTATGATGACAAACATCTCAGGAGGGAATTTCTAAAATATAGAGTTAGAGCAATGAGTATATATATCTGAGTTTAAAACATTTGCTCAACTCCCCCTCACTTCATGCAATATTTTGAAATCTCAAAAATCTCCCCCTTAAGCATGCACTCAAATATCTCTCCCCCTTTTGGCATTATCAAAAAGCGGGAAAAGCAAGTTAAATACTTCATGGCATACATCCACCAATATTTAAGCATTTCAAGCATGAGATAAATTTAGCCATGGCATGCATATAAATAGTAAACCACACATCATAGTCATAGATAAGTAGAGAGTGTGCATACGGAAGCTAAAGTGCCAGGAATATACAGTCATCAAAAAAAAAACAGTAGTGAAATGTATAAACTAAATATAAAATAGTACTATATATAGTACTCATCACCACCATCTCCTCCATCATCATTACCACCATCATCATCAATATCATCATCACCATCAGTGCCATCATCAGTGCTGTTGCTGCTGCTGTCCAAGTCAACCTGAGGCTGTGGGGTTCCACGGAGTGGAGTGGCCTCAGATGCAGTGACTCTACGCTCCAAGGATTTTACTTCCAGTGAGAGCTCACGAATAGCCGTAGAGTTTGCTCGTATCTCAATGGTGTTCACCCGAACCTCAGCTAAAATACTATCGAGTAAGGCCATCATATCTGGTGAGGCTGTAGCAGGAGGTGCCTGTGAAGATGATGCTCCACCTGTGTTGGTTTGCTCAGTTGTGCGCCATTTCCATCCTTTGGGTTTGTATTCCCAATCACCACCTCGAGACATGATTCCCATCTGGTTAATTGTACCCTCTTTCATCATAGCATGAAATTTCTTGTAATCCAGCTTAGTCTCTCCAGTGAGATTAACCCTAACATGCCTAATGATGCGGGTCACCAGATGACCATATAGTAACTCAGCACTACCCCTATTGTCATACATATGCTGCATGACCAAGCCAGCCCAGTTTACTTTCTTTTTCTTTTCCAGCAACCACAGAATAACAACATCCATTCTCAACAGCTGTGAAAAATTATGGCGTCTAGGAAATAAAAGTCTAGCTACCACATAGTGCAACAACCTGCTTTGCACTTTCATTTGCCCACCAGTTATTTCCTTGTCATTAGCATCAGAAGGATCAGATAAGACATCCTTGATGGCTTGGATTCTAGCAAATTCATTTACCAAGGGTTCCGCAGCAGGACCCTCGGCAGTGGCATAAGTGCCTTCAGAAGGCAAGCCAACAACTCTTCCAACGCCTCATCACTGAGACGAATGGGTTTCCCACAGACTTCAGACATTAATACGCCATCAACTAACCTAAGGTTGTAGTAAAATACCTTAACCAAGTCTGGGTAGACATCCTCTGATTGTGACAGAAATTCAGTGATTTCTGCATAGTCCAGATACTCCAAAAATCTGAAGTTGCTCTTCCGCATCCATTCAATGTCCAGAAAATGGGGTTTCTGAATCTCTTTCCCAATGTAGGTGCTCATGTAGGTTGCCAACTGATCCCCATTGGTGAACCATTTATCCACTTGTTCTTGTGTAAGTGGACCCGGATTGATCGCTGCTGTTCTTTGGCATTTGGGAGGCATGATGATGATAGGAGTGTAGTAGGATGAAGAGTTTTGAAAAAAAAATGAGTTTTGTAGCAGAAAACCAGAGAAAAGAGAAGATAGAGGCATGTGAACAGTGAAAGACAAGCAGAAAATGATGTTAGGGTTCGGGTTTACCATATAAAGTCGCACAATAATCGATTATCCTACCATCATAATCGATTATTTTGATGACGTGGCAGCTCCTGATTGGCTGGGTCCTGCCCGTGTGGTTTTGGCGCCAACCCTTCTGCTTCACATAATCGATTAGGTAATCGATTATTTTCTGGGTTCTTCATCAAAGAATTGATTATTGATGAACATTGAAGAACACTAATCGATTATGTAATCGATTAGTCTGCTACTGGATTTCTGATTTTGTTGTGCTAATCGATTGTGCTAATCGATTATAGTCTTCCTGTCCACGCTGCCCAAAGAGACAGTGGATGCATAATCGATTATGGTAATCGATTATGGCTTCTCTGTTTTGTGGACTGAAACTTTTATTTTGGCATAATCGATTATGATAATCGATTATGCTCTTTCTGCCTGCACACTTAATAAACATATTAGCAAATAACAAGGTGTGTTATGCAGAAATGCATGACTGATTCAAAATCCCTAATTCAGTTCTTATGAAAAAGAAGCTTTCTTTTGATAGGGGTTTTGTAAAAATATCTGGAAGTTGTTTGGTTGTTTCAACAAATTCAATCATGCAATCCCCTTTTTGAACATGATCCCTAATAAAGTGATGTCTAATTTCAATGTGTTTAGTCCTTGAGTGATACACAGGATTTTTAGTGAGGTTTATGGTACTTGTGTTGTCATATTTTATGGGAACAGTGTTGAGATTAATTCCATAATCATTTAACTGTTGCTTCATCCAAATAATTTGTGCGCAACAACTACCCGCCGCAACGTATTCCGCTTCGGCGGTGGATAAAGCCACACTTGCTTGCTTCTTGCTATGCCAAGAAACTAAAGCATTTCCTAGTAAGTGGCAAGTTCCACTAGTGCTTTTTCGATCTAATTTGCAACCCGCAAAATCAGAGTCCGAATATCCAATTAGGGTACAATATGCCCCTTTAGGGTACCATAAACCCATGTTTTGTGTGCCAATGAGATATCTCATGATGCGTTTTACCGCGACGAGATGTGATTCTTTTGGGTTCGATTGAAAACGTGCACACATGCAAACACTAAAGATTATATCAGGGCGACTAGCAGTAAGATAAAGAAGAGAACCTATCATACCTCTATACTTACTTATGTCGACGGATTTACCATTTTCATCCTTGTCAAGGTAACAGGATGTGCTCATGGGAGTTGATAGTTCTTTTGAATTGTCCATCCCAAACTTCTTAAGAAGCTCTTTGCAGTACTTTGACTGATTGATGAATATTCCTTCCTTTGATTGCTTTATTTGCAACCCAAGAAAGTAGTTGAGCTCCCCCATCATTGACATTTCAAATTCACTTTGCATAATTTTTGAAAAATCCTTGCACAAAGCTTCGTTAGTGGCACCAAAAATTATGTCGTCCACATATATTTGCACAAGTAAAATGTCATGCTTTTTATTTTTGATAAAAAGTGTGGTGTCAACTTTTCCTCTTTGAAAACCATTTTCAAGTAAGAATTTGCTTAGGCGTTCATACCAAGCCCTAGGGGCTTGCTTTAGTCCATATAAAGCCTTTTTCAGTTTGAAAACATGGTTTGGAAATTCATAATTTGTAAAACCAGGAGGTTGATCCACATAAACCTCTTCTTGAATAAAAACCGTTCAAGAAGGCGCTTTTGACATCCATTTGAAAAAGTTTAAAATCCATGATGCAAGCAAAAGCAAGAAGCATACGAATAGCCTCTAGTCTAGCTACGGGAGCATAGGTTTCATCAAAGTCTATGCCCTCTTGTTGGTTATAGCCCTTAGCAACAAGTCTAGCTTTGTTTCTAGTTATTATTCCATTTTCATCTAGCTTGTTACGAAAAACCCACTTAGTTCCAATTACTAAATGGTTTTTGGGTTTAGGGACTAATTCCCAAACATCATTTCTTTCAAATTGGTTCAATTCTTCTTGCATGGCAAGTGTCCAATGTTCATCTACTATGGCTTCATCAACATTATTAGGTTCAATTTGAGAAACGAAAGCCATGTAATGACATATCTGATTAAGAGAGTTTCGAGTTGTTACCCCTTTTGATATATCACCTATTATGTTGTCAAGAGGATGGTGTCTTGATGTTCTCCATTCTCTTGGAAGATCGGGAAGGGGTGTCTCTTCTTCTTGTGGAGATGGTTGATCAATAATGTTCTCCTCTTGAGTTCTTTTCTACTCAAGAAGAGTGTTTCCCAGAATTTCTGCAACATCATCAACACTTTCCTCTACTACAATTTTAGGGTTAGTCTCATCAAAAGATACATGCACAGATTCTTCAATGGTCATAGTTCTTTTATTATATATTCGAAAAGCTTTACTAGAATTGGAATATCCAAGAAATATACCTTCATCAGCTTTAGCATCAAACTTACCAAGATTTTATTTACCATTATTTAAAACAAAGCACTTACATCCGAATACGTGAAAGTGGGAGATGTTAGGCTTCCTTCCCTTGTAAATTTCATAGGGCGTTTGTTTCATAATAGGTCTTATAAGGACTCTATTCATCACATAGCATGCGGTGCTTACCGCGTCTGCCCAGAAATACTTAGGAAGGTTGGTCTCATTGAGCATCGTCCTCGCTAGCTCTACTAGAGACCAATTTTTCCTTTCCACCACCCCATTTTGTTGGGGAGTCCTTGGTGAGGAAAAATTATGCCCGATTCCATTTACAGTACAAAAGGCCTCAAATGCCTCATTTTGGAACTCACCACCATGATCACTTCGGATAGTTACAATGTTTAATCCCATCTCGTTTTGAATAACCTTGGCAAGTTTACGAAAGGCACCGAAAGCGTCATTTTTATGAGAAATAAACAGTGTCCATGTATAGCGAGAATAGTCATCCACAATTACAAGTGCATAGTAATTACCACCAAAGCTCATGGTTCTAGATGGACCAAACAAATCCATATGTAAAAGCTGTAAAGGCCGGTTTGTAGAAATAACATTTTTAGTTTTGAAAGAGGCCTTTACTTGTTTTCCTTTTTGACAAGCATCACATATTTTGTCTTTTTCAAAACGGAGCTTTGGTAAACCAATTACTAAGTCCTTGCGAACCAACTTATTAAGATGGTCCATGTGAATATGGGCCATCCTCCTATGCCATAGCTAAGTTTCATCCTCTTTGCTAATTAGACAGCATACATCATTTGAAGGTAGGTCATCTAAGCAAACCATATAGATATTTCCAATTCTTTGTCCAATTAACTTGGTTTGATTTTTAGAATCTATGACCGTGCATTTTAAGTTATCAAACACAACATTGAAGTTCTTATCACACAGTTAGCTAATACTCAAAAGATTGTGTTTTAAACCTTCAACATATAAAACATTTTCAATGATGGGATTTGGACTCTTACCAACCGTTCCAATTCCCAAGATTCTACCTTTGTTGTTGTCACCGTAGAAAACAAATCCACCCTTTTTGGGTGTGAGAGAGGAGAACTTGTTTTTGTCTCCCGTCATGTGCTTGGAGCATCCGCTATCGAGATACCAATTTGAGTTTCCTTGCTTTCAAGCACACCTACAAAACAATTTCAAGTTTTAACTTTTGTCATGTTGGGTCCTTGAGAGTTAGCTTTGGGCGCATTGCCCTTTTTAACCCATACTTTCTTCCCTTTGACATTCACATTCTTTCTAGCATTGCAAATAGATGCAGTATGTCCCTTTCTACCACAATAGAAACATTTTACAAAAGGACTACTAGAAGTATTGGTTGGGCTAAAAAACTTTTTAAAGGATTTTTCATGTAGTTTAGGGTGATAACCCAAGCCAGCTTTATCATAGGTTCCTTTTTGATTTCCTAACAAAACATTGAGGGTGTCTCTCCCATTTGTAAATTTTTCAAGAATATCATACAAGTCCTCAATTTTGTTTTTCAAAACACTACATTCATTGCATTTTGAAATTTCATTTATTTTGTTTTCACATGATAAGCATGATGAGGTTTTGTTTGAAAGAATTTGTTTTTCCTTGATAGCCTCCATTTCTTTATTTAATAAACCTATTTTTGTTTCAAGATTAGAAATGGTTTTCTTTGAAGATAAAATGATTTTCCTAAGACGCATGCTTTCATTATTCAATTCTTCACATGCACAAAGTAAATCATCATATGACAATTCATTTTCAATTTCATTATCAGTTACCTCATCCTCGTCGTCCTCATGATTTGCCATGAGGCAAAGGTTTGCCTCCTCGTTGTCGGATTCATCGGAGGAGTCCATGTCATTGTCTTCCCAAGCAATGTATGCTCTCCTTCCTCTTTTGTCCTTTTGTGGCCTCTTTTCAAATTTGTCATTCTTCTTTTGACTTAGAGGACACTCGGGCCTTATGTGACCTTTCTTTTTGCAGTTGAAGCACGTTGGCACATAAGTGGTTCCTTCTCCATCAACCTTCTTTTGAGGAGTGAAGCTTGGTTGTGTTTTCCCTTTGTTCCTCATAAATTTCTTAAATTTTCTTACCATTAGATTCATATTCTCATCTCCTTCACCAAGCTCATCAAGTTCATCAAAGTCAATATCCTCCTCATTTGTTTCACTTATACTTGCTTTGAGAGCAAGCCCTTTCTTTTTCTTATCACTTTCCTCGCTTTCAATGAGGCGGTTCAACTCAAGTTCATGTTCCTGCAATTTACCAAATAGAGTTGCCAAAGACATAGATGTTAAATCACGTGATTCGGAAATCGCAGTTACTTTGGGTTGCCAACTTCTATTTAAACATCTAAGAACTTTATTTATTAAATCTTCATTATTAAACACCTTCCCAAGAGCCCTAAGATGATTTATTATATGGGTGAAGCGTTTTTGTATATCTTGTATGCTTTCACCTTGTTTCATCCTAAATAGCTCATACTCATGGGTTAATGTGTTCATCCTAGCCCTTTTGACCTCGGTAGTACCTTCATGGGTCAATTCAAGGGTGTCCCACATTTCTTTAGCGGTCTTGCAATTTGAGACCCTATAGAACTCATCGTAGCTTAAAGCTGAGGTGATGATGTTCCTAGCTTTCAAATTGTATTGGACCTTTTTCTTTTCCTCGTCGGTCCAAAGAGTTTTTGGTTTATCCACCGAAGCACCATTAACTTCGTGCCTGGGGACAAATGGACCATTTTCCACAGCATCCCAAATATCAATATCAGATGCTTCTAAAAAAATTTGCATTCTTTCTTTCCAATAACCATACCCCTCACCATCGAACGATGGAGGTCTGTTTACGGAATTACCCTCATTACGAAAACTGTTTGAAGTCATCTTTCCTCTTGAGACGGTTTCGTCCTTTATATCCAAGAGTTAAGCTCTGATGCCACTTGTTGACAAGTGACCTCAAACACAAGAGGGGGGTGAATTGTGTGTGAATTGATTTTTGAAAACTTTTAGCAAATTAAACTAAGTTTAAAACTTGTTTTGATAAACAATAACTTAATAATAAAACTTTGTGAAATAAAGCGTATGGAAAATAAAAACGTTGCGATAAATAAAGAGATAGGGAAGAAGATGACACAGTGAATGTATCCTGGTTCGGCCACACAACTACCCACGTGGCCTACGTCCAGTCCCCAAGGCAATACGACCAAGGGATTTCAATCAACTCTAGTTTTTAAAACAGGCTAAACTAGAACCTTTACAAATTAGAGAATTCTTAACACAATCACAGGACGTACTATCCCTTGTGCAAGAACCTCAAGAAATCGTTCGTGAGATCACACTCACTTAAAAAACAAACTATAAAAGTTTTACAATGAGAAAGCACTCAAAAGTACAGATATGAAATACAACTTGAAGCACAAATAGCAACACCTATATGGTGTAAAAGTTTCTCAAAATAATATGATCACGTGTAAGTGCAAGAGTAAAAGAAAATAGTAATCAGAGTTTAAGCACAATAGAGAGTAGAAGAGAGTAGTAGATGGGGCATTTTTCCAAGGCTGCCAAGCTTCCTATTTATAGAGAATAGGTTAGGGTTCAGTGTGAAATTAGGTCAAGCCTCTTAAAATGCATTTCTGCCGCAGCATAATCGATTATTCAAAACTCATAATCGATTATTTAATGTGTTTACATGAAGCGCGCGTCTGGACAGAAAGGTCATAATCGATTACCATAATCGATTATGTGCTCACTGCTTTTTCACCAAAGAGGATAATCGATTACCTTAATCGATTATGATGTTACTGACTCTTTCATAAAAGGCTATAATCGATTACATAATCGATTACAGGGTTTCAGTTGAAGCATATTGGAAGTCAGTAAGGTCATAATCGATTATTCAAATTCAATAATCGATTATTATATTCAAAATTTGAAATCAACTGCTTTAATATCATAATTACTCATTAACACTCATTAAAGTCATTTAACCACGACTCATAATCGATTATAGCATTTCCATAATCGATTATGGTGCGTATCAGGTGGTTTTTCAAAAACTTGACAATTAAGGAAAGATTGCCCAATTAAGCTCAATTTTAATTGTCAGTTTTAATCACATGTTATTATTTATTTAATCACATGATTTATCTTTTAAAGCATATGTTAAATATGTGTGTGTGTGAGTGATCATATTAAATTGAAAACCCTACTTACCATTACAGATTATTCTAAAACAAACCAATACAAGTAGTAAAATTCCCTTTTTACCCCTCTTGATTGCTTTGCCTAATCTTGACTGATCGTATGGCCTTTTTCACGCTTTTTGCAGATAAGTCCTTTAGACATAAAATTGCTTTTGTCATTCATCAAAATATATGTACCTGTCAAGGCATACATCCACAAAATCCATTTCTCCACCTACAGGTCCACGGCCACCAGCAAAACCACCCCTACGGCCTCTTCCGCGGCCACGTCCACGTCTAGCATCTAGTTCCATAACTAACCTATAAAATGAAATCAGTTATATCGTAACCAGATAAGAATCACTCGATTTCTATCCAACACTAATTACTTCCAACTACTTCCTTGGAAGTAATTCAAACAAACCAGATCAGAGATCAAACAACAAGAACACAACAGGCCTATTCCCCAAAGATTCCCGAAAGACTCGACCAGCTCTGATACCACCCTTAATGTGACACCCTTACCCCGAGCATCACATTAACAATATTACTTAAACTTGATTAATCACTTTTAGTGGGTTGTCGATGTACTTTCGGAAAATTTAAGGTTTTTAAATTCTTTATATAATAATTATATTTACTTACTCTAGCAATTTCAAACACAACCATCAAGCAATAAAGTGAAGACATAAAATTCTGAAAACATAACAAGTTCATTAACACTTAAACATTTACATAATCAAGCTCCTTGACAGAAATTTACAGAGTGATAACATCCACGACATGATTACTAAGTTAAAGATTAAGCTAAAAGTTAAAAGTCATAACCAACATCAGCTTTCAAAATACTTTGTTCATACCAAACTACCCCAAAAGAAAGCTACCTAAGAGCTGGCCACAAACTACATATGCCCATTAGGGAAACCATGGTAGTCATCCCCATCCCTAAGAGGTGTAGCTGGTGCAACCACCTCCATCCCCACTTCGTCGCCGGGAGCATTAACATCATCATCTCCAATCGGGGGATCCTCCTCCATCAACTCTATGGGATCCTCCTCCATCAACTCTTCAGGATCCTCCTCGATCGGGACAACTGGAGCCTCTTCTGGCTGAGGTTGGGCTTGAGGAAACTCAAGATCCAAAAGACCCAGGTTGGCCAAATGCTGTAGGTAAAACTCCATAGGTGGCAGTCGGATATGAACTGTCTCAACAGTGTGGACTCGTCGCAAGGATGCTTCTTCTTTGCCTTCCACGGTACAAACAGGTCCCGTATACGTCACTACGCAGGCTGAAATGGGAGAAAAGGTCCATGCAGCAGGCACGTCTCCGTTTTCAAACAGAAGAACCCGGGACCGGGAGTGCGCTAACTGTATCATAGCTGGATCCATCTAATCTCAAGTATATAGCGTATGTACATAAACAAGAAAAGAAAACAACAAAAATTCAAGGGTGAGATACCAATATATGGATGAATTATGACGACTAAAATGCCCAAACCACAAACACAGAGCAACAAGTGCATATAATTATTCATGTTCAACATACAATTTATCACAAATTATCGCATCAATCTTCAATCGTCATCGTTTTTGAAAACATGTCACTTCTATATTTCATCAATCTATCCTAATCTCCGGAGACCCCAACAACATGCAGTTTTTGAAAAACAGTGAGTTGATCAGGCTCAATTGCCACAAAGGCACACCATCTCGAATACCTCATACACCAAGATATCCGGAATAACACTGTCTCGGATACCTTATTCATGAAGATATCCGGAATAACATCGTCTCGAATACCTCGATTATCAAGATATCCGGAATAATCGGCACGTCTGCCAAAAACATCAATGCATGTAAAATCTTTTATTTACGCGTCTTTTCTTTATGCTTCATTCTTTCCTTGTCGAGGCTCAAAGCTCACGACCTCCCATGACTTTTAAATGTCTTAAAGCTTTTAATATCAACACAGGACATTAAAGTCCGAGTGTCCAATCACAACAGTCCTAGACTTGTGCAATAGCCCAGAACTTTGTGGTAGTAGAAAAACAGTTTTTACCCCTTTTTACTCCGTTTTCCTTGTTTATCACAACGTTTCTAGGACACAAAGTCCATTGCAACACTTATAGGACACACAGTTCACAGCCACTTGTATAGGACACACAGTCCACAGCCACTTGTATAGGACACACAGTCCACAATATCATATATAGGACACACAGTCCACAGCATTTTGATACAGATCATGGATCCACGTGCCAGAGCTCTAGTATCCCGACGTCTCGGTTACTAAGTTCACTTTTCGTCTTATTTTTCGTTCAGTGAAAAACAAATACAAAACCGAAAGTTTCCGTAACTTATCCAAGTTATCGGACATTTTCTTTTGAATAAAATCTTTTAAATACAAACTTTTCTTTTGAAATCCTTTTGATTAAAACTTTGAGTTTTCGGAAAATCCATTTTTATTTCCATAAAACCATTTTATTTTCAAATCTTCTTTTTCCTAAAAACACTTGAAAATTTTCAAATAAATTCCTTCCAAGTTTCAAAATAAGTTTGATTTTTCTTCCAACATTTTCAAAGAAATCCTTTTTAATTTTTAATTGTACTGCTTTATAAAAAATCAACTTGACTTTTCTAAAACTTTCACCAGTCATCAAAATTTTGTTAACTTTCCCTTTTATCAGAACCTTGTTAAAGAAATTCTTACTTGTGATTTTCTTTTGTAAATATTTTCTTAAGACTTTTATCTTCCTTAATTGAGCTCTAACCAGTGGTTAGGCTTCTATGCAACAATCACAACACAACTTCAACATATATTTCAGCATTATGCATATATTCATAAGTCATCAATTAAAACACATAAAGCATCATATACATTATCAACACAACATGAATTCAAAATCCAACCAAATCAGTCATATCAATAATCATATCAATCAAACACATCAAACAAAACACACAAGGCATATAGTCATCATAACATAATTATCCCTCAGGCTTTCTCCCCTTACCTTGAAGCGAAGCGTAAGATGAGTGTAGTTATCTCACAGTCTCAAGAGAACGGACTCGGACTCCGGTCACGATTGCAAATCTAAACAAAGCCACGTATTTACATGAGTTAAAATTTTATAAAATCACTCTAAATCTCTTATGCATGTCTCGGCCTTACTATAAAATTGAGTTTTTAACTTTAAATTTCCACAAGTTTTTGGATCAATGATCTTTAAGTATTATAGGAATAAAATCAAGTCTTAAATACCTAAAATAAAACTTAATTCATCTACTCCTCAAAGAGTAGGTTTCGGCCTATACCTCAAAATAGATTAGAAATTTATTTTCAACTTTATAAATACATGCATGCAACCAAAATGATGATCAAAACATTTTCCTTTCAAAAAAATTCAAAACCAAGCCATTTCAACATTTTGAATCACATGCATGTTTAAAAGAAAAATATTCAAAACAAAGTCTCTTTCTTAAAAATCAAAACTAAGCTTCCTTAACCCAATTAATTAGGGTTTCGGCCTTATTACACAAAATGAGAAGAAAAACTCAATTTTTATGCAACTCATGAACTCAAAAACCACATGCATTTAGGGTCCTAAGTCATGTATGTAAGGATTTGAGCAAAAACATCATCCTTTGCACCATAGGGGTTTCGGCCTCTTCAAAATAAATGGGGTTGGATAGATTTTCCATCACATGCAAGTTATCAAAATAAAAATGGAGATGAGTATGAGTAGATAAAAATTGGTTTCATACTAAAAGAGTTCTCTTGGAGATTTTTAAGTAAAAAATCATGAACTTACAACTTGAAATACTAGCATGCATGTAAAAATTTTGAGCAAAATCATCATTTTCTTCCCCTAGGGTTTTCAGTCATCCATAAAAATAGGGCTTAGAAAATCTTTTTGAAACATGCAAGAGTAGAAGATGATGATAAAGATGATGATGATTTCAAATAAATTTGTTTCATGCTCAAAAGACTTTTCTACCAAATTTTTACACTAAATTTATGGACATGCAACATAAAATAAACAATATGCATGCAAGTAAAAATTCATTCTTAAAGAAATGAAGAGTAAAGAGAAAGATATTAATAAGCTTAAACAAAATGAACATGCATTAAAAGATAACCAACTTTCAACAAAACTTATGAACATGCAAGATGATAATAGGAACTTAAAAGAAAAGAGCAAGGGTTAAGAATCAATACCCTCTAATTGAAAATGATGGTGAGCAAGAGATGAGTGTGTGAAGGATAAGTAGCTTCCCAGTTCAAAGCTTAAGGTTGAAGATGAAAAACTCAAGAAATTTTTTTGCAAGAGTTTAGGTATGATTTTGACAAATTGATGAGTGAATGAAGAAGAGGAGGGTTGTATTTATGGGGGGGGGAGGGGGGGGGGGGGGGGGGGGGGGGGGGGACAGAAAAAATCTGATATTTTTTCCAATTTTTAATCATTCATTTTTTTAATTCAAATATTAAATGTATTAGTTTTCTAGGAAATGAAAAATAATAATTACAATGACGTGAATAGTGTTGAATAATAGTGACAAGGGTTACTATTCACATCAAGGAAAATCATTTCCAAATCTGGAAAAAAATCAGACTTAATTATTTTGGGTTCGTTCCGGTACCGATTGTTACGTAACGGTAAAAACCGATCGTATTTTTATTCGCAAAATTTCACCCGTAAAATTCATATAAAAATAAATAATTTATAAAATCATAAAAATGAATATAACTGGGTTAGAAAAATAAATTTTTGAATTTAAATTATTTTCGGGTCAGTAGGGCTTAACTGATAGCGAAAACTCAAACCGTAAAAGTCGGAAATTTTCTACCGAAAATTCAACTATACATTTCTAATATAAAATAAAGATGATTTAATTTGGTCTATCAAAATAATTCATCACCATTTATGAAAATAAAATCTTAAATATTCATATAATCACAATTTACAGACAAGCAGAAAAATCGGGGTGTTACAGCACACACCTAACACACCCGGACCCCTTTAACCTCACACACAGGCACACACCTATTTAACGCTTAAAGTTTGAAATAATTATTCTATATATTAATTTAAGTGTTTTTCGATATATAGATTTATGGCTGCACGCACCACTCCACACTCCTTTAACATTTATGGGGACCTCTCCTCCCATCTCATCACTAATTATACCAGCAACATCAATAGCTTGCGCCTCATAATCAAAATTAGAAGAAGATTAAGGTAATCAATATTTTGGACCAACTTTTTGTGTGTTTTTATTTAGTATTTTAAAAAGTTTAGGCTAAATTAGACTTTTAATCCTTTATTTTATTTTTTCACTTTGATTTTAGTCTCTTATGTTAAAAAAAATCATTTTAGTCCTATAACTATGAAATGTTAGCAAAAATTACACTTTTCATCATCTTTGTTAGTAATGTCATTAGTTTTAGCGTACGTAGCAGTTAAGTGGTGAAGGACAAGTGAGTTGACACGTCCTCCACGTGGCAATATGTGTTGGAGTTACGTGAGAGTACCAAAATGAATCCAATTAAAGAAAATTAGGGATCAAATCGAACTTTACGATTTTCAGGTATTCAAATCATGTATATTTGAACAACTGAGTCGTGATTAAAGACGTTCAAAATTGTGGTTAATTACGTTTAGTGGATGGTTAATGAATTGTGACACCTTATATTTATTAAAACCATCCACTGAATGTAATTAACGTTCACCATCCAAATTATTGTCGAAAATTGTTGTCCCATTTTTTGTGTTCAAAAATCATTTCTCGAGAGGCAGACGAGAGCTACCGGAATGTGAGACCCCAACGGTGACACGGCACGCCAGAACAACGGCTATGCACGTGTGGAGGAGCGACAATCCGGTGGCGCATGAAGAGCCACGTGGTGGTGTCATATGGACGGCGGGGCGACGATAGATATGAGTCAGAGGAGCGGCGGATTTAGGTGGTGGTTGTGAACCTGTTTTGTATTAGCTGGAAAAGGATGATTTAACTGAGATTTTCTTCCTTTATTTTAGTTTGAAAAAGGATGGAGGTTGGGGTTCATGGGTTTGTGTGGTTTGATGGAAATAAAAGAAAAGGGACAAAGGGGTGTGGCTATCTCTATGGTAGCAGGTGAAATGGTACTAAGCAATAATTAAATAAAACAGCTCAATTAACTGGATAGTACTTGTATTATTGAATATAAGGCATAAAGTTGCTTCCAGTATATAGGCCGGAAGCAAGTACAGAAGTAGAAATGTAGAGGGGGAAAAGAAGAAGGTACAGAGAGAGGGAGGATGGAGATAATGAGGTAAGAGAGGAATGGTGATATCACTCAATGTCAATGCACACCCTCATTTGTTTCCTTTCTCCCACTTATAAGTGTACTCACACAAAATATTCCCGTAGGGCTTGTTTGTGAGTTTTAGAGGGGAAGGGAGGTAAAGGCTTTGAGAGGAAGAAGGGGAAAGGGATAGGGGAAGGGAAGGATACCCCTCACCTTGCATGGGGTTTAGTTTTTAACAAAAGAATCAAAATCCTCCAATTTGGAGAACTAAAAAAAAAAACTAGAGAAGAATTGTGGAGGGTTTTGGAGAGCTAGCTTCCATTCTCTCATACCTTTCCCCTTCTTTTTCCTAAAGCCTTTCCCTCTCTTCCCCTCCTAAACTCACAAACAGACCCTTAGCCTTGTGTTAGTTACTCTAGGCCTGCTGCTCCTTCTCACAAACTCAATTTCAGGATCAATCCCAACAGCATTGCTCTGCTTTTTTGTCCGAGGGTGTTGCTTTTTACACCACAATTTTTTCTTATACAACATAATTTTTTTAAATGCGAGCTCGGGATGGGGAGGCTGCAAGGAATTGAGGAAAGCCTCAACCGAAAAAAAAATTAATATCCCCAAAATATCCCTTACTATCTTCATACACCACTCCCACTTTCTTCCTCTTTCTCTCTTCTCCTTCCTTTCATTTTGATGTGGTTGGGTTTGCATTTTGATGTGGTTGGGTTTTTGTGTATTTTTTTCGCAAACTCAAGTTTTTTAAGAGATAATCGGATATTAAAAGGCATCTACTACTGGGGGTAATGATGCTCTGCTTAGTGATCTAGGAAGATTGGTACATGCCCAATACTCAAATCTGATGTTGAGAAAGATGGCGTTCTTTGTACAGCATTGGGTGATTCTTATGTTAAGAATAAGAGGTTTGCCTTACGCGATGATTGTGTTTGATGTGATGTCAGAGAAGAAAATGTTCAACATCCCTCATCTCTGGTTATAGGATGTGGTGTGTGACAAAGGTCGCTGATTTCGTTGGCTTCTTCGTTCTTTCTACTCTTCTACCGCTAAATCACTTCCCTTTTCTTCTCTTTCATTCTATTTTGCTTGTTTCCAAAACCCACCACCGCGCCTATTTCCATCTCCGTTGAGGAGTCAGGAAGAAGAGGAAAGAGAAATAAAAGGAGAGTGGTGTATTTTTTTTCTTCTGAAAATAGGTTATAGATGTATGAAAATAGTTGGGGCATTTGGGATATTACAATTTTTTATTGCGGTGTATTAGAAAAAGTTGTGGGGTAAAAAACAACACCCTTTGTCTGATGCATGAGTGGATCCATCATTTAATTGGGCCTGGTTAGCTGCTGGGCCCATTATAGCGGGTATTAAGAATGAAAGATGACGAGCAAACTCATTTTTGGATTCTCAGAGTGGCTGTCTATCTTTTATCTAGAAGGCTAGGGAGGTTCCTCTTTTTTCTGATATATCTCAAAAAAAAAAAAAAAAAAGCATCCACCTTTTTCTTCTGTTCCCCTTTTAAACAACCCATTTTCCATAAAAAATGAAAATCAAGTCCCATGTCACTGCATAGCATCATCTCTTTCCAATTTCTCTGTTTTGCCTCTTCTACCTATTATGCTCCCCTCTTCACTCTGCCTATTTCCATTTGTGTCAAGTCCCTTTTGGCTCTCTTTTACATGTTTTTGCTCCTGAAGCTTGAAGCAGCTGGCTTCCTACTCTTTTCATGTCTCAAATTCAAACTCCATTCTTTCACAAATTTTCTTTGCCTTTCTTACCCATATGCATTAAACTGTTTTGTCCCTTGCTTTTGGTCAAATGCAACGTAATTCTCCAAACCTGTTGCTTCTTCTTCTTCTTTTGTCTTTATTGTACTGACGGATTAATATGGGTCGTAGGCCCATAAGGGTAGCCCAATCCAAGGACGAACCGAGAAGGACCAGAAGTGGGCCGAGATGCATCATCCGGGAAACGTTTGAAATGAGAGGGGCAGTTGAAGAAAAGAAAATCGAGAATGTGCGAGAGTGGACGACATGGGATATATGGGGGCGAGTATTGTGGAAACAGGGACGGATGATAACCATTCCTGTGGATTTCGAGTAGCCTACTATTTTGAATTATTGTATATATATATAGGAAAGGGGAATGGTAGAGAGAAAAGGTTGTTTTCATGTAACTGAACTACTCTGCTAATTCAAAGAGATTGTTAATACACCGAGTTTCTTTGAGTTAAGAGTGTTCTTTGAGAATAGCGATATTGTTCCTTGTTGATTCTAATCCTTAGTGCTAGAATTTGCAAGAACATTTGGCGCCCACCGTGGGGCCGAGGCAAATATTCCCCGGTCACACTATAACTTTCATAAGGTAATGGAGGGATCGAGAAGTGTGGAAGGAAGAAGGACTAATACGGCTTCAAGGCTGGAGTCAAGAAGACAGTCGAGAAACACAAATGGTGAAGCATTGGAAAGGAACGTCAATGACCTGAGACGTCAGGTGGAACGGTTGAGAAGGAGTCAAGACGAAGGAAGAAGGAGTCGGGGCCGGAGCCGGGAGAGGAGCAATTTCTCCTGTTGGAGCGAACGTAGTAGAACTCGGCACGAAAGGAGTAATAACCGAGATGAGGAATCCAGAACTGAGGTGTCAAGTCGATATAGATGCGGATCCAGAAATCAGGAAAGTTGAAGACGAAGTCCCTCTGAAGACAGAACCTATGTTCTGGAAAGCGAAACTAGAGATTCCATTCGGGAGAGGCGTCGTCATCGTTCCGAAGATAGAGAATCTAGTCACAGGAACAGAGAACACCGAGGCCGACGTCCGAGAGGAAGGAGAGATCACCTTTTCACTGATGAGGTGATGTCTGAGCCGGCACCATGCAATTTCCGTTTCCCGAAGATGAGGCACTATGACGGTACTTCAGATCCGCAAGAACATCTCACGGCTTTCAATGTCAAAGTAATGGTTTCACACATCACGTCAAGGGTCAAATGCCAAGTTTTTCCAACAACTCTTGAAGGACCGGCTCTCATGTGGTTTTCTCAATTGCCACCGAGATCGGTTTATTCTTGGAATGATTTGACCGAGAAGTTTCTCATTCAATTTGCAACCAGTAGGATGTACAGGAAGACCTCGGCTTGTTTGGATAACTTTAAACAGGAGAAAAATGAGTCGCTGTCTGAATATCTAAACCGATTCACCGTGGAGATAGTGAAGATCAGATATCTGGAACCTGAAGTGGCTCTACATTCCATGAGGGCTAGTTTGAGAGAAGGGCCTTTCCTAGATTCGTTATCAAAGAGACCGGCCATTGATATAAATGACCTCAGGCAGCAAGCATCAAAGTATATTAGCATGGAAGAGGTGCGAGAGGCAAAAAGGAAGGAGAGGAAGGATAATCAAGAAAGAAAAACAAATCAGAATGTCGGTAGGAGACTGGCGTCCAGAATTGAAGTATTGCCTAGATTGTATGAGCCGAAAGGACCAAAGTATACTATGTATACTCCACTTAATACTACAAGAGCGCAGATCCTAGATGAGGTGTGCCAGGCAGGCTTTGTAGAATACCCTCCTCCTACTACTGCCCCAGAGTCTGCCGATAGAAAAAGATATTTTCGTCTCCACAATTTGTATGGTCATACAACTGAAGAATGTGTTGAATGGAAGGATCAGATCGAGGAGTTGGTCCAGATGGGGGAACTTACAGACTATGTGCAATGGGGAGGACTGAGAAGGCAAGCACCTTGGAGGGGGTATGGGGGAAGAGGTCGAGGAAAAGGACGAGGTGCAGGAGGAAGAGGAAACGTATTCAGAAGAGAAGATCAGGAGAGAATGGGGAACATTTAGGATCATCGAGTAGAAGATAACCCTCAGGTGAGAGGTGTTATAAATACGATCTCGGGAGGTTTTGCTGGAGGAGGAGTAACAAGTTCAGCGAGAAGGAGACATCTTAGAGCAGCTAGGTCAGTATATTCGGTCATGCAGAAACTGATGCAAAACCATCGTCCGATAACCTTTACAGATGTTGATTTTGTAGGGACTGATACGAATCAGGATGATCCTATGGTCATTTCGGTAGAACTGGCAAACTTTGTGGTGAAGAAGGTTTTAGTGGATCAGGGGAGTTCAGCTGATATCCTATATTACGGAACCTTTAAGAAGTTGGGAATACCAGAAACCGAGATAAAAGAGTTCGGAAATGCCTTGGTGGGATTTGAGGGAGAACATGTTGAAACTCGAGGGTATGTTGAATTACTAACCAAATTCGGTAATGGCATAGCTTCCAGAACTGTTGCGGTGAAGTTTATTATCGTGGATGCACCGAGGGCAGCATATAATTTGATTCTTGGGCGGCCAAGTCTGAATGAACTCGGTGTGATAGTGTCCACACCTCATCTAACCATGAAGTTTCATTCCGGCACAGGTGAGGTGATCTCATTAAGGGCCAATCAGAAAGAAGCTCGGCAGTGCTATGTAGATAGTTTGAGGGTGAAGCTCAAGGAAGAGGAAAAGTCAATCAAGAAGGGAATGGAAACAGATCAAAGGCAGAAGGGTAAAATGCAGGTGGCTTCAGTAGGAACAGTTGAGTTAGATCCTCGGCTAGACATGAAGGAGTTGCGCCCACAGCCGGCAGATGATTTAAAGAAATTTCGGATAGGAAGAAAGGAGGGGTAAGACATTCATATCGGAACACAAGTTGAAGCCGATGTAGAAGAGGCAATAATCCGAGTAGTATTGGAAAATTCCGATCTCTTTGCATGGAGTATTGCTGACATGCCAGGTGTGGATCCGAGGGTAGTGTGTCATAAACTTTCCCTGTGCATGGGAGCCAAACCTATCTCATAGAAGAAAAGAAAGGTGGGGGAAGAGAGAAGGAAGGTAATAGAGGACGAAACCAGAAGATTGGTGGATGCAAATTTACTCGGGAGGTGAAGTACACTACTTGGCTCGCGAATGTAGTGTTGGTGAAAAAGCCAAACGGGAGGTGGCGTATGTGCACTGATTATACCGATTTGAATAAGGCTTGCCCCAAGGACTCATATCCTTTACCCAGCATTGATCAGCTGGTGGATGGAGCGTCAAGATATCAAATTCTCAGTCTTATTGATGCATACTCGGGTTACAACCAAATCCGAATGCATGCACCTGACGAGGAAAAAACAGCTTTTATGTCAAACAGAGCTAACTATTGTTATAAGGTTATGCCATTCGGCTTGAAGAACGCAGGGGCCACTTATCAGAGGCTGATGGATAGGGTTTTTGAAGGTCATATTGGAAGAAACATGGAGGTTTATGTGGATGACATCGTGGTAAAAACTAAGGAGCCGAGTAAGCATGCCGAAGACTTGAGAGAGATCTTTGGTCAAGTCCGAAAATACAATATGCGACTTAATCCCGAGAAGTGCAATTTTGGAATCAAGAGTGGGAAGTTTTTAGGTTTCATGTTGACGAACCGAGGAATCGAAGCGAATCCTGACAAGTGCCGAGCAATCATCGAGATGAGAAGCCCGGTCAATGTTAAAGAGGTATAGAGACTAGCAGGTAGATTGGCATCTTTATCTAGATTTTTGCCGAGGTCAGCCGAGAAGGCTCGGCCCCTATTTAAAAAGTCACAGCAGTTTGAATGGGGTCCTGAGTGTGAAGAAGCTTTTCAAGATTTCAAGTCCTTCTTGAGCTGCCCACCCATCTTGACTAAACCTCAAGTTGGGAAGGAACTTTTGTTATATTTGTCGGTGACAGAGATGTCGGTAAGTGCAGTACTTGTTCAGGAGGTGGAGAAGAGGCAACTTCCTGTGTATTACATCAATCGGGTACTACATGACGCGGAGACAAGATATCAAGTAATCGAGAAGTTGGCGTTTGCTTTGGTCACAACAGCTAGGCGATTACAGCCTTATTTCCAAAGCCATCAGATAGTAATGAAGACAGATCATCCTATCAGGCAGGTGTTGCGGAAGCCCGAGTTGGCTGGGAGGATGATTGCTTGGTCTGTGGAGTTATCGGAGTTTGGTCTCGAATACGAACCTAGAGGGTCGATAAAAGCTCAATGTCTTTCAGATTTTGCTGCCGAGTTACAACTAGAACCAAAACAGGAATCAGATTGGTGGATCTTGTATGTGGATGGGGCATCCAATGTCAGAGGTAGTGGAGCAGGCATGATATTGGAGGGACCAGGAGACCTAGTTTTGGAACAGTCGTTGAGATTTGATTTCAAAGTTTCGAACAATGAAGCCGAGTATGAAGCAATGATAGCAGGTTTGAGGCTGGCGAAGGAAGTGGGAGTCAAAGCAGTCAAGTGTAGAAGTGATTCACAACTAGTCACCGGACAAGTCAGAGGAGCTTTCCAAACCCGAGAATCACACTTGACCAGGTACTTATGTATAGTTAATTTGTTGATTTCTGAATTTGAAAAGTTCGAAATTGAACATATCTCGAGGGACAAGAATAGTCGGGTGGATTTGTTGTCCAAGTTAGCCAGTACCAAAACTCCTGGAGGACATAAGACTGTCATCCAAGAAAACACTTTCAAAAACCGAGCATTGAAGAGGAGATGGCTTTATTGGTGATTGAAGAGGTAAGCAGAGAATGGATGGAACCGATATGGAATTTTTTGACGAAGAATGTTTTTCCTGAAGATGCTCAAGAGGCCAGGAAGCTGCGCAGGCAGGCTAGTCGATATACAATTGTGAAAGGAGTGTTGTGTCTGCAGGCTTTCAATGGCCCAACACTGAAGTGTATCACTAAAGAAAGAGCCGAGTATGTCATGACCGAGTTGCATGAAGGTATCTGTGGAATACACAATGGAGGGAGGGTACTTCGAAGAAAGGTAATCCGAGCTGGTTACTATTGGCCAAAGCTGATGATAGATTGCATTGAATTTGTTCATAATTGTGATGAATGCCAAAGGCATGCGGTGGTTCCATACACAAAACCAGAAGAGCTGCACAGCATTCTTCCGGCATGGCCTTTTGACATGTGGGGGATTGACATTCTCGGACCTTTTCCGTTAGCAAAAAGGCAAGTCAAGTTCTTATTGGTTGCTGTAGATTATTTCACAAAGTGGATCGAGGCGAAGCCGTTAAAGAGAATTACTGCTAGCGAGGTACAGAAGTTTATGTGGAGAAGCATTGTATGCAGATATGGAATTCCAGCAGTGATTATTTCTGACAATGGGACGCAATTCACGGACAAGGTGTTTACCGAGTTCTGCAATAACCTTGGAATTAAACGAAGATTCTCATCGGTGGAGCATCCCCAGACTAATGGTCAGGCAGAGGCGGCTAACAAGGTGATCCTCGGTGAACTGAAAGAAACGGTTAGGAAAGGCAAAGGGAAGATGGACGGAGGAGTTGCCGAGTATCTTGTGGGGATATCACTGCACTCCTCAGTCAACAACAAAGGAGACACCCTTTCGGCTGGCTTATGGGGCTGATGCAATGATACCAGTTGAAGTCGAGGAGACGTCTATTAGGAGAGAACTCTATAATCCGGAGGTGAATGAAGAGATGAGGAGGGAAGAATTAGACTTGATAGAAGAGGTCAGGGAAGAAGTCAGAGTGCGAGAAGCAGAATGCAAAAGGAGAATTGCCGAGACACAATGCACTGTTGAAACCGAGAAAGTTTGAGGTTGGAGATTTGGTATTGCGGCTACAGGGAAGTGCTCGGAAGGACCAATCCGAGGGGAAGCTGGCAGCAAATTGAGCTGGACCTTTTCGGATAGTTGACAACCTGGAGAATGGAGCGTACCGTCTAAAGGAATTATCGGGGAAGGCTATTCCGAGAACATGGAATGCCTCTCACCTTAAGTTTTATTTCAGTTGATTTGTTGTATTTGGTGGTACTCTTTTTCCTACCTCAGTCTTTTTCCCTCATAGAAAATAGGCTTTGGGCTGAGGAGGTTTTTAATGAGGCCACCACCCTATGTTATGTTCTTGTCAATGAATAAAGTTGTTGTTTATTTCTCTTGGATTTCATTTTATTTTAAGACTAAAATAAAAATAAAAATGGAGGAAGGTTCTGTGGAAAAGGTGAGTGTAGTGTTCTCGGAGGAAGGTTCTGTAGAGAAGGTAGATATAAGGAAGACAAACAAAATGCTCTCGGAGGAAGGTAATGGAATGAGTAGAAGTAATAGAACATTGAGTTCTCGGTAGGAAGGTTCTGTAGGGAAGGGAGATGTAGTGTTCTCGGAGGAAGGATTTGTGGAAAGGAGATGTAGTGTTCCCAAAGGAAGGTTCTGTGGAGAAGGTAAGTGCAGTGTTCTCGGAGGAAGGTTCTGTAGGGAAGGGGGATGTAGTGCTCTCGGAGGAAGGTTTTGTAGAGAAGGTGGATATAAGGAAGATAAACAAAATGTTCTCGGAGGAAGGTTCTGTAGGGAGGGGGGATGTAGTGCTCTCGAAGGAAGGATCTGTAGAGAAGGTGAGCGTGGTCTGTGGAGTTATCGGAGTTTTGGCTTGAATATGAACAAAGAGGGCATGCGAAAGCCAGAAGAAGTTATAAGGAGAACTCAGAGAAGAAAAAACCTTGGTTGGAAAAGAAGACATAAGGGGAGAAAAGAAGAAATATGGGGGAATAGAAGAGATAAGACAGAAGAAGTTATGGCGAGTAGGTTGAAGAAGTTTGAAGCAATGTAGGAGATGGAAGAGGATGACATTCTCGGATGGCAGCTTGATCTGCTCGAAGAAGAGCGGAGGTGAAGTGAAAGGACGGAAGAAAGGTTAGATGAAGTACCAAAATTATAATAAGTTCAGGAAGAAAGGAAGAACAATACGGAAGAACCTAGATGGTAAAGAATATAAGTCGGGAGAAAGGATATTGGGAACAATTTAAATTGAGAAGGAAGTATGGAGGTCAGAAGAAAGAAGATTGACAAAATATTAATTTGTCAGGAAAAAAGGCAATATTAGAAGCGTGACAAGAAGTTCTCGGTGTACGTTGATGATATGGTTCGTTGAGGGATCTTTGGATCCCTTATGTTGAGAAAAGTGCATAGACTAAAGCTATGAAATTGCATTATAGAAGAGACAAAGGAAGTTCCATTAACTTAATCAGACTACAAAATAGAGATGAGTACAAAAGTAGAGGTCCCGAATGCCTCTCATCGTTAACATACTACCAAAAAAAAATGAAGATAAAAAGATTTGCAAAATGAACATAAGTCACTGAAGAGCATTTTCATCAGTAGGGCCAACCACAGAAGCAGCAGGGGGATCGACAGAGATCTCAGTAGTGGCGGTGGCTGGACTATTCTCAGTATTTCTTGCATCAGGAGCAAGGTTGGTTGCAGAAGAAGGCTGGTCTTGGCTGTGCAAGTCAGATGCATAATCCGGAGGAGGAGACATAATTTTGCCATCCCTGATTTCTTTCCAGGCATCAGCTTCAGAAAAGTCAACCTTGGGAGCTATGACCTTAGCCTGTTCAATGCCCGCATTGAACCCTTCTTCATACTTATCAGCGGCTTCCAGCTTATAGGATTCAATTATCGCTTCCATCTCCACCTTCTGAGTGTGTAGTTTCTCATCTAACTGCACGGCCGAAGAACGAAGTCCCTCCAACTCGGTTTGAATTGAAGCTTTTGCATTCTCTACATCCTTGAGGGTGTCCTAGGCTCTCCGGTACTCGGATGTCAGCTTCTCGTTGGATTTCAGCAATTCTTGTTGCTGTTGAATGAGGAGTTCCTTTTCTTTCCTGAAGTCGGCCAATTCTTTCTTCAACTCCTTGATGTTGAGAAGTTCTCGGTTCACTTGTTCCATTTTGTAGTGCATCTGGGCTCTTTCCTTCTCAGCGAGCCGAATTAATTCGGCAGTGCGAAGGGCATAGGTGACAGCAGCTTCGTAAGTGGATGAAGGCCCGTATTTCTCAACAGCATCAGCATCAGCTTGGAAAGTTAAATGGTCATCAATATGGCGGCGGGGGCTAAAATCTACGCTCCAGCAAGAGGGAGAAGATGTGTTCTGAGTGACGTCAAACCACTTTCTCTTTGTAACCTTCTTTTCGAATTGAGGCCTTTGAGGAGCATCCTTTTCGGCAGCAGAAGAAGTGTGGATGTCGCTGCTCTCGGCAACCTTCATCCTTTTGGGAGCAGTAGGATTTGAAAGATGCAGATTCTCGGTAGAAGTTTTGACAATATGAGGTGTGGGACTGAGGCTAGAACCTGAAGCTGGGACAGTTTGTTTCAGCAGAGATTGTTGTTTCAGACGTCTCATCTCGGCGATGGAAATCTTATCACCCATGATCTCTGCAATGTCAAAATAGAGATCAGTGTAAGCCAGATTGAACAATGTATAAAATTATATTATATCTATTATATAGCTTACGGCACCATTTGTCTGAGCGGTTTACGGCAGTAGGGAATTTAAGAAGTGGTTGACAGTCTAAGGGGGCAAGTTTGAAGAGGAGATCCACTTCTTCTTTTTCAACAACCGATAGCTTGTGATAGGGATCAAAGACTCGGCAGGGATTCCGAGTCCAGTATAGTGGGAATCTCGGCATTCCCTCTCGGTTGAGGAAGAAGGCTAGTTCGTTTGGAGCATAGCGTACTTTGAAAAATTCTGTTTTGAAGTGTTTGTAGGACGATTGATACAAAGTAAAAAGCCTCCTGTTTTGACGGCCGTGAAGGGAAATCCAATGGGCCTGCTTATGTAATCAGATAGAATAAAAGTGGAAGAGTTTTGAAGAGGTTGGGGTAATGTATAACTCGGCACAAAGTATCTCAAATGCACGGAGAAAGGCCCAACTATTGGGGTACAGCTAGGTTAGAGCAACATTGAGACGAAAGAGAACATCACACTGGAAAGCAGAGAAGGGAAGACGAATGTCCAAAATCCTTGAACATTGCCTTGTAAAGGAACACAAAGGGGAAAAACAGTCCGGCAGCCTTGAAGCAGACTCTGTCAGTACTAGAACAAGGGAAACAGATGATCCTATCCTCTTCGCCGGAGGCAGTTAGATTGAACCTCTTTTCTGAGTGCAACAATAGTTGGATTAGATTGAAAGCTAGAAAAATATCCTATCACACCAGGGCTGACCCACTCATAACCAAGAACAGGAAGAATGGGAGGAGGTGGCAAAGGGGTAACACGGCCGCGAGGGTGATCTGAAGAATCAGAGGACTCATTATTTTGTTGATAAGAATATAAGGAGGCAGAAGTGGGGTCGTCAATGAGCACAATTTTAGGGTTATTTGGTGAAGGATTGGGGGGGGGGGGGACCTTCTGGAGGATTGGGTGAAGTCATAGTGTAAGATTAAGAAAAAGTAGTAGAGGAGAGAGATAAAGGGGGCGTACCTTGAAGGACACAAGGGAAACTTGAGAAAAAGAAGAAGGAAAGCGCAGAGGAGCTGTGAAACGTTGAGGAAGAACACCAAAGGTTGAAGGAGAACTTAAATAAAGGGGTCCGGTAAGAAGGCGAAAAGACAAAAGAAAAAGAGAAAAGAAGATGAAAGGGCAAGAAGAGAAAGAAATAGCAAGTCATTATAGCTGTTTTAAATACAGCTAATGATGTAAGACGGCTGAGTACGGGGAAGTGTGTGACAGGTGCATGACAAGTGTCATAAAACTATGGAGCGAGAGCTTTGGTCATCAATTACAAGAAGCGTGTGTTGCACGAAATATCAAAGTAGGAAGGTAGAAGATTCTAGATAATCAGCCCTGAAGATGCGTGTCAGGTTATAGAGACGTTGTTTAGCTGGTCATGTTATTGAAGGTTACTACAAGTCAAATCTCGGAAATGGCAATCTCGGAAACGGTCCCTAGATGTGTACTCTTTTTCCTACTATCGGTCTTTTCTCCCAAGAGGGTTTTTGGCCAAAGAGGTTTTAACGAGGCACATCAAGGTCCGTATCGGTTACATCCGAAAAGAAGCATAGATACCGATCCAAGAAGCAAGAAAGGATATGGCCTTACTGATACAAGGCTATTGGGAAAACCAAGTGTGGAGGGTCGAAATCAAGTCGGTGGAAAGCGGAAGGAACTAGTGAACTATCAGATCTCGGATAACTACTTTTGGAAGCTCTTTCGCTGTTCCAGCTCATAGCTTGGGGGAATGGTGTATCGCCGAATTGTGTGCGGTTCCCATTGGAAGCTCTTTCGCTCTATCAACTCAGAGCTTGGGGGACTAATGTACTGACGGATTAATATGGGCCGTAGGCCCATGAGGGTAGCCCAATCCAAGGACGAACCGAGAAGGACCAGAAGTGGGCCGCGGTTCCCATTGGAAGCTCTTTCGCTATATCAGCTCAGAGCTTAGGGGACTAATGTACTGACGGATTAATTTGGGCCGTAGGCCCATGAGGGTAGCCCAATCCAAGGACGAACCGAGAAGGACCAGAAGTGGGCTGAGATGCGTCATCCGAGAAACGTTTGAAATGAGAGGGGCAGTTGAAGAAGAGAAAACCGAGAATGTGCGAGAGTGGACGACATGGGATATATGGGGGCGAGTAAGGTGGAAACAGGGACGGATGATAACCGTTCCCGTGGATTTCGAGTAGCCTACTATTTTGAATTATTGTATATATATAGGAAAGGGGAATGATAGAGAGAGAAGGCTGTTTTCATGTAACTGAACTACTCTGTTAATTCAAAGAGATTGTTAATACACCGAGTTTCTTTGAGTTAAGAGTGTTCTTTGAGAATAGCGATATTGTTCCTTGTTGATTCTAATCCTTAGTGCTAGAATTTGTAAGAACACTTATCATTTTTTGTTTTTTTTATTATTTCTTGTTGCAATTATCAGAAGATTCCTTCTTTGGGCATTATTAAAAGGATTGAAGGATTGGGCCTTAAAAAGGAAATGGGCTAGAGATATCAGATATGTACCTTCAATTTTTGTAATTTATCCTTTTTCACAATTTAAAATTTTCAGATATTAATAAAATAAATAAATACAAAAATTAAAAACAGACAAAGGCCTGGGTCAGTTTTTGGCCCAAATGACAAACTACCAACATCATAAAGTTAAAAGCCATATTAACAAGAAGTAAAAAAAAAAGGTGGTACACATAAAAATAAATGACAACGATTCTCATTTTTTTTTTTATATACATTTTTGGGTATTTCTAAATTATTATTTTTTTGGTTCTATAAAAAAAAAATTTATTTTTTTTTTGGTAAAAGAAGGGGCATAAAGCCCATTTAAACTAACTTAACTAAAACAATTACAGCCTACCACATCATTGAGCAACAGAAGACCCAAATCTACAGTAGGAACATTGATCCCTTGAATTCTATATTCAATTTCAAAGCTCTTGTTTGCCATCCAGTCTGCGCACCTATAATTTTAATAAATAAGAAAAATATCCTCTTTTATTAATTAAATAAGCTCAAAATTGACTCACTCACAAAAAAAATAAAAAAATAAAAGGCAAGATCCAAAACTAACATGACAAATTTGGATATCAACAGAGACAATCACTCATAAGCAATTAATTTCCTTTCGAAAATATCTCAGTTAGCCTAACATTAGTTCCAAAAATTCAAAGCCACATCCAAGGCCGTGTAATATGTTAGGCCAGTAAGGCTTTGCCCTTAGGCCCCAAGTTTTTTTTTTAACTTTTTAGTATATATATTATTATGGTAATTAGTAAGTGACGATTACTTCCAGACCTCTCATTGCTTTTTTTTTTTTTACTCATCTTTATATTTTTATTTGAGATAATCTTTATATTATTTTCAACATTAGAATATGTAGAAGAATTAAATAATATCAAAACATTAAATTCTTTTTCAAAATTTTGTGTTGTTTATAGAATATTATTGATAATATCTGTAACGGTTGCTACCGCTGAAAACAAATTTTCAAAACTAAAATCGCTTAAATCATATCTAAGACCATCAATGATACAAGATAGATTGAATGGATTAACCATCAAATCTATTAAGAGTGAAATGTTAGAATTGTTTGATTACAAAACTTTTTTTAATTCTCTCTTGATTATAAAATTTTGACAAATGATTTTACAACTCAAAAAGCTACCAGATTAATATAAAAATTAATAATTTATATAATATTAAATCTTTTTAAAAGTTTTTGTCTTAGGCCTCGAAATTCCTATACACGGCCCTGGCCACATCCTGCTTGATTATTCACAATTCTCAAGTGTAGTTACTCAAATTTCTCAAAAATATATCTGGGTTCCAAACATGCTAAATTTAAAAATAAAAAAAAACCTCCCCTCCAACCAAACATTACCTATGTAAAAAAACAAACAAACACAAAACCATCACTAGAAAAAAAAAGAGAAAAAAAAGAAAAAAAGAGTGAAAGTTCCCTGAAACAAGAAGGGAATTATGATCACTGAGGCGGTGGTGGCGGAAAACGAGCTTCCATTATTTGGAAGAGCTAGTCAAACCGACGGTGTATATCTGCCTCTCGGCGATGCATATCTACCTCCATGCGGTCTAAGCGAGCCACAATATTGGTAGCATCCGAGAAACTAGGCGGATACGAAAACAGTGTCTCTTGATAAGCTGGTGTCTCAAAGCCCATATGAATATTAAACTCAGTTAGAGACATGCAAAAATTGGGCTGATTGAGGCGGAATCCAATGGTGGCTCTGCACCGTGCAATCAAAGTCCAATGTCACCCAAAATTCGAGAGTGGGCTCTCGGTAAGCATCACAGCGAATGGCAGCCAGATGTTCCCATCTGACGCTACGTAAATAGCCCTCAATCTGTCCCTGGACACCAAAGTAATCCATGGTCTCACATCAAGATATTTGGCCGGGACAAGTTGGAACTTCTGAAATAAGTCAAATCGCTCCTTATGCACAGAATCTATCTATCTATAAATCTTATTTATACAATATAATTCCATCCCCGATGCAATATAGTTTTGTCATATGCCATCTTTTTTACATATGAAATATTGCTATATATCATGTGTCAAATATCAACACTACAATTTTCTGATTTATTATTATATTTATTTATAAATTTAACAAAAAATAACAAACTAAAAATAAAATTTAATGCAAATTACCAAAATTTAAATTTAACTTTAAAGTTTAAATGTAACTAATCTTGTTTAATTATTTAATTTATTTCAAATTTAAGCTCTCATATAATATGTATTTACGTAAATCTTATCAAAGTTGAAATTAAATTTAAATTACATGAATTTAAATTTAAATTTAAATAAATTTATCAAACAAATCATGAGAGAAAGACACTGGAATATATCACATACTGTACCGATGCATGTGATTTTAATAACTTTGTCTCCATTTATTTCTCAATTATTTTTATCTTGTGAATTTTGAAATTTATTATCATAGAAAAAAGAGTCAATCAAAAAAAAAAAGTGTAGGTGTAACTAATGCCCATCGATATGATTTACATTTGACATATAATGACACTATAATTGGTAACAATGTTGCATCTTGACCAGTATCTTTGCGATTATTAAAACAAAATTTAATTTCATGATATATGTAACATTATATTGTAACCGTGCTATTAATTTCATTTTGAAAATTAAAGCAAATTTTAAATTACTAACATGTATATCATAATTAGCACTAACTTATAGTTTTTTGATAATTTGATCTCCATAATGACGCTAAATAATTATGTTCTTACTCATTTTTTTATCTATTATGTATGCTAAAATGTTTGTGTTATATATATATATATATATATATATTTTATTAACATCCCCTGTGCAAGAAAAATTTATCATGTGTTAGTTTCCATATGTTATCATATCTTTTTTATTTTTTATTGTATTCATACAAATATGAAAAGAAAAAAAAACATTTATGATTTACCCCATGCGGGCACGGGATCAAAGTCTAGTACTAATAACCAAGAAAAGAAAGTTTTATGAGAAATGATATATTTAATGTTTGAAAAGGTGAAACAGTTAGTTTTCCAATAAAAATTTATTTTTCTTGATTCCTTGAAAAGTATCTAAGGACACTTGTACCCTTTTTATTTTTTTATTTTTAAATAGACACATGACCATGTCCTATTAGGCACGGCCATGACCCATTTGCTCAGCGTCAACGAAAAAGAGACACGGTTTGTGTCTCAGTGTGACATGGTTGTAGGGATAGCAAATTTACTCGTACCTGCGGGTACCCATGGGTAAAACCCACAACGGACACGGGTGGGGAGGTTAAATGGGTATCCGCGGGTTAAATAAATGAATTTTTTACACTACTCATTTATTCGTGAGCGGAGGGCGGGTACCGAGGTACCCGTGCCCGTGGATACCCGTACCCGTTTAAGTATGTTGCGCCATACTTTGTCCATTCCTGTTATTAGGATAGTAGCAACTGCGTTATTGCCTTATACATTTTTGTGTCTCACAATACGTTGCTGTGTTCAAGCTTCTGGTGTTTTTTTGTTGATGTGTTTGATTACAGAAGTAGGCGTTTAACATGCTTCATGCGAGATACTAGTTACAATAGTTCATACTTCATATATTTTGTAATATTGCCTTATTTAATTTTTAAACATTTCTATCTATTGTTTGTTTGTTAGTCCATGGGTGTAGCTGGAGCACTAGAGAGATGTAAGAAAAATATGAGAGTCGGTAGGAGATCTAACAAGTTTCTTGTGTGTGTGTTTTTTTTTTTTAACTTGTTTTGGTTAAATTGTAATAGGAGTTGATGACTCTCCTTTTTTATTTGAGTGTGGTTTGATTTTTATGGTTTGTTGAATACTGATGTATCTTGAGTATATTGATCTTTATTTTATTTGACATTTTGCACTTTTTACAAATTTGTTTATAATTTTTTAAGGAATTAATGCATATTTTCAGGAAAAACATAATTACTGACAAATACCCATGGGTATCCGTCGTACACGCAAATACCCATGAAACCCGCCAAATATCCGTCCAATGGGTATCCGTGCAGGTCGCGAGCAGGGACGGGCTCGAATTTGTCTATCGTAAGCGTGGGCGTGGGCGGGTGTGATGCTACCCGTTCCGGTCCATGCCTGTTGCCATTCCTACATGGTTGTGTCTCACTCTAAGTAGTCCGTCAGTCGTCAACAAAAAATGAGATATGGTTGTATCTATTTGAAAGTTGAAACACAATCGTGTCCCCACTTTTTCCTTTTTCTTTCTAAGAAAACAGACAAATTAAGAAAAGAAAATCCTCCCACCTACCACCTACCACTTACACTTTATTTGGTTATAGAAGAGAAAATGAGAGGAAAGAAAGCATGAGAAAAGAAAAAGAGTGAAAAATGAGAAAATTATTTAAGAATCCAAAATAATGTATTCTCATAAATGCAAAATGAAAATAAAATGAATGAGGAAAGAAAAAGAATGTAAAGTATATTCTCATTAATGCAAAATGAAAATAAAAAAAAAATACAAGAATCCAAGATAAATTATAAAAACATTAATAATTATAAAAAATTTATTTAGGTCATAAGAGAATTGCAAAATGACATAAATACCCTTACTTATTAAATGAAATGTAATAAATAATAAGATAATAATATAAAATATACTCCCCAATTTAAAATAAAGTAATATATATAATATATATATATATATATATATATATATATATATTCGTGCATCATTGCATTATTTTTACTTATTAATTTTGTTAAAAAAACCCATTTCATAATTTTTTAGATTAATATTTGCATTCTTTGTTTTAAGAAAAAAAAATAAAAAAAAGAAAAGGCTTGAAAATTTATTTTTTCATTTTCTCATCTCTCTTATGAGCAATGACCTTTATATGTGTCATCCATATCAACTTGTTCTAATGGTGCAATCCAATCAGGATTCGTCCTTAATTAGTTAATTGTAATATATATCTTATTAAGCAATTCCCATTGGAGTTACTCTTGGCTATATTATTAATACATGAATGCTTTATTTTATTATATTCCTTTTTAGTTTTATCAATTTTTTTCGCATCATTGTATTTTTCCCTTCTAATGCGAAATGGATTTAACGAAATTAATGTCCAGAACTAGCAGATGCTGGCTAACAATGGTTTGTGTAAATGGGTATGAGATTATTTTATTGATAATATATAATAATCGAACCAATCTAATCCAATTCAAATAAAATTAATTATTGATTTTGTTTGAAAATTGAAATCAATCCAAATCCAAAATGTGTCAAAAAAAAAAAAAACTAAACATAAGATAATTATATTGAAAGGGCCCACCTATAGAAAAGTAGCACCAATTAGTATATAGAGAGTTAGAGACCGGATTCTCATTTTAGTCTCTAATTTTCCCCCCTTTTTAATTTATTTTTTTCCTTTAGTTTTATGTTTTATTTACATTTTTCCCGTATAAAAATACAAATTATATAAATAAATATTATTTCTGCAATAAATCTTTAGCAATAAGAAACTATGTAGGGTGTAAAATAAAATCAAGTACATAATTAAAAAATTATAATTATATGTATATGTATATACTCACACAGACACACCTGCATAGAAAATCGTACATCTAATAAGATAATGGAGTTTCTTAGTTTTCTCATCGATATATGGTTGATTCTACACTTTTCTAAAATGAATCCTTCACTCACGGAGCTAATTAAATTCAGTTATTCGTATTCCTTCAAAGGAAAATACATATTTCTTCTTTTCACTTCCACTTTATAAAAGAAGACGGTATAATGAGAAATTATTCAATTTTTTCTTAGATATAATTATATCTGGGATCCCACTTTATAATTTTTCCGTGCACTTTATAATTATATGAAAGGGTTTCCCTTTTTTTCCTTTTCCAATCAATTGATAGTGTTACACTAACTCACTTGCAAGATTTTCTTACCAGCTTCAATTTTGATATATTGTCTTTGTAATTCTTTTTTGAGTTTCATTTTCTATACAGTGTAAAAAAAATTTACACTGACATCCAATAATATCTTAACAAATTAGTATTATTATGTCAAATATTAATAGATACCAGTGTAAATTTTTTTTTTTGGGTATAATCAGTATAAAACCTTTTACACTAATAATAGATGTTAATATATCTGTGAGAAG
The DNA here is from genome assembly GCA_035048595.1 of Echinosophora koreensis. NCBI lineage: Eukaryota > Viridiplantae > Streptophyta > Magnoliopsida > Fabales > Fabaceae > Echinosophora > Echinosophora koreensis. The sequence continues at coordinate 15,287,008 of JAPCYP010000001.1, forward strand.
AAAGAAGCATACAAAAAAGCTTTTGGCTACATATAGGTACTAGTTATCAATCCCGTGCTACGTACTGGTGCAAGATATTAAATATTAAAATTTTATAAATATATTATTTCAAAATTTTATTAATATATTATTCCAAGATAATTTTTATATATCACAAAAATTAAATGATCATCTCTTATAGTTTTCGTTATACACAAGTAACTACAATAACTATAAATATCATTTTTATTATAATGTATCGATTGTAAATTTTTACATATCTTAATTTTACTTTTTGGACTTTTTTTTTTTTAATTTTCACCATTGTAATTTTTTTTTACTATAAGCATTATGAGTTTTACTAATATGGCGGGTAATTTTCATAATATTAATAGCTAATTCTTTTGCAACATGATTTTTTCATAAATTATAAGAAGACTTTAATTTGTTTTAAATAAATTACTCATGAACAATACCAATCATGGTAATACAACTTTTAACAAAATATATATATATAGGGGTAGCTCAAGTGAGAGAAGTGTCTTATTGTAAGAATGAGAGAAACAAATCTGGGCCATTAAACCATATATGGATGGTCAGGATTAGAAGTTTGTTGGTGATTATATGATCACTTATATATATATGACAATTGACATTTACTCTATTGGCAAGATTGTATTATCATCAAATATTTTTTAAACCAAATATACATTAATTCATTAGTTTAAGTTGATGTCATATTAGATAGTAAATTAATAAATGGGTTTAGATTTTTTTTTTTGTTCTCGTTCTTTCCCAAAAAAATAATAATAGAATTATGGATAAAAGAGAAATATGTTGAGAGAGAACACTGTTTCCTAAATTTTGTTGAGAAAAAGGAGAGGTACAGTGAGAGAAAAGTGAATCAAAAAATATTGTTTATTTTTTTTTTTCATCAAGAGACCGTGAGAGAATAGTGGATCAAGGAAGAAATACGTTTGAGCACAAATATTTTTCTCCAGTCTAATTGGAATGTTCGAGAAACTTAATATTATAGTATAGATAAAAAACAGAAAAAATGTGAGGTGGGAACTATGTTGAAGAAGATATTCACAAATCTATATATATATATATATATATATATATATATATATATATATATATATATATATATATATATTATAAAACTATGTTTTGTTGGTACACGTGTCAGTTCCTTGCAAAAAAAAAATTCCCGCTCATTTGTAAAAGAAGGTTTTGGTCTTTATCTTTTACTAGTGTTGTTACCCGTGCGAGACGCACGGGCACTTATTAGATGAAATATTTTTTATAATATAATGTACAAAAATTTGATGTATTATTTTAAAGAGCAAATGGATTAGAGATTAGATGACATTTTTTTTATCATACAAGGTTTAGTAGTTTTTTGGAAAACTTGTCCTCTCGTTGATTGGTATAACTTCACGCCACGCAGTTGCTTAATTTAAAAGTTCATAGAACGTAAATACATTTTGTATACACAATGAATACACCATCCTTCATATATATCAAGCAACAATGTGTCGGTATAGTTATATTAGAATATAGCTAATTCATATATTCTAAGCCAAATAAATTAAAACAATACAAAAATAACCCCATTTATAAATAAAAAATAAAAAAAAGAATCATCATTTCAGTTCTACCTCCTTGATTACATTCAAGTGTGGGATCAATAGTTTTACTTTGAGACAACCTCACAATCCCCCTCTATTGATATTCTTTGGCCATCAGTAACAATATCTAGGGCTTGTGGCGAGGTCCGACCAAATTAACCATGCTCATCCAACCTGTATATAACATTACCATTATTAACATAATATCACATTATTCACCATAAGGCAAGAAAATCACCAATTCTGGATATGAATTGAAAAACAAAATTAATAAATTAACAAACCACTAAAATGCAAAACATGTGGTCATAAAGTATTTATCTTACTTTTGTAGGTATGTATTTGCCAAAAAAAAAAGTGGAAGAAAAAAAGAAAGGACCTTTGGTTTTCAAGTTTTCAACTATCCATAAGATTCAGAGGACTAAACAAACCAAACAACGGTAATAAAAAGTAAAAGATAGATCGGATGAAAAGTAAGACATCAGAACTCATTCTCCACATACATCTTTGGATTATTTCCTTTTCCATTCATCAGTGACTTTCACTAAGTCACTGATGCAGATACAGAAAAAACAATAAAAGCTACTGAGATACCCATATGAGTGGGGGCGTGAATTCATTTCTAATTTCATGAAGCTTAACAATCAATGGTAAAAGTGATAAAAAACCAAAAATTGAAACTTTACCATAGGAATCACCGACTCCAAAATCATTCATGTTGACCCACCCTTGGCTGGTTCCAATTACAACATGAAATGCAACAGTAAATTCATAATAGTATTAGATTGTACCTACTCAAACAGGGGTTAGAGAACATTCAACAGCAAAGGATGTGCTAAGTCATGCCAAGACTTTAGAGTATAGATGGCTTGTAATCAGATTACATGTCAAATTAACTTTTTTGTAGCATTTACTTGAAATATTTAGTTGTTAACAAAAAGTAAATGAAATAGCATAAGTAAAAAGAAAGAAAAGCAAGTAAAATTCAAAAAATTCAACTCTCACATAGTCAACTAACTAATCCAGAAAGAGTATCTAGATGTGAAGCAAACCAATACTTTCTAAGCTCATCATGTTTTCCAGATATTAATACCTTTGTCATAGATTTTGTTTCAACCTCCTTTCACACCAATGCCACAAAACATACACCTCCATCTCTGTCATCATGTTTAACCCTCTCAGAGATTTGACTCTGTACCATCTGCTCCACTAAAAGTAAAAATACATAGATTAGATACATTGCAGAGGAATATTGGAAACAATTTACTGTTGTACATAGAATCAATCATTCATATCATGAGATTCCTACAGATATATCCTGCAGCAAAGTAGAGGGAGATAATAAAAGCAGATGCCATGTCTGTCAGCAAGAGATTCCATGTGTCTGATAATAAATTCAAAAGGTATACCAGAGCTGAAGATATGTTCAATTTTAGTTATTTACCATCTAAAACATTTTGTTTTGATATTAAACAAAGGAGATCATGTATTGAAGGGTAGAAACCAAAAACCATGCAAACATATCCACCCAAACAACCAATGCAATAAAGCTTACAATAGAGAATCAGAAGTTGAAAAACACCCAAAACAGAGGTTTCCCTTTCAACTTGCCTCTCAAATGCAGCAACATGTATATCCTGACAACCCCAAACACATAATATGCATAAAAAAAAAGTGGCAAAATTATTGTTGGGTGGAAAAATTAACTGAGCCCAATAATAACTTTGAAGGGACTCTGGGATCTGAAGCATTTTTGCTGCACATAATGGAAAATAACCTCAGATTAATTTACAAAATTTATAAGCAGTGATTTTTTTATAATCACTAATTTCAAACATTGTCAAATTAAATTAAATTAAATCGATTCAAATAAATCACAACAAAACTTTAAAAAAGAAAAACAAATATACACACAAACTGATTTTGATCAGAAATAAAAGAAAAAATTAGTCTAATAAACTATAATAAAAGAAGAGAAGAGAATCAAGCATACCTTGTAAGTGAATGAAAATTGGAATAACATTAAAATGAAAATAAAGAGTATCAATGGCATAAATGAGTGAAAAGTGGATACCTTGAAAGGGAGGAAAAAACCAAAAATCTGAACTTTACATGCACCCAGATGCAGGGCTTGCAATAGCTCTTGTTTATGTTGCTGCTGAATATTCAAAATATGAGTCCAATGAAGACATAATGGAGGAACCAAGAGAGGGAGAGGGAACTACCTGGTGAGACGATGCCGGAGGAGCTGGTGGCAGAGATCGACTCTGCTGCAAAGTTAACATTCAAAGAAGCAAATGGAGGCTGCAGCTGGTGGTGGTTTCAACTGAGAGGGGAAAAAAAACTGAGAAGGAGAAAATGAAAACAAAACAGAATAGAAAAGAATGGGAGGAAGAGACATAACCTGAAAGCAGTTTGGCAGAGAGAGGAGGAGAATGAAGAGAGAAAATGAATTTGTGAGGTGAAAGAGATGAAAATCATCCTAAGGTTTGACCCTTGTGAAGATGTGAGACCTTTCTTTTGCTAACGCGACACCCTCTACAACAATCCATGCCTCAAGGCTGTCCTCTTGTCATCTAATCCACATAAATGCATTACCATCCATATAAGCAACCAACAAAATAAAAGAAGACAAATCAGGCTCAGCAAATCAACAAACAGGGCCCAGCAAAGTGCACACGAGTCGACCACTGGTTCCTCTACAGTGAAAAGTGGATCCCCTAAATAGTATAGTATTGGTACCCTGTTATTTCTTTAAGTGGTCTTTTATTCACATAGGGGACATTCACAAAATGGATACTTGTGTTCACACACAAGTACACAATGGATGTCTATTAAGTGCGTGTTTTGCAAATAAATGTTGTAGTCTTTAGCCATTATGCTTTCCTCTTTCTATATGAACTCATATTCTTTTATTTTCAAAAGATAGGGGATTTAACCACAATCTGCAAAGGCTTTCCCTTAATCACAAACCCAACCACAATCTGCAAAGGCTTTCCCCTAATCACAACCCAAGTGCATTGACATCAAAGGTCATTACACTTGGCAAGACTGCCACTATAGTCAACAAATCTTTCTTAAATGTTATTCATATCTAAATATCAGCAAAAGAAATGCTAATGCTTGAATAGTCTTTCCAAGACTACTTTTACAAATTTAACTATCATGAATCCCATCAACTGAAATTCATTAATTCCACAACATTAATTAATTAAAAATAATTATTATAATTAAATAATAAATAATGGGATGAATAGGGGAAATGATGTTCTAGGATGAAGGTTATGAGATGAGAGATGTAGGGATTTTTAGGGATTTATGCTCAAGAAACAAAATATCTCAGGAAAAAAATAAACAGGATTAACTAAGAAAAATAAGACGCTTACTGTGGCAGTGTAGCTGAGGATGGTGTCGATGTTACTGGAGACAGAGATGCCGAGACCAGAGACGAAAGAAGTTTCAGAAAGAAAAAGGAAATAGAGCAAATCAATCAATGAACAAAAACCCTTACACAGGCAAGTGTTATAAAAATTAATAGATAGCTATAAAATCTCAGACAAATATCAAACATAAGGCATAATGTCCCACCAGCTAAATAAAGAGAAAAACAATTTTACCTTCCAGGAGAAACTTTGACCAAATTCCTCTGTAGTTCCATTAGCAACAACCTTCTTTATAAATGTCCCAAAAAATGCAATAGCAGAGTGAAAAGAGGGGGAGAAGAAAGATAAAGATGACAGATAGATAAAAGTTAAGAAGCAAAAGGATAGAGACGAAAGAAGTGAGACCTGAAAGAATAAAAAAAAAAAGCTAGAAAAAAGGACCAGGCATTTATCCTATTGCTATATTCAAATTAATTTGTACACTTTAATCTACTATATCCAAAAGACTTGGGTTGGATGAAATCAACATCTAACATACATCAACACCCATACCCAGTGTCACGCAAACATAGTGGTACAACACAACATCGTGAAATGTTTACAAACAACAAAAGTAGAACGGTCAAACTAAACATACTTAAATAAAATTCTGTTCTTGACAAAATTAAATACCAACAACTTTGTGATTGTGGATTCCTTTGCAACATGGCCATCAATATGAACAAAACTTTATCCTTTGCACTGCATTTTTCCTTTGCCACAGATAATAAGCATTTAGATAATAAAAAAAAAAGAAAAAGAAAAGAAAATTTAAACATGAGCAAATTGCTTTCAAAATAAGTGTGATGTTGAAAAGAAAAATTCTTTTCCCAGTTGATCATTTTCATCTTCGGTCAATTTAAGCTTGCTAAACCCACTAAAAAAACCTATTCCAAAAATGGCAAGAAATGTAGCAGCATGTGAAGCCTAACACTCTATAACACAAAATAAAAGGGAATCAAAGAGAAACCAGTTAAAAAAAAGTAGTTTACAAAATTTATTAGCTACAAAAAAGTGAAGAAATTTAAACCTTTATTGATAAAAACTAAAAAAAAAAGAAGAAAAGAAAAGGAGGCACTATGCAGAGCCCATCTCCTTCTCAGCCTTGGCATGCAACTCTCTCAAAGCAGCAAATCTTTCCTTGTCATTAGCATCAACCAAGTAGACCAGTGCATCTACCTGCATCAAAGAAAGATGAATAGTTCCACGGTCAAAATAGTGATAAGAGAAGCAGGGAAAATAATAAATCTCAAGCAAGAGAATAATTCCACAGTCAAAATATTCAAATAACTTCTTAATAAATCATGCACCCACTTGCATGCACCAAATCCAAGAAAAGCTTAATACTTGAGAAAAATAACGCAAGCAACAATTTAAAACCAATAAAGGAAACCAACTTCTAAGAAATTAAGAATGCGTTAACGTTTCTAACAGTTGCCGTTAAAATGCTATAAAACAAACCTCATCCATCAAAATGGTTGTTCATAAACTTTCAAATTAGGAATATATATGGTAGGGTACTTATATAATAACCATGGCCATGCAGCACTTAAGAAGCCATAATCAATACAAACTGACAATGAGACTCACATAAATCACTACACAAACAATACCTAATTAAGGAAAACAAAAAAATGTGCATAGAAAATAAATTAATATAAAATAAAATATGTGTTGATTGCTCTTTGAATTACCTCAACAAAGTGCTTCAGGACAATGAAACAATGCAGAAACAGAGAAGAAACAATTTCAATAATACATGTCATTACTCAATAAATCAAACACACTTCAAAGTTAAGAATATAATGAAAGGAAAATACTGTTTATTTATACTTCTTGCACTTACATGTTTTAATGCACAGAATCAAATTCAATGCCTATGATATTTACTTATATGGTCCCCAACTTTTATGTGTAGAAGTCAAATTATTATTTATGCCAATTACTAATGATATGAAAAAGAGAAGGAGGTAAATGAAGTGATAGGACATTTGGTGTTAAATCAGTTTGCTCTTTACTTGGCAGTTGGCACAAAAAATATAGTATGAAAATGAGTTGAAAATGATGAACACGCTGGTTTAATTATGACTTTACCATAATAATTTCCACATGTAATGAAAATTTAATTAAGTTTCTTGCTCCTTCTAGGTTTTGATGCATCTCGTACATTCTCATTCTTCATAACAAATCAATAATTGTTTGGTTGGTCACTCAGAGAACGGAGGAAGAACATAAAAGAATGTGAACTTAAGTCACATATCTTAGCTAAAAAAATGTTTTTGGGTGCTCTTCATCTGAAAAACAGGTAGGTGAAATTTTTTGAAGATGTTAAGATTAAGACATTCTGACATTTGTTGCACTGCAGCACATATATTCTTGCAACAAAAGAAAAAAAGTTATTTGCACAATTGCACCAAACATTAATGCCACCATTAACCAAGGAGGTAAGATTTGACCTCTGCAATGCACCTTAAGGATGCATGTAATTCATATTTTTTAACTTACTGTTGCAAGACTTAAACTCATAATCACACCCATATATTATCATATCATATTAATATCAAAAGAACAAAAGGTCATAAACCCATAAACAAAATGTACAGTCCCTGTTAGAATAAAAAAAACAGAACCTTTGAAAAATTATAAACATGAAATCTATAAACTTACTGAAGCATCATGGAAGAATATCTTTGGTGTGTTGGAATAAAAATGCTTATTTTTGGTGTGTTGGAATAATATCTCCTCATAGTCCAGGAATAAGATAAATCTCATTTTATTATCATATATTCATTAATTCCTACTCAAGTTTTAATTGACAGAATTCAACTTCATTTGTGTACATGAAGAATTGTGATTTTTGGCATATATGCAATTAGTAGTTTATAGCCTGTACCACTCACTTCTACTTGAGCATCTTAGATCGTGGTGTTGGACTTGTCTATCACATTTTTAGCCTATACCAGGTGCACACATACCTGCAAAGCATATTTTAATAGGGGATTACAAAGAGAGCAGAAAATTAAGAAATAAAATGATTTAGAATCATAAATAAAAGGCATCAATTGATGATTAAAAATAAAAATAAAAACATTAGCTTCATTGAGCTTTCTAATTCATGCAAATCTGGTCAGTGTCAGTAATTCAATGATTACAAACCATTAACATATACCAGAAAATATTTTTAATTCTAATACAAAGCCAGAATCTCATTTGCTTCAAACTTAAATGCAAAACACACAAGTCATGGTTGTTCCTAATATTTATTCAGTTGTTCCTAGAATTGGAGAAGTTTGTCAATCCAAAATCTGCCACCTTTAGTATCCCTTCATTAGTCATCAAAAATGGAAATATGAAAATAAAAAAGAGGCAAAAAATAGAAGAAATGAGAAACTGGAGGGAAGTGGGAAAATTACCACAACATATTCGATAAATCTCAAAGATGTTCATCTGAGATGAATCCATGGAGAACCTTGCCCCTGAAGCTCTTCGAGCAGGTAGGTGTTAAAGTGGGAAAATTTAAACTTTTTTTTTTTATCAAAGCTGAAATTAGTTTCTCTTCTTTTATAACCATAGAACCACTTACAATACCCACTTAGTATGAATATATTCATTCATATCAGCCTTGAGACATAGATTATAAAGTATATGAATGAAATACTCTATCAAAAGAATTCTCACTATAGCTGGAAAAACAAATTATAGACCTACACTCAGTCAAGTACAACTAATCTTGCAGTTTTCTCCCTAAGCATGATACTGTCATGTTCCCCAAGGAAAAGAAGAGTATCCAAACCATATAAGTTTATGATTTATACCATTGCCATTATTAAGAGTTTAAACCAATTTAAACATAAAAGTGTTATATGCCTAGAACGATGCTCCTAAGCCATCAACATATAGTTTCCGAAAGTGCAAACCGATTCCTTTATACAGATCCCATGATAAGGAAATGAGCTTGTAAAACTTGACGATATTGTATCGCCCTTAAGTTTACACTACATAATATAAGCGAAACGAAAATCAATCTAAACTTCATTGCATTAATAACATAAGTTAAGCAAAGCTCATTGCACAATAATAATCACTTACAGAATTGTCACCATCATCCTAAAGTTATCATTGGAAAGACAAAAGATATGTTTATTGGGAAGAAACATATGATCTTAATCGTGAATTCAACCAAATGATAAATTTAAAGTAATCCATTATGTAGTAATGCACACATGTTATATGAGCTTGGACTTTGAGCATGAAGGTAGATTTGTTCGGAGAATCAATTTTTTTCCAGAGTTAACTATTAGTAGCCCTTCGGAAGAGAATAAAAGGTAGCACAGATGAACTACCAAAATGATGTCTGGTCCCCATGAATTAGATAAACATGAAATAGTTATCCCAATTTTTTTTCCTCAATATATACCTCAATAAGCAACATGATTGCATCTGCATAATTTAAAATGAACATTGAACAGTGAAAAGAAGACATTTTTTTATGAGAACGCATAAAACAAAGAAGCATTAAAAAATAAACTCACAATAATTCGGCTCTCAATCCCCAAATCGTTTTGTTTAGCCAAATCTGAATGCATGCTTTATGCGAAAGTTACAAAAAAAATAGATAAATAATAAGAAAATTTTTGGGAAGCCCATAAGATAAAAATGAGTATAGGGGTAAGGATTTACACTTTGAAGAAACCTGTAACTCAACACCCACCGTTTGGGTTCCACCTTTTTCAACGATCTGGAAATATCAAAGATCAAACATACCCATTGAAGAAAAATAGTGTCTTTTGATTCAATCAGAGTAAATATGAGTGTTTGTGTGTGTGAGAGACACAGAGATAGATACCTTACCTTTTGGTGGGTGAGCCTAAGCCATCGGTGCTTCTTTTCTTAGGGGGGTAGAGAGGGTTAGTGACGACCATTGTTGCAGTAGAGAGAATGACGAAATGAATGAGAGAAGGAGAAAAGAAACCTGAGAAGGTGGAAAAGAAAAGTGAGAAAGAGAATGGGAAAAGAAAAGAAATGGAAGAATAGAGTGTACCTGAGCAGCTCGCCGGAGTGACCTCCACAGTAGTTTTCGTCATTGGTGCTTAGGTTGCGTGTGAAGGGATGAAGGAACAATGCAGCCGAGTCTTCGTGTATGAGAAGCAAAAGCCAAAAAACGTGTATGAGAAGCTAATTTGAGAAACCGTGTTTGACTACATTAGGCACTGTAGTGTGACCGGGAAAGAGGGAATAAAATTCAATATAATTATTTATTAATAATGTAAAAAAATCAAAAAATCAAAAAATATTTTAAAAAGGCCTAAAACATTTGTGAGACAAACAGTGACAAGTGTCATCGTTTGATCCGTCTAAAATATAAAAGGATACTCATAGGTTATAGCAGATTAATTTAAAAAAGCATATATGTGTTTATTTACAATAATAAAAGGATAAATATATCGTAATTAGTTATAAAATTTGTTTTTTATTCCAAAACCAACTGAAAGTTGCTTCTAATTTTAACCACAAAAATTATACTTTCCTGCTACTAATTATTATCAAGAGGAAAAACATAATAATTTTGTTGTAGCAGATTAATTGATATGAACGAAAGATAATATTTAATTTGTTAAATAACCAATAATAGGAACCGGAAGCTGAAGTGGGAAACACAAAAAGATTATATTTAATTTGTTAAATAAATAATAACAGGAACCGGAAGCTGAAGTGGAAAATGACTTTTGACTGCCACTAATTGTTATCAAAGCAAAAACAAACATACCAAAAACGTATAACATAAAATATAAATTTAATAAATAAAATAATATAAACAAATGCCTAAAACATTTGTGAGACAAACAGTGACAAGTGTCATCGTTTGATCCGTCTAAAATATAATAGGATACCCATGGGTTGTAGCAGATTAATTTAAAAAAGCATATCCGTGTTTATTTACAATAATAAAAAGATAAATATACAGTAATTAGTTATAAAATTTGTTTTTTATTCAAAAACCAAGTGAAAGTTACTTCTAGTTTTAACCCCAAAAATGAATATTTTTCCTGCTACTAATTCTTATAAAGAGGAAAAACATAATAACTTTGTTGTAGCAGATTAATTGATATGAACAAAAGATAATATTTAATTTGTTAAATAACCAATAACAGGAACCAGAAGCTGAAGTGTGAAACACAAAAAGATTATATTTAATTTGTTAAATAAATAATAACAGGAACCGGAAGCTGAAGTGGAAAATGACTTTTGACTGCCACTAATTGTTATCAAAGCAAAAACAAACATACCTAAAAAACATAACATAAAATATAAATGTAATAAATAAAATAATATAAACAAAAGCCTAAAACATTTGTGAGACAAGCAGTGACAAGTGTCATCGTTTGATCTGTCTAAAATATAATAGGATACCTATGGGTTGTAGTAGATTAATTTAAAATAGCATATCCATGTTTATTTACAATAATAAAAAGATAAATATACAGTAATTAGTTATAAAAATTACTTTTTATTCAAAAACAAGTGAAAGTTGCTTCTAATTTTAACCCTAAAAATGAATTTTTTCCTGCTACTAATTCTTATAAAGAGGAAAAACATAATAACTTTGTTGTAGCAGATTAATCGTTATGAACAAAAGATAATATTTAATTTGTTAAATAAATAATAATAGGCACCGGAAGCTGTAGTGCGAAACACAAAAAGATAATATTTCATTGGTCAAACAAATAATAACAGGAACCGAAAGCTGAAGTGGAAAATGACTTTTGACTGCCACTAATTGTTATCAAAGCAAAAGCAAACATACCAAAAAAGTATAACATAAAATATAAATTTAATAAGTAAAATAATACAAACAAAGGCCTAAAACATTTGTAAGAGAAACAGTGACAAGTGTCATTGTTTGAGCTGTCTAAAGTATAATAGGATACCCATGGGTTGTAACAGATTAATTTAAAAAAGCATATCTTTGTTTATTTACAATAATAAAAAGATGAATATACAATAATTAGTTATAAAAATTGCTTTTTATTCAAAAACCAAGTGGAAGTTGCTTCTAATTTTAACCCCAAAAATGAATTTTTTTTCCTGCTACTAATTCTTATAAAGAGGAAAAACATAATAATATTGTTGTCGCAGATTAATTGATATAAACAAAAGATAATATTTAATTTGTTAAATAACAAAAAACAGGACCCGGCAGCTGAACAGTGAGAAATAAAAAGATTAAATTTAATTTGTTAAACAAATAATATTAGGAACCGAAAGCTGGAGTGGAAAATGACATTTGACAGGAATCGGAAGTTGAAGTGGAAAATGACTTTTGACTGCTACTAAATGTTATCAAAGCAAAAACAAACATACCAAAAAAGTATAACATAAAATATAAATTTAATAAATAAAATAATAGAAACAAAGGCCTAAAACATTTGTGAGACAAACGGTCACAAGTGTAATCGTATGATCCGTCTAAAATATAACAGGATACCCATGGGTTGTAGCAGATTAATTTTAAAAAGCATATCTGTGTTTATTTACAATATAAAAAAAGAAATATACAGTAATTAGTTATAAAAATTGTTTTTTATTCAGAAAGCAAGTGGAAGTTGCTTCTAATTTTCACCGAAAAAATGAATGTTATTCCTGCTACTAATTCTTATAAAGCGAAAAAAAAAGAGTAATTTTGTTGCAGCAGATTAATTGATATGAACAAAATAAAATATTTAATTTGTTAAATAAATAATAATAGAAATCGGAAGTTGAAGTGGGAAACACAAGTTATTTTTAGAACAGTAACATGATGCTATACACTGTACCTATCAGATTATATAATTAAGCAATATGCATAAAAAGACAAAAGCAACTAAAGATAATATTTAATTTGTTAAATAACCAAAAACAGGACCCAGCAGCTGAACTGTGAAACACAAAAAGATTAAATTTAATTTGTTAAACAAATAATATCAGGAACCGAAAGCTGGAATGGAAAATGACTTTTGACAGGAACCGGAAGTTGAAGTGGAAAATGACTTTTGACTGCCACTAATTGTTATCAAAGCAAAGACAAACATACCAAAAAAGTATAACATAAAATATAAATTTAATAAATAAAATAATAGAAACAAAGGCCTAAAACATTTGTGAGACAAACGGTCACAAGTGTAATCGTATGATCCGTCTAAAATATAACAGGATACCCATGGGTTGTAGCAGATTAATTTTAAAAAGCATATGTGTGTTTATTTACAATATAAAAAATATAAATATACAGTAATTAGTTATAAAAATCGTTTTTTATTCAGAAAGCAAGTGGAAGTTGCTTCTAATTTTTCACCAAAAAAATGAATTTTACTCTTGCTACTAATTCTTATAAAGCGGGAAAAAAAAGGTAATTTTGTTGCAGCAGATTAATTGATATGAACAAAATAAAATATTTAATTTGATAAATAAATAATAATAGAAACCGGAAGTTAAAGTGGGAAACACAGGTTATTTTTTGAACAGTAACATGATGCTATACACTATAACTATCAGATTATATAATTAAGCTATATGCATAAAAAGATAAAAGCAACTAAAGTTGGTTGGACCCACAAAAGTGCCAAGTGTCAACATGTTACTCAATAGTGGAAACTTGCTCCACTAATTAGTATAGTATAGATATATCATTTTTTTTTTATTATCCTACTAATTCATCACTTCTTACTACCTCTCTTCTCCATTTCCGTATTAGAAATATTATTCTAACAACCCAAATGGACAACTATACAGTGACAACCATATATATGAACAATAATTCGTCTTTTTTTAACAAAATATTTAGTTTTTTTTAGTACTAACATTTTTGGTCACAAACATATAAATATATGGTTAATCATGTGCAAGTATTTGGTTAATTCAATTCATTATATGGTTAATGGGTTATCCTAAAACAGTGGAGTTGTCGTTGGAGTTGTCCATTTGGGTTGTTGGAATCACATTTTTGTTTTCCTATCTCTCTTCTTTTGCTCCAGGAGAACTTTTCTCCACCCTCTCTTTTTTCTACTTTTGGTTTACTTATTGCCGCTTCTTCTCCAACCTGTTGCTTCATCTCCGGCGTGCTGTTTTTGGTTTACACATATCCAACATACTTCTTCTTCTGTTTTTCTTTCACAGAGGACCATTCTTATTTTGTTTGGCTATGTTTTCCAACCACACTGTTTTCCCCATTTCTATTCATACTGTCTCTGTTCGGAAGCACCGCTAGACGAGGTTAGTTGCTTTTCAAGTTTCAATTTTTTTTCCCCTATCGTGGTGACTAAAATAAACATCACTTTTCTGTTGCAATATGTATTTGGGGTTGTTCTATTGTTGTTATATAGCATTATGGGGATTTTTTTTTCCCTGTTGTGACACTCATTGTTTGCTGCTGTGACAACATCATGCTGTTGTAAAACTGTTGTATTGGGTGATGGGGTAACGGGGCAGATTGGGTTAAGGGTGGGGTTTTTCATGTCTATCTCTATTTGATAAAAGGCATGTTGTAGTTTTGGGTATATTGGTTGGTTAGTGGCTTAGGTTGGCATTTTGGTTGTACTGTGTCATAGGACACTTCCCAGGAGGTCACCCATCCCATAATTGTTCCAAGTCAAGCACGCTTAACTGTGGAGTTCTTAAGTGATGGGCTACCGAAAAGAAGATGCATCTTGTTGGTATAGGTAATACCAATCAATTCATATAAGCCTTCCTCAACTGTATAGTCCCATACCTACACAGTCTCAGGATCCCTCTCATTCAGGTGTGCTATCGGTTCATTCATGTGTCCCTCCGCCTAGAAGCCTGCCAGGAGCCGCTCCTTGATCATGCCTCTTGCACCGGCGACCACTCCCCGCCCTCGTCGGCACCCGGGTGTTACATGCCCACCAGCTTCCGCTTGGTTCGTCCCCGAACCACACCGTACTGGGAGAGGTGCCGCTCTGATACCATTTGTAACATCCCTGGCTACTTTGTGGATTGACGACTGTCCCCACAAACCAACACGGGTCTTTTCAGCGTGCTTTGTCCTCACTCACACGCTTCCTGGGAAAACTTCCCAGGAGGTCACCCATCCCATAATTGCTCCAAGTCAAGCACGCTTAACTGTGGAGTTCTTAAGTGATGGGCTACCGAAAAGAAGATGCATCTTGTTGGTATAGGTAGTACCAATCAATTCATATAAGCCTTCCTCAACTGTATAGTCCCATACCTACACAGTCTCGGGATCCCTCTCATTCAGGTGTGCTATCGGTCCATTCATGTGTCCCTCCGCCTAGAAGCCTGCCAGGAGCCGCTCCTTGATCATGCCTCTTGCACCGGCGACAACTCCCCGCCCTCGTCGGCACCCGGGTGTTACAACACAACCATCGATTTATTTTCTCTAACATCCACAACTATTTTTTTCCTTTATTTGGTCTTTTTTGTGTTTTTTGAAGTGCAACATCTACAATATCTGGTGCAATTATCGTAACCTTATAATATTAAGCATAACATGGAAATGACGTTGGTATACCCAAAATCATTTTCAAAGTCTCGGATAAAAATATAATTATTTATATATTTATTACCGATATTAGAAAGCAATAAAAATCGGGGTGTTACACCTATGCTACGCACGGGTGCAAGATATTAAATATTAAAATTTTATTAATATATTGTTTCAAAATTTTATTAATATATTATTTTAAGATAATTTTTATATATCACAAAAATTAAATGATCATCTCTTATAGTTTTCGTTATACACAAGTAACTATAATAACTATAAATATCATTTTTATTATAATGTATCGAATGTAAATTTTTACATATCTTAATTTTACTTTTTGGACTTTTTTTTAATTTTCACCATTGTATTTTTTTAGTATAAGCATTATGAGTTTTACTAATATGGCGGGTAATTTTCATATTTTTACTTTGTGATTAATGTAATAATATTAATAGCTAATTCTTTTGCAACATGATTTTTTCATAA
Source organism: Echinosophora koreensis (assembly GCA_035048595.1). Taxonomy (NCBI): domain Eukaryota; kingdom Viridiplantae; phylum Streptophyta; class Magnoliopsida; order Fabales; family Fabaceae; genus Echinosophora; species Echinosophora koreensis. The sequence goes on from JAPCYP010000001.1 coordinate 15,303,030, forward strand.
ATTCTAAGAAGACTTTAATTTGTTTTAAATAAATTACTCATGAACAATATAATGGCAATCATGGTAATACAACTTTTAACAATATATATATATATATATATATATATATATATATATATATGACAATTGACATTTACTCTATTGGCAAAATTGTATTATCATCAAATATTTTTTAAACCAAATATACATTAATTCATTAGTTTAAGTTGATGTCATATTAGATAGTAAATTAATAAAAGGGTTTTGATTTTTTTTTCTTTTTGTTCTCGTTCTTTACCAAAAAAAATAATAATAGAATTATGGATAAAAGAGAAATATGTTGAGACAGAACATTGTTTCTTAAATTTTGTTGAGAAAAAGGAAAGGTACAGTGAGAGAAAAGTGAATCAAAAAATATTGTTTTTATTTTTATTTTTATCAAGAGACCGTGAGAGAACAGTGGATCAAGGAAGAAATACGTTTGAGCACAAATATTTTTCTCCAGTCTAATTGGAATGTTCGAGAAACTTAATATTATAGTATAGATAAAAAACAGAAAAAATGTGAGGTGGGAACTATGTTGAAGAAGAAATTCACAAATTCTAGAGAAATGTGTTTTCTATCCATTTTATTTCTTTCCTTCAACTTTCATATGTTCCAAACACAGGGTTAATGTACAGGCATTAGTCGGGAGGAACAGTAGGAATTGGCACGCAATCCGGTAGACTAAGTTTGCGTTTTTTTTCCGCTACTGGTTAAAGGGAGGACATGGGACTTTTATAATAAGGTTTAAATCTGTTCCGTTAAATATTGTTAATTGTGATCCAATGACTCTTATTGATAGTTTTCATTTCCCATAATAAAGAGGAGTTCTTTTATTTATTTATATATATATATATATATATATATAAAATTCAAATTAATGACATGAAAGTGTATTATCAGATATTATGTAAAAAGTTACACTAAAAGTGTATCAAATATAGATTTCAGCATATTAGACGTGTCTTCCAAACCCTATGAACGGTGAGTTGTTGGGTACAAATAGATTTTCCAGCCTCTTTTTTTAAAAACAATGTTATATTCGTGCATCATTGCATCATTTTTACTTTTTAATTTTGTTAAAAATCCATTTTATTTTATTTTAGAATAATATTTGATTCTTTATTTTAAGAAAAAAATTTAAAAGAGAAAATGCTTGAAAAATTATTTTTTAAACCATTTTTATGAGATTTAATTACGTATATATAAGTTTGATTGCAATTCTTTATAATTAACTACCCTAATTTAATTCTTCGACGTTTGTTAAACAACATTAATTCTGTCTAAAAACTGTATAACCGAACTCTCTAACTAGCTGATTTAACTCTATATGACTATAACTAATCGATAACTAAATAACCTATATATCACAACCCAGGTCAAAAAAAAAAAAACTTACATATCATAGAATACAAGTTGTGAATTCTTAAACAAATGAATGAAACTCAAAACTTATTAATGGATTTGAATCCTTTCTCTACTTACATATGGTCTTGTTTATATAAATCCATGGTAATAAACCATTAGACTAGTATTCCAGTATTGACCTTGTAAAGAAAATATATATGTCTCTCCTTTAATTCGAATCCAAATTCCTTATGCGCTTTCTACTGCAGCTTCATCTCCTGCTCCTGCAGCTTGCCCTTCCGTGCTTTGAAGGTGTTGCAGCATCATGGATACGGATACATGCCGGTAGCAAAAGATCGAGGCCACAATCAAAAGTAAGGAAGACACGTTAATGAAGAACCACGATACTGGAGCAACGAGGATCAACACTAGTAGCTCACAGGCAATAGCTCCCGAAACGTGACAGAGAAAACCCCAAAAATAGGGAGAGGGGTTCAAGTTACCTTCTCGGAATATTACCATCAGTGCAACCACATAAACAGACATAGCTATGAGGAAGAGTATCATGATTGCACTGCTAAAGGTATTGTTCAACCCTTGGTACTTCATTCCCATCAAAGTAACCAGCAGACCAGTGACATAAGCGTAAGCAGTGTGAAAGCGAAATGTTGGGGAGGGCCTGAGAACATTAGATAACAACTTCAATATTAGATCATACGCAGTTATAAAATATGAATTTGGAAGAGCATCAACAGATGTGCCTGTGTGTGTGTGAAAATATACTATAATTAACCTATCTGGTGTGGTATCAACGTCCGAAAACATCGTATCGTTGGAAGCAAAATGGTAGCAAAGGAAAGTCACTGAGATGGATCGATCTGTGCAGGGAAAGAGTGAGTGCTTGTCGTGAGCTTTAAAGAAGCCAGCAATGAACTTGTAGGTGTTGCCGAGAGAGCATGAAAAGAGATATGGATGTTTAGAAATTATTACTCCATCCGGTCTCTATTGTAAGCAAAAATTAAATGGGACATACATATTAAGATAGTTAGTTGATCTCATTTAAAAGAGTCATTGGGAATAAAAAATTAAGTTTGTTACCTAAATTATCCTTCCTCTTATTTATTAAGCTTATGTTATTGAGAATAAAATAAGTCATTGAAAAACAAAATTTGTATTAAATGAAGGGTATTTTGAGAATAACTTCATTAAATAAGAAGAAAGTAGTTGAAATTTACTTATATTTTAGATCAAAAAATTTGAAATTTTTTGCTTACATTATGGATCGGAGGGAGTACAGACAAATACTCCCAGTTAAACGTCACGCTAAGTAACCACCTGTACATTTTAGTCAATAAATACAGCTAGCCCACAGCATTTTAGTCCATGTGACTGATGGTGATTCCTGGTGTGATAACGGCTAACATCTATTTTACTTACGTCCGCAGTCGGAGGGTAATTTTTTTTTTCTTTTATTTTTTTCCCTTTGTTTCACGGTTCCAATAAGTTAGTTTATAACTTATTTGATCATCTTATAAACTTGTTTGATTATTAAAAGGGTTTGATAAACAAGCTTATCTCATTAACTTATAATTGTAATATCCTGTTAATCAATTCTCATTGGAGTGCTCTTTGGTACAATATTAACTTGTGAATGCTTTATTTTATTTTATTCCTTTTTAATTTAATCAATTTTTTTTGTTCTAATATATTCATTTCGGATCATTGTCTTTCCCCCTTCTAATGCGAAATGGATTTAACGAAATTGATGTCCAGAACTAGTAGATGCTGGCAAAATTGTTTCATCAGAGTAGAAATAATAAGAGATGTATTATTATGGTCCTAAACTAAAGTCCGATGCAACTGAATTGAGAATCAATGAGTCCCCCTCCCAACAGCTAGAGCTCTCCGTATATAGCCTCTTTAGTCGGCTTTTAGAAAGATAGGGGCCCAATTTGGTTTAGCCTTAAAAGAATTGGGCTTTATCCAATTCTGGGAGGAACATAATGACATGTGTAAAACTGTAAATGGGTATGAGATTATTTTATTGACAATAAACAAAAATCGAAACAATCCAATTCAAATAAAATTAATTATTGATTCAGTTTGGAAATTGAAATCAATCCAAATCCAACTAAACATAAGATAATTAAATTGGGAGGACCCACCTATAGAAAAGTAGCACTAATTAGTATATAGAGATCTGATTCTCATTTTAGTCTCTATTTTCCCCCTCTTTTTAATTTATTTTTTCCCTTTAGTTTTAAGTTTTATTTACATTTTTTCCTTTTTTTGGTAAAAAACATTGAAAGGGTTAAACTTCCTGGCAATGTTATTAAAACCGAACCGGTGATCGACTCGATTAGGGCACTGGGTTAATGGGTCACTGGTTCAACCGGTTGACTCGGTTTGAACCGGTATATATAAAAAATATAAATTTTGAACTAAACTATGTATATATATAATATGTCGTAAACACATGACAGATAAAACATTTGGCCCAGTGGCGCAGCTCCTTGTCTTCAATTGCCCAGACCCGTGTTCGAGTCCCATGCAAGGCATTTTGGACGAATTTTTTGCCTGAAATAATACACTCCCGTGTGCTGACGTCAGCATCACGTCAGCAGCCAGTCCAACCCGCGAGTCAACCCCCGGTTCAAGGCCGAATTGATGACGTCAGCACCGGTCTGCCATGGTAACCGGCCGGTTATTTGAAGATTGTCCTCCTTATACTTTTTGCTGTAAAATCATTAATAATCCGATCATAATCAAGGCAATTTTTTCAAAATCATTTTTGATAAAAATCAAAGCAAGACTATTTAATCCTTATTATGACATTGTAAAATGTTAATTATATAGATTTTTATATAACATTTATATATATTATATAAAATTTTACACTATATAATGTTCCAAAAATTGAGGCTCTCGACCGTGCTAAAGCAACCCCTGCGTGAGAGCTTGTAAAGAGATAGTGGATCTTTAGAAGTGATTACGAAAGTCAAATATGGACTGGGGTCTCACAGGTCGGGGATGTCACTATCGCGAGGCGGCAGAAAATCATCATAACTTTAATATGGCTGAATGTTTTGGCTGCTACTATTTGCTGAGTTGTCGGCTTGTCCTTAAATTAAGGAGCTTTATAATTTTTTAAATCATATTTTGCTTCTAATTTTTAATTATTAAATTAAATGATTTCCTTGTCTTTTATCCTTTGTTTGGTTTTAGGAGAGAAAATAAGAGGAAAGAAAGTGAGAGAAAAGAAAGGAAAGGAAAATGAAAGAAAATGAGTGAAAAATGAGAGGATTGATTGATTGTTTGGTTGAGGAGAAAATGAGAGGAAAGAAAACCAAAACTTTTCTTTTCTCTTGTTTGTTTGTGTGGAAAGTGAGAGGAAAGAAAAGTTCAATGTTGCAAAATGACATAAATATCCTTGTATAAAAATGGAAGGTATGTGTATATATAATTTTGCATAAATATATTAAATTTTATCTAAATTAAAAATGAGTTTATTTCTATACATTGTCAGTATAAAAAAGTTTTTTAGTAACATTTAATAATATTTTGACAAATCAATATCATTGTTATCCTTCTCTCTTATATTTTAAAATAAAAGCATAAATGTTAAAAAATTAATAAATATCAGTGTAAAATTTTTTACACTGGTAGTACATATATTTTGATCCAAAAATAATATCATGAATAAGTTACTGACTCCGGAAATGTATATATACACATATCTCTGAAACTAAAATTAATTATTTCTAGAAATAAATATTAGGTGCTTTTTTTGACAAAATAAATATTAAGATGTTTTAATTGTGTGTGTGCTACGTGTAAGTGAAAGAGTGAATATTTGATATGATGCAAGGAGGGAGTGACAAGTGTGTGGGTGGATGAGTAATAAGTGAGTAAAAATTTGAAGTGAAGATAGTGTTGCTGGGTGTGTGTGGCGTGTAAAAACGAGAAGGCAAAATTAATTTGCCTTAGCAGCAATTCTCATTCCTTCTTATCCCTATTTTGTCTTGCCTTTCTTTCACTTTCATGATTTCATCTTTTTTTTTTCTCTCCACCTTTTCATCTTCATGGAGGAGCATGCAAACTTCGGACCTGTTCCAAGATCGTAAGGCTTGGGGTTTTCGGATTCCCTTACCCAAAATTTCAAGGCAACCTAAAAATATTCATCTTCTTCTCTAATTCCAATTTTCTTTTTTTTAATGTTTATTTTATTGGTCAATTAGTTTGTAATTATTTTAATTTTAGGAGTGTTTATGGACTGTAAAACCTTCCCCTTTATATCTGTTCATATTTAAATCTGTTCATATTCCATGCATTAAAAACGATGTTCTTCACAAGCTAGAAACATGCACGATCAGGAAGACACGGCAGTGGAGCCCGGCGGCATTTTGGGCGATGGCAGATTAGAGGATGGTGACCAAGCTTTGAGTGGATCTGGGAAAGAGAAGTGCATAACTTCTGAAATGGGTTAAGGACATTAATGCTGTGTTTGGATCGACAGAGAATGAGACGAGAGAACCACGAACGAGAGAACTATAAGAGAAATTGACATTTTCTTCAGTTTGGCAACCAAAAGAAAACAGGGAAGATAGAAAACTTTTGGTGGGACCCATCCCAAAAAGTTTTCTCTCCATCTATGCGAAAAAAATTGAAGGAGAAGAGAGTTTAGTTGATGAAATGACTTATCTACCCTTCCTTCCCTTCTTCCCCACTCCACTTTGCCTCTGTCGGAGCCCCACCGGATGCAGCTGTTGGGAGGTGATGGTGTCAACCCCTGTTTCATTTGTGTTGTCTTTCCATTTCATCGGCCAAAGTTTATCCAAGCATCGGTGTACTTTTTGCATCTTTTCATTTCTTTTTTGTTTTCTTTAATTTTTTTTTAATCAGCTTTTGCTTTTTAATATCCAAGGATCGGTAGGCAGTAGCAATAGAAGGATATCCAAGCATCAGTGGCCTATCAGGAGCAGTGGAGCACAGGCTTGAACATTAAAAAGATTGGTGGACACCAAAAATGGTTAGAGAAACAATATTTATTATTATTTAACAAGAAAATATTATTAGGGGCAAAATTGTCATTACAAAAAAAATTCATTTTCTTTTTTTTCACTTTTCTATCCAACCAAATAAGGGTAGAGAAAACTCAAGTTTTCTTTCTCTTCTACTTCTCTCCCACTTCTTTCAATCCAAACAACCAAAAAATCTACCCATTTTCTATTCATTTTCTCTCCTCTCTTACTTCTTTCTTCTCTAGTTCTTTCATTCTTATTTCTCTCTTTATCCAAACATAGCGTAATGTCTTTTTCATCAAAACCCACCCCTTTCCTCTCTTTTCTTCCCATTTAGCGTGGAAACGAATTTGGATGTGGGCCCCGCAAAGATGCTTCTTTCCTCCTCTTTTCATTTGGTAACCAAACGATGGAAAATTCCTTTTTCCTCTCCTTTTCTATCCTCTCCTTTTCTTTCCACTGTGTTTCCTCTAAACCAAACGGAGTGTTAAGTTGCTTATACGGGGGAATGCATAGGGAGTGCTGCTGTGCTGGTAAATAATCATTACTTTTATTTATTTTATATTTTTTCTTAAATGATAATTACTTCTTCTCTTTCTCTTCTCCAAGAAGTTTCTTCTATACACTAACCCTTCTCTACACTCGTCCTTCTTCACTTTCTCGCCTTTCACTTTTTCTTCTCTGTCTCGCCATTGCCCTGCATCTTTCTCCTCTTCACCTCTTTGCTTCCAACTCATTCATTCATCCTTTTGTTTCCCTCTTCATTTTAATCTAGGGTTTATTGATTTGTGGCTTTGCTTAATCATGAGTTGTAGGATGCAAGGGTTTTGGCTGTGCAGTGTGTGCTTTGAAGAGTTAAGATAATGGCAAGGTCGACCAATAAAGATGCCAAAGATGGAGGGGTTGCTGGCTTCCATTGTTATGTGGCCATCTCGAGGTCGACGACGGTGAGTCATCAACCATCCCGAGGTATGTTTCCCAAACACCCAATTTCATAGATATGACATTGATAATGAATAATTAATGATGAGTAAATATTTGAATATATTATGTATATGGTGGGTTTTCGTTCAATTTTTTTTTATCTATAACAATAAAAAAGAATATTTTTTAAAATTTTTCCTCTTAAGCATTTCATCTTGGATTGCAGTTTGGCAAATAAAAATGAGGTTAAAGGGGTACCAACGATTAGAAGATGATTTATGATTGATATTCAACCTAAACCTGTATATGTGAGTGGATGGGTTTTCTTGGATCACCCTTCTTTTGCTTTGGCTCCCTGTATTGTGGATGATTTTGTTGTGCAGAAAGCTATGGGGAGAGGTTGGGAGAAAGTAGTGTTTGGATTGCATTCACCCTCCAAATTCAGTGATGGGTTCTTGTCTCCTTCCAAGGTTGTTGAGAGAGCTCACATGAATGGCATAAGTTTCAATCTTCCTTTGTTGTTTGCTATTTTTTTTTTTTGGTTAGAGAATTGTATAGATTGTTTTGTTTATGTTTATTATAATCATTTAAAGTTGTGCTTTCATGCATAAAGGTCTGATGGCAAACTTTCATCTTAAACCTTTCGATTGGGTAGTTTTCATGGTAATTAATTGTTCATGAGCAACTTTCTATGCATTATTCTTAATGCAATTCAAAAAGTGGTTCTGAAATGGAATTGAGAATGATGCTTCTGTCTTGGATTTGTGTCATTTTGAGAGTTAGTGAACTCATGTTGCAATTTGTGTATAGATACTAGAGAGCAATTCCCAACATACTTCATGAAGAATGGAAATAAAGATGTGCCTGCCTGATGCCTATCTACTTCACTGCAATCTAATGACTAATGCAAACTTCTACAACCTATGTTTGGCACATGCTTGCAACATGTATGTCTTTAAGATTTTGTAGGCACTACAATTCAGTTTTTTTATGACAAGTTAATAACCTGCCTATTTTTACATCAGATCTACTATTTGTGGGAGTCACGTCCACTATTTCTTATGACTTAGAATGGAATATTCCTCCATATTTTAATATAGACAATACATTTTTAGGCAGTTTGCATTGCTAAGTGGGATATAATTAGTGAATCGTCCTTAATGTTTTGATTGGTCCATGTTATTGTGATGGGAGAAGAGAGGTTTTTTGTTTGATGGGTGGGTTTGGTTTTGGTTTTGGGGGTGAGAGTGGAGAAGGAAGGGTTGAACAAGGAAGATAGCATTTTTTTTTTGTTTGGAAAAAGGAAGATGGAAAATCTATCAGAATAAGAGCAGTTGATTCATTTCAGGAAGGACTGCAATTGTGATATAATGAATTTTTTCTAAGGTCGTTTGTTACATGTATAACTTATCATTGAAGGAGGGACTGCAGTTGCGATATTTATCAGGTGCGCAAGGGATAAAAAAAGGAATTGAAAAGGAGCTTCAGAGGAAGCTTGATGTAGAGTTTCCAAGAGGAGTTCTTGCCACCATATGTGTGATAGTTTTCTAAATTCTTTTTGGGCATTTTTGCAATCTGCGAGAGACTTGAATTTTGGATTTAGCATCACTTTTTATTTGATTTAAACTTCCTGGAATGTTACAAGTGTTACTTATTTTATTGACAGCTTATAATTCAGCTGCATTGGGACAACTTTTCTTCTTTCATGTGGTTCTGATAAAGGTAAGTTTTCTTTTGTTCTTTGAATTACTTTAAACTACAGTATATTACTATGCATTAACATAAGACATTTAACAATCATTTTTTCAAAGGAATACAACCTTCTATTTCTAGCTATCATAATAATCGATGACATTACTATTCTTTTTATACGATGAATTGATTTCATTACCCAGTTATTCTTTTACTTGAATGTTTGTGTCCATTGTTAATTATTAATTATTAATATTAATTATTAATGCAGGGGATGAGAACCTATGACTATATGGAACTGGAATCATTTGATGATTCTGATTTCTCTCAGATGAGTGTTGTTTTTTACTCACTTAAAAAGCCGTCACTAATGTCAAGATATTTGTGCAAAAACCAGGTAAGGATTAGATGGATTGCATCAATTTGTGCCATGATTTTGACTTGATCTTATAGTGTAGTTTCATTTTAGTTTCAGAGTTCACCTAGGTTGTTGTATATTAGGATTGAAGGAGAAACTCAGCCTCCCCCCTTGACCAGAAACGTAAGTTCCATGTCAATCCTCATCCCACTTGCCACTTTGCAGTTATAACGTGAACATTGCTACATAATAGATGACTTTATATTTATCATTTGGTTGAATTCACAATTAATGATCATATGTTTCTTCACATTAACATGGATTCTTTGCTACTACAGGTATGCCAAGATGTTACTAATACTGTTGACAAGGGCATCAACTTTGGTGAGGTTGTAGATGAAGTGGAGGCAGATTCAAAAATGATTCAATAGCTTGATCACAACAGAGACAATGAAATTAATCAAAAGAATTTTGTTGAAGGTTTTATAAAATTTCTCTAATTCCAATCAAGCTGCTCATTCAAAGTCTACAACTGGGAGGATCCATTTATAGTTACTACGATTTAAATATTTTCAAATAAGTCTCTCTTATGTTACATGAGAGAAAAAGGATGAGAGGGCGAAGATGAAGGTAACATGGATTAGTACCCCTATTTGGCATTTAACATGTATGACTTGGCATATTTTTTTTTATTCTTTTATGGGCGAGGGGTCCTTCCTTATCACTTTATTTTATATAACAAGCACACTGAATCTAGCTAATTTCAGTAAAAATTATGTCTTTTTTTTTTTCTTGATATGTAGCAATACTCTACATATAATATATATTGGACTTGATGGATTTGTAACAGCCACCACACATTTAACAATTGATGTAGCTCTATGAATGGGGTCAACTTATTTTAGATAGTATGATTTTAAAAGAGATTAGTCACTGGGCAATCAATTCATATAGGTTAGCCATTTATGACTATGAGACTTAAAAATGCGCCCTCCACAATTTCGTGATGCATAAAAATGGGTATCTATGTAACAACAATGTTTCTTTTTTGTTTCTTCTTTCTCTATATAGGTTATTATTTGGTTGCATCTTTTTTGTAACCTATGAACCTTTGAATCTTTTTTCTCCAATTGTGCTTCTAAGTGGTATGCCAAGATGTTTAATCTTCTGCATTTGATTTTTTTTTTTGTTGGCTATTGCATGTAAAAAGCTTAAAATCTCATGATTCGGTGCTTTTTTTTTCCTTTACAGTTTTGTCCAATTACTATAAATTCCATTTGAGTTACGTGTCATGAATTTGAGTAGGTGCATATGGTGATTTTTTTATATTTTTTTTTGTGTCTGGCTGTATATTGATGGTAAAAGTTGCTGGTTGTAGGGAAATACAAGTGGAAGCTAATTATATCCATTTAGAGCTTTCAATTTTTCTTTGACATACTTCCATGAACATTTTGATAGTATACAAAAATAAGTTCTGGCGATTTGCCTAACAGAATAATTGTTTATTTGATAATCAAATTGATGAGAAATTTGATTTGGTGGCTTTCGTTATTAATTGTCATTTAGATAGAGTATATGTTTGATGGCATTGTCTAATGTTAGGAAATATAATTAGATTTTCTAAATTGCAGTATGTACTATTGAAAGAAAGAAATGGAATTACAGAGAAATGAGTGCCAAGCCTTGAAAAATTGTTTAAAATTCGGTTTCACTTGGTGTTTTTTATTATTTTTTTAACTTCATCTTGACTGAGTTTCTATTCTTTCCATTGTTTGTGGTTAAGAAACGTTCTTCCCATTTTTGGAACTTACTATATGTTCTTCTATTTGAGGCTTGATATATTCATTATTTTTCCATATGTGGAGACTGCAAGTCAAATGTAGAACAAATAGCAGACAAGTATAGGTGGTACATGATGGAGTATGACCCTCTTGCTGTAAGTATTCTATTTGCATATATTTGTTTTCATCCTTTTTTCCCTCCTCTATGGATTTCTGGATGCAAACGAGTGATTGAACTCACCAAGTATCGGGTTGAAACTTAAACTTCCACCATCTATTAGAAGCTTAGATGCCACTAACCGCACATCACTAGAGATAGAATTTAGTTTAAATAGAAGTACATTTCATTGAAAATGGCATGAGATTGGATGAGGATTCACTCAATGGTATTATGAAAGATGCATGTCTCCCAATGATGAGAGATAAGTTGACATGCAACCTTAATTGTTGAGCAATGAGTGTGTTATCTCGCTATTGAAGTATTGAAGTTGGATTTCTATGTGAGGGATAAGTTGGTCCTCTTCTTAGGCAGGCAAGCTACATCTTATGTTTAATGGGAGAGGCTATTTAATGTTTCGTACAATGCTAAAAGGCAAGAACTAAATTTTCCGCAGTATGCATAAATATAGGTCTTTTGTCTGATTTATCATTATGTTACATAGCTGATAGCCTGATACCTATTTTTTCCTTAATATTGATCCTAATGATACTTGAATCTAGGTTGTGTGCCTACTTTGTATCCCTATTGTGCTCATATTTTGATCTATTTCAGGCTAGAACCCATCTCCCACGTGGGACAGATTCGTCTAGAAGAAGATAAAGGCAAAACGTGATTAGACTTCAACATAAAGAAAGCGGAGAAACAAGCAGCTAAATCGGACAAGGATTTGATAGTAAAGGAACTTGAAACACTTGATGTGCTTGAAGAACTGGGAGCTTCCAAAAGGTAATTCACCATTACCACATCTTTTATGCCCTGCTATGTTTGGTTAATATTAATTAAGTAGTTTAATTACCAAGGTTTTTTTATGAAGAACTATAGAAATAGAATAATCAATTTTATATAGACTTCTTTCATCTGGAGCATTTACTGTTTTGTTAAACTAACATGTCAATATCTTCTTTTTAGTGATATGAAAAGCGAGACATTGATATTGATATGAATAGTCAAAATATAGTCTGTCGTCACAGTTGAGCAGCCACACTTTCTGATGGATCAAAGATTTAAGGAGATGCTAACATTTTCCTTTGCAATTTTCCTGTTAAGAACCAAGCTATACCCTATATTATATTATTGTTTTAATGTTTGTTTTGTTATCATCAATTTTTTTGTTCCCAGTAGGCCCACAAGTGTGATATGGATGAGCAGAAGGCATTGCAAATTTATTTGTTTTATGTCTATCATATATAGTAAATCATTTATACCAAAAATATATGGTGAATCATTCTGGTGTGTACGTTCTTAAGTTTGTATCTTGCTCTATTGTGCCAAAATAGTTTTCATATTATATTTTTTATAATTATTGAAAGTATTTTTCCAAGCAAATTATCTTCAACACTATTAGACATATCTTAATTAATAAACTTGAAAGTTCAATTAGGCTCGGGAAATAGGTAATGGCAGGGCAGTACCCTAGGATCAACCAGAAGGATTGGGTGTCCTACTAACAGGATCAAAAACAAGGATAAAAGATAAAATAAAAACTTCAGGTCAAGAAATATCTAATTCCATCCTTCTGTATATCTATCAGAAAGAGTGCTCCAACTCCAAGCATTTGGTGTGGGCTTAGAAGGACTGAAACTATTGAATTTTGATGAGGCTAACTTTTTAAATTATCATATTAAATTCTTTCCTCCTCCTTTGAATTCTCTTTTTATCGTCCATTTATCTTTTTCTTATTCCATGTTCACTTTCCTATTAGAATTATAACCACTGTTATATTTTACCAAAACTTTGATATGTTATTTCAAATTATTTCAAGTCTGGAAAATCCACTTACATTGATGAGCTGTGTAGCTCCAGTAATGGCAGTAGCAACTCTCTTCTGTCTCTTGCGTTAGATCCATGGGATGAATTCCGAGAAAGCAAATACTTTGATAATTCATGGCATATAACTCCCGAAGCTGCTTGCTGTTGCTTTTGGGTGGAACACTTGCCATTCATGAAAGCACTTGATGTGTGGTGGTGCACAACAGTGGCAAAGAGGTATGTTCTTCAATGACCTTTTCTTAGTATGTATTGGGAGACCTTTTCTTATTTATATTTAAAAAAAATCAATTTTTTATATTTCCAAAGTTTGAATTCTGTTTTCTTTATGCTTTATATTAATATTAATATTAATATACTATCGTTGTATATGATGCAGGTTCTATCGTCAGAGATGCAAAGAGATATCAAATATATGGGGAAACCTGAAATCATTAAGATTGTGGACGAGGACGGAGATCATTATGAATGTTAGGTTGCATGGGAGCAGATCAACAAGGATACATATGTTACAGGGGAAATAGGAAGTTTTTTTAGGAAAAATGGTCTGAAAGATGGTAGTAAAATTCTAATTGGAGTTGACTTATCTTATCTTGGTTGGTGGTATGCAAAAGTAATATCCTTTTGAAGATACAACAGTTAGGAAACTGTTTCCTGTTTTCATGGTTATATTTGTTTTGTGTGGTGGTTTTGTATAATTATGTTAGAACTTTGTATTAACCTCAGCTTTAATCATAACTATCGTGTTATGTCTAGCTTTAATTGTTTTGGTCTTGCATATTTATACCTTTGGTTCTAATTTTTTAGCCTATTGATGAGAATTGAAACTGTTATCTAAGTTTTATAATTTTTATATATGTATGACGCATATTCTTTGATTCAAGTCATTCACTAGCGACATTTTTTTTCAAATTTTTTACAGCTTAATTGTTAGTTTGGCTGGCTTTCTTTGATGCTTTTTTTAAAAAAACTTGCAGGTCATTCTATATATTGTATATTTCCTATATTGCTTTATCTTAAACATTGCTATGGTTTAATTGTTTAGTGTAGCGCTAATTAATTAGTTGTTGATCAGCATATATTTCATACAAAAATTTTAAACTGATAATTAAGAGAATCTATGCAACATTTGGAAAAAACAACTTACATGCTCAATTTTTTATACAATAATATATTTGCTTAATGCCAAGTTAATCACAACATTTATTTTAATATTTTCGTGAATATGATTGGTCATAAATGATTTTACTTTAAAATTAAACATTCGTTTACATATCAGAATCTCATATATCAGTTGCCAATTAACACAAATCTTCAAAATAAGTATTCATGAGTTGTATCTATTTTTAAATAATCAAAATAACTCTATATACAAAGTTATAACCAAACACAATGATAGGCAATGGTGGCTTATCAAATCACTATTCAGTAATATATATAAATCAAACCACCTGGGAGAATCATTGCATACATTTATCAAAATCAAGGGATACTTACCAACCAGAGATTCGTCTTCCACGAATAGTGGTTCAGCTGGAATCAAGCGATGTAGGTTACGGTGGTTCAGCTGGTTGTGAATTGTATGCAGTACCAGAGCATGGAAAAATACTTACAGACCGAAGTTCATTCTTCCACAGTAACAGACGCAGCTCTGCATTGGTTTAACTCTAATGTCTATGGTTGAGCTCTGTTACGATGGGAATGGAGTTTGACATACAAACGTATGTGGATAAAACCTTGTGGCATATGGGCCCGTCAATATGAAAATGAAGTGGTTATGGGTACAATTTTTTTGGCCCGTTTCAAGTAACTTACTTTAAATTATAAAGGTTTATTGGTTAAATGATTTATGATAAGTAATCTAATAATCTAATAATTATCTTTATATAGAAATATATATTAAAATATTTTTTATAAAAAAATTTGTTGAAAAATTTAAAAAATACTGACCCGTGCGTTTAGCACGGGTTAACTACCCTAGTTACAGTTTAAGAGATGGGTTGTGATATTTTGACTAAGAATATCGACAATATACATGACAACATATTTGACCTTTTTTTAAAAAAAATAAAATTTTTATTTTTTTAAAATTCTATTAACCAGATAATGAACTGAATTAACCAGATATTTCTCAAAAAACTTATTAACCAAATAATGAACTGAATTAACCAAATATTTATACGTGATTAACCAGATATTTACACATAGTTAACCAAAAACCCATTAACCAGATAATGAACTGATGAATTAACCAGATATTTGTATGTGATTAACCAAATATTTGCACATACTTAGCCAAAAATTTTATTTCTCAAAAAAACCAATTAACCAGATAATAAACTGAATTAACCAGTATTTCTATGTGATTAACCAGATATTTGCACATACTTAACCAAAAATTTTATTCCTCAAAAAAACTCATTAACCAGATAACGAACTGAATTAACCAGATATTTATACGTGATTAATCAGATATTTGCACATACTTAACCAAAAAACCTATTAACCAGATAATGAACTAAATTAACCAGATATTTGTACCTGATTAACCAGATATTTGAACATACTTAACCAAAAAAATTATTTCTAAAAAAAACTAAATAAAAAAAAGGCCTGCTACAGTGCCGCACCATATGTTGTCGCCGTATGTTGTCAAATTTGTGTGTCAACTTATCATTATTGTTAAGAGATGATCTATATTTACAAACAGAGTTGTGTTATTGTGACAACTGAGTGTAGATAATATATGAGACAACTTGCACTGCAGTGTTACTGTAGCACTACCTTTTTTTTTTTTTTTTTTTTTTTTATATTACAAATTTTGACTTTTTTTTAAATTAAAAATTTTATTTCTAAAAAAAAACCCATTAACCAGATATTTACACATAACCAAAAATTTTATTTCTCAAAAAAACCATTAACCAGATATTTGCACATACTTAACGAAAATTTTATTTCTAAAAAAAAGCCATTAACTAGATAATGAACTGAATTAACCAGTTATTTGTACCTGATTAACCATATATTTGCACATACTTAACCAAAATTTTATTTCTTAAAAAAAGCCATTAACCAGATAATGAACTGAATTAACCAGATATTTATACCTGATTAACCAGATATTTGCACATACTTAACCAAAAACTTTATTTCTCAAAAACACCCATTAACCAGATAATGAACTGAATTAACCAGATATTTGTACCTGATTAACCAGATATTTGGGCATACTTAACCAAAAATTTTATTTCTTAAAAAAACCCATTAACCAGATAATTAACTGAATTAACTAGATATTTGTAATTAACCAGATATTTGCCCATACTTAACCAAAAAATTTATATCTCAAAAAAAACCCATTAACCAGACAATGAACTGAATTAACCAGATATTTGCACCTGATTAACCAGATATTTGCATATACTTAACCAAAAATTTTATTTCTAAAAAAAAATATTTTATTTTTTCAAAAGAAAGTCAAAATTTGTAAATAAAAAAAGAAGACACTTTTTTTGTTGACCAAATATCATATCATATGACACATGACAATGGGTGTGAAGTTGACACAGGCAAACACAAGAAGGGGGGGTTGAATTGTGTTTGTTAATATTTTTTGAAAACAGCCTTTTCAAAAAGATTTTCTCACACAAAGTTAAGGAGACAGAATAAAGCACACAGAAAAGAAGTCTTTGAAGGATTAACAAATTCAAGTTCAAATCCCCACAGTTAGTATAAATACGTAAAACCAAAGAGATAAGGGATAAGAAGATTTACACAAGATGTTTTATCCTGGTTCACTCTCTTCCAACCAAGAGCTACGTCCAGTCCCTTCTACTTGAAGGATTTTTCCACTATTTTCAAATAGATTACACCAAGTATTCAACACCTCTCCAGGCTCACAAGTATTTCTTTCTTACCAAGCCTCTTCAGGCTCTACCTCTAATAAAGAGTTTTGATTTCTTTGATCTTCTAACTCACTATATGTGAGAGTATGAAAGTTTAAGATCAGATAAATATTATAGCAATATTCAAACTATAATATTACAGACTTTTGCTTTTGAATGAATAAGAAAATATTTGCTTCGCGAGAGATTTCTTGAGATTTCTTTGTATACGCAAAAGTTGTTTCTTCAAAAGCTTTAGTCTTCTATTTATAGGGTCCTTGATCTTCTCTTCAGAGTCTTCAACGGTTGTATTTGAAATACCCGTTTAGTAATAGAGTCAACTAGGTAAATATCCGTTGTGACTCAGCTTGCTCGAGGCCTTTGTACTGTGAGACAAATTCTTGCATGAAAAAGCACACCTCTGAGCAAAAGCAGCTTGCAAAAAAAGTTTTGCCTCCTTTGTACAAGTTCCAACTATATCAGCGTAAAAGGTGACAGGGTACAAAAACGTTTTGCATTGTACTATTCTGCTTTTTGCAAGTCCTGACTTGTACTATGTCTCTCTCAATGAAACAAGGCAAAAGGAATCGTTAATAGAAAACGAGAAGAACCATTATAAATGAAATGAATATCAATCATAAGAAATAAATTCGCTTTGGTTCAAATTGGTATAAATGCTTAAAAAAAAATCTTCGTCCAGCAAACTAGCGTAAAGGCAAGATAAGCAAAAAAGAGTTTTAAAAGCTTCGTCCACTGACGTGGCAACCAAAACTTCGTCTACTCAAAACAACGGTCTTGCCAGTACCTGAGATAACTAAAATCTCCGTCCAGTGACGTGGCAATAGCAGACTAAGGGCTCTCGTCTACACGAAGAGAAATTCTCCGTCCACTAAAAGCATTCAAGCGCTCGTCCACTGACGTGGCACTAGAGTTATAATGGAGAGTGGACTCGACCATACTTTCAGCATAGATATTCAATAGAAAACATATGGACGCGGATTTGCAAGGAGAAAAGACTTAACATTTTAGCTTATAAGAACAGAGATTCTTTAAGACTAAAGGCACTTGTTAGATTTAAAGCATTAACACTTTGCTACAAAAATTAATTCTTATTGTTAACATCAAAACCTAGAGATTATTTAATCCAAATTATTTTGGTTCCAACAATCTCCCCCTTTTTGATGATGACAAAAACTAATTAAATTTATTTTGCAAAGTTTAAGAGAGCTTACAAGGCTCCCCCTAAGACAAGGCAGTCAACAGATAAATGCTGTTAAGGCATAATAAGTCAAGTCTCATTTGCAATAACATTGATTAACAAATCAAGATAGCATCCTATAAAACATTAGAGTTCAAAGCAGTATTGAAGCATAAACATGAAGTCAAGGCATAGTATCAGCAAGATGAGTATATTTATGCATATGCAGACAACTATGTATTTTTAAAAAAAAAATCTCTGTATTAATTATAAAATTTAATCTTTCCTTTCTCCCCCTTTTTTGTCATCAGACAAAAGGCAAAAGGGAGTGGACCATCATTGTCAGCACACAAGAAAAGGATAAAGACAGAGAAAAGAACAGAAAAAAAAATTTAGATAGAAGGAGGTGGTGGAGGAGGTGGTTGATTAGGCTGGGGATTTTGATTCCTCTGAAACTCCAAGATCAGAGCCAGCATTTGGTTCATCACTGCATTTGTAGGGGCCAGAGAGTCTTGAACTTGCTTCTGCACCCTTTCTTCAAGCTGTTGAGCCATCTGCTCAGTCTTTTCCTCAACTATCTTGCCAACCTTATCATCAACAATTTTCCCAATGATGTCTTCAAGATTGGGTGGCAAGGTAAGTTGTCTTGAGCTCTCAGTAGTGTCAGAGGCAGTGTCTTGAGCCTGGGCTGCTGTTCTGACCATAGCAAGAGCTAATGGTTGAGAAGAAGTCTTAGCAGACTCAGCTCCTTGCTTAGAGACACCAGCCTCAGCAGACTGCTTAGCTTGTGCAGATGAAGGTTCAACTGAAGTAGGCTGAGAAGACATTTGCTCATCAAGTTCAGGGCCTTCTACAATTAACTCTTGGGCTGCCTGATCTGAGGAAGAAGTTGCTGGAGGTGCAGTGGCAACTGTGATAGGTTTCTGAGGTAAATCCTTTGCCCAGTGGATAGGTATGATTTCCTCCACATCCCTGCTGGTAATAGGAAGTCCCCACAGATCTTTGTAGATCATGTGCCTTACTTTGGATAGGCCACATTTTTCCTCTGTACTTAGGAATTTCCTTCTTCTCTTCTTGAGTCAAACCAGAAGAAGAGGCTTTCCTGGTGCAGTGGATGATGTGAGATAACCAGAAGTCTGCAGCCTTCATTTCTCCAATTTTCTGCACATCCTCCATATATAGATAGAAGTCAAGCTCGGAGTGATCAAAGAGTTCCTGAGACAAGTCCAGAATGGCAGAGTGAGCTTCAGGCATGACCCCTTTATTTCTTCTGCACCTCATGTCTTTGTCTTTGTTGAGGTCTATCATGCCAAGCCTTGGACAGATGGGGTAGGGAGCAATGCCTACTCGAGTTTCCTTATGGTGTCTCAGCCAAGTGATAGGAACCCATCGTGCAGCTCTTTCAATCTGGAAGTAGCTGAACTCCCACTTCAGAATGTTGTAAATCAGTTGATCTGCAAAGTGGTCTGAGGCACTTCCATAGATGCTGGGATGCTCAAATTTCATCCATTGTGTGTTTGCATCCAGAATAATTGGAACGTGCCTAGATGATCGAGCTCTCCTCTCAGGTAAGGTAGGCAGATGGTTCCTTTTAGGATCAGTTTCCCATACGGGAATGATGTGTCGTGCTACTCCTTGAGTGTGAGAAATCAGAGGTGGGGTTTTTTGTAGGTTGGGGTAAATTTTTCTTGGAGGGAAACGGTTGAGGGGTAGATGGGTGAGGAGAGGGCCATGGTGGGTGTTCATCTCTGATGGAAAGGGACCTTTTGGGGGCTGAGAGTTTGGGTATTTGGTGGTCCAGGGGTATTCCTCATAAGGTTCATAGTCATACTCAGGATGGGAGTACCACCTGGTCAGAGGAGTTTCAAGGTTAAGTTCAGGGTCAGGTTGGTGAGTATGGAACAGAATTTTCCAATTTCTTTTGACCTGAGCCCAGTTCTCGGACCTATTGGCAAAAATAGTGGATGAAGGTATGATTGGTGGAAAAAGTTTTCTTAGTTGTTTAGGGAAGGGGGCACCTCTGCAGATTCCATCATCCTCTTGATGAAACCAGGGATCTGAATCAGGAATAATGGGTGGAAAGAGGGTTTTGAGTGGTGTAGGTTGAGGTGAGGTTAAGTGAGTTGGGCTATTTAGTGGTGAAGATGAATTTGTGGTTTGGTCAGGTTGTTCTCTTTGTGGTGAGGGTTGGGGTGAGGGTAAAGAAGGTCTATATACATTATCAAAGAAATCTACACTTGGGGTAGGGACATCATCACTCACATTAATAGGAGGAACATCAGAGGATGTGTTGACCTCAGAGGCTGCAAAGGTTCTTGCTTTCCTTGCAGGTTGCCTCCTCTTGGTAGGCACAGTAGCATCAACAGCAACAGCTGCTTTCCTCTTTAAAACTGTTCCCAGTGGAACATTATCATCTTCATCATCGTCTTGAGGCAGAATTAGTTTTCTAGCTCTCTTGGGAGCAGGTTGAGGAGCAAGTTGAGGAGCCTCACTGCCAGGCTCATTTATAACAATGCCTCTGGTAGGCCTTCTAGGAGCAGGCTTTCTGACAGCCATAGTTTTCCTTCTAGTTCCTCTCCTGAGACCAAGAATAGCTGCATTGTTTGGCCTCAACTGCTTCTTCCTTAATCTTCATTTTCTCTTCTTGTTTTGACATTTCAACAAGCTTGTATGTGTCAAGGTGCATGCTACTTAGATTGCTTTTTCCAAAAATGGCAGCTTGCATCCCCTTTGAACGAAAGATCTTGTCTTGTTCTTCTTGAGGCTTTGCATCTAAGTAATCATACAAGCCTTGCTGCTTGAAGACTTTTGACAGAAGATGAGAGAAAGTGATATGAGAGGCTGTTTCCCTGTGTGTGATGGCATCCTTGAAACGATGAAACAGGATCCATGGCAAGTTTATTTTTGTCTCATAGACCAAGTTACAGAGACAAAACTTGTGAAGGGCAGAGAGGTTGTCCTTAGACCCTGCCTTGTGAAGCACTGTCTTGTTCAGAATCTGATGAAGAATCCTGATGTGATCCTTCATTTCAGATGACTTCCATGAGTGAGTCCTCACTGTGTCATCTCGCATCAGTGTAACAGCGATGGTTTCAATACCACCAAGATCTTCTTCCCAATTTTCTGTCATGATTAAACCCTCTTGGGCACAAACGATTGCATCAGAGATGGTCTTCTCAGAGACAGTTATCTTCTTTCCTTGGACAAACCCTACTATCTCAGTTTCAGTAATCGTTGGTTTCCTCCAGAAATCCCTTATTAAGTCTGGATAAATCGAGACCTTTTCCAGAAACAATCCGTCCCAACCAGCAGCGTTGATGAACTTGCTTACATCCAAGTTGTACTCACACAAAATTTCAAAGTTAAAATGATGTTCAGCCGCGATATTGATGATGTCAGTAACATAGGCAGGTTCGGGAGTTGAGGTTGAAGCCATTGTTGAGTTCTTGAGTAGGTTAAGGTTTGAAGAAAGAGAGTTCGAAAACTTTTCAGAGAGAAGTTATCAAAGATGAAGAGTAGCGAAAGGTTTTTCAGAGGGAAAGGAGTTACCTTTAAAGAGTTTTCGAATACCAACAGTTTCCAAAAAGAAAAGATTGATTAGACAAGACTTAAAAAAAAACGGCGTTGGTATATTGGGACCGTAAAAAGGTTACGATGGGATTGATGGAAGTCGCTGACTCAGCAAGGAAATGATTAAAATCAAACGTTTTAATATAACAGAGTTTTTTAAAAAAAATTTTAAAAGACAAAAGTATGTAAGATTGGGTCCACATAAGGTTGAGGGTGGACGCACAAAAACATAAGTAGTGGACGCGGCACACCAACAGAAGTGGACGCGTAGACTACACAAGTTCTGGACGCCAAAACTAGTGGACGCGCAGATAAAACATGCAATCAATACATATACCATTTTAAACCACATACAACATGTTAAGATGTTTTCTGATAAAAGTAAATCTGTCCTCAGCAAGAGGTTTAGTAAAGATATCTGCCCATTGATGGTCAGTATCTACAAATTGAATATCAAAAACACCCTTTTGCACATAGTCTCTGATAAAGTGATGTTTGATTTCTATATGCTTAGCCCTAGAATGAAGAATTGGATTCTTAGACAGATTAATTGCAGCAGTATTATCACACATTAGTGGAATACTACTTACAGACACATTATAGTCCTCCAATTGGTGTTTGATCCAGAGAAGTTGTGAGCAGCAGTTTGCAGCTGATATATATTCTGCTTCAGCGGTTGATAGGGCAATGGTACTCTGCCTTTTGCTTGACCATGATACTAGATTAGCTCCAATGAAGTGACATCCCCCACTGGTGCTTTTTCTTTCAATTCTATCTCCAGCATAGTCAGCATCGCAAAAGCCAACTAATCTGTAATCTCCATCTTTCTTAAAGCACAGACCAAGATTAGTAGTACCTTTCAAATATCTAAAGATTCTTTTAACTGCTGATAAATGAGATTCTCTAGGATCAGATTGAAAACGAGCACACAAGCAAACACTGAACATTATATCAGGCCTAGAAGCAGTTAGATACAAGAGAGATCCAATCATACCTCTGTATACCTTCTGATCTACCTTTTTCTCTTTATCATCTATGTTCAGTGTGGACGTGGGATGCATAGGTGTGTTCATAGGTTTGCAATCATCCATCTTAAACTTTTTGAGAAGTTCCTTTGTGTACTTAGTTTGATGGATGAACACCCCGTCCATAGATTGTTTGACTTGAAGTCCAAGAAAGAATTTGAGTTCTCCCATCATGCTCATTTCAAACTCTTTCTGCATTAGCTTTGAGAATTCTTTGCACAAAGATTCATTAGTAGCACCAAAAATAATATCATCTACATAGATCTGTACTACAATGAAGTTGGAATTAATTGATTTTCTAAATAAGGTGGTGTCTACCTTTCCTCTGACAAAAACCATTATCCATTAGAAAAGAACTTAGCCTATCATACCAAGCTCTTGGGGCTTGTTTTAGGCCGTATAAAGCTTTCTTAAGCTTGTATACATGTTCAGGTTGGGTTTCATTCTCAAAACCCGGTGGTTGCATAACATAAACTTCTTCATTGATAAAACCATTTAAAAAAGCACTTTTTACATCCATTTGAAAAAGCATAATATTATGATGTGCAGCAAATGAGAGTAAAATTCTGATTGCTTCCAATCTTGCAACGGGTGCAAAGGTTTCAGTATAGTCTATACCTTCTTCTTGAGAATAACCTTGTGCAACCAATCTTGCTTTATTTCTTATAACCTTACCATTTTCGTCAAGCTTGTTTCTGTAAACCCATTTTGTTCCTATAACAGATTTATTCTTAGGTAGGGTTACCAGAGTCCAAACTTCACTCCTCTCAAACTGATTCAGCTCTTCTTGCATTGCCAAAATCCAACCATTGTCCAGCAGAGCCTCATCTACAGTTTTTGGTTCCAATTCAGACACCAATGCAGAGTCTTCTTGCTCTCTGAAAGTTGCTCTGGTTCTTAGCTTATCGCTTGGATTTCCTATTATTTGATCCGGTGGATGATAATTCTTGAAATGCCAAGTTCTCTGAGCATTGTCTTGTTGAGAGGTGGATGCTTCTGGTTGATGAGAAGGGTCTTCAACTGGATCATCAGTTTTGACTTCATTTGTTTCTCCTGTGATGTTTAAGTCAAGATCTGCAAAACTTTCATCTAGCTCTGATAGTTTCTTATCAGGCTGTTTGTCATCAAATCTAACATGTATAGATTCTTCTACTGTTAAAGTTCTTGAGTTATACACTCTAAAACCTTTTGAGGTTTCAGAAAATCCTAGAAGAATTCCATTGTCTACCTTTGCATCAAACTTACCAAGTTGATCTTTTGTATTTAAAATAAAACATTTACATCCAAAAGGATGAAAATAAGATATGTTGGGTTTTCTGCCTTTCCACAATTCATAGGGAGTCTTATTCAGAATTGGTCTAATGTATATTCTGTTCTGAATGTAGCAGGCAGTGTTCACAGCTTCAGCCCAGAAGTGCTTAGGGACAGAATTGTCATTGAGCATAGTCCTAGCCATCTCTTGAAGAGATCTGTTCTTTCTCTCTACCACACCATTTTGCTGTGGTGTTCTTGGTATTGAGAAGTTGTGTTGAATTCCTTTTTCTTCACAAAACTCATTGAATAGCTCATTGACAAATTCTCCCCCATGGTCACTTCTGATTGAAGCTATACCCATCCCCTTTTCATTCTGTACACGTTTGCAGAATACAGAAAAGACCTTGAAGGACTCATCTTTGTGAGCAAGAAACATAACCCATGTCCATCTAGTATAGTCATCCACAATGACTAGACCATATTTCTTACCACTGATAGAAGCAGTCCTTGTTGGACCAAAAAGATCAAGGTGTAGCAGTTCTAGTGGTCTTTTGGTACTTACAATATTCTTAGATTCAAAAGAACCTTTGACTTGTTTTCCCCTCTGACATGCATCACAGAGAGCATCAGATTTGTATTTAAGGTTTGGTAAACCTCTCACGAGGTTATGCTTATTTAGCTTTGAGATTAATCTCAAGCTTGCATGACCTAGCCTTTTATGCCAAATCCAACGTTCATCTTCAATGGACACTAAACATGAGACACTTTGATTTGAGAGGTCCTCCAAGTCAATTTTGTATAAATTGTTTTGCCTCTTAGCAGTGAATAAAATTGATCCATCATTTTTCTTGACATAACACATGTTCTTATTAAAAGAAACATCATATCCACTGTCACATAATTGACTTATGCTCAGTAGATTATGTTTTAAACCATTCACCAAAAGAACATTATCAATGGAGGGAAAAGGATGTTTACCGATTTTACCTATACCAGTGATCTTTCCTTTCTGATTTCCTCCAAATGTCACCCAGCCACCATCCTTATGTTTAAGGTCTTGGAACATATACTTTTCTCCCGTCATGTGACGTGAGCATCCACTGTCCAAGTACCAGGATGTTTGTTTCTTTCCTGTTGTTAAGCAGATCTACAACATGTATTATCTTGTTCTTAGGTACCCAAACTGACTTGGGTCCTTTCATGTTAGATTTCTTTGGACGAGAATATTTAGTATGCCTATTATGTATGCATCTAGATGTAGAGTGCCCACTTTTTCCACACACTTTACAAAAGGTGTTGGACGGGCCAGATTTGGTTTTTGCATACCTAGCTGGAGCTTTTGAAGCTCTTTGCTGCATAGGTGGTTTTGACTTAGTGTAAGATGCCTCATACTTCTTATTGTCATAACCAAGGCCAGATTTATCAAAGGGTGACCTAGAATACCTTAGGATAAGACTAAGCTTATCTGAGCCTCCTACCAGTTTTGACAGAGAGTCTGTCAAGTATTTTACATCTTGTTTTAGTTTTGCAACTTCACAAGAATTGTCAGGCTCACATTCAGATTTGTCAGTTAGACTGACATTCTCTGATTTCAGCTTATCATTTTCTTGAAACAAACTTTGTTTTTCCATGCAAACTCTATCATATTCTTTGGTTAATTTTGCAAACTTCTTTTTAAGACTTTTGTATTCATGAGATAATATGGATGAGTCATGCAGTAATTCATCAAAGGCATTTTTGAGAGTTGAAGGTTCAGAATCTGTTACCTCATCATCATCAGTGTACTCATTCTCTGATGATGTGTCTGCCATGAGGCAAATGTTTGCCTCTTCCTCTGCTTCCTCTTCCTCATCTGATGAGGATAAGTCCAAGTCTTCCCATGTAGCCATTAAGCCCTTCTTTTTCTTAAAGAACTTCTTCTTCTCTTTTAGGTCAGGGCAGTCGGCTTTGAAATGTCCAGGCTTTTTGCACTCAAAGCACAAAGGTGGACCTTTTTCTTTGGAGTCTGACTTCTCCTTAGAAAATTTCTTGTTGAATGGCTTTCTCTTGAAATTATTTTTTCTTCTCCACATATGTTGTATCTTTCTGGAGATGAAAGATAGTTCATCTTCATCTGATCCTTCATCACTGTCTGAAGGTTCAGCATCATCTGAAGACTCAGCAGCTTTGAGAACTTTTGAAGAACTTGCTTTCTTTGCCTTTAAAGCAATGGACTTTCCCTTTCTGGAATTGTCTTCCTCATTTAGTTCAAGTTCATGAACTTTTAATGATCCTAGAAGTTCTTCCAGAGAGAGAGTATTCAGATTCTTAGCTTCTTGAATAGCAGTGACCTTTGGTCTCCACTGTTTGGAGAGACTTCTCAGAATCTTTCTGATATGATCTCTATTCTCATATACCTTTCCCAGAGATCTGAGACTGTTTGTTATTGTTTGAAATCTTCCAAACATCTGATCTATAGACTCATGATCAGTCATCTTGAAGAGTTCATACTGGTGAACCAGCATGCTTATCTTTGACTCCTTCACTTGTGATGAGCCTTCATGAGCGAGAGCCAGTGTATCCCAGATTTCTTTTGCTGTGTTGCAGCTGTGAACTTTATCATGTTCTGATCTGGTAATAGCACACATCAAGTAATGTTTGGCTTTGAGATTTAGTTGATGTTTGGCTTTTTGATCAACACTCCAATCTGCTCTAGCCAGTACAACTTGATTTTCACTTCTTGGCTCAGTGTAGCCATTCTCTATCAGTTCCCAGATGTCTAGATTCTGTGCATCTAGGAAGGCCATCATTCTCTTCTTCCAATAGTCGTAATCTGTTCCATCAAAGAGTGGAGGTCTGTTGATAGCTTGTCCTTCTGCATCCATGGTGATAGGATCGTACTTCCTCAGCACTTGTTAGATGCTCAACCCTTTCGAGGCTGAGCTCTGATACCAACTGAAGTTGACACAGGCAAACACAAGAAGGGGGGTTGAATTGTGTTTGTTAATATTTTTCGAAAACAGCCTTTTCAAAAAGATTTTCTCACACAAAGTTAAGGAGACAGAATAAAGCACACAGAAAAGAAGTCTTTTGAAGGATTAACAAATTCAAGTTCAAATCCCCACAGTTAGTATAAATACGTAAAACCAAAGAGATAAGGGATAAGAAGATTTACACATGATGTTTTATCCTGGTTCACTCTCTTCCAACCAAGAGCTACGTCCAGTCCCTTCTACTTGAAGGATTTTTCCACTATTTTCAAATAGATTACACCAAGTATTCAACACCTCTCCAGGCTCACAAGTATTTCTTTCTTACCAAGCCTCTTCAGGCTCTACCTCTAATAAAGAGTTTTGATTTCTTTGATCTTCTAACTCACTATATGTGAGAGTATGAAAGTTTAAGATCAGATAAATATTATAGCAATATTCAAACTATAATATTACAGACTTTTGCTTTTGAATGAATAAGAAAATATTTGCTTCGCGAGAGATTTCTTGAGATTTCTTTGTATACGCAAAAGTTGTTTCTTCAAAAGCTTTAGTCTTCTATTTATAGGGTCCTTGATCTTCTCTTCAGAGTCTTCAACGGTTGTATTTGAAATACCCGTTTAGTAATAGAGTCAACTAGGTAAATATCCGTTGTGACTCAGCTTGCTCGAGGCCTTTGTACTGTGAGACAAATTCTTGCATGAAAAAGCACACCTCTGAGCAAAAGCAGCTTGCAAAAAAAGTTTTGCCTCCTTTGTACAAGTTCCAACTATATCAGCGTAAAAGGTGACAGGGTACAAAAACGTTTTGCATTGTACTATTCTGCTTTTTGCAAGTCCTGACTTGTACTATGTCTCTCTCAATGAAACAAGGCAAAAGGAATCATTAATAGAAAACGAGAAGAACCATTATAAATGAAATGAATATCAATCATAAGAAATAAATTCGCTTTGGTTCAAATTGGTATAAATGCTTAAAAAAAAATCTTCGTCCAGCAAACTAGCGTAAAGGCAAGATAAGCAAAAAAGAGTTTTAAAGCTTCGTCCACTGACGTGGCAACCAAAACTTCGTCTACTCAAAACAACGGTCTTGCCAGTACCTGAGATAACTAAAATCTCCGTCCAGTGACGTGGCAATAGCAGACTAAGGGCTCTCGTCTACACGAAGAGAAATTCTCCGTCCACTAAAAGCATTCAAGCGCTCGTCCACTGACGTGGCACTAGAGTTATAATGGAGAGTGGACTCGACCATACTTTCAGCATAGATATTCAATAGAAAACATATGGACGCGGATTTGCAAGGAGAAAAGACTTAACATTTTAGCTTATAAGAACAGAGATTCTTTAAGACTAAAGGCACTTGTTAGATTTAAAGCATTAACACTTTGCTACAAAAAATTAATTCTTATTGTTAACATCAAAACCTAGAGATTATTTAATCCAAATTATTTTGGTTCCAACAGGGTGTGCATGATTTTCCATTGGTAACTATGTTTTTATAATATTTTCATTATTTTGACCCAAAAGTATTTTATGATAATTACTAAATTAGTTATAAAGAATATTTATTATTATTATTATTATTATTATTATATATATATATATATATATATATATATATATATATATATATATATATATATATATATTGGATGAACTTTAATAATTTAGTTGGCCCTCCTATTATCCTAGTCCGGCTCCGTCCCTACACCTATGTGGCAAAATCTATTTTTTCGTATCCGAAGACAAAGGAGGGTAAATTCTTTTGTCTTTTATTTTTTTCTTTGTTTCACGGGTCCAATAAGTTAGCTTGTAACTTATTTGATTATCTTATAAGCTTGTTTGACTATTTAGCTTATGACTTATAACTTATTAAATTTTCTCTCCTTTTTACCTTTATTAATTTAATGAAATTTTCACTTTACCATGCATATCATAAATATGTCATCTTTATATCATTTTACATTTATAAGCTAGTTAGCTCAACTGCTAATTTTACCGAAAACTTAAAATTTAATTTTCTAGCTTTTCAGCTATCGACTGTAAGCCTTTAGCTAATAATAATTAGTTTATCAACTATAAGTTAACTTATCTACCATGAGTTAGCTTACTAGCTATTTTCGACAAACAAATCTATTCTTCACATTTTACAAATTTGTTGTTTATTCATTGACTAGCTTGTAGGTTGCCAGGTGATGTATCCTTTAATCGCGTCGTCACCATAGAGAGGGGATCGAACACACGCTCCGCCACTGCGCCGCGCTCCGCTCATGGCGAACACAACAAGACCGCCGACTAAAAAATAAATGTTGCCCCCACTAAGAGATAGATGTTGTCCTCATTGCCTTACAACCTTACTCTCTACAAAAGTGATCAAGATACTCTAAATGTTATGTGACATTGATTAGTTAGAGTGACAAAGAAAAGATTGCAAACATGAGAAAGATGGACTTAATTTACTCAATGAAGTATTATTTAATGTGAGAAACAAAATATTGGCATTCCAAATATGGATGGTGCATTCACGACACAAGAAAGATCGAGTTGTAAACTTAAAATGTTTCAAATTTGTATCACTTTCAAGATGAGGTATTTTATCAAGTGATTAACAGAAACTTCAAGATCTTAATAATATATTATATCATGGATGTTCGTTCTAGTGAACAGGTCTAATTTAAAAAGGATTAGTGACCTTTCAGAAACATTGGTGAAAACTAGAAAACATAAAGAGCACGTCATCTGTTTCCTTAAAGGCCTGAATGACTACTTCCAACCTGTCTAGAGTCAAATCTTGATCATGGACCCTCTACCCAGCATTACTTAGGCTTATTCTATAGTCCTTCAGCAAGAAAGACCTCATCCTGCCACTCTTGTTATTGATTCCACAGCTTTTGCCACTCACTCTACACATAATTCCACTAAAGGCCGAGGTGGATTCTCAAAGGGAAGGGGCAGAGGACGCTCCAACAATCGTTCTCCAATGCTTTGCACATACTGTAATCGATCCAATCACACAATTGACAATTGCTATTTCAAGCATGGCTTCCCACCTGGCTTAGAACCAGGAACTAAAGCACAATTCTTCATATTGGATCCAGTTCTGTTGATTTTGCATCCAAACCCGAACTATCCACAAGTTCCAACAAACCATCTCCTCAAGATTCACCTTTAACTCTTACTCGTGAGGACTATCAACATCTTATAACATTGCTTCATGCTTCTAAAATTGATTCTGGAACTCCTGTCTATTATGAACTGTTGGCATTTATTTTTGTAAATTACTTGGTCATCTATTTAGATTTTTTAAAAAATATTTCTAAGGCCATGAGAATGAACCAAATAAGAAAGTTCTTAAAATCAATTATCTTGCCCCATTTTATTTTTTTATTCATGTAAACATGATGCTGTAATTACTCGTTCGTAAATTAACTTTTGGTGATGTCTCCGGCTATATGTTGAGCTCCACTTGCGCGTGATAAAAAAGGCCGATTTAATCGTAACGATTTATTGGTCCCAACATTCAAACTTTCTTTTCTAATAAAAATCACAAGTCCTCTTTTAAAACTAATTTACTCCCCAAAATAAAGTTTGATATAAAGGGATCAATTTAGTTGTACAATTAATTGATCCCTCAACCATCCAAGAGACGTCTAAGTTTCTACAACTTGACTTCTCGAAACTTTTATTAGAAATAAAATTTCTACAGGAGAAACTATAAAATAAACATGATAAAAGTTGATAACTCTATTATTTTAAAAAATAATAATAAAGTGATCTATTACTTTAAAATAAAATAGAAATATTTTTGTAGGGGAAATCAATTTAGTTTACACTTGTTGATTTCTCAGCCGTTCGAGAAATGTCTAAGTTTCTACAACTTGATGTCTCAAAAACTTTTCTCTATAAATAAAATTTCTTTTACACTAAAAAACAACTATTAAATTTCTTGATTCATGTTTCAAATTAATAAATGTTCAAGGGAATTAGTTTAGCCGTATGACTTAGTGATTCCTCAACCATTCAAGAGAAGTCTAAGCTTATACAGGTTGATTTCTCAATTTTTTTTTTTAAAATAAAAATAAAAATTCTCTCTATGCCAAGACGTAAAATTACAAGCGCTGCCTTATAGAAAAATCAAGAAAAAAAAATCAATTTAGTCGTAACGACTTATTGATCACATAAATCCGAGCTGTTCACAGTGTACAGTTTAAGGGCTCATTAATTTAATAAAAAGGGGTTAATTTTAATTTGCACAATCTAAGGGTAACCGTATTAACGACGGATGTTCTAGGGTGCCGCGGGGATAATCACCCATGCCTTTCCTAGACATAATCGACTCCCGAACCCTATTCATTTCTATTTAAAAATAAAGACCAATCGCTTTTCACAAAGGGTTTTCCCAATGTTTCCCAACAAAAAAACCTTGGTGGCGACTCCATTCTCAGGAAGGAAAACGGTTATCCTTTTTCCTTCCCCTCGATTTTTGGTCGCGACAATTACTAATGTATATCTCTTTTGTTGTTTAGGGGAACGACAAAGGGGATCCTGGTGATGTTTTTAAACTTCTTGCTATACAGGTTGTCACCATGGAGGTTGATGCAGCTTTGGTAAGGTTGGAACATGATGCCAGGCCAGGTGATGAACTGTATATCCCAAAGAAGGAAATTATGGAGATGACACTCGAGCATGAAATGGCTAGTGCTGCACACATCTTGTTATGGTGCACGTAAGTACATTTTATTTATAAGTTAAATAATTAAATTTTAAATACTATGATAATTAATATGTTTTATCAATATATTAGGTATCTGCATCGCATGTTAGCTAATCAGGGCAACCTCACCCTTTATGGGTTCATTGACCCCATGCTCATTCAGGGTGATGTTCTCCTACCATCAGAAGACCCGGTCTCCACCATACGTGATATAGTTGCCCGAGACCATCATCAGTTCTACCTTGCGCCTTATCTCAATAAGTAAGTACCAGTTATTTAATTATAACTATATATGACTTAGTCACTAATTGTTCCGCAAATGCAGACAACATTGGCAGTTGTTGATCTTGTGCCCTCGGTTGAATGCCGTGGTCTTCTTCTGCTCGATGGGAAATAAGCCGGCGAATGAACTGAAGCACATCATGGAAACGTAAGCATTAAAATAATTTAGGATCAGTAATGAAGTTGTTTTAATTATCTGAAATCTATTAGATATACTTTAATTAATGTTTATTTTCTTATGATAGGTCTATTGATGCAAGCCGCATGCTATGTGGTGAAAGGCGTCGGGCTATTAGATGAATTATTCCCAACGTAAGATATTTATTAATTCAAACGCTTCAAGCGCAGTGGGTATAACTATTGATTTCTATTTAATTCCTCATATTCTAACTGGGTTTCATTTGTACGTAGTCCCGTAGACATCGCGGATCATGGGAATGTGAATATTATGTGATGAAGTGGATGGTCGAAATTATCTCCTCCGGTATCATTGAAAGATGGCAGGAGGTAAATGCTAATTGATAACAATTAGTTGTAACAATTATATATAGATTCGTTATATGTTTAATTTTAGTTT
This sequence comes from Echinosophora koreensis, assembly GCA_035048595.1. Taxonomy (NCBI): domain Eukaryota; kingdom Viridiplantae; phylum Streptophyta; class Magnoliopsida; order Fabales; family Fabaceae; genus Echinosophora; species Echinosophora koreensis. The sequence goes on from JAPCYP010000001.1 coordinate 15,335,633, forward strand.
ATTACTTAAAAGATATAATCTTATGCCCAATTAAACTTGCAGATATTCAACAATCCGACTCCACTCTCTGATGCCGACATAAAAAACATAAGGATGCGTTGGGCAACTTTCTTTCTTGAAGTGTACCAACAATAGTTTGTATGTAGTTAGTATATAAACGCATCATGTATAGCTATAGTGTACTTTTGACTGATATATGTTTTGACATGAAATCTATAATATATCATATGTAGCTTTTTGGTTTCTAATTATCTTTGTTGTCTGAATGTAATTGAATATATTTATTGTTAGTAATCTTTTAATTTAGTGTGTTTTGGTTGTACAAAAGTGATTCTCTTGACAATATTTAGATTCTGTATTGATCTGGATTACTGGATTACTGAAACAGGGGAAATGACTGTCACTACTGAAAAGGGTGGTTTTTTTTAAAAAAAAAAAATTTCACATCGGTTTCTGAAAAAACCGATGTGGTAACCCCACTTTCCACATCGGTTATTTTAAAAACCGATGTGGAAACTTAGTTTTTTCACATCGGTTTTTAAAATAACCGATGTGGAAAGTGGGGTTACCACATCGGTTTTTTCAGAAACCGATGTGAAAAGTGCTGAACAGGATTTATTGTCTTGCTGAAACAGACTTTTTTACATCGGTTTTAAAACGATGTGAAAAGTGGCAATAAACCACATCGGCCTTTTCAACATTAGTTTGAAAACCGATGTGAAAAGCCAAAAAAAAATCGATGTGAAATCCCTTTTCTGCACCAAGAAAATGAAAACCTAAAGCATTGAACAACATAACAAGTCCCATAAATTATTAATAGCTTAATAGTCAGCAGAATAAAAATAACTCCAAAAAAAATCCAAGTTTGACCTTTGCAAAATTGTTCTATTGTAACTACAAATCATTTGGGATTAATTAGAGAGTACCTTCGAATTCACCACAACAGTTACAAAACCTCCACAGATAACAGATATGGAAATCGGAAATTTGTGTGATCAAGTTCCAAAAACATAAACCAACATACACAAAATACATACCTGTATATTATAGTATTCCAACAAAATACATAATCAAGACACTGTTATTGAGAAGAACCTGTGGTAAGGATTTAACACAGCAAAGTAAAGCAAAAAAATAAAATAAAAACAGATTAAGAAGAATTAAGGCAAATTACGTTGGAATTCATCATGCTGGGAACTCTTCTCAATTGAAAGGCAGCATGCCAGAATTGCATCCTGATGTGTTGCTATCAAAATGGAAGTAACATAAGCACCACCTGTTGTGAGTCACTTGTGACCTAGTCTTATGAGTCATCATTGTCTTGTAGCAAATTTAGTATTATAAGTATGAGAGAAACTGAAAGCTAAAGACCAGGTAGCATGTCAATTGACTCAAAATGGGTCCTGATACAATAAGGTACTTCATCATAGAAAGACACCACAGGAAAATCAAAAGTAACTATTATGTCAACATTCGAATAGTACTCTACAGGATGGTTTTACAGGCATGAAATGTTAAAGGAAATTTTGTCTCAAACCAAATCTCATGGGAGATAGCCGGAGAGGAAAATAAGTCAATCATAAATTCTCCCACACAGGCACAACTATGAGGTATTTGTAGTATATGTTATATATATATATATATATAAAATGGAACACCAAAAACATAGATCAAGACATCCTTTACTTTAGAAGCCAGAAACGTACACTACAAAGTATAGGAAATAGATTAATACCTCCAAAATTAGAGAAGTCTGGTTTTTGTCAAGACCACAAACACCAAGCAAGAAACCTACCAATGCTGAGTACCTTTAAAGGATATGCCACCTGATCATATATTGAAGAACATAGAAGAATAGAAGCAAACTCATTCATCAGAACCAAATCGAAGGAACTTTATTAAACATGGGTACAAACCACATTCTGTTGACCCTCACCTTCCATCTAATGGACTCCCTATTCAATGGAATCTTGCAAAGTCGATTGAAGTAGGTAACCATTACAATTTCAGGAAATTGTAAATGTTTCAATACAAAGTGATATTGTTACAACATCTAGACCTCACAATCCCAAATTTAAAAAAATCATGACCTGATGTATTTATCTGAGAATTTTTTCTTTTGAGGAAGTCAAGAGAACAAAATAAGCCAGACAGTGAAGGAAAAGTATGAGAAAAAATGAATACTTGGATAGAGAGAAAGTAAGAGGAATTTCCTTTAATTAGCGGGATGGGCTAAGATGCATCATCCTAAAATTACACCACCTAATGCACCATCCATATGGCAATTTGTGGGCCAATAGAATTGCCACATGGATGGTCAAAGTTTCAAATATTGGAGGTGTATTTATACAGTAGTCAAAGCTTGTATGTACTGTATACTGCAGTATAGTATATGTATTTATGGTATTTATATATTTTGCCCAAAAAATTATTTATTATTTTTAATATCAGAAATAGTTTAATTTGTATTATGTTCTGTGTATTGTTGTCCAGAATAGCTCCAACGATGAGTGCCTACAGGATCGTCCATAATACAAATTAAACTATTCCTGATATTAAAAATAATAAATAAATTTTTTTTGGGCAAAATATATAAATACCATAATTACATATATTATACTGCAGTATACAGTACATACAAGCTTTGACTATTGTATAAATACACCTCCAAGGTTTGAAACTTTGACCATCAATGTGGCAATTCTATTGGCCCACAAATTGCCACGTGTGCGGTACATTAAGGGGTGCAGTAGTGGTAACCATGTAAAAGAAATGGTTCAAGTTTACCTTAGTAGACAGATTCAAGAGTTCTTATTTGTTGATTGATTACATACAGTAACATGAAGAAAAAATGATTTGTCCATTATCTACCTAATAGAATGAAGAGCGTCAAGACGATAATATTAAATAAATTTGAGTTCTTAATTGACTTGGGCTAAGTTGCACCACCCAAAATTTACACCACTCGTTACACCACCCATGTGACAAATTGTGGGCCAATCAAATAGTCACATGGGTGGGTCAAATTTTCAAACCTTGACTAGTTGAAAAGTCAAATATCCATGTGTTAAAATGATTAGTTCAATACTTGCCACATGGGTGGTACAATGGGTGGTATAAATTTTGGGTGGTGCACCATAGAATGAACCGTCCTTAATTATACCTCGACATAAGGGCAATATGCATGTTGTAAAAGCAATTACTAATTTACTATATACTATACCTAAAGCATTAGAATTCCCAGAACAACATGCAAAATCATTATAAAGACATATAACCATACCTTGGAATGGCTTGCTGCAAAAAGATGTCTTCAACCTCAACAACATCCATCATTCATGACTATCTGTTACACTCCAGTACCAAACGATCTTCACTATTTCAGCCAAGAAGATATTGCAGAAGGGTAAGATATTCACTTATTTGCATGAATGAAGGCTTTGATTATCAATATTACAGAAGTTTTTTTTTTTTCATTATGCAATCATGTTTGCCAAATATTGAAATTAATAACTCCACCAACATGTTGCCTAAAGTGGAAAGCTTTCAACCTCTTCATATTCACATTACTTTCTTATTGCGTATGATAATTCCTTTCAACCCATAAGTGGCGAGTATAGTAATAAAGTTCAATGTACTTTAACAGAAAGTCAAAACAGATTTTACATATTTATCAAGAGAATAGTATTTAAGAAACCATAGCGGCCCTCTCTTTGAATGGAGATCATTTGACTTTGGACTATACTTATCAAGTATGGCCAGGGAACCACTTCTGATTGATGCATAAACTTTGGCAGAAAAAAGAACGATGTTTGCTATGTTTCATAATCTGATGGCAAATTAGATTTGATTATATATCACTCAAATCTAGAAAGCATAAAAGAGAAAATGAAATAGAAACCTTTGACAGGAATAAAGCCAAGCTCTTCTAAAGCATCCATTATGATAAAGCCCTCAAGCACTTCAACCTGCTGTCGATAGTACTCAACAACATTATCTTCTTGCCTGAAGGAATATAAATAAAAAAGAAATTAAGATATGATCCATAAAATCCCCTTTCCAACAGCAACTATCAATGATACCATCTTTCAAAGAATATTTTTTAGAAATATAACTAACCTTCCTTCAAAAATAAAACTCAGCACAAAGATTCACAGATGAAGAAAATAAATTTAAAATTTTGAAACATTTCTATGAATATCAAATTTATCATTAAAAGGGAGCACAACTAATTTATCATGCATCATAAATTTTTTGTGCTTATCAAAAAAAAAATCATAATTTTCTTGTATTTCAATGATTAAATTTGTAGCAGTCCAGAAATAGAAAGAATCAATTACTATCATATCTTATATAGGATTAAATATTATCGAAATTCATTCTCCCATTCCTTGGATCAAAATCCTCACCATTGTCAAATTTAAACTTTAGTATTATTGAACAATCAGTTTCAAACCATAACACATAATACTAATCAAGTATGACAATTGGCGAATGGGTATATTACTTTAAGCAAACATTTAAGCAAAATGAGACCCCTTAAGTGCATTGATAAAAAGGTTCAGTCTGCTACATCAAATTAGAACCTACCATCTAAAATGGAATGCATAAAGCAAATCATGAATGGCATTGGCGAATGAGTCAATTACTTTAAGGTGACACACAATCAATCAAAATAAGACCACTAAGTGTAATGAATAAAAAGGTCCACCAAGAGAAGTGTATCCAAAAGCAGATTAAAAAGGTGTAGGAAAAGAATAAAACATAAGTTAAAAAAGGCAAATGCAGAATTAGAACGGACACGAAAAATGAAGAAAAAAGGTAAGTTAAAAAAATGACATTATCAAGAAATAGCTTCTTCAAAAACATATTTATTGGAAATAATTATCCAAAAGGTTTTTATAGCAGAAAAATTTTCCTTTATTCTCTTTTTTTTTCTCCCATTAATTTATTCCATTGGAAGATATTGGACTCTTATAGAATAGTTGATGATGTGCGATCCCTTGAGAACACAAAGGAAAACAAAGAGTAATTGACCAAAATTTGTCTCTTCCACAAACTTTAGACTCTTAACAAATTTTCATGAGCATGTAGTTATCAAAGTTTAACTCTATAATTCCCCACCTATTTTCTCTGTCTGACATCAAAATCACAAGGGAAAAGTACAAGGCATAAATGGAAAGCATATAAGTTATAAAGTGTGAAACTCAAACTTAATAGTTTCAATGAGGAAGGACTTACAACCACATCAAAAACAAATTGCTGCATCAAATTAATTGAAAAGCCACAAAGATAGTTTTTTACATGAAAAATAAAAAATGAAACCACCTTAATAGATAACGCACGAGGTAAAACAATAAACACAAGTAACACGATGCATCAACCAAATAACCACATTATTGATAAAACCAAAAATAATAATATAACACCTACTACTTATACCTTAGTTGGAGTCAGATAAGCTCTTGGTAGATGAAACATAGCCAAAATGATCTCATCAACATAGACTATTCTTACCCAAAAGTTACCCTCAAGCTGCATAACTGGTTGAGCCTTTTCTCCACCGTGGACAACATTTTTTGCCAATCAATGAATAAAGCAAGGAAGGATAATATCCTGTACATTTTTTATAAAAAAAGTCAGTCACCAAAATATTATAACTAATACAACAAAACTTATCCAAACAACTATCTTAGGCAACTGGAAAAGTAACTCATAACAATAAATCATGGTCTAACTCTTTAGAGAGGTGATTGATCTTGTATGCACTACTCTAACTCTCTCTTTTTGTTTTGTTTTCATTCCTTTATAATATATATGTTTCATGTTTCTCTCGATGAATAGATAGTTGTGTGTTTTGGTTTTATATTTAGCTTGTTTGTGTAGCCAACTTCATAGGGGGAGGTTGGGATTATGGTTATACTTAACTTAGGGATACATTCAATCAAGGATATTGATAATGATATAAATTAGACAAAGTAGGCCTTCTGAGATGACGAGCCTGGTGGCATTGAATACACGCGTGGACTTCTCAGTTCCAAGCCACCCCAGATCCTCTGTGAAGAACACCAAAACATAAACCAAATCTCACCACAGTGAACCCATCTTCATCCATTTTCACCCATCCAACCATAACCCACAACAGAAATGCCCACCATTAACACTCAAAAACATCAGTAATGATTTTTCTAATGCCCACCAGAGTCCTGTGGAGAGAGACACGAAAACTCTGCAGCAAGCAAGTTGAGACTTGAGATGAAAGCTTTGACATAATAACTCTGAGTTGACCAATAAAGCAAAGGTAGACAAAAATAAAAATAAAAAATTGGCAAAAAATCCACAAAGGAGATGGAGGCTGTTTTTGAAAGGTTGTGGGAGTAAATCTTGTATTGGGACAGACGGAACACATCATCCTTAGCCACGACAAATCAATAAATGACAACACATTAAAAATGTGACCATCATATTATTTCTTTTTTAAAAAAAACAAAAAAACTGGTTTTTTTCTTCCTTAAACCGATACGAAACCTTCATCCTCCCCCCTTTCACTGTATCCGTGGTTTATCTCTTTACAGAAATCTAAGCACCACATCTCTTTACGGCAACCATCGTGAAAACTTGAAAGTAATGGCACCACTCCTCTTGAGTAGCTGTAAACAGAGGTAATGAGTAACAAGGTGGCAATGCTAGAATTCCCAAGAAAAATCTAGACAATTTATCTAGATAAAATTTTCTTCTTCTGACACACGTTTTTAAAATCAGACGCTGGTTAAACCGTGAACCGGCGGGCATGTTTGTGGTCCAATACTTCGATTATTTCTTATGATGTTGTCTAGTTTGATCCTGATTAAATCAATTGTACATGTAATGCGAAGAAATATTCCACCGTCCATATTCATAGAGAAAGATATAACACTTTCACATTAAATTAAATCCATATATTTCAAGCAAGATCGGTAAAATATGCATTACATAGAAAAGGAACGGAATTAAATTCAGATGAAATAATTATCACAAAAGGACCCAGCTAAATGTCAACAAAAACTAATATTTTGTGAAAATTAGAAGGAATAGAAGATTGAAGAAATGGATTTGGTTAAAGGCAAAACAGAGGGGAGACACTATGGTGGCTGGGTTCGGTGGTCATGGGGCACGGCAGAGCTTGGTGTTGATGGGTAGAGGCTGTTAACGGATTTCATGGTGGTGGAGTAGTGGGTCGCGACGACGGGGCTGGAGTGGTGCGGTGGACTTCTATTGAGGGGTTCATCATGAAATAGAAGTTGACGGTGATGGAAGAAAAAAAAAAGGAGTTTTGAGAAGATGAATCAGTGCCTTGAGCCAGTAACAGATTTTTCGGTAGATGTTTAAGAAAGGATGAATAGCTGAGAGAGAAGATGGCGGCTTTTTTACTTTAACTGGTGCATTGACAGTGCAATACGTAAATGATGTATATTTTAAAATAATTATAAAATTAGGGTAAGTTTTAAGAGGGAGTTACGAAATCAATATAAAAGTCGTAAACATTGCTCACAAATCATTTTTATATTTGTAAAATTTTAAAAAAAAGTGAGAGTCGTATACATAACTTACGATTTAAATTTTTTATTATATTTTCTTGAAAGTCGTGTTTAGTAGTAACGACTTCAACTTCTTTTTTTTTTAATTTTCATGCTAGTCGTATCTGAAACATACGACTTCTTTATTATTATTATTATTTTGAAAAAATGGCCAAGTCGTATATCATATATACGACTCAAGTGAATAAAATATTTTTTTAATTAATTATGGGCAAGTCGTAAGTATGGTAGGGCCGGCCCAAGGGTGAAGCTGGTAAAGCTAGGGCTTTAAGCCTCAAAAAAAAAATTTTTTTTTACTACCTAAAAAAAATATTAAGGGTCAATTATATAAAAGACTAAGTCAACAACTATATAAAAGACTCCTAGTTTTCTTCCCTCACGGCTCGTTTCATGTCATACTCACATAATGATTCATAATTATAATAACGTTAATATTTTTAACATTTTGCTATAAAAAATGAAATGATGCTATGCTACTCATTCACTCATCTCTCTCTCCTACTGATCTACTTATGCCTTGCTTCAATCACGTCACTTTTTCTACTGACTCTCTGGTTCTCACATTATCACATACTCACTCTTCACTCATCTCTTACATCATGTGTTATTTTGTTTCACAAAAAAAAAACAAACAAACAAACAAACCTTCAATTTTTAAACTCTCTCTACTCTCTCATCACGTCATCATCTCTCAGTCAATCTTGCACCGGAGAGCTAGAGCATCAATTCACAATTGGTGTGGTGAGATGATTTAGTGATATTATTTGTTTGATTTTTTTTTTTTTGCGTTATAACAATTATTTATTTTCTCAAATTATTACAGAAATCTTATAGTTGTTGTTATTGCATTTGGCCCAACAAGCAATCACCCAAAAGTCAGAAGAATTTTCTTGACAATCAGGTTTCATTGTTCTAACTTTTTTCTTTAGTCTTGATTTATAGTTGTTTAATTTAATTTTGTGAAACATATTTTTTTTTTTTATTTTAACATATAGAAATGTCAACTAGAAAATTTGAATCAGGCTATTCGAAACTTAAAAAAAAGAAAAAAGTTGAGGCTTTAATTGAATCACAAAAGGGGGCTATTGACAAATTTTTCAAAACAAATAAGAAAGTTGAAAATACAGGTGATTGCTCGTTGAACGAACAAGCTAATAATGTAGAAATTGATGAAAATGAAAATAGAGAAGAAGTAGCAGTTGATGAACAAGAAAGAGAAATTAATAATTTAGAAGAATCGACTATTAAAAATATATATGATCCTAGTCAATGGACAAATATTGATACAAGTTTGAGAGATTTTAAAAGGCCTCACTTTTGGAGTTCGCTTTAGGCCTCCAAAAGTGTTGGGCCGGCCCTGGGTATACAACTTGCCCTAAACCATAATTTTCCACATGCAATGCGTTACGTATACTACATGGACACATAACACAAAGCAAAAAAAATTTTGACGGGATACAACGCTATATTATACATATGAAATTGGAAACATGATATGATAAAATTTTAAGCATAATTAAAGATAATAATAGATCACTCAAAATTATTATACAAAATAGATAAAATAAAATCAAGTAGTTGTGAGATTAGTGGTGGGATGATGTCCCACAATGAGGTATCCTTCTATGACGTGGTGGCTGAACTCTTCGAGGTTGTTCCACCGGTTGATCCCCTTGTTGTGTCTGCCCGCCTCTTGTTCTTGGGAGTCTTTGTGGTAACGGTGTGGGTTCTTCGTTGATATCATTACCATTACCATCATCGTCAGCACCATCATTGTTGCCATCGTCATCATTTGTTTCTCTTAATTCACCAGGTAGTATAGGACAATAGTCTGTTTGATGGTATGCAGACGCTGGTGTACCATAAGTGGCGGCAAACATTGACGAACTTGATTGAAAAAAAATTGAACTCAAAGGATGTTGGAAAGAAAATTGTGGTGGATATCCAGAGAAACCTTGTGATTGTGGTGAAGGTGATTCATGTTGTGCCTGTGGTATAGGAGACTCAGCGGGGAATGTAAAGTGATGACTCGGTGCAGCTTGCTCATAGTGAGTCAAAAAAGCTTCCGGGTACATTTCTTCTAAAACAGACCACATAGGTTCACAGGCTGAATCAATGCTATGTATAGTATTGAATGGATCATTGGCAGCGATGGATGAGAGAGTATAAGTCCGAATCGAACGCATTAATGAAATCTAAAAACAAAGAATATAAATGTATGAGAATAATGTGGCAAATATGACAAGATACTAATTGTAAGAAGAGTTTAGTAAACTTACCGTACCACCAGATAAAAAGCCTTCACGCGAAATACACCTTCGAGTTCGAGGTGTATACCATTCCATATATGCCGATTTTTCTTGTAGAAGACCATCATTACGAGCACCCTGAAGTAGTCGTTGATGTCGGTTGTTCCACACGTCAATCCATTTACTGTGTCGGTCGGGCCAATAAACTTCTGTTTTTCCCTGCATATCAATTGTGTGAAGTTTGTCAAAGCTAGAAGGGTCACACAGAATGGACTGGTGTAATCCAAACTGGCGCATTACCCTATCTACTGGATGCCACTCCACAATGGCAAAACATATTAAGGGGACCACCGAAAACGCAACTTGGTTGACATTAACAGTAATCAATCTCCTTATTTCTGATCGATCGTAAGGCATCCATATAAACTGCATCACATGTCTCGTATGATATTAATAAATATACAAATATTATTTATAATTTAGAAGTATACTCTAAGGTATTAGTGCATTAATTTTTTTTTACCTCATCAACTCCAATCGATCGAACATGCCTCTTATGATACTAACTGCATGGCCAGGGATGTTGGTTGTTTGCATAGGAAAACTCCACCTATGCGCAAGTGGAAATCCAAGTCCTTGAGACGCCTCTGCGTTAGATAGGCGACGTATACGCGGTGCAATGCTTGGAATTCGATCCCAAGCCCATGATTGGAGGAGTAACAAGCACCCACCAATCTCAAGTTGATCGGTCTTAGTTGCCCGATCCAATCCTCGAAATAAACATGCCAGAACAGTCGCACCCCAGCTATAATTCTCTACAAAGGACAATTCCTCCAACAAAAACAGGTACATCAAGTGAACACGAGCACCTGATGTGTCGCGCAATAGAAGACCTCTGATCATCCGCATGATGTGCGCCCTAGCATGTTGCAAAATTACTTCATCAGTTGGATTATCAGGGAGTACTGCGAACTCATCTTCAAACCAAGTCAATCTAATACTGCTACCTTTTATACAGTCTGGTGGTGGGATAGCCCCTGATAATTGTAAACAGATGGGCTCCCAATCAGTAGAAGTTATTCCAGTGACAGTCTCTCCATCAATTGGAAGACCAAGTTGCAAGGAGACATCTTGGAGAGTTATTGTAGCCTCTCCATGTGGAAAGTGAAAAGTTTGTGTTTCTGGTCTCCATCTTTTGGACAATGCAGTTATTAAATGGTGGTTGATGTGCACATTTTTCAACATTAACATATGGCCAAAACCGGCTACACGAATGGCATTTTGTACACGCTCATCTGGCAACCAATCATCGAATGCTCAGACATGTCGAAACCTTGGTCGAATCATTCTTTCTTCTCCATTCCATATATTCGTTGAAATATGATTATCCTGATGTTGTAATAGTGATCGATCAATCGGCCTAGGTCCAACTTGGTTCATATCTACTTTTAAAAAATTAGGAGAGAAAGTTGGTGGGTGATGGATAAGTTTGGTCTTTGCAGAGATGGAATAATAGTTTTGCTAAGCTTTCTATGCATAAGAGCTACTCCTTCTTTATAGAACGACTAAGAACTTGTTTTGCTAAGCTTTCTATCACAAGTGAGGCTCTTCCGTGAATAAGGAACCAAATGTGATGTGCCATTAGTATTCAAGATTCCACCATATTATTTGTGCCATTACTATTCAAGATTCCACCATATTATTTGATGGACGTTAGATGTCTGGTGTTATCAAGTACCACATGCTTCCCTTCACTTGAATTGATAGGTCTTATCTCTTGTATCATTCACGTGAAAAGCATCCAGGCACACCTCTATCACGCTATGTTGTGCAGCCTTTGAAGTGAATCTTGTTTGTATTCTATCACTGCTACCATGTTGAATTATTCGTGCCATTGTTATCTTTTGTCCTCTTTCATATTGACGGTCAATGGTTAGAGCACGCGGGCCATCTAGGATCACATGCAATATCATTGCTTTAACTCATAAAATGATAATAGGATAGGTTCACTATTAGAGATTCATTTTATGCAGCCTTTCTCCAAGTCTCTATCATCATTTTATGTAGAAAAAGTGGATAGGTTCACGTGAAAATTGGATGTCCTTCACTCTTGTACCTTCAGTGCATGGCCTTGGTAGGAAATGACCCAACCTTGCGCATGGCCTTACTTGCTACTGCCCCATTTTATTCTTTCTTGTTTGTAATTTTTGAACAAAGCTCCATAGCACATGTGATTACTCATTTGACCAAAGCCATGCAATCCTATTCTATACCTGCACTAATTCGGTGGTTACTCAATCCAACTTGCTATGGTTTTTTATTTACTTTCGCTATGTGTCTACTAATTCAGTGATTAGTCAATGCAACATCCTATTTTATTTATATTTATATTTATATTTATATTTCTAAACTATTAAATTTATTATTCTATACTAAAATAGTAGGAAACTGAGTTAGTTTTTTAGCTTTTATTATTTGGTGATTTGGGTTTCTTAGTTGGTTGATTAATGTAATAATCATACTTTTAAAACATATATTTCATACTATGTAAATGGGTTGAGTACTTGTACTCCTTTATTATATACTTTGGCATATAAAAAGGCTAAATTACTATTTTGGTCCCTTATTTATTTTAAAATATTCAATTTGATCCATCAAATTTTAAAATGTTCAAATAGGTCCCTTATTTGTTTTAAAATATTCAATTTAGGACCAAATTGAATAAATATCGGAATCAGGTTGAATAAATTACGACAAATGAATGACCAAGTTGAATAAATTAAAACAATTGAGGGACCAATTTGAACATTTTAAAAGTTGAAGGACCGAATTGAATATTTTAAATAAATAAGAGGACCAATTTGAACATTTTAAAAATTGGGGGACAAAATTGAATATTTTAAAACAAATAAGGACCAAAATAGTAATTTAGCCTATAAAAAAAATAATTAAGCAGAAGTTTTAATAATAATCAATTCAACTACGAAACATAAATAATTGAGCATTGGTCCCCTTATAATTACATAAATAATTAAGCATCGACCCCCTTATATGGACAATTACTACCATTATGTCCCTCAGTTCGACAATAACTACATTTTTTTGTCTGATTTGGAACAGTTGCATCCATCTCGTTATGTATACGAGAAGTCTTGGGTCTCCCTAATGTATCTCTTCGCATGGCAGGATTAGGCTTAAATATAGGACCTGAATATGATGTCCAATAATCTACGTCTCCAAGGGGATGAAACTCATGCTGATAAACTTTGAAGATATGATCGAGAGTGTATACTGGGTCAATATACACATTACAGTCTAAATTGCAATAGGCACATGACGCAATAACATGTGAGCATGGATATCTAAATGCTTGAAATTCTCCACAGTCACACCACCAACTGTTCAAATTTACAGTGCATATCATTGCACGTCGGTCGACCTGGGGATTTGCCATCTCTTCAACTTCAAACTCTTCCGACTCCCTACTAAATTTGCGAACATAGTGACAGGTTGCCAGTCGCCGATTTTCTTGCAACGTTGTGGATAACTCTTAACAATACACATATCCTGCTCTCATCATGGCAAGTGCTTTTGTCCCTCCGTCTACAAATTGTGCATTCAACCTATAAAATGTAGTCTTCACCAAGGCTGTTATGGGCAATGCCCGAGCTCCTTTTAAATTTGAATTCAAGCATTCTGCAAGATTGGTAGTCATGTGCCCATATCTTTTTCCTCCATCATAAGCTTGGGTCCATTTTTCCCTTGGGATATTATCCAACCACTCAGCAGCTTGTCGAAACTCTAATCTCGTGGCAAGAAGCTTAGCTTTGTCAAATCTTGGCTGCCTCAACTCATATCCTGGAAAAAAAATTGACCGTCATAAAAAATTTGGTGGTAAATAAATATATTTTCAATGCTAATTAAAAAACTTGCATTAAAAATTAATCTCCTTACCCATGTTGATGACTTCTTTCTTTAAGTCAACATTTTGAATTTTTTTATTAAAATTGCTTGCAATATGTCGAATACAATACACTGAGTGTGTGGTTGGCTCAATCTACCCAACTCGTTGGGATCGCAAAGCAGTCAACGAACCTTTACCCCTGTCTGATATAATGCATAAGTTTGGTTGTGGTGTTACATTAGTCCGCAAATTATACAAGAACCACGACCAAGCTTCTTTTGTCTCTCCTTCGACAATTGCAAATGCAATTGGAAGGATGTTACGATTTCCATCTTGTGCAACAGCAACCAAGAGTGTGCCACCATATTTTCCCATCAAAAATGTCCCATCCACCTGAACAATTGGTTTGCAAAATTTAAATCCTTCAATGCATGGTTTAAATGCCCAGAACACACAATCAAGTATATCAGAATCTTCGATACCATCGACATCGTAAGGTGATGTTCGGTATTTTACAATGGCACCTGGTATGACATTCTGGAAAGCATCCGTCCATCTGGGCAGCAAATTGTATGATTCTTCCCAATCACCATATACGTTAGCTATGGCTTTCTGCTTTGCCATCCACCCCTTCCTATAAATTACAGTGTAACCAAAACGATTTCGTACCTCTTCAATCAGGGCTTTTATTGGGACACCAGGATTTGCATTTACTAAACCAACTACATTATCAGCAATTATAGGGGAGTCTAATTTATGGTGATCTTGGGAGATCACCGAAGATGTACAAGTATGGACACCATCAATTTTCTTTATCTCCCACCTAGTGTGCCTCTTACTAAATGATGCCCTAATTCTCCATTGGCACCCAAGACAAAATTTTTATACACTTGCCAACATATCTATCCGGCCTTGACTCTTCAACAATATAGTTAAATGAATGTGCAATACGGAACTGCTTTATGGCGTTGATGGTTGCTTGATTTGGCTCAAATGACATACTCACCCAAAGATTACTATTGAAGCTTACACTGCTACCTCCTCTTTTATGTTCACAACCATCCGAAAATTTAGGATCTTCGGTTGCTTGACTATTAAAGTTAGTAAAAAAATGATGATGGTGTAACATGTATTCCCATACTGCATTGTCCAACACCTTCAGCACTTCCTCTATCACCATCATTGTGTATCTCATGATCTTCTTCCTCTTCACTGAACTCACTAACGTTATCCCTAACTATTGGATCATCAGACATCCAGGGGGTATCGAAAAAATTAAAATCTACAAATAATTCAAAAATAATTCAAAAAAAATGATTATTAACTATCTATTATATACAACAAATCATAATAAGTAATAATTTAATTAACAGAAAACAACAATGCCAATACCTTTTATATATATCACTAATTTACTGAAGGTGATAACAGAGAGAGAGAGAGAGAGAGAGAGAGAGTTGGTGCTGCTACTAGTATGTTCACACCTTCTCAAACTCAATCATCGGTATGCAGCTGTGGAGGGGCTTTTATAGTAGTAAAGTCATGTATAGTAAGGTTTAGAGCAAGTCGTCATTGCACATAATTAATTAAAATTTAATATTTAAATCATTTGAGTCTATGGCATACGACTTGGCCATTTTATTTTTTTTTTAAATAAAATAGTGAAGTCGATTCTTGAACACGACTTGTTAAAAAATAAAAAAATATAGTGAAGTCATATTTCGTGGTTACAACTTGTTAAAAAAAATTTAAAATAAAATATAAAATACAGAAGTTGTATAGGCTAAACACAACTTGTAATAAAAAAATAATAAATAACATAAGTCGTATGTGATGCATACGACTCCTTTATATTTTTTTAATTTTATTAATATAAAAGTGATTCGTGAGTGTTAGATGCGACTTTTATATTTGGTTTCGCAACTCACGGTTACGACTTACCCTAGTAGCGTAAATATTTTAAAAACCACACCATACACGTAATTGTGGAAACAAATTGCACTACTTACATAAAAAATCCGATGATGGTAAAGTGGGAGAGGATGAATAAGTTTTATTTTCATTTTTAATTATTATTATTTTAAAACTAAAATATTAAATATTGATGTGTTGTCATTTTATTATTGGATGTGCTCAAAGATGAGGTGTTAGGGTTGTGTCCACCCAAGTCTTTCTCAGGTTGTGGTTATGTGATAGGAAAGGAGAATCAAGCTTGACTTACGTGATAGAGTGAAGAAAATGGTGTCTGGGAAATGTCTTACTACAACTATCAAAATGGGCCAGCCCGGCTCACCCGAGTTGGCTAACCACGGGTTGGGCAAAAAGTGAGCCAACCCAACCCTACTCACTTTTTGGTGAGTCAAAAAATGGTCAACCCGGCTCGACCCACCACGGGTTGGTGGGTTATGCGGGTTGGCTCACTTTTATTTTAAAAAAATAAAATCATTAAAAAAAAACCCATAAAATTTAAAAAATAATAATTAAAATACCAACACCTTAAATGAAGTTTATTTAGATTATTATTTAAAAAGATTCAAAATTTGATGTTTTAAATAACCGTAGACTATCGTCTACCTCCTTATAGATTATCCAATGACTATTCTATTTGTCTATCAAGGTACCATTATGATAGTGCATAGAAGATGACATGTGGGATCCTTTTTCAAATTGTCCCATGGATTTATTTGATATCAAAGGACTATACTTATAGACTATTCCATTGGTCTTGGATAGTGACATGCATAATTGAGTTTTGATAAAAAAAAATATAAAAAAAATTGTTGCAACCCGTGAGCCAACCCGGCTCACCACGGGTTGAATCCACCCAACTCGTGGGATAGGTGAGCCGGGTCAAATGACCCGGGGTCAAAACGAGCCAGATTTTGTCCAACCCATAGCACACCGTGAGTCGAGTTAGGCCAGGTTGGCTCACGAGTTTCAACCTATTTTGACAGCTCTATGTCTTACCCTCATAAATGCATTTCTTCTTATGTAAGGAAAGTAAAATATAAGAAGATCATTTAATAATTAAAAAATCAATAGCAAATAACAAATAAAAAATTTATTATACTTCCCTAATTCACGGTTAATCTGCCATGTCATATGTACAGTGAAATGGGCTCTATAATCTTAATAAAGTATAGATAGTTACTTGCATAATAGTTTCACCAATGTTGTCTTAAGATTTCGTCCCTATATCTTTAAAAAATAGAAATAGTCCCTGCTGATGTGGCAAATATAACACCACGTCAGTGTCACGTGGACGACCTGACATGGCTGATGTAACATTCTATTTGCCACGTTAGTAGTTAACGAAAAGAGATAATGCTAGGGATTATTTCCAAAAATTTTGAAAGTATAGTCCGAAATCCTAAGAATTTTTTTGTAGGGATTAAAACCAAAATTGATGAACTTTGCAGGGACCAAAATCTTATTTATACCAACAGTAAATATTTTTTTCCACTTTAGTGGCTTCACCGTTGGGTTGGCCCTATAGGTAACGTTTGGTTAATAAAATATTTTATTAACAGGTAAATTATTTTCTCAAGAATCTCATTCTCGGTAATATTTTTTTTTTCGATATTCACATATGAGAATAGAATTTTTAAATTTTATCACTAATTTCATTCTCGGACATATTTAATGTCTAAGAATAATATTTTAAAACTTGTACTAAACTTAAAAAACTTTTATTCTCATATCCACGTTTCTGAGAATATTAAAATATGACTGAAATCAAATGCTACCATAACCTAATGTGCACTCAGATAGATACAACGGCTATAATAAGTCACAATGGCTATAAAAAAAAACCTATAATAAGTCACAAAGATTTAACAGATTTTAGGGGTGTAATGGGTCATTTTGGTTTGGTTTTAGGTAGGAAAAATTCAAACTAATAAAAAAATGATTGACTCAATTTTAAGCAATTCTTTCTACAAAACCTGAACTAAACCAAAACATTCAAGAATGAGTTGGTTTGGTTTGGTTCGGACCTAAAGTTTATTAAATATTAAATTATAATATATATATATATATATATATATATATATATATATATATTAAATATAACCACGGACCCAATTATATGTTGCTGTTGATTTGCCATCTCCCACCTCTTTCTAGCTCTCATTTTACAAGTTGGTTTTTGATTTTGATTTTCTTTACTGATCTGTTTTGTTTTGTTTTTTGTTTTTTGTTTTTTGTTTTTTAAGAAAACATCTAACTCTCTCTCTATTAGTTATTTTTGTAATTTCAAATGTTAAACAGTGGATGTTGAACACATTTTAATTTGAGATTCAACCAAAAGTTAAAGAATATTTCTTCATTTTTCATTCCTTTCTTATTTTACTTCTTGCTGCATATTCTAATATTGCTGATAGAGTAAACAACCAATTTAGTCCCTGAAATTGCGACTTAGTATCAAGTTGGTCCCTGAATTAAGAAAATTATCAACTTAGTCCCTGAAATTGCAAACCGTGATTCAAAATGGTCCCTCCGCTAACTGTCGTCCCCTAACGCCGTGAAGGGTGCTTATGTGGCACGTTAAGTGCCTTGCTGGACCCCCATCTCATCATCCACCTTACCTCCACTTCAAAAACACAATTGCAGGGACTTAGTTGAAATTTCAGGGACTAAATTGAAACTGGCTAGGGTTTTAATTTGGGTTTTATCTTTTTCTCCCACCCTTCTCCAATGACTTTTTCTGGTTCTCCCCTTTGCTATGCTCCCTCCTCCTCTGTTCCACTTCATTCTCTTCATCCCTCTATCCCTTTTTTTGCTGCAACCGAAGACGAAAATGAGGAAAGGGGTGCAATTTAAATCAAAGTAGCATCACAACTTCAAATGCTGGCAGATTCAAGGTTGGGGTGGATGATTTTGTGGTAGATTCAAATACTCCTCCCCTGGATGTTGAAGCCCCTGTGGTGCTGGTATGCGAACCATAACAGGCCTTGTATATGGTGGTGGCATAGGTGTGCTTGAGATGGTGTAGGTACCCTCACTGGTGTAGCCTTCTCTCTGGATAGAATAACTAGACCTCTGACTCCATACCTCCTAGCCTATACAATTGAGATCGAAAAGTTAGTATCAAGTTGGTCCCTGTAATTACATACTTAATATCAAATTAGTCCCTGACATGTGTAACTTAAATTCAAATTAGTCCCTGCGCACATACCCTCTATGGTGCATCCACTTGCTGTTGGGGCACTTGCACTGGCACTTCCTGTGCAGGCTGAACTGGAACTTGTCCTACATCATCCCCTGCTTGCTGAACTTCCTATGACTCCAAAGAAAAAAGTCCACAAGTTTGTAATTTATTCAAAGTACATTCAATCAGCACCAGTAAGGACAGAAATTCTAAATAGCCACAAAGAACTTACCCTTGTTGCATCTTCCTCATTTGGTGCTTCATTTGCTGGTGCAGATTGGGGAAGAGGTATCTCAGTTATTGGTTCCTCTTGCTGCTGAGCTGATCTCCTGGACTTAGGTCGTTGGGCAACTCCTATGTTCATCCATCATTTTCTATTGTGACCCTCAATTCCGTATCTTGAACATGTAAAAGTTGGGTAAGACCTCTTCAACTTCTGGGGAAGACCCATTACCCCCTTTCCTCATTTTCGTCTTCGTGCTGTTACAGTAAAAAATGGGATAGAGGGATGAAGAGAATGAAGCGGAACAGAAGAGGAGGGAGCAGAGCAAAGGGGAGAACCAGAAAGAGCCATTGGAGAAGGGTGGGGGAAGAAGATGAAACCCAAATTAAAACCCTAGCCAGTTTCAATTTAGTCCCTGAAATTTCAACTAAGTCCTTGAAATTGTGTTTCTGACGTGGAGGCAAGGTGGTTGATGAGATGGGGGTCCAGTAAGGCACTTAACGTGCCATATAAGCACTCTTCACGATGATAGGGGACGACAGTTAACAGAGGGACCATTTTGAATCACGGTTTGCAATTTCAGGGACTAAGTTGGTAATTTTCTTAATTCAAGGACCATCTTGATACTAAGTCGCAATTTCAGGGACTAAATTGACTATTTACTCATTGCTGATAATATTTTCATTTTTTTTGTTAAATATAGTTGTTCATCGAATATTCTTCAGTTTATCAGATTTGGTTCATTTCCTCCCTTTATTTGGCTTCCATGGACGAAAAAACAGAAGACAAACTGGGTTGAAAAACATGGGCTCTGTTTAAAATTTAGAGAATGAGTAAGGTAATTACAATGAGTGTAGGATACACCTTATATATATAATAATCCTAATCAAGCTAACTAATCCAGTAATCCTAATAACTAATATCCTAACCAACTTGTAACTATCTTTAACAATTTACAACTATCTCTAACAGGCAGCGACAACAACTTCCCACTTTTTAACATTGCTTGCTGAAATGAGCATCTCAGCTTCAAGGCGATATGAATTCAAGTGCACCTGTAATTGGAATACTCATTTGAGCAAGAAACATTAGAAAATGAGACTCCACCCTATCTTCCTCTCCCTCTGTGCGTCTTTCTCTCACAGTACGTACACTTGCAGATCCCAAACTGATGTGAAGCTAGAATCTAAAATCTAAAATCTAAAATGAAATCCATTTGTACTAATAAATCTATAAACAATACAATTCCATCCCCTATACAATGTAGTTTTGTCATGTGTATGCATAAAATATTGTCATATATTATATGTCAAGTGTTAACACTACAATTTTCCGATTTATTATTGTATTTATAAACTTAACAAAAAATAACACACTAAAAACTATAAACAATACAATTCTATCCCCTATGCAATATAGTTTTGCCATGTGTATGCATGAAATGTTGCTATATGTCATATGCCAAGTGTTAACACTACAATTTTCCGATTTATTATTGTATTTATAAACATAACAAAAAATAACACACTAAAAATAAAAAATGAATTAAAATTACCGAAATTGAAATTGAAATTTAAAGTTTAGGTGTAAATAATCTTGTCTAATTATTTAAACTTGCATGAGCTAAAAATAACACACTAAAAATAAAAAATGAATGAAATCTACCCAAATTGAAATTGAAATTTTAATTTTAAATTTAAGGTCATACAAGATGTATTTACGTAAATCTTATCAAAGTTAAAATTAAATTAATTTTTTTTTTTGTGGAAAAAAGGGGGCGAAAGCCCAAACAAAAACAAAAGGACTACACCTCTAACTTATTTACTCAAGAATGCGATCAATGAACTTATCCCGGGCAGCACTAGAGCCCCACTCATTACCATTCAGCAAAGAAATAATAGCTGCCGAGTCTGACTCCACCTCTAACTTTCGGATACCAGAATTCCAAGCATGCTCAATGCCTTTTAAGATACCCCAAAGCTCAGCCCGGAAGGCTGAACAGAAACCAATATTCATACTGAAGCCGCTGATCCAATTGCCCTGATCATCACGGAGGATACCACCACAGCCTGCCTTTCCCGGATTGCCTTTAGAGGCTCCATCAGTATTAATTTTGCACCACCCCACCGGGGGGCATCCACTTCACGTGCTGGATGTGCTTGCTAAAGGAAAAGGAAGGCCCAGTAGCTATAGCGATAGCATCCTTAATATTCCTAGCATAATCAACTATAAAGTGGGACGGCCTTATGGGTCTATGGAAACTTTCTTCAAACAATTCCCTATTCCTCCAATCCCAGAGGAAATAGATAACAGTCATGAAAATGTTGGCCCAATTAGTGGACGAATCTCTGCCAAAGGAGCATGAGATGTTATTAGTCACCCAATCTTGAAGATTAAAGCTAAATAACTCCCTGAGCTTGTCTGAGTCCAACAGCGGGATCCAGGCCTGAGTTGCAACTGGACAATCCCTAAGGACAAGCAGAATGGAGTCGTTGGTGCCAATGCAAGAGGTGCAGTCCGGAGTTTGGCCACCCCAAAAGCTCCTCCTAAGATTGGTAGGAAGACGATCACGCATCACCTTCCATGCATGAATTTGCACGCGAAAGGGCCCCTCCAATTCTAAATGAGGCTTCAACGTGAATTGAAATTAAAATCTATCTATAAATAATACAATTCCACGTGCCGTTATCATATCTTTTTTATTTTCTATTATATTTATACAAATATAAAATATATATATATATATATATATATATATATATATATATGATTTGACCCGTGCGGGCACGGGATCCAAGTCTAGTAGTAGTATAAGGGCGAGTGAGTATGGTTGACATTTGACCGTGTGTTTAGCACAATTGAACCACGGAATGGTATGTGACATGTGTCCTCCTCCTGGAAAACACGGTGGTTCATGCCTAACAACCAATATAAGCATGATTGCAATATTTCATGAGCTATGGTTAAAGACATGTCTAAAAAAATGATGATACAGAAAAAAATGTAATTATTTACTAAATAAGAAGATAAGTAGAGTGAAAATGTACGTTCTGTACCTTGTTGCTCCTGGTGTATTTTAGTGCCATGTAAACTTATCAGATGTTGCATTTGCTTTTGAAATAATTCATCAGTCATCACTTTAAGAATTTGTCTCTAGGGTGATCAATGCTGGAAGGATATATTCATATTCGATTTGATAAAATATATAAAAATTTCAACTTACGGATCAATACATCACTAGACAAAAATAACATTTTCCGTAAACCAAAAAAATAACATTTTCCCATTAGTATGCATGCTTTTATGCATGATCCCAGAGTCCATATGCCCGAACTCGTTACATTATTATCATATTATTATTGAATGATTCTCACTTCTGTTTGGATTCAAATCTCCTGTTCTCAATCTGATAGGGCCAAATATTGAGGAAAAATAAAAAAGCAAGAAAATAATAACAGTATTGCGCATCCAGGGAATCGAACCCTGGTCAGTACCGTGGGAGGGTACTATGATACCACTACACCAGATGCGCCTTTTGCTTATTCATGTTGAACTAATAAAATAAATAGTCCGTATTGGGCTTGAAAGGATGCTCCCAAATCTCTAGTTTCGATGTAATAAATTAAATAGATAGTGGGGGGAAATTGAAATTTTAACGATGGAAAGAATCAACTGGAAATTAGAATAAGAAATACGAGTAATTGATTATACCAATGTCTTCAATTTCTTAGGAAAAAAACAGATGGATTTGGATTTTCTCCTGTTTTGAAAGAACATGATAGGATCATGTTGGGGGGAAAGATACAATTTCTTTTGAAATGTAATTAGTGGTGTGATACCTATCACCGCCTTTGTATGAAAAATAGTGTCTTTCTATTTCCAACAAGACTATATATTGTTCTTCCAAGAAAGGGGAGAATCCATTTCCAAATCAAACGGGAGAATACAACATCATTTATACAGGAAAAATAAGAACTCAAACTACTTTTGGATGTAGCATTCATGTAGAAGCTATCCTCACCAAAACATTTGTCATGGCATAACAGGTTACAAGAAACAGAAGATGATAGGCTAGATATGTAATCACTCAAACCATCATTTTACCACCCTCTGTGGAAATCATTGATAATACAGAACATATAGCAAATCCAACAAAACCTATTAATTTGTAAGACTTTGCTCATCATCGACATCCTAGTTCAACTCTCCATTCATCACCTATGGTATTATTTCTGCATAGCTTCTGAAGATCAATGTAACCTATGATAGTGTCCTCAAAAGCAGCATTTTCCAGCTTAGCATCATCAAAGGTGGATCCAGACAATACTGTGTTCTTGAAAACAGCTCCTTGAAGATCAGCTTTCCCAAAGTTAACTCGGTCCAACACTGCATTTGAGAAGTCCACACCTGTAAATAATTCCTTGGGTCATTGTCTTGTCTATATGGCAAATACTATGAATCACAACTTGCATGTAGACATATACTTTTGGAAGTCTATTCTATAAAATATCACACAACATCACAATCACTTTTTAGTTTGTGGTGGAACACGTTCAGAAACAAATTAATATACACAAGTCATTCCAAAGCATGGATAATGTGCAGACATACCTATCTGTGCTGAAATTCAATTTTTTATTAAAAGAATCAGGCAGTAAGGAGTGAACTCTAGACCACTTGGCTAAACTGATAACCATGTAATGGATCATCTATTGCAAAAAAACGAAGCTATTAGGGGGAGGCATGTGAATGTTTTACATATCTACTTCATGATTATTAGTAGAACATCTCTTAATCAAGCAGGTAGTCCAGTTTGTGAAAGATAAACAATTTTGGAGGTCATTTTCAGGTCATAATATCTCTGTACCAGTCAAGCTTAGTAGATGTCTCTCAACAAAAACTAATACTGTGGATAAATAATCGATCATGGCGTTCAAAACATTTAGAATAATAAGATTATAGAAAAACTTGTACTAGGTAATTGTTATAGATAGAGCAAATAAAGCGGAAGTATAAGTACAAATGTGGTTCAGTTTTTAGCTTACATCCACATACAACGGTGACTATATAACTTGATATTAAATATGGTGGAGAATACAAAAGAGAATTTACATACTTCACTCAAACCCAAATCCCAAATACACCCAAATACCTCACAGTATTTACTCACCGGTGTATACAAAAGTACAAACTCTCACAATATACCAAGAGAAGATACAAAGACAAAACTTCTCTGAGATTCTCGTAATGCGATGTTACTATCTCACTCTATATCATGGAAATGAAAAACTCTTAATTTATAGGGAATAACTTCCTTTATTAACCAACCAATTACTACGGATTATTAACCAAAATTTCTCTCTCTACCATTAGCGACAAACGGATGAGAGAATTTATCTAACTTTGACTTTTCAAAATAGAAGAGAAATTAAAGCCATATATCAACAAATCTCCACCTTGGCTTTAACTTTCCTTCAACCACAAGCTTCATATGTCGACTTCTCCAAAAATGTCAACTAGGACTAATTTATATTACGAACACCAATTAAGTCCAAGCAATGCTTGAACTTAGATATCGGAATTGGCTTCGTCATCATATCAGCCGGATTATCAGAAGTACCAACCTTTTTCACAACAATGGTACCTTGAGATACGATTTCCCGAATAAAATGATATCTGACATCAATATGTTTGGTTCTCTCATGATACATTTGATTTTTGGTCAAATGTATGGTACTTTGGCTATCACAATAAACTATTGTGATATCTTTTTCCAAACCCAAATTGCCTACCAAACTTCTAAGCCAGATGGCTTCCTTCACTGCTTCTGCTGCTGCCATATATTCAGTTTCTGTGGTTGATAATGCAATAGTAGATTGTAAAGTTGCTTTCCAACTAATTGCACTACCCGAAAGCGTGAAGGCGTAACCTGTCAGAGATCTTCTTTTATCTATATCTCCAGCATAATCAGAGTCGACATAACCAATAATACTACCACTGGTATTATGACTCCTATCATATACCAAGCCAACATCTGTAGTACCTCGAAGATATCGAAGTATCCATTTTACAGCTTGCCAATGCATCTTACCAGGATGCCCCATATATCTGCTAACAACACTAACAGCTTGTGAAATATCTGGACGAGTGCTAACCATAGCATACATGATGCTTCCAACTGCACTAGCATAAGGAACGTGTGACATCTGTTCCTTCTCTTCATCAGACTGTGGTGACATGGCAGCTGATAGTCTAAAATGGGATGCAAATGGAGTACTCACAGGCTTTGCATTCTGCATTGAAAACGCTCCAATACTTTTTCAATATACCTTTTTTGAGACAAATATAGTTTGCCAGCTTGCCGATCTCTGTGAATTTCCATGCCCAAGATTTTCTTAGCCGCGCCTAAATCTTTCATTTCAAAGTCACCACTAAGTTGCGCCTTCAGCATGTTGATTTCAGGCATACTCCTAGCGGCAATGAGCATGTCATCAACATAGAGTAATAAATAGACAAACGAACCATCTGAGATCTTCTTGTAGTATACACAACTATCATAGTCACTTCTTGAGTAACCATGACTCATCATAAAAGTGTCAAATCTTTTATACCACTGGCGAGGAGACTACTTCAAACCATATAATGATTTCTTTAAAAGACAAACATGGTCTTCCTTGCCTTCAATAACGAAACCTTGTCGTTGCTGCATATAAATTTGTTCTTCAAGCTCACCATGAAGAAAAGCTGTTTTAACATCGAGCTGCTCAAGCTCTAGATCAAACAGTGCAACCATGGCAAGCAACACCCGGATGGAGCTGTGTTTCACAACGGGAGAGAATACTTCATTAAAGTCTATTCCTTCCCTTTGACTGAAACCTTTAGCAACTAATCGTGCTTTGTATCGAGCTGTTTCAACTCCAGGTGTTCCTTCCTTTTTCTTGAAGACCCATTTGCAACCAACGATCTTCTGACCTTTAGGTCGATTAACTAACTCCCAAGTTTGGTTCTTGTGAAGAGATTCCATTTCTTCACTCATAGCAGCAATCCATTCTGCAGACTCTTCACTCGAAATAGCCTCATGGTATGTCACAGGGTCTTGAGTTTCAATATCCTCTGCTACCGATAATGCAAAAGAGACTATATCTGCATGGGCAAATCTCTGAGGCGGCTTTATTTGTCGTCTTTGTCTATCTCTTGCAAGACTATATTGTTGCTGCTCTTGCGGAATCTCCTCTTGCTCTTCAATAACTACTTGATCTTCTTCCTGAATAGGCTGATCAGAAGTACCTTCTTGTACTTCCATTGGTCGTTCAACTTCAAGCTCCACCTACTTGCTGATGTCATGCTCTTTTTCAGCATTGTCAGACTCCTTTGCTGAATGAAGCATGGATGATTCATTAAACTTCACATCTCTGCTGATTATGAATTTGGGTGGCTTAGTTTCAGTACACCATAATCTGTAACCTTTGATTCCGGATGCATAACCAATAAATATGCATTTTTGTGCCCTTCGCTCAAGCTTTCCATCATTTACATGAGCATATGCGGGACACCCAAAAATTCTTAGATCAGAATAATCAGCTGGAGTACCAGACCAAACCTCAACAGGAGTTTGTAACTCAATTGCAGTTGATGGAGACAGATTTACTAAATAACAAGCCATATTAATTGCTTCAGCCCAAAATTCTTTTGGCAAGCCAGCATTAGAGAGCATGCAACGAGCTCTCTCCAGAAGAGTTCTGTTCATACGTTTTGCCACACCATTTTGTTGTGGTGTCTTCCGCACAGTACGATGTCTTACTATGCCTTCATTCTCACAGAACTCATTAAATTGTCCCCCACAGAACTCCAAAACCATTGTCTGTTCGCAGGCGTTTGATTTTCTTACCTGTCTGATTTTCTATAAGCACCTTCCACTTCTTGAAAGTAGAGAAAACATCATTCTTACGCTTAAGAAAATATACCCAAACTTTCCTTGAAAAATCATCAATGAAAGTTAACAGGTATCTGGCACCACCCTTTGATGTGACAGGCGCAGGACCCCATAAGTCAGAGTAAATATAGTCAACCATTCCCTTAGTCCTATGGATGGCAGTGCTAAACTTGACTCTAGTTTGCTTCCCATAAACACAATGCTCACAAAAGTCAAGCTTCCCAATTTTATGATCATTTAGCAAGCCACGCTTGCTCAGAATAGACATTCCAGCTTCACTCATATGCCCGAGACGCATATGCCACATACGAGTAGTATCTAAATCTGAGTCAGGGGAAGAAGATACAGATGCAACTCCAACAATGGTACTTCCTTGAAGTAGGTAGAGACCATTGACCAATTTCCCTTTAATAACAACAAGAGCACCTTTAGTGGCCTTTAGAACTCCACCTTGAGCAGAATACTTACACCCCTGAGAATCAAGAGTACCCAAAGAAATAAGATTTTTCTTCAAGTCTGGTATATGCCGCACATTAGTTAAAGTTCTCACAATTCCATCATGCATCTTGATTCGGACTGTACCAATGCCAGTGACCTTACAAGACATATTATTTCCCATAAGAACAACACCACCATCAATTGACCGGTAAGTGGTAAACCATTCCCAGTTTGGACACATGTGGTAAGAGCAGCCAGAATCAATAATCCATGCATCACCAACTGAACTAGTTGATACCGTGAGAACATTTTCGGCACCTTCAGCTACGCTTGCTGTGTTACTTGAACTACTCTCATTCTTTTCTTTGAGCTTTGGACATTCTGCTTTCCAATGCCCTTCTTTCTTGCAATATCGACATATTCCTTTACGATGTCTAGATTTAGATCTAGACTTGCCTCTTCTATAACTACTCGAGCCAACCTCCTTGGATCTCCCTCTAGCAAACAATCCCGCTGCTGGATCATCACGTCCATTATTATCGTGTTCCATCTTTTCACGACTCAAAAGAGAGGATTTAACCTCATCAATATCTAGACGTTCACGCCCATATATAAGCATCTCACGAAAGTGCTTGTAGGAGGGAGGTAAGGAACAAAGCAACATCATTGCTTGTTGCTCACTTGAGAATGTCTCGTCCATATTTTTTAATTCCATAACGAGTGAAGTGAACTCAGAAATGTATGATCTAATGGATGTCCCGTCATCCATACGAAGCGTGTACAGACGTTGCAATATACCAAGACGATTAGCCACCGTCTTCTTCATGTATAAGGACTCCAATTTGGTCCATAGTGTTGCTGCTGTCTTTTCTGATAGAACTTCTTGTAACACATCATCTGTGATGCATAGCTGAATGGTGGAGAGAGCTTTATCATCAATATCATCCCACTCAGAATCCTTCATCGTTTCAGGCTTCTTTTCTTTTCCAGAAAGTGCCACCTTTAAATTCTGTTGTGTCAAAACAGCCATCATAGGGACCTTCCACATCCCGAAGTTGATGTGCCCATCAAACTGTTGAATATCAAATTTTGTAGTCACCATATTTTTCTTTCACGTATCTGCCCAGAACGCTATAAGCGCTCTGATACCAGTTTGTTATAGATAGAGCAAATAAAGCGGAAGTATAAGTACAAATGTGGTTCAGTTTTTAGCTTACATCCACATACAACGGTGACTATATAACTTGATATTCAATATGGTGGAGAATACAAAAGAGAATTTACACACTTCACTCAAACCCAAATCCCAAATACACCCAAATACCTCACAGTATTTACTCACCGGTGTATACAAAGTACAAACTCTCACAATATACCAAGAGAAGATACAAAGACAAAACTTCTCTGAGAGTCTCGTAATGCGATGTTACTATCTCACTCTATATCATGGAAATGAAAAACTCTTAATTTATAGGGAATAACTTCCTTTATTAACCAACCAATTACTACGGATTATTAACCAAAATTCTCTCTCTACCATTAGCGACAAACGGATGAGAGAATTTATCTAACTTTGACTTTTCAAAATAGAAGAGAAATTAAAGCCATATATCAACGGTAATGGATGGGGATGAACCTCCTCTAATGCTAGCTTGAATGCAAAGTGAAAAAATAATGGTATATGTACGCTTGAGTAGTTAAAGTGAGTTAACATCTCAATACACTTTAACTAATCAAGATTGTATATACTCTTACTTGCTTACTTTAACTCAAGCTCACTTTAGAGGAGCAGGGAGCTTAATCCCATTGATGGAGGCTGACATACTGTCAAGCTAACATTTGTCGATTTTGCACAAGCAAAAAAACACAGTTACCTTTAAAACTGGCACCAACAGCATATGCCTTTGACATTACAACTTCTGACATGTCAGCACCATCAAACTTAGCATCTGACATGAGTGCTGCAGACAATGACTTCCCCTTCAGGTTGGATTTATCATTTGTGAAATCACAAAGCCGGAGATCTAACGGTTTGTCATATACACCATTTGCCTGACCAATTGTGTTGCCAACGAATGCACGCTCGCAACGATTAGGCTCAGTTGACAATGGTGGCAGTCTCTGCAAGGAAAACATGTGAGGTATTGCATTCTCTCCTCAACTACTTCTTTTGAAAGAAGTGTAAATCATATTTGTATTTCACAAATTTAAACTTAACATTTGTAACTAACATGATGCATCATTTGTAACTAACATGATGCATCACAGAAACTGAACAAACTGCACATTTTATCAGGAGAAAAGAATTATGCATTATGCAATATGCACTACAAGCCTTAAGGGAAACACAAATTTAGAGGGAACCACAGTCCAAACACAGTAGTGGTTTACCCCAAGTGTCTCCTAACATGTTAAAACCTAAATGTTGTAAATTGAACATAATTGTAGCTTCCAACTAAATGTTAACCATTATATCATATGTCCCTCAAAAGCACAAGCTATCCATCCTATGTTAACCAAAGAAAAATTCACATTATCATTTTTAACAACATATATGACAATAATCATCTTAGCAAGAACAGAATCAAAAGATGCATTGAGGGAGAAACTGCTTGATCTCTTCCAACCTCGGCTAATGTCTTCAAATTAAAATCTGTTTCTGCTGCTTAGTTGCTATTTCTTCGAAAAGCAGTCTCCTTGAATTTTTGTTTGTTCATGTCTCAGCAAATGAAAAATCGTCCATGAAACTTCCTTATTGAGCATAGATCTAAAGACTATGGACATTGGCTACACTGCTGTAGAGAGCAGAATAGTATCAATAACCAACTATCCCAAAATCTTAAAGTTGTCAGGAGAACACACATTAATAGTTTTACATATCTAACATGACCCCTCACGCAATAACCCTTTGGGCTTGAAATGTAGATAATTCCCTGACTCACCAACCTTGTGCTAAAATTCTTTTGATTAGAAGAATATGGTCGACAAAGATCGATCACTTCTCAAGAATCAATTCTCTTAAAAGCTTAAGCTATTAGGTGAAGATTAATGAATGGTTTAATATCCAACAGGCCCCCTCACAAAAGTGCTTTTTGGTCTTAAAGCATGGACAATGCATAAGCCTACTGTCGACCTACCTCTTGCTGAAAATCAACCTTTTTTTCCTTTTATTTAGAAGAATGGTTCCTAACCACTTAGTCGTAGAGGCTATGATACTGTGAATAACCAGCTATCCCAAAAACTTAAACTGTTAGACAAAGACACACATGAATGGTTTTCTATATCTAACAAATAGCATCTTAAGTCAGCACAGTAAAAGAGAGGAACTTAAGGCAGATCAATTCTAACAGCATTTGTCTAATATGCAGCTTACATTACTGCAACCAAGTCAGGCAACCTCAAGAACCAATTAATCTATGAATTACATGATGGTTCAACAATTTGCAAAAGGAAAACCTCATAGTTTCAAGTTTAGGAGGCAGGGAGAGAGTGTTAAGAAAGTACCAATCTTTCATTATGCTGGTCATAACGAGAGATATCCATTGTCTTTCTTAGATCAAAATATATAGGAAAAAAATTTACGAGAAAAATGCATTACAAAAATTAATATATAGATTGATAGTGTAGCTATCCCAGTTAATATTTAAGCTCGGTTTGAACCTGACTAGCCGCAGTAACAGAGAATGCAGAAGAAGTCACAACGCAAGCTGCAAGAATACCACATGTCACGCCCTTGATTCCGTTGAAATTAAATAACCCCCCATTATTCTCAGATTCATCTAACTTAGCTACTCCTACAATACACACTAGCAAACGTTAGTCATACTATAATTATAGTCTTATATTTTCTACTAAGAAAGCAAATTTCACTTTCATAAATAGAAAACAAGAATATATATAACTAACTTCCTTACGAAGATTACATAACTAATGCTAATGGTGACATTGATTTGATAAGGTTGGAAACATAGTATTAGCAATCATTATCATATAACAAAATGAAAGAGAGAAAGAGTTAGACCAGAACAAGAGACTTTGAGTGTTGAAGGTGAAGTGGTGAAAAATGGGCGCTTCGTTGAGCAATTGCGTATGGACAAACCGTTTCGCGGGAGTGGAATTGCAACGTTGGCCATAGTTCTCTCTTCGGTTGGAACTTTGAGACCACTCCACCGTCGCTTATCTGCGGATAAATATGTTACATGGCATGACACGTGGAACTAGAGCAGTGGTTGTTTCTTTTGGGATGAATACAACTAAATTTGTCATTACTAACAATAATAATAATATGTTTTTGGGAATAATTTTTATTAACTACTATATAACTAGTCAATATTTCATGCATTATGTCAATTTTTCAAATTTAAATAAAGATTTCAAAAAATATACTTAAAAATATAGTAAAGTATACTAGATAGAGAAGGCCAGACAATAGAATTATGAATTTGACATGGGCCGGGCCCATTTGATCCAAAAATTTTGTTGAGGAAGAATCCCGGGCAATTGATGATTAATAATAAATAATATTATTTGAGATTTAATTGGCATATGCTGATAATATAAACATTCCTTACCTATATAGGCACGTTATTAAAAAATTGTTATTATCTTATTATTATACCTTTTTTTTTTACTGTATTATACCTTTTTTTTTTGGTGATTTTTGTTTTTTGGTGAATGACAGTATTATTATACCTATCTTTAATCTTTAAGTCATAACAGGTATAACAGATTTGTCATTGATTTACAAATTACTCCTTCCGGTCTCTATTATAAGCAAAAATTAAATGGGACACACATATTAAGATTGTTAGTTAATCTCATTTAAAAGAGTCATTGGGAATAAAAAATTAAGTTTGTTACCTAAATTACCCTTCCTCTTATTTATTAAACTTGTGTTGTTGAGAATAAAATGAATCATTGGAAAACTAAATTTGTATTAAATGAAGGGTATTTTGAGAATAACTTCATTAAATATGATGGAAGTAGTTAAAATTTGCTTATATTTTGGACCAAAAGTTTTGAGATTTTTTACTTATATTGTGGACAGGAGGGAGTACCTTTACAGCGAGGCGTGTTTCAAAATTAAATTACATCGTTCACAACATTTACATTTACTAATTACCTTATATTTGCGTGCGTTGACATTGACCATCGTGGGCACGAGTTTGTTGGCTCTGTTCTGAATCAGAAGAACAAAACAAAAAAACCCAAACTGAAACCATTCGTTCGTTGCAACCGGTGTTGTTTGTGTCAGAAAGAGAAGAGAAGAGATGGAAAAGGAAGGCGCGTGCTGGAACGGCATGGCGAGCTGGATCGGGACGAACTTGGCGTCCGCCTTCTTCGCCTCCCTGGAGCGGTGTTCTTGCATCAATCTCTCTACCTCCGACGACCACGATGACGCTCCTCTCATCCTCTCCTCCACCGATCCCTCTCCTCCTCCTCCCTCCTCCAACTCAAACGACGTCGCAAAACTCCCTGTCTGACCCCTCTCATATGGTATTCTCTGTCTTCCTTCTGGGGTTTGCGTTCCCAAACATCATGATGATGGAATATTATTAATTCTGATGACAATTTGTTAATTATCATGATTATATATATATAAATATATAAATTTATATTTGACCTGGTTAATTTCAATTTGTTGTGTAATGTTTGATACAAATTGCTAAGGGTTAATTACGTCAATTAAGTTGTTGAGGTTTTTGTTGGTGAATTATTGGTGGGTATATACTAATATATGTAAGCGTTGCTTGATTATGAAGGACTTCGTTTATATTTTTGGATTTGGAGTGTGATGTTATTGGAAAATGGAAAAACCTCTGTCATTTTGGTTGGTGCTTGTTGAAGAACAAGGATGAAACTTTTAAAATGGGAACTGAAGAAAATGTAGATGAAAATTGAAAATGGAACAGGTGCTGATGTTGAAAAAAATTGCTGAAAAAACCATGCCTGGTTTTATTACTCCATATTAGATACTTCTTCTAACCAGCTCCTAAATAATTGTTCTGTTTTGAGAATTGGCTTAAGTTCCCTCGTTCTTTGCTAAGTAGGTATTATACCCACATAATCGCCTTAACATCTCCACTGGTGTTTAATGATTTTTTTATGAAGTTTTCGTCTAATGGAACAGAGCTCTTTTGAGATCATTTCCTAAATTCATGTGTTACAGAATCCATCTCATGTTGGGTTCTCTTTTAAGCCCAATTTAGTCTTTTAGTCTTTTATCTTAATTGTTTTGTTCAACTTGATCATTTGACTTCTTTTTGTGATAAATAAGTCCCTTATGTTTACGAATACGAAAAATGTTAGCCTAATCGTTAGTCTCCATCCAATATCATGACAAATGGTCCTATTTGTCCATTAAGTATCCAACTTGGCCTTGACATGGTCGTTGACCTGAATCCCACCTTCTAGCAAGCCCAAATGACATCATTTTGGGGTGTCCCATCTCGTGCCGTAGGTTACTATGAGTTCCAATCCAAACCTTGTAGATGAATATATTCGGTGAGTTTAAGTTTTGCTCCTTTTTTGGGAAAAGAAAGAAAAAGGGATGTTGATAGCTTTGAGTAACTGCAACTCTTCGATCAGTTAACAAAGTTTTGCTCCATTTTTGGGGTCTTGCAACAATACCACAGAAATAACAAAGCGGGTAACAGAGGAGCAGAAAATCACAAAACTATAAAATCACCAAAACGACATCATTTGGGCTTGCAAGAAGGTGGGATCCCGGTTAGAGACCACGTTAGGGCCAAGTTGGTCATTTTTTGGACACGTGACCATTTGTAATGGGAGAAGTGTTAGCAACGTACTCTTTTTAATACTTTCTCCAATACACTTTTGATTATTGGGTAAATTTCATATGAAATCCACTAAATAGAGTGGGTCTCACATGAAATTCATGGTTCCATATGAAATTCATCCAATAACAATAGGGATGTCAATGGGGCGGGACGGGGCGGGGAGTACCCTCCCGCTCCCCGTCCCCACCCCCTATTTTCCTCCCCATCCCCGATCTCCAAATAATAAAGAGTGTGTTGCTAACATTGTTAAGGTTTCTCTTAGAGTGTTGATGAAGACTAACAATTAGGCCAAAATTGTTAAGGTTTATAAATATAGAGGACTTATTTGTCAAAAAAAGAGTTAAGAGATTAAGTTGAACAAAACAATTAAGATAAGGGAGATAAGGGAGTGCAAGACTAATTTTGCCTTTTTATTTCATGAAATCTTTACTTGCATCAGTCAATTGTGTAACATGCTTTCTACTAGTTCTGTAATTAAATAATGTGATCGGTAGAATACAAAATTTGACAGAAACACTGCAATTCACCTTTTTTTTTCCACATGCAAATATACAATTCACTCGTTTATTTTAAGAGATGTGGGTAAGAAAAGCATACACGACACTTATAAGCCTGAAAATTCATTCCATCTTTGATGTGAGCATTGTAAAGCATACACATATAAGTGATCAAATTGGGAATTTCCTTCGTAGTGCAGAACTCAAAGCCTGTTCAATACTAGATGATGATATATAATACATTACAGGACGGTCTAATAGTTAAATTTTCATATTGATACTCTATCAAAAATATTCCGCCGTATGAAATATGGATGATTGCCGTGATACTTAATTATGCAGAACATGTCTAGACGATAGCAAGGTCGAATCCATCTCAGTTGAATAAGATTGTTATTCTTTTATTTTTAAATAACTCATCGGCTTAGTGAACTTTTTGTCTCGGCAAATAGGATGGTTTTGGTTTTAATGATGAAGATGAGATGAAAATGACTAGTTATTGTAGAACAATGATTGCTGCTGGAATGAAGAAGACACTGATCAACTAATGGCATAAACTATTACCAAAGTTTTAAAATGTACATGGATCAAATCATATGAAAATATTACAGGGACTGAAATCATAACACATCCTATTTGCAGCGACCAAAAAGTTAATCTACATGGAATTGGAATTATTTATTTACAAACGTGGTGTGGATGACATAACACACTACTCCCTCCGGTCCTTATTATAAGAGGCAAATGACTACTTTTTTTTGGTCCAAAATATAAGAGACGTGTATGTATTTTGACAAATATTAAATGCTCATTTCCAATTTTACCCTTATTTATAATAGGGTTTATATTTACAAGACAGTGTAGCTTTTAATACAAGTAGGTTTGTTCATTAATCACTAAAGGGTTAAATTTGTAAATTTATATGAATATTAATTACAAATAGCTTATTTCAATGTATTTTCTTGGTCTGTGTGTTTTAGGGTCTTGCCTCTTATATATAGGACCAGAGGGAGTATTAGCCACGTGATCACTTAACGATATGGAAAACATTAGAAACTGTCTATGTCTATTTCATGACAGATACTAAGCTGTTCAAATAGAAATGAATGATAGCACCTCTAATCTGGATCTCGAAACTTGTACTCGCATGCTGAATTGCTGCGTCTTGCAATTTAAACAGACAAAACGATAATTTCTTATGACTATTAAGACTAATGGCCCAATTTGATTCTTAAAAAAATCACGGCTATGTATTTTGTCCCTAAAATAAATAAATTAACATCTTCATCCTTCAAATTTATAAATATTGAACATGTTAGTCTCTCATATTAGTTGTTTACTTGTAATGTCTCCCATTAATCATCATGTCTGACTTGTTGGTGGTCCTGCGTGGCTTATGATGAATTTCTATCATCAAAAACGAACGCAAAGCGAAAAAACATGCTCAATTTTGAGGTATGGGTTTGAAAATTGTGTACGTTTGTTTGCTTTTCTTCAATTTTTTTACCGTGAAAATCTATCATAGACTACATAAGACCACCAATGCAATCAAGATAGTTAACAGGATACTAAACAAGTAAACAAACGTTAAATTTAGACAGAGGGACTAATGTGTTATATTATATGTTAGTAAATTTGATGGAATAAGTAATTAATTTATTTTTTAAAAAATAAATGTTCTCATGATTTTTGTAGTGACCAAATTGGGCCTTATTTACTCATTCTTTCTTTTATACTTATTTCCTCCTTAGTGCTCCAAACAATGAGTTACCGTAGATATGGAGCTCTTAAAGAAAAGATGAATGGAGGAAGAATGGGTCTGGGCTGAGGCAGGCCGGCGTTTTAAAAAAAAACTTGTGTTGGAGGGTTTTCTTACAAAAAAATATAATCTTAACTGTTGATCAACCTTATGTGTTAATCAATGGCTAAAATTTGAGGAGGATGAAAGCAACTTTTTTTGACAAGCGGCTTCCTAGACTGACCCTATAAACAATAGCACTTACATATTCATAAATATAGGCTCGGTAGAATCAATAGGACCCAACAGAATATATTATTCTTCCTATTAAAATGAATATAAAAACAAAATGGTGAACCGGAAAGCAAAGCTAAAAAATAGAATGATGATAACAAAGCATAAAGGTTATATCACCAAAAAAAAAAGAAGCATAAAGGTTAAGACTTTTGTCCTTACATGTCCCTCAGGATGGGAAATTAGAACTAGACTCAACAAAATAACTCAGTTCGAAATATTTCATAGTTAGAAACAGTGGCGGATCTTCATCAAATATTCCGGGGGAGCCACTAAGTGCTAATTAAAATAATTTACTCAAAATTTATAATTAATAATCATATATAATTTTGTCAATAGTTTAAACTAATATAAATAATGCTTTTGAAGTGAAATATCGTAGTTATACTAATTTCATCTTGGGTCTTGCTAACGAGTTACAAGTGTTCTTGTATCTTTTTAAGATAAATGTATACTCCTAAAACACCTGAAATTAATTGAAGATGTTAATTTACACTATCAATCAATCACATATTACTTTATGTATGAATTATATAATAATTGTAATAAAAATTAAATATTTTTAATGATATAACAATTTATGATTAGTTGATAGTGTAAAAAAACATTTATACTAATAGTGCACATCAATTGGATCCTTAGATTAATTACACTATTTTGTCCAAAAAAAAGATTAATTACACTATGATATTTTTTAGGCAAAATTACACTTTTGGTCCCTTAAGTTATTTATTTTGTTCAAATTGGTCCCTTAAGTATTTTTTGTGACAAACTAGACCCTTAAGTTAGGTTCGGGTGACAAATTGGTCCCTTAAGTTTTTTTGTGACAAACTAGACCTTTAAGTTATGTTTGGGTGACAAATTGGTCCCTTAATTTGTCAAAGGACCAATAAATTAGACCTTTAATGTATTATTTTTATTATCTTAAAGGACCAATTTGTCACCCGAACATAACTTAAGGATCTAGTTTATCACAAAAAAAACTTAAAGGATCAATTTGAAACCCGAACCTAACTTATGGGACCTATTTGTCACAAAGTAAACTTAAGGGATCAATTTGAACAAAACAAATAACTTAAGGGACCAAAAGTACAATTTTACCTATTTTTTAGGATGATTTACTAATTTTTTTTTATTAAAAATGATTTTTTTTTTTTTGGGGGGGGGGGGGGGGGCGTTGCTTCCCTCCAAGCCTAAGGAAGGTCTGCCACTGGTTAGAAACGGTTTAGCTCTTACTGAATTTAAAACAGTAGTTATTCATGTCAGAGTATTAGCCAAAATAGTTACTACCTCCGGACCTAATTATAAGCAAAAAAAACTAAATTCACGCATATTAAGAAAGTTAGTTGAGTTAGTTTAATTATTTTGATTTGTGTAAAAAAAAGAGTTAATTGTCTAGGGAATATTGCAATGCTCCTGGAAAAGTAAATGAAGAATTGATTTGATTTGATTGGTTAATTTTCTTGATTTTTGCAATACTAACATTTAATAGTATTGACTTAATTGATTTTTGCTTATATTTAAGTCCAAATAATATAGCTATTTTTTTGCTTATATTTAGGTCCGGAGGGAGTACATGTGTTTAGGAGCCCAAGTTCCAATTTTTTGTGGTATACCTAAGGAACCTACTCAAAACACAGGTGGGTTCGGATTCCCGTTAGAAAGGTTTGAAAGGGTGTCTGTACAAAAGTTAAACCTGGCTAACGGGAATTCAAACACACTCGATTTTTCAGTTTGAGACATTTTTTAGGTGATGATTAATACCGATGAACATGGACAATATTTTGGCAATAGAGAATCAGTAGTGAAGATCATCACCGGACCTATAAATTGAGAAGGAATGAAAAGGAACTGAGTAGATCTGGTGCAAGCTTACATAGTAATCCATTCTCCAATGAGAACTTTTTTTTGTCCTACCCTTTTGAGCCACTATTCTTCTCTATTCAGAACTTGATGGAGATCAAAAGAATTAATATTTTAAACACACAGTAAATCCAAAGCATTGGTTGAAGTAATTAAAAAATTAATTAACTATAATCATGATGTACCACACGGAGAAAGCTGAAAGCGCATACAATTGTTACATGTTTCTTTGTCGGGTGTTGTATATTTTTATCAAAACATCTCTCTCTGCTAAGTTAATCCAAAGTTATGCTTTTTGTCCTTGCCTCATTATTAACACAGCTTTTAGCATTTGATTCTCTGCACCAATGTTCTTAGGTGGGTAACACTCTGCTAGTTTGGTTTGCCTAATCTCATAAAGTAAAATTGTCACGCATAAAGAGCTTGAAAAGAATAAACATAAAGGTTTTCCAATAAATCAACCCATAAATTTAAGCATCTTGCTAATCAGGACGGCATTGATTGAAAATTCAAAAAAAAGCAAGGTTTTATTTGAATACAAATAATTATACTTCTCAACCAACATGTGGTTGATCCAAGTGGTAACGAGTTTGAGCCCCTTAAGCAAGTAGTCATAGATTCGATTTCTGACTTATACGTATGGAGAAAATCTGGTTGGGAGAGATCAATCCTTCAATATAATTATTATACTATTTTTTCATGAAAACTTGTCATTTTAATTTCTTAATCAGTGTTCTTGAGAT
Source organism: Echinosophora koreensis (assembly GCA_035048595.1). Classification (NCBI taxonomy): domain Eukaryota; kingdom Viridiplantae; phylum Streptophyta; class Magnoliopsida; order Fabales; family Fabaceae; genus Echinosophora; species Echinosophora koreensis. The sequence goes on from JAPCYP010000001.1 coordinate 15,375,041, forward strand.
TTTCCTAAATTTAAAGGTATAAGCCTAAGAGGAGGTTGAGTAAGATTATAGCAAAAAAAAAATCTCCCTCACAATTAATCATTCATTTCTAGAGTCTATATGCGCTCATCATGTTCATGACCATGTGCTTTTGATATGGTTTGCCCGATCATGGTTTATAATTTCTACATAGAGGTTCATTCATTATTTTTTGTTTCTTCTACTAAGTTTTTGGTTCACTGTTTTAAGATGCTTTTCTTCAATGAGTAGCGTATCATCTTTAGGTGCGTGTGTTCCTTTTTAAATATTATTCGGCACAATTATGGACGGTACAGAGTGTTCCAAGTTTACAGAATATATTGTAGGAAATTGATTTCATTGATTGAAAATGTTTGTTGAATAGCCAGAACATAAATATTCTTCCAGATAATACTCCTATCTATAAGTTTCTTTTTCTTTTTTAATTGGATATAATTAGTATCTAATTCTTCTGTTTATATGCTTCTCTCTCTCTCATTAATTGTCCCTTTTACAAATTGCCCTTTTTTATATTAGGAAAATGCTAACCGGTATCCTAAGAAAATGATTAAGGATCTAAATATAGAAAATTGACATTGGAACTTGGTGTATTTTATACTTTGAAGAATGATAAACTTACTTTTCTAATGAACTTTTGTTTTTTTTTTTTTGGTTTCCTTAACCAATACCTTAAGGATACTGGTTAGCATGACTCTTTGTATTATGACAAACCTTATTTATTCTACAGGTTATCACTTAAAATAAGAGGATTATCAGCATGCTTAAGTTTCAATTACTAAACTTGCCACTTGCCAGTTCAATATTATCTAACTGCAATTGAATTAGAAAAATGAGCCAGTCAGAAATGTGAACTAATTGGATTGGATGACAATTCACCATTCCATATGTAGAAAAGGAATGTAATATAAACTAGATAAACTTGTGAACTAGAGAATAGATTCTACTAATAATTTATACTACCAAGGATAGCTACACTCCATGTGAGCATCACAAATTCTATTTTCCCAACAGAAAATACATTGCTTTTTATAGTGCAAAGCGCATCATCATAGAAACGACGGGTGTTGGCAGGCAATAATGCATCAAAATTCTGTGCACTAGATCATGAGTCACTATCTTCGTTTGACAGGTGAATTTGCATGAGCCTACTTGATTGCTAATCACAAAGTTAATGTCATTGCATACTTTCGGTACTTTAACCAAAAAAATGATCACTCATTACATCAAAACAGGAATTGGAAAGAAATATTTACTTAAAAAGACTCGCTGTGACAGTACGGCCACACAGAATAGCACATAATTGAAGCAGTATAGACCTCCAAATTAGTTTGCAAACAAAGTAACATAGGCCTTTAAATTTGCATGCAGAACAAACCAACGCGCTTAAGCAACCATTTGGGGACAAGGAACATAGGATACCCATCAGTCATTTTGAAATCTAATTGGCTAGAACTAGATCCTTTGTGATTTATTTCCCTCGAGTCCCTTTAGCTTCTTTACAAAAGTAAATCACATATTAAACTTTCCTCTTGGTCTTTCTAGAGAGATTACAGTGCTGTTGAAGCCTTGTTGAAGGAAAGAGTATATCCCTAAAGAATCCCAGATTAATTGTTCTTTACTTCAGATAGAAATCATCTATCTCAAAAGGGTGTCACGTTTCTTGTTCCGCCCACTTAGATTACATCATGTCATTTAAAAAACAGTCATTTATAATAAATGAAATAATCAATTTTCTAAGTGGCACAATCCAAATGAGTGAGACAAAAAATGTGATACTTTTTCGAGACAGGTGATCTTTATCCCTTTATTTCATGAACAAAAACAGTAATCATACAAAGACCTTCAGTTTCCATAAACCAGAGGCCATGGCAACAAAATTTTACTTACATAAAGAGCAAATTACAAATTTACATATCTTACAAGTTACAACATCAAAATGAAAGTACTATTAAATTAAATTAGATAGGATAAGATCCTAGTAACTCAACTAATCAAAATTGATGTCAGCCTAAAATTGGGACCATATACAGAATATTTGTTAGCAATGATATTTGTTGTCAGCACTGCAGCAGTTGCCATAGGCTGGCCACTAATGACTAAACACAAGAAAATCAGATTGGTTGCATGCACTGTTTGCATCATTGGAGCAACAGGCAGCAAAAGCACCTATTCATGGAGAAATGACCACTACACACATCTTCACCACATTCCCAATTTCCAGACCCGGGTATATGAGGCCCTACCATGAGATGGATGGGAGGATTGGCAGACAAAGAGATTCAATTAGTTAGCCTTGCCAATAATGATCATGAACACCCCCAGCATTTTGATCAAAGTAAACTTCAACCACTGGTTCTTGAATAATTTCCCCCTTTCATCTTTGCAAACATGAAGGTTTACTAAGGTCCCACAGTCCCACAACATATCTAAATAATATCTCATAGGCCCCTTTCCAAGTATTAACACATGACTTTGCATCTCTTTTAGGGACCAGTAGATTCTTGTGTAACAAAAGGCTATTCAGACTGGGCACCAATACAAGATATATCTTGGCCACTAGCCCATTTCAGGTAGGATTACATTAGAATCACAGTAGTGCCACCACTTGTCATGAACGAATAGGCAAAATTAATCCCCTGAAATCTGAAGAGGGACCCTCCAAAAGCCAAAGTTCCGCACTCATCTTAATTGCTTAATGTTTGACCTCAACATGCTTTGTTACTGATGCTGCCAAAGTCAACATCAATCTCAAGCCTCCAAGAACATTAGCAGCATGGAATTTTACAAGGACAATGTGCCCAAGCAAAGCAATGGATCTTGATTCTATTCTCCAACGTAGGAAAAGTCACTTCTTTTCAAACGGGTACAGGTAACCCATGATTGTGGAATGATTTTATCCGCCCATCCCAGCCTGCAGTCACAATGACCATACCCCATGCATGAGAACAGGAGGTACTCTTGCAAGAAGATTTCAAGAACTTGTATTCAGATTTATGCATAGCAGATCTTTTAGCCTTGGAGCTTGAAACAGGAAGCTTCTCCTCAGGCCAGGTTGCAGATCCCTTGGGAAAAGACTCCAAGAAGAACTCTTGGCCCAGAGAGAAAGAAGCAGGTGGATTGAGACGCATAACTTGAGGTGATCTTTTATTCAAGGCATCCAATTGATGTTCATTTTCAGTATTTTCAGATTTCAAACCATGCCAAGGTATTGCAACAGATGCATTTGAGAAAAACCGCTCACAAGACCTAATCTTCTCAACCTTCGTGGGATTGGATTCTTCTTGACTAACATTCCATAGATATACATTAGAGTCCTCACAGGCTGATAATATATGTTTCCCATCAGAAGTAAAAGATGCGGACATTGCACTCCCTGTGCTAAGGCCTACAAGCAAAATGTACAGAACCTTAGAAACAGATGATATACAGAAATAAAATTCAAACGAGGTATTGAACCAATAATAAGAATAATTGCTAAGCCTCATCAAGCTTCAAGCTATCATGCCAGCATTTAAGTTTGCCAACAAAAATGCTAGAACAAATTGAATAGAAAAATAACCTATCAAAGCTTAAAAGAATGTACTGTTGTACAGATCTATTGAGAACTGAGGAAAATTCTTCATAATTGTAAGAATTAAACAAAGGAACATACTTTTGTATTTGCCAATCACATTAAGCCCATCAAGGATTCTGACTTGTGAATCAGCACAAGTAACCATAACTTTGTTAAAATCTTGCGGAAGAAACTGAAATAAGTAACAGATAGTCAGTAACTGATCACAGAAAAAAAGCTTATGTAGAAATTCGCAAAATACTTGGGAAAAAGTGCAGAGGGAGGGGGGATGATACCTGAAAGCCAGTTATCCCTCTGCCAGGAAGTTTCTTTTTACCAAGTAAGCATAGTTGGGAATCTAACTGCAAGTGATTCTCTGATTCAAACAAAAATGAAAACCAGCAACATTAAGGGCCTAGCTCAAGTCTTGAAGTGGCTGTAATAGATCTAACGACAGTCACATCCTAATGATAACTTGATGAACATATCCAGGCATACAGAATCTTGGCACAAAACAAATTCAGAAATTAAGCATGGGCAGGATATAGGTCCACCAAGCAATATTATATCACTCACCAACCATATCTAAATAACAATTTAAATCCAAATCAAATGCAATTATTATGAAAACAACCAAAAGACACCTAACTAGTTTAACTAGAGGAAAATAAAGAGAAACGTGTAACACAAATGATACCTGATACAGTATAAAATCGACAATTGCCTGCCATGGTGCCAATAATCCCTCCCTGTACAAAGTAGATCATTCATATTCATCTGAGATGGCTGCCTCTATAAGTCTTTGTTTCTATAGATGAAACTGGTAAAAAGAAATGTTACCTTCCCATCAGGCCGATAACATACTGCAGTCACTATGTCCCTAATATCAGTCCAATCAACAACATGACAATCAGCTATTGTCCAGATGCGCACTTTTCCATCTATAGATCCGCTAATGAAATAATTCTCATCCATGGGATTGAATTGTATGCATGTCACTATACAAATTATCAAATACAAAAACAAATTAGGCTAATGGCTCAACAAGTCTGAAAATCAGAATTGAAATGTAGCAAGACGCACCATAATTACTGTGTGAGAAAACTTTCAGGCAACGGTCATATTTCACATGCCATAGACGAACAGTTTTGTCAACTGAAGATGACAGAAGATACTGCATCCAAAAAGAAGATGAAAACCAAATCAATTTTCCCAAAATTTCGTCAATACCTAAGTGTACGGTTAGCTCACTAAATAACTGAATTTATGACATTCACTCACATTATTCTTTGACCAAGACAGATCCAAAACTTCACCCCTATGACCGCGGAACTCATGCAGTGGTTTCTCCAACAACCGGAAGATCTTAGGAGGGAAAATAATGCAAGCTGAATCTGAAGTTTTTTTCAGGCCCTTCAGTTTGCTAATTTTTTCCTTATCCATAAACAATGGTGTCAATTCAGACAGATTGTTCACAGTAAAGTAAATGCAGGATGGATCAATTTCTGGAATGTCAATTTCATTACATCTATCCTCCACAACCACTTGCCACAAACGCACAACACCATCTTCACCAGCACTGGCAAGATACTGACCATCAGGGCTGAATTTCATGGTCAAAATCGAACCTTCATGCGCTTGGATGTCTTGCCTCATGTAAAGAGCTGAAAGTTCCTTCATTTGCTTCCTGCATTGACGCACCTTAACTTTCTGAAGCCTACACCCCGAGAATGCACAACTCCCTCCTTGCCCCCCATTATCAGTATCACCTTGCCCATCCATCATGCACGATATCGACCGCAATCTTCTTAACCAACCCCTTCTAGCCCTTTTCGTTCTCCGGGAAAAAGCATCCCCATCAGTCTCCTTAAACTCCCTACTCACTGAACGTTGTTGGAAGGATGCAGACACCCTAGAGGTGTGCTCGGAATCCTTAGGTTCCTCAGCAATCACCAACCGATCCGAATCTCCATCTCTACCACCATCACTCATCTTCCTATTTTGCCCCTCCTGATCCTCATTACACCCTACTCCCCTCTCCAAATTCCCATCTTGACATGGCAAATTCTCCACCAAACCAAACTCCTCTGAAGGATTCACAGCAGACCAACAAGACATCGATGACCGGCTTGAACAAAACCCCTCCTCAAAATCACTAGTTCTGTTCACAGTCTCACTGCTATCTTTCAATCTATCCATCACCTCTTCCCCTTCAACACCACACACATCTACTGAATTTTCAAGTCCAATACAATCCACACTCAACCCCATCCTCTTCATAAACTTGCTCCTACGCTCTCTCACACTCCTTGGGCTCCTAATCCACAATTCATAATCAAAACCATTGGATATTTCTTCTCTAGGAGTAGAATCAGTGTCCCGGGTGTCAGTGCCATCCAATTTTGCATCGAAAATTGGACACAACATCCTCTTGAGCATCGAAAAACCGACATTCTTCGTCCTCGCTGAAGCTACCCATGATTCTTCGAGTTCAACCCATGAAATACCCCTCAAAGAAACAACATTTTAAGCAATGGGAATGTGTCAAAATCCAATTTTTTTTTTTATCTCTCTCCAGAAGATGAAGCCACCCAGATCATAAACTATACATAAAATATTAAAAAAAGAGCACAGAAACCAATATCAGCAAATAGAAACGTTAAAGTAAACTAAACAACGCAACAAAGATAACGATAATTTAATAAGAAGATAACAGAAATCGAGAGATCCAACATGGATCCCAATCCATACCCATTGAACCTGGTCTTACAAAGGAACCATATTCAACAATTAGAGTTGCAAATATTAAAAAAAAAAAATGAAACCCCAAAAAATAAAAAATGTAAACGAAGCCAAGAAAATAAAAGCGGTGGAGAGCACATCAACACCCGTTAAGATAAAATGGATTAGAAAAGAGAGATACTGAGAGAGAAAGTGTTAGAAAGAAAGAAGTTTGATTAGGGAAAAGGGGAAGGAATGAAAAATGGCTTACATGGGGTGGGTTGTGATGTTTGATCACAAGAAGAAGATTGTTGTGTTAGGACTTAGGAGATCGAAGCGGCATGGAATGGAATATTGGAGTGTGTTGTTGTGGTGAGAGAAGAGAAAGAGAAGAGAAGCACTATCTATGAGATGAGCGAAAACGAAAACAAGGCAAGTTAATATATATAGATATAAATATTAATAAAAAATTAAGTGAAGTGAAAAAAGAGAAGAAGTCGGAGGAGAAAGTTGCGTTTTCATTTCAATGGGAGGTAAGTTAAAGGGCAAAACAGGAATAAGAGAAAACAGTCATCGATATTGGTGCAGGGGATTGGCCCGAGAAACGAGATTTGGAAGAGCACTCACTGCGCACAGGATGGACGGGTTGTGTTGTGCACTGCTGTGTTGTGTTTTGGTGTGTACATGTGTGTGAGCACATCCTCCCTAATAGGTGTTCGCATATGGGTACGGAAAATTAAATCATTCGATCTAAAGATTAAAATGATATATGATTCGATTTAGTTTGGATTATTTATTATTTATTTAAAAAATCTGATTCAATCCTATTAAATATGTTTTGGATTGGATCGATTAATTTGATTTTTATCGATAAATCATTACATATTTATATTACAACAAAAAATAAGATTACAAGTTAAACATAACAAAATCTTAAACTTATATACACTTGTTGATACATTCATATAATAACATTTCATAAAATGCTTATAAAATAAATAAATCATATCTGATCCGATCGGTTTTCACAAAACAAGATCCAAACAAATCTAATAGATATCGGTTTTGTTCGGTTTTCGATTTTTTTTCGATTTTCTTCTGGATCAGTTTGGATATTGTTCCGTCACAAAAACCTCACTCCTGAGATCATTGTACAGAACCTCAATTGGGGAATATTTTTGGATATAGCCTGACATAATTGGGCATTCTGCCCCTCCGTATCCCGTATGGGAATCAAGGCTAAACGTAGTTGTGATTGGCGATTCACCCAATTTGAGTGAGTATTTGAGTATATGACTCTTGTCCCTTTGTCAATAGGTTTTTCTCCTATATATATAGTACTTATGTGCAAATGGTATTTTAATGGTCCATTAATTCAATGAGAGAGAATATCTTATCCTATATAATTGTTTATTATGACCATAAATGCTCTTGGCCATTATGGCTTTATTCTTCTCTTTCCAGGGCATTTATTTAGCCAGGAATCTCTCGGAGTAGGCTCGAGGTTTATACTAACCAAGTCTTATGTGGTAAACTCAGTTACACCAACTTTCACATCTTTACTTTCTCGTTTGTTAACTTATCTTGGCCCTCCGACCTAAGTATGGTCAGCCCAGCCCCTCCCTGTTAGCCGACCCTGACCCTTTCGGTCGAGGTGCTCGGGGGGTGGATTCCCTGCGACCAAGGGAGCTCGTCCAGGTGTAGGCCAAACCTGTCTCGGTCCGTCCTTAGTCTACTCGGCTTATCATGGGGTTTATTTGGTAATTTGACCCTATATTTTTATGTCAGTATAGATATGAACACCTCTACTATTGAGTTCTGATATTTGAACAATAAATTTTAGATATTGTAGTGATCTTTTAAAAAAAATTAAAACATAACAAAAAAACTCTATAAAGTAATGTCAACAAATACAAATTCACGTGTTTATATCTTTCTACCAAAAAAAATGTGTTTATTTTTATCTATCACTTATATTTTTTTTTTTTTTGTACACACGCATTTCAAAAAAACACTTCTCCTCCCTATTTCCTTGCTTCACACCATGTCCCGATCTTCCGTATCTGAAAATTACATAAGACTTCGACTAATTCATATTGAGTTAGAAAGAACAATTTAAAGAGATGAAGCTCGCACTCCAAACTTTTTTTAAGTAAAAATGAAATTTCTTACCACTTGGACCAACCTACGTTGATTATATTTTTTTACCGAGTAAATCAGTGTTTTAATACTTACAAATATAAACATGGATCAAATTGGTTTTCAATTTTAAAAAATTATATCACTCCATGAAATTGTCATATATTAATCAAATTGATCCTTAATGGAAGTTCTACATTATCCGCCTCAAATCTTGAGATATGATGTATATATCAATGAGACAACTCCATTTAACACTAAGTAATTTTTATTTTAGGATGAAATCTAACCAATCTTATAAGATTGAGGTTGATACTAGGGACTAATATGATTGAGGTTTATAAATCTTTTAAAGTCATGAATTAATATGATCGGTGCTCATAACTCTACCAAATGAAAATAAGATTTACTCAAATTTTAACATTTAATATAAGATATAAGTGAAATGCACTTTATTTTTGTTACACTATAATTTTTAAATATTTAATTTCGATGTGATTTATTTTATTTTATATATTTTAATTCTACCACTTTTTATCTCGTTTGGTTATTTTAACGACTTAACTATAAAAGTTTATACTAACATTTAATAATATTTTACCATCTATATTTATTATTATATTATTCTCTTATTAATTTAAGTAAATTTATAAATAATGATGCGGCAACATATTAATCAATGTTAATATATAATTCTTTAAAATAATAATATATATCAATTAATTTTTTTTAAAAGAAAACTCATATCTAAATGAACAAGTATATATATAATTTAACTTAAACTTAAACATATTTAAAAAATGATCTTTTCAATAAATAAAATAAAAGTTACAGTCATTATAATAGATAGTTAATATTAATACATCATTAAAAGATTTACATTATGATAAATTTTTTGATACTATGTCAATGGTACGAGGTATCCACCGTTGTAAACATTGACTAATCTCTTTTGAGGGACTGGACGGCATTTAAGGGTTGTTCCCGTCTCAGACTAGTTTTTTCATATACGAAAATCAGAAGTCGAACATCTAATCACTTGCTTAAGGAGTCTGTGCCCATTACTTCTCGAACCTATCACATCTTGGTATTTTAATTATGATAATAACATAAAAGATCAAATGTGATTAATAATTTGTCGATATGAGTGTGAAGAGCTTTAAACACAATAGCCAAAATAATCAGACACACTGATCAAATGCCATTAATGATTTGTCAAAGGCACCATTGATCAAACTTAGAATCATATAGATAAAATATGCAGAACAATGATCAAATGCTATTAATAATTTGTCAAAGACACCATTGATCAAACTTAGAAACATCTAGATAAAATAACTATATATATATATATATATACACACTCTTACTACAAAGTTTTTTACATTGTCAATAAATAACAAATTAAATGTATAACTTTTATTTTTAAATCGTTATGATAAGAGTCAAATATTTTTAACATTGTAGCAAATTATGATTGATTAACAGTATAAAACTGACAATACATACCAATTATATATATATATATATATATATATATATATATATATTGTTTTTGTTGTTTTAATGATAATTTATAAATATTCTCCTTATATGTTTTATTCAAGTTTAAAGGGTGTATCTTTGTCAACAAAAAAAAAAAAGTTTAATGGATGTATCTTTGAAATCATTCCTAACTTGGTGGACACAAATGGTATATTTTTAAGAGAATGCTAATCAGATTACTGGTTAATGAATCAAAAAAAGTAAATTTCTACAAAGAAGTAATGCATTTACTATTATGAAAATTGATATATTTAGTTTTTTTATGAGAATATTGGTTAGCAATACTCTATTTTAAATAAGAAATATAATTTCAACTAAAATCATTGCACCTCCTTACCTTCACACAATGATTCTTTGGTTGCGATCAACTATGTTTCATGGAAAAGTTTAACATGCTCACTTGATATGGGTTTTCGGAAGGATATCCGTGAGACGGATTCCCTAGAAGTGGCTAATTTAATCCTTCATAGGGAGAACCGTGCTTTTCATGCTCTTGCCTTTAATTGTCTCAAATCATGGAGATTCCTGATAGACATTGGAAGGTCAAGATTGATCATTTTTATCGAGAGGCAAACCAGTGCGCTGATTTTTTAGCTAAAAAGGGGCGAACTCTATCTCAAAGCAGATAATTTGGAGCTTCCCACCCATCAGCTTGGGGCGCCATACCCCGAGGGCTTATGTAACTAGTTAGTTTGTTTTGTTTTTGTTGCTCTTTGTCTTTGTCTTTCACAAAAAAAAAAAAAAAAAATGTTAAACTCATTCATTATCATTTTTTTTTTGATAAAAGGCTAAGATGTGCAAAGGCATCACTGTAGGAAAAATGATCCCAACTAGGTTGGCACCAAAGAACCTACCAATCATCTGTAGCACATCTAAAATTTATTAAAGAAAGGAAAAAGGATACAAAAATCAAGGGGGGACCTACAGACCAAAACCCATGAAGAAAAGCTATTTGAATCTATAGCTAGACAAACCTAGCTAATTTCTTAAAAAAATCCTCTCTGATAAAAATTGGAGCTAAGTCCCACCAATGGAAACCATGATTAATTACACCAAAATTGGCTAACCTATCAGCACAAACATTCCTTTCTCTAAAAATATGAGTAACCACAAAATTCATCTTAGAGAGGAGGAATTTCAATTATCCCACCTATTTTTTAAGCTCCAAGGAACAATATGATCTGATTTAAAAGCTTGAACTACTAGCAAAGAGTTATATTCTAGCCATAATCTCTTCCAACCTCTATTTGAGGCTATCTCAACTGTAAGAATGGCTGCCATCAACTCTGCATGAAGATTCACCTCATTCATTATCATTACTTACTTAGAAACTAACATTTATTTATTTTTCCTCTTTATCACTTATTAGTTATCATGTGAATTAATTTTGCTTATTTGTGATTTGGTGATATATGAATTGTGCAAGATGACTATTTAGTTTATTATGTGGATTTAAGTTCGGGTCATTCATTTTTTCAAAAAAAAAAAAAAATCAGGTCATTCATTAACATTTCTTAGACAAAAATGATCATTTATTTATCATTTTTTCACCATTTATTGACTTCCACATGTATTAATTCATGATATTATGACACATTGATGAGTGGTGCAAAATAACGATTTAAATTTGCTATGTGATAATTAATTAAGTTCAAGTTATTTATTAATACTACTTAGACAGGAAATACCATTCAGTTTTCCCTTAACCTTTTATTAGCTTTCACGTGATACATCAACACATTACCAAAAAAGAAAAAGAACAAGTCAGCAAATATTTTTTATAAGAAAAAAAGATTTAAAATAAGGCCGCGTTTGGGTAAACAACTTGATTAAGAGATTATCACATAAGACTTTATCGCATGAAAGCTGATGCCATAAGAGCTTATGAAGAAAGGGGCAGGAGAGGATTCGAAGGGGAAAACACGGAAGGGTCATAAGCACTTGTTAAAATTCCATAAGCTTGTTCCAGTGACTTATGAAAATAAGTCAAAAACTCTTTATGGGATGACATAAGTTACTTTTATAAGCTCTGCCAAACACACTGCATAAGAGTTTATATCATCAGATAAGTTAACAGGAGCTTAAATAAGCTCTTCCAAACACCATCTAAGTTGAATATAAGTGATTCTCAAACCCATTATAACCAGTCAATTACATCATCAAAATTGTTCAAAAACAAAATTTACTTCCTGTAACAAGCTTCCAAACAATAAATAGGGTTTGCACCAGCCTACGTATGAGAAATAAACACCAGGCCTGATGAAGAACACAAACTCCAAACTCTGAACCTAATTGGATCAAACACTTTGTGGAAAACAAGATTCCCTCGCCTAAAACAAGTCAACAAAACTTACTAGCTATTACAAGTCATCTTCAAAGCATTGATGCTCCTAACACGTTAAGGTAACATTTAGTAGACATGTTAATACGAAACTAAACACATTGTATAAGTTTTGTTCTTTAGCGTATTTTGTAGAGAAAATAGAAGATCAGTACAAAAGTGTTAAAAGATGGAACATTTGGTTCATTAAAAAGATAAAACTAAAGATAACAAAACAAAATATTTTATTCTATTCCATTTTGTTCATGCTGCCATGCATCAAATGCTATCCAAATGTGTTAATTCAGGTTTAAACTTGGTGTACTTTCAAACATTAATAGCCCCTTTCTTTCACTCTTCTCTCTTGTTTCCTTTTTTCTTTTTCTCCAGTGAGAAGTGTATAAATGAGGAGGTTATCGTTATCATTCTTTGGTTATAGCTTCAATATCTCCTCTCTTTATGTTTTCTAATTCTTTTATGTGTTTCTTCGATGTTTAACTATTGAGTAGGTTCCTGAACTATTTGAGAATTTTCAATTAGGTCCCTATACTTAAAAAAATTGTATTTGGGTCCTCAAACTTTTATAAAGTTTTTTTCAATTGGGTCCCTATACTAAAAATGTTTTTAATTGGGTCCCTGATCTTATATAAAATTTTCAATGGAGTCCCTGGGGTAGGGTTCTGTGAAGAGGTCTTTAAGTCTGCTGATGTAAAATGTGACCTGGAATTCCCCCTAATTTGTATTTAGGGTTGCAAAAGACCAAAATATTGAGTCAGAAAACCAAAATGTGACTTGTGATTGCTTTTCCTCCATCTGAATAGATAGTTCATTCCTTCCTCGATTTATGTTTTAGGGTTGTATATCCCTTCCTTGAAATAATTTCGTCCAAAATAGTTTCCTCACTTGCAACTTACCACATCTCACTTCATCTTGTTACATCTTGCTATATTTTATTGTGACAATGTCTCAAGGTTCATCTTCCACCCAAACTATTCATAAATGGCCAACTTGGATGAAATCATTTATATTTCATCCGGCCAACTAAGCAGGTTTTTTTTGTGATCAAGAGGAAAGCACAAAAACAAATAGAAAACATATTACTGTCTAATTTAATAAGCAGGTTTTGTAAACTAAAAAGGATTTAATTTTTTACACAAAAAAAAAAAAAACTATATTGTGGCAGTTCCAAAACTGTCGCAATATAAGTGCGTGCTAATTACTAATATTGCGGCGGTTTCAGACCGCCGCTAATTGTATATCCAAATGACAACACTTAATTTTTGCGACGGTTGCAAAACAGCCGCGAAATTTCTTTCAGAAATGGATAAAAAATTGCGTCGGTTTTACAACCGTCGCTATTTATGGAGACAATTGTGGGATCGTAATCTGCAGCGGTTATATAGTAACCGCCGCAATAAATTTGCGACAGTTTGTACGGCGGTTTTACAAACCGTAGCAAAAGGTGCTCGCGACGGTCGACATACCGCAAATATGAATTTGCGGCGCAAAAAACCGCTGCTAATTATTTAAATAACCGCCGCAAAATAGCGCTTTTTTTGTAGTGCCAATTCAACATATCACTAACGAATTTTATAAATCAGGGACCCAACTGAAAACTTCATAAAAGTTTGAGGACCCAATTACAAATGTTTTTAGTATAGGGACCTATTTGAAAATTCCCAAATAGTTTATGGACCTACTCAATAGTTAAACCTTTCTTCAATGAGTTACTCAGATTCATTATATCTTGTGTACGTTTGTCTAGATATGCATGCTTCTTTCAATGATAGATACATTGTGGTTTTAGAATTTTGTTTTAGTTGTCCCTTTTGTAAGGTGTAATGATATTTGAACATCCATTTGGGACACCTTTTCTGTACACCCTAGACACAATGTCAATTGTGTAAATAGACACAATGACAATTGTGTAAATATAAATGTACTATTAACACACACATTCTTAGGTGTCCATCTTGGACGTCCATGTTGGGTGTTCATAAAACACACCTCTTTTGTGAGTGTTTCGACTCCCTTTATAGGAATTTTTTCGAGTAAACAACTTATTTGATCCCTGAAATTATGAAGTAGTATAAACCCGATCCCTGAAATTATCAAAATTCCAAATTAGTCCCCGAAATTGTAAAATGGTAATCAACTTAGTCCCTCTATATATTGGAAATCATATAGACTAAGTTTATTTTAAGTAAGCAGTGTCAGAGACTTAATTGATATAAATTAATTGAGTAAAATGAGGGACTAAATTGATACTAACTTATCATTCAGGGACTTTTTGGAATTTTAATAATTTCAAGAACCAGATTGATACTACTTCACAATTTCAGTGACCAAATAGGATGTTTACTCGAATTTTTTCTCGATGGTCTTGCAGGTGGGAGAATTCTCATATTGACTTTGAGGTAAGGTGTAATAAATTCTTCAAACTTATCGGCTCTATTTGTCAAAAATAGCTAATAAGCTAACTTATAGTTTATAAGCTAATTTTTAGATGAAAACTTATAATTGATAGCTGAAAAGCTAACTGATTGAACTTGAAGTGTTTAATAAAATTAGTGGTAGAACTAACTTATAAATATAAAATGACATTAAAGGACATATTTATGAGAGGCATGATAAAGCGGAATTTCATTAAATTAATAAGAGTAAAGTTGATAAAAAAAAGTTAATAAGTTATAGGTTTAAATATGTTTTTGGTCCCTACAAAGTTTACCAATTTTGGTTTCAGTCCTTGTATAAAAAATTCTTAGGATTTCGTCCCTGTAATTTCAAAATTTTTGTAAATAGTTCCTACTGTCATCTTTTTCCGTTATTTGATACACACAGGTACTGAGATAATTTCATTTTACTGTCCAACTTGCTTTAAGTTTGGCCAAAAAATAGAAACAAAATCGTACATTTGGGACTACAATGTTAAAATTACTAACTTCCTTCAATTTGTATGATATCTAGTACTATGGGTTATCGAGGAAATTTTTTGTTCATGTTCGACCTGTGCCAAAATTTGGCTAGAAAGTAGAAAAAAAAATCATACATCAAGGTCACATGGTTAAAATTGACAAATTTTTTCATCTGGTATGATTTCCAGTACTCATGCTTAACGGCATGGACTATTTACAAAATTTTTGAAATTATAAGAACGAAATACTCAGAATTTTTTCACAGGGACCAAAACCAAAATTGATAAACTTTATAGGGAGTAAAAACCTATTTAAACCTAAGTTATAAGTTATAAATTATATAAAATAGCTTATAAAAAATGTTATAAATTAATGAGATAAGCTTGTTTATCAAAGACTTATATTTTATTCAAACAAACTTATCAACTGAGGTGCCTCCATATTGATTTTTCAAGTAAAAATTTCATAAACAATAAGGTCTTCGAGTTACTTTTTATATCTCTTTAAAGTAATTCTTGGAATTATAAGTGTTGGTAAACTATTCTCTCTTAATAATTTTTTTCTTTTAAAAAAAAACATTGAAGCCTATGCACTTTGTGGTGTAAAACATATGGTACTCGGTCAAATTTGAATAATAAAATATATGACAAATAGACCTAGACTGGCATCACAATAGTTTTGACCAGGAAATTCTCTTCAAAAGAACCTACTCCATGGGGGATCCACAACATTCTAGAGTTGAATTTCCAAAAAAGTTTATTATTAATTATTCTTTATGGAAAGAATAACGACCATGGATGATGAATTAGTCAACCGTAAGATACGACCCATAAATTGTTTTTATTCCCTTTATAATTGAGTGGAACTGTTCAAGTGATCATCGTCTCATTTTCACCCCTTCTCCCAGCTCATCTAACATTCTTGCATTTAGCAGGGCTTGGTCAATTACGTCGTGCCAAATTTAGCCCTTAACGTGATTTTACACCCGAAATACCCTTTTCTCAAATTAAATTTACTATTCATTTTTCTATTTTATGCAATCTTACACGTGTAAAGAAATCAAACATAGAAATGTTATATTTAAAGTTGTGTATTCAACTCTTTGAAAATTTAAAAATTATTCTTTCCAATACAACATTTCTATTTTTGATTTCTTAATATGTACAATATTGCATAGATTAAAAATAAATTTACTATTAACCACATATTATACTAGACATTTCTATAAAACCAATGACGTTTGAATAATCTTTGGTGTGCAAGGTATGCAACACCTCAGATCATTGTGAGATAGAAAATTTAAACCATAGATATTTATAAAATGAGGTAAAAGTTAAATGTAATCAAATAAAAAATTATATAAATATAAAATATAAATATAAATAAAAATAAAATTACTCTTCATATTATATGCGTGACGAATTCAGGTGTATCACAATGGGGCAGCTGCTCCCACTAAGTAGAATTCTTTGTATTAAATATTAAATAATTTATTTTTGCCCCCACTATAAAATAAGTATTGTCCCATTAAGAAATAGATGTTATCCTCATTGTCTTACAACCTTACTCTACATAAGTGATCAAGATATTGTAAATACTATAACATTAGTTAGAGTGACAAAGGAAAGATTGCAAAGCATAGAGAATAGAGAAGATGGTTGACATAATTTATTCAATGAAGTATTATTGTTTTGTGAGAAGCAAAATATTTTCATTCCAAATATGAATGAAGTACTCGTAACACAAGGAAGATCAAAGCGTAAACTTGAAAAAGTTGCAAACTCACATCACTTTTAAGTTGAGATATTGTGATTGACAAACAACTTCAAGAACTTAATAATATATTTACAGACGTGAGTACTGAATTACTTATTTGGTTGGCAAAATCCAATAGATTTTTTTTTTTTTTGCAATTGACAAGTAAAAGTTGATTTGTTTGGCTCAATTTTATCCATCGGAAATTTCTAATTGATGGATGTTCGTTCCAGTGAACAATTTTCTAATTTAAATGAGATTAGTGATCTTTAAAAAATTTTGGTGAAAACTTGAAATCATATTTCATATCCAATGATATATTTACTTATGAAGTTATCTTTGATTTTGCTAGTGACAACTGATGTGATAGTTGAAAGGAGTTTCTCTGCAATGAATTTTGTGAAGAATTAAATGCACAACTGTATGAGAGATGAATTGTTGAATGATTGTTCGTCACATGCTTAGAGAGAGATATTTTTTATAGTATTGCAAATGAAAATATAAAAATACGTAGAGAGCAGTTATATTAAATTTGTAGAAGTTGAGGTGTCTTCAAATTTTTTAGTAAACATTGATAATGATATCATTATTTCTTTCAAAAAAAAAAAAGATAAATGATTACATTATTTTATCACTTATACATTTATATATTTTTTATAAAAAATATTTACAATATGTTTTTGCCGTTACTAATCAAAATTTCCGAATCCGTCTTGTATGCATATGTGTTTCCTTTTGTATACTCTTTTCCCCAGCCCCCACACCAAAGTTTCAGACATTTTAACGGTGGTTGAGATGTATATCTCAATCATGTTAGTACCCCGTTAATGGCCTATAATAATATGATTATTATAGTTATATTTTATTTGCTGCTCCCAAGAAAAAAATTGTTTGTATTCACTTGGACATACATATATGAAGTGATATAATGAATAAGAATTGAGGTAGACGTCTTACGTGGGAATTTTGCACGAGCAAAAGAATAAGTACGAATGTATATGATTAATTTTTGTTATTACTATTAATGATTATAATAGAATAATATTATATACATATATTTAAAAAAATATTTTGATATTTTGATATTTTTTATTATTTGATACCGATGGTTTTACTTTATTTTTTATACGTATGTACTCTAATTTAATCATCTCCTCAAATATAAACAAATGTGACTAATTACAAAATGTTTATAACAAGCATTTTCTGTTATAAAAAGGAGAATCACGTTACAAATTAGTGAAATTGAATTATAATAAGAATTTAGTTTAAAAAAGAATACCATAATTAGTAGATTTTATTATTAAGGGATCAACGAATTATGAAGCAAATTTATAATCTTTTGTATCAAAACAGTTTGATTTTACCGACTCAATTCTCATCAATTCAAAGTTAAAGAAGCATAAGAGATATTCTTCCATAAATTCCGGGGAATTTTTTTTTTTCATAAGGATTCATATATATATATATATATATATATATATATATTGTTGCTCAGATTCATATTTTAATACTTGGTACTACTTTTTCGGTTACTCGTGAATTATTATATAAATAATATCAGTGCTAATTGAGGACAGATTAGGGGGGTGCATGTCTCCTTTAAGACCATACAAACCATGAAAAGTCAACAAAGGATGCAAACATTGCTTCCAATTAATCCAACAAGTTACTTTCAATTACTTATTAGCTCTTTTTTCACCATTGTCTATAAGCCCTGCACTAGCGGTTCTCAAGTAGCCACCCACAAATATAACTTCAAAAGTGTTTGGTATCTGTCTTATTATGCTTGATTAAAGTGTAAGAAACATTTATTAATTATGACAAAGCTTGAGAGAGAGAATTGAAAAAGATAGATAACTAAGGGAGAAGATGCATTTTATAGAATGAGCACCCTAGTTTCAAAACCAACAAAGAAAACACTAATGATTCAATGTTTCAACTTTTTGTTCCTAGTCTTTAGGTGGTATAGTGAAATGTATACGGCATAATCGACATGCCGACAACTCTTTCAAGCAATGTAGAAAGATGTATAGTCTGCCTTTACCTTTGGTAATAATTAATTTGCCCTTCTTTTTAGTTATTTCTACTAAAATTGATCTTGAACAGCAGCTTACAGCAGGTTTAGATTATAGTTTGTAAATTAAGGTTTAGCCAAAAGAAAAAAGTAAATTTTTGCTCATTTGTCAAAGTTTAAAAATCTAAAATTATGTTCAAAGACAATTTAATCATAATTTTGTAAATTATGTTATTTATAAATAAACTCAGTTTGTATTTAAAAGGTCAGGCTTGGGGTATACAATCTTTAAAGTCACGTTATCTGAATATGATTTAATATTGAGTTATTCCCTGAAATATTTTGCAATTTTCAAGTAGGTCCCCAAATTTAAAATATTTCTAATTGGGTTCTCGAACTTTTTTAAAGTTTTCAATTGGGTCCCTGAACTTATATAAAATTTTCAATTGGGTCCCTAAAAAACAAATTCCGTTAGTGATCCGTTGAATTGGATGGAATATTACTGATTTCATCTAAGCTGCTGTTAGCTATCTATGAGTGATCTGGGTGGATGATGAACATTGAGATATTGTCACATCAGGACGTAGTAAGATCCAACAAGATGAAGTGAGATGTAGTAAGTTGCAATTGGAGGAGATATTTTGGACGAAGCTATTTCAAGTGAGAGATATGCAATCGTGAAACATAGATTGTGGAAGGAATGAGCTTATTTGTTCAGATGGAGGAGAAGCAGTGACTTTCAAGGGAGAGATATGCAATCGTGAAACATAGATTGTGGAAGGAAGAATCTATTTGTTCAGATGGGGGAGAAGCAGTGATAGGTCACTTGTTGTTCTCATAGTTCAGCATTTTTGTCTCTTGCAACCCTAAATTAAATTTCTCTTCACGAAACCCTACCCTAGGGATCCAGTTGATAATTTTATTTAAGTTCAAGGATACAATTAGAAACTTGTTTAGTTTAGAGACTCAATTGAAAACTTTATAAAAGTTCGGGAACCCAATTATAATTTTTTTAGTTTGAGGACCTATTTTGAAAATTCCTAAATAATTTAGGGCCAATGCAATAGTTAAACCTCTGAATATCAAGTTTTGAATATTGTATTTGACATTTCTATCTATAAAATTACCGAAGGCATATACTTAAACCATTGTATGTATAAGTAACAATTGCAAGCCATTAAAAAAAATATAAGCTAATAGTAAAGAATTTTGATAGTATTGGAAGGAAGTTATGATTAAAAATTTAAATCCGCGTTGTCATTATTAAAAACAAAAAGCACCCATCTTTTAAGTTATATATATCACCTCAAATAGATTTTTTAGGTGTCATTTCATATTTATCACACACCAAACTAGCTATTTTGAATTTCGTTTGACAATTTGGGTCCAATTAAGGTATCAAAAACAGTTCCTCAACCTCGAATCATACTCCATATATATATATATATTAATAATTGTAGGCCTTGAATTATATAATTTTGGAATCAGAATTATCATCACTACTCAAACTTTTGATTCTATTTTTTATTTTATTCTCATTATATACAATTTTTATTTTGAAAACGTATACAAATCCCTTATAAACTAGGATTTTGTCTTCCGCGTCAGAGTTTCTTAATTGCAAAATAGAAAGTCTATCTTTTAAATATGCGGAAGTTTTAAACTTGGCATATATTTTGCTGCCAATTAAAGCTCCTGAGTATTCTAATCAACTTCAACCAAACATGCAGGTTTTCAAGTAGCTATATTCAAGAGATTGTAAATCAAGAAAGTGAAAACTTAATTGCTCATATTAAAGAACACAAAGACTGCGAAATCTTTAGTGCAACAAGTTTTTATTTTGGTCTTGCTAATTAGTGTGTATTAAAAAAAATCAAAAGATAGAAATTTCTTATAAAAAATTATAATTTTTAATTTTTAATATATTAAATTTAGCATTTTTTTAACAACAAATTTCGATCTTTATACCTTAATGGATGTCATGGTTAGCTTTTGCCTTTTTTTTTTTTTTTTTTTAAATGTCCTCATGTAGCATGTGCTAGACTAGATTGGACCTCTCTCCCATGCAAGAAGCACGATCCCTATAAAAACAGCAATGAGAAGTCGTTAAACAAACATTCCATGATATGAAAATCATTACATGCATGCTCAAAAAATTGAGGGATATGGTGGCTTTTAAGAAAAGATGATGCCTTCCATGCTTGACATATGGTTGGGACATGTGAACGCCATGTGACACTCACACAAATAAGTACTCCTACACTCTTTTCTCTAGTCTCTAGCTGGTTAATGACTTTGGTGACAATAAAATGGGCAAAGGTTGGTGTACCGGCAATCTGAAACCCATGCTTGTTGGCTCTTTGCCATGTTATAGCTTTGAGTACCATAAAATTTGTGGAAGGAGAGGTAGGTGACCAAATCTTCCGGCCATGACTAGGCTTTAACAAGAGAAATGACTAATAATTACTTCAGCAAATATTAACCAGTGTTCTAAGGACAGTGGTTAAGAAAACAAATATAGAAATTATGCATTGGAAAGTAGTATATTCAACTTTTTAAAGTTTAAAAGTTATAATAATAACTCTTAATACAAAGTTTCTGTTTTTTGATTCGTTAACCAATACCCTTAGCCCTTAGGACTCTGATTAGCAAGACCCTAATTACTATACATGCAATTAAAACGTTTAGAAAAGTATATTTGGATTTATGAAAAATAAGTTATGAAAATAGCTAAAAAAAAACATTTATGACTTTTTTTTATAAATTCTTTGTAACTGATTTTGATAAAATTATCAGAGAAGCTTATGGAAATAAGCTCTTCATAACTTATTTCAAAAAGTTTTTTGAATAAGCATTTAATTATAAGTTGTTTATCTAAACACGCTCTAATTTTAAAGAACAAAATCTAGATGGTGTTATCTTGGTGCTTATGGTGTTGTGTTGCCGTTTTCCAATAAGAATATAAAACATGTATATATGCTTAAAACAGTGGTTATGTGTGTTTAGAGGGGCGTTTCCTCTATGTTGATCATTGAAAAATTGGCGGACATTGACAGAAGGACCAAATTTGTAATATTGAAAAAATATGGGACCAAATGTGTACACAAAAAAAAAAAAAACTAAAACTAGAAATGCTAACCCCATTCCCTCCGTCCTTTTCCTCTGTCTCGAAAAATAGTTAGTGATACACAATAGACATTGAAAACTTGTATGACTTGTGAGTTGTAAATCCTAAAAGTATCAAATAAAACACCACTTGTTGGATGTGAATTTTTCTATGGTCTTCCTAAGAATTAAATACAGAAAAGTTTTTTTGGTAAAAAATATTGAAAAGTTAGCATTGTATTTAATATATTAAAAAATTTAGAATGGTAGTTTTTAACAACAGAACAGATTAACATATATATTATATATTTGTTCAGTGTATAGAGGTGTGCCGGCTTTTTAATTAAGCAACAAATCATTCTCTGGAAACCCACGGCCACCCAAAGATTCTGTTCTCCAGTTAAACCTTAGGCGCTAGCACATGGTTTTAATTGCTTAGTGGTTTGATTGTTTTTGTTCTCATGAAAATTCAAGACATCCCCAAACTAAAATAAACTCTTTTATTAAGTTTTGCGGTGCTAATTAACTTCCTCCTTCATTTTCATGTTTAAGCACGGTTTTCCCTCTTTTTTTTTATTGTATATTAAAAGTATTTGGATTTTGTTTTGGTGTATTGCATAACGTAAACTTATTAAACATTCCTATAGTTGTATATTGTTAAGTTACTTAAAAAGTTTGACTTTGATAATTACTAGTTTCTGTTATTTATTTCTCTCTTTTTTTTTTTGACAAATTATTTATTTCTCTTTTAGGAAAAGTTTTTCCCCCCATACTTATCTGTCATTTTAAAAACTTGGAAAATGGAGAAAGGAAATAGAGGATATCCATTCCCCTAAAAAGTATTAATTTTTTTTTTCTAATTTACGCATCATATTAATAAGTAAGATGAAAGAATAATAGAGATAATGATATCTGTAGTCAGTAAAAAATAAATAAATAAATAATGATATCTATAGTATTTCAGTGAGAGTCAATTTCATAAAACAAATCTAATTCTGATGTAACGAATTGTAAATAATGGTTGTTTTGGTTTTTGTTATTGCAAATTTTTTTCCTTATAATTTAGTCCTTATACATTTTAAAACTTTGGAGATAACTTTTGCATTGTTTGATCACCGTTAAGTAACGATGTACCTCATGGTACGCAATGTTATATCTACATATGTAATTATTTACTTTTTCAATTTCACGTGGATTGCTAAAATATTGTTTAATTTTTCAAAATTATAATTATTACTATTATTATTACATTAAATATTGAAAATATATATTTTAAAAAATTAAATTAAATTATTATTTATTATCTAATCAGATAAAAATATTTTTTAATGATTATATATTTATTAATTATTATTATTTAAAATATCAAAAAATTCAATTTTTATAATAATTAAACATTATTTTAATCTGACTAAATAATAAATAATAATAATATAATAAAAATTAAAATTAAATTCATTATTTTAAATAAATAATAATAATATCAGTTATTAAAAAATTAACTAATATTTTTTTTTAAAAACTAAAATTTAATTAATTCTCATGGATTTAAAATATTAGTATTAATTATTAAAAAATTAAATAATATTTAGTTAATCCACATAGAATTAAAAAAATTTAAAAATTACTCACATGACATGGATGGCATGGCGCACTGCTAGCCATGTCATCTTACTCAATGGTGCTCAATTAAAGACAAATATTATTTTCAAAGTTTTTAAATGTATAAAGATCAAAATATAAGAAAAAATTATATGGACTAAAACCAAAATAGCTTTCATTTATATTTTATAGGGATAAACAGTTCATTAAATCTTTAAATTTTTGTTCCCTTTCCCATCACGGATTTAGGTCGTACGAAAATATAATGTGAGGATTCAATTGGGATTGCAGCTTCGTCTATATCTAATTACTCTTCGTTGAAAGTGCTACAATGGGATAATGCGTTTTATCCTTTACACAACGGGATACATCGAACACCAAATATGGAATACTTTGTATGGTGAGAGGTGCATGCAGTTGTGAGTTGACCCAGAACAGAGTTGACTCAATTGAGATTGACAAAAAAAAAAAAACAAAGACACTTCGAAATTAATCCATTAATATCTATTTCGATAGAAGTGTAAGGCGATCGGGGGATTTCCTCAAACGCACAAAGTGCTAGAAGAGGGAGAAGAAAGTACTTATATATGCATGCCCTTGCCAAAAGAGGCTCATCTTTACAAGCTTCAAGCAATACAAATAGAAAAACAATGGCCTTGGAGAAAAGAAATAGAAAAACAATGTGGAGGACTAGATAGATATGTATAAAACTACAAGTGGAAGGTTTTCCTTTCATAGAAAAAGATGGTGATTATTGAAATATGTGCAATGATAGTGGGGCTTACAATCACACAAGTCCAAGGTACCACGACTTCGGATAAATCTTGGTAGATAGTGAGCTTGAGAGGGGGAAGGTTGTGTTGCGGGAATTTGTGGGTTTGGAAAACGGGCATATGCACGAATATTATTAGAGCATCTCCAATAATAGTTGTTTAATGATTATATAGAGTTAAGCATCCATTTCTTATACAATTGTATCATTGGAGTGAGTTTAGGTGGACTCGAGTTGCTTATAAGAGTTACTCCATCCGGTCCATATTATAAGCAAAAAATTAATGGAACACACATATTAAGGTGGTTAATTAATCTCATTGAATCTTGTAAAAAAATTAGGTTTGTTACCTAAATTACCCTTCATCTAAAACTTCAATCTTCATTAAATGAGTCATTGTAATTTGTATTAAATGAAGGATATTTTGGGAATAATGTCATTAAATGAGTCATTGGAAAACAAAATTTACTTATATATTGGGCCAAAAACCTTGGGACTTTTTTGCTTATATATTTGACCGGAGGGAGTACGTCTATAAGCAACCGATTCTTATATAAAAATCCCCAATAAACAAAAAGGAGAGAAAGAAAAATTAAGAATTGCATGGGTTATCTTCCTTCGAAAATTGAAATAACAATAAATGTTATTCCCTCCGTTCCTTATCTTTGGTGTTTTTAGCTATTTGTTTTTGTTTCAAAATAATTGGTGTTTTATAAACCCAAGGTAGAATCGAACAATTTTTTTCCATGTATACCCTTATATAGAACTAAGTTGATTTGCCTTGAAAATACATAAAACTATCCATACTTAAATTCAGTCATAAATGATGCATTTTCCCAAACAAAAGTGGCACAAATATACACAAATTAATGGTAGAAATAAGGGTATTTTGGTACAAATATATACAAATAAATGTTGTAGTTGGATATGCACAAATAAATGCTGCAATTAGAATTTGTAAACAATTAATTGTAGAAATAAGGGTATTTTGGTAGAAATATACACAAATCAATGATTTCTTAATTTATATGTAGAAACCTTAAAACACCAAAGATAAAGAACATAGAGAGTAATAAAGATTTGAGTAACTTGTGAGACTCATTTGATAAACTTTTTAGAATTGCATCATTAGTATAAAGAGTTGCTTAAAGTACTGTAAAGTGAAAAGTGGTAAGATAACTTATAGGACCCATAAAAAGATGAGTTAAGTAATATCATTATAGATGCTCTTAGAGCATCCTTATCGGTGCATAAGTTGGGATGCTTATGCCCTAAGAACTGATGCTTCTAAAAAGTTAGGCGATGAAGGGGGTGCTTGTTAAAGTGGGGAGTGCTCGTAGAAGCACCGGGATCTTATGAATTTTGGCCGCCATTTCTTTTTTCTTTTTCTTTTTAACAAATAAAATTGATGAAATGTAAGAATGTGGGAGTTACTAGTGAGATCCATTTAAGAACTCTTAAGAAGTTGCTGGGTTGGAGAGAAGAGAAGCTTAAGTTATAAAAATTAAAAATAAGTTATGTGTAATGGTGAGACTCATTTAATAATATTTTACCTAAAAGTCTATTTTAGACTTTCCAAACCAAAATCCAAACACACCCTAGTACTGTACACCTGCAAAATTGTGGTGCAGCAATGCGCCATAGATAATGATAATAAATTTATTATTGATATAAAAAGTTGACAGTGGGGAGGGGTAGGGGTGTGGTGGTGGTGGGTGTTCAGTAAAAAAGGAAATGAATGACCGAAAATCAATTTAGAACTGGCAAATTGGGCTAGCTCGGCCCATTTGCAAAAAGGTTCCTTTTTTTTTTTTTTTTTCATAAATTGCAAAAAGGTTCCTAAACTTAACGTTTTTTCATTAAAAGATATATCAAAATTGTAAAAATGGGTCAAGATATAAACTACCTTAAATACGTCTAACAATGTTATGTATATTATTAATTTTTAATATTCAAGAGGAATTTAAATTATAAGGCAAAATTTTCAATTGAAACTCATACATAAATTATCAATGACTTAGATTTCACTTTCAATATGTCACTGTAACTGAAAACCATATGTCATTGTAAATGTTTCAATATGACATAATTTCTTCGTGAACCAACAAGTCTATGGTCAACCTCTACCATCTCCTTCCCTCCTTCAAACCCCAAAATTTCCATCAACATAACCAGAAACATCAAAGCATCACTTTCATGCAATTATAAATCCCAAATTGAGCATTGAGATTTTTAAGGTTTTGGGAGAGTGTGAATTCTCTTAGAAAAAGATGTATAAAAAGTGAGAGAGGAAGTAGGGCCCATTAAAATGTATTTTTTAAAAATAAGAATATTAGTAAATAGATTAAACTTGATTAGCATGTAAACAAGTTGTAGTTTATAAAATGATAAAGAGGTGGTATAATAATTTGGAAAAGTGTCAAATAGAGTGTTTATCAAATCAGGATATGGTACAGGCTTGTTTTGGATGTGTCATTCTCAGTCATTAAAACTGTCGTACCAAATTTAATATAGCAACTTGAGGCTTGAGGCCAAAAACGAGAAAACAAAAAGATCCGTTGGTAGCATACGGATCGGGATATTGAACCCGACGTGAATCGAACACGCAACCTTCTGATCTGGAGTCAGACGCGCTACCATTGCGCCACGGATCCGTTGTGGTAACAACGTTACATAATATATAGAAAGCAGTTATCCTCTTATTGGGTTGCGATTTATTGGACTAACGAATTGGGCTTTTCAGTTCATTTGTCTTTTCGTTTTGTTGATGGACTCAATTACCTATCCTAGTATCTTACCCATGCATCAAGCTTACAATATGCATTCGAGTATGTAGATTGGTTGTACCAGAAAAAAAAAAACATTTATGATTGATTCGGACCCAAAAAATAAAAACTGTATATTGGTTTGGGCTGAAACAAAATATCAATCAATAAATAAAGACAATTTTTTTTTTTTTTTTTGGTGTCAATGCTGTTTATTAGGAAACTCTTTTCACCAAAGTGTTTACGAAGTCCTAATAATCAATACCTTTGAGTGAAAGATAAAAAAAAATTGTTGCCTCCTAAAACGCATGGTGGTTTTTCTTTGTTTTTTTTTTTTTTATAAATCAAAAAGTGTATTAATATGGAGCATTAAGAATACTCAAACCAAGTACAACCCAAAAATTTGGGCCCAGCAGCAATGTAATACATCATGTTTACCCCAGAAAAGTTTAAGCAAAGTATATGGTTGTTATATTTCAGCTGCTCAATTAGAATGGAAAAATAGCCAAGAAGGCTCTTTTTTATTTTTTGGATTATGAAACAGATCTTCAGAACAAATCGCTTTGTGTTGTTACCCAAAAACAAAAAAATCGCTTTATGTATACTTTGTCTTGCTTCAGTCACCAAAAAAAATACTTTCTTGCTTCTTTCTGCTAAGCTATATGTACTTTTTATATTTATTTCAGGACAAATTCGCTTTATATATGTACTTTTTTTTTTTTTGTTAATTTAGCAATGACATGTTTTCTTTTGGGAAATCTGATAACTGTAATACCAATCAATTAAATGGCACAACAAATGGGTTCAAATGTTCCAGAGAATGTGATGAAGTTGTACCTAGCAAACGAGCGAGAGAAAGTAAGACTTGTCATTAGTCATAAACATTTTTATTTATTTACACTGTGGAGAATGCCTCAAAATCAGTATATTGGAAGATGCAGAATCTGCTAGCAGAGACACCATAATCGATTATGGTGACAACCATAATCGATTATTGTGAGAGAAAAGTTGTTTGAGCGCGACAATGGTTATGCTAACAGAATGGTCATAATCGATTATGGTAATCGATTATGGTAATCGATTATGGCTAGCATAAAGGGCTAATAGGATGGGCATAATCGATTATGGTAATCGATTATGGCTAGCATAAAGGGCTAATAGGATGGGCATAATCGATTATGGTAATCGATTATGGCTCATCTTAGCTTCTATAAATATGCAGTCATATCATTCAGTTTGAGTGTGAGTCAGAATACACAAGTTTGAGTTGTGGGACTTCCTGAGTGATATTGTAAGGTGATTTAGAGAGGATTTGTGAGCAAGAGAGTCTTGTGGGTGCAATTTGTATCTTGAGGGAAAATCTAGAGAGATTGTGAGAGATTGGGAAAGGTGCATAGGAATAAAAAGATCAACCTTGGGTGTAGTTCTTGAAGAGCATGGTGAGAAAAATACATGTACAAGAATAGGCAAGGGTTGAGGAGATTTTCTATTGTAAAGCCTTGTAATCTCTTTGTTGGTCATAGTGAATATTTGCCGCTCTCTCCCGTGGACGTAGGCCCCACCGGCTGAACCATGTTAAATCTGGTGTTCATCTCCTTTATCACTTTTCCGCTGTCTTTATTTTGATTCTTGCATTATTGTTGTGTTCTGTTTCCATTTAGTGTTTTGCTTTGTTCTTGGATTGTTTATGGCTTGCTTTCCTTGTTTGTTTTCAGTGTGTTTTGTGACCCCAAAAAGCCCAACAAGTGGTGCCGTCTGTTTGAACAGAGGTGATGTAATCGATTACATAATCGATTACTGTGTGAAGCAAGAACCAAAAAGGAAATAATCGATTGCTTAATCGATTATTGGGCAGATCAAGAACGGGAAGCAAGAACAGAAGATGAATAATCGATTAGAGAATCGATTATTGTGTGGAAAATAATCAATTAGAGAATCGATTATTGTTTGGAATCAGAACTAGAACGAGATAGCGATCAGGAGCAAGAACAGTGAAGGAATAATCGATTATTGTGCGAAACAGAAACAAGCAGAATTTCTGGGAACCCAGGGAAACAAAGGTGTATTCATTTCTCTTTTGCTTGTTGTATCTTTGTATTCTATTTTGTTTTAGAGGTTGCTACTGCGTTTATTTTTGTTTTGACAGGGAGCTTCAAAGTGGGAAGGAAATATCAAGAAAGGCTTAATCATGGGTACCACTAGATATGATATTGAGAAGTTCTCTGGAAACAATGATTTTGTGCTGTGGAAAGTCAAGATGGAAGCGATCTTGGTGCAGTTGGGATGTGCAGAAGCATTGAAGGGAGAGGCAAAGATGTCTCTCACTCTATCTCAAAAGGAGAAGGATGACATGATAAACAAGGCAAGGGGTGCTATCATCTTATGCCTTGGTGATAAGGCATTAAGGGAAGTTGCAAGAGAGAAGACCGTTGCGTCAATGTCGGTCAAGTTGGAGTCCCTTTAGATGACAAAGTCACTAGCTAATTGGCTATGTGTGAAGCAACAACTCTATTCCTTCAAAGATGATGGAGTCAAAGTCAATAGCAGAACAACTGGCGGAATTCAACAAAATTCTTGATGACTTGGAGAACATTGAAGTGAAACTTGATGATGAGGACAAGGCTTTGCTTCTACTCAACTCTCTACCGATGTCCTATGAGCATTTCAAGGATGCTATTTTGTATGGAAAGGATCAAACCATTACTCTGGATATGGTTCAAACATCCATTCGAACCAAGGAGCTCCAAAAGCATCAAGAGCTGAAATTCAAAGTGCATGGTGAGGGCTTGAATGTCTTAAGGGGGAGAACCAAGAAGAAATGACCAAAAGAGAAGAAGTCCAAGAGTTACAAGTGCTTCAAGTGTCATAAGATGGGTCATTTCAAGAGGGATTGTCCAGAAGAAGGGGACAATGAGGTTGAAGATTCTGCGGATATTGTGGCAGTTGTGAATGACTATGACGGTGCAGAGGCATTGGTAGTCTTTGAGACCTTAGACCTGGAAGAAGGTGGAGTGATGATTGATGCATGTGAGAAGGTGAAGGTTTTGGTGAAGAGGGGTGCTTCAGGTGGAGGTAGACCTTCTAGGGCATTACCTCGGGACAAGTTCAAGCCGGGCTTGGACTTGGGTTGGATTCTCTGAAGCATAATCGTAAATGGGAGAGCGGCACTAGGATGAGCACTAGGATGGTAGAAGATCTCTAATTTAGAGTCAAGGTGGAGAATTGTGAAGAATGCCTCAAAATCAGTATATTGGAAGATGCAGAATCTGCTGGCAGAGCCACCATAATCGATTATGGTGACGACCATGATCGATTATTGTGAGAGAAAAGCTGTTTGGGCGCGAAAATGGTTATGCTAATAGAATGGTCATAATAGATTATGGTAATCGATTATGGCTATCAAAAAGGGCTAACAGGATGGGCATAATCGATTATGGCTCGTCTCAGCATCTATAAATATGAAGTATTATCATTTAGTTTGAGTGTGAGTCAGAATACACAAGTTTGAGTTGTGGGACTTCCTGAGTGATATTGTAAGGTGATTTAGAGATGATTTGTGAGCAAAAGAGTCTTGTGGGTGCAATTTGTATCTTGAGGGAAAATCTAGAGAGATTGTAAGAGATTGGGAAAGGTGCATAGGAATAGAAAGATCAACCTTGGGTGTAGTTCTTGAAGAGCATGGTGAGAAACATACATGTACAAGAATAGGCAAGGGTTGAGGAGATTTTCTATCGTAAAGCCTTATAATCTCTTTGTTGGTCATATTGAAGATTTGCCACTCTCTCCCATGGACGTAGGCTCCACCGGCTGGACCACGTTAAATCTGGTGTTCATCTCCTTTATCGCTTTTCTGCTGTGTTTATTTCGATTCTTGCATTGCTGTTGTATTCTGTTTCCATTTAGTGTTTTGCTTTGTTCTTAGATTGTTTCTGGCTTGCTTTCCTTGTTTGTTTTCAGTGTGTTTCATGACCCCAAAAAACCCAACATTTACCTTTTTACTATTAAATATTACTTTATCTGTTTTAATTATCTTTCATGGTTTTGTTTAAGGAATTTTTTATATTAGATGATTTCTTTAAGTTTAAGAGGTTTGCACATGAACTAGCCCATGTGTTCTTCATATTATTGAAACAAATGAGATCACTCGGGATTTTAAGTTGTGGTTGCAGATGCATTTGCAGTCAATTGTGGTCATAAACATGGCCTGATGTGGTTGCGATAGTTGTCACAATCAAGGTCTTATTGTTGTATGATGCGATGCGGTCTGCATTTTAAAACCTTGTGAAAACTACTACGAAGTTGAACTCCATGGTAATACTAGGAGTGTTTGGTCAAGCAATTGCTGGCAGAAGATTTGTAAATTTTACAATCTTAATTTCAGGAACAAATTTGTTTTCTCTTACTTATATTGGATATTACAAATTCAAGCTTTTGACTTTGGATGGAGATGGTAAAGAAATTACTTATCCTGATTCAAGTCCACAAACTAACATGCATAAATTTTAGTCCCTCGGTGTAACTAAGAGCAATGCACCTATTTTAGCATTCTCTAAAAGACTTACAATTCAATCTCTGCAACATTAAGTCAATATCAAATAACTAGTAGTCAGTTGGTAAGAATCTTTTTAAAATTGTATGTATTTAAGTTTCTTATATGTCCCAAAAGCATTTCAACATTTTCTTCTTTTTGTATTGAAAATGACCTACCTGAAAAGATAGCCAAAGGGGACTGACATATCAGAAAGGTTGTTGGAAATTGAAGATTTCTACGGGTCAAGATTTACATGTCTTTCATCACAAATGACAAAAGAATATAGCAACTTTTGGAGAAGGATGGATGAGTTTATGGAATGCTAGCCAACTGAATGAAATAGAATGATCCTTTGCAGTTTGCACATTCTCCCTCTGAAAGAGAAATTAGAGTAGGTCATTGGATATTTATTGCACATGACTCATAATGGATTTTTGGAGTTCTTCCTTTTAGCAGATGATTTGTTATTGTTTTTTTTTTTGGCTAATTATTAAAGTTTAGATTGGGGGAAGGCATGTTCCCTTACTAATTATTTGTTATTGTATTTCAACTCAATTCTTTTAATGTTTGAACATTTTTTAATTGATGTACTTTCTTATATTTATGCTTGGACATAGTCAAATCATGGTCATCTTTTGGATTAAATATATAATTTTACAATATCAAACACAATAGATATAACTATGCTAAAAGCTAATATTCAATTGTTAATTATCATTTTGCTATGTAGGTAGTAATTACCACATAAATCCAAGTACATATGGAGTCATAGAGTGGCCTGTGATTGTGGCTCTCAAAACATATAGATATTCATCAACGGTTTATGTGATTATAAAAATAAAATGAAAAGAATTTCAAAGACAAAATTCAAAAGTATATCAAAAGAAAATATTTTAATAGAGAATAAAAAAGTTGATATATAAAGGAGCTTGAATGCCTATTGTTCTGAGGAAGCCCATAACGTAGTCTCCAAAGAGTTGTCTTTGGTATTGGGCCTGTAGAGGAATGGCCCAATGCTTTGACTTGAAGGCTTAAGGATGATGTCGGCCTTTGTCTCCATCGTTGCTCCACTAGATGGATCGATTGAGGGGTGTACATGCAAAGACACTCCGATGCTTAAGTCAGCAAGGGTGTTGCAGATAATATATATCTGCGATATTGAGGTTACTTACCTTAGTCTCTTACTCTTCGGCCCTTATATAGTGGTGTCCCTGGTAGGGATGAGCATGACTGCCATGTAAGGCTTCCCTTACCATATGGCGTGTGGTACTCAAGGATTTGGTGTGGTGCCCATGCTATGTGACGTTCGAGGTTAGCAGTGATGTAGGGTGATGATGATGGTGATTAAAGGGGTCATATCTCGAGATGTGGGCCAATCTCAGTGGGCCATAAGATGGTTCGCAACACCTGCTATGCAGAACGGTTGCTGTTATTGGTGCAGTTTTTTTTGCCTTGGTGGATTAATTGCTTGAAAATTATAAGTGGGCGTTTAGTTGACATATTTTCTATTGTTTTGGGATTGATGATTCCTAGAAATAATGATTCTTGGGAATATTAAAAATGTGTTTGGTAGGTCCTAAACATCCATGAGAATGTTACTTGGGAATCTTTGATTTCCATGTTTGGTTCAGGACATTTTTCTCGACAATGTTAGTATTATTCACTACAACAGATTAGACTTTTAATAACGCATCTTTGATAGCATTTCCGCACGGAAACACTATTAAAAGTGATGCGGAGACTTTTAATAGCGGTTCTTCACCTAAGATAGCGTTTCCTTAAGGAACCGCTATTAAAAGTCAAGCTGCAGGAAAAGATAGCACTTCCTTGAGGAAGCGTTATCTTAACTAACCACCTAAGATAGCGTTTCCGCTAGCAAACGCTATCTTATGTACCCCTACAATAGCACTTCTAGCAAACTGTTGTTCTTTCTATCGTTAACTAGGCAACGATGTGCCTTCCTTCGTTTTTGAAGTCGCAACCTTGGGTGATTTCACGGTTCGAACAGATCTACTCCACCCATCACGGTTTCATGGTTCCTTCGAAGTTTCTTCATCTCATAGTTTCAGTCGCGCCCCAAGTTCCTTCATCCAGATCTACTCCACCCATCACGAACCAGAGCCGCCGCGCCTCTTCCGCCACCATTGTCCTTCGCCGTTCAAATGCACCGCCGCCCCAAGTCCCTTCTTCCAGATCTACGTTCCTTCACGCTCCTGGTTCGTTGTCCAGATGCCACGAGTCCGGCCGCCGCACCTGGTTTGTAGCTGACCTCCACCACACGTACCTGGTTCGTAGCTGATCGTCACCACACGTAGCTGACCGCACCTGCTCTGTCCGGTGGTTTGTTGCTGTGTTCGTTACTGGCATTTTTGTTTATGTAGTCTTAGGGTTTCAAAATTAGAGGGGATTTGAGGATTGTGTAATTTTTTTTTGTTTTTTGTTTTTGTTTATGTTGTGGGTCTTCATTTTTTGTTTACTGTGTTTTGATTTGGTTGATGTTTTTCATACGATTTTCTTATGTACTGGGTTTTGATGAATGACGAGAGAATTTGGAAAAAATCAGTGTAAACATTTTTAAAAAAAAAAGACCTTAAGATAGTGTTTCTTTGAGAAAACGCTATCTTAGATGTACCCTAAGATAGCGTTTCGGAAGCGCTATCTTCGGTCATAAGCTTTAATTACGGGGGAATAGATAGCATTTAAAAGCGTTATTAAAAGACACATGGAAATGCTATCTAAAGCCTTTTCTGATGTAGTGATTATTATTATTCTATATCATCTGGGTGTGGTGTTCTGAGTCTCTACTTTGCTCTCTATTTTTTTTTTGTAACCTAGGTTAATTGGGTTGACTGTGTTTGTACATCTTGGTTGAGTAATTCTTGTGCTCTCCCTGTTAGCAAATAAATCTTTCTTTTGGCCTTTCAAAAATAAATTTAGTATTATTTTCAAAAATACTTTTGAATATAAATTAATTATAAATAAAAATATTATAAAATGTTAAAAATTAAAATAATTTAAAAAATAGTGCAGAACACTATTTGCGCTTACCTTAATTTTATACAGAGGTTTTTTTCCTCATAAACAAATTTAT
Organism: Echinosophora koreensis; assembly: GCA_035048595.1. Taxonomy (NCBI): domain Eukaryota; kingdom Viridiplantae; phylum Streptophyta; class Magnoliopsida; order Fabales; family Fabaceae; genus Echinosophora; species Echinosophora koreensis. The sequence goes on from JAPCYP010000001.1 coordinate 15,409,890, forward strand.
TTTAGCATAATATTAATATTGTTAGTGAAAATCTAGGATATAATTGTCTTTTTAAATAACAAAAACTTTTTCATATCCATTAGAAACTAAACAAATGACTCATGTATGACGTTATAGCCAACTTTCTAACATGCACGTTCTGTGCCTGCCTTTTATACAGGGAACCCAATACCATAGTATTAGTGCAGTACAGAAGTTCATTGACGTTTGCCATGGTTGAGTGACTAATCTAACTTCTCAATGGATGTGCACTTGAATGATGGTGACGTCGCACAGTTCTCAATTGAAAAAATTAGAAAAAGGAATGTCGTTTTCGCATCAATAAATTTATTTCAATGTGCAATCTATTCATGTTATATACCTATATATATATAATGTAACTCCTGTCTCCTATACATTAGGTATATATCACAGCTTGCGTCACTTCCCACTCTTGTTGCTGTGTATTCTACTAAGTGGACCTTTTTAATTTTGTTCGATCGAATGGGTTAAAGCTGTATACCAGAAAAAAAATGGTAGAGAGCTCTTATATATGCTTCTTTGTGAACTGTTGAAAATCTGTGTCTGAATCATAAAATCATTTTAATGCAATTGCGCTGACTTGTCCCAAAATAGTCTTATAATTAAATTATTCGTGCAACTGATTCCTCGAATTAAGGCTCAGTTGATGAAAGAGATGGACCAAAGGCTCTCTGCCGCTGTGAGCTTTTTGTTACTGAATGAGAGGCTGTGCAATTTTTAGCATGCTCCTTTTCCTTTGAATATGCCTCTTACTGTAGCTCAAACTAACAAGTAGCTTCAGCTGTACCCCTATCTCCCCCACCCTCTTCCAAAAATGAGTAATAATAAAATATGAATACTTTTAGGGTCCCTTGGTGAGTTTGGCAGGAAACGATATGAGATGGAGGGGAGGGGAAAGAGGATTAAGAAGGAAAAATAATTCTCCAAAATCCTCCAAAACTCTCTTCTAATTCATTTTTTTAGTTGCTCCAAATTGAGGGATTTTAGTTCTTTTGTTAAAAAATGAATTAAGGAAGGATTTTATAGGGTTATCCTCTTTTCTCCATACCTTCATCATCAAACCCTCCCCTCCCTTTCTCACCGAACTCACAAACAGACTCAGATCAAAGTAGTATGCATTGTCAATATAAAAAGTTTTATGTACACTGATATTCATTAATATTTTGATATTTGTGCTTCTATTTTAATAACTAAGAAAGAGAAATAATGATAATAATAATAATAATAATAATAATAATAATAATAATAATATTGACTTGTCAATATATTATTGAATGTCAGTAGGAAAATCCTTTACGCTTAAGGCATAGAAATTAAAATCTAATTTTAAACTCTAGTACAATAAAAAAAATTTATCATATAAGAAACTATCAAATGTCTTTTATATTTTTAAAATATTGGATATATTTATTTTATTATTCACTATTACTTTGACAATAATAAGATTATTAGATAAATTTTATGAGATGATACAACAAACAAAACTCATAAAATATTACTATAATGTTTTATTAGTATCCAAAAGTCTTACAAACATGTGGTTGGTCGAAGTATCAACATAGTGATTGGTCCGAGTGGTAACGAGTTTGGGTCCCTTAAACAAGTGGTCAGGGGTTCGATCATTAGCTCTTGCGTATGGAAAAAAAACCTGGTTGGAAGAGGTCAATCCTTCAATGTCATTCAGTACCTCGAGGGTTTAGTCTCTACAGTTACGTGCAGAGGATACTCTTTAAAAAAAAAAAAAAAAAAAAAGGTATCCAAAAGTCTTATTAAGAGTCCCTCGGACCTCAACCGGGTCTCACAAGGTGTGATCTAAATATTACAAAAAAAAAAACAAAAAACAAAATTACTAAAGCAAAAATAAAAGGAGAGAGCGAAATGGTACTAGCCACTTAACTGTTGACTTGTGGTGAGCAAATATCAACAGTGAAATTTATTCCAAGTGAATCAAGAGACAAAATAACCGGGCTAAACGGCTTTGATAGGGGAACTTTATTATAATATGATTATCGTTAGCGGTGACGGACCCGGAAATTTTTGTCAGTGAGGCAAAAATTAGTTTAAAAATAATTTAATTAAATAAAAATATATTAAATATATTCAAGCAATAAAAATAATATAAAAATGTATAAGATATAACGTGACTCGATTTTAATAAGAAAACCTACATTCGCAGATGAGAAATAAGAAACAATTTATTAAGTAAAACATGAGAGATTACAAAAATATTTTTCACTCTCTCCAAAAGATTTGTGATAATTTGATATGTGGGGACAACATCTAAATTTTTATGAGGGTAAAATAAAATTTACTAAATATATTAATATAAAAAAAATTTGCCTAGTGGGGGCAAAAGCCCGTATGCCATCCTATGTAGGTCCTTTCTTGATCGTTAGGAAGAGAATAATTAAGGGAAAATGATCCTCTTCATATTCAATCTCTTCATTTCTATCCATTTTTAAAGTTTTAACAAAATATATATATATATATATGAAGTTGACACAGGCAAACACAAGAAGGGAGTTTGAATTATATTTGTTAATATTTTTCAAAAACAGCCTTTTCAAGAACAGTTTTCTCACACAAAGATAAAGAGGCAGAAGCAAACACACAGAATAACAACCTTTTGAAAGAATAACAAATTCAACTTCAAATCCCCACAGCTAGTATAAACAAGTAAAACTAAAGAGATAAGGGATTAGAAGATTCACGCAAGTTGTTTTATCTTGGTTCACTCTCTTCCAACCAAGAGCTACGTCCAGTCCCTTCTACTTGAAGGTTTTTCTCCACTATTCTCCAAATAGATTACAGCAAGTATTCAACACCTCTCCAGGCTCACAAGTATTCCTTTCTTACCAAGCCTCTTCAGGCTCTACCTCTAACAAAGAGATTTGGTTTCTTTTGATCTTCTAACTCACTATGTGTGAGGATATGAAAGTTTAAAATCAGATGAATATTATAACAATATTCAAGCTAAGGTATTACAGACTTTTGCTTTTGAAAGAATAAAAGAATGTTGGCTCGCAAGAGATTTCTTGTTAATTCTGTATATTCGCAAAAGGTCTATCTTCAAAAGTCTTGGTCTTCTATTTATAGAGACCTTGCCCTTCTCTTCAAGTTCTTCAACGGTTCAATTTGAATTTTCCTGTTTAAGGATAGAATCAACAATGTAATATCCGTTATGACTCAGCTTGCTCGTGGCCATTGTACTATATGACAATATTCTTGCATGAAACGGGCACACCTCTGAGCAAATGTCCACTTGAAAAACTGTCTTGCCTTCCTTATACAATTTCCAGCTATTCCAGCGTAAAAGGTGATAGGGTACAAGTCATTTTGCATTGTACTATTTTGCTTTTTGCAATTCCTTATATGTACTATGTTTCTCTCACAGAAACAAGACAATAAAACCGTTAGTAACAAATAAGAAGAACCAACATATAATTGAAATAAATATCAATCATTTGAAATAAATATTTCTATATAGACGAGATAGATATTCTGATAATATCAAGCATTCATTATAAACGAAGAGCTCGTCTACTTAAAAAGTGCGTCTATACGCTCAGAGCTAAAATTCTATTTAGCTCGTCCAATGACGTGGCAAATTTTGCTCGTCTACTATCAAGTCTTTGGACTTGCTATAAATCGGTGAATAGCTTAAAATTGCGTCTGCTGACGTGGCACAAACGCTCGTCTACTTACATGAGTTAAGAGCTCGTCCACAAGCACTGTTCTATAGCTCGTCTATTCAAAATAGAGTAGAGCTCGTCTATAGGTCCTGTTCTATATTCCGTCTACTAGAGCATATTCTCATATTTAAAATATACCATATATTTTGAAAGGCACGTCCACTTAGTTGGACACGGATATAGACTCTTTAGATTTCCATAACATATTGAATTTTGAATATCCTGTAAGACTTAGATAAAACATGTTAGAACTTAACTAACACTTTGCCATACAAATTTAATCATTTTTGTTAGCATCAAAACACAGCAATTATTTGATCCAAATTACTTTGGTTCCAACATATATATATATATATATAGCTTATACATTTATTATTCCAAAACTTTAGTAATTGACATATGAGAAATAGAGATGATCCCTGGTCCTCTTGTTGAACATATATATAATAGGTTCTTCGTTGGAAATCTAAGTTTCTTACTCTTCTAAATATCAAATACACAAGTTCCCAATAAATTTATACTTGTAACACCCCGTTTTCTCACATCTTGACCGGTAATTATATTTTATATTATTACCGGGGATCTAGAAAATGATTTTGAAGAAAACAAAATCATAGTTGAGACCTTCTATATCGAAGGAAGTTACGATGAAATTTTAGGTTTAGAATTCAAGCCGAACCCAGTCTGTGTTTTTCACTGACAGTAAAAGTTTACTGATCAGAAAACCTAATTTGGACTTGTGAACGAAACAGTTTAGGTTTATATTATTTTTCCAACAATATTGGTTATTTTGAAAATTTTCAAAATAAATAAGTTATTATACTTTATTCGGGCGCATAATCAACAAACGCGTGGTCGACGGAGTCAAGAACGAACATGCTGAGACAAAACTGGACTCCGGATGATGGGACATCTTGCCACGTAGGGTGGTGAGTCACATGGGTGACTCACCTAGCATTTATGAAGCCTAATGATGATACCAAAATATCATGATATTTATTCTAGTAAAAAGACCAAAATGCCCTTATTTTTAAGTGAAATTCCAAGAATGTCCCTAAGTGAATTTTGACCAAAATACCCTCTAAAACTACTCAATTTTGTGCAGCCCCTCCACTAAACCAAACTCATTTAATTTTGATTTCATTTCATCATCTTTCTCTCAAAAACTCTAATCGGGTAAACAACGGAATCGAATATGAATGCGCAGAGATACACCAAAAGAAAGAACGACAAGTCATCCAAGATGACTCAAGAGGAATGAGTCACCATGGTGAGTCATGGTGGTGACTAACCCTAGCCATAATGACAACAAAGAAATATCTAGATATTTAGAGCTTTAACCTAACCTATGACTAGTTAACTCCAACTAAGGTTAGCCAACCATGATTGACAACAAAATATCTTCTTCCTCACATGTGGTCACAATTTAGCCACATACTCCTATGCACCATCACCACTCATTTGTCATGATGACTTCAAGTGAAATGACCAATTTACCCCTAAATTAACCTAACCTATGTTTGGTTAATTCAACCATGGTTCACATGACAATTTCAAATTGACTTCTCCTCCTCATTTGTGGTTCACAAACAGCCACCTTCTTCTACACACCTCCACCACATATTTTTCATGACTCGTCCTAATGACTCACCATTGCCATTAATGTGCATTTAATGTAACCAAGGTGAATCGTCATTTAACTTAACCTAAGTTTAGTCATTTTTCACCCTAGTTCAATTAAGCTTAACCAAGCAATTCTCCTCCTCATTTTGGACAGCATCACACGACCTCACTCCCATAACGCGCACTTAGACCAATTTCAACTCATTTATGCTTTCTTCTTCATCAAGTTCATCATTTTCTCTAAGAACACATAAGAACTTCATTGATGCTCATACTCAACCGAAACTGTACCAAAATTCTGACCCTTTTTCGTTGTGAAAATAGAAAAACTTTCTACATGAAAGTTGTTCCTTTTCATCTCTTCTTTCCAACGAGAAAAATATAATCAAAAACGGATAAGTATATTGAGAGATATGTCCAAATTACTAAAACAGCTCAAAATCCTCAGCTTCACAAGAGAACAGTGGAAAGAAGGCACTTTACGCCCCTGTTATATTCTGAATCAAACAAAACCTACAACATAAAAGTTGTGCCTCTCCTTCTTACCTTTCCAAAAAACCAAAGTTTGTAATTTTTAGATGAGCAGATAGTGAGATATGCTCATAACACCACCATATCCTCAAAGCTGTCAAATTTTTCAAATAAGCTTGTTTTGATCATTTCTCTTCATTCCTTCATCATCAAGAGGTAACCTCTCTTCTACATGATCAATTATGTATTCTTCTTCATTCATTTCATGATTTTCATGCCATGAACATCCATCTCTTGATCATCATCCTTTGGCTTAAGATAAGTGATCTAAGCCTTGATTTTCTATCTTTGGTTATGTCTAAGCTTAGTGTATAATCCCTTTTAATTTTATTTGTTGATTTCTAGGTTTTTGGAGCTAAAAACCGTGAGCTCTTTGGTTGTTTATAGCTTGATTTTGTTTGATCTTCAAGTGATCTACAAGAGGTATGGGGAAGATTACCACTATCCTACCTTAATGTAGATATGTATGTTGTTTATATTGTTTTTGTGTTGTCTTGAAACTCTAAAAGTTGGGGTTATGTCTTTATGTGTTTGTGAGCCTCTAAGAGGACTTGGTATAATAATTATGTGGTGTATGTTGTGTGATGAAAATTTATGGATGATATGCTTATTTGATGCATAATGGTTGAAATAAAATTGTTAGTATGCTTACTTGATCATTGAAAGAAAGTATGTGAAATATGCTAAATAATCATGCCATGATTTAGTGCTTGAACACATAAACATGTATGATGTTTTGGGATTGAGTGATGAAGAGAAAATCTTCTTGTTTGTTGGAACTTGGTTTCGGCCAAGCATGAGAAATATGGCAAGACAACTTTGTTCTCCAAAACCATATGATTCCATGATGGTTTGTGGACTATAAAAAAATAATTAAATCAAGAAGAAAATGATTTCTTCCAAAACTGTTTTCATAAGATTGAAAATGGTCTTTCATAGTTTGAATAATCCCAAAAATGATTTTGAATTGAATTGGTTAATTATATTGAAAGTTATGGATTTTTAAAGAAATAAGGACTAATATGCAATTACTGAGAATTTCAGGGAATGTTCTGAAAACTATATTTTTAAATATTGTTGTTGTAGTCCTTAATGATATAAGACTATAGAATTTGGTTTGAAGTTATTTGGATTTATACATAAAAGGATATAAGCTTTTTAGTAAACAAGGACCTATTTGCAAATATTGAAAATATTGGACATAAATATCATTTCTGGAATTTTCATGGGAACTTGAAAATATTTTATGAGATGAAACTGTTAAGTCTCTAAAATGTCTGTGTGCATTTCCCTAAGTTTTGATGAAAACTAAACATTGGTTAATGATTTAATTAACCTACTTTGTGGTTGCTAACCTATCTACTTAGTGTACAGATCAGAAGATTACAAAACTCACATGTCTGTCTACCTAAGTACCAACCTGTCCGTTTAAGCCAAAAAGTCAACCTGTCTGCTGACTAGGATTGTTGACTATATGCAAACTGGTTTACAACCTGTCTCTGCTCTAACACTTCAACTTATCTATGGTTCTTTGTTAAAGAACTCGAAGTACAGGAAGCTTTTGCAAGCTGTCCCCTCATGAAGAATACTCTGAGAACTCTCTCTCACGCTTATCAAGAAACTCAGAAGTGCTCTCTCTCAAGCAACCTAGGAAGTCAGAGACAAACTTCCAGTTAAAGAATGTTTCCAACATGCTTTATTCCCTAGTACTTTCAGTTATTACACAGAAAGGGAAATGTACACTGCAAAAGTACAAAAGCACTCTGCACAACTCTGAGTTGGCGTCTACACGATGCATAAAGCTATTATCCCTCATGTTAGAGTACAACCAACGTCTTCATTGCATTAATGGCTGCCCAGAACAACTATATTGCATTTAATGAAGCTCTGCTTGAAGCCATCGTTGCAAGGAATGTCTCTAACGGATATTAAATGTTTGAAGGCTATAAATACAGAAGTCATTGAAGATGAACATCATCAGAGTTTACAAAGCATTAAAGAGCCATTACTCTGTTCATTTATTCACTCTGTATTCTTCAATCATTTGAAGTTATTACGCAGACTTTCCTAAGCTTTACATTTAAACCACTCTCTGAGTGTTAGTGAAAGATCTGTCTGTCTGTAAGTGTATTGATTACAAACCAAACTCTCAAACAAATCTGAGTGAGCCTGAAGAGGCTAGGTGTGCAAAGAATACTTGTGTTGGAGCCTGAAGAGGCTAGGTGTGCAAACAATACTTGGAGTCTGTAACCTGATCAGTTATAGTGGATAAATCTTGGTGCTGCCAAGAAATGGACGTAGCTCTTTGTGTTAAAGAGTGAACCAGGATAAATCTCTGTGTTAATCTCTCTTCCCTTAATCTCTTTAGTTGTTTTGATTATATATCATCTGCTTTCTAACTAAGGGGTTAAAACTGTTTTAATCAAGTATGTATTTCATCTATACGTGTGTTGTTTTCTGAGAAAACTACAACAGACAAGTGACCTGTCTGCGTAACCTTTTTACACCTGTCTGTGCTTAGCTTCTGCATGCAAAAAGTTTTTAACTTTATTTTAATTTCTGATAAACACAATTCAACCCCCCTTCTCGTGTTTATAGTTGTCTATTTCAGAAACTATAGAAGTTGGTTTGGTGTGATTTGAAGTTATAAATAAAAAGTTATAAGGTTTTAAGTGAATAAGGACCTTTTTGGTAATTAATGAAAGTTTAGGGACTAAACTGCAATTTTTGAAAATAAATGTAATTGGATAGTTAGAGACTTTTTCATGCCTAACAAAGTGTTTTAATATATCTTTACACAAAGATGAAAGGTTACTCGACAACTTCATCTCGATGTTGAGAACATCTAGCATCTGAAAATGCAAGTTGAGAGAATTCCGATGCAATCAAGATGTCATCCGATGGATAAACAAGAAGAACACATTTCTTGTAAATTTTGCCTAAACACATAGTGAAACTATGTTCTGTAAGGCCGTTGTGCCTAGGAGATTGAGCTAACACTTTAATGCGGGTGTGAATTTTGTAGAGCCGATTTGGTTGATGCTTGGGGATGTCGGGGTTATGAAATACTCACATAGGCCTAGTGGGTTGCTCCTCTGTGGCGTGGTGATCTGGAAATACACCGACATACTTGAATAGATGCTTTGTTTTTTCTGGTAGTGTAGGATGTTCCCGAAAAAGCCTATAACGTGCACGCCCTTTACTATTGACGCATTCTTTATTACCCAAGGCTGGTACTTCCGGAACAATCCTCTGAACCACTCTCTCCGACTGTTCTTAAAACCATGGTATAGGAATTCAGAGGCCATTCCTCAAGTCTTAGATGTCTTCTATCTAGGAAAACGCAGTGCTGTGGTCATGTTTCTGTGAAACATTATTGTTTTGTTATAAGTATAGATATGATTGATAATTGTTAATTGTTAATTGTACGTACCTTACCACTGCATGTCTGCCTTATGTGTAAGATAAATAGAAATCTCACTCCATATTTTTATATTGCCTATGTCGGTGGGCTATGTGCATTCTGTACTCTTTTGAAAAGACTGAGACATCAAGATGTCGCTTGGCTAACGCATCGTAGAGATTGAGGTTCGAGCTTGCGGATGCTATGGTGGAGTTTCTAGTGGACGTCTTCCTGACTGTCGATGGTTCGTAGAGGGCTTAGTCCGAGAGTTACTTTTGTAATAACTCTAGTAGTGTCTTTTGTGACGACGTCGATAGTGGACTCAAATTGAGTTTTCACTAGACCTCGTCAGTTGGGTTGTCCTTCTCATGGTGTACGAGAAAGGACTGTCTTTTCTATTTTAGTTTGGCCAGCTGGGTATATTTGGGAGTTAATGTAACTATCTATGGAGCTGCGACTCCAAGTATTTTATATTTTAGGAGCTGTGTCTCCATATCTTTTTATTAGATCTCTATATGTCTATGATTTCTGTTTATGATTAGGGTTGGATATTATGTAAATGATTTTCGAACTCATGACCCTAATTGTGATAATGGAATGTTTTATGGCCCATTCATTTAAAAGAAAGTAGTTATATTTACGACTTACGAAAAAGAAGAAAAATTTACGCCATTCTTTTATAATCAATTTTTTACTTACTTTGTAGCGCCCGAGAAGGGTGTTACAATACTATCTTCGGTCTTTAATATAAGAAACAATACCCAAAAATATACAAACCAAGGAAATGCATTGAAATTAGTTAATTGTAATTAATAATCATATAAATTTCCAAAAATACCCCTTCTAATTAATGAACAAGCTCACTTGTATGGAAAGTTGATATATCTTGTAGATATAAATCCTATTATAAATGAAGGACAATATTGGAAATTAGCATTTAATATGTGTGAGATGCAAGTTTCTTATATTTTGGACAAAAAATACCTATTTGTTTATTATATTAAGGACCGGAGGTAGTACTATTTTTGACTCCTTAGTCCTTAACTAATATCCTTAAGACACTAGTTAGCATTCCCCTATATAATATATCTGTCCAACACATGTAGTTAAGTTATACATATCCACTGGAAATAAGAATTTACCTTCTTGTTAGATGCGAACATGATGGAACAATCAACGCATATGATGATTATCAATGTCATGCACAGTTTGTAAAATGCCACTCACCCAAAATGCTGGTAAATCATTAAGCACATAACCTTCTCCAAGGCCCTCCATCAGCACCCCTCATTTCAATATGCCTCTTCATTATTCAACCTGACCTGAAAAGAGTAATTATGCTAAAACAAAAAACAAAAAAAAGAGCTAACACAATAGCATAAATGCAGCAAAACCATTGCAAAAACTATAGACACCAGTTAATTACATTGTGAAAGCAGTAATAATAAACCTCAGGAAATATAGTTGTCAAGTGATTCCCCCAATCATTGAGGTTTGGAAACTCACCAGGGATACAAGGAAGCCTTTCTGTCAAGAAATCCTGCAATGAAATAAACTAAACAACACTACAAAAAGACATCTCTTTAGCGACCGAAAAAATCGGTCGCTAATCCATGAAATTCGGTCGCTATCAGTCTTAGCGACCGAATCAGCGACTGATCCTCAGTGGTCTCGAAAACCCTAGTCGCTAATTAAATAGCGATCGATTTTTCACACCGATCGCTAATAACGACCGAATATTCGGTTGCTATTTTAGCGGCTGGAGCGTTGGTCACGAGCTCATGTAACCAAAATAGCGACCGATATTGTAGTGGCTAATTCGGTCGCTGGTTTCCAATTACCCTAGCCAAAATAGTGACCGGTATTGTAGTGGCTAATTCTGTCGCTGGTTTCAAATTACCCTAGCCAAAATAGTGACCGATACGTTAGTGGCTAATTCGGTCACTTGTTTCCAATGACCCTAGTCATAATAGCGACTGATACCGTAGTGACTAATTTGGTCGCTAATGTTATAAATTTATATATATATTTTTTAAATGATATACTATAAAAAAATTTTTGCTATTAATATAATATAATATTATATTAATTATGGAAATTAATTTATTAATGTTTTAATATTATAATTAACCCTAATAATAATATTTAAAAAAAATTAAAATTGCATTTAAATAAAATTGTTACTCAAATAAATAAAAGTACTTTCACCCATAAAATTGTAACCCAAATAAATAAAAGTACTAAACCATCCATGCAAGCAAAAATTCATGACATAAAGAAACATCCACAAAAAGCACTAATAGTCAATGAAAATTTAATAGTACAATCAAAATAATCAAGATCATGATGGAGGTGGGTTGTCGTCCTACTGTGCATCAGTATCGTTATCCTCCTCGTCGACCTCGGCAGCAGGCGGTGGTGGTGGTGGTGGTACAGGCGGCTGAATATGCAGGTAAGACAAGATATATCCAGTGGTGCCTCTAAGCTCATCAATCTCGGCGTCCAAGGTCTTCTGCCTAGCATCCTTCTCGGCGAGCTCCTCAGTCAGTCGTGTAATATGATGTTGCATCTGCTCTACGACCTCCGAAGGAACGCCGCTTGCCATGCCAGTGTCTCCAGACGAACAGGACGACATGGCCACATAGTTATTCCGATATTCAAATGCCTTATACTTGACAAAATTTCGGCAGCATTTCCCCATGGTCTCTAAGTACACGGCTTGAGTGAGGTGAGATCTACCGCAATCAAGTATGCACCCAGAGAATATAAGGAAATGCATCGGACCAAAATTTCATCAAGCATATAAGACATGTGAAAGACGAAATGACTATAAACACGAGTGTCGAAAAGGTTTTTGTCAAACTGTCCCACCTGGATAATTCAATATCCAATATAATGAACAGTACCTTTTCAAAGTACGCATGCTCATTACTATTGTATCTCAAACGGGAAGCTAAGGCTTTTCTAACTCATTAACCATAACAGAAGATACAAATATAACCCTATATACATAACACAATTTTAGCGACGAAAAAGTTAACACATCCATCCTAATGAGCTTAGCTCTCCACTAACAAATAGAATACAAAGTTTGCAAGCACATACATCATTTATAATCTACCAGCACACAACCAGCATCCTATTGAGCTCAGCTCTCCACTAACAAACAACATATAAAGTTTACAAACACATGCATATTTCTAATCTAACAGCACACAACCAGCATCCTAATGAGCACAGCCCTCCACTAACAAACAACATATAAGCAAAGCATCCTAGGGAGCTTAGCTCTCCATTAACAAGCAACATATCAATTCAAAGTATTCAAACATAGCAAAGAGGTAAAAAAAAAAAAAAAAAGAGTATGACCAACCTCAACTCCAAGAAACTGGTGGAAAAAGAAGACGACTGGAGCTACAACCAGCAATTGAGTAATGCTGTCACCATAGCAATTTCAATAAGCAAAGAATATCAACAATATCGTACAATATATGACAGCATCTTAAAAAGCAAATAAGCAAACTTGTCTAAGCATACTCTTATAGCAAGTTAGAAGGGCATCATACAATTATTTTGATACAAGACCACACTTCTTAGCTTTATGTTCTTTTACAACATTCTCTTTTCACTTGCTCTTTTTTATTGTTGTTTCCCTTATCCATTCATGAGTACCAAGAAGAAGAAATGCATCATGTCAACATACTTATTCCTAACCCAGTAAAGCAATGAAAATCAAAGGAGGTCCACCATGTAAGACAAACAAATTGTGCAAGGCATTAACAAGGAATGAAATGAAGACTTAGAGACATTACACCCTTGGAAGTTCTTCAGATATTACAATTTGTTGATCATATGCTCATCACAGTGTCAAGCAATCAAGCAAAATTTCAGAAAGTCAAACTTCATGTATCTTTTGATGATGATAGCATTAGATCCACTACTCACTAAAAAGAGCAACAGCCACCTATCCAAACATTTATCAAATCAATCCATAAAACTTATCAAACCAAGCCTGAAGTATCAAATAACAAATACTTTCTTTCATGTAAATCAATTCAGTTATTTATTTATTCATTTATCAAACACATAGTATGTGAGGGACGTGCAACTTTTAGAAACAACTTACGCAGTACCATGCTATGAATACAGAAGGATGGCTTTCCTTTTTTCTTATATGCCTAACCAGTGAGGTGGAAATCAGTCACATAAACACCAAAAGACATCGTAGCATCCTTAGTTCATGATATAGAGAATACATTAGAATCAAAACAATCAAGGTGAAGTGCTGGAATCAAGAACATGTTTTTGAACCAATCACTTTCAATGACACATGTTAGTACATTCTTCACTTTATTTTCACAAAACGAATCAACACCAGTGCAGGCATTATTGCAAACAGGTTAAGTGTAAATATAGCAATTGGATTCAGAGTTAAAACATTGGCATAATTAAGCAAGGAGACAATATCTGTAAATTCTGATTTTCATTCTTCTCTTGACAATAATGAAACATGTTACAAAGAACGATTTGAAACCTCCAATGATCCAGTAATTAATATTCCTTAGGAACAAAAAGGCTTACACAGAATCCAACCATTTCAATGTTCAACCTATTTGAAGAATTTGGAGAAGAAATTGAAGAAAATATACCTGGAAGGGGGAGGCGTCGTCCGCGGTGGTGGCTTGGAGGCACGGTGTTGGTGCGGTGTCGGGCTAGGTGGTGGCGCAGTGGAGGCTCAGTGGTGCAGATAGTGAGAGTTGAGAGAGGTGGGGGAGATGTCGAAGGCGTCGTCCGCGGTGGTGGCTAGAAGGCGCGGAGGTGGTGGTGGGTTCGGGATTGGAGGCTCTGTGCAGAGAGTTGGGAAACTTGGAAGAATTGGGGAAGAAGAAAGGGGAAAACACGGTTTTAGGGTTTTTAATTTCAGCTACCGAAAACTTCGATCGCTAAAACGGTCGCTATTTGTAAAATTTAAAATTCGGTCGCTATAGTAGTCGCAAATTGAAACTAGGGCATTCCGTTTTCGTAAATTAGCGACCGAACTCAAATCGGTTGCTAAAAGATTCAAAAAAAAAAAAAAAAAAAAAAACCACTAACATTCGGTCGCAACAACGGTCGCTAAACGATCAATTAAGTTGACTTTTAATTTTTCCTGTTAGCGATTGAAATAGCCACCGATTTAGTTGCGACTGCTAAATTCGGTCGCTATTTCGGTGGCTAAATGTAATATAGAATAGTTTTTCAGGGAACACCAATTAGGTGGCAAAAACAGTGACTACTAGCGACCGCATAGTGTCAGTCGCTATTTTCGGTCACTAAAACGACCTGTTTTTTATAGTGATAATTGATTCTGTACTTTGAACCAATGAAAGCTATATGAACACAGAGATCAAGAAAAAAAAGTTTTAAACTAAAAAATAGCAAGGGTGCCCCTTAAGGCTAAGATTACAAGAATACTAAAGATATTTTGAGTTGAATCATGGATGTTCATGTTCTTCTTGTTGTAATAGTGAACTTTCACAGCATAGAAGTGAGCTAGGTTTCCTCAATAATATTTTATTCTTACCAAAAACTGCGGCTTAAACTTTAAATATAAATGTTTTCCTTTTTGTAAAGGATCTAAGACCTAAGTGTCATCCACTATCATGCATGCACCCATTTTTAAATACGATCCTGAGCAATCTCAGAAAGGAACTCAAATTGAATAAAATACATTACCCGCCAGTAGAACAAGGTGTTGTTTATGTTGCACGGCAAGAAACTGATGCAACATTACTCCTATTTGACTGACTAGTAATTTACTTCTAATATGACACATCAACATACTCAAATTTACCTGGTCAAATAGTATAATAATATTGTACAAAACATGTATGTTATATTTGACAGTATATTTCTTTTTCTTTAAATGTTTTCATAAGTTGTTTTTAAAGTGTATTTCTTGTTCTTCAAATGTATTTTGGTAATGTATTTCTTTTTCTTTTTCTTTTTCTTTAAATGTTTTTAAGTGTGAAAGTAATGAAATGGGCAACAAATCGCCTCACTCCTCACCTACTGATCTTCCTCCAAGAGATTCAATGGGACTTGGTCTCTATGTCAACTAATGAATTTATTGTAATCACCATGGCTCTTCTATAAAAGATAGGACGTCTTCAGCGGCCGACAAAGAGGCTAGAGGATGTGTCGGCGGCAGGTCCTAGAGGGCAGAGATGTCAGTGGCGAGCTAGAGGGCGGGGTCCCAGAGGTGGAGCTTCCCGGAGAGAGCGATTTGTACTTCAAGCCGAGATCCACGAGCCAGTTCCCGTCGTCGACAACCACGAATGCCTTGAAGCACCATCTGGATGAGATTTGGGTTGCCGAGATTGTCACACTGACAGATCCGTGGAAACAGTTGCTCTACCATCGCAGCTTCGTCATCCGCCACCCAACACCGCCGTCCGTTCCACCAGTCACTGCAATCTCCCTCACGCTGCAGCAAGTTCATCTCTAAGATCCGACCCAGTCGCGTTCAAGCTTTGCATAAACACACATCGAGCTCCTTTACGGGATGGTCCTCCAAAGCCATTCACTATCTCTGCCGCATATCGAACCCCCGCCATCGCAAGCCACCACCTGATGCGACCCAAATGCTGCTCCTCATCCCCTGCACCATTGTCCTCTACTCGTCGATGTTCCTCAATTACGCCCCCGTCTTCGGTCATCCTCAGCTGGCAGTGAAGATTAGAGGTGATGGAAAGTTTAGAGGGATTAAGGATTTAGGCCGCGTTTGGGTAAATAACTTAATTAAGAGCTTATCACATAAGACCTTATCGCATGAGAGCTTATGTCATAAAAGCTTATGAAAAAAGGGGCAGGAGAGGATTCGAAGGGGAAAAACACGGAAGGGTCATAAGCACTTGTTAAAATTCCATAAGCTTGTTCCAGTGACTTATGAAAATAAGTCAAAAACTCCTTATGGGATGTCATAAGTTACTTTTATAAGCTCTGCCAAACACACTACATAAGAGCTTATGTCATCAGATAAGTCAAAAGGAGCTTGAATAAGCTCTTCCAAACGCCACCTTAGGGGTTAGGGATTTGGGGATGATAGTGAAGAACTGAAGATCAGTAAATGAAATATTTTTATTTTGTATTAGTGTTGCAAATACAAAGAGAATACACAACCTTTGACAAATAACTATAATGTTGCAAATAAAAAAAGAATACATAACATTTGACCATGTAAAAAAAACGAAGGTAAAGGATAATCTAGTTGGCAATTCTATTGGTCCAAATTGCTTGGTCAAAATGGTGCATGGTTGCACTAGTTTTTTTTGCTGGTCCACCATAGAAGGCACCACAGAACAAATACCAAGAGCAAGAAGATCTTGCAATGTGTTTGGTAGCACAAATGCCACTAGTGAAGAAGATAATCCTGCCACACCTAGTTGAGATAAGGTAACAAATTGAGATACAATCTCGATCGTTGGGAGGTTCTTTTTTTTTTTTTTTTTTTTTTATGAATGGGAGGCTTCTTATTTAGACTATGCCTTTTTACCCACCTTAGTCACAAGTAGGAGTTAGGCCCAAGTTAGAACTAGAAATAAGCATGGCTGGGTTCGGACGAGTTAAGGGAAAGGTAATAAGCTGAATTAGGTTCGTTCACTTTTGTTATAGTTTGAATAAATGCCAACATGAGCAATTGAGTTGATGGGTTAAAATAAAATGTTAATTGATATGTATTGTTAATATAAAAAAATTACATTGTTAACCAATTATAAATTATCATGCCATTAAAAATGTTTAACTTTTATCATAGTTACCTTAAAAGTCACTCATAAGATGATTTGTGAAAAACTTTAGACTAAAAGTGCACTATTATATCAGGCTTGTTTCTAAAACTTAGAGTTTGATTGGTAAGAACTATTAGTCTAAAGTTCTTTATAGGCCTAACCTATTAGCTAAACACAAAACTCCCAATCATTTCTCTTAATCAAGCCTGTTTATATCAAGGTCTGGCCTATTCTCACCCTTAGTCGAAAGGGACAAGTTGCAATGTTAGATGATTGGGCTAATTAAGGGAAGGTAAAAAAAGGTGGGGCGAATGCAAGCCAATTACGTGGAAGAAGGTAAGAAGAAGATAAAGTCTAATTTATGAGAGAATGATTCAAAAAATGAGTGAAAATTGATAAACTAACTTGCGATTGGTCGTAAACCAACTTCACACACGCACATTAAACCAACTTGTTGGAATTTGTGTGGGTGGAATTCTAATTTACAACATTTCAAGAGCAGTTTAATTGGTGGATTTGCTATTTAGTTAGCTTACCTTATCGTGGGTTCTATTGATAGGTGACTTTGTGTTGTTGAAGTTGAGTTTCTCCTATCTTTTTGGGTTGTTCTCCACGGCTGGCTTTTCTGTTGGTGGGCAAAATCTTTTTATGTTTTGTTGCTGAAGTTAAGTTTCTCCTCTCTTTATCGGTAACTCTACCTGGTTGGCTTTTCTATTGGTGGTCAAAGTCTTTTTATCAAGTGTAAGTTTCATATAATATGTTGGCCTTGTGGATTTAGTACCTTTCCCTGGTTTTGTGGCCAAGTGGTTCTTTGTCCCTCGGTGCTGACTTAGTAGGTTCTTGGGCTCGATTTTGTTGGGTGTAAATCATATACTTGGTTCTCAGGCAAGTTCCTTGTCTCTTGTGTATCTTCTCATGGTGTTTTGGCTTGGTTAAATATAGACTTTGTGAAACAAATACAGTCCGAAGATGGTTCAATATTTCATTTATAGCTATTTGTCCTTCGTTATCTCTTGTATTTAGGTTGGAGTATCCCTTTTACTCCTCATCAATATACATTTTAGTTTATAATAATAATAAAAAAAAAAAGCTTCACCAAGGAGATTAAAAGGAATAGGAATTCCACTGTCAAGTGCTCTAATTTAAAATTATATATATATAGAGAGAGAGGGAGGGGATCCACTTACTCCAGGAGTAAGTAGTAACTCTTTAAAATTACTCCCCATATTAACCCTCTATTTTATTTTAATCCAAATGCTTAAATTGAATTAATTATCAAGACATGTGACACCCAAAAAAAAAAAATTCATGTTTCTATTCTCCTCATAGTGGATCCCCTCACGTTTCTATTCTCCACCCATGTTCTTATAACCACTCACAGTGAACAAACCCAGAGGCACAACAGCGCTTCAGTTTTTATTCCAGTTTAAATGCTTTTATCTTTGTAGAATCTTCTCTTTTATGGATCAATGGCAATAAACAAACCCCCCCCCCCCCCCCCCCCGAGGACTCGGAGTGGGCACTGCAACACGGTGTGGGTACAACGTCGTGGAGGAGGAGCAACGTTTATGGCAGTAAACACTAAACATAACCCTCAATGGCGGTTCGTAGTGGGCACAGCGGCGGAGTGAGTACAATGGCATGGAGTGGGTACGCGACACAGAGGGAGAACAACAGTGTGAATGGTATGACAGCGCGGAGGGGGCGATGACGACACGTGGACGGGGCGAATGGCGTGGACCAATCCATTTTCACAGAGAGTGCTCATGGAAGAAGAACACCAAATAATGGTCATAGGCAAAAAAAACAAAGAAGAAATATTTTTCGAGATGGGAGAGTTGCCACATGATAATGTGAATGAAAAAATCTAAGCCTTTGGATTAAAATAAAATAGAGGGTTGAGATGGAGAGTAACTTTAAAGAGTTACTCCTATAATAAGACAAATGAGTGGATCCCCTCCCAATTATATATATATATATATATACTATTAATACCTCTTGAAATTTGACTTAATTACACTTAGTACTCCATTGTTTAAAAGTTTCACTCATCCCGAGGAGGCCAGTGCCACTGTAATCTTCAACCTTAATAGAAGGTAAATATAATATATAATAACATAAAAAAGTTGGTATAATTTATGGGGGAAAATACCAATTACAATTAAATTAAAACTAAAAAAATAATGTAATATAATTTTCCCAAAATACAACTTATCTTTGTATTAATTGGAAGCTGGATCCGGATGCTCCCTAAAATGGCATGGCCCACTAATAAATACATGGCTATAAAGCAAATTAGTAAACACCTAATTTATTTTCAAGCATCGAAAAATTATTAAAATATGATTAAAAATTGAACAAACTTAATTCTCAAAGTAAGCTACTATTTTTTTTTATAACCATGACATAGGTAGGAAGTGTCCACCATCATTAGTAGTGATTAATCTCCATCGGGAAACCTGTCAGGCACACAAAGTGAATTCTCTCCTTTCAATCAGGTTTTCTCCATACATAAGAGTCATGCATTAAGATTTTGTTAAAATTTATAATCAAACCACATAGTGAAGAGTAATTTTTTTTTTTAATTAAAAGCATTATAATGAACATTTTTATTTTTCATTCTCATGAGAAAGCAGAGAATATATTTTCTCGCATTTGTCTTTCAAGAACCTCTACCTCAATTTTCGACCTTCAATATCTTTAACACCTTAAACCTTTAGTTCTTATCACTTGAGTTATCTCATCCCCGGTAATTTGAATTGTTAAACTATATATATAGGATCAAAATCGAGAACCAATCAATAATAATATGATTATTCAAAAAATTACGTGAATTTATATTTAATTTTATTTTAAATATTAATGCATAGTTTAATGATTAATTAACATTCATAAAGAAAAGATTCGTAATGCCATTGGTTCGTCCGATTTCTTGAAAGAATGCTTGAAACTAAAGTCACTCCTAGTTGAGACTTGAGAGAGGGAACAAGGAAAATTCTCAGAGTATGCTGTCCAAGAAGCAGAACAGACTGCACGGGTCTAATCACACGTGACCACACTGCTCCGCCCCCAATAATATCACTCTCATCTCCTTTGTTTACATGACACTCCTCCATAATAATCAAGGGTATTCTAGGATTGAAATGGTTTGATTTTGAGTTAAAAAATTATTCAATTCAATGATAAAAATAATATATGATTTGGATTAGATCGGTTTGTTTCATTAAAAATATTCGATCTGATCCCATCTAATTAAATGCGATTTGGATTGAATTAGATAATTCAATTTTTTTATACTTTATTTTTTTTATGTCAAGTCTCCTTGTTACTTATTTAATTATGGACAAAGGATAATCTTAGTTTTAATTTGAGAGTTTAAGAAAAAATAATTTTTGATATTTTTAACAGTTCTTTTATGTTAATTCTCTATATCTACTCTCATTTATCCTTTTTTTTTTCTTGAATCGATTACAGATAAATTGTAACTAATTAGTTTTCAAACTTACTTAATTGATGTCATATTTTTCATCTTTTCTCAATCAAGTATATATATTTTATGCATCAAAACTTTTATCAAAATATAAATTTAAGAGATTAATATTTATTTTAAATAATCTCATATATGTCATTCCAACAAAAATATTAAAGAGGATGGGGGACATAAAAGTATGAAAAACAATGTTTAAGTATGGGTAATACTATAATTTCAAAAATAATAGTATATGTATATAATAGATCAGATTGGATTGGATTTCGCTAGAGGATCCAAAATCTGATCCAATCCAATAAAAAATTATGATTTTTATGATTTTTGGTTTTTCGGTTCGGTTTTTGTGGTTTGAATCGGTTGATGAACACCTCAAATAATAATCAAAATCAACTTTTGTTTCACGCGCAAATTAATTTCGTTCAAATTACACTAAATTGATATAATATATAAATAAATTTACATATTATATACAATTAAGTCATTAAATTATAAAAAAAAATTAAGAAAATAAATAAAATTGTATTTTTAATATATTATAATACAAGAAATATTAATATAAATCTATCAACAGCTTATGTAAAAATTATTAGTTTAACCGAATAAGTTTATTATTTATAATTATTTCACTACAAAAAAAAGTCATTCTAGCAATCAGTCATTTAGTGGTCACACTTAATCTGTCGCTAAATATGGAATTCGGTCGCTAAATATAAAATTTTGGTCGCTAAATCAGTTGCTAAGCTATTTAGCGACCACTAAACAGTTTAGCGACTAGGCATTTTGTTAACACGTCTAGTGGTCGCTAAATGGTTTAGCGATCGAATTTGGTAGTCGCTAAACACAACTTTTCTTTGTAGTGTTTACAAAAAGACATATTAAACATAGGCTTAATTGTACTTTGGTCCTCCTACTATGGTCATGTGTGATTTTGATCCTAAAGATTTTTTTGTGCACATTTGATCCCTATATTTTTTCAATGTTACAAATTCAGTCATTCTGTCCAATATCTGTCAATTTTTCATTGATTAAGAATCATTACTCTAAGCATATAGAATCTTTGGCTGAACTTCTGTGGTAAAGGACCATGTGATAGGCAAAAAAAAAAAAGAGATCCTGAGAAGGAGGAATGAAACCAGTAAATAGCAGAGATGAACCATTGACTCATACTGAATCAGAGAGGTAAAGGAGGGAGAACTTCGATCAGAGGTTCAGTGCGCTTAGAGGAGTGGTTCCTCTATGTTGATCATTAGAAAAATTGACAGATATTAGAAGTGAACCAATCTATGTTGATTAAAACATAGTACATGTTGCATCTTTGGCCGCGTCTACGGCGAAGTAGGACGCCAAGTGCTTCATCAATGAAGCACCATTCACTACCGACAGATTAATTAATAAAATAATAGAAGGTCCAGATCAGTTGTCCCAAAAAAAAAGTTAACCTAAAACTGATTTTAAAAGTTTTTGCTAAATAATCCTTGGGTCAACAATGCAAAAAAACCGTTTTGTTTCGAGACTCCTCTGACCCTCTCTCGTTATGGTCTCGTTGTTGCCGCCGTATTGGTTTGGGAGAAAAAGATGGAGTAGCACTGGTACGACGACGCCATGAGTTTGACCAAAGCTTCGCTTCCATGGATGATTTGAACGAGACCCCTTCTGCTATGTGATGAATTGAAAGAAACCAATTTACACTGTATCAAAAAGTGTAGAGAAAATTAGGGATTTGACCATATAAATTCCGGATTTGATCGAGTGCACTAATTGATGCGAGTTTTTTTTTTTCAATATATAGATGCGAAACGGCCCAAGAAAACCATGTTAGGTACAGGGTAGCGGAAACCCATTTTCCTGTAAAACGGATCTTCTTCACCCGTTGGGGGTTCAGGATGAGCACAAACATTGCTTTATGTTTAACTTCAAATAAAAAAATAATGTCAAACAATTACATGTCTTTGTTAGGCATTGTAGTGGTTGGCACTCCATTCGAAATTCCTAGTTAGCATGAGGTTGCGGGTTCAATTCAATCTGCAACATCCCATTCTTGTGTTTCATCATATTTTTAATACAACACATTTTCTTTTGTTTAAAAAAGGGAAAAAATTGCAAAAACAGGAAAGCTGAGGTTCGAATTCGAGACCAGACATATCTTTACAGAAACCCAGGCAAATAACCACTGGGCCAGTGAACGTTGATATGTAAAATGCTTAGACTTAATTCAATTTGTAGTTAACATAGAATGCAACATTTGCATTTCATCTTCTACCTTTGATCGGGTAAAGAACACCCATTTTCCATAAAAAGATTCAACAAGTTTTCTTATTTTATACTTCGCAAATCCGCAGCAAAATGTTTCCATCAAATATGAAATCAAACTATTACTATTATAACCACTCCTTTATCCATTAAAGGTTAATCTGTGAATGAACCACTCCTTAATCTCTTCGCAAATCATACATTTATTCAAATAATGTTTATCATCAAGCGCCAGATCCACAAAGACGAGCTCTTCCGACATCAATGGTGGCTGCAGATTTCAGCAGAGGAGGGTGAGGCGAGGCAGCACGGAGGAGAGCGAACCGAGAAGGAAGAGGATGGGGTGAGGCGGCTCGCGGCTGGGGGAGGAGGGTGGGACAACGATGACACTGGCAAAGGAGGGTGAGACGAGGCATTGGCAGAGGATAGCGGACCGAGCGGGAGGACGGGGAGGGTGAGATGGCGGAGGAGGAAAGTGAGGCGAGAAAGAAGAGTTTGGATGGAGACCCTTCTCTGCAAATTTTAAAAAATGTAGTAACCTTTAAAATCTGTATACAACTGACTATAAAGGGTCAAAAAAGTGTCTCATGGTGAGGCATTTATCTAGCTACTTCATGCTAGACATGGCCAGCATCTTTTATTCTCTTAGAATTTATGTTGATTTTGAGACTCTATCATTAGATATATATAGAACCTTTAACAATTAATTTTGTTAGAAAAAAGATTTTAAGATTGCCAATTTGATGAATTGGAATTCTTGCCATCATGGGAAGGAAAAGGTGAAGCGTCAAAAGGTTGCTTACATTATCCATTCTAAATACGTGCCAAATATTTTTATATAAACTCAAAAGGTTGTTAAATTAAATATTTCAATTACTAGTACTACTGCATAATTATAGGGCAAGCCACATGCAACCATGTCATGATATATGTTAAAAGCATTGCAGACTTATCGGTACAAATAAATATTATTTTCTGAAATGAAGAAAATCGAAAATCTTCAAAGTAACGCTCCAGAAGAGTAGAAGAGGTTAAAAAGCAATATAGATCAACGAAAAATCATGAGATCTCATTTTAATTTATAAATATCCATAATGCATCTTCATGCAGTAAAGAAGTACTGTAAAAATGCGTACATAGTGAGTGATTAACTTAATTTGACGTAGGAAAATATCCCACAAAATCTTTATCGTATCTAAAAATATACTAGTATTAGAGTATAATAAATGATCTCTTAAGATTTATTACATGATCCAGTCAAAAAAAAAAAGATTTATTACATGATTTATTTTAGGAATGAGAATCTACTATTAGTATAATATAGGACTATTTTTGTTTATCCTTATACACTCTTGATTCAAACCCCAAAAATAGAATCGAAGAACCGAAAATTGAAAAAACCGAAAACCGAAAACCGAAAAAATCGTATTTTTTATTCGATTGGATCGGATTTTGGATCCTATACTGAAATCCAATCCAAACCGATTTATTATATACATATACTATTATTTTTGAAGTTATAGTATTACTCATACTTAAACATTGTTTTTAATACTTTTATGTCCCTCATTCTCTTTAATATTTTTGTTGGAATGACATATATGAGATTATTTAGAATAAATATTAATGTCTTGAAGTTATATTTTGTTAAAAGTTTTGATGCATAACATATATATACTTGATTGAGTAAACATGAAAAATATGAAATCAATTAAGTAAGTTTGAAAAATAATTAGTTAGAATTTATCCGTAGTCTATTCAAGGAAATAAATAGGATAAGTGGGAGTAGATATAGAGAATTAACATAAAAGAACGTGTTAAAAAATATCAATAATTATTTTTTCTCAAACTCCCAAATTAAAATTAAGATTATTCTTTGTCCACTATTAAATAAGTAGCAAGGATACTTGGCATAAGAAAAAAATAAAGTATGACAAAAACCGAATTATCCAATCCAATCAAAATCGCATTTAATTGGATCGGATCGGATCGGATATTTTTAAGGAAGCAAACCGATCCATTCCAAATCGCATGTTGTTTTCATCAATGAATCGGATGACTTTTTAGCTCAAAATCGATCCAATCCAATCCGCGAACACCCCTACCGGATCATATCACTAGCGATATAATGATTATAACAAGTTCTTGAATAATTAGTCTTAGAATCATAATTCTATAGTCTTGATTTTTTTTATTTTTTATTTTTTATAAACATCTTTATTTTCTTTTCTATTTACAGCAATTTCATAATAATAGTTATGAGAACTTTTTAAAAAAAAATAAAATAAATGCTAACGCGAGTTTATTTATTTGACTGGCAGCACACGTTTTTTATTTTTTTGTAGATTAAAATCTTTCTCGGATATATATTAAAAAAAAAAAAAAGACTTGATTGAGAGTCCATAATTTCTAAAAATACTCATTAAAAATATTTTAAAATAATATTTTTATTCCATATATATATATATATAGACACACACACAAAAGACTTATAAAGTGAGAGGACTTTTTTTATGTGAGGGTGAGAGGATTATAACATAATCGTTGGATCAAACTTTAAATGGTACAGATTAAACTGTAAAGTTATATGACTTTTTTAAATGATCATGTGACATTTTAAAATCATTAAATAGCTTTTAATCTTAATCATCCACGTATGATTGTATGACCTATATTTACTCCTCTCACTAGATACGTGTTATATATATATATATATATATATATATATATATATATATATATATATATATAATGAACAAAGAAAATAATGAAGTCATGTATCAATAATGACAGGTACTCTATTTAATAAATAAAGAGAATATTAGATTATTAATTAAATTTGTAAATATTTATTTAAATTTGTTTAATTGTAAATAAGGAAGAAAAAACTTATAGGCTAAATTACATTTTTAGTCCCCAAATTGTTTTTCAATATTTAATTTGGTCCTCAAGTTTTTAAAATATTTATTTTGGTCCCTTAGTTCCTAAAACTTATTCAACCGAGTCCTTCCGTCATGTTGACTAATGGACATGGACGTTGAGCCCTCTAGTTCGTCGGAATTGGGGACTAAATTGAACATTGAAAAATAACTTGGGGACCAAATTGAATATTGAAAAACAATTTGGTGACCATTATTTTGGGGTCAACGTCTATGTTCGTTAGTCAACTTGATGGAAGGACTCAATTGAATAAGTTTTAGGAATTTAAGGACCAAAATGAACATTTTAAAAACTTGGGGACCAAATCGAACATTAAAAAATAATTTGGGGACCAAAAATGTAATTTAGTCACCCTTGTACTTCGTAGCTTGCACAACTTTTTTTTTTGTTGAGGCACAACTCAAATTTTTTATTGGGTCAAGCTATTGGTTAAAGAATTAATAAAAAGAAAATTTGTATTAATAATACAACAAGTTAAATATTTAATAAAATAAATATAATAATTATCAATATAAAAATACCTCTTTTGATATTTTAATTAATGTTTTAAGGATACTTGCGAGTATTTTTGTTTTGTTTTAATAATTATTTGCATAGAATTTGTCTGGCAGAAAACAGGTGGAGCCCATGCAACTTAGACTGCAGAGGATAAATATGTCTTGAGGAAGAAGTAAGAACCACCTGTCGATTCATCAAACGGTGGGGGAAGAATCTGTCTCGCTATCAGATGAGTGGATGAAATCGGACGGTGGTCCACAACCCATGTGGAAGAAATTATGGTTCACATTCTAACGTCACCGACACGTCTCGCTATCAGATCAGTTCACCTCTTTCAGTTTTAACATTCCCTAAACAGCCACATAACCCCTCATTTTCTGCCACGTGTCCTCTTGTTTCATCCTTCCCGGAGCTCAACCCTCTCCCTTGAATTTCGAGCCGCCGCCGCCGCCGTCGATTCCCTTTCATCTGTCTCTGCGAGACTGCTGCAGTGCTGCTTCAGTGTCTGTTGTCCCATTTGCAGCCTGCAGGCCCTGTACACTAAACACTCTTTTTGTTTTTGTAGTATGATATTACACTCTAAATTTTAAAAAAAAATGTCCGATGCCTTCATGGACGATGCTAAATTAGTGACTCGATTAAAGAATTTTTTTTTTTTTGAATTTATGTATGTATTTAAAATTTTGTTAAGTGTGTTTTTAGTTTTATAATAGATACTTACAATTCCGGACTCAATTATAAGCAAAAAAAAAAAAAATATATCTATATTTGGTAGACTTAAATATAAGCAAAAGTCAATCAATTCAATTATATTTAATGTCAGTGTTCCAAAAATATTTTTGATTAATTAATGTCCTTTTACTTTTTCAAGAGTAATGCATACTCTCAAGAATTAAATATGGTGATTGTTATAAGTAAGGGTAGTTAAGTAATTGTACTCCCTCCGGTCTCTATTGTAAGCAAAAATTAAATGGGATACACATATTAAGATAGTTAGTTGATCTCATTTAAAAGGGTCATTGGGAATAAAAAGTTAAGTTTGTTACCCAAATTACCCTTCCTCTTATTTATTAAGCTTGTGTTATTGAGAATAAAATGTGTCATTGGAAAACAAAATTTGTATTAAATGAAAGGTATTTTGAGAATAACTTCATTAAATGAGAAGAAAGTAGTTGAAATTTGCTTATATTTTGGACCAAAAAATTTGGAAATTTTTGCTTACATTGTGGACCAGAGCGAGTAAGTTGTAACTCACTTTTTTCATGAATCAAGACAATTAAACTAATAAACTAACTTCCTTAATAAGTGTGAAATTAGTTAATTTTGCTTATAATTAAGTTCGAATGGAGTATTTTATTGCATTTAAAACCTTTATTAGGAAGCGTTTGTTATAGTTTAAAAAAAAATATTACTAGAAATGTTGATATGAAAATAAAAGTTTTCGATGTTTGGTACAAGTTTTAAAAATTTATTCTCATACATAAAAGATTTTCAGAAATAAAATTAATGAATGATGATTAATAACTTGAGAAGATTCTATTTTTATGTGTGAATGTGAAAAAGAAAGATTTCTCTGAATGTGATTTTCAGAAATATAATTTGCCTCATAAAAATATAATTGAGGGATAAAAAATGTCACCTTATAGCTTCGTATTGTTTGGCCTGTACCGATTTGCATCGCATGATTTATCTGACAACTGTTAGTTATCAAGAGTAGGTGGAAAAATTTGGATCCAGTTATGTGAAAATTAGGATGAAATTATTTATATTTTTTTAGTAATAAAAGAATATGAAATAAAATAAGTAAACTTACACTATTTTTTAAATGTGGAAAATCCGGTGGAAAGAATAGAGAAAAAAAAAATGGATAGAAAACACATAAACCAAAAACATTTCTACCGATTGGTTTCTAGAGAAAGATGAGAGGGAAGAGAGGAAAAATGTGGGACCACTCATTTCCTCCCCAAATCAACGAAAAATACATGGATCAAGACATTACATGTAAATTGAGGCACGGAAATTTGAAAGGACTACTACTCTCCCGTAAAAAGAATAAAAGCAAGTTATTTTTATTTTTTAATTTATTATATAAAAATATTTAGTCATTTCATAAATATTTTTTTTCCTTTTCTTTCACTTTATTCTGAACCAAACAAAGTGAAAGAAAAGTTTTGATTTTTCTACCAAACAACTTATTAAATAATCATATTATTTTTCTACTCTTTTTCTTTTCTTTTTCTTTTTTGCCTTTCATTTTCTTTCCTCACACTTTCTCCCGTAGAACTAGAACCAAACAGAGTGTTAGTCTTTCATTGTCTAATTTTTAAGATTTACTCCCTTCGGTCACTATTATAAGCAAAAATTAAATAAAACACACATATTAAGGAAGTTAATAAATCTAATTTAATTTTTTTAAAAATTAGGCTTATTACCTAAATTACCCTTTCATCTAAAATTTCAATTTTCATCATTCTGCATTAAATAGATCTCACTTTCAATAAGGATGAGAGGGAAGATGACCTTTTATATGTCAAGGAGTATTGGAAAATAATGTCAGCATTAAATTGGAAGACGACACTTTATATTCAACATTAAATTGAGAATAATGTCATGAGTATTGGAAAACATAAGTTATATTAAGTGGGGGGTATTTTGGGAATAATAGCATTAAATTAGATGGAAGTACGAAAAATTTGCTTATATTTTAAACCAAAAAACTTAGGGTTTTTTGCTTATAATATTGACAGGAGGGAGTATTTATAACACCCTGTTTTTCGGAATTTATTTTCTTAAAGCTGGTTTTTTTTAAGCTGTTGGCTGGTTAAGGGCTTAGTGGGATTTTTGGCTAAAAGTCCCTTTCTGGTACATGAGCACGCCCGTGCTCAACAGTGAGCACGCCCGTGCTCAATGCGCTGACCGCGTCTTGTAACGTTAAGTCGAGCACGACCGTGCTCAGGTCTGTGTTTTATATATGTGAGCAGAATCGAGGGTTAACGTCATAACCCTATTTGTGACGGCTGCTACTACTCAGTTGCGACCAGAACTCATCCGTTCTGTATTTTCTCTTTTCCCAGCGTTATAGTAGAGCTTTGGAAGCCGGTTGAGGAGCTGATTGGTCCGTGGTAGTCTAGAGGTAATGGTCCCCTCTTCCCTATTGGTTTCCTTTTCAGTTTTATGATTGGGAAATTAATATTGGTGTGTTTCCTTTGTTTATGGTGTAGTTGAGGTTGAACCGTTTTGAGAGGAGGAACCAGATTGCTATTCGGTGCTTTGGGAGAGCTACCTTCAATCCAGGTATGAGGAGAAGGTTAGTGTGATCATAGGCTCGGGGTTAGAGTAGAGT
Organism: Echinosophora koreensis; assembly: GCA_035048595.1. Classification (NCBI taxonomy): domain Eukaryota; kingdom Viridiplantae; phylum Streptophyta; class Magnoliopsida; order Fabales; family Fabaceae; genus Echinosophora; species Echinosophora koreensis. The sequence continues at coordinate 15,439,450 of JAPCYP010000001.1, forward strand.
AAAGGGGTCCGCATGGCCCCGGTTTTGTTTGTATGATTATCTGTTTGTGTATACAAATTTGTTGGTTATTCTGATAACATGTTAATATTGATAATATGTTATGTTTATGTTCGTAAATGTTGGTTGAGTTTATGTTGGTTGCCTTGCTATGAACATGATGATGTTGTTGGTTGATGCCACTGTTACGTTGATGTTGATATTATTGTTGAGTTTAATCCTTAAAAACACGTTTATAATTGAGTTAGGATGTTAACTGATTAAACTCTTAAAATTGGTTAGAACATGGTTACTGTTCCTGCCCAGAACAGCACTGTCGCACGATGAGCACGACCGTGCTGAACAGGGAGCACGACCGTGCTCCCAGTTGAATTCTGGGTAAATGGCCGCGCTGTTCAGCACGGCCGTGCAGGGCAAAGAGCACGACCGTGCTCAATAAGAAGCACGACCGTGCTTCAATTAAAGGGGAGCACGCCCCTCACGTGTTTAAGCACGATCGTGCTGGGTTGCGAGCACGACCGTGCTCAACCCTCTTGGACATAACAGAATTAAAGGACTCTAAGGGGTTTTAAACCCCATTCCCCAATGATGATTAATTGATTAGACAATTTGGTTGATAATACTAAAGATAATTAAAGATGATGAGATGGTGAGGTGTTAAGTCGATACCCTTTCGGGTGCCGCAAGCTGATGAGCTATGCTTTGGTGCTTTTTGGCCAAGGAGGCCTTGACCCCACGATTTGGGTCTAAGGTGTTGTTGTTGTTGTACCTTGGTGGCTGAGAGTTTGCCCCAAGTACTGTGGTTGATTCCGCTTAAGTCCTCAGGTAGATTCTGCGAGGCAAGTTGTTGCGGTTGATTTCGCTGTTATCTTCGGTCGATTTCGTTGGAGTTATGGAGGTGGTGTTGCCGTTGTTGTTGTGTTGCATACGCATTGCATCGGAGATGTTGTTTAGGGATGTTTGACATAGGGGAGGTCGTCCTAGAGTACGGCGATCTGGCCATCCACGGTTGGAGTAGATTCTCCTAGCGCCCCCGTGACGAGGCATTTGTTGGTTTGATGCGTTGGCTATCCAAGGAGTAGATTCTCCGATGTTGAGTAGATTCTCAATGTGGATATTTAACTCCGAAGTCCTTCATCCCAAGATTAGTGGATCCACATGCATTGATGGTTTAGCGGAGTAGGATTGCATCGCACTGCATAACACATGATTATTATGATGATGCTGACATTGTTGAGATGTGTTTATGCTAGTTGTTTTGTAATGTTGTTTACTTTACTTCCTACTTCCTTGCTGTATATGATTACATGAACTTACTCCCCATGTTTGTTTGTGTTTGGCCTGATTGGCACCTTGCAGAGGATGACGAGCAGCCCGGAGAGGAGTGACTCTAAGGAGCCGCCACTCATAGTTAGGGCCTATGTTTTGTTTTGTTAGTTTACAGTTGTAATTCCGTGGATGTTTATTCCGGAATGGTTATACCAGCTCTGTAGGTGACATCGGGGTTGGAGTATATTTATTTGCTGTTATGTTTTATTATTTTAAACCTATTATACTTTTCCGCGTTAAGAACTGGTTCATGTGGGACTTTTCTACCCATGGACAAATGTTTTATTTATTTCAGTAAAATGCATGTTTTCTTTTAATTGTTTTTAAATTAAATGGTTTATAATATGCTGGGTAGAAGGGTGTCACAGTATTCTCTAACTTTTTTGTGCTAACCATTACTTTTATCATTTTTTGATAACAACCATTACTTTTATCATTAATTCATAGGTCGTCTTCTTCTCAAATAAAAAATAAGATATGTTTAATTTGTTTTTTATTTTTATTTTGTTTTTATTGATAATTTTTACAATGTCAAACTGTTTTCTTTCAGTTATGTATATTCAAAGATTTTTACAATAAATAGTTTATTGTATAAATCTTTGAAAACTGAAAACAAAATCAGAATAAGATGATATTTTTGTAATTATTTTTAAAATCAAGACAAGAAAATGAAAGAAATAAAAATAGGATTAGAGTTTTTATAACTCCATTGCTGCATATCCTATTTCTTGAAAAATTGGATTTATTTAAATTACATTAAAACGAATAACATTAAGGCTTTTTTATATTTTGTTCTGGAAAAAATATTGAAACCAAAATTGTGTTCAATCTTGTAATATGTGAAGAGAAATTTGTTTTCCAATTTTTGATTTGGGAAACCTAGGGTTCCTTAATGATGAATATGTTAAGCTTGAATTCATGCTTTGTTGATTTCCTGTCTAGGGTTATTTGGATATTATGAAACTAACATTTGTCAAAAAAACATTTGACAAATGTTTTTTGACATTTGACATTTTATATTGATTTTTCAAAAACTTATATATGAATTTTATTCATACAAATTTTCTTAAAGTCAATTTAATCATATTTAATTTTTATTGGAATTCAATCTCTAGTAGAGAATCTAGTTGAAAACACAAGTTTTCTTGAGCTCCTGAAGCTCAATTGTGCCTTTTCATGATCGAATCTGTATTTATGTAGTGTTGACCCATGAATGAAGAAGATCTGCTCTATGTTCTGTATCAACTCATATGCCACCATATCAAATTAATCCACCTTGCATGTCACGCACACACATATATATACTAGTATATGCACCCGTGTCTGGCACGGGAAAAAATTGTCTAACATGAATATGAATGATACATCTATGAATGGTAAAAAAAAAAAATTGAAAGATATAGCAGAGGAAAAGAAAATAGGACAAAGATCCTCGTGATGACACCTGTAAAAAGTTTAGGCATATTCATGTAATAATTTTCACCCTGTGTAATATAATATAAATATAAATAAATATATAAATACAAAATGCTTATACTACATAATTGTATATAGATAAAAAAATTATTTTAACCATATGACCAAATAATTTTATCACAAAAAAAATTATATAGGTACACATATGCATGCAATGACAGCAGAACCATTTTACAAATCTTAACATTTTCCATATTCACTTAATGATCTCTGAACCAAGATTTGTGCCCTTTTTATTCTCTCTCTATTTTTTTTTTTGTGTTTTATTTTCAATGTATTAGAATAATGTTCTATTTCATTATCTTGACCTTTATACCTTCCATTCGATGTCTTAGTTGAATATTTTCATTTTTGGAAATTCGTTGTCGTTTTAAAATGATTGAACCTCGTATGACACCTATCAAAAGTTTAAGCATATTTATGTAAGATTTCCCACCTATGTAATATAAATGTAGATATAAATACAAAATTCTCAAATATTACAAAATTCTCTATTAAGAAAGTCTAATAGAGGCTTCCTTGAGAAGCTTTCATTCTCATCGTGACACCTGTCCATACTTTCCTTCTAATGGGGATTGGTTTATATATTGTATAGATATTGGAATTGAAAAGTAAGAAAAATGAATAAAAGAAAAAAGAAATTGTTTGATTGGATGTCATGGGAGGTTAGAATTAAATTAGATTTATGGTTTTTTCAATGTATTGGGAGTTGGAATAAATCAATTAAAATAATTTAAAAGAAATAAATTAAGAAGAAAATCAATGCATTAAAACTTGTTTTGATACTCACAATGTATTGAAACAATTAAACTATTGAATTTGAACATTTAAATTAAATATACTAAAACTATTTTCAATTTTTTAAAATTATTTTTTAGGCAGAAAAATATATTTTTTAATTCCAGATTATGAAAGTCTAATAGAGGCTTCCTTAAGAAGCTTTCATTCTCATCGTGACACCTGTCCATACTTTCCTTCTAATGGGGATTGGTTTATATATTGTATAGATATTTTTTAATTCCAGATTAAGAAAGTCTAATAGAGGCTTCCTTGAGAAGCTTTCATTCTCATCGTGACACCTGTCCATACCTTCCTTTTAATGGGGATTAGTTTATATATTGTATAGATAGATATATATTTTAAACTACCCAAATTATATGAAAATAGGATTTGGATCTCTCCCGTTCGATGTCTATATAGCTCTCTCCATCATCATTATATGTGTCATAGTTATTCTCTCTCTTCACACCTTTCCATTTTCTCTCCATCTTCTCTCTCCCACCCAGGGACGGACCCATGAATTTTGACTAGTGGGGACAAGATTATATACTATAAATATTTTTTATTATAAATATTATAAATACATAAGCAATAAAATAATGACATTATTATCACTAAGCCAAAAAATAGAGATTACAAAACTATATCATTGTATACCCGAAAAAATTGAAGACATTTCAACTTCTACAAATTACAACGGCTCTATATGTGTCTTTATATTTTGAAATAGTTGTATGAATTTTTTTTTTCTTTCCATTTTTAACACTATAAAAATCATCTCTATGTGACCAAATAATCATTCAACAATTCATCTCTTGTACGATTGCACATTTGATTCTTCACAAAATATATTGCAAAGAAACTTCTTTCAACTGGCGCAATGACATAGGCAAAGTCAAAGCTAACTTCAGAAGAAAATATATCATTAGATATATAAGAGAGTTTAATTTTAACACACTGTTAGTAATTTTTTTCTTCTTCTACATATTCAACCATTAGCAAACCATACTATATGTGATTTTTAAGATATTTATGACAAAAGACAAATATTTTTAATAATGTGGTAATTTAATTAGTCAAACATTTTTAATAATATTGTGGTATTTTATGATTGGATGACAGTGTAAACAATATTTACAACGTGCATACCAATTAAATCAAATGCAATATGCTTTCTAGTTAAATTATATTTGTTATATTGGTGTGATTGCAAGACAATGGGGGCAACATATTTTTTTTAGTGGGGGCATGCAAAAAAAGAATTATTTAAGATTTAATTGAAAAAAAAAATTACTTGGTGGGGGCAGCTGCCCCAATGGCATATACTTGGGTCCGTCCCTGCTCCCACCCATGTTTTTCTTGCTGCAAAAACAGCATGGCACTGGAGAATCCAATTTCATGAAAACATTGTCTACCATTTTGAAATTATAAGATAAACTTAACAAAAAAAAGAATTAGAGAATAAATATAAAAAATGAAAGAATTGGAAAGAAATAAAACTAATTTTACTTATAAAATAGACAAATATAAATGTGTTGGGGTAAGATTATTCGTTTATTCCTACCATATTTATAAGTTTGCCAGAATTATAGCCCTGCATCATGCTTAATTAGATTATCGCCGGTCTTTCTTCTTCTCCTTTTCTTTCCATTTGGATTGAACAATTGCTGTCTCTCCTTTTCTCCTTTTTCTTTTGCCTTTTTCCTTTACGAGTCCTACTTTACCATGGACAAATTTATTGAAGCGAGACCCCACTTAGTAACCATTCTCCTCGCCCCAAAACAAGAATCATTCAAAGAATTCAAAACAATGGAATGGCAATGATTTTCTGTTATTACAATTATAAATACTCATTATTCATTGATCTAGTCAAGCAGATTAATGCAATGGTTTCGTAACTCTATTAAAGTAGTAACATATATGGAATTCAGTTTTAATGTAGTTTTAATATCATTTTTAATTGTTTCAAAAAAAATCATTTTTAATATATCTTCAAGTCATTAAAGGACTTCAAGTTTTGATACGGTTGATTGCTTTTTGATACATTTTTAAAATAGTTGATTATTGTTAAAGTTTAATTTTTTTTAATAATATGATAATATATGTAAAATACTTTGCTGGTCAAAAGTCCGTCAAAATTTTATACGTGTATCAAGCAATTATGTAGTAAGAACATCGTGTTATTACAAGAGTTGACAAAATATATCAAAAAGTAGGGGTGTTCAGATCCAAACCGATCCAAAAAAAAAACCGCATAACCGAACCGAAATAACCGAAAACCGATGGGAACCGATTTCATTTGGTTTTTTTTGGATTGGTTTTCTAAGGAACCGATCGGTTCGGTTCGGTTTTCGGTTTTCGGTTCAGGAACCGAACCGAACCGATTTACATCATATACGTTTTTAGCTTGGGTTCCCTTCCCCTGCCGTTTTGGCGTTTTTATTATGCGTTTTGCCTCTTTATTTTAGACATTCAGATTTAGTAACCCTAAAGCTAAAGCGCATGCGTCCCTCAGTCTCTCACTCCCTCGACGGCTCGACCCTCCTCGCTCAGAAAGTTTCCCTCGCGACCTTGTCTTCGCCAGCCACCACTCAGCTCCCTCTCGCCGCCTGGTCGCGACCATCTTCTAGTGCAGCCGCGTCGTGTTCCTTCCTGCTTGGGGCTCGTGCAGCAGCGTCGCGCTCCATCTAGTGCTCAGTCGACGCGTTCCTTTCTCCTTCAGCCGCCGCCTCGCGCTCGGTCATCACTGCTCGCCGGCCGCCGCGTGCTCCTTCATCACTTCTCGTCAACCGCTGCTGCTTCCAGAGTCCTCATTTCAGGTTGGTTTGGGTAGAGGCAGTATACAAAGACTTTTTTTTAGGTTGTGATTTCTTTTAGACTTTGTAAAATGGAAATTATATTGACATTTTCAATGATTTCATCATTTTCATGTACCCTTGATCTGTTAAATTTGTTGTGTTCTGTTAAATGTATGCATTGATTTCCTTACCCTTGTGTATTCTGTTAAATTTGTGTGTGTTCTGTTAAATTCGTGTGGGTTTGTGTCTGGGATTTCAAATTTCTGGGTGGGTTTGTTCCATATTTCTGAGTTCTGATGTCTCTTATTTGTTAATGCAGATCTGCTGCATTGTTATTTGATTCACTCATTTGGTGTCTGTTTTAACAGTAACATTCATCACCATGGAGCCGGTACTCACTTTACCCTATCACATTTTGATGAATCTGTTTTCTTCTTCAACATATATGTTGATTTTTTTTATTTTCTATTTTGCAGGCTGAAATTAATCAAAGTGATGAGAGAAGAATTTCTTCAAATGTTGAATCTGTCAAGTCTACAACCGAACCATCGGAACCAACGGCACCAGCAGCACCAGTTATGGAGGAGCAAGACAATTTGAACAAAGAGGGAGGCTCCAATGTTCAAAAGAAAAGGAAAGTTGGAGAAGCATCCGCCACACATAATGACTCTAAAGCTGGAGATCCAGGTAACACTAGAAAAGCTTGTAGGCCTAGATCTTGGACTTGGGAACATTTTACAAAAATTGATTCGTCAAATCCACCTAGAGCATCGTGTAATTGGTGTGGGATTGACTATGCATGTGATTCACATAAAAATGGTACAAGCAATCTAAGAAACCATTTGTTGAATCAATGTAAAAAGTTTCCCAGAGAGTCTAAAGATCCTACTCAACAGACTCTTACCCTTCAACAATTGAAAAAAGAAGATGGGAAAACCGGTAGTGCTCTTGCTAGTGTTCATTTTGATGCTGATGCATGTAGGCAAGCTCTAGCTAGGATGATAATTGTGGATGAGTTGCCTTTTAAGTTTGTTGAGGGAGAGGGATTTCGCTATTTTTTGAGTGTTGTGCAACCCAAGCTCTCGATTCCGGGAAGGATTACAATTGCTAGAGATTGCTGGAATGTTTACACAAATGAGAAACATAAGTTAAAAAGTATGTTTAATAAAGAAAATCAAAGTGTTAGTCTCACAACTGATTGTTGGACATCTGTGCAAAATTTGAGTTATCTTTGTCTTACTGCACATTTCATTGACAAAGACTGGAAGTTGCATAAAAGGATTCTTAATTTTTGTCCAATTATGAATCACAGGGGAGAAACAATTGGTAGAAAAATTGAAAAATGTTTGGAGGGTTGGCTAATAGGTAGAGTTTTCACCATTACGGTTGATAATGCTAGTTCAAATGATGTTGCTCTCTCTTACCTGAAAAGTAGAATGGAGGATTGGAATTCACATCCATTAAAGGGGGAACATTTGCATGTTAGGTGTTGTGCGCATATTTTAAATCTTGTAGTTAATGATGGCTTGAAGGAAATGCATTCTTCAATTAGCAAGATTAGGAATGCAGTTAGATATGTTCGTGCATCTCCTGGTCGCATGGATAGGTTTAGAACTTGCATCAAGGAAGCTAGGATACAAGACAAGTGTACTGTGCAGCTGGATGTTCCAACTAGGTGGAACTCCACCTACCTTATGCTTGAAAGTGCATTGAAGTTTCAGAAAGCATTTAAGAGATTGGGTGAGAAGTGTGCTGAATTTGTGATGATGCAAGGTGGTATCCCAAATAATGATGATTGGGATAGTGCAAGGTGCTTTGTTAAATTCCTGAAATTTTTTTATCATATCACTAAGAAGGTGTCAGGTTCAACTTTTGTAACCTTTTCTCAATATTTCAATGATCACTGTTTGATATTGTTGACATCAAGACATGGATGGGGAGTTCTGACCCATTGCTTGGCAGCATGGCTGAAAAAATGAAAGCTAAATATGATAAGTATTGGGGGAATATTAAAAATATGAATATGTTGATCTTTGTTGCTATGGTGCTTGATCCTCGAAATAAGTTTCATTTTGTTAAGTGGGGTTTGGACAAGACTTGTGAGAAGGGTGTTGCTGATTTTTTGTGTGAAAAGGTCAAGGAGACATTATATAAAATGTTTGATAGTTATAGGCTTTTTGCTATTCAAGGTCAAGCTGAAAATTCTATACAGTCCTCTCATGACACTGAAATGGAAGTTGATGCATCTGATGATTTAGTTACTAAATTGTTTGAGAAAGACATGAATCTTAAGGATACTATGAATCAAAATGAAGTGGATTTGTATCTCATGGAGACTTTGGAGAAGAAAAGTAATACTTTTGACATCTTGAACTGGTGGAAGGTGAATTCCACAAAATATCCTATTCTTGGTCAAATTGCTAGAGATATATTGGCCATGCCTGTGTCTACTGTTGCCTCGGATTCTGCTTTCAGCACTGGAGGTAGAGTGCTTAATTGTTATAGGAGCTCTCTTACACCAAAGACGGTTGAAGCTTTAATTTGTACACAGAATTGGTGTCGCTCCTCTCCATTGTCAACGGATGTTGAAGAGCTTGTGGAGGACTTAGAGAAGCTGGAACTAGGTATTTATTGTTGTATTTTATTTATTAAACTCAAATACAGTTGTTTGTCTTGTATAGCTTTCTCATTCATATTGATTAATATATTATATACATTTTCAGAACTTGCTCCAATCCCACAACTGACTGAGGAGGATTTTGATATCGACTCTGATTAGTTGCTGCACTTGGAGTTGATTAGTTCAAATGATGTTGCTGTCTGGTAAATGGTATGATCATATTTACATTGAATTGTCATATTTACCAATTAAATGCATGAGAATATGATGTTTCTAATTCCTTGTATTCATACTTTTGTTTTGCAGACAATGACCAGGAGCAAACATGGCTGGAATTGATCTTTAAATCTAATGTGTTTTGTTAACTTTGGAACTTTTGATCTTTATATTTGATGTATGTTATTAATTTTGGAACTTTGGGACTTTGGAACTGTTATATTTGATGGTTGTATGTTGTTAATTTTTGGGACTTTGGAACTATTATATTTGATGGGTGTATGTTCTTAATTATGGAACTTTGGGACTTTAGAACTTTTATATTTGATGGTTGCATGTTGCTTTTGAGCATAGTTGTTTATTTGGATTTGAGAAATTGAATTTTACCATGGTTGTGTAAGCCATTGTGTGTTTGGTTTGTGCACTTTATTATTTATTAAAAGTTACATATGCTATGCATAATAGGTGCATGTGCTGATTTTTCATGTTACAAGCTAAATCCTTTTCATTTGGTGGCCTTTCATCTATTAATTGAATGCAAAACAGCCACTGTTTTTAACATTAAACAGCCACTGTTTTTTATTTTGTACCTCATTTAATGTAATGTAAATAAGTATCAATGCGTGGTTAAAAACCGAACCAACCGAACCGATCCAAACCGCATTTAATTGGATTGGATCGGATCGGATATTTTTTAAGAAGCCATCCAAACCGAACCGAACCGCATGTATTTTTTTACTTCGGATCGGATGACTGTTTCCCTCATAACCGATCCAAACCGAACCGCGAACACCCCTATCAAAAAGAGCGTAAGTATACTTGTATGTCAATTATTACATAAATTGTCAAATTAAAAAATACAAAACAAAAGTTACATTCTTTTCTTGTTACTTTTTTTTGACAAAAAAAATCTTTTCTTGTTACTTGTATATGTCAAATACCTCTATTTATCTTTATTTCTCTCCTCAATAAAAAAAATGATGTATAAAAAAAGCACAACTTAAATCATAATTATACAAATAAAGTTATTTGAATTTAATTAACTCAAATCAACTTTCTTTTGTCAAACTTTTACTTGGGTAAGCAATATTAATATCAGGAGGTTATAAGTTAGTAAACACGCTTTACTTTTTTACAGTCGGACAAACATAAATTGCTTTTTACATGGTCATATAATAAATAATAATTCATCATCAATTAGGTTAATTTAATTGGTAAGATCAAATAATAATTCTGTAAAAATGGTTTTGGTTCAAATTTTATTGATAGTTTTTAAGTCATATCTTCATATTATACAACTATTACAAATAATTATTTAGACTGGTAATATACCACTTTAAAATGGTACGGACACCTTCTCATTCTTAAACTTGTTTTTTTCGGGGTAGACCTAAACAATAACCGAAGTCTAATAATTCTTTTTGAAGTCTAATAATTCTTTTTGAAACGTAAAGATTACCAACGTGAGTTTTACTTCTTTCAACAAAATATTTTCTATACACACAATAGTAATCAAACCACTAATAATATGTTTAAGAAACTTAGTTATCTACGGTATGTATTAATAGTAGACCTAATCCATAATCGAAATCCCTTTTAAAGCATAGGGATCACCGAAATGATTTTTACCCGTTACGATAAAATATTTTCCATGTACACACAATAACAATCAAACTATTAATAAATACTTAAGAAACTCGGTTATATACCCACTATAGTTGATCACGTGTTGGTAAAGTTTGCTGACTTTTAAAAGTTACGTCCAATCTGAAAAGGGCATATGAAAAAAAAAAAAAAAAACTAGATATATTTAATTCAAATATGAGTAACCGGTCGTTTAGATGATGAGAAGGAATAAGAAAAAGAATCAGCCTTCTTCTCTGGTCATAAAAGAATCAACCGACTAAATCCACTGTGCTTGTACAATAAGACACTAAGGAAGAATATTGTTGACTTCTGTGAAATACTTTTATCATCACTAGTAGGCTTACATGCTATGTACACAAATTTCACATATGTGATCATTATCATATATATATCATATACTTTTGTCATAGTGATTAAAAGGTTCCAAAAGACTATGCTACCCCTTTGCAATATAGCTAAGCTAGTTGGCCAACACATGGAACCACCACTATATCCCAACTCTCTAAGCTTTTTCCAGTCCACAATTGCTTTTAAGACTCTCCTCTAGAAAGGTGTGTGTGTTTTTCTTTCTCTGAGGACTCCATAGCTTTTCCATTTTTCCCTTCCTCTTAAATCCATGGACACAGCTCAGTGGGCACAGGTACACATGCCTTTTTCTGTTTTCTTTCCATATAATCATGAAATCTCTTCTGGGGTTGTGATTTTCAACCCATGATTTAGATTATATATGTTTTTGGGTTTCCTAAATTACTTTGATTATTGTTAGTTCTAAGGGAAGTTTTACTTTTTCTCCTACTTTTTCTCATGTTTAGCTCAGCTCCCCATCACATTAAATTCAAATTTTGTTGCTTTCTTTTTGTGTTTTTTTTTCCCCTTCTTTTTATTTTTCTCTGCTATTGAAATTTGAAAGTACTGCACCTTTCTTTTTCCTATTTTTCCCTTTCCACACCATCTGATAAAGGAGTAAAGGACCCAAGAAAAAAGTTAACAAATTTGTTTGCTGCTGTTTTGATCCCTTATTAAAGTGTAAAAGCAACTGCTTTTATTCACCTGTCTTGTTTGTTTCTTCCTCCTCTCACTTTCTTTTCTCTCCCAAAGTTTTTTGAGTTTAATTTGCTATGGCCTTTTCCTGTCTTTTTGTTTTTGTTATTTTTAATTATGGATATTTCTCAGGGTATTGGAGTGGTTAAACCTATGGATGGTTCTTCAAAGCCTCCTCCTCCTATGTTAGAGAGATCAAGGGCAAGACCTCAGAAAGATCAAGCTCTAAACTGCCCAAGGTGCAATTCAACAAACACCAAATTTTGTTACTACAATAACTATAGCCTCTCTCAGCCAAGGTACTTTTGCAAGACATGTAGAAGGTATTGGACTGAAGGTGGGTCTTTGAGAAATGTTCCAGTAGGTGGTGGCTCAAGAAAGAACAAGAGATCCAATATTCCATCATCATCAACAACAACATCTTCACAAGCTCCATCATCATCAACTAAGAAGCTTCCTGATCTGATGACTACAACACCAAGTTTCCCTCACTCAGCTTCTCAGAACCCAAAGATCCATCAAGGACAAGATCTGAACTTAGCATATCCACCACCAGCTGAGGACTACAACAGCATATCTAAATTCATTGAGGTTCCTTACAGTACTGAAGACAAGGGTCACACTCAAACTCATCATCATAACCATCATCAGCTTCATAATCCAAATTCTTCATCAGCATCTTCTCATTTATCTGCTATGGAGCTTCTCAAAACTGGAATAAATACTTCCTCAAGGGGTTTAAATTCTTTCATGCCTATGTCCTTATCAGATCATTCCAGCACATTGTATAATAACTCAACTGGGTTTCCTCCTTTGCAAGAGTTTAAGCCTGGCCTTAACTTCAGCCTTGAAGGGTTTGAAAATGGTTATGGGGGTCTTCAGGGAATTCAAGAGGGTAGTGGTGCAAGGATGTTGTTTCCTCCGGAGAATTTGAAGCAGCAGGTTCCAAACACTGCTGATCAGTTTGAGCAGAATAGAAGTCAAGCAGATTCAACTGGGTATTGGAATGGCATGTTAGGTGGAGGATCATGGTAGATATTAGAGAATGAAAGAGGCAAAAGAAGAAAGCTGAACAAAGGGGTTGATTTTTTTTAGTTTTTTCTTTTTCTTTTTCTTAATCTGGTGAGCGGGTGTTTGGAGTGATCAGAACCACTAACAAAATAGGGTAAATGGCTTCTGTTTTGGTTCTTTAATCCATTTATATTTTATCACTTTGGTTTTGGCTTGTTGATCGATCGAGAAGAATGTGGATGCATTTTGAAGCAAGTAACCTTTCATTTAGGTTAAGCTTCGGGTGTTCCAAGTTCATAACCTTTATATATCTTAAGACTTAAAATTGATTTTGGCTTTCCCTTGTTATTGTTCTTTACCAGGAATTACATTTACGGTTTGCTTCTAACACAACATGGAAAGGAATCAAGGATTGTCATCATGATCAATTACTATTTATTGTCAGTGTATCAAGAGAGAGTCGTAGGTCATAGCCAGAGAAATTAAGAAGATGAGATTTTGTTAAATTGTTGTTTTAATATTAATTAATTTGGGCTAATACCACTTACTTGTGCAGGTTAGTGAACCTAATCACTACTTTAGTATTTTATTAAATTATTTGTAACTTGTGAACTGGGATATTAAGGTTGATTATATATAGTCCTGGGACATAAAGCTGGTTGGAATGATGGCTGTCAAATCCTTTACAGCAAAAGTGGTCTCCCTAGCTTTTATCTTTCTCTTTTCCTTTCGTTTTTGCTTGCCAACTGATCAGAAGTGTCAGATCTTAACAGTACCATCTTGCTCATTCAGATTCTTCCATCCATTCAGTTTATTTTTTCAGTTTTCACAAAGCAACCAAGTGATATATAACATCATATAATAATATATGAGTTTTTTTTCCATGCAACCTTGTTAATAAATTCAAAAATAATTAATTATTTATTAAAAAATTAAATATTTTATTTTTAAAGTATATAATATATAAGTTCTCATATCAATTTATTCTTTTAAGTTTCGTTATCTATATAAGATTGTACATGATAAAAAAACCCTTAATATATTATGACTTTGTTTAATAAAAAGCATGAGCCTTCCATTAATTAAGAATTATATATATATATATATATTCATCATTTTATTTTAATATTTACACTCTAATTTTATCAATATATATGTGTGCATGTCAAGCTAGTTATAATAGAGATCATACAACGTGCAAGGTTAGCAAATTACACTTAACAAAACGAACATAGTAGTTTTCTTTATGCTTTCCGATCTGATCTCCACCCATATAGAAACGAGTATCAAAGCCTTGCTAGATAGCTTCTTCATTTTGTATATATTATAATATTATTATTACTCATATCCTCATGGGCTTCTTTTCACTTTTCTTATATTGAAAGCCAAAGAAACTGGAGCTTGACTATAGTCTCTTCCTTTCCACCAGTGGAGGGTCCTACAAAAACATTCCTCTCGGTAACCGTGCAAGAATAATATCCTCCCCTCCAAGTTCTCCTTCATGTATGAGATATAGACCTAATAATACACTTTATTGTAATAATAATATAATAATATACAATTGGTAAATATTAATTGATGGTGCCTTTACCTGTGTCTAACGTGTATAGCATATGTATATCTATACTATATATTAAATCAAGGTATACTGTGCTTCGCATCATGAGGGGAATCTCTTTTTTACCAAACTCAGCCATAATAATCTACTCCACAATGAAACCTACTACGTATCTCGGGAATTCAGATCATAACAATTGAACAAAACACTGGTCTATTTTTTTGGGAGGTATAGGAATATATGTAGGACAACAACGTACTATCATTCAATTGGATTTGCGTCGTTACTACATCTTGAGATCCTAGAAGAACGAGTCTCCTATTTTTAGGGTTTGGGAAAAGCATGATTTATTCACTTACCAATGAAATTCTCATTCCTCATGACCAAATCATATAAGATGGAATTAATGATGTATGTAGGCATTAATTAGAGATCTTCGATAATACTATATGGGTCTTGCTCATGAGTGTCATAAGTACATTGGTAAAACATTTCATATAAAATAAATTTTCTTAAAACGTTAAGGATTTAACTTCTCAAAATATTAAATACACCATTTTTTAACGAAATTTTCTTCGGTTGCTTCCTTAAAGCATTCTTCATACTTTATTCATGAGTCTTGCTAAGCAATACCATAAGGACAACTGGTTAAGGATTTAAGAAATAGTAAATTTGTATTGGAAACCTAAGTACATCATCTTTTGATAGCTTAACTATATTATTTCTCACAAAAATTTATCTTTTTTGACTCCTTAAACAAAAATTTATATTTGTATATGATATATTTATTTTAACTTGATACTCCCTTCGATCCATATTATAAGAAATATATAGGTCCATTTTTTTTGTCCAAAATATTATGAACATGTATCGTTTTTCACATATATCAAATGTTAATTTGCAATATTACCCTTATTTATAATAGTATTTATATTTATGAGATATATCAATTTTTCATGCAAGTGAGTTGGGTATAATTAAAATTAGAATGTGTATTTTTGAAAATCTATACGAGTATTAATTACAGTTAGCTCATTTCAAAACTTTTTCTTGATCTCTGTGATTTAAGGTTTTGTCTCTTATAATATAAACCGGAGTCTAGGGAGTATATGATATACAAAAACAATGAGTTACATTCACATATAATCCAGTGTCCCAAGTGTATATCGTATTTTAAGTGTTGAAAAAACATTTATGACCTTTTAAGCTATGGCTTCTCTCCAATCATGGCCTTCTAACATTAGGGTTTCTACGTACTAGGCGGGCCCTAACATAAAGGAAAGAAAGGATAATTACATAGCTGCGGGACCATATATGTGCAAGCAGGTGATCATTCATTTTTCTAACGGAATCATGTTAGGAAATGTACACCATTGGGATCACCTCGAAGCAATTTGTTTGGCTACATTTGGTAACAATTTTAAGTCAAGGCACAAGAAAGAATGGGCTAGCCATACAAATTTTATCTTGATAATCGAATTAATTCCCTCCGTTGAAAGAAAATTAATTATTACATCCTTGTTTCCCAAATTAAATCTATGAAAGATGCTTGTGAAGTTACATCTATCGTTGGGTCGATTTACGATGCTACTTCATATATCAACAATTGTATTGTAGCTATAGCTCATATAGCCTTGTAGATATAGCAATATTATAACCACCGTGCTGATTCATGACCGGTAGACTCGGCGTTAAGACTGATAAAATGCAATGCATCCACGTTTATTTAGGTTCCTCTAAATAAGTTTATTTGCAAATTAAGTGAGCAAGTAAATATTTATCTCTCTTATAAACCATTAAATGAGTTAAATTTTTTATATACTTCATCAAGTCAAGGATAAATACATCCTTAATTACCGGTTCACCTTACAGTCAAATTCACTTTAAAAAAAAAAAAAAAAAAAACTTATCATGTTCTAATTTATGCATACATATGCTTAGTGGTGAGGTCTTTTGTATTAATGATATTTACTCATCGATTTTATTACATGATAATATGCTAGATTATAAGTATTTTTAGGACAAAAAATGAGTAGATTTCACTTAGAATTCAAGTTGTGGACCTTGCTTTGACCCTTTTAAAGATCTAGTTTTTCTCCCTCTGCCAATTTATGACCACCTTGTTGATTTTATCGCATTTTAGTCGATTTTTAGTCAATTAGTATTATTTGTCATGTTTTCATTTTAGGAAATGAACAAGGATGGGGATGGAACTTGGTGAAGCAATGGAAGAGTCAAAGCTCAAATTTCTTCACCATTTCAGAGTTTCCTCTCACTCTCCTCCTTTATGTAGTTTTCTTTATTTTCAATATGCGTAGTTAAACACCCATTTGTTGGGGTTAGGTGAATTTGACAGAATTTGCTTGTATTTGACATTGGGATTATTAACATAAGTTTTTTTCCCTCTAATTTTGAACTTGTAATATCCATGTCCTTATTGCTTTCTTGGGTTTGCTCACCCCTTGAAGATTTGTCAATTATGCATGCAAATGGAAGTTTGATATATGATTGTTCTTGAGATTATTGGCCTTACAATTCTTTAGTCTAGGAATAGTCAATGAAATGCTTGTTACTCATTAGATGCTTGTTCTTTATGTTTTCTTATCTCAATATTAATTCATCTAAGGAATTAAGGCTTTAGTTTGGGAATTAAATTAAATTCAATACCTAAAGAATTGAAAATTGAGTGTTTGAGCAAATTCGGTTAGCAAAATACGAGTTGCAACTTGTAATTAGCTCAATTGAAGTACTGGTGAGTGAATTTGTATGAAACATAACCCTAACTCTTTAATCCAATATTTTTTTTGATCAACCAAAGAAAATTAATATCAAATTGTTAAAGGGAGTACAAGGGTACTCTAGCCCTTACATCTTTGTCTTATGTCCTACAACATTAATTAATACATTTCAAAGGATACAAATACCATTCCATTAAAGAAAAATTAACTCCATCCACTCTTGCTCTAATCCAATGCCAAGATATAACTTTAATTATCTCCAACAAGTTATCTATATCCAAACATTCTCCTCTAAACATGATTGCATTTCCATGTAACTGAATGGACCATACAATTGTAAACCATACCTTCTTAGCCTTTTTGCACAAAGGGTAATCCGAATGTTGAAAGAAATGCATTTTACTATCACCTGGTAGAACCATAACAAAGCCAAGTCAAGCCTAGTATCTAAAACCCACACCTCATATGAAATCCTGCAAGTGAAAAAAAAAAAAAGGTGTGCTGTAGATTCATCTACTTCGTTACAAAGCACACAATTTAGATCTCCATTTACCTCTATTATCATTCTTCTTTTAATATTTGTCCTTGTAGGAATGTCATTTAACATTAGTTTCCAAGCAATGGTTGTCACCTTTAAATCTTGAAGTATTATCCATCAATAGGTATGTTATCCTCCAGTAAACATGCATAAGCTGACTTTGCTGAAAACACACTAGAAGGTTCATGCTTCCAACACCAGCTATCATGAGAGTCCTGCTTAATAGGTGCCAAATTTAATTTATTCGTCAAATCTTGTAGCATCTGTTCCTCCCAAACAAAGAAATCCCTTCTCCACCTCAAACACCACACCCGCGCACCGTCCCTCCACCCACCTACCTCACTCACCATATCTTCCTTATTTTATGATATTGTAAACAAGCTACCAAAAGAGTCTCTTAGCTTTTCTTCCCCTACACTACTAGAAAAAAAAAAGGTTTTAGTGACCGAAGAAATTGGTCGCTATTTTAATGATTTTTGGTCGTTAAATAAGTTAGCAACCAACAAACAGCAGTTACTAAAACCCTGATCGCTAATTTATATTGTGACCGATTTGCGTTCGGTCGCTAATAGCCACTGTAACTTTCGGTAGCTAAGTGGTCTTGGTTCCGTCGCTAAATATGGTCACCCGAGTCAACTAAGGGACCAAATTCAATGACCGATTATTTCAATATAGCGATCGATATATTCGGTCACTAAATTCCCCAACGGTCGTATTCTAGAGATGGATTAATTTCATGTGCTGGTTGGTCCCGGTGGAATTTTGCGACCAAATGCAATTTGGTCAGTAAATTTTTAAATTTTTTTTTTAGAATTTGAATGCCACAAAATTAAACAAAATTAAATTAAATTAATTAAAGTAAATTTTATATTAAAGCATATCATTAAAATAAAATTAAATAAAATATATAAATAAAAATGGACAAGTACAAACGTAAGAGTTAATGTATCACATATTCGCCTGAAACCTAATTTGTGTGAGGAAGGGGTGAAGGGAGTGGACTAATGTCATCGTCATCTGAGGCGGCGGCATCAGCAACAACGTCATCAGCATCAGCGGCGGTGGCGACATCAGTAGCAGCAGCGGCAACAATAATAGAACCATCGTCGTGTGCACCTTCGAATCCGGAACTACCAGGTCAGAATCCCAAGTACCTAAATAGCTCCTCCATGCGACTATCCTCCTCCCGCATGCGACTATCCTGCTGTCGTGCGTGCTCCCGCAACTCCCGTATTTTGATATCCTTTGCCGCAAGTTCAGCATTCATGTTCAGGATGACCTCTCTGACATCTAGGCCGGGACCAGGATCAGAATGTCCACGTGGTGCTGATGAGGCCACGAGCTGATCCCCAAGCTGACCGAGGCCAAATACATGCCCTTCTTATTAGGACATTTCTTAGCAAAAATCTTTTTTATTGACTCCATGCATGAGGGCTAGCATTTTTTTCTGTCATGATTAATGCACAATACTCCTATGCCCATTTTGTAACGAGTCTCATTATTTAAAACATTATTAATTTGGGACAACATGTGAAACACATTATATTTATATGATGGCTCTATTTTATAAAAATAATTTTTTTTTTATATTTATTTTCTTGTTTTCTTATTCTCCCACATTCCCCCGCCACCCACCTTTGAACCAGCACCATCCTCAGCTAGGACCACAACAAAACCATCCTATTTTGCCACCTACCAAAATACCATTTGTACATTAATCCGCTAGAAAACCACAAACCACCAAACACAAACGAACCAGCAGCGACCCATCACCTGTTGGTTCATGAGCTAACTTCCATCCCACCTCCAGCAGCCCAATGTGACCAACGCTGCCAGTCCTGAGAGAGAAGAAAGAGAATGGGGAGAAGGAAAAAAAACAGAGAAAAATAAATATAGAGAGAAGTCGTATGTTGTCTCAGTAATTGTTGTATTTTGCATGTCAAAAACATTACCGGGGTTCTTAAAACGCTTTTTTGCTATATTTGTAGCACCGTTAAAATTTTATTTTTATATTACATGAAGTCATAAACTGATTATTGAGTACCTTTTCCAAGTAAATTAATACTTACGTTATTTTTGTTTTCACAAACTTGTACAAATTGTACTGGCCTTTTTTAATTTAAATTTACGTCAAACCGACTATAAATATTAAATAGTTTGAGTAGAGAAATTAAATTACAAATATAATTAATTTTGATTATTAAAGTCTAAGTCTAGCATTGGTTTAAAAATATTAATAATTCATTCATGCACGTAAAACATTGCATTTTTTAGTAATCATTACATACTTGTTTTTTCTTCAAACTATTCACACCATTAATTTTTATTTTGATAAGCTGAAATATATATTAATTAAGAGTACCAATACTGCTCTAACCCGTTACAAAGATAACAAGTTCACCTATGTAAAATTGATACTGTGTCTAAAAAGAATCCAAAAATCATTATGCAAAAGAGAAAAGTCTTTTGAACAACAAAATAGGGACATCATACGGTGTCTCCTTGTTTTTTATGGTGTATTTTTGGAATCCGTGTATACAAGAAGACAAAATGTAAGTGAGAGATAGAAATAAATATATAAGATATCACATACCGTATCCAAAATTTTGATGTTCAAACAACATAGGTGATTCAAAGATACATCAATCTGGCAAATAAGATCCAACAAACTATACTAATCCAACCCGGCTTTGACAATAACCTCATAAGCTCCGAAGTTGAGAAAATTAGCCAAAAAGCCGAAGCACTAAATTATATGACAAAACCACTGCCTTCACCAAGGAGAAATAGATGCCTTCCTTCCTCCACTTTGCCGAGAAGAAAGCTCAAACGGTACCTTTGATGCTAACTAGTGTGCAAAAATCATTGGTTAAGAAATCAAAAAATAAATACTTTATATTAAGAATTGAAATTTTATATATTTCGAAAAAAATAAATACACTACTTCTTAATACATAATTTCTATCTTTGTTTCCTTGGACATATGTTAGCATTTGTCTTCATTAAATTAGAAAATTAGATTGGTTGAAATACACACAAGCTAAGATATGACATAACTATATATATATAAAAAAAAAAGTGCCATTTGTTTTAAGTAAGCCACACATGCACTAGCATTTGTGCACACATTCTTTAGCCCATGGACTTCAAATGGCCAACGCTTAAACTATTCTTCTTTGTAATACCTTACAATTGTATCATTGGCATTTATCAAGAAATAGCTAGCCTACATAATAATTTGGTTCTGAAAATTTATCATATTTTGGTTAGTTAGCTAAGCACCTAAGCCATCTAATTAGTTGCAAATAGACAAGTGATTTGTTAGGAATTCGTTGTTTTCTTTAAACTGGATATATAAGCCACGTATTAACCTTATATTACACGCATGCCTTTCTCATGTCAGTTAGTTTATTTTAAATATTTCACTGTGTCATTTCTTTTTATCCTCTTGCCATGTTTCTCAAGATATTATCAGTCATAGTTTAATCCAGGAAAAAAAAAAACATCTTCAATATATTTTATTTTTGTTATGATTCTAAATTTAGATGTTTTCTTAATTTATGGATAATATTCAGCTATGATTTTAATTTTTTTAAACAAAAATATCTTTCGGATGGGTACTGAGGATGACATGCGAATGCGATTGAGCCGAAAGAATAATTTACGCCTACAACTGATATTTAGACAAATTTGTAGTTGGACCTTAAGGGATCATAATTAAGTAACCATTTAAAAAAAAATTCCAAAAAATTGTTATTATCATCGACTTACTATTGATGATAATTTGTGAATTACTGACGAGTATCAGTGAGGATGGATACCTCGTAGGATGGGGAGTATGGTCCTCACCTCTACAGGAAGAGTTTTTACCCGTCCCCATCCCTATGGTGAAAAAATCACCTATCGTGGGCTTTGTTTAGGGACAATTCTTCAATCCTCCAAGTGGGATGTTGAGGATCCATCCTCCTCACTTTTGATCGGGTACCACAGGTTATCCTGTACCAATTAGTTTTTTTTTTTTTTTTCAAGTCACTGAGAGAAACGTTCTACTCCGTAACAAAGAAACCAAGGAATGGCAACGGGCACGGGCGGGCATGGATAGCTTCCTACCCCCCCCCCCCCCCCCCCCCCCCCCCCACCCGTGGTGGGCATATTTGTGCCCGTCCCCGCCCGCCACCCGCACGGGTATTTGACGGGCGGGTATTTGGCGGGTTTCATGGATATCTGCGGGTTTCGCGGGTACCCATGGGTACTATCATCAACTTTGTTTTTTTTGCATTAATTCCTTAAAAAATTATACAAATTGCAAATTGTCAAATAAAATAAAGATTAACATACTCAAGATATGGCAATATTCAACAAACCATAAAAATCAAACCACACCCAAATAATAAACGAGTATCACCATTCATCAACCCCTATTACAGTTTAAACAAAACAAGTTACAAACAACACAAGCACACAACCATCACGACATCACATTCGTCCCTCTATTACAATTAACCAGAAATCAGTTACAAAAACACATTTTGCAGCAACTCCAAACAGGCACACAGCAGCAGCTCCAAGCAAGTCCAACCATCCAAGCAACATCACTGTTAAGATAGAACATAAATAAACTTAGAATGGACATAAGCTATGTGGACATAAGCTTTGTTTAAAAAAAAGAGTCATAAAGAATGTGACAATTTGATAATTATTTTCATAGGATCTTGAATACTTACTTAGAATTGATTGCTTTTCATCATTGAGTTGCAATAGCCAGATTTGCTCATGGAGCATTATTTTCACATTCCTGAAATAAAAGTAAATGTATCTAATAAAAAATGCAAACAATTGATATTATTGGGAAGGTTGAAATGAAATCTTTAAATTATTTACTAACAATGTCAACATCATTATCTTCCAATATTGTAATACATTCATCGATGTCAACTTTCGATTTTGAAGAACCTGAAGAAAGAAAAGTAATAAGTAAAAAATTTGTAATTTGTAATAATCAACCAATATAGATTTTAAATTAAAAGTAGTAAATTTAATTTAGTTACCTTTCACATCAGCCCATAGCCAATCTTGGAGACACATCAATGCCTCTAAAGTATTTGGATGCAATCTACTACGATGAGGGGTAAGAAATCGACCACTAATGCTAAAAGAAGACTCGGAAGCAACAGTTGAGATAGGAATTGCCAGAAAATCTCTTGCAATCATTTGCAGAATTGGGTATTTAGGCCCATTAAGCTTCCACCAACCCCAGATGTCAAACGTTTCAGTTGAATCAGGTAACATTGGCTCCTCCAAATATCGATCAAGTTCTGACCTCTGACCTCTTGTGGCAGTTTTTTGAGCACTAAGCTTCCTTTCATAATGTGACCTCCAACCTGCCACTTTTCCACCACCCACATCTTGACTTTGGTTTGTCCTTGAAGATGAAGAATCACTATCCTTACCTTTAATTTTGATCTCATACTCCTTAACCATTTCTTGACAAATGGACATCACATCTTCCATTTTCTCATCAGCTTTATCTACGTAAATTTCAGCGAAAAAATAATCAAACAAAGTGTCTTTATACCTGGGATCTAAAATAATGCCTACAACCATCACCCCATTGATTACACTCTAATACTTGTCAAATTTGGTCATCATGGATGTAGCCATTTCATGAATGATAAGATCAGGAATGTGAACCCACTCCATCAAGGCCAATTTAATTTCACAAACCTTTGTAAAATAAACATTTGCAGTTGGATACAAAGTACCAGAAAACAACTTTGTAACATCATAAAACAATTCCAACTTCTTACAAATTTCTGTGGCCATCTTCCAATCATCTTCATTAGGCAAAGTTTTATACAGATTATCCTTTTGTGCCAATTGTTCAAACACATCTTTGTATGCTATGGCAACTTGAAGCATTAAAAATGTAGAATTCCAACTAGTTTTGCAATCAAGAACTAGTTTTCTACCATAGGTAATGTTCACTTGCCCACATGTATCTATAAATTTCTCCTCTCTCTTAGGTATGGCTGTCCAAAAATTAACACTTTCTCTAATCTTTTCAATTGCACTTGGAGATTATGGACAAACCATCTTTCATAATTAAGTTCACTATATGAGCACAACAACGCATATGGAACAATTTACCACTCAAAATAAGTGACCTAGGTGAAATCTTTTCTAAAATGCGTTCAATCATAGCATCATTTGTAGAGCAATTATCAACTGTCAAAGTGGATAATTTTGTATCTAGATTCCAATCCATCATGCATTCAATTAAGACTTCAGCAAGAAGTTTGCTACTATGAGGAGCAGGCACATAAATGAACCTAACATTGAAATGAAACTCTCAATGATAATATCATCAACAAAAGAATCAATAATAACTAACACACACATAAATCAACATACTTTGGTGTTATTACCTTACAAGTCGACTTTGCAGTGTCCATGAATCATCAACAAAATGAGCTGTGACAGTCATATAGCCTTTGTTTTGATGACTAGCAGTCCACATATCAGTTGTAATTGCAATTCGACTTTGATTCTTTGACAACAATTTCATCATATTCTCTTTCTCAACACTATAAAGTTTCATGATGTCACTCTTGACAGTGTTACGAGAAACCCCCGTAAATAATGGTTGCAAAGAACTACAGAATGATGTAAATCCTCTGTGATCGACTATAGATAATGGATACTCATGAAGAATGATCATTTTTGCCAACTCTTGCCTTGCTACATCTTGATTAAATGCATAAGAACCAACAAGTACTGTCTCATTCCCTTTGTTCTCAGTTTTGAGAAATGCTTGCCTTATATCCCGAGTTGTTCGTAGCTTGCAGCCTTTGAAGTGAGTATGCAAGTGTGAAGTTCCCTGGTGTGTCTCACCCAATAGTTTTGCCTTACAATAATGACAAATAGCCTTCCACTTTCCATCTATGCATTTCCTCTCGAAATGGTTCCAAACAGCTGAAGTTAGTTTTCTTTTAACAGCATCGGATTCACTTGGAACTGAGCTATGGGTTTCATTTGGAGTTGAATCTACATTCATAGATTCACCCACATTTGATTCACCCACATTTGATGTGAGCGGCAGTTGCTCTTGGCCATCACCAATAGGAGCAGAATTTTGATTAGTAGACATTGATAAGACTGCACAACAAATAGTAACAAAATTTGTTTTATTTCTATCAGCCCACCATTTAATCATAACTCAACAATGTCATTAGATCCAACTTGTCCCCAAATAAGTAAATAATAATAATAATAATAAAAGTCAACACTTTCTCATATTGCTACAAAAATCACATAACCAACTTTACATAACAAAACTCAACCTTTTACAAGCATTTCCCTAATTCCAAAATGACAAAGCAAACCAGCCAAACACCACACGACCCCTCAAACAAAAAAGGAAGACACAAATTTCTAGCCAAATAAATTTAAAACTAATAACATTGGCAAATGATCATTATCTCTCCAAAAGGTAGCATTAGATTGTTATGATCATAGAAAGAACATGGCTTCAAGTTGCACCAATTATCCAAAGTATATGAAATCCAAAGTATATGAAAATGGAAGAGACATAGACACTCGCAACAGGGACGGACACGGACAGCGACGAACGCCGATCGGAGCAGAACGGCCGGGACGGACGCCGATCGGAGCAAAACTGCAGGGACGAACGCCGATCGGTGCAAATCGGAGCAGAAGGAGTGAACGGCTGCAGATCTGCAGATCGGAGCAGAACGGACGGCTCAGTGGCGTGACACCGGAGCAGAATGGCGGCTGCGACTCGCCGGCCACTGGAGCAGAAGTTGCAGAACGGTTGAGACTTGAGTGGACAGTGGATGTTGAAGGGAGGGTTGAGACTTGAGTGGAGGTTGAAGGAAGAGGTTGAACCGTTGGAGGGAGGGTTGAAGGAAGAGGTTGAAGGGAGCCAGGGAGGGTTGAGACTTGAGTGGAGGTTGAAGGAAGAGGTTGAAGGGAGGGTTGAGAGAGGACTCAGAGGAGGGGGCGCAACACTTGAAGGGAGTGTTTAAAATCTGATTTTTTGTGTCCTCATATGTTACCTAGGGTTAGTAGTAAGGGTATTTAGGTCACTTCCTTGGCGGGCACGGGTATCTGCGGGTACGGGTATCTTAGTACCCGTCCCCACCCGTTTATTTACGGGTAATTGTAAAAAATCCGTTTATTCAACCCGCGGGTACCCATTTGACTACCCGACCCGTGCCCATCGCGGGTTTTACCCGCGGGTACCCGCGAGTGAGGGTAAAATTGCCATGCCTAAAGAAACCCCTCATACCAAACTTCATCACCATCAACCTTGAACTAGATTTCATAATGTGAGCATATTTACATTTGAATTCTTTGACATTTAAACATCCCCAGAGTCTTTCAAAACCACCACTCTCAGCCTTCACCCCTTCAAATATATACTCCCAGCCTTCACTCTTAGCCTCTCCGCTCTTGCCGCCATGACCAGACCATGCGCCACCACAACAAACCTCAGGCACTGCTTCCTCAAGTCATCAAAACCCAATCCAAATTCAACAATCCCTGCACCTCAGCGCTGGTATCGAATCGCCCCTCCTCTGCGCCTCACAACTCATAAGCTCTCATCCCCTGCTTCCATTTCTCTATTCCCCTTTGCCGGTAGAAGAAGACAGAGCAAAACAATGGATCTCAATTGCGAGAAGGAACAAGAATCCTAGGGTTTCTGCCATGGCCAAGCAATTACGTGAGTATTCAAATGAAAATGCAAAACGTAAAAATGGATCTCAATTTTGAAAACAATGGCTTTCTGGAAATCCTTTGAAGCATCCTGTGATTAATTAAACGAGAAACCCAAAAATCATAAATGATTAACAAAATGGGATTAAGAGAAGTTATAGTTTCAGGCATTTGTTGGTGTTGAAAATAGGAAGGAAAACTTATTGTCGTCGGCATGGGGAAGGGACGTTGCCATCAGGTTGGCCGGATCTATATTTTAGAGAGGAAGTGCGTTTTAGGAAGGGGAAGAGGAACTGGTCATGGGGTTTACTGGTTTATCCGGTTGTAGATTTTAATCTCATCCATCCTTTTATTATATTAATATATCAATGGCTCAAAATCAATATGGACGGATCCTCCGAGTTCTTCACGGAGGATTGAAGACAAAGCCCTTTGTTTAAAATTTATGGGCTTTTAATAAGGAGTTTGTTTGAGAGCCATGATATTAAACCAAAAAAGAAATATATATTGCATGGAAGAACTTCAAGCAACAGAAGGTGTAATGATCATTTAATGCACTACGTACGAAACTGAGTCCATAATTTTTTTTTTCAAGCAAATAGAAATGATATGCAAAAGCATCACTTTAAAGCCAACATCCCAACTAGGTTGGCACATTAGCCTTTAACTATCATTTGTAACATATCATTAAAATTTATTAAGAAGAGGAAAAAGAATACAAAAAGAGCAAGTGGGGACTAGGTCAAAACCCAAGCCATGAAAAAGAATTAAACAAATCTATAAAAAGGAATATCAAATCTATTACGATTAAAATTCTCTAAAATAAATTGTGGGGGCAAGTCCACCAAATATAACTATGATGAACAAGGCCACACGCAGCTAACCAAAACTTAGTCCATCCTTTCTGAAAAGCTATCTCAACATCCTTCATAGCAGCAACAATTTCTACATAAAATGAATTAGCTACTCCATAGAAATCAGAAAAGTAACCTAAGAAGACAGAATTGATATGAATTCTCAATGAAGGCAAATTGAAGATTTAGCATAGTAAACAATAGGTTTCTTATGCCTAAGAAACCTGGCTTTCAAGAGAGAGGACCATTCTGAGTTTGAAGAATAGAATTCCCAACTTAATTTAAGCAAGGCAGCCTCATTAATAGATCTTTAAGATCTTATGCCTAAACCTCCTTCAATCTCAGGCTTACACATCTTACTCCAAGCAACTATAACCACTTTCCTAGTATGGATGTCACCAAATCAAATAAAATTCCTTATCCAATTATCCTAAATTTTCAAGACAAAAATCGGCCATGAATAGACATGAAAACTGTAAACAAGCATACCTTGAATGGCTGATTTCACTAATTGCACCCTTCCTATAATTGACAACAAAGATCCCTTCCAAGCAAAGAGTTTGTTCTTGATTTTGTCCATAATAGGCTAGAGGTGGATTCTACTAGGCTTCCCTTGAAAGATAGGGACACCTAAATAATTAAATGGCAAGCTACAGGGTGGAAAACAAATATGGGCACTAATCTTAGCAATTCTTGCATTTGAAAGGGAGCCAACAAAGAATCTACATTTACCAAGATTTAGAGCTTCCCCTGAAGAATTCTCATAGTCCTGAAATAGAGACATTAAGACAGATAGATTCCTTTTGGTGGCTTTACAAAAAATCATAATATCATCTGCATACATAACATGAGTTGGTGTAACACAAGACCTTGGACCTGTCATTGGACAGAAGTCCTGAATTTACTAAAAGTGTAATACCTCTATTCAAAGCATCCTCAGCTAAACAGAATAGAAGAGGAGATAGAGGTTCTTCCTGCCTAACACCTCTCTTACAACCAAAATATCCTGGAGAATGACCATTAACAAGATGGATAGCTTTGCAGAATTCAGAATGACTTTGATCCAATTGCAAAACACTTAGTTGAAACCAAAATCTTCCAGAACATTCAAGAGGAAAGTCCAATCAATTGTGTCAAATGCTTTTCTAATATCAAATTTTAAAGCAATGTTCCCTCCAAAAGACTTGTAATCTAGCATGTTTATGGCTTCTGAAGTTATGCAAATACAATAAGCAATTTACCTGCCCTTGATGAAACCTCTCTGTTGTTCACTAATAATCTTAGGTGGCGTTTGGTAACTTGAATGTTTAATTCTCGGGCAAACTATATTCCTGGGAATCACATTCCCGGGCATAGAGTTTTCCCACCTTCACATATGGGAATAGAGTTTTCCCAAGTTTTTAACTATTATTCACTAATTTTATTCCCGGGAATCTTTTACGCTCGGGAATAAATTTTTAAAACTTGTACCAAACATAGAAAACTTTTATTCCCATGCCATCATTCCCGGGAATGTATTTTTAAAATTTGTAACAAATACTAGCCATCAGAGAGAGTTTATCAGCTAGCGCCTTAGTTATAACTGAGTCTATAATTATATACAATTCAAGCTAAGTTAATGATACTAAATGGAACCCAAATTCAATATATTGGAACATTAATTGAAATTTACATTTAAATTAGTGGCAACCAATGATATCTTTAAATGTTTTGTTAAGATTTTGGAGATTCCAAATTTGTTTTGAGACCACAAAATTCATTTTAAAGTAAGTCACCTCTTTATTTTGAAAAGTTCATCTAATAAAATTAATTTTATTTTGAGTTGGCATAATGATTTTAAGAGGGACAAGAATTTTTAGTTTTTCCGTTTAGTAGAACTTATTCTAGTGTGAGACCCATAAAATTATTTATATTTATACCTTAAAAGTGATTTTAATTTATCATCAAAACATAATCACTCATTCTAGATTCACTTTAAAAATTATATCATATGAAGAACAAATCAAGTTTTTTAACCTCGATTTTTTAAAATCATTTCTTTTAACATCAAATCGTTCAAGATTAATTTTATCAAAATCTAAAACAAACGAACTATATATAAGTCTTTGTTTGGATACCACTTCAAAAGTACATTCGACCATCAAAACCTTGTTTACCATACCTGTTTGCTTCAAAAAATGTATCCAATAAAATCAATTTTGGGTGGGTAAAATTTCTAACTTTTCTGTAAAGTATAATTGATTATAGGTATGGAACACACAAAACTCTTTATATTTACACCTCAAAAGTGATTTTATCAAAACAAAATCAGTTTTTCTAAACTCACTTTTAAATTATATCATTACCAAACACAAATCAAAATTTTATTCTCTCTTTTTTTTTTTAAAAATTCTTTTAACATCAATTCTTTCAAAATGAATTCTCTCAAAATTTAAAACAAATGGGCTCTAAATTAATTGACAAATAACTACAAGAAAAGAGAAACACAAATTGTTTTTGTCAAAAGAAAATTGTTTCAATGTACTTAACATTATTTTTTGAAGTAAACATGATAAGCTTAATTAAGTTGTATCTAATGGACATCCAAAATTAAATTTATCTGTTGTAGTGTGAGTAGACGAGAATATCCTAAAGCTTAGTGTATAATGTATTTAGAAGATATCATGCCTTCTTCATATAAGGCCAGCCTTATATAAACCCTCCCCCGGCTTGGAGAGCATGATTCTATATTTCTATTGTAAAGGAGTGATTCTTTATTTTGTTAGCGTGATACGTGGGAGCGCTTTTCTTCATGAAAAAAATGGTAGCAACATACTTTCTAACACTCTCTGTTCCACACTCTCTCTCCTATTGATTGAAATTCATGTGGGTCTTATAAAATTTAAGTGGGACCGAAGACATTAGTGGGACCTATTTTCAAAATAGTGGGACTCACATGAATTTCAACCCATAGGAGAGTGTGTTGAAAATAATGTTAGAGAATATGTTGCTAGCACCCCGTTTGCTCATGATATTATGCCACACAGGTGCTCTCTACTCGTGTGCCTTTCTTCTAGAATCTCCATCTGTTAGTCATTCTCGTACTATCAATATATTCTTAGTTTATGATTCACATAGATAATCTTTTTTTAGATATAATAGATATTTTTTGGATGGAGATACTCATGCGCTTCTTACCTTCAAAGCCTATTAGTCCACTGAAGGACTAAGGTAGTGTTTGGCCCAACTTTTATTGAGCTTCTCTTTTCCTTAAAAGGAGAAGCTGGGCCAAACATACTTCACTTAAAATCTCTACAAAAATTAAGTAACTTATCTAATCTAAACATTACACAAAGCTAAACTACATAATTTTGTACACGTGACAACATTAGAGAGAGTAGCTTCTTAAGCACACTTCTAATAAAAACAACACATTTTTGGTAATTTATGGTTTCCAAGGTTGTATTATCTCTCTGCCTGTCTATTCCATGTCTCACGATGGAGACTATGCTCCGCTCAAACAAACAGCACGTCGCGACCCACCTGGTTGCTAATTGCTTGGCCAGGTCTGTTTTTACTTTGGAAATCTGCCTCTGCTCAATGGTGATTTGCATAGATAGGTGTTATTTAATTTATTTTTATTTTAACTATTTAATTTTCTACAAAATTCCTTGGTAATTCCTTAGATTGGGATGGATGTATGCCCCTTGATGTTTGAATGTTTTATGAATATATTGGCTGTTGTGGTTCGGGTATATTGTTTTTTGAAGATCCTTTGTTTGTTGAGCGAGTTGTTATGTTTGCTATTTTCTTTTCTTCAATATATATCATCTAAAATAAATGTGTACTAAATCAAGAATCCCGTATGTGGTAAAAGGTAAATATCTTGAATTAACATTAAATATTTGGATAGGCTTGATTTTTTTCTCCGAATAAGAGGTGTGAGAGTTTTTCAAGTGTGAAATTAAGATATGACAGAAGATCTTTTAAATGATTTAATTGGTTAAAGTAATCTTTTGGTCCCTATATGTGATACTGATTTTCAATTTGGTCCTTATACATAAAAAATTATTAATTTGGTCCCTATACATGACACTGGTTTTCAATTTGATCCTCGCCGCTAATTGGTCCCTATATAAGATGACCAAATTGCAAATTTTTGTCATATGTAGGGACCAAATTGAAAATAATTGTCCTTACTTTTTTTTTCATTTATTAAGTTTTTAATTAAGAAATTAAAAAAAAATTACATTGAGAAGTCGTTGATTGAAAAAACGACTTCTCACTTGGTACCAAAAAGTGGGATATTTTGATACATAATTGGGAAAGTGGGGTATTGTGAAAAATAATTTTTAAAAAATGGTTATTTAAAAAAAAAACTCGTGTCAAGTTAGCTCGGACAGAATTTAAAAAAAAAAAAAAAATTTTTTGGTTTAAATAAAAAGTATGCTCTGACATAATCAAAAGAAAAGTATGCCCTGATTGATCGATTTCTAAAGGGATTTTTCATGCGGAACTGTGCTGGATAAGAGAGAAACGGCCCAACTACATCCAATACCTTATTACGTTATTTTAACCGAAGCGGCCCAAAATATGCAAAGTACTAAAAATATTAAGAAATCAAGGAATCTAATTAAGAATGTTGTTAATGACACTTCTTAATATTTATCCACACTTATATATATATATATATATTTTGTTTCAATATTAAAAAGTAGAATTGCAGATAAAAAAAAAAAAAGTAGAATTGACATATGGCTTGAAATTAACCCAGGCTTATTATCTCTTTGGGTTCATTCGTTAAGCCTATTAAGTATTAGACTCAAGGGCAGAGTTTATCCTGCCCAGGGCCTAGATCCTAATCATAGAAGTGCGACGTAGAGCAATTTCCTCTCTAAAATGGGGAAAATATCTATCTATTCATAAAAATAAAATACATTTTACACAGATGTCCTGGAATGCTCATGATTTTGGGCACTACTGCCAAGTCGGCATTGATGAGGCCAACTTATCCTCTTGTTAATTTTTTAAAATATTTTTTAATTACAAAATATATGTGTGCTTTAGGGTTTAAATTGTGTTTTATTATTGCAAAAATATAATTAAACTGTGTTATGCTAGTATAAAAAATAAAAACTGAAAATTTATTATAACAAACATCTTCCACGGTGTGGCACCGGATATCATTTAAGAGATTGAATTTAATGTAATATTTGTATTTGTCTTGCAATAAAATTTCAATACTAATATTTCCTCTGGTCCTTAATATAAGAAACAAAACCCCAAAACACACGGACCAAGGAAATATATTGAAATGAGCTAATTGTAATTAATATTCATATAAATTTTCAAAAATGCCCCTTCTAATTAATGAACAAACTCACTTGTAGAAAGTTGAAATATCTCATAAATATAAATCCTATTATAAATGAGGGTAATATTGAAAATTAACATTTAATATATGTTACAATTGATGCATGTTTCTTACAAGTTTTCAATGAATTTTCTTTGTTGCATTAATTACATAATAGTATTTATTAATTATAAAATTAAATATTTATTTTAGTACTAATCGAGCACAATATAATTAAATTGAAGACTTTTTTGTCGACGTGATAGGTACATCAATTTCTTTCTCTTCTCTTTCCCTAAAATTACGAAAATCTTGGGTAGCATTTGACACACAAACATAATATAAAGGAATGAGATGTTCTATTCTGTCCTCTTTGGTTCTACCCCTTCAAGTGGAACTAAAATGCCTTCATTTTTAACTGCATGTCATGTTATATTCTATTTATAAAGTACATTGAACATAGAATAAAACTCATATGTTCTTTTACGTCTCAAACTAACATATTTACCAAAAGCTATGTTAAAGTGATTGTCTTAGAAATTGGAAGCAGAGAGAAGTGTAGACGCACGAATAAGATGAAGAAAATGGAAGCAATCAAGCAAAAAACCAAACATGGTATGCTTTGGCTACATAATATGCTTGTTGTTAGGATAAGGGGAGCACAAAGCACCAATAAATCTTCTGCTACGGGCTAAGTGAAAATGGCATAAGTAAATTTGACACTATATCTTCATCCAAAACCTTAAGGCTATGTTTGTGAGTTTGGAGGGGAAGGAAAGGGAGGGGACCAAAGGGTAAGGAAAGGAAGGGGAATAAGAATATTATACCCCACCTTGTTTGTGAGTGCATATTGTATGAGGGGAAAGAAATTGAGGGTTTATGACATATTTTTACAATCTTACCCTTATTTAAAAAATAACATAAATAATATTCTTTAAATAATATTAATACACCTTACAAAAAAAATATATTAATGCAAATTAGTAAAGATTGGGAGGGTAAATTAGTAACTTAATTATCCCCCCCCCCCCAACAAAAAAAGTAAACCGAAAAATTGGGGTGAGGAGGGGTTTTCTAAAATCCTCAAAACCTTCCCATCCAAATTTTTAAACTCACAAACAATGGAGAAATCCTCACAAACCTTTCATTTTCCTTACTTTCCTTCCAAAACAAAACTCACAAACAAAGCCTAAGGCAACAAAGCCTAAGGCATTAGGTTTATGAGTGTTTTTTACTTATAAAGTCATCAACTTGTCAACTTCTTTTCAATTTAAGACTTTTTTACAAGGTAATCAAAACCGGACCAGACCGGCAGTCCAACCTGGAACCGGCCAAGTGACCGGTTCGGTTAACCCCTTAAACCGGACATTTAAAAAACCGGCTTGAAACCGGCTTGAAACGGGTCAAAACCGGTGGTCTAGTGCTTAAACCGGTTCAGTAAATTTTAAAATTTTCTTCACACACTTTACTTTTATAACTTACCCTCCTTCCCAAGTCTTACCGACGTGGGACTTTTATAACTCTCCATTTGTTGCCCCAACTTGTTCTTCTTCCCCAAATGCCTACACTTCATACAGTACACTCTTGTTTCCAACTTTGCACGTTCCGCCTTTTGAAGCTGCTGGCGTCGAGTCATTGCTATTTTCAAGAACAAAAGGTAATCAAGGGTATAAGAACAAAAGTCTAGAATCTTCTTCCGGAGTACTTCTGTGATCTGAATGTTCATTTTATGAAATAAATAATGTTCCTTTATCACCTCTTTCCTTGATTCATGCCAACCACTCCTCTTTCCTTCATGTCCCCATCCTATATAATTACTAATGTATGTTTCCCATTTGGCTATTTTGATATACCCACTTTCATATGCCTTTCTCGGCTTGTCAAAGAAAGGCCTGTTGCTAGTGCAAGCTTTAATAATATAAATAATGAATATAATTTACAAGCTAGTATTTCCTATTTCGGTAAATAAAAATTAAATAGTAATAAACTCCTTGTATGTTATGAATACATGTTATTTTTTCTTTAATATTATTTTATATATTATATTAAAAAATAAAAAACTATTATTTAATTATTACCGATTCAACCACGGTCAGACCAATGAACCTTGAACCGATGCCTTCACTGGTTCAATGACCGGTCCGGTTTTAAAAACCTTTCTTTTTTATCTACATCTTTTCACATTTGAAATTCCCAACAAATCTCCCCCTAACAAGTATGACTCTTTCAGACAGGACCAATCCCCCTTTAGGATTCTGCCTTTTGACTATTTGACAATATCACCAGCTCGCCTCCAAATTGGACCACACATGATTTTCTTCATATTTCTACCTTCGCCTGTCATCTAGAAGACAGCTAGAATGAAACATGCTGCCTAATTTCCAATCATGCAACCTTTTCTCCAATACCACTGCCATATGAACTATCGACTCTAAAACCACTCATTATGATTAGGGGAGAGCAAAGCACCGAGAGATCTTCTTCCATGTACTAAGGTACTCTTTTATGGGTTAAGTTTAGAGCTACATAAGTAGATTTGACACCACATCTTGACCCAAAACTTTAAGACATTAGGTCTATAAGTCTTTTTCACCTATACAACCTTCTACTTGTCAACTTCTTTTCAACAATAAGACTATTCAATTTCATCCACATTTTACTTGCAACTAGAATTCTCAACACTTGTTATGTATGTACAGCTTACGTCTGTTTACAAAGGGAAGCACACCTTCAAAAGTACACCAACCATAAGGGACCATCCAAAACGCCAGACAGTAGACATTGAAGGTATGCCAACATATTTTAACACCAAATATTAAATTCCATCATTAGAAAGGTTGCAACCTAACCTACATCTACTTGTTCATATACCAGAAGTCACAGCCCCGGAGGGTAAGAAAGATAGCTGATGTAAAACTTGTCATGCAAGCAAAGTGCATCTTTACATACATAAATTTGTAATATGGTAGAGTTTAGAGCAGATATTGTTCTTCAAAGATTTCAACCTTGATATTCATAGACCAGAAAATGAATACAGAATTTTATCAACAAGGAATGAACATTTTATCTTACAACTTCACTTCTAATCACGACACAAGGGAATAATGAAGTTGGAGAAACAATGACAAATTTCAAATGGCTAAGGTGAGAACTTCCTGTACAAGATGACCATCACAAAGCACGAATGAACCTAACATCAAGGCTGGAACGAAAGGATTGGATTGAAGAGCATATAAGGGGATGCTACCAGTTTTCCTTAACAATTTTTGACTTTTCAAGTATGAATTTTCCTTCCTTGTACTTCTGGGATGCTTCATAAGCTCTTTCATACTTCCAGCCTAACACTTCGCGGCAATCACCACAATAAACATCAGCAACAGTGTGGAGGCCAGTCAAGAGATGCCTGTCTTCTTTTGGCCCTGTGACAATATTCATTGCATGGGAAAACAGAAAAGCTCGGCCATTTCTTCCCTAGATATAAAAAGTATGAAAAGAATATCAGAAAATGATCTGCGAAAGCTTTTGTGAGAGATAAAACCATAAAACTGAAAAGCAACTTTAAACACCAAGAATAAAAACCAAAAGCCTGTAGTTGGAGAATACATGTAAATACTATTGATCAGAACAGAACAAAACATATCAGCAATCTTTGTAATATTTGGCTGTGATGAGGGAGGAAAAAAGAGAAGATATCAAAGGTTGAAAATCTTAATCACCAGCTTTCCTTAACAATAACCTATCTGTTTGACACTGCCATTGTCTTCCCACAACAAGCTGTTTTCAACAAAAAGAATCCTCACTATGATGCTAACCATACTTCGAAATTACAGTGACAGTCACTGCCAACAGACATCCGTAGCGATAGTCACTCTCAGTATTTAATTGAGTGTAAACATGTCTTCAGCATTGACACAACTTAAATTGCCACTACCACTTGCACCACAAACTAACTGGTATATGTAAAATTCACTAGTCACTAATCACTAGAACTAGGGAGTTTTACTTATTATACCAAGCATGTAATCCTCACATTATACTTGGGCCCATAATGCATAAGAAATTCATTGATTATTAAAGAAAAACAATAAAGAATTATCCAAATTTGAACCTAATGTTGAAATTAGAAAGAACCTAATTTCTTCTTCGAATTTGAACATATGGCCTGAATTGAATTCTAATCATTAATAGCATTACGAAATCTACATGTTTGGCTATAGAAATGGACTCTAGTGAATGAGACAGTCTGGTCACATCACATTGTTAATTGAACCACAGATTTCCAGTGCTTCACCTCATTTGCAGAAGATGAGTTCATTTTTTTCCTCTCCTGAAACCACCCTAGAGTTTCTCCACTTTACCATTCCTTATCACAAAACCTTCTAATAGTAATGGTACCCACAATTCATCAAATTCAGCTAACGTTTTACCTTTTAGAAACCTGAAGGAGGAGAAAGGTTTGGAGGTGAAAAGTCAAACTAAACAAAGCTATAAAGGGGGATTTTACAATTACCATGCAGATGCAGGTGGAGATTTTTCAATTACCATGTTATTGCCACTTATAACCACCCATCATCAAGCAAAGAAGGCAGCAATAAAATTCATATGGGGGCGGCTCAGTGCACAAGACTCCCAACTGACGGGGTTTAAAAAGGGTAATCTAGTGATCTCCGAATCACAAGACAACAACCTTAACGTTGCGTCGAGGCTAGTCCTCAGCAATAAAGTTCATATCATCAACATATAACATGTAAGAATAAGTTAACATTCACATCAAAAGTCTTATGGTACAAAAAGAGAGAAGAAAAAGATGGTTGACCTGAAAAGCCTTGGAAATGATATCATCATGGAGTGAAACATGGTTTCTACAATTACAGCAGCTGTACAAGCGAGGCCCAATCAGTTCCGCCATGGAATTGGTAAAGGAAGATTTTTCAGATTAAAAACCTCTCTCACTGCTCCGAATAAAGGAAACCCCAGTTACCCAAACAGAAGAGACCAAAAAGGGGTTTAGATTAGAAATGAATCAGATAGAGAAAAGAGGGTTAGATTCAAGTTATGAAATTTCATTACCTACAACAAGCTCAATGATGACCCAAGATTCTGCAAATAATAGTAATAATAAGATAAGAAGAAAACAGAGGGGCGTTGGCGTGCAGGAATAGGCTAGAAGCCTATGATTAATTGATCACAAAGTTGAGTAGAGATGCCCAATTAAGAGTTTCCAGGAGCAATAATGCTCAATATATAAGCAACTCATTTTATCTCTTTAAGTGGGTCACCTCAATTTTAAGTAACCCAAACAATTTACACTCTAATGAAAGTTTCTACAATAAGTTACTTAACTCATCATCTCTCTTCGATATTTTATATTCTCTCTCCTACATTTATACACAAAAATTTTAAGCAACCCATAAGGAATAGTTACTTATATAAGCAACTCTCTCCAATTTTAAGCAACCTAAAATCATATATGACACATCAAAATAATATTTTATTGTTAAACAACCACTAAACAACTTCCATTGAAGATGCTGTAAGGAATATATACAATAATTCTTTCTATTATATAATGGTCATCAGATAATCGCAGGGCCTTCTCTTGTCAAAAAAAAAAAAGGATAAAGGCAGGGCCGCTTAAAAGTAAAAAAAACGCTAAATACTATGAATAACATCATTAAATGATGCGGTCAAGAGAATAAGGAAAATGATAATAAGCTATGAAGCCCATATACTCCAAAAATGCAAATGTATCCATGTCATATCTATGTCTGATATCAATATTTGTATGATACTTTCGGATACGTATCCAAGAAGTATCCTCTTTTTTATTTTATTTTTTAAAATTTTCTTTTAACCGATACTCGTATGATATTTCTGGATACGTTTCCAAGAAGTATCACTTTGGCAGATGTGTCTTTTGATGAACCACACTTAGAAGTTATGCTTTTTATTGATGATGGTAAATGGGGAGAGGAGACCAAATCAGTTAACATTAGACAATAATTTTAGTAAATATGCCTTTCAATTGTTGGCTATTATACAGAGCCGATACTTCTTTTGAGTTCTACTATAAATGTTTTTGTTGATATTTTGATATAGAGGAAACAATATATTATGGTATAGGTTGCATTGTATTTTTTTATTTTTTTTGTTATTATGATCACATGTATCTTTTTATAAGTTATGATCATCATAGTTATACATTAAGGAGAATTGGTCAATGTCTCTATTTTTATAAATATCTCGCATCTATATAGAATATTTTTTATAATATTTTCTTAACGTATCATGGCCGTATCGTATCCTGAATTTCAAAAAAAAATCTCATATCCCCGTATCCGTGTCGTATCATACCCGTATCCTAATAAGTATTCGGGCTTCATAGATAATAAGTGTCCTTAGGCCTTAGGGTTAGGACATTAGTTAATGAATCAAAATAAGAAGGTTTGAATATAAAAATGGTGTATTCAATATATTAAAAAATGTTACACTTAGTTTTTCAATAGAAACTTTTCTTACCAATGTCCTTAGGGTATTCGTTAGCAAGACCCAAAGAATAAAATATGTCCTTATAAGACACTGATTAAGAAGTAAAAAAATAAAGTTTTATAGGAAAACAAATGATCATATTTTAATATATTAATTACATCATTTTTCTTAAAAAATGCTATTTTAATTCCTTAACTAGTGTTTTTAACCAGTGTCCTAAGACAATTGGTTAGAATTTCGGAATAAAATAAAGTATCAACATGTGATTGATTCGAGTGATAATGGATTCAGATCCTTTAAATCTATCAGGGGTTCGACTTCTTACGCTTGCGTATGAAAAAAAAACTTGGTTGGGAGGGGATAATCCTTAAATTTTGTTCAAGACCAATGGAGATTACTCACTGTTTACTATGGTAAATACTTGGTATCAATGACATGGTAACCTAAAACTAAATAAATTAAAATAAAAACCAATTTGATTTAAGGATAAGGTATTATAAATAGGATTTGGATTTTTATTTTATTTTTGGAAGAAAAGGATCTGAGTTTATTGGTGAGAAAAAGACACAAGTTTTTTTTATAAATACAACACTCTAAATATAGTTATAGAATCCATTGATTGTTTATTAAAAAAATTGTATCTTTTTCTGTCTCTAACAACTGTTATTACAAAATAGGAGAATCTCAATCCTTATAAGTATACGGCAAGAATACTGAAAGAAAATAAGATCAGATCCGAGCTGGAAAAAAAAAATCACACTTTGATATGTCAAAATAAACTAAAAAAGAAAGCATAAGCACGCATAAACAGATTATTTATTTTATTATTTTATTTGATTTTTAAGAGAGAAATCAGTAGTTTTTTTTTTTTTTTCTTTTTCAAATCAGTTAAGCATAAATAACCGGGGAGAAGCAAGATGTGATACGTTTCATCCATGACTCGCTCACCTTGAACCTCGATGAGGCACTAAAAAAGACCGAGTTCGAGAGGGTGATCGATATCACCTGTTTTTTTTTAATAAAAAGTAATTTATTTATTTTTTTCCTTAAAAAAAAAAATTTGAGGCATTAAATATTGAATGAGTTAGGTGGTAATGGGCATTCCACGCGCGTGAACTAGCATGTAACCACGTGCGTGTTTTTCTAGGGGCACTGGCAAATTTGCAAACGCAGGAGAAACCTGAAACGGTGTAAAAGCGGCGGGAACTCGGCCACGGTGATGTGCAACAACCGCAGTGTTTTCGTGGATAAGGTTTTTTTGGTAATAATTTTTTTATACATATTTTAGTATTTGTTTTTTCGGTTCAATAAACTTTTCGGTCCCTAAAAACATTATCACTTTTGGTTTTCGTCCCTAGCTTTTTTCTTTTATTCGGTCCTTTTAACTTTTCAAATTTTGTATTTAGTCCCTGTCATAAAAAACGTCAGTTAACTGTTGACCTATCTAATAGAGATGCCGGCTTAACATGTCATGTTGCATTAAATTTAATACCATGTGGCAATTTCGAAAAAAAAAAAGATATATTTTTTCATTTTAACAATTATAAATGTTACTATATATATATATATTACATATCTTCTTCTCCTTTCTCCAGATCCTACCACCCTTCCTTCCATCTCTCAGCCCTTTCTCCATCGCCGCATCACCATCACAGAATCTTTAACCCACAAATCACAAAAGATCAAGGCTGCAAAGAAGAACCCTCAACAACAACAACAACAACACCCTCCCTGGCAACAACGTTGTTGTCGAGGTTATTTCAATGGTGGGTACGGTGGGATCCTCGGCCATGACTTGAACGAATCTTTAACCTTTTGCCCTCACTACTTTATGTCTGTGTGATGTGTCGTGTGTGAGTGTGACTTCAATTTAAGGTCTTTGAGTTGTGGTTATGTATGTAAATGTAAAGTAAAACAATACACGGCTCAAAAAGGTATAAACCATCTTCATGTTGACCCCTTTGAGGGTAAGTCCTGTACATCACATGAGTCAGCCACAAAGGTTATGGCACAATTATGCTCTTTTGTTAATTTACTCACAGAAAGCAAATTGCAATGGAAATCTGGGATGTACAAAACATTATTAATTCTCATCCCATTCGGAAGATCTGCTTTTCATATTCCTTTTACTGGTACACTTGTACCATTAGGAATTCTCACAGGCTGTTGGTTAGAAATGAGTCTTTCTTGCAACAATTCTTGTTCATAAGTAATGTGTTCTTTGGCCCTTGTATCAATGATTTGGGGCCAATTAGAGAAATTTATACCTACAAGATCTTTACCTACCATGTTCACACTTGGTTTTGCTAATTGTGCTCCCACAACTGGTTCAGTGTCCATTTGCAACTGCTGCATAAGCCTTTCATATTGTGTCCTATCTTTTGACAATCAATACATTTGGGCCTTTCTTTCTTCATACCTTTGCGATCACCTTGTGTCTAAATGCAGAGGCTTCTGTCATAGGCTTGCTCATGGCAGAGATCAATCTTTGTTTTTCATCTTCTGCCACGAGATGATATGCATGTCCAAGATTTAACTTTGGTGCCATGCGAATGATTTGTGTCTTGACCGTGCTTAAAACATCATCTAAGCCCATGAGAAAGTCATACAATTGTTCCCTTTCCAGCATCTGCTCCAGTTGTTTCTGTACGTCACATTTGCAGCCTCCACACTTACAGTTGGGCCATGGTGCATGCAATGAATTGAACTTCATCCCACAGCCCCTTGAGTTTTGTGTAGTATGAAGAAACTGACAAATTTTCTTGCCTAAGAGTTATAGCTTGACACAATTCATATACTCTTGGTGCACTTCCCTTGGCAAACCTTTCTTCAAGATCCACCCATATCTCTTGTGCAGTGTTAGCATACCTGACACTACCTCTGACTTCTTTGTCCATCCTATTCCTCAGCCATCCTTGACCATCGCATTGCATCGCATCGAATGGGCCAAATTGGGAGAATCAACTTTTGGCATAGGAGTTGTTCCATCAAAGAACCCAATCCTGTTCTTGGCATATAATGCGTTGCTCATGCTCGCGACCCACTCACCATAATTTCCATTATTGAGTAGCTCACTTACAAACATATGACTAGGATGATCCGAGGTGTGGAGGTATTAAGGAGACATATTGTCGATGTTTCCTTCATTGCCTGTGCTGGGTTTCTTCTTTTCTTGGGGAGAAGATGGTGAACCATCGTTGAAGATTCTCACCATTGTTTGACATGGTTGAAGATAGCTGGGTAGTATCACAATTCCAGGTTTTAGCTCGTGATACCATGTAAAAAGTATATGCTAAATATTATCTGTATTATTGATCGAAAAAAGTGAATATTACAATGGAGGTCATTCTATTTATTACACATAGAGTAACTGGTTTCCTAACTGGCTGCCATCTATTTGATAAAAGGTCTAACAGTTACATAAAACTATACCAATGACATAACCAATATAATTAAGAAACTAACTTTACTAACAGAATAACTGAATTCCTTCCAGAATCAAAGCTTTTCACTTAGATTAACACACATTGGGTAATCAATGGGGGAATCATGATGGTGAAGGATGAAATCTTCATTTTTATAAAACCACCGTTGTTATAAGATACGAAAAGTGAAAGATCTATTCTTAACCAGAGTAAAATCACAAACAATGTAAAAAAAATTGACAAAGAAAATATATCAAAATTAAACTCAAATTTTTTTGTAATGTCAGTTAATGATAAATTATCATATCATTGAAAATGTTTGACTCATAATATGATTACCTTAAAAATCATACATATGATAATTTGTAATTGTTTAGCAAGTAAAATACTTTAACACACTAAAATAAATCTCATGTAAAAAAAAAAATTAAAATAAATAAGGATTTAAAAAATAAATTCGAAATATTTAATAATAAATATTCACAAAAGAAAATAAGAGTTAATTTTAGGCTAAATTAGTATTTTGGTCCTTTATCTTTATTTTAGTTTTCATTTTCGTCACTTATCTTTTTTTTTCCTTCCTTTTTGGTCCCCTATCTTTCAACCGTTAGCCTATTTTGGTCCCTGCCGTCAATCCGCCGCCATCCGTCGTCGGAAACCGCCGCCGCCAGTCGCCGAATCGCCATTGTTGCCGGATTCTGAGTTTTAGAGAGAGAAAATCCCGTCTCTCTCTCTCTCTCTTTTCCTCCTTCTTCCTTCTCCCTCCTTCTTTCTTCTTCCTCCTTCCTCTCCATTCTTTCCGTTTTGGTCCCTTTTTCCTCGTCGTTGTCACTGTTTTGATTGGAAGGAAGCCGCTGGTGGCGGTTTAGGGAGGTGGTGGTGGAGGAAGAAGGAAGAAGGAGGAAAAAAGAAAAAGAGAGAGAGAAAAATGAGACTTTCTCTATCTAAAAAGCAGTTTCCGGCGGCGGTTTCCGGCGAGTCACGGCGGATACTTAACGCCGGTAGTGGAAAACTGACGGGAAGGACCAAAATAAAAACTAATAAAAAGATAAGGGACCAAAATAAAAACTAAAATAAAGATAAGGGACCAAAATAGGGATTTAGCCTTAATTTTACGTAGAAACTAAAGAAGAGAAATAACGAATGGTAGAAGGGTAAAACCGAAAATAAAGGGTAAATAAAACAGATAGAGAAAACCCAACCGAGAACGGGGAAATTGAAGTGGGTTATACAAGTGAGAGACAATACACCTTCTATCTGATCTGAGCTCATACTTATCTGTTACTTTCGTTTGATTCATCAATCTGTGTCTGTGTGTCTGCGTATTGTTGTTGAATTGATGATGGCGGAGGGTTATTGGAGATACGGAGAACCACGGCACGCTCCTCCCTCTTCCATTGCCGGAAAGCGTTCCCGTTCCGATTACGGTATGCACATACCTATCATATCATACCCCCTTTCCCTTCTTTTTACAATTATTTACCCATAACTGTCTCCGTTCATTCTCTTCATTTCCAACTCCGATTAGGTTTTCATTCATAAACTTATCACGAAATTTCAAATTAAAATTTTGATTTTTCCTATTAAAGCATTCAGTTTTCCCTATTTTTTTTTTTTATACTCATTCTGCTATTTGGACTTTGGATGCTAAGAATTTATTTTTCACACACATAAAATGAATTAATCATGAGTTCATCAGTTCCTGATCCTTTTTTTTTTGTTGTGTTTTATAGGATGCGTTTTCTGATGTGCATTTTTTGTTTTTATTTTGTAGGTTTTGATTTTTATTTGAATCATAGACTCGATAGCTATTGCAATTATGTTTTTCACTTTTTATTAGTCCGATCCTTAATTTCAACAGCAATAGCATGCCCTAGGAATCTGTTTTTCTATATTTACATGAATTTAACCTCCATGTATTTTTATCAATTGACATCTAACTGAAGA
This sequence comes from Echinosophora koreensis, assembly GCA_035048595.1. Lineage (NCBI taxonomy): Eukaryota > Viridiplantae > Streptophyta > Magnoliopsida > Fabales > Fabaceae > Echinosophora > Echinosophora koreensis. The sequence continues at coordinate 15,483,982 of JAPCYP010000001.1, forward strand.
ATGACATTATCAGGAAACTGAGTGAACATGTAGTCTGATCTTTATGAGAGATTTACTTTGTTGTTTTGTGCCATTATCTATCTACAAGCAGAAAGACAGGCACGGAACTTGTCCACAATTTTTTTTTCCTTATGTGCATTTTCTTTTGGATATTTTATTTGGCATATTAGTAGTTGAGTTAATTATATATGCATCATGACTTCCTCTACACAGGCCTTTTTAAAAAAGGCGGTTTTTGTTTGTATATTTAAATTTGAATTGTGTAATGTGGGTGACTCTATGACAGTTATTGTGTGGGCAGTTACGGCAGTAGATAGTAGTGGACTTTTTTCCCCCATATTTAAATGGGAGTATTTCTTATTTTGTGATTTTATTAATAACTGTGGGAGACATTTAAACCATTTTTTATTTTTATGTATCTGTAGAAGTCGGTTTTTCCAAAAGTAGACACATCATAGCAAGAAGTTAGACACCAAAAGTAGGAATTGACTTTATATAAAAACTTATTCTTATGTAATGGCACCATGAATCATTCAATATATTTCATATTTGAGCATCACTGCAAAACAAAAGGGCAAAGCAATTGAGGTGCTGTTAACAATGCCCATTTGCTCACAAAGATAACATGTTTAAACACCCATTTTCTGTTTCTGGTGAAAATTAAAGCTGAAAATGAGCAAAGCAAGCAGCCTTTAGTTTGCTTCTCTGCAAGCTGCCATATTCGGTCTAAAGTATATGAACAATCTCTATTTGTAAAGAATAGCAAAAGTTTGATGCCAACTACTGCTTTTCTACCATTTCGTTGTCAAATGTATAAAAGAAGTTTTAAAATCTTTGGCATATGAGCTTTTTGGTTGAAAGAATAAACATGCAGTATCGAGAGATCTGTAAATGACATAAACCTGGATGTGGGGTCCTTAATCTTACTCTTTCACGATCTATATAGCAAGAGTGCATGGTATTTTAGGTATGTCTCTCTTATTTTCTCGTAAATCTTATTCAGAGATAATGTACTCTTCAATAACCAAGTTATACTGTTTCAAATTCAATATTATCTTATTGTTAGGCTTATATCTTGGTCAAGTGATTTTAATCTTCTCCCTTCATAATTATCATACAAACGGATCTCTTTCTCTCTTTCGCTCTCTCGCTCTTCCGAGCGTGTTCTAATTAATTTAAAATATTGTTTAATTTTGAAGATGTCTCCGGTGTTCATGACTTGCCCAATTACTATCCCCATGATGATGATAGAGGAGGGCTCCGAGTAATAAGAGATACTGAATCCCTTGAAGCGTCTTATGAGCGTTACCTCCGTAGTGCGGTATTATCTATTTTTTTTGTTCTTAAATGGCCAAGCTAATAATCTTTCTCTTATTCTTTTGTGGCCCTAAGTGGCATGTTGAGTTTATAGGCATGTAGGATCTATTTACTTTATCTTATGTTTGTTATGTATATGGATAGGTTAGAGATCTGGTCAACTGGATTTTTAATCCTTAAACTAATGGCTAAAAAATTTTAAATAATTTGTTTTAGCTCCTGATTTCTCATGGGGAGATCTGGAGGGACCGGGAGAGAAATTGACCAGACTTTTTTCTTAGAGAAATTCTTAGACGATTAGTATCTATCCTGTCCTTTTATTATGTAATAAACACAAGATTGTAAATGTAAACTTAACCTTGTAAATGTAAATGGGATAATTTTTTCACTAGATTGGAGATCCTGTTCAATCTTGTTTTATCACAAGACAAATCTGTTGTGTCAAACAGGCCTATATGTTTAAGGCTTAACATATTTACTTTGTTTCAGCAAGTTTCATCTTTTGGTGCGGGACAGTCTACTAGACCCATTGGTGGGCGAATTTCCAGTCGATCTGTTGATGGTTCACATGTCACAAGTATTGGGGGAGTGGACCCAGGAAAAGACAAGATACTGGGAATAAGTAGTGGAAGGGCTGACCATTCTCTTCCACCTGATGCTACCAATACACTGTTTGTGGAGGGTTTACCTCCCAACTGTACAAGACGGGAAGTAGCACGTATCCTTTCATCTGGTTTCCCCTTTAATGCTTTTCATTATTATTATTTTTGTGTCTAAGGGGAAGCTCATGAGATGCCTTACATGAAGGAGGGGAATGCTTTCATTTTAGATTCCTCTTCCTTAACTTGGAGGTTCAGATATCTTTCGTCCTTTTGTTGGCTACAAAGAAGTCAGACTAGTTAGCAAGGAATCAAGACAAGTAAGTTTAAATAAAGTGTAGAAAATTAATATTATTTGCATTGTTATATTATTTACTGAGATTATGTGCAGCCTGGGGGTGATCCACTGGTACTTTGTTTTGTCGATTTTATGAGTCCAGCTCATGCAGCTACTGCCATGGATGCATTGCAGGGTAAGATCTGTTTTTCTTTTATTCTTGGATTGATTGCATCATGCATGTCTTGGCCAATCCTATGCGTTCCAATTTCTGGAATGCCACTGACACAGTGCGAAAACAATTTATATATGTGACTTCTTTACAATTCGTTTTCTTCTTGTGCCAGTGCCTCGGGAGTGTAGGCCTTCTAGTTGTAGATAATATATGCAGGATTTTTTTTTGGTAATAAATAAAACCAGTTGTCTCATGGGTAGGGCTGGGTCTGGGCTGCCTGGAACAGGCTCAGTGAAAATGAGTAAGGCATCTGGATAAGAGTGGGGAGTATTACTTTGGCGGAGTTGAGGATAAATTGAAAAACTTCATTAATGATTAATATTTGTTTTACCTTAAGCAAATATTTGCTCATCCACCTCATGTTTTTTGTGGGGGGAGGGGGGCTGAATGGTCGTTCGTTTGGCTCAGTGGAAAATGATACCCAAGTTTGGGAGGTCGGCAATTGTTTTTTGTAAGTTTAACTTAATGAATTTTATCCACTCTTCACCATCTTTGTATGGTCAATGATAAAGCTGACATCCATATTTTATCATTTTTCTGGTTGAAAGATTTTTAGGGTCAATTATGAATACCATCCCTTCTGACATTTCCGAATTTTGGACGCAGCCCCCTTCCTGGTTTTGAGTAAATCAGCTGGGTTGTGTGGATTGCCTAAAAAGCTCTTTGGTTACATGAAATACTGATTGTTGGTTATAGGCTTGTTTGACGAAATACGCTCTCTTGATTTAGGATGTCCTATTCTTTCATCCTTACATTCTTTCATGTCACAATGGTGTATGTATTTTTTGTGCCTGCTGCATAGATACGTAAACTAGAGTAGGATATATTCTTCGAACATTTGACGTTTCACTGAATGCCCAAAGGTGAAGGCAGAGACTTACTGAAGCTTACTCACCCTTCATCTTTCTCCTCTTAAGTAGCACGTTTGACCCCTTTGGTAATGAGTGAGGGACTCATATATTCACCTATGTTAGATATTGGGTTTGAACGTTTTCAGATGTATTTCAGGTTTATTATGTCTTAAGCTGAGGTAAGATATAGCACACGTCTTATATCATCTGCCTGCTGACACCCTAATTCGCCGTTCAGAACGTGTCTAGTTGTCCAACGTAAAACAATGAACCTTAATTTTGCAGGTTACAAATTTGATGAGCTTGACCGCAACTCGGTAAATTTAAGGTTCCAATTTGCTCGCTATCCTGGTGCAAGGTCAGGTGCCGTGCATCGTGGCAAGCGTTGAATTATGCAATCTACAGGTGATTAATGCTGTTATTTCGATCCGTTGACGTTCTATTATTAATGGTCATTGGGTGCTGACTAAAAGCTTCAATATGAAGTTTATGAACGGTTAATCGTGCTGAATCGTGAAACGACAATTCTATGTAGGATTCACTCGTATGGGGAGGTTACGATTATTAGAGGCAAGAGACCGGCCTTGCAGTTGAGAATTACCATCGCTTTCGTTAGGAACATGTCGAACCTTGTGGTATTTGTATGTGGGGAGCGTTCGCTAGAGATTCAGAGTGTGCATTTGTTTGAGAAAATTGTCTAATTTATTTAGTATTAACTGCTTCTAATTGTCTCGTTTGGTACTTCTGTTTTCAAAGGTGTTTTACTGCTCTTGCGAATATCTGGGAATAAGAAGAATGTTTTTCATGCATGTCGCTAGTGAACCTTTTAGATATCAATATTGTCTGTCAATTTTAATTTAATCAGGTGACCATTAATTGTGGCTAATTAGTATATTGCAGACAAATATTCAGAAGATACTCTTATAGATGACTTTGAATATCTTTTTCTTTGTTCATATGAAACGAAACTTATTTATCGGGGTCTAATATGAAAGACCATTTAGCCCTAGTTACTATCTATATTCTAGAGTCATAATATAAAGTTCCTTGCCAATTTTGAGACTCAGAAATTTGATTTCAGTTATACAAGCATGTATTTTTCTGCTTAATATGATTTCGGTTATCATATGTAGTTTTAATATTAAAAATCTGTTTATTTATTTTCCTAATTAATATTTTTCTTTTTACTGTAAGTTTTCTCAGCCGTTCTTGAAATTATGTTCTTCAGACTATGGGATATGATTTTTGATTGGTTGATTTCTGTATTCCAAGTTAGTGTTGGGTTTATAGGTAGTGTTATTTGTTGTTTTGCGTTTGTGGGACATGAAGTATTAGACAAGTCAATGAAGGTTATTCCGGATCTTTTATTACTATCCTGGTAGTAAAGACCCTGCTAATCTGACGGTAATAGCAGTGATAACATAATAGTAGGACAATGAGAACGGTGTTTGTTATCACGTGTGTTTATTTTGTGGGTGTGTAGCTAGCTATCTAAGCCACGAGTAATTAGAAAGTTTTAGGTGTCGAAATGTCTTGTACCAAAACATGTTATGTGGCAGAGAGTACTCTGTTCGAATGCTGCTTTAGGAAATCACTGACAAGAGGTGGTGCGGAGTATATAAGCCCATGACGTTGGTGACATCCTTTGAGAACACAAATCCTATGGTTTTGCAGTTTGTTCCTTTGTAAGTTGTGGCTGGGAGGTGCCATTTGACGATAGGGAAATTTTAGGGTGAGAGACCCAAACAAGCCTCTCACTGTGAGAGCACTATTTATCGTTGATTCATTTAATCCTTATGATCATACCCTATACTCTCCACACCGGATTATCCCTCCCCAACTCCTTCCACAGCCTCTCCCCACCTCCGAATGTAGGATTGAAGATGAACATGTCGGTGACAATGAATAACAAAGCACATCAGCAATCGTGATCTGTATCCCAGGTCAATTCCGAGTCAACTCGATTTATGCTCCAAGCTAGAGTTGCTGGACCTTAGTAACAACTAGATCGTCGGAAAAACCTTGGTAGTCACATCCCAATCCGATATGGGTTCTTGCTTCTGCGTCCATTAATTGGAATTATGATGGTTGCTTTGGTTTTATTGCACGGTGGATTGGCTAGCTTCCACCGGATTAACTTTTTATTGGTTCGTAATAATTCGGATATCTAAACTTCAAGAAAGTATAGAATTGGTCGATTGGTATTTGATTGACAGTTAGTATTTTTTTTTTTTTTAAATATTAACAGTTATTAATTTGACTTGGCTCCCCGTAAAAAAAAAATGCTGACTTGGCTCAATTCATTTTTTATTTTATTTTATTATATATATATATATATATATATTTAAAAAAGTCACATGACTTTATATTTTAATCTTGACCATTCAAAGTTTAATCAAATGGTTATGATTCACTCCTCTTACTCTCATATAAGAATAGCCCGATCACTTGATATGTTCCCTATATATGTATGTAATGCAAGTAGTCTAACTATTGACATGTATAAAATGCATCATGCGTGCCAATAACCACAGAAGAAAGTAATATAATTGCGCTCCATCTTGGAAACTGAAGTTACTGTTTTCAAGGGCTGGAATGCATAGCATCTCTTATTTTATATTTATTTGATCTGTAAATAATCCCTTAACGGGATAAATATGTAATGTTCAGCTTATTTTCCCCGAGTTTGACAAGATAATTAATGGGATTCGAAAGTTTATCAAATTATTCTATAGTTAAAAATATAAAAAATTGATCAAAGTAGTAAAATAATCAAAAGATGAAATTATGTGAATCTCAAAAATAAGGTCTAGCTTAGCTTAATTTTTGTATATTCGAAGGGCTAATATGACGTTTCATGGGGGAGTGGAATTGGCCACATTTAATATGCCATGTGCGCATCACAATTAACTTCAATTGACATTGATTGACTTTAGAACCTATTTGAATGAATAACTACAATTTCTAGCATCATCGGGTTAATTTCATTTTGAGAAATGCTAGCAATACTGTCTCAAACACGTTTCTTTCACACTTTTTTTATTGATTGAAATTTATGTGAGTCCTACAAAATTCAAGTAGGACTCATATGATTTAATGGGACCCATTTTCAAAAGAGTGTATTGTTAACACTTCTCATTTCATAATGGTAGTGAGTAGCATGATCAGTGGTTACTATCTGATGGATTAAAATGATGGTTTACGAGTTTCAATATTTGTCCAGTTTATAGTCTTCTTTATATAAAAATAGGCATTATTATACCTTAATATATTTAATTAAATTGATTTTGTGTCATCTTAACTATATTGATCAAATTGATTATTTATTAAACTTTTCTGATAAAATATAGGATTAAGTTTAATATCTTGCTGTCTCGCTAGTGTAGCTCAAGTGGTAGAGCTCGGGGACATTTGATCACAGTGAGGTTGTGGGTTCGATCCTGCGGTACCTCCAATTTCCCCTTTCCCTATAAGGCTTAAGTATGTCTCCTCTTGCTAAACAGTGACATTAAAGACTAAAAATTTGAAATTTTGAATTAAAAAATGTACTTTTAAACTTTCAATACTCATAATGGCAATTTGGCAACTGAGAATAGGAAATCTCAGAAAACAAAACCGGTGAAATCTGATGTTTAGGTAACTAGGAAACTTCCCGCAAAAAACTCAATTTAGACTTTGGCCTACAAAAAATTTCTTTGTACGTTTACAAGGTCTCCTTAAAATACTCAGCGACCGTGTAACTTTAGTAGATAATACGAGATATTGTGGTGTAACTTTGTTTCATTTTTTTGAGCCTGTCTATATCAATTATCAATGACATTTTCTTTCCCTCAGGTGGCTCACGGTAGGGTTTGACCTCTGGATGACTCGCAGTTTAGAGGACAGTGGGTGTAGGACAGTGGCTTGATCTGCTGCTGTCCCAAAAAATGATGCCTCGGTGTCCCCAATCAATCAAAGGCTAAGGATGTTCATAAGTAAATGAGTTATGATTTTATTTTATTAAGTGACAAATTATCGTTAATGGGGGATGGAGAATGTGATAGGAAAGAGAGAATATTTCCATCCAGGTGAGGTGGTGGAGTGTCGTTGGGAGCACGATGGAAGTGGTTCCAACGAGAGACTAGGATGGTGGTGCTCTGGTCTCGCTCATCTACAGAGTTTGTGTTTGAATGGTGTTTGGTGTCTGGTTTGGTTTGACAGCTCATGATAGCTTCTCATGATGTTTGGAACTGGAACTGAAACGCTTGGTTGAGTTTCAGTAGCACTTTGCAGGTGGTCTTGTCTTGCACGGAAGTTTGAGTCTCTGCAACATTATTCATATGCAACCATGCATGTCTTTCATACATGCTCCATCGTGCATACAAAGACAACGTGTATAATACTAAAATTATAATTGCGTATAAACATGTATATTTGGTTTAAATTTAATTTTTTTGGATTCTATTTGTCTTTCAATTAGTTTAATTAAATCTTAGATGGATTAAGTTGTATTATTCTCGTGCTTTGAATTTATTTGCGTTATTTGAGTATTGGTGATAGTTGTTGGATATTAATTGTGATTTTGCGTTGGGGACATACTTGATTGGTGACTCGCATGTATATTTGAATACCTAAAAATCGTGGTTAACGACGTTCAAAATTGTGGTTAATTATGTTCAGTGAATGATTAATGAGTTGCGACATATTGTTATATTCATTAATCATCTACTGAATGTAATTAACCACGTATTTGAAATACGTTAACCATCTAAATTGTTATTGTTATTATACATATAACACAACTGTCAATGTAAGGTAGCGATTACCGAATGATCATTTAAGGCAGTAACCAATTTAGACCCGATCGGTTCTAGGGTATAGTTTGTTGGATGGCAAGTCATAATCTTTATCTTAAGAATCAATTGAATATAATTGATATTTATCTAGGTACACGAAGAAATCAATTATAGAGTTATGGAGAAATACGGAGATCTATATCATAATATTTAAGTTGGTTGAATGAAATGAGGAAATGCTTTAAATGCTATTAGCATTCTAAAAGCAAATTTTTAGGACATAGCCATAGGACTAGTGATGGCTGGGGTACTAAATATTGGGTATTAAGGTGCCAATAAGAGTGTAAAAATAAAACTATCTAACTAGAGTACTACCAAAAGTGAAGGATGGTAGGAGAAAATAGTAAATCATTTAGAAGTTGTCGATGTTCTACCTCTACCACCTAACTCTTAGTCAAAGTTGGTGGCTGCCCACCAAAATATGGTATGCCTTTCTTTCTTTGGTCAAGAATGGTGGCAACCAATCAAGAAAGAAGAAGTATCAAAATTGGCTTTCTTAGTCAAAAATGATGGCTAACCAACAAAGAAAGAAGAAGAATCAAAATTGATTACCTTGGTAAAAAATGATGGCTTATCAAGAAGAAGAAGCAAAATTGAAATTTGCTTCTTATGTTCACACTACCACAAAACCTCTATATATAAGAGCCATTGCCATTGAAGGAAATCATTCCAACTTTGAGAGCTTCTCAAGTAAATTCCAAAATCTTAGAGAGATAAGCATTTGTGAGAGAAATTCTAGTGAGAGAATTTTGTGAGAAAGGAATTCTTGGTGTAATTGGGTTGTGGGTAGTGAGAGGTTGTGAGTGTTTGTAAACACTTTGTGTATCTCCCTTTTCAGTAACAGTCTGCAGCAGCCCGGAGACGTAGGCATAATTGGCCGAACTCCGTTATCAATTTTTGTGTGCTATTATTCTGCATTTTTGCTCCTTTTCTCATATATGATTACCGGAAATTTGGCGTAATTTCCTAACAACTGGTATCAGAGCTTTAGGTTTCCTAAAGCACGGTAGTCCACAGAAATCGTCAAAAACGATCCTGAGAAAGTTAGATTCGAGTGGGAGCGATGGCGGCAAACGAAGGAACGGTGAAAATTGAGAAGTTCGATGGTGCAGACTTTGGCTTTTGGAAGATGCAGATTGAAGATTATCTGTATCAGAAAAAGCTGTATCAACCTCTCCAAGAAAAGAAACCAGAGGGCATGAAGAATGCAGATTGCATTCTTCTTGACAGGCAGGCCCTCGGAGTTATCCAATTGCCGTTATCCCGTAATGTTGCTTTCAACATTGCAAAAGAAAAGACCACGGCGGGTCTTATGGCGGCTCTTTCCAGCATGTATGAAAAGCCGTCAGCCTTAAACAAAGTTCATTTGATAAGGTGGTTGTTTAATTTGCGGATGAAGGAAGGCGGATCGGTAGCGCAGCATCTCAATGAACTCAGCTTAGTCACAACCTAGTTGAGTTCAGTTGGAATCGAATTTGACGATGAGGTACGAGCATTAATACTTTTGTCTTCCCTTCCACAGAGTTGGAATGCTACTGTCACGGCTGTGAGTAGCTCAAAGGGAAGCAATAAGTTGAAATTTGATGATGTTCGTGATCTGGTTCTCAGTGAAGAGATCCGACGGAGAGAGTCGGGTGAATCATCAACCTCTTCAGTTTTGCAGACAGAGTCAAGAGGGAGAAATTCAACCAGAGGAAATGGACGCGGTAAATCGAAGGACAGGCGGTCCAAATCCAGAAATCATCGTAGTTCCCATAGCTCGAAAACTATCGAGTGTTGGAATTGTGGAAAGTCCGGGCACTATAAAAATCAGTGTAAGAGTGCACCAAAAAATCAGGAGGCGAAGACAGAAGCAAATGTTGCTTCCACCTCAGGAGGTGATGATGCATTGATATGCTCTTTGGAGAGCAAGGAAGAGTCTTGGGTGTTAGACTCTGAAGCATCCTTTCATGCTACTTCACAGAAAGAATTCTTCAAGAATTATGTCCCCGGAAACCTTGGTAAAGTTTACCTTGGTAACGAGCAATCTTGTGAGATTGTGGGTAAAGGTGTAGTGAAGATTAAGTTGAACGGGTCTGTATGGGAATTGAAAAATGTCAGACATATTCCCGACCTGACGAAGAACTTAATCTCAGTGGGCCAGTTGGCCAGTGATGGCTACACAATAGTCTTCCACGGCGATCAATGGAAGATTTCAAAGGGTGCAATGACGATTGCTCGCGGTAAAAAAAGTGGTACTCTTTACAAGATAGCAGAAGCATGTCATTTGATTGCAGTTGCGGCAAATGAAAATTCTCATCTATGGCACCGGAGACTAGGCCATATGAGTGAGAAAGGGATGAAGATCATGCACTCAAAGGGCAAACTACCAGGTCTTCGGTCAGTAGAAATTGACATGTGTAAAGACTGTATACTTGGAAAGCAGAAACGAGTCAGCTTTCAGACAAGTGGAAGAACCCCAAAGAAGGAGAGACTCGAGCTTGTTCACTCTGATGTTTGGGATCCGACGACTGTCTCATCCATTGGTGGAAAACAATACTTTGTGACTTTTATTGATGATCACTCTAGGAAGGTATAGATATACTTTCTGAAACATAAGTCTGAAGTATTTGAGGCTTTCAAGATGTGGAAAGCCGTGGTAGAAAATGAGATAGGGTTGAAGATCAAAAAGCTCGGAACCGACATTGGTGGTGAATATGAAGACACCAGATTCAAGAAGTTTTGCTATGAGCATGGGATCAGAATGGAGAGAACTGTGCCAGGTACGCCTCAACATAATGGTGTAGCTGAGCGTATGAATCGAACGTTGACTGAAAGAGCCAGAAGCTTGCGTGTGCAATCAGGCTTGCCGAAGCAGTTCTGGGCAGAGGCAGTCAACACAGCAGCTTACTTGATCAACCGAGGTCCATCTGTACCATTGGAGCACAAAATACCAGAAGAGGTATGGAGCGGAAAAGAGGTAAAACTCTCACATCTTAGAGTTTTTGGTTGTGTAGCATATGTGCACATCAGTGATCAAGGCAGGAATAAGCTTGATCCCAAATCAAAGAAGTGCACTTTCATCGGTTATGGTGAGGATGAGTTTGGCTACCACCTATGGGATGATGAAAACAGAAAGATGATCCGCAGTAGAGATGTGATCTTCAACGAAAGAATGATGTACAAGGACAGGCATAACACAGACACCAACAACTCAGAACAGAGTGGGCCAGTGTATGCAGAGGTGGACGATGTCCCAGAAAGTCCTATAGTTGAGAGTCCTCAGCCAGAGGAATCAACTGAACAAGATAGTGAGCAACAATCTGACACACCAGAGCCTTCTACTCCAGCTCCTGTATTGAGAAAGTCTTCTCGGCCTCATGTGCCTAACAAGAGATACATGGACTACATGTTGTTGACTGATGGAGGGGAGCCTGAAGACTATGAGGAAGCATGTAAAACCGCAGATGCCAGCAAGTGGGAGCTTGCCATGAAAGACGAGATGAAATCTTTGATCTCCAATCAGACATGGGAACTAGTTAAGTTACCCATGGAAAAGAAAGCACTTCACAACAAGTGGGTGTATCGGGTGAAGGAGGAACATGATGGCTCCAAAAGATACAAAGCCCGACTAGTTGTCAAAGGATTCCAGCAAAAGGAAGGAGTCGACTACACCAAAATTTTTGCTCCAGTTGTGAAGCTCAATACTATTAGGTCTGTCCTAAGTATTGTTGCAAGTGAAGAACTCTATCTTGAGCAGTTAGATGTGAAGACTGCATTTCTTCATGGAGACTTAGATGAAGAGATATACATGCACCAACCTGAAGGATTCTTAGAGAAAGGGAAGGAGAATATGGTGTGTAGATTAAAGAAGAGCTTGTATGGCCTGAAACAAGCTCCAAGACAGTGGTACAAGAAGTTTGAAAGCTTCATGCACAAGGAAGGTTTCCAGAAGTGCAATGCCGACCACTGTTGCTTCTTCAAGAGATATAAGTCCAGTTATATCATTTTGCTACTTTGCGTCGATGATATGTTAGTAGCGAGTTCAGATATGGACGAGATCAGAAGATTGAAGATGCAGTTGTCAAAAGAATTTGACATGAAGGACTTAGGTCCTGCAAAGAAGATCCCTGGAATGCAAATCACGAGAGATAAGCAAAGAGGAATTTTGCAGTTATCTCAAGAGGAGTACATCAACCGTATTTTGCAAAGATTCAACATGGGCGATGCCAAATCGGTTAGCACACCTTTGGCAAGTCATTTTCGCCTATCCAAGGATCAGTCCCCTCAGACAAAGGAAGAAAGAGAATTTATGACTAAAGTTCCATATGCTTCAGTCATTGGAAGTTTGATGTATGCAATGGTCTGTACGAGGCCAGACATTGGCCATGCAGTGGGAGTTGTTAGCAGGTTTATGTCAAATCCAGGAAAAGCTCATTGGGAAGCAGTCAAATGGATTTTGAGATATCTACGAGGCACTACAAAGAAGTGTTTGTACTTTGGTAAAAGTGAATTAAAAGTACAAGGCTACGTAGATGCAGACTTTGCAGGTGAAGTCGATCACCAAAGAAGCACTACTGGTTACATATTCACTGTTGGAACTACATCTGTTAGTTGGATGTCGCAGATACAAAAGATTGTAGCTTTATCCACTACAGAGGCCGAGTATGTAGCAGTGACAGAAGCCAGCAAAGAATTGATATGGCTTCAAGGATTGTTAACAGAGCTGGGATTCATCCAGGAGAAGAGTGTTTTGTACAGTGACAGTCAGAGTGCGATACATCTGGCAAAGAACTCAACATTTCATTCTGGAACAAAGCACATCGGTCTCCGTTATCACTTCATCAGATCTCTGCTTGAGGATGAGGTGCTAACATTGAGAAAGATCCTAGGAAGTAAGAACGCAGCAGACATGTTGACAAAAGTGGTAACCATCCATAAACTGAAGTTGTGCTCAACTTCAGTTGGCCTGCTAGAGTAACAGACCAGAGAAGTCGTGCTGCTGCACGATCGAGGTGTGAAGACCGATTGAAATCAGTCTTCAAGTGGGAGATTGTTAGTCAAAGTTGGTGGTTGCCCACCAAAATATGGTATGCCTTCTTCTTTCTTTGGTCAAGAATGGTGGCAACCAATCAAGAAAGAGTAAGTATCAAAATTGGCTTTCTTAGTCAAAAATGATGGCTAACCAACAAAGAAAGAAGAAGAATCAAAATTGATTACCTTGGTAAAAAATGATGGCTTATCAAGAAGAAGAAGCAAAATTGAAATTTGCCTCTTATGTTCACACTACCACTAAACCTCTATATATAGGAGCCATTGCCATTGAAGGAAATCATTCTAACTTTGAGAGCTTCTCAAGTAAATTCCAAAAGTTTAGAGAGATAAGCATTTGTGAGAGAAATTCTAGTGAGAGAATTTTGTGAGAAATGAATTCTTAGGTGTAATTGGGTTGTGGGTAGTGAAAGGTTGTGAGTGTTTGTAAATACTTTGTGTATCTCTCCTTTCAGTAAAAGTCTGCAACAACCCGGAGACGTAGGCATAATTGGCCGAACTCGTTATTAATTTTTGTGTGCTATTATTCTGCATTTTTGCTCCTTTTCTAATATCCGATTACCGGAAATTTGGCGTAATTTCCTAACATAAACAGACTACTGTGTTTTCACTTTTCCATACTCTTGAACAATTATGGAAGATGATTGCCTCATCTTCTAGTGGTGCAGCCTGAATGATATGGCTGAGCCATGTAGGACTACGCTTGATTGGAGTGAAAATTAATGAATGGTAAATAAGAAAGAGAAAAATGACTATAAATGCAATAATGTCAATATATTTATTTTTTCAACCATCCAATTTTTACTCCAGTCAAACATACACTACAATGTCTGCTTGAGGAATGAGTTGTGAGAAATGTTTGAGGTTTAGGGCCTCCAGGCAAATCAGTGGTATGCACACGCAAGAAAGATCGGATGGCATCACCTAAGTTTGATAAAACTTGAGTGCGTAGTTCCAACATTCAATTGAAATGCGGAAATGAACAAAACTTTGCATTTGTCAGCATGCACAAACAGTCTATTCCACAAGTTACATGAAATCTACATAATAATTACTAAAAGAAGCAATCTGTGCAACAAAATTCGTTTCTTTACTGTTTACACACCAGTATAAGAAAGAAAAAAAAATACAAAGTACGAGCATGATCCCCAAAATCCGTATCGAGGTCCAGAAAACAGGAATTCATCAATCATTAGTTGTCATTGCAGCTCTGGCAACATCTTCAATCAAGCTTCTCCATCTACAATGTAGAAGATATATCAGCAGAAAATATATTATCAAGCACTGGGTGGATGATGCAGAATTCAGAAAATAAAATGAATAAGTGTTGCATAGAATCTGAATAGGATTTTCAATGTAAAAGACCAAAGTGATATTGTTCAGGTCAAAAAAAGAAAGAAAGAAATAAGAAACACATGTAATTTATTGCTGGTATGACATCAAATTACATAAATATGACTACTACATATACCTATTTATTAATAATGATAAGAATAAGAAGGAAACCATATATCAATCATTACCTTCCAAAGACCATCATTGAGATAATGCAAGTTGTCGACCCCAATTCCCTTGTTGATTGCTTTTCTGAAACCATGGAAGTAAATAAACTTCTTTAGTACAACAATCGACCAAGCAAGATGACACTAGGCAAATCTTCCCTTTATTTCTACATTAATCCTTTTCAAGTTTTATTCTTTAATCAAAAGCAAATGCTGAGGCATAGATGCAACACTAGTGGCAGTAAAGGAGATGTTCCGGCTTTAAGCCTTTAAGGTACAATGTTGGATTTTCAGTTGAACTGGTGCCAGTTACACACTACCAAGATAGAGGGTTGCCCTTCATGTCTTGATCATTTTGTCCCAAAGACCATTATGGGATATGTCAGGCAGAAATAAAATAATATATGGCCGTCTCTCCATTTATTTGGGGAAAAATATACATATTTTTAATTGAACATCCTTGTCCGGTCAAAAGAAGAGATAAGACAAGTTTCTTACATGTCTTTTGCTGACATTTTTGTAAAGCCAATAGCAAGAGCATGCTGTTTTCCTTCAGCCATGATAGCCTGAGATCAGATATGTACGTCATATGCCGAAAGTTAATATGCATTCACTAGAAAATGGTTACTTTGTGTATAACAATCAATATACAAAATACAATGGCATTACCACAGGACTTTCTGCTTCCACTTCCTCATCCAAAACACCCCCAGGAGATGTCAGACCAGGACACATTATGTTTGCACCCGCCAAGACAAATCTTATTGCACCACGGTCAACTTGTAATTTCTTCATTATATTAGGATCTGTAAAATAAAAAACAATAATACAGCTCACATGCAATATAAGAAATGACCAATTGCGGACTGCATGAGGTCTTTATGTTTGAGCTTAGAAATTCTATTGAAGCTTCATATGTGCTTTTGGTCATAGCATTGGAAGTAAAATTATAACTGATAAATTACCAATCACTGCCTGCGGTGCCAATAAGGCAACAACAATGGTTTGTTCCCCTTCCCTCCCTCCAAATTACTTTTTTCCTCTTCTAGTCTATTCTTATCAAGGTTCTCTATAAATATTACCCACACAACCATGTTCAATCTCTGGATTAAAAGGTCTGAGGAGTGCAAATAGGAGGAAAGCTTTCTCAATTTTTAAGGGAACAAAGAAATATTTATACAACAAGTTGAGGGTGAGTCTTGGTACAACAGTAAGGTTGCTGCCTTGTAACCTAGAGGTCATAGGTTTAAATTCTGGAAATAGCCACTTCACTTGTGAGGGTAAGGCTGCACATATCTACCCTCCCCAAAACCGCCACCAGATGGAAGCCTCGTACACTAGGCCCCCCATTCAAAGGAATATAACAAGTTAAAACTTCACAAGAAATATAACCAGTGAAATATTTATAATTCATTAACTGGTACCTCTTCCCAGAAGAAAGAACATTTAGACAAGTTAAAACTTGCAAGAAATATAAACTTTACATTGATGAAGAAGTCGCAAGGTGGGCATGTATGGTCCATCACGAACACTGAAAAACAATGGCACACTGTTCACTAGGACCAGATTGAGATGGTTCTGACTACAAGAACAAGAGGGGGAAAAAGTAACCAGTTAGCAACTGCAAAATTAACAGCACGGCGAAAAGCATATAAAAAAAGAATCACAAACAAACCATTTAGCAACTATAAGAGGAGACTTCTTGGGAAGTATATCATCCATCACCGGTTCAAGGCCCGGATACTGCAGTGAAGTGAGTGAAGTTAGAATCATAATTCATAAGTAACACAAATGGAAGCAATTGCATATTTTGTTGAAATTGTATTATTAAGTTTAAAAATTCACAAACTAATAATCCCAAATGTGAAATAACCTCTTCTGCAATACTTTGCCGTATTTTCCTTTGAACAGACGCTTTCACTTGGTTCTGTGCAGACACATCTTCAGATGAAAATCTGAAAAAAAAAAAATAATGAAAAAAATAAACTTCACATGTAAAGTGTGTGTTTGGATTTGCTTATAAAATAGCTTATAACCAAAATCATATCGAGAACGGTGATTTTTCCCTAAATATTAATATAATTCTAATCCAATCATACTATAAATAAGATCATATTGCATATTGAATCATAGCATGCAACACATTGTGCATAGAATCAATGAGCGATTACGAAACCAAATAAATTGAATAAATATTTGAGGAATTAGGGCACCACTATCACCGGCTATAGTGCAATTGTTGCTAAAAATAATAATAATAGGTAGAAAAACTTAAATAATAAGAAGTGAATGAGATTATAACGTAGAAAGTGTAGGTTTTGCAGATATGAATGCAGAGAGAGTGAGCGTACTTTTTGAACATCTTTTGCTGTAAGGTTTTGGAGTGACTCTGCCCGTCTGGTGCTTCTGTCACACTGAATTGAAAACCCGAAGAGGAAAGAGATGCAAACGCAACGCAACCGCGCATGCGCATCTCTCACTGGTGTTGGATTCAAAAAAAAACGCAGGCCCAAAATGGGTGGAAACAACACTAGTGAGAGATTAAGGCCCAACACAATTATCAATAGATTAAGGCCCAATGCAATTGTCAATATTTATCATTCTGATTATAACCAAAACTCCATCTGTCTCGCCCATAAGGTGTGGTACAAGTAGCTAGCAACTTGAGTCCTTTAACCATATATCCAGGGTTCGAATCCTGGTGATGGGAATAGAGCTGCATCTATGGGTAGAGGAGTTGCCCCTTAACTGTTACTCTATCATGCTGGTTCCATCCCGGACAAAAAAAAGTCTCTCTCTCTCTCTCTCTCTCTCTCTCTCTCTCTCTCATCATGCTGATTTTTCATTTAACAGTATTTCATCAAATAAAACGCTTGTAGGCATGTAACTATTGCTATTTTAATTTCTTCAAAAAATTACGCAAAGTAGACATACTTTATAGAAATTGGATGGCAAGGATATAACGAACTGTAGTTACGTTTTATCCTTTATTTATACAATTTCAAGGAGGAAAATTGTCTTTTCTTGTCCTTTTAAATAAGAATCATGATTTTCCGTCCTCTTACACCTACTTTATAATCATTGACTAAAAGACTTTTGCTTTGAAAACTAATAGATGATTAGGATTTTATGTATATACAAAGTGGCGTAATAAAAAAGAAAAAGAAAAAGTGTAAGATGATTTGGAGTAGATAGCACACTTGTGCATGCCAAATTGTCAAGTCTAGCATTTGATATGCAGAGGATTTGTTTACCCTCTTACAACTATTAACTACTAAAATATTCAACCTCTTAATTTCACTATTCCCACATTTGTTACACGCAGTGTTTGGAAATGTTACCATTGCGATGAAAGCATCTATAATGGATGCTATATTTTCAGAACAAGGACGGCCATTTTATTGTGGTGATGTAACTATGGAACCCTTTTAGATACACTCTTCAATCTGATGCATTAACAGCAGGATGTTAATTCATGCTTAGAACAGTAGATGGGTCATGGGATCATGGGATGAAATCTTATCACTAGAATTCATGTTTAGAACAGTAAATAGGATGCAATCTTATCACTAAGTTCACTTCTTATATCCCAGTGAACATATCAGGACAAGACTGACTCCATAAAAACATAACTATAACTACTAATGGATCTTGGATAAAGTAAAGAAAGGGAAAAGTTAAGCCTTGAACAGGAATGTTGTCATGTGTATAAACAACCAAATAATATATAAACAACCAAATAATTGAAAGACAGCTCCTAAAAATAAGAAGATTGTTTATCAAGTACACCCAATTGAGCAAGGCCTCTGGCAGCAAGACTTCTCAAACGACTATCTTTCCCCTGAGTTATGTCTACCAAGGGCATTGTGGCCACAGCTTTGTACTTATTTTTCACTTCATCTAGTTGAAAAATTTGTTGTAAAGCTATCAGAGTTTTTTCCTGCAACCTTGTAGCTGGGAGACCCAACAGTTTTATCATTGGTGCAATAGCATTTGCATCTTCGAGTACCTTACTTCCACTCTGTGGTGCTTCACCATCAAGCAAAGTCAACAGTGCATCTAAGGAAGCTTCACATGTTCCAACATCTTGCTCCCCAAGCATCCTCACAAGGGGCACCAAGGCATTAGCTTGTAAAATGCAGAATGAGGACTCAACTGTACAGGTGCCTTGGTGTGCGGGGCAACCGATTTCACGGGCTATAAAGCAGCTTTTGAAAATGCTCGGCTTCTTTATTGGCTTGCTCAAGCGGTATGAACTTTCTGAAAACTGCTTGATTGAAATGGCTGCATTTTGTTTTGACAAAGGTGTTCCTGAAACCAGCAATTGCACTAGCAATGGGATTAGGCCTTCTTCAGCTACTCTCTTCTGCCACTCCACATTTGTTGAGACAGTAAAACGACAAAGAGCTTGGACAGAGTTCTCTATGACTTGCTTTTTGTGTGAGGCATGTTTGTGTTGATCTGTAAGACAAGCCAAGATAGTTTGAAGTGCCCCAGAATCTAGAAGCCACTGGGTTATGTGTGACTCCTGTGGTAGTTTGGAGATGATTCCCATAGCAACAACCATCTCTTCTGGTTCATCAGAAGCCACAATGGTGGTAAGCAAGACTTTAATGAACCTTTCAGTTATATGTGATGAGAAGTTGCTGTAATCACTGTCTTCTGTCAAGCAATAGAAAAGCTTCAAGGCATTTACCCGCACTGTTTCGGTATTAAGCTCTACCAAGTGGACCAATACTTTGGCAGCTGATATCTGCATTAATTATAACGATGAAACTTGTAATTGATGAGTCTATATTATGAAATCATTTATATACCATGAATACTAATAATATTTTCACTATAACCATTGTTGTTGTTGCTATTATTTGTTTGCTATTTTGAAAGAAATAACGTGTTCCAACGTTTGATATAGTAAGAAGCATTTTTCCAATCAACACAAATCTGGGATTGTATGACAGAGAATGTAATAGATTACTACCTAAGATGTTTAAAAATTCTAGACATAGAGTAGAGCTTAACTATTTTGTTAGGGAGTTAGAACTTAAAGAATTACAATTATTAAAATTATAAGCACAGTTCATAAGTAAAATGCAATAGAAAGGGATTTTTAGTGTACTAATGGATTATAGATTTCTCCTATCTTGTTTTCCTCTCATCTCTAATTTTCCTTAAACATCATAGCTTCTTTTCATTCTAAATCCGTTCCATATCTACAAAAATGGCAAGAAATATATAGCAAAACACCAAAATGCTCTTTGTTGACTTCAAACATTTTTCTTCAACTTTAAATTTCTTAAAATTTTGGCAAACTAAGAAAGTTGCAGACCTGTCTCAACCTCGTTCTGATGGTGAAGCCAGAGAAAGATTGGCACAATGCCTTGAAAGCTTTGAGAATCATGTTTTGTATCTCAGGTCCTGTCAAAGAAATTAGAGAGAAGAATTTAAAAATGTCTTCCTCAGAATCTAACAATGAAACTTGTTCTTCTTCAGCTTGTTGGTGAGTGGTTGATATGGCAAGATGCATTATTGTGGCAACAACTTGTTCCTGCAAAGTAGGTGACTGTAAACTGTGACAGTATAGCAGCTCCAATAGTGGTTGAGCAACACCTTCCCTTATCATCCGCAGGCCATTCTGTGGCAAGCTTGAGAGCTGTAGTAAAGCTTTGACAACCACTTTCTTGATTTCCACATCATTGTTTAAGAGCAGATGAAGAAGAGGCTGCAGTGCCCCATCTTTGACTAAGGACAATTTATTCTGATCAGTCAACGCAATTTCTGACAAAGTTTCAGTCATGATTATCTTCATGTTTTCTGGTCCTACATGAAGGAAATAAGTATTGACAATCAGTGAGTACATTGGTACATCTCAGATTCATAATTCAGAAAGGATCACTTTCATTGAATATCCAAACTTTGTTCATTTCAGGAATAAATTCCATGTTTTATCGTTCGATTTTCGTATTAGATTAGAGTTTTACCCAAAAGAGTAAGAAATCATTCACTATATTTCCACCTTCACTCCATTGGCTTTATTAAGTTATGTCTCCACTTTCTCTTGAATTATCTCATATTCAGTTCTGCATTTATTTTCTCTATTTCATCCATTTTCTGTATTGTTTTGAACATATATGTGCAGTATACAAACGCAATCTGCACCACAGACACAGTTTTGTTGACAGGTATGCCGTATGTGATTATTTATACACTTTATGAAAGGAAGCAAAACAAGAAACATATTAGGAATCTTCTCTGTTCTGTTTAGTAAGCATTATCAATTTTAAAGACTTTTGTTATAAGTGAGCCATTAATGCATATATAATTCAACATATGAGATAGCAATGAAGTGACTTCCATATTTTTTACAGAAGACAATTTTCCACAAGTATGTGAACATGTTGTATTTATATCCTACTTCATAGGTATGGAGATCAATGTCAAAATAAAAATAACATTGAAGTCCTTCCTCACTTCTAAAAGAAGGGGTGAAAAATAAGAAGCAAGAAACACAAAATTTATGTTCTAAGACTATGAAATCTGCACCATGCTGATAAAGACATTAAATTATATATATATATATATATATATCCTACAGTAGGCTTCCTACTTCATAGGTATGAAGATCAATGTCGAAAATAACAATGAAGTCTCTCCTCTGTCTCGAAAAAAAGGATTAAAAGAAAGCAAGAGACAAAAAATTTAAGAAGTTCTAAAGACTAAAGAATCTGATGGAGTGTCTCATTTATGGAATACCTGTAGAAAGGTTCCGCAGCAAAGGCTTAAGATAATTTGCCTTTGCCATCTCTTTAACATTCTGTTCAAGGAAAGAAAGATTCTCCAGCAGCTCATGTGCACTTTTGGATGCTTCAGCATCATCACTGTTTAACATTGTCACCAGGAGAAGTATGCTTCCTTGAATGTTTCCTATGAGGCCGAGCACCATGTCACTTTTAGATAACTCCAGCAATAACTCCAATGCTAACTTGCTTTCCTCAATTTGGCGTGCAAGTGAGCGAACAATTGATCCAAGTGCATTATCCACTTCAGCAATATCTTCCTGCTAGAAAAGAAGTATTAGTATTTTTTTCATGCAAAATAAACATTGTTATCTTCAGTCTTACATGGAGGCATCTAGAGAAGTGAGTTGGCAAATGTGAAGGATTTATGAGGTACCTTGTTCTCTGCACTATCCTTTGCAAGCAAAGACAGGATGATCAAAACGCGCTTCCTTATTTGACGATTTTTAGAACCAAGAAGTCCAACAAGAATGGCAATGTAATTCTCCATTTTTAACCATTCTCTGTGAATCTCTCTTTCTAAGCATAGGTCCTGCAATTTGTCTAAAGACTCTAGCACTTCCTCTTCTTCATCTGTTTCAAGTTTTGATTTGATAGTAGAAATGGTAATGATTGTGTTCCTGTCTTTCCATTCTTGAATAGACTGTCTAAGAGTCTTGTTAGGCCTTAGGACTGAAGTATCCAAAGGCAACATGGTCAAAGGACAGTGATTGTTCCCTTCAGCAAACCACTTCTCTATGGAACTTCTCTCAAATGTCTTGCTAGAAGAAGTCTCCACAGGGTCCACCATAATATCAAGAGAGATTGGGCAGTAAAATGAATGCAAAGGTGGCAATGTTCTCCTTCCCAAAGAATTTCTCTTCTCAAAATACTTCTTCTCCTTCTCTCGTGCCGAAGTTATGGAATCAGCCTTTTCAAGCACTGCAACAATCTGCTCCATATGTAGAACTTCTGGTCATATCTTTCCTAGACATAGCATTCTCCATTTCATTTTTCAGCTCTTCAAATTCTCTCTTCAAAGCAGCATGCTCAGTAGACACCCCAATAGCATCTGCAATACAAACTAGCAACTGATTTGCATACGATCGATCGGCATTTCCCTCTTGTATTGCTGTCTCAATTTTTTCTAAGATTTCTTCATTTGCTGCAGCTGTTTGGTACTCAGCATCTAACATGTTCTGGCATAGCTCACTTATCTCTTTGCTTAAACCAAAGTTAATGTCCAAAGAGGCCAAAGGGATAAGTCTTAATGCTCGACTTATATCTTCAATACAACACTTCAAGCGCGTAACAATCCTTCTGGAATTGATTAGAAGATAAACCTTACTTCTACTATTGCACTCAAAAACCAGGTCCTTGGCAACTTGAACCTCTCGGTTGAGAGCATTCATAGAATTACTCAACCTCTCAGGATTGTGTACGTTTTCCTTTGATAATGACTTCAATAAAAATGAGATCCTCTCCAAGTGAACTGAGAATTTCTTAAAATTTTCCTTGTGAATGACAACCTCATTGGCTGCTTTGACAGTATCAAATATAGTGAAGATAGTGTGGGAAAGTAACTCAGATGCTGGGGTGACTGTGGCGTGAACTAATAAATCCGTCGCCATTTCATTACTGATATTATGTAAGGAAGAATGAAGTGAACTTCAGTCTTCTTCAAAAATCAAACTCATTTTCCAATCAAGCATGAAATGAATATAGAAACCTGACCAGAACATTGGTGAAAGCAACAAGTACCTAATTAATTCTTTTCTGCATATGGCGCACAACTATAAATTTTCATCTGATCAAATGAATCTAAAGCTCAAGTTCACAACTGTATCAGTCAAACAAAAACATTGGTGAGCTGGCTGAAGGAAAAGAACTCATAAGTAATAAGTCCAAAAACATGAACATAACATAGACCATGGCACAAAAATGAAATTCATGCTTAATGGTCATCCCTATGAGCAGTGCTAAGGAAAAGAAAGTGGAAGTTAGCAATTATTTCTATTTATATGCTGAGAAAATGTTAAGGTAAGAAACCTGAAAAGAAATAAAGAAGGTCCTCTCTCAAACAGACATCTTGACATTGCACATCAAAATCAAAGACTCAACACAATTTAAACAGATATTTTTCCTAATTTCTTTAACCATAAAATTATCCTATATGGTACAAAGCATTTCTGCACAAACCAGAGAAATACAGAAACAAACCTGAGTTTTCCAGTTTTGGCAGAATTCCCAGGAAAATAAGAGAAAAAGGAAAAAGAAATCAAATCAAATAATAATGGGGTGTGATCATAGGACAAGCTTGTTCTTAGAAGAAGAAGAAAGGAAATGGAAAGTTAGTTTATTATGAAGAAGCCTTGGAAGTGTTTTTCTCTTTAGCTCTTGACTGGTTGAATGTGTCTATGCTCCTCCCTCGGTTTCGTTGACTGCTGTTATTATTGGTCACAAGTTGCTTCTTACTTACAACCACCCAACAAATTAAAACTCAAAACTCTTACTCTTTACTGCCGGAAACATATATATATATATATATATATAAATAAGGGAGTGCATTATTTTGAGAGAAATGATGTGACCAACCTATTATATTTTGACACATCATTATTATTAAACTGAACTGTTGGAGGGTGAGCCTTGACGCAACGATAAGATTGTTGTCGTGTGACCCACGAGCTTGCTTACAGGTCTTTCAGTTTGTGGGAATAAGATTGCGTACATATATATATCCTTTCCAGATATGGGGAGCCTAATGCGTCGAGCCCGATTTTTTTTTTAATTATCATAGGACTGTTTATAAAAAATGTGGTAATTGTTGTGGCTGTGAACGTACCCCTTACACCGTTGAACTCCAATGTTGTAGTGGAGACTACGTTAGAATAGAGGGCCTCAAGGTGAGTGTGGAAAATTTATTACACATTTGTGGATGAATAGTTTTTCATTATCATAACCATCTTTAGATATATCACAATGCAAAATGGATTTCCTATAATAAAAATAAAAATAAAAATTCATGCATTCACACATGAGGCTTTAATGCATTATTGGATTAATCTTAAGCTTTATTAAACATTTTCATTAATTAATTCAATGATGCATTAACATATGTATTAAATCTACATGGCGGATAAAAGAATGTATGGAGGAATTTTTTTACTCTTGTTACTGTCACGGGGACGACTTTTCTGTAAAAGTGTAATAATAATTGCATGCTTCAATATAATTTTTATAATTAATTTGAGTTATTTTATTAAAAAATTATATAAAACTATTCTAGAGCATGTAGTATTTATTAATGCTCCCCCTTTCTTTGATGAATAAACATACCAAAACATCAATGTTTGTGGTTTGTGTCTCTTTCTATGTTACCGTGTTTCTCACTTTTTTTAAAAATATATATCATGAAAAGCTTAATTGTTTTATTGAACTTAATTCAAATGGGACCAACTAAGTGCAAATAAAGGTGCATCTTTTTTGGACAAAAAAAAAAAAGGTGCATCTGATTAAATCCACAGTTCCAAACCTTATCTGGGCTAGTCAGGGCCATACGAGCAAGTTTATGGGCCACACAATTGCTACTTCCTCTAACGTGGGATGAACAGCATTAAAAAATCTAAAATGGGGTCTGAAACAGAAAGGTAGTGTGGTTCTTTCTCCACTCCAAGTAGATCCTGTACCAATAAAATTGTGATGATACTTGGATAACGAGTGAGATATTCAGGAATTGAGAATCTTTTGGTTTTAGATTTTAATAAAATTGATTTTAAAGGAATTGATTTTGAATGAATTAATTGCACTAGAATATTTTTTATTTTATTTTATGAAAGGGTATGTTAATGTGCTACAAGGGCCTCAAAAAATAAATAAACACTATTGTATTTAAGCAATCAAGCCTTAAATGCTCATCTAAACTGTAAAGTAAGTTTGTCAAGTGAGCAAGTAAGTTTAGACAATTTAGTGAGCTGAAATATCTATACACTTTATCAAATCAAGATGGATTTATTCTGTGTTTAGTTTCACGTCGGAAACCTCTAAAATTGATTCTGCATCCTATCAAACGTGATCTTAGTAAAAATAGGGTGTTTGGTTATGATCAGGTAAAATTGATTTTGCCTTCAGAAGCAATTCTGACTAGAAGCTACAAAAAGTAGCTTTTGCGTTGAATTGAAAATTTTACACTAAGTTTTACATCAAACATGTTTTAAAAACAAAAACATTCAAACATAAATCACTTCACCCCAAAGTCAATTCTAACCAAATCAATTTTACAAAATCAATTTCATTAAAAATCACTTTTATCAAACATCCATTCAAACACACACTTACCCTTGTTTGCTCACTTTAAAAGAATCTTATCATAAATGATAGCGCTCGTGGCTTAGCTAAGTCGTCTAGCCATCTATCAATTACGCTCCTCGTACTATCTTTCATTGAGTGCCATTTTGTATTTGGAACATTATTAGCAATGCAATTGAGTGATTTGGTTTGTGTAAAAAAAAATAAAAAAAAGGAATCTTATCCTAAATGAAAAAAGTACCCTGCATCCTAATCTATCGTTAAAAATAATTTTTTTTTCCTTACAATAGATTAGGCCATGATTGAAAACAAATTGAATTAAAATCAACAACCAGGTCTGGCCATTTGTAACTGGATCTCTGAACACATAAAAAATTTGTATTTAGCTCCCTTCTCATACACTTTTACGTCTGGGTTTCGTTTAGTGTCTGTCATGATTCCATTAAGTGATCAATCCACTCGTCATTTATGAGTCTATGATTTTTCTAAAATATTTAAATAGATCCCTATATTTTTTAGAAAAATTCAAATAGGTCCATGTACTTTTTGGATTCTTAACAAAACCTTAACAAAAAAGTGCATAAGGGACCCAATTACATATTTTTTATGCATCCTGGTATCCAATCACAAACTTTAAAGTATAAGAATCTATTTAAAAATTCTCAAATATTTTAGTGACCTATAGATTAATTAAGAGTTTAATTGGTATGCATTATTAGTGTAAAAAAATTTACACTGTCAACCAATCACAAATCATGAAATGAATGACTTTTAAGGTGATTTGGATAAGATTCAAAGATTTTCAATGACGTGATGATTTATCATTGATTGACAGTGTAAAAAACATTTATACTGACCGTGTATACCAATTAAACTCATTAATTAAACCTAAATCTTAATTATATACATCGATGATCAAAGTTAAAATGTACATAATGGTCACATGACCATTTTAAAAAGTCACACATACTTTGCTTTTGATCTTGGTCATTCAATAGGGTCCGATATAGGTTATTTCCTTAATAGTTGGCAAAGAAAATCTTCCATTATTAATTAGAATTTAAAATTTGAACAGAAACTGTCTTTTCATTAATTTGGTTTTAGTTTAACTAACTATTATATTTTTTATCTTGGAGACAAGGAACAGAGTAGCCCATGAAGAGAGGCTGCTAATTGAAGACCTGTGCGGCTAAGAAAGAATATTTTTCTAAAATAAAAATAAGATGATTGAGGTGATCAATATTTAATAGTGAAATTGTCGTGTTAATTGGGCATAGTTGAAGTAGTTGAGACTTGAGAGGGATATGGATTTAGATTATTATTATTAGTATTACTAGCGGCATCAGTGTCTGTTTGACCGTATTTCTATTTCTTTTACTCATTTTATCCACATCGATACTTAATATTTTATTTGCCACTTTATTTTGTGACTTCTTAATGTGATATATGTAAGATGTGTTTGTCTGTCCGCATTTCTATTTTTCTTCGTCATTTTTATTAAGCAAGCATACCAATGGATTTGTATTGTTTTTTTTTATGCTAGTATTGTTTTTTATGTTATGTGCATATTCTTTTAAATTTTTTATTTTTTATTTCGGTGATTTGTGTAAGACTTGTATATTTTAAGAAAAATAATCGAAGAAGAGTAGGATTGTATAGTAGCTACAATTTTACAGTTCCAATAGTAACTCCTTGTCCCGATTTCACTGTGTACATTGTTCTAACAATCACCTTTTATTTCTTTTGATGTCTCCCTGTGTAACTATTCTTTAAACAAATGTTAAATAAGTGAATTGAACAAAGCATCAATTTAATTAGTACTACATCTGGACTCAATTATAAGCAAAAAAATATCTATATTTTTTAGACTCAAATATAAGCAAGATCCAACCAACTTAACTCTATTTAATGTAAGTATTCCAAAAATCAAGAAAATTAACCAATCAAACCAACTCTCCCTTTACTTTTCCAAGAGCATTGCATATTCCCGAGACAATTAAAGGGTAGTTTAGTAACCGGAAAAGCAAGGTCTGGTCGAGTCATGGTGAGATAATTTAACTTCCCAACTAATCTTCTATATCTACCTGGGTCAGGATAGGGCTCCCCCTCATTAGGTAGAAGCTTTACATTTGGGTCCATAGGATCAACAGGTTTACAATCTAGCATCTGTTTCTTCAAGAATGTGAAGGGCATTTCCTCTGAGAAATGGCAACACCTGTTCTTGATTGGGCTACTTCAATCCCAAGAAAATACCGCAATCGTCCAAGATCTTTGGTTTGAAAATGTTTAAACAAGTGTTGGTTCAATTCCTTAATGTCTTCTTGATCGTCACCTGTAATGACAATATCATCCACATACACCACGAGATAAATACATTTATTCAAGGATGGGCATTTAAGGAATACAAAATGGTCTGCCTGGCAACGAATCATGCCAAACTGCTGGATGACTTTACTGAACTTCCCAAACCAAGCGCAAGGTGACTGTTTTAAGCCATACAAGGACTTCTGTAACCTGCAAACAAGATCTGACTCCCCCTAAGCAACAAACCCAAGTGGTTGCTCCATATAGATCTCCTCCTCCAAATCACCATGTAACAATGCATTTTTAATATCCAGCTGGTATAATGACCAGTGTCTCATGGTGGCAATAGACAAGAACAAACGATAAGATGCCATCTTAGCAATGGGGGAAAAAGTATCACCATAATCCAGACCATAGATCTGAGTGTACCCTTTTGCTACCAGTCGGGCTTTCAAGTGATCCACCTGCCCATTAGGACCAACTTTAACAATAAATACCCATCGATAACCAACTACTGATTTTCCAGCAGGAGGGGAAACAAGGGTCCGTGTATGATTAGATTCCAAAGTCGTCATCTCATCAATCATTGCATGTCGCCATCCTGAATGAGATAGTGCTTCCTGAACATTCTTGGGAATGGTAATAGATGACAAAGCAGATACAAAGACATAATGGGAAGGAGATAATCGATGGTAACTCAGGAAATTGTAAATGGGATGGGGATTAAGAGTAGAGCAATTACCTTTACGAAAGGCAATGGGTAAGTCAGCGAAAGTGACTGGTTGGACAGCAGTGGGAGAAGCGATTGGAGCGGGAGCTGAATCAGGGGGATCAATACTGGGTGTGATCTCAGGAACTTCAGGAACTTTAAGAGCTCGACGCTCATAAAAAATACCATATCGATGAAAGGGGCGGTCATCATGTGGCTGTGCAAGTTGAGGAATGGGCAGTACTTGAGATGGAGTAAAGTCGAAGGTAGCTGATGTGACAAAGTAAGGGGTGTCTTCAAAAAATATAACATCAGCAGATAGATAAAAATGATGTGTAGAGGGACAATAACATCGATATCCCTTTTGCAATCGAGAATACCTAAGAAAGACACATTTAATAGCCCGTGCAGACAATTTATCACGACTAGGAGAGAGATCATGGACAAAACAAGTGGAACCAAACACATAAGGGGGAACAATATAAAGAGAATCGTTAGGAAATAAAATAGAGTGAGGGATTTTACTACCCAAAACAGAGGATGGCATTCGGTTTACCAGATAACAAGTTGTAAGAACAGCGTTGTAACACCCCGTTATTCGTATAAGTGCTTTTGTGTATTGCCTTAGAAATGTTGTTGGGGATAAGTGTGATTTTCTAGGCTTTAAATCCCTTCCTGATGCATGAGCATGCCGTGCTCGTGTATTAGCACGCCCGTGCTTGATGCACGTATCTTGTGGCTGCCTGAGCCACAAGCAAGGCCATGCTCAATAGGAAGCATGACTGTGCTCAAGTGTAAACGTGTCTTGCTGACGCTAAGTTGAGCACGACCGTGCTAAGGTCAGAATCTATAAATATAGAGCTAACAGCGAGGGTTACGAGTTAAACCCTCAAAATTGGCACTTTAGGCAACCCTAAGTGTGAGGCCGCCTCTCTCATTCGTCCCTTTTGAACCCAATCAGTTTGTGGTGTTCTTGCTATGTTTGGTAGAGTCAATCACGCGTAGAGCCAATTAGCAAAGGTAATAGTTCTTCCCTTTCTTAGTTCCTTTTCTTATTATGAATTGGGAACTAATTGATTAACCTTTCTATGTTGGCTAAGGCTTGAATCGTCTGTCGAGTCGTTCGAGGGAACCAGTTTAGGACCGTCTTCAGTTTAACGAGAATTCTTCATATCAGGTATGGGGAGAAGGAATAGTATGAGTATGTAGGCTTGGGGGTAATGTAAGATGAAGGGTTCCCATGACCCTATTCCTTTATAACATACTTATATGCCTATATGCCTGGTTGCTATTTGATGTTTAACTGTTTATGATGATATTGGCATGATTGTTCTTGTTAATGAATGTTGTCTGTTATGAATATGATGATGTTATGATGCTATGTTTATGATGAGTTTATTATGATTATTGGCTGTTGATTAATGTTGTGAACGTTACGATGTTAAATCAAGTAAAAACTGTTAATAATGTTAAGGGAGGTTGTTCCCCTTGTTCATAAGACTGAATGATAGTAATGAGTGTGAGGTTTATGCCAAACGGTTTAATCTAAGACCCTAGGGATTGATCTATGAGTGATTAGGGACAATTAAATGAAACTGAGATTAAAGGATTAGTTCCCCTTAATTGTAAGACCTATATATTAAACCAAGATTAATGAAATTGATGTTCAATGGACTAGTAAAAACCAATAGGATTGAATCTACAAACTGCCCCAAGGATTTGGCATCCCTGACCCTTTCTGCCCAGATCAGTACGGTTGCGCTCCATTGAGCAGGACCGTGCTTAACAAGGAGCACGCCCGCGCTCCAGCTTAAAATCCAGAAATGGCATGCTGCTTAAGCACGTCAACAGTCAGCACGAGTGTGCTTGACTGTGAACCCAGCATGCCCGTGCTGAAGGGAGAGCACGTCTGTGCTCACCTATGCAGAACAGAACGCAGAACAATTCAGAAAATAGGGGTTCCACCCCAAATGCCTTAAAAGACTTAATAAGACACTCAACGAACTTGAAGACAAAAGACAAGTGAACAGATGATGTACCTTGGTAGCCTAGTGGTCAAGGGGGCCTCGATAGTCGAGTGGTCGAGGTGGTAATCTCTGGTGCTGAATGACCATAGTGTTTAAAACAATAAATTTGAAAAGATAATGATAATCCTCGATAGCCAAGTGGTCGAGGTGTTAATGGTGATGAAACTTGGGTAGCCTAGTGGCCCAAGCGGAGGTAGTGATTGTGTTTGTGTGTTGTGTTGAGCATGCATTCACGCATCAGAGATGTTAATGGGGGATGTTCAACATAGGGGAGGTCGTCCGAGAGTAAGGTGATCTGGTCATCCGTGGTGGTTCACCCTAGAGTTAGGTGAATCTTGCGCCCCCCGTGGTGGCGCATCCGAGAGTAAGGTGCGTCGGCTATCCTAGGGGTCCACCCATGGTAAGGTGAACTGCTCCGGCGTTGGTGCTTATTGGCCAATGTGGATATGTAACTCTAAAGTTGACTTCTTGAGGTAGGATGGATCCAAGTGCATAATGGAGTAGTCGAGCAAAACTTTATTGCATAGCATACGTGATTGTATGATGATTACTGTTATGTTATATTGATGTTGTTATAACATGCTTGTGTGTTGTATGCTCGTCTTGCTATCTGCTTCCTTGCCATTATATTCATATTCATGTTTCTTACTCCCCATTGCTATGTTTTGTGTTTTGTTGCATGTATCTTTTATGCAGAGGACGACGAGCAGCCAGTTGAGGAGTGACTCTGAGGAGCCGCGACTTGTAGTTAGAATTTCCAGCTTTGTTAGTTAGTCAGATTATTTCAGTTTGTATCTGAGGATATTTTCCGGATTTGGTTATACCAGCTCTGTATGTGACATAAAGGGTTGGGTTTTGCTCTTATATTATGTTTCCTTTTGGAACCTATGTTATGTTTATTTTATTTCCGCGTTTGAACTTTGATACAATGTGGTATTCTCTACCCGTTGTTTTTTATTATTAAATAAATGAGGCATGTTTCTATAATTACTTTATATCTTTAAATGCTTTATATATGTAAGCGGGGTAGATGGTGTTACATTTAGTGGTATCAGAGCAGGTCTGCCCTATCAGGCCGTGGTATGAGTCTGTTGTGAGTCTGTTTTGTGCTCTTATTTGAATTGCCTGTATTTATATGGGCAATGATGCTTAGTGTTACGAGTCGTTAGCTTTTCCTGCTTTAAGTTCGCTGTATTAGTAAGCTGATTTGGGCATTTACAGGAACTTACGGCAAGAAGAGAAGGCAGAAACGACGGGGGACCAGCTGAGTTTCCCCGTCTTGACAAGTTCCAGCGGAACAATCCGTCGTTCTTCAAGGGAGCTTATAATCCTGAGGGTGCCCTGTTGTGGATGAGGGAGATTGAAAAGATCTTCCTAGCTATGGGATGCAACGATCAGCAGAAGGTCATCTTTGGGACCTTCATGCTGACGGAGGAAGCTGAGCACTGGTGGGAGAACTGTCATTAGCTCATGCAGGCTGAGGGTACCGTGGTTACTTGGAATGTTTTCAAGGACAGATTTCTAGAGAAGTACTTTTCGGCAGACATCTGCGACAAAAAGGAGATGGAATTCTTGGCACTGAAGCAGGGCAACATGTCAGTGGGAGAGTATGTGGCTAAGTTCGCTCGTTACTATACTCGGTATCAGTATGTGATGGACGACCGCTCCAAGTGCGTAAAGTTTGAGGATGGACTGCGTCCAGAGATTAAGCAGGCTATCAGCTATCAGGAGATCAGAGTCTTCCCAGTTTTAGTGAACAAGTGTAGGACCTTTGAAGATGCCTACAAGTCTGGAGGATCAGCCTCCAAGGGATCAGACAGTTAGAGCAACAAAAAGAGTGATCAAGGGAATAAGTGGAAGCCGTGTCTCGCTCCAGCTGACCGGGACTCCAAGCGGGATGGCAAGAAGCCTCAGTTTTCTTCATACAGGTCCAGGAGATGGGATTCTTCTGAGTCTAGACTTCTTCGGTGCGGCAAGTGTGGACAGGGTCACTTTACTACTCTGTGCAAGGAAACAGACATCATCTGCTTCAAGTGTGGCAAGTATGGCCACATCAGCCGGAACTGCGAAGGAGGAAAGTCAGCCACAAAGTGCTAGCAAGAGTCAGAAGCCTCAAGCCAACTGACTGAAGACCACGGGGAGAGTCTTTACTCTCAGTGGAGCCGAGGCCTCCGAATCTGAAGATTTGATCCAAGGTATGTGCCTCGTTAATGGAATTCAATTAGCTGTATTGTTTGA
This sequence comes from Echinosophora koreensis, assembly GCA_035048595.1. Taxonomy (NCBI): domain Eukaryota; kingdom Viridiplantae; phylum Streptophyta; class Magnoliopsida; order Fabales; family Fabaceae; genus Echinosophora; species Echinosophora koreensis. Next base: position 15,516,991 of record JAPCYP010000001.1, read on the forward strand.
TTCGGGTGAAACTCACTCGTTCGTATCACATGAATCTGTTAAGCATCTTAAATTGCCTGTGACACTTCTTGAGTGTGATTTGATTATTGCCACACCCACGAATAAACCTGTTCTTACTGTTCATGCATGCAAGAATATTCTTATTACCATAGATGGTAGAGATTTTATTATTGATCTTGTATGCTTACCTCTAAATGACCTTCATGTTATTCTTGGCATGGACTGGTTATCTTCCAACCACGTCCTTTTGAATTGTTTCGATAAAACCATAGTTTTTGGAATTTTGATGGAGTCTAAGGATCCGAGATTTCTCTCTGCCAGTCAAGTTAAGGCTTCGATGAAAGAAGAAGCCCAAGTGTACATGATGCTATCTTCCCTGGAAGTAGAGAGCCATCCTGATGTTGAAAGCATGCCTGTTGTGCGAGAATTTCCTGAAGTGTTTCTGGGGGATGTTTATGAACTACCCCCAGAAAGATATGTGGAGTTTACCATAGATTTAGTGCCTGCCACTGGGCCTATACACATAGCACCCTATAGAATGTCTCCTCTAGAGCTAGATTAGTTGAAGAAACAGGTAGAAGACATGATGCAGAAGCAATTCATTATACCTAGCGTATCCTCATGGGGAGCGCCAGTGTTGTTGGTGAAGAAGAAGGATGACAGTATGAGGTTGTGTGTCGACTATCGGTAGCTCAACAAAATGACCATTAAGAATAGGTATCCCCTCCTTAGGACTGATGGCCTTATGGATCAGCTGATAGGGGCTTGTGTCTTCTCGAAGATAGATTTGAGGTCTGGGTACCATCAAATTCGGGTTAAGTCTGAGGACATCCCGAAGACAGCGTTTAGGACGCGTTATGGCCATTATGAGTATTTGGTTATGCCCTTTGGTGTGACCAATGCTCCTACTGTGTTCATGGACTACATGAACAAGACCTTTCACCCTTACTTGGATAAGTTTGTGGCGGTGTTCATAAATGACATCTTAGTGTACTCCACGACCAAGGAGGAACATGAGGAACACTTGAGGACTGTCTTGCAAACCCTTATGGAGAAGCGGCTATATGCTAAGTTGTCTAAGTTCGAGTTTTAGTTAGAGGAGGTAAATTTCTTAGGTCACATCATCTCTAAAGGTGGGATAGTCGTGGATCCGGCTAAGGTAGAGACGGTACTCCACCGGGAAGCGCCAAAGTCAGTGACCAAGATTAGGAGTTTCTTAGGTTTAGCAGGGTACTATAGGAGGTTCATAGAAGGTTTTTCTAAGATAGCTTTACTATTAACCCATGTCACCAAGAAAGGACAGCTCTTTGTGTGGGACTCCAAGTGTGAGGAGAATTTCCAAACCTTGAAGGATAGGTTGACGTCAGCACTAGTTTTAGTTCTACCCGATCCGAATAAACCTTTCGTAGTGTACTGCGATGCATCGAAGTAAGGTTTAGGTGGAGTGTTGATGCATGATGGTAAAGTAGTAGCTTATGCTTCTAGGCAGTTGAAAACCCATGAGAAGAACTACCCTACCCATGACCTAGAGTTAGTAGCTGTGGTGTTCGCCTTAAAGATTTGGAGGCATTACCTTTATAGAGCTAAGTTTGAGGTTTTTAGCGATCATAAAAGTTTGAAATATTTGTTCGATCAGAAAGAGCTCAATATGAGGCAACGTAGGTGGATGGAGTTTCTTAAGGATTACGAATTTGATCTAACTTACCACCCAAGAAAAGTCAATGTAGTGGCAGATGCCTTAAGTAGGAAAACCTTGCACGTCTCCACTTTTTGATGGTTAGGGAGATGGATCAGATTGAGGAGTTTAGAGATTTGAGTTTAGCTTGGGAAGTTACCCCTAAGAGCATTAGGCTTGGAACCTTGAAGGTTACCAACAGTTTGATGGATCAAGTTAGAGAGGGCCAGAAGTTAGATAAGTTTCTCTTAGACCAGAGGGAGTTGCTTGCTCAAGGTAGAGACCTTAGCTTTAAGAAAGGAAGTGATGGAGTTTTGAGGTTCAAAGATAGGGTTTGTATATCAGATGATCTTGAGCTTAGGAAGTTGATCCTTGAAGAAGGACATATGAGTGAGTTGAGTGTGCACCCAGGTGCCACTAAGATGTACCAGGACCTTAAGCGAATGTTTTGGTGGCCTGGGATGAAAAGGATGTAGCTGGGTTTTTATATGCTTGTTTAGTGTGCCAAAAGGCTGAGATAGAAGACAAAAAATCACCAGGAAAGTTGCAACCTTTAATTATCCCTGAATGGAAATGGGATAATATCTCCATGGATTTTGTGTCTGGACTCCTGAGGACTCCAGCTGGTTTTGAGGCTATATGGTTTGTTGTGGATAGATTGACTAAGTTTGCCCATTTCATCCCTGTGAACATGGAATACCCTTTAGAAAAGTTGACCCGCCTGTACATCAAAGAGATAGTCAGGCTTCATGGTATACCTTCTAGTATAGTGTCAGATAGAGACCCTAGATTTACCTCTAGGTTCTGGAATAGCTTACATAAGGCTTTAGGGAGTAGGGATGACAATGGGTAGGGTCTGGCCAGGGTACTACAGTACCCGTCCCCATACCCGTGTTTGAAAAAATTACCCGGACCCATACCGCGTGGGTAACAACTTTAGTACCCTTACCCGTACCCTCTGGGTACCCAGACCCGCACCCGTTACCCGCACTTTAGCTTAGAAAAACCAATAAAGAACATTATAACTCAATTAAAAACCATCCAGAGATCTTTCAAATCTATTCGTGAAACATTACAAACGAAAGTATTAATTAAATAAAAACATATAAAACATTCAAAATGATTAAATATCACAATAAACATCCAAAACAATAAATTCATGAACTTGTAAGTCCGGAAAAGAAAAACACTAATGAGTCTTAGGTTTAGAACTTTTATATTAATTTCATTTAAAAATTTATATTTATATATATATGAGGGATCAATTTACACAATTTTATATTTACAACTCTTGCTCTCATTATCAGTCATTGATCATACTCATATCTAATGGCTCTAATACATTGATAATTAGTAAGTCACGTGTTCTTTTCCTTTCCCCCTCTCTCGTGCGCATCTTGTCTTTCCCACTGTTCCCCTTTTGTCTTGCGTCCATACTTTATTTCCCACCGCTTGACAGAGGTTCTTGAAGTCTCTGTTTCAATTCAATTGCTAAAGCATATCAAGTAAAGGAGATACCTTTCTATTTCTTAAGTCTAGAACCAGAGGATATATATATATATATATATATATATATATATATATATATATATATATATATATATATATATATATATATATATATATATATATATATATATATATGCGGGTACGGTGCGGGGCGGGGCGGGTACTAGAGTACCCGTACCCGCATCTATACCTTCACTTTTTTACCGGTAATTACACATACCCGAACCCATACTCATAAAGCGGGTAATTACCCTACCCATTGTGGGTATTTTTTGCGGGTAGCCATAGGGTAGGGTCCAAATTGCCATCCCTATTAGGGACAAAGCTTAGTCTAAGTTCAGCTTACCACCCACAGACTAATGGGCAGTCTGAGCGAACCATCCAGTCCTTAGAGAACTTGTTGAGAGCATGTGTACTAGAACAGTCTGGTAGTTGGGACAAGTTTTTGCCCCTGATAGAGTTCACCTACAACAATAGTTTCCATTCCAGTATTGGGATGGTCCCGTATGAGGCTCTTTATGGGAGGAGATGTAGGACACCCTTATGTTGGAATGAACCTGGTGACAATGTGGTGCTAGGACCTGAGATAGTGCAAGAAACCATAGAAAAGGTGAGGATGATTCAGAAAAAGATGAAAGTGGCACAAAGTAGCCAAAATAGCTACCATGACAAAAGGAGGAAGGCGCTCGAATTTCAGGAAGGCGATCATGTATTCTTGAGAGTTACTCAAACAATTGGGGTAGGTAGAGTGATGAAAGCGAAGAAACTTACTCCCAAATTCATCGGCCCTTACCAAAATCTTAAAAGAGTCGGTGAAGTTACTTACCAAATAGCCTTGCCACCGTTCTTGTCCAAACTTCATAATGTGTTCCATGTGTCACAACTTAGAAAATACATTCATGATCCGAACCATGTGATAGTACCCGACACAATTCAGTTAAAAGAAAACTTGACGTTCGAGGTACAACCCCTTTGAGTTGAAGATCGGAAGGTGAAGCAGCTGAGGGGCAAAGAGATTCCTTTGGTTAAAGTCGTTTGGAGCGGGGTAACTGAGGAAGGTGCTACATGGGAGCTTAAGAGCAAGATGATGGAGGCATACCCGCATCTCTTTGTTCGAGGGGAGTAGAAATTTCAAGGACGAAATTTTTTAAAGAGGTGGAATTGTAACACCCCGTTTTTCATATAAGTGCCTTTGTGTATGTCTTGTTTGCCTTAGAAATGTTGTTGGGGCTAGGTGGGATTTTCTAGGCTCTCATGTATCAGCACGCCCGTGCTTGTTACACGTATCTTGTGGCTGCCTGAGCCATTAGCACGGTCGTGCTAAATAGGGAGCACAACCGTGCTCAAGTGTAAATGCGTCTCGCTAATGCTAAGTTGAGCACGACCTTGCTCAACAAGGAGCACGACCATGCTCAGGTCAGAATCTAGAAATATAGAGCTAACAACGAGGGTTACCAGTTAAACCCTCAAAATTGGCACTTTAGGCAACCCTAAGTGTGACGGCAGCCTCTATCATTCTTCCCCTTTGAACCCAATTAGTTTGTGGTATTCTTGCTCTGTTTGGGAGAGTCAATCACCCGTTGTGCCAATTAGCAAAGGTAATAGTTCTTCCCTTTCTTAGTTCCTTTTCTTATTATGAATTGGGAACTAATTGGTTAACCTTTCTGTGTTGGCCAAGGCTTGAATTGTCTGTCGAGCCGTTCGAGGGAACCAGTTTAGGACCGTCTTCAGTTTAACGAAAATTCTTCATACCAGGTATGGGGAGAAGGAATAGTATGAGTATGTAGGCTTGAGGTTAGCGTAAGACGAAGGGTTCCCATGACCCTATTCCTTTATAACATGCTTATATGCCTATATGCCTGATTGTTATTTGATGTTTAACTGTTTATGATGATATTGGCATGACTGTTCTTGTTAATGAATATTGTCTGTTATGAATATGATGATGTTATGATGCCATGTTTATGATGAGTTTATTATGATTATTGGCTGTTGATTGATGTTGTGAACGTTACGATGTTAAAACAAGTAAAAGCTGTTAATAATGTTAAGGGAGTTTGTTCCCTTTGTTCATAAGACTAAATGATAGTAATAAGTGTGAGGTTCATACCAAACGGTTTAGTCTAAGACCCTAGGGATTGATCTATGATTGATTAGGGACAATTAAATGAAACTGAGATTAAAGGATTAATTCCCCTTAATGTAAGACATGGATATTAAACCAAGATTAATGAAATTGATGTTCAATAGACTAGTAAAAGCCAATATGATTGAATCTACAAACTGCCCCAAGGATTTGGCAAAGGGTCCCTGACCCTTTCTGCCCAGATCAGTACGGTCGTGCTCCATTGAGCACGATCGTGCTTAACAAGGAGCACGCACGTGCTCCAGTTTAAAATCCAGAAAGGGTGCGCTGCTTAAGCACGTCAACAGTCAGCACGACCGTGCTTGACTGTGAGCCCCGCACGCCCGTGCTGAAGGGTGAGCATGCCCGTGCTCACCTATGCAGAATAGAACGCAGAACAGTGCAGAAAACAGGGGCTGCACCCCAAATGCCTTAAAAGACTTAATAAGACACTCAACGAACTTGAAGACAAAAGACAAGTGAACAGATGATCTACCTTGGTAGCCTAGTGGCCAAGGGGACCTTCATGCATGATGGTCAAGGTGGTAATCTCTAGTGCTTAATGGCTAGAGTGTTAATTAAAGATGATGATATACCTTGGTAGCCTAGTGGCCAAGGGGGCCTCGATTGCCTAGTGGCCAAAGGGGTCTCGATTGCCGAGTGGTCGAGGTGGTAATCTCTGGTGCTGAATGACCAGAGTGTTTAAAAGAATAAATTTGAAAAGATAACGATAATCCTCGATAGCCAAGTGGTCGAGGTGTTAAAGGTGATGAAACTTGGGTAGCCTAGTGGCCCAAGTGGAGGTAGTGATTGTGTTTGTGTGTTGTGTTGAGGATGCATTCACGCATCGGAGATGTTAATGAGGGATGTTCAATATAGGGGAGGTCGTCCGAGAGTAAGGCGATCTGGCCGTCCGTGGTGATTCACCCGAGAGTTAGGTGAATCGTGCGCCCCTGCGGTGGTGCATCCGAGAGTAAGGTGCGTCTGCTATCCTAGGGGTCCCCCTATGGTAAGGTGAACTGCTCCGGCGTTGGTGCTTATTGGCCAATGCGGATATGTAACTCCGAAGTTGACTTCCTGAGGTAGGATGGATCCAAGTGCATAATGGTGTAGTGAAGCAGAACTGCATTGCATAGCATACACGATTGTATGATGATTACTGTTATGTTATATTGATGTTGTTATAACATGCTTGTGTGCTGTATGCTCGTCTTGCTAACTGATTCCTTGCCATTATATTCATATTCATGTTTCTTACTCCCCATTGCTATGTTTTGTGTTTTGTTGCATGTATCTTTTATGCAGAGGACGGCGAGCAGCCAGTTGAAGAGTGACTCTGAGGAGCCGCGACTCGTAGTTAGAATTTTCAGCTTTGTTAGTTAGTTAGATTGTTTCATTTTGTATCCGAGGATATTTTCCAGATTTGGTTATACCAACTCTGTATGTGACATCAAGGGTTGTGTTTTGTTCTTATGTTATGTTTCCTTTTGGAACCTATGTTATGTTTATTTTATTTCCGCATTTGATCTTGATACAATGTGGTATTCTCTACCTGTTGTTTTTTATTATTAAATAAATGAGGCATGTTTCTGTAATTACTTTATATCTTTTAATGCTTTATATATGTACGCGGGGTAGAGGGTGTCACAAGCGTCACCCACAAAACTTCAAGGGTGCATTGGCATTTATTAAAAGAGTCCGAGCTGTATCAATAAGATGACGATCTTTGCGTCCAGCAACACCATTTTGCTGTGGTGTGTGAGGACAACTGGACTGATGTATGATGCCATGAGAACCCAAAAAGGATTTAAATGATGCAGAAAAATATTCTTTTGCATTACACTGTGCAAAATATGAATTGTTTTTCCATACTGATTCTTTTTTTCTGAACAAAAGGTTTGAAAGACATCAAATAACTAGGAACGATTTTTCATTAAAAATAACCAAGCGCATCTTGAGAAATCATCAATGAAAGTAACATAATACCTATATCCTCGAGCAGAAGGAATACGACTAGGACCCCAAACATCAGAGTGGATAATATCAAAAAGAGACATAGTTCGACTACTAACACTAATAGGAAAAGATACTCTAACATGTTTTCCAAGTTGACATGACTCACAGTTCAAGGTCTTCAAATGTGGAAGATAAGGGACCATTTGCTTTAACTTGTCTAGACTTGGATGACCTAGACGACAATGTTGGAGATTGACAGACTCTGAAACAGCACAGTGGATGAGGAAGATTGAAGGTAGTAGAGACCCCGTGATTTAGATCCAGATCCAATAGTTTGTCACGTACTCCGACCCTGTATAACAAATGAATCATAATTAAAGGTTATGGAACAATTTAGAGTGCGAGTAATTTGGCTAATTGAAATTAAGTTAAAGGTTCAATCTGGCACAAACAAGACTGAATTTAAAGGTAAGGATAGAAGAGGTGAAGCTTGACCAGTACCAGCGGCTTGTGCCTTAGACCCATTAGTAAGAGTAATACTGTGAGATGATTTAGGGAATGACAAGTTAGAGAAAAGAGAAGGATTACCAGAGTCTAAAATCCAAGATCCAACAGTCGCAGTTTGAGAGAGACAAACTTTATAATTACCAATGTGAGCAATGGTGGCCAAAGGAGAAGCTTGTTGAGTGGATTTAAATTGAAGATACCCCTTATACTCGCTAACCGAAAGTAGATGATCTTCATCTGACTTGGAAGTAATGGTGGGGGAACCAGAAATCAAACAGGGGCTCAAGCTCTTCTTTTCTGTCATGGAAGAAGAGCAACATAATACAAATAGCAACAAGATTCAAAGAAGGGGTAGCACAACGACAGACCCACAAACCAAACAGGGGCAGAACAGAACCAGGAGAGGACGGGGATCACGACGGCAGAAGCGGCAGCCCAAACGGAAGTCGGGATGGCAACGCGTGGATTACACGCATCAGAGAGTGAGAATATTGGCACGGCACGTGACGGCGAATCTGGCGACAGAACTTGGGCGGACGTTTGGTCGACGACGTCTGAGGTGAACGGCGGTGTCACTCTGGTCACCGAACAACTTCAAAAACGTGGGTCAACGCTCACAGCAGCTGAAACCCAATGAACATACCAAACAGGAACTAACAAAGCTCTAAATACCAACTTGAATATGAAAACTGAATATTTTACTTGTATTGATAATGAAAAGGACTACAAGATATATATATACACTTGACTATGCACTTGATTCCTAGAACAATGAAAGTCTATGCTAAGTTCTAGGAGAAATATACAATGAACATAATAATACAATGGATGGGACTCCACCGTCCACACAAATCCACCATCCACATATATTAATTATATTTAACAAGTTCATTCATATATAACCTACTTTTGTAGTTCACCAGCACGTGCATTAGCCTTTCCAACATGCTCCTTAGCATCCAATGTCCATTTAATGTTGCTGTTAGGGGAATATCAAATATATTCATCCACAGGGTTGCATAGAATATTCAAGATGCATATGCTGAAGCAGCCAGCATTGCAGAGCAGGTTATTTATTTTTTATTTTTATTTTTTACATTAGACCAATGATATGCTTGATACATGCATTCAATCTAATGGTGGATATTGATGCTGCTATATATAGGAAGTAAGAAAGGAGGATTTAAATCTATTTGAAAAACTGTCACACCATGTCTCTGTGGTTTTGTATTTATCCTTTTAATATTATCCAGTGTACCAGACTTTTTAACTGTGACTGCAAAAAAATCTATATGATAGAATCTTATTTTATATCTTTTTCTTCACCATGTTATGGAAGTAAGACTTGCTTAAGATGGCTGTTACTTAGATGGTATCTATTTTTTGATAGAATTGGAATTATTTATAAACAGAATGAGAGAAAATACAACTGGGATGAGGGTAAGATATTCACAAAAAAATAAAAATCTATGCACAATTCGGAACATGAAAAACTAAAAGATGTAGTAAGGAACCCAATATTTGCATATCATAAATACCAACATCCTTCAAGCAGACATGAGCAGAACATTATAAGTATTTATAATCAAAAGTATTTAAGAGCTCAACCAGTTTGAGAAGCCTTAAGGTAGTCAAACGGTTATGATTAGGCCAAAAAGGAAAAGCTGGGGAAGAGGAGGGAGAGAAGTTAATGGATGGGTAAATTAGTAAATGTGTAAATGATTTATGAATACGATAATGAAAGTTTGAGGGGTAAATTACAAATATTTAAAGTAGGACACCAAAATTTGAACTTTGCCATTATCTATTAGTATTAGTATAGATTATTATTATTGTTATTATTATTATTATTATCATGAAAATTTTAAGGGGTGATAACAACTCATTATTATTTTTTAACAATGGTAATAACACAATTCATTGATAGTGATATATAATTAAAAAATGTTTGAAATATAATGATGGAGTAAAATAAATAAATAAATATCCAGCCTTTGATAAATGTCTAATAATAATTTATATACTTATATATTTTGATATTATTTTGGATTCTAAATAGTCCGCTTGTGGTGAAATATTTCTAAGGACAATATCATGTACATATCTCACCGTAAAATCTTTACTAGTGTCTCTCACCTTTTATGCTTTCTATTTTATTTAGGATAAAACTTATGTACAATACCATAGGTACAGTATATACGGTTCTTAACGCAAATTGCACAGAATTCATTTGAAAGGATGCGCCGGTTAAATAATTTCCTTTCATATTTAGTACTGCAAAACAGTATGTACTATACATAAGTTTTTTCTTTTTATTTATCTGTTTTTTCTAAGAACAAAGAGTGTAGAGTGTTTTTTTTTTTTTTTTAACAGAAGTGTAGAGTGTGTGATTTAATAGCATGAGTAATACTATTTATACATGAATGGTGTCCATTGGCTATCCATAACTTTGAGCGTTTATTGTTATGACTTATGAGAGTAACATTCATCAGTAAGTTAATATGTCTGTCACTAGAGATGATTAGTGATGAGGTAGGAAATGGGAAGATAAGCTGGAAGAAAAGGCTTGAATAAGGATGGTTTTGCCAAATATTATTCCAAGTGGAGGTAGTTGCTCTACAGTCTAAACTTACAGTGATGATGATACCCCCCAAGCAATTTCACTCAACTTTAGGCAGTCCATAATAATTAATAATGAACCAGCTTTTGTGTAAATAAAATGAGATCATTAACAAACATGATTCCAATTAACAAACATAAGATGCACCTTCTTTTGAAGTTGAGATAAGTTTCTAGCATCTCTAACAAACCGTAGGTAGACATAGAGACATGATACAAATCTGTTGTCCCAAAAATTGATGTCTCGGTGCCTACTATCAATCAAAAGCTGAAAATGTGTATAAGTGTTAATGAGTTAATATTTTATTTTATTAAGTGTCAAATTATCATTGATGGGGGACAGAGAATGTGATGGGAAAGTGGGACAGATGATCTTTATCCGGGCAAGGGTTTCCTTGTCTCAACTCCATCACTATATTCATCAACCCCATGATTCATAACTAGTTTAACCAACAGAGGACAATTATGCCCATTTCCACCAAAACTGATTACTATGCTTCATTATTATCTTCCCATTTCCCAGTCATAGGTCCTGTTGCCCTTTCCATTTCATGAAATCATGCAGAAACTTCCTGAACAATAAAATTATCAGCCAAATTACTTAGGAGTCATTTTAATATAGCTGGTTAGTTGGGACCATAAAGTGGTGCCTTAGCGGTCTCATTCAGTTCACAATTACTATTGAAATCATCACTACATATGACATAATAGCTTAAAACCAACGGGTAACGCGGGGTAAATAATTGTGATTAAGTACTTTTAAGGATGCCTTTGAACCGTTTTCAAATTAAGAATTCAATGCATACCATTTCTGTTATTAGAATAAGCAAGTGAAAATTAGTTTAACTTGAAAGCGAATAGGATTCTCACATGAAAAGTTTTCCATATCAATAAAATTTGTGAAGCATCTCATTCACCACATGAGTTTACTATTGCTTGACGTGTCTAAAGTTGTTAGCTGTCTATTTGGTAGGCCATCCCCTGGCTCCTCTGTTAAGGAACCGGATCCTCTCCATTTGTGGGAGAAATGGACAGTTCCAGTCCATTAAATCTGGATCCTACACGTGTCACTTAAAAAATCAAAGGCTGAGAATTCACCAAAAAATAGTTTATTTTTTTAATTAAATCAGAAATTGGAAAACCTCTTTCCTCTCCCTCTCCCCCAATCCGTTCGACCCTACACCATATCTGCCCCACCTCTGTTCCGCCGTCAACCGCCACCAGCCGCCTCTGTTCTGACAGCGACCACCACCACCCGCCTCCGCCCCAAGTATGCCATCGACCACCGCTGTTCCACCATCTCCCTCTCCCCCATTCGACCCTTTCTAGCTTCAGCGTTTCCCTCTGAAGGAAAACTGAGAAACCAAATAGATGCAGAGTTCGCTCCTCCAAAATTTCTTCTCACCACGAAAACACTTCAATCCACCACAACCCCATCACTTCCAACACCCAATTCAAACCCAAAAGCAACAATCTTTCCATTCCTCCAACAACCCCACTTCCAATTCCCCTGTTGGGTCTCCAACCAGAGTCCAAAAGCTCATAGCTTCCCAAATACAAGTCCTTTAATATTATGATGCGTGCTTTTCGTTTGAATGGGGATATTAGCATTGCATATTCACTGTTCAATAAAATGTTTGAGAGAGATGTGGTTCCTGATATTGAGTCTTATAGGATTTTGATGCAAGCATTGTGTAGGAAGAATCAAGTGAATGGTGCTGTTGATTTGTTAGAGGATATGTTGAACAAAGGGTTTGTTCCTGATTCTTTGACTTATACCACTTTGTTGAATAGTTTGTGTAGGAAGAAGTTTAGAGAAGCTTACAAGCTTGGAGCAGAGGTTGGGCGGTGGCCTGGTGACGGTAACGTTTGAGTGGGGGGAGAGGGAGACGGTGGATGGTCGAATGTGATTGGGGGAGAGGGAGAGAAAAGTGGTTTTCCAATTTCTGAGTTAATTAAAAAATAAAATAATTTTTGGTAAATTCTCAGCCTTTGATATTTTTTAGTGACACGTGTAAGGTCCAGTTTTAATGGACTGGAACTGTCCATTTCTTCACCAAATGGAGAGGATCCGGTTCCCTCTGTTAAGATATAAACACATGACATAAATTATAAATACATGATTAGCAATTACTTTATTTGATCTCTACTTTTAGACCAACTACTATTTAAGTCAAAACCATGGAAGGTCCTATCTCTTAACTTGGAATCAATCAATCAACTGCAACAACTATAATAGAAAGTTTCAAAGTTTGAAAATTCAAAGTTGAAACCAATGTTTAAAGGGTGGATTCTAGTGTCTATTGTTTATGGATATACTGGTATAGACCCAATTTTTTTCATTGTGAATGATTTTGAACCGTTAGATATATTGTTATTATAATTGATGGTTTAGATTTTACACTTCAAAAAAAAAACTACCTGCAACTTGTGATTCAGGTAACGAAAAATAAATAAAATTATAATATTGTCCCTATCCTCTCAACTAAGCAGATCGACAACCACCATCGGAGCTGCGGTGTCCAGCACGTCTTCTCAGGCCAACCCCTGCCACCACCGTCGTGTCTCTGGCAGCCCTCCTAAAATCTCAGAAACCATCCCACCGCCCCAACCCTTTTCTCTCACCACCACCATCCTAAAATCACAGAAACCATCCCAAAACCACCATCCCACCTTTGCTGCCCAGATGCGATAACAGAGAATGAATGCAAAATGAAGAGCCAGCATTTATGGCTAAAAAAAGAAGACGCTGGTGTAGGAAATCAGCAAGCAGGTTTTGCCGAGAGCACCATCGCCAACCGTGATGCACTTTATGAACCTGGACGCACTCATTTTCAAATCACAGATCTGACCAACTACTTCACAACCCTATGTAGTTACAGACACAAAGGTAGAGGAGCAACTAAATTGAATTCAATTTGCCAAACAGTTCAAATAAAAGAAAGAAAGAACAAAAGCAGACGGCAAAAGATAAAATTTTGAGACATCGCTCCAACGCCGTCAGATCCGATTCATCAGATCATCGCTCCAACGCTGCTGTTCAATCGCCGCAACCTCTCCAACGCCGACGTCAATCGCTGCCGCTGCTCTAACCCGACAGCCTCACGCCGCACCCCTTTAGAGATTTGGGGCTGGGCTGCGTGGATCTAGGTTGGCTGCGGTGAGGAAAGAGGCGTGGTGATGGGACACACGAGTTTGCCACGGCAATGCCCAAGGTGATGGCTTCCGATCCGTGGTGCTTAGGGGCAGCTAGTTCGCGACAAGCCCGCTGTGGTGCTGCTCCGCCATGCAGTGAGGTTATTTGGGTGCTACTGATCGAGATCTGGGGGTGCTTGTCTAAGAAAAGATGAACCTCATGGTGGTGACCAGTGTCATGTCAGACCTCCCAACCCAAATCTAGCAGTGGCGGTGGTGTTGAGGTCAGACCTCCCGTAGGTGGAAGAGAGCAGAAGGGTGAGGATGAAGGTAGTGGTGAAGGAGGGGTAAAATGGAATTTTCAAAATTAAATTAAATTAAAAACATGAAAACCTAGTGCATCCAGTTAAAAAATGGTCTACACCGGTATACCCATAAATCATGGTCTTCATGCTAGAATCCACCTGTTTTAAGTATCAAATCAGATATGAAACCAGTCATGGTTCAATTGGATCAACTATCAAAATCGGGAAATCTTAATCTTTGATTGAATTTTAGTCTTGGTTAATTTCAATATGAGGGAGAGGAATTTGTTGCAACTTTTGGATCTCAACTACTGCATGCATACCTAGAAATTTTCTTTGAAATTGGAGGAGATCATACCCTGCTTCAATTAGTCAAACGGTTTAGGCTATGTTTGATTTTATGTAAAGTAACATTTTCCATATGTTGGTACCGGTGTCAATATTGACGCCAACCCAAACGGACACTAAATTGATAATTAAATCAGGGGTTACATTGAAAAATATAATAAGAAATGATCGTACAAAAAATATGACTGATTTATGGTTTAACCACCTATATTCCAGTCTAATTTTTAAAACATTTATTTAAAACATGTATTGCTGTTAACTATATCTTACAAGCAAGACCATAGATTCGATCTGCATTTGATTTATATTTTTTTTTTTTAATTTTGATTATTGTAATTTGGTGATGCAGATAGAAACCGAATTTCATTGCCTGCATTAGCACTTGAGTGCACAGTGATATATTATTTCTTTCAGCAAGGAAATCGGGTGGCAAGAAGAATATTTTAAGTACGTAGCAGAAAAATCACTTATGTTTCTCTCGTGAGCTTGCCAACATTGGGTGTGAATGGTCCTTCAAGGTTACGAATTTCACATAGGTCCCCCACCCCCACCCCAAACAGTATGGGTTTCTAGATTTTCTGTTCCTTGTAAGTTTGACTTGTTCTACTTTGTGAATATATTTTATTATTATTATTATATTCATCACATCAGGGATCGAATGATCGACTGTTGCAATTTTTTATTTTATTTTATAAAACCTTCTCTTCAGAATCGAAACCCAAAAAAATAAAAAGTAAAAAAAGGATATGCAAGTTTCATATCTAAGGCAATTTGCATGTTCAATGAACATCTGAATTTTGTGGCTGTCTATCAATATCTAAACGTATCAATATATGTAGTTGTACAAAAAAACGTATCAATATATGATTAGGAAAATATTTTTTGTTTTACAGTCTAAATATAGCACTCGTGTGGAACATTATGCCTTAATTACGTAAGTATGGCTAGATATTGTGGTATCTCATATACAAAGATGGAATAAATTAATATATCTTATGTATATGTGAGAGAAGAATCCTCTGGATGTCAAATTATAGATATTCATATGATAAAAAAAATTATAGATATTCAAATAACAGAACTCGTATGACTATTGCAGAATAAAGTTGCATTTATGCAATTGTCCAAGCGACTGCATCTTATCCTTTATCTACGGTTGCTTCAAAAAAAATTCTTTTATCTACAGAGGTTGCAGGGTGAATTTCCGAGGTTATTGCTTCACTCGAAGACGTTTGATGATATAATAAAATGCAGATTTCGCAAGGAACCCTTAAGACAGCTAGGGTGTAGTGATTTCAATAAAAATTAAGATGCAGATACATATTAATTTTTAAGGAGGATATCTTGGGAAACTAAAAAAAAATATTAATTCCTGAGGCACAAAGCAATCTTTCTTTTTTTTTTTTTTTGGTTTAAATAAGTTTTTGGTCCCTGTAAAATACACCAATTTTGATTTTAGTCCCTGCAAAAATTTTCCTTAGGATTTCGTCCCTGAACTTTCAAATATTTTGGAAATGGTCCCTCTGTCATCTCTTGCCGTTAACCGCTGACGTGGCAAACGGAATGCCACGTCAGCAGGGACCATTTCCAAAAAAAATTGAAAGTACAGTAATCCTAAGGAAAAATTTACAGGGACTAAAACCAAAATTTTAAAAATTTACAGGGACTAAAACCAAAATTTGTGAACTTTACAGGGACCAAAAACTTATTTAAACAAAAAAAATTATATTTTCTGGCCAAACTTCAGAGCAAGTCAGACATGGATAAGATTACAATAAACTACCTCAGTACCCACGAGTACTATAAATTATATCCGAAGAATAAATTTGATAATTTTATCCTTTTATCCCTAATGTATGATTTTTTTCTATTTGTTGGCCAAATCTCAGAGCAATTGGATAGGAATAAGAAATTATTTCGATACCTCCGAGTACTAGAAATCATATCAAATGAAGAGATTTGTCAATTTGAAACACATGACACTAATGTATGATTTCTTTCTATATTCTAGCCAATTTTACCAAGGTTAAAATTGCTAAATTCCTTAATCTGGTATGATTTTTAGTACTCAAAGGTATTGAGGTAATTTTATTTTCCTGTCCGACTTGCTATGAAATTTGGCAAGAAAATAGAAACAAAATCATACATTATGGACCACATGATTAAAATTGCTAAATTCCTTCATTTTGTATGATATCCAATACTCAGGGATATCGATGTAATTTCTTGTTTATGTCCGACTTACTCCAGAATTTGGCTTCAAAATTGAAAGAAATCATACATTAGGGTTAGGGCCACAAATAAATTTTTGGTCTCAGCAAAGTTTTTGGTCCCTGTAAATTTTTAAAATTTTGGTTTTAGTCCCTGTAAATTTTTCCTTAGGATTTCGTCCCTGTACTTTCAATTTTTTTTGGAAATGGTCCCTGTACTTTCAATTTTTTTTTGAAATGGTCCCTGCTGATGTGGCATTCCGTTTGCCACGTCAGCAGTTAACGGCAAGAGATGACGGAGGGACCATTTCCAAAATTTTTTAAAGTATAGGGACGAAATCCTAAGAAAAAATTTTGCAGGGACTAAAACCAAAATTGGTGTATTTTACAGGGATCAAAAACTTATTTAAACCTTTTTTTTTTAGGCAAAGGCACAAAGCAATCTTTAAAATATAGCTCTATGATCTCCAGGTAGTATCTTTTTGACAAAATCTCCATGTAGTATCTGGTCATTATCATAAAGAAGGAGCTCACCTAAGAGAGATGGACATTCCAAATCTTTGCCATATATTGGATTAAAATATATAATTATTAATTAGAAAACATCTACTTATGACAGTAATTTAATTGTTTGAGCAGTTACTGTTGGAGTCACACATTGGATAGAGATATGATCTGATGAATGTTTATAAGTAAGGGGCAACCCTCACCTTATAAGCTAGCTTTTGGGGTTGAGTTAGGTCCAAACCCAAATTCTAATATGGAATCAAAGCCTATCCTGGATCCGTTGGGCCACCCGCAGATGTTCAGTCCTACAAACTTCACGCTCCAGATGTCCAGTCCTGGGCGTGATGGGGGTGTGTTGGAGTCTCACATTGGATAGAGATATGGTCTGATGAATGTTTATAAGTAAGGGGCAACCCTCACCTTATAAGTTAGCTTTTGGGGTTGAGTTAGGCCCAAACCCAAATTCTAATAGTTACTGGAATAGCAAAAAATCCTCCTTGAATAAATAAAGAATCAGCAATTAAGTTGATTGATCAATATAAAAAGCGTAGAAACAAGATAGCAGAGTCTCACGAGGAATTATCAATAACAAAAACACAATTGATAGATAGTTGATGACCAGTTGCGTTCTTTAGATATGTTATCAGGAGTTGATTTCATGTGTATATATGGAAAAAAAATATCTTGAGAGGGATAAAACTCACTTTAATGATTTTTATGTTATGAAAGTAATTAATCTTCAACTATATCAGTTGAGAGATACTATGTTTGTGTGCGCACACAAAAAAAACAGTAGTCTAAAAAATGAGTCTCCCTATTGGAATCTATCAAAACATGTAAACCAAAAAGAAGATGGATGGCTTTACAAAGAAAGGAAATTTTAGTTTTTGATGACAATTGTAATGTTCACTATAGCTGACATAACTCACATATAAGAAAATTTCTTTGAGAGGGCAGAGTAAAAAGATATAATTGACATAAAATAAAAATAAATTAAAAACATGGGAGATTTGAATCTACCTGTGGTGGCTAGGGACAAAAATAACAATAGCTTTACTGGTTACTAGATATCTCCGAGCTTAATTTATATCCTGGACGGCTACTGCATGTATTCTAAAAGAAATCCTATGAAGCTTTTAATATAAGAGTCATTATCCAAGTTGCAATATGGCTAACTAACATGTCCTTGCCTCTTTTTTATTGCCGACCCAAAATCTAGTCCTCTTAATAATTTTATTCAGAGAATCTATTCAGTTCATGGAACTTACCAAGTCTTTTATTAGTCATCCATCAACATAGTTTTAGAAGTGGGATAGCTTGAATTACGGGCTAGCTAAATGGATTTAGTGGAGAAGATTAAGTGAAAACTACACGTTGTGTGGAAAAGATGACAACAGGAGTCATATATTTATATTATCTCAACATTCATATACCTTAATATTGTCAAAAATCAAATCTCCTTAACGAATAAACTATTAGAGGAATGCACATGAATATCATAAATGTTAGACCACTTGGTTATAAAGGCTTTAATATCATGTCATAAATTAATCCTCCAAAAAATTTAAGTTGCTAGAGTGGAGAGAGTTCAGAGAAAATATACCAAGTTATAGAAGTACAGACAAACTTTAGAATCATATGAATTTTTTTTAAGTAGAAGTAAGGAGTACATGAAATATAAGTTTGGTAGGAGCCGCACTAATTTTAGTTCACGAGTAAAAATTAGAGAACATACGGTAAGGGTGTAATGGGTCGGTTAGGTTCGGTTTTAGATGAGAAAAAAATCCGAACCAATCAAAAATGGTTCGATTCGGTTTTGATATTTTTTTCTACAAAACCCGAACCAAACCGAATCAATCAAGAACGGGTTGGTTCGGTTCGAACCCGAAAATTATTTAATTTCAAAATATATATAAATATTAAATATATAAATATTAAAATATATATAAAAAATACATATAATAAATATTAAACTATTAAAATATATATAAATATTAATATATAATAAATATCAAATATTAAAATATAATAATTAGTTCGGTTTGGTTTGGTTCGATTCCAAAATCCTTAAACCCGAGAACCGAACCAATCACCATCGGGTTTGGTTTGGTTCGGTTTGGTTCTGACCCGAACATCAAAAAAATCCGAACCAATTTAATTGGTTGGGTTTTGGATTGTCGGGTTCATCGGGTCATTGGTTCGGGTCTTACACCCCTACATACGGTACCACAAGTTACATGGTTGAAGTATCTTGCGGCAATCATACAAGATGACAGGAAAATAGAGGATAAAGTGAACCATATCAGATTCAAGCAGAGTTGATGAATGATGCTTCGGGTGTTAATTGTGATAGAAAAGCACCACCCAAACTTAAGAAATTATTTTACCACATAGCTATCAGACTTTCAGTGTTGTATGTGATTCAATATTGGAGGGTAAAAAGCTAACAAGAGAATATGTTCAATGTAACATAGATGAAAATGTTTCATTGTATGAGTAAACATACTCGATAAGATAGGATTAAGAATGAATGCACCAGAGAGAAAGTTGAGATAGCACCTACTATAGAAAAGATAGTAAAATCTTGCCTCAAGTGATTTGAGGTACATGTGAAAGAATTAGACTCGTGGAAGTCCCAATAAAGAGAGTTGATCACAAATGGAGGGTTGCCCGATAATTAGAGATAAAGGGAGGCTAAAAAAACTATAGGCAAAATCACCAAGAAGTATTTAGCTTAAATGACTTATTTATAGATATGGTTTACGATAGAATATGACATTGTTTGATCCATGGTCTAAAAATACTTGTTTCTTATTGTTTTTTTTAATTAAATAAAGACATGACTTTATTATTTCTTTCTAATACTATTTTTTTTATAGATAAAAATATATTAATGAGAGTACTAAGTATACTCAAACTTGTTTACAAAGCTCCAAATGGAGCCCCAAACAACAATATATACAGCCAATACCAGTAACCAAGTAAAGTAATCTTTAGTTACACCAGAAAATTTTAACAGCTTTAGACACCCACAAATTTAAAATGCCATGTTGAAAAACAACCCCATGAGATGTACAATCCAGAAAAATCCTGTTCCAACACTGCAATTAAACAGTACAAATATGCATCAAAATAGCAGTCACGTTAAACAAAGTGACTGCAACAATTCTGAATTTCTGAGAGTTTCTAACAACCCTTTGATTTGGAGTAATGATTCTTCATAACTCATAAGTGCTTATTGCAATTATAGATAGATTTAAACAATATATACTCATCAGAAGCAGCATAAGTGAAATCAAGAAAAATTCCAAATTATAATCATTCCACAAGTACCTGAAAATCAGCAACCATGTTAAATGGAATACATATGTATTACCACAAAAAAAAAAAAAAAAAAAAATCAGCAACCTTTCCGAAGGTACGAGGAAGGATATATATGTTAAATGGGATGTACTTGCAACCATGTTGCACGAAAATTATTAACTACAATTTGGTCAAAATGGTCAAAATTCAACAAAGTATAATCCCATGAATAATAATTTCAAAAGCAACCAACTAATTAATGGCTTAGATTTAGTTAATGTTTCAATGTACATTAGCACTTGGCAGCTTTGAAAATGCCAATACTCTAGCTGTTGCCATATGCTGTATAAGTTGATTCGGTTTCCACAGGGAAATAGTGCATCCATTGAAATAGTCATAGATCTAGAAGTTTGGGGAATATACCACAAGCAAAATCAAACTACTACTAAATGAGCTCAGAACGAAAGGACAACTATTGCATATGCAGAAGAAGATGCTTCCCTTGTCTTCTTGATGATCAACATTCCCCTAGCTTGTGTTGCAAAACATTCATTCTCTTTCACGGCCTCTCACATTCGCATCATGTTTCTTGGTGATTTTATTTAATTTGGTTACATTGAATTCAAGAAATTTGAACGCCCCTCATTTTAATTAGAATGCAAAGAGAAATAACAAGGATTAAAAAGCACAAGACAAAAGAAAAGGTACATAACCCTTAGAAGAATTGGTGAAAAGTAAGGGAACAACATATAAAACCACCCAGCGCTTATGCAATATGTGTTATGATTCTCATGAATAAGAGTAACGAAGTTCCACCTTTGATTCTTCCCTTCATAATATTTCTACAATCAGCACAAATTACCATGCTATACAGTGGAGTTTACTTCTGCATATCATTGACTTCTGAGGCCTTTCTACTCCAGTGCTGCGCAGATAATCTCTATATACATAAGCCTTCTTCCTACAAAATAAAAAATAAAAATTGCATGTGACTGCTACGTGTTATCATTAAGGGATTCAGTATGGAAACTTCTTTCATTTATAGTGAGTGAAAATTGAAAGGTACAAACAAGAAATATTAGTTTGATTCTGAAAAGGAAGCTAACACATATGTATATATGCAATGAAGCAAACAAGAGTGATATTGATTCGGCTCATCTGAAATTGATTTATATGTAAAGACGAGCCGGATCAATACCACGCCGTGTCTACTTTTGCAGAAGTTATTTTACAAGGCCATTCAGCTTCTTGTGAGGAAAAAAATGGCAACCTCTCATTCCTATAAATAGGACTAACCAAAGCACATTATGGTACTGTCTCTTACTCTAGATGTACCCAAGGACGTGATAGGAAAGAACATATAAAATGGGTAAGCATCTAGAACATTTATCATGATCAAAGATTCACAAATTCCACTATCATCCCTTATTGTTTGTCAACCCCTCAGCATGATGGAGGACTAATTCTTTATTTGTAGCACGTGAAACTACTGTGAAAGTCATGTGACCATGACGTAAGAGTACCCACATGCATGCATTTACACATCAAAATCCTATACCATTTTATCAATTTTGTTATTTTCATACTTTAAACTCATGATACACTTACCTCTATAGCCGTCTCTCTAAAAAAGGAAAATTTAAACTGTTTGGTTCAATTACATTATACATCTTTTTTTTTTAAAAAAAATTACACTTTCCTTTAACGAGCTGTCAGTATAATTTTAATATCATCATTAAAAAAAGATATATAAGTGTAAAAAGAGGTTGGTATATATGCTTTTCGAAATAAAGAAGTATCAAATGTAATTTAATCAAACTTCATAGATCAATATAATTTACCAAATCTTATAAAAAATAATAATAATTTACCAAAAATACTGATAAAAAAAATATAATTTACCAAAAAAAACAAATTTCTCTCACTTCCCTCTAATTTTTCTCTTTCACCCCTAAAAAAAAGGTAGATCTAAAAAGAAGCGAATGAGTTTGACGGGTAAAAATTGGAAATACCAAAGTTGCCATTTTATTTTGGAAAAATAAAGATAGAAAGAAAATATGTTAAGATGTGCATTTTTCTTTTGGTTTTATTATTCAATATAAAGAAATAATATAAAATTACCAAATCTTATAAAAAATAATAATAATTTACCAAAAATACTGATAGAAAAATATAATTTACCAAAAAAAACAAATTTCTCTCACTTCCCTCTAATTTTTCTCTTTCACCCCTAAAAAAACAGTAGATCTAAAAAGAAGCGAATGAGTTTGACGGGTAACAATTGGAAATACCAAAGTTGCCATTTTATTTTGGAAAAATAAAGATAGAAAGAAAATATGTTAAGATGTGCATTTTTCTCTTGGTTTTATTATCCAATATAAAGAAATAATTATTTGGGATTTCTTCTCTTTATAGTGATGCTTTTACATATCATTTTTGCTTAAAAAAATATATATAAAAATGATAACCAACATGTTGTTGGTCCAAGTGATAAGGCAGCTTGTATCCCTTAAGCATGTGGTAGTAGTTTCGATCCCTGATCCATATGTATGGAAAAAAAATTCTTAGGAGGGGTCACCTGCTTTGGCGTGTCACAGTATCCTGAGAGATTAATCTCTCACCTATCGGATGGAAAGAAACTCTGGGAAACCAAAAAAAATATAAAAATGATTAAGTTTTTTTGGTGTGCAAGTATCATTCATGTTGAATTGTAATTCTCAGACCCATTTTTACCCAAATTTGCCAAATTTTTACCATTGATCATATTTTATGGGGGTTTCTTAGATGATATTTACAGATTGTTCTTAATTTTTTGGGGTTTTCTTTGTAGTGTTGATCTTGCTTCTCCTTTAAGGGGTAGTATCAATTTTAAATAATTTTCCTCTTTTTCTGGTTCTTGTATACGGGTTGGAGTATCCCTTATACCTCTAATCAATATATTTTTTGCTTATAAAAATGAAGAAGTTAATTTTGATTTGTATCTCATTTTTTATTACATATTTTGATTCTGATTATATTACATAAACAATGGTAAAATACAGATCACGTTTAACTTTTACGTAGCTTCAAGCCTTCAAGTATGTGGCCCTTTTTTTTTCCCATGTAAAATTACAGATGTCGTGGCTATTCCCTTAGCCTAACAGCTATATATAGTAAAAGAGTGAAAAGGTTAAAGCAATTCTTTATTTCCGTACTCTTTCAAAGAAGTAGATGATGACTTATTTTTAATTAACCTATTCGATTGTGATTTATTCTACAGACTACTGTCCATATAAAGGTAAAACCGTAAAAGAGAAGGAATTCAGAATCTTAACAATAAGATGTGAGTTCATTAGGTTCCAAACTATGATAACTGTCCATATATATATAGGTAAAAAGAGAAGGAATTTTAGAATCTTAACAATTGAGATATGACTTCATTAGGTTCCAAAGTTTGATAGGGACCAAAACGGTTGCAAGAAAAGTAGTCCAAAGATTGCAAAGGTTTATATTTAACTGCAGCGGTTAAGTAAAAATTAATAATGTAATATGAAAATACAGCTTATATATCTACTAGTAGGGGTGGGAATAGGCCAAAACACTTGTCGGGAGCCTACAGCCTAGCTTATTTAAGGCCTAGCTCGACCTAGCATTTTTAGTAAAAAGGTCAGGTCAAGGCTTTATAAAAACCCAATATAACTAAGTAGGTCAGGCCTAAGGCTTTAAAAAAAAGCCTACTGGGCCTACCAGGCCGGCCTATTTAACATACACACACACACACACACACACACACACATATATATATATATATTATAATACTATAATATATTATTTATATTATTCATAATATTTAAAGGTAAATGCTTATTGGCAATGTAGTGGCCTACTTGCCTATTTATTTGTGAATGCTTAGTGACCTATTTATTAGTATATGTCTACCAACTTCTTTGTCATTAAAGACCTGCGAGCCTATTCACAAGTGAATGACTGTGACCTATTAATAGATGGATGTGTATTTAAAAATCTTATTGACAAGTAAGCTTTTAAGTAAACTTTCAGGTCACACCAGACTTTAAAGTAGGCTCAGGCCTTAGAAATTGGCCTATATCAGGCTATTGGCCAGGCTCAAGCCTCGTGATTGGAATGCAAGCCAGGCCCAGGCTTATCAGGGCCTAGCTTGACCTAGCCTTTTCCTACCCCTATCCACCAGTATCGTCATATTGGAAGTAAAGTAGTAAATCACGTTGTTTTAAATTTTGCAAAAGCAAAATTATGTTTGTAAATCATGTTGA
This sequence comes from Echinosophora koreensis, assembly GCA_035048595.1. Taxonomy (NCBI): domain Eukaryota; kingdom Viridiplantae; phylum Streptophyta; class Magnoliopsida; order Fabales; family Fabaceae; genus Echinosophora; species Echinosophora koreensis. The sequence goes on from JAPCYP010000001.1 coordinate 15,541,461, forward strand.
GGAAGATCTCCTCGTATAACTTCCAAAGTGATTAAAAAGTATTATATTTTAACATTGTGTCAAGAATAATCTCAACCAAACACACACACATTAAGTGCCTGTTTGTATTTTGCTACAGTTCCATTGCGTTTTCCGTTTGAGAGAAAGCTGCATTTTTTTGCTTCCTAGAAAATTGCCTCGGGAAGCCCGTTTTTTCGTTGGCAAGGTCAAACAAACAGGCGCTAAGTAAACTTAAGCTGTTGAAACTTGAAAGGCATATGAGATTAGAGCTTTCGTCAACACATTCTTGGCAAAGCAACTTTAATATTTAAAACGAAGAGTAGTCTGACATTAAAAAATATATATATATAGAATTCCTAATAAGAATAATAAGAACAAAAAAAAAAGTTAAACGCATTGTAGAAAAATCTGAGTGATGCAACTGTCTTATTATGGTTTTAAGTTACGAGCATGGATCTTAATTATATTAAAATTTATATATATATATATATAAGAGATCATTCGTTAATATTTTTCAAAAAATAATGTTTTTATAAATTTAAAAAAAAAAATCACTTACCTCATTTTAAGTTTGTTTAGTTAGAATTCTTCAAAAACCATTTCTTAGAAGAAGTTTTAGGAGAAAAATTGGTGTCAACTGTTTGATCTGAAAAATGGTCAGGGTATAGGACAAAAAAGGGGTGAGGGACATGACAAAAACCCAAAATTTTGTCCCCACCAAACCATGAAACAACTTTTTGTCCCATGGACAGACTACAAAAAAAGACAAAATTATCTTTACCCCTCTCTCTTCTCTCTCTACATAAAAATAATTTTACCAAAAAAAAAAATTAAGCTTCTAGGAAGAACTTTTATTTTTATTTTTTTTTTAAAAAGGAGAGAATTCACTCCATAATTTTTTTGATAGAATTATTTCTTCAAATTTTATAAATGACTGCTAATGTCTTCATAGTTTTAATTGAATAAATTATCAAATTAAATTAGTTTGAAGTAAATATTATGAATATAAGAATTATAAATTATATTATTAATTTTAACATGTTTAAAAAACTTTTTTTTATCCAAACATGTACTTTATTAGAAAATGTTTTTATGTCTTTTTTTGTATTTGACATTCACAAATTCCTTCATCTGGTATGATTTCTAGTACTCAGAGGTATTGAGCTAATTTCTTATTCCTGTCCGATTGCTCTAACATTTGGCCAGAAAATAGAGGGGGAAAAATCATACATTAGGGGCACAAGGATAAAATTGTCAAATTCATGCTTCTGGTATAATTCCTAGTACTCGAGGGTACTGAGATAATTTCCTGTCCCTGCCCGACTTGCTCTAAAATTTGACTAGAAAATAGAAATTTTTTTGTTTAAATAAGTTTTTGGTCATTGCAGAGTTCACCAATTTTGGTTTCAGTCCCTATAAATTTTGTTTTAGGATTTCGTTCCTTATCTTAAAAAATTTTAGAAATAGTCCATGCCGATGTGGCAAATGGAACGCCATATTAGTGCCACGTGGATGACGCACGTTATTCCATTTGTCACGTCAGTAATTAATGAAAAGAGATGATGGTAGAGACTATTTCCAAAAATTTTGAAATTACAAGGATGAAATTCTAAGAAATTCTTTTACAGAAACTAAAACCAAAATTGGTGAACTTTGTAGGGACCAAAAATTTATTTAAACTTAATTTTATAAAACGAAAAGTCTTTTTCAAAGTAAAATTACTTTTCTGACTTGTAATTAAATGCAAAATAGCTTTTGATTTTATAAACATTACTTTTGCCAAAAACATTTATGGAAAATCATTTTTAAGCCCAAATAAACAAGTTCTAAACATTGAATCTATAGCTTTATGCTTGTTTATATACGTAGCTTACTTTCATAGGTCATTTTACATAGTGCTTATCATTAAAAAAAATATATCATTTTACATAGCTTTATTCTTTTAGTTGTATTAATCAAATACACAATGCGCGTGAAGAAGTTTTCCAAAATACAAAACACAAAAAGGGTAATTAATTAATCATTAAGTGATGAAAGATGAGAAAAGAACTCAATAAAGTAGGTATCAATAAGTGTTAGGGTGAGGTGATAACAAAACTGCACACAGTCAAAGAGAGAGGGATGTCAAAGTTCAAATCATAATGCCATGTTTTATTTGCATTTTCATTTTCTATTTCTATTATTTGAAAACTGTTTTCATTTTCAAATTTTGAAAAATTTCAAAATTTGAAAATATGTATTCGTTTTAACATCCTGATTTCTATTTTCACTTTCTATTTTAAAAAATTTGTAAAGGAGACATTGAAAACAATTTTTTCTGTTTCCAGATCTGGGTCCAATTCAAAAAATGTTTTCAGTGAAAACATTTTCATTAAACTCAATCAAATATATTTTCAATCTCATTTTCTATTTTCACTAAAAATGAAAATAAAAAATGGCAGGAAATGACAAAAACAAACAGGGCCTAAGAAATCAAGTGTTGGAAAAGTATCTTAATGAAGACAGTGTCAGAAAGGTTGGTCTTATAACAATGTTTGTACCTTAATCCAAGGACCAAAATTAAATGGATTTAAGTGTAAAATGACTAAAAAGCATTAATAATTGAAAGTTTGAAATGACAAAAAGGGAGGTATAAGGATGGCTTGGGAATTAAGAATGAGGGACGTAGGGATTGTGAGGTATAAGCCAGGCAATGTTCGATCCTCACCCACTAACATTGAACACACTAACATAAATTGATTTTAGCCTATAAAAAAGATAATAACTGAAATGACAAGAGAAAAAAAATTATGCTTGGCCAAATCCTATCTCTTTTGCCGTTAATAAGTTGTGCAAGTCTAGGTCGTTTTGAGAAAACAAGAAACTTATTCTGACCACAATATTTAAAATAGGTTTAAATAATTTTTTAGTCCCCACAGAGTTCACTGATTTTGGTTTTAGGCCCTGTAAAAAAATTTCTTAGGTTTCGTCCCTATAATTTCAAAAAAATTGTAAATAGTCCCTACTGTTACCCCTGAGTACTAGAAATCATACCAGATGAAAAATTTGTCAACTTTAACCTTGTGACTCTAATGTATGATTTTTTCCCTCATTTTCTAGCCAAAATTTGGAGCAAATTGGACATAAACAAAAATGTTACCTCGGTACCCCTAAGTACTATATATCATACAAGATGGAGGAATTTAACAATCTTAACCATGTGGTCTCTAATGTATGATTTTGTTTTTTATTTTTTGGCCAAATTTTATTGCTAGTCGGACAATAAAATGAAACTGCCTCGATACCCCGAAATACTAGATAACAGAAAAAGATGACAGTAGGGACTATTTATAAAATTTTTGAGATTACAGGGACGAAATCCATTGAAAACTTTTTACAGTGACTAAAATCAAAGTAGTGAACTTTACAAAGACCAAAAACTTATTTAAACCTTTAAAATATAACATAATCTTTTCTCCCTAAGCGAGAGGGGATTCAAACACCACTCCTTATCTCTTTACATATTGAAGGTACCTACTACCTAATCATAATGACCATTTATTAAAGATAAATGATATTTGAACACATTTTTAGACACCGTAGCTCATTGACACCGTATATATTACAAGTTTTGATAGCTTTTTAAAGTTTAAGAGAGAGAGAGAATGATAAATAAATGTGAGATAGTATAGATATATGGTGTTGATGTCTGAAAATGTATTTAAAGATCATTCCTTTTTATTAAATCATATGTATCAATGGGCTCTAGATTCTCGGAATATAGATATATAATTAAGCTATAACCCAACACTTGAAATTCCTTCATCAAGTAATAAGATGACAACAATAAAATGATGTTATTAAAGTTTTAGTAGAAAAATGTCATTATCATTCATCATAGTAAATCTGACCATTTTGGTTTAGTTTTGTATCTTGCTACTATGTGGAGAATTAATGTATAGGAACAACTTAGCAATTTAGTTAGCAAATCAATTTGCATGATAAAAGCTTGCAAGGAAGCTATGTCAGCAAAGCAAATTGTACCTACGAGATTTTATTTACTTCAGACTTACGAGTTCTAAGAATATTATTGTGTTTAATGTGATCATATTTTTAGCAAAACATGTAATTGACTAAAACATGAATTCTTATTTGAGGAAAGATATTACTAGGATTGTTCTCTAGCAAAATGCAACAACCTTTAGCCAGCCTTCCATTACACCTTCCCCCTCCTCCAATCTACATAGATCATCCCACCACAAAGAAACCTCCCTCCCCTCTATATTTCTTTCACACCAACCCGAGCCCTAGTCTGACGATTCCCCATATTCGACTCTAAGGACTTTGGACCATAACGACTCTTTTTCATTGAACAGACGCCACCTCCACTTCCCTAATAGAGCTAAATTAAAAGCATGCATTTAAATCCCTAATCCCAACCCCCCCCCCCCCTCCCCCTCCCCTCTTCTTTTACACACCACCTCCCACCTAACCCGATAAATCTTCCTACACTCCCCACCTCTCTCCCCCCCCCCCCCCCAACCCACCCCCACCCACAAAAAAAAAAAGGAACCTACGTTGTAACTGAATTACCTTGTTTATTACCTTTTTGGGGGCTTTGTAGAAGGAAAGGACATACATCGGAAGGCTTGAGAGTGCTGCGTTTATGAGAACAACTCTTCCACTAAAAGAGAGGAATTTGTTTCTCCATCCACTCATCCTTTTCCTCATTGTATTATGATGTGTGTGAAATAACATCATATTGCATTCTTGTCTTGCATGCACTTTTAGTTCATTTAGGCATTTTTGTTCCTGTTTATGTTTGTTTTCATTTAGTTCGGATAATTGCGGTGTTTTTATTGGTGTTGTGCAGGATTTGTGCTTAATCGACTTAGAAAATGTTGGATAGCTTGAAGAAATGAAGATAGAGCTTAAAAAGAAGCATAAATGGGACAAAAAGATCACTCCAGAAGCATCCACGGCCTGGCCATGTATTGAGCAGCTGTGCAGAAAGGAACAAACGGATGTGGCAGTAGCGTCCACGGCCTGGCCGTGGGATGGTCCACAGCTGTGGATCACAGTCTGACACAAAAATTCAGTTTCTTTTTTTTTTTTTTTTTTTTGGCCTGGACCTATTTTAGACCCCTAAGTATTTATAGTTGTTCTAAATACAATTTTAGGGTTGGAATTTGGTTGAGAGGAGGCACACTTGGAGGCTCTTGTTCTTCGTTTCTCTCTTTTCTTCTCCCTTCGTAACGGGTTTGGATGTTCTTTATTTTGAATTCTTGTTTCTTATTCTCCATGTCTGGGTAGTTTCCTTTGTTTCTAAGATTGGGCAATGCCCTTTGGTACATTGATGATGATTAATTGACTTTGTTTATCCTTTTTATTAATTTTGAATATTCTTTGATTCAATCCTTATTGCGCTTATTCATGTGAGTTTGTTGGCCACTTATTTGAATGTCTTAGATACTTTAGGGAGGAACTGAGAAGTGAACCTAGGTATTGGAACCATAAGAATTGAACTTAAGGTCTAAATGATCATGAGAGTAGGTTTAGCCTTTCGAGGACCTAATGAATTACCACATAGCGTAAAGGGTTCAATTTAAATTCAATTACCATGAGAGTAGGAATGGGTTTAATTGGGCATGGTTTTTGTATCTCGAGAGAGAACATTAGCTAATTTAGGGTAATTCACCTTCAATTGAATTTCAACTTTAATAAAAGGACTGTCAATTAGGATTCATCTTGTATCATTGTGGTTACCCCAATCCTAGAAGCTTTTTTTAAATTGAAATCTCCTTTCCTAATAACTTGCTATTCTTGTTCTTGATCTTTGCACTTTAATAATTATACTTATTTAGTTTCTTGGTCACCATGTTCCTATCACTCAACAAAATATTCTCTTCTATTTAATTTAATTGAATTATTAAATTAATTCGTATTCGTAAACATAGTCCCTGTGGATTCGATCTTTTATTACTTGATGACGAAATCATACACTTGCGGATTTCACGCACCATATTAATTAGGCGATCCCAGGTCGAAGAGTGTCTCGGATTCGCCCCTACCTGAATGCCTAAGAATTTGAATGGAAATGTACCAATCTTGCAATTGAGGATACTTACTACTGCCTCAATAAAACTCGTACTCGTCTTGACTCCAAACAAAGCACTTTTATGGAAATTTACTCTCAGACCAGCAGCTAGTTCAAAATATCTGAGGACACATTTTATTGTCCTAACATCAGACACATTCATTTCTACTACCAGAATTGTATCATCTGCATATTGAATGTGTGAGACTCCAACTTATCGATCTCTTCCTGCCACCGTGTATTCCTTATAATGGTTTTTCTCTACAGCAATACGGATTAGTCCGTTCAAACTCTCTGCCACTATAAGGAAAAGAAACAGAGTCAAACGGTCACCTTACCTGATTCCCTTGGACATTTTGAATTCCTTCGTGGGGCTTCCATTGACCAGCACGGAAACCGATGAAGATCGTAGGCAAGAACTCATCCATGCTCTCCACTTTGCATTAAAACCCAACCTCAAGAACATATACTCAAGAAACTCCCAACTTACCGAATCGTATGCCTTCTCGAATCTGCCTTAAAGATCATACATGACTTGCCACCTCTCTTTGCATAGTCTATTATTTCATTGACTACTACCACACCATCCAGAATGTTCCTTCCTTTCAAGAAAGTTGTTTGATTGCTTGATATTACTAACTTCAACACTTTATTCAGCCTCTCCGCAAGAATTTTCGCCAGAACTTTGTACATGCATCCGACCGACGAGATCGGTTTATAATCGCCTAGCCCAACCGGGTTGTCATTTTTGGGAATAAGGACCACGAAGGACGCATTCCCTCCTCTAACAATCCTCTTGCTGCTATGGAAATCGAAGACCATTTTGCAAAAATCATTACTGACAATGGACCAAAACTTCTTTAGTAGAGTGAAGTTGTACCCATCCAGTCCCGGGCTTTTGTTTCCTTCACAATCCCAAACAGCTCTCTTGACCTCTTCACTTGTAAACATTTCCGTCAAACTCTTGTTATCCTCAGCTGAGGTTTTGTTGAAGTTGACACCATCTAGTGTTGGACGCCTCCAATCATTCTGTTTGAACAAATTTTCATAGTGATTATGGTTGCACCCTTCACTAGTTCTGGTTCCTCCACCCAAGAGCCTTGAATGCGCATCCCCAGAATTGCATTAACCCTCTTCCTCTTGTTGATGCAGGCGTGAAAATAAGAGGAGTTACAATCACCTAACTGCAGCCACCTTGTTCGGGATCTCTGGAAAACAATTGAATCATGCATTCTAGATAATTTCCAGTAGTTATTAAACAACTGTCTTCTCTTTAGAACATCACCCTCCTCAAAAGATCCCATCTTCCCCCTTGTCATCAATGAATGTAATCTCATTCATTGCCTGCTGAATTTTTTCTTCTATATTACCAAAATACTGCTTGTTCCAGTCTTTCAGCTCCAATTTCAGCAATCTAAGTTTCTCTTTTAACACATAAGATCACGTGCCATTTACCAAGAAACCTGCCCATTTATTTTCAGCAAACCTCTCACTGTCTTTGTGCTGTAGCCAGCAGTTCATCACTCTGAAAGGTTTCGGTCCCCAATTGATAGAAACCGACCTCAACAAAATTGGACAATGATCGGAGACCGTTCTCTTCAGTCCCCATTGTGTTTGATCTTGCCACCTTGACATCCATTTGTCTAATAATAAAACTATGTCCAATCTACTCATGCAGCTTCTGTTTGCTCTGTGCCATGTGTATTTTCTATCCATTAGAGGTAGATCATTCAAACCCATATCCTCAATAAATGAATCAAAATCTTCCATTTCACGTGATGCATTCTGTACACCTACTCATTTCCGCTCACTGACATTTCTTACTGTGATGAAATCATCCACCAAGCACCAAGGTGTGTTTAGATTGTTCCCCCTCAAGTCTTTCAAATTTTCCCACAAAACTATTTTTCCTTCATTGTTACAGGGTAAGTATATGTTGAAAATATAGCAGGGTTCTGTATCATCACCCCATCTTCCTTTGATGCCCAAAAAACCATATCCTACAAAAGTTTCCATTTGTACAAACATTTTGGTGTTCCATATGCATAACAGCCCACCAGAACTTCCCACCGATTCTTTACAAAGCCAAGCCACATCCTCCCCCCTCCCCATAATGATTTACATAAGTTGCTGTCGAAATTCTCCAATTTAGTTTCCTGTATGCATATGCACTCCTCATTCTATCTTTTTTTTTTTTCTTTTTTTTTTATTCATTAAGAAACGGACCTACCACCCGCATCCTTGTTGCCCAACCTCTCATCCATACATTGCAGTCTGTCCCTTTCCTCTATTTCCACCAAGAGATCAATGACTTCTTTGTTTTTCTATTTTGACACCATTCCAATTTTCTTCCCCGCATCCCATAATTCATTAGCATTTTTATATGCCTCAGCCCTAACGATGGCCCTATTCATATTTACGATTTGACTATTAGAAATAGGGTCACTGACCTTGCGCGATCCAGAGTCTTGACTGATTAGGATCATTGGTTTCTTTCATCCTTAATAGCTCGTCTCAGATCTGCTTCAGAAATCGAAGCTCCTTGTTTTCCTTGAACAACATCAAAAGTGTTAACTTGTAACTTTGGATTTACCTTTCTTGGTCTTCCCCTTGGTCTCCCTGTTATCACCCACGACATCAAATGTTCCATCAGTGATTTGCTCTTTCTTCTAGGTTTCCTCCACCTTATGATTTTCCCCACCCGACTTTGACTCATGTGGCTGGCTTTCTGCATTTACTTCCTCCCCTTCCCTTGTTGTCTTGTTCCCCCTGAGATGTCTAATTCTGAATAAATGTTAACGGGCAACTCAGGTGGTCCGTTAGTTGTTAGTTGTATGTCCTCCAGCGCAAGCTCCTTTGGGCCGCTTCCTCCCACACATATATGTCCCCTCATCTAAATTTCTGTACTTCCAGTTCGAGAGTAGTTTGTTGAAGTTGTCCCTGAATGATTCTTCCAGCAAACGAATCGAGAATAACACTCCATTGATCTTCACCTCAACCACCCTATTTATTATCTCTGGAACTGAAGTTGTGATCAAAGCCCTTCCGATATCAAACCTTGCTTTATCTCTAGTTGAATCGTCAATAACTATATATCATTCCTTGCTTTATCTCTAGTTGAATCGTCAATAGCTATGAAAGTCCCCACCAATTGTGAGATATGTTTGAAGAATACCTCGCCCCAAATGTGCGCCAGTGTTCCTGGAATTTTTATCCACACTAACCTTTCCTTAGCCAGTAGATTTGCACTTAGGGCCTGATTCCTTTGAACCAACTTGCAAATTCCTTATCGTTCTTGCTAATTTTTTCCTCCAGGTTTTCCCCTTCTTCTGCACGAATCAACACCAAGCTTCCTCCCATAGGTGTCAATGTTACCGATAGCAGTTCTTCTAAAATGAGTTTCTTCCTAATGCAGATTATATCCTCCGGGTCTACTGCCTTTCCAACAAAACACCCATTCAACCAGGTCATATCATTTTCATCGGCGTAAAATTCCATTCCAGACCAGTTATTTCCATTAGTGGGCCCCTGTTTGTTGTATTTTTGCCTGAAGTTTGGAATATTCGATCTTGCTGTGTCTTTAATGCGCCCATTCACCACGACATTAACATATGATCTGCCACCCAACTGAACTTTACCATTTGTGGTTCCCCCCATTAACTACTTGTCTTCCTCTCACTGTAGTTCCACTGTCCTTTATGTTTTCTCATTGAAAAGCAGGTGCATTGACCCTGAGTTTGTAGGATCCAATCCAGAGATTGTCCAGTTTTTCTTCTAATACTTTTGGTTGTAGTACATCCAACAATCTAACAAAACATACTTTTGAACTACTAAATATTGTTTCTCAATCTTTACAGGAGATATGGTAGGAATTCAACCCAGAACATTATCAGTGTCATTTGAACTACTAATTCATTAGATGTGGCTCAAGCTTCCAAATTCAAGCCTTTTGAAATTGAGAAAAGGCACTTAATCAATATTAGTTAAAAAAAATTCGAATAACTATATGCACAATGGAAACAATTATAAAATCTCACGCAAATTATAATAAATAACTATTTTGATTAATTTTTAAACCAAAATTAGAAGTTTGATCAATAATATAATATTAAATTATTTCTTATTCAAATTTTTGAAAAATTAAATATTACAAAATTAATTTGAATTTGTATAAATCCACATTATTAATTAATTATAATTTAGGTATTGCTAAATTAAATTAAAGTAATTTAAGCACCCCAAAATTTTGTCTTTAAAAGTGGGATTCAGCTCTATATAGATTCCAAGTGAGACATACTTTCTTTATTAATCGCACAAAATTATACACACGAGGAGGTTGTTTTGCCAACTTCAGTATAATGGAAGAGACATACGCGTTGGTCCAAAGGAGGCAGCGAAACGTATTATATGAATTATAATTTAGGTATTGCTAAATTAAATTAAATTAATTTAAGCACCCCAAAATTTTGTCTTTAAAAGTGGGATTCAGCTCTATATAGATTCCAAGTGAGACATACTTTGTTTATTAATCGCCCAAAATTATACACACGAGGAGGTTGTTTTGCCAACTTAAGTATAATGGAAGAGACATTCGCGTTGGTCCAAAGGAGGCAGCGAAACGTATTATATGAATGGCAAGAGTGTTTGGGATTGGTTGATAGTTATTCGTATTCATTATTCATTATTTATTTAAGAGCAATACTAGTATCACACTCTTCATCACACCCCTCTTAACACATCTTTTATTATTGGGTGGATTTCACATGGGACCATATGTTTTGGTGGGCCTCACATAAAATCTACCCAATAATAAAGAGTGTGTTGAAAATGAATATGATAAAGAATGTATTCATAACATTTTTATTTTTATTTAAAAGCTAGGACTAGTAGAGCTCAACCCATGTTGAGCTCAGAATTCAAGATGGTCCTCCTATAATATTTTAAAAATAATAAATATAATATTTTAGTTGTGTAATAGACATATACATACATATTCAAATCATAGTATGTGCCACCAATGGGTATGACTCAATAGATTATGTAAGTTGAGCTTGTGGGGGAGGATTTGGATTCGAATCCGTTATAACATATCCTTGGGAAGGGGTGAAGAATTTTAAATATGACTAAGCACCTAAGCGAGAATAGTCCTATAGCATGTCCAAAGAATCTAAGCTTGTTAGGGTACTTCATGAATCCACTAAGGAGCCGAAAACCCTAATTATGATGGGTTCTAACAAAAAAATCATAGTATATGCTAAAAGAAAAAACTCAAATCATATCTACGCTTTATAACTTTATCTTTCGATTCTTGTTACGACATTGTTTAAGGGATAAAAAGTAAAATTGTTTTATTGAAAATTATAATTTTAAACTTGTAATGTATTGAATACAATATTTGTCAACCCATTTTTTTTACATTTGATTCTTTAATTAATATCTGTTAACATTTCCCTTTTATTTTTTTAATATATGCTTTCGGTAAATAATATGCTTTAGTTGCCTTTTTCCCACGGCTCCACGAATCTAATTTCTTCATTTCTTAGTTTGTGTTGGGGTGCATATCTTATGAGTGAGGGGTGCAATCATTCAAAACTTGTAACATTGGGCTGATTTTAACACCAGACCAAAGGCCCATCAACGAATGCCAAAAAAAAAAAAAAAGCAGCCCCATTTCCATCCCGGAGAAATGAAATGGAGAATGAACCGACCGAAACCGAAGCAATCTGTCTCTGCCTAACGCACGCATCTAGGCTCTAGAGCTAGCTTCTACTACGCACTCGAATGCTGTGCAGCTTTTGAGGTGTGGTGTGTGGGGTTTGAAGAAGAAGCTACAGTAACCCTCCCTCTCTTTCACATGGAGGTTCCTCTTTACGAGACTCGACGTCACGCTTCTTCTACACCAAACTCTTCTAATAACACCACCAATTACCCTCAACATCTCATTCCTCAACTCCAGGTAACGTTCCCTCAACATTTTTCTCCTCTCTTCTCTTCTGATTCGAATTCAAATTTTACCTAAATTTCCTTGATCCTCTTAATTTCCGTTTGAAATTTCAGGCAAATGAAACCGCTACAGGGAGATTCCTCTCTTTGCTTTCGGTTCCAGGTACCTACATCTCGTTTTTTGATTTTTTTGTGTGTGTTTTAAACTGAGTTATCGTTGAATCTTGATTAGTGCTGATTTGGATCGAAGTAATTGTTCGTGTTTTCATAATCAAACGGTTACGTTATGTGGTGTTGTGAAGGTGTGAATCAACTGAAGGAGAAATGGAAAGAATATAATCAACTGAAGAGGCTAAGAAGATTGGTGTCGCTGTTTGTTTCTCCCAGAGGCAAACATGTTGCTGTTGCCGCTGGGAATCGGATTACGATTCTCAGTAAAGAGGATGATTATCAAGAGCCATGCGGGATTTTCACCAGTAACGTTTACTCTTTCCATTCCCTGCTCTCAAATCTTGTGTTCTTTGGAGTTGTGGATGTTATTATAATATTCTAGCTTAGGGAATTTGTTCCAAATGTGAATGTGATCAATGTCAAACTTGACTTGATAGATAATGTAATTCATGTAATTCATAAGATTCTATTACATTGCTTTAGGCTCTGTTTGCGAATTAGGAGGGAAGGAGAGGGAGGGGATCAAAGGGGAAGGAAGGGGGAGAGAAGGAAGGAGAAGGAGAGCATTATCCCCCTCATTGTTTGGGAGTATATATTATGTGAGGGGAAAGAAATGGAGGGTATATGATATACTTTTACAATTTTATCCTTACTTGAGAAAATTAATATAACTAATATATTCTATAAATAATATTAATGCAGAAAAAACGTGTAAATTTTGAAAATATACAAGGGCAAATTAGTAATCTAAGTTAGTTTTCCTCCAAAATATCCCAGATTGGGGGAACCTAGAAAATAGGTTAAGTGAGGGTTTATGAAAATCTTCAAAACCTTCCCCTACTTTTTTATCAACTCCAAAACAAGGATGTTACCTCCATAAATCTCTCATTCCCTTCCCCTCCAAAAATCAACTTGAAAATAGAGCCTAAGGTTTTGTTTGTGAGTTATTTTTTGGAGGGGAAGGGAAGGAAAGGAGAGGTTTATTAGAGACCATTCCTTGTTTGTGAGTTCTATTAATTGGAAGGAAAGGTTTTGGGAATTTTAATAAATTATTCATTCTCCTCCTCAACCAACTTTTTTCATTTCCCCCATTTTGGGGTATTTTGGAGGAAAAGTAATTGAAATTACTAACTTACCCCCATCCATTTTTAAAATGTACCCTTTTTAAATATTATTACTTATGTTAATTTTTTCAAATAAGGGTTAATTTGTAAAAGCATGTCATAAACCCTCCATTTCCTTCCCTTCATACAACATGCACTCCCGAATACTCTCTTTCTCCTTCCTTCCTTCCTTCCCTTTTGATTCCCTCCCTTTCCTTTCCCCCCAAACTTGCAAACAGGTGATTTATGGATGGCAACACTACTAGATTTTTTCTAAGAGATGGATGAAAAATATAAAATAAAAGATGAATTCTTCATTGCTCAGTTCCAGGGAGCACTGTCCGCAGATTTTAGTTTATCTGGAGTTTTTTATTAGCTTGGTTGTTGCTTACTTGTCTGTGCTTTCAGATTATATATGTCTACCTAGAAATGCAAATGCAGCTTAGCAAATAATTAGATATGAATCTGTTGTTTTAGAGAAACCGAATTTGTATAGAAGGGGGGATTCTTTCTTCTTATAACTTGAATCAACATGTAATATGGGCTTGTAAGGATTCATGTTGAATAAAAATTGTGGGCTCATTTAAAGTAGTGATATATAAGTCGTTGCATATAGCGTGGACAACAAGTTTCTTTGTGGTTTGGAATTTGTGCTCTTTTGGCTGGTGAGTGGTGCATTTGGCTAATCACAGAAGTTTTTGCCGTGGGTAATTCCTCAAGCTTGTTTTCTTAGCTTCCTTGTGGGTTTCTACTCATAAGCTTTTGGAGGGTGTTGCTTGTCTGATACACAATTTGATATTTATGCTCTTGAGTTGTTGTGTTTTCGTTTTTTGTTTCTTTCCTTTGTTATGTTCTTTTTTCTCGTTTTAGGACTACTGTTGATCCTCCTGTTTTTACTCCTTCCTCTCTTAATGAATTCCTTCCTTATGGATAAAAAGATGTTAGAAATATCAATTCATACCCGATTGCTTTTCTTTCTAAAATTGCTTCTCATGTGCAATTGGTTCATTAGGTTGCAACCTGGGTACATTTAGTGTAGGAGCTTGGTCTGAAGATGATGACCTTCTTGGAGTTGCTGATGACACTGATACACTGTATTTTATCAAATTCAATGGTGAAGTAATAGTAAAAATTACGAAGAAGCATTTGAAAGTCTCTTCGCCAATCATTGGTCTATTTTCTGATAATAATTTAGATACACAGAAGTCTTACTCGTAAGCATCTTTCATTTCTCTGCATCCCTTGCTTTTGATATACTGTATATGAAAATTGAAACATGATTACTCTCTCATCTTGAAAATATGGTCATGCTGTCATTGTTTGGACAACTGCATCCTTGAATAGAATGGTGGAAACTAATTATTGAAGGGAGATGAAATGTCATTTTTGAAATTTTTATTATTATTTGAGGTGTAGGTTCACCATCATTACATCAGATGGTTCACTCCAACAAATTGAGATCAGTAATGGACAAAGTAGCTCTACCTTTCCCAAGTGCATTTCTAATCTCCGGAGTCATCTCTGCAACGATGTTTTCTGCTTTGACTGCCATCATGAACTTAACCTTTTTGTGGCTGTTCACAAGAATTCTGGTATGTCTTTTGGTTATTTTCTCAATTATTTTCTATATTATATTAGTGTTGGTTGGTTGTGAATTTAAGCAGTAAGCCATGTAACAGACTAATGGATGTAAGCTCTCTTTTACTTCTGACTATTGGTTTGTTACAGAAAGAAATCCCCCTTTCTACATGGTAAATGATTTGGAATTGTAGAGGACTTTTGTCTATCGATTCTGTTAACGCCATAAGCTACTTTTCACCTGATCAGTTCTAATCAGTCAATTTCAACGAGGGAAATAAAGAAAAAGAAACAAAGCGACAAGGTGGACATTGTAATAAATATTTTAGAAAGCAAAATAAAGTTCTTGTGCTGTGAGGAACCTTTATCTCTTACAAGCTGCATTAAGCTGACCTCCATGCTCTGCTCTTAGTTTCAAGAACTTCTTTGATGATTAAATTCATTAAACAATATATTGTGTTTGTCTTCTCTATATATGTACGGTGTCTGTAACCCTTCGTTTTAATTTTTTGGAAGGATATAAATTTCTTATTTTTATCTATCTATTGTATGAAAAGGATTTCTGTTTTATTTCTGAAGTTGGTTATTATTTTATATAATTGCAATAAACAAATATAAGTGTTTTTTAGGCTACTAGAAAATGTGAAGCCTATTATTATTTTTTTTTGCCGAGATACCGAGGTTTTCTTCATGTTTAAATTTTCTAAAAAAATTTAAGGGTTTAACCTGTAAAATGTGTATCTTATATCACAGAGATGATCTAAAGGTGAAGGCCAATTTATTTCTTTATTTTCTTTGTTTTATTTTGTAAGAGACCAGTTCGTGTGGACAACCTTTCAAGCCATGATATTTTTTGATTGATCATATTCACCGATTTCATGTCTTAAAATATACATGGAAATCCGTATTTTGTTATTTGGGTTGCGTAATACAATACCGAACTTGTGTTCTGTACTCTTATTTTCTTTCGAAAACATATGTCATATTCTATGCTATAGTGCTTCTTTATTGTCTTCTCTAATAGATTTCTTCTTTTATAACAAAATCTTCTTGGAACGTGGAGAATAGATTACAGAGTTTTTATTAGTCATTTATCTGCTACTTCTTCCAAGTTCTTCACTAACTAGTTGTATATATGTAGGGTCTTGCCATCTTTCTCTTTGGCATAAAAATTCAAATACAGAACTGGAGCAGTTGAGCTCTTTGCAGTTTGAGGGATCATATATAAAACCAAAAACTTATAGAGGTCAGCTAACATATCCAAAGGTGCTAATCTCACCTCAAGGTACATTCATCGCTACTCTGGATTTGACGGGGTGCTTGCATATTTTTAAGTTAGACAAAGAGGGCTTTACACTCTCCCAGTTTGTCTTGGGAGATAGAGATGATTCACCAATGTCTGATAATTTATCAAATGGAGGGAGAGAATATTTTGTGGATTGTATGGATTTTACTTGGTGGGGTGACCATATCCTTGCCATTGTATATAGGAATGGTGTTGTTACATTGGTTGACATCCTTAATGGTTCAAAAGTTCAGGAAGAGGATCCTGCATATTTTTTGCCTGTTCTGGAAAGAGCACTGGAAGATAAGGGCTGCCTTTTTCTTTTAAGAAGGCCATCATCCCAAGAAAGATATAAGCCTTCAGATTTTGGGTCAACAGATGAGTTGCAACAGATAGAGTGGATCACTGAAGATAAGTTTAATCAATCTCACTTTTCTAGGTTGCTCTGGTGCCTCATTTCATTCACAGAGAAATCTGTCCCTGAAATGTATGGTATTTTGATTAGCAAGAAAAGATACCAGGCTGCTCTGGATTTTGCTGATTGTCATGGACTGGATAAAGATGAAGTTCTAAAGTCACAGTGGTTGAATTCTAACCAAGGATTAAATGAAATAAATATATTTTTGTCAAATATTAAGGATAGAGATTTTGTACTCTCTGAATGTATTGAAAGAATTGGACCAACAGAGGACGCTGTGAAGGCTTTGCTTGCCTATGGTCTCCGCATCACTGACCATCATAGATTCTCAGTAGTAGATGATGATAATTGTAGTCAAGTATGGGATGCTCGCGTGGCAAGACTTCAAATTTTGCAATTTAGAGACAAGCTTGAAACATATCTTGGAATAAACATGGGAAGGTATAATATTAGAGTTGTAGATATCAATGTTGATGAAATAGGTTGTTATGTTACGTTTTTTTTAAGCTTTTTACCTGAATATTTATTTATTTATTTATTTATAAAAAATCAATGTCATCAGAGTTGGAGGAGAAGGAATCCTCTTTAACAAAGAGCAAAACACAGAACAATAAAGAAAAAAAGAAAACATCAATCAAGCAACGTGTTGGAAAGTCGCCTTAATTGCGGCAACTTTGAGCTACCTTTATTGCAGCCACTAACACCTTAATTGTGCTGGTTATGAGGGTGTGTTTAATCTCACATCACCTAGAGATATGTCCTAAATAGTGCTTATAAATCTTGGGCAGCCCCCACCTTACAAGCTGGTTTTGTGGGATTGAGTTAGGCCCAAGCCCAAATTCTAAGATGGTATCAGATCCTATCCTAGATCCGTTGTTAGGCCGCCCCCGTTGTCCATGCTCAAGGTGCATAGACCTGGGCGTGAGGCGGTGTGTTGGAAAGCCACCTTAATTGTGGTCCACCCCTAGCCGCCTTAATTGCGGCAATTTTGAGCTGCCTTCATTGCAGCCTCTAGCACCTTCATTGTGCTGGTTGTGAGGGTGTGTATAGTCCCACATCGCCTAGAGATATGAACTAAGTAGTGCTTATAAATCTTGGGCAGTCCTCACCTTACAAGCCGGTTTTGTGGGTTAAGTTAGGCCCAAGCCCAAATTCTAAGACAAAGTTGCCCACATATCTGTAAGCGAAACCCCCTTAAAAAGGCTGTGTACTTTAACACCAAGTGGAAGCCAAGTTCCTAATCTTATCACATATCAGATGTTTTTATTTTTATTTTTCTTTCGGGTGGGGAGAGGGGGGGTTGATAAAATTATCTCAATAAGCTATTGTGCCATAGAAACTTCCTACAGATATGAGAGTTATGTGCCATATTGTAGCATAATTGCACAGTGCCACATGACTTTAGCCTCTTCACTTCTACCCAAACCATTGAAGATAATAATCAAAAAGTGGTCCAAGGACGATTGGCACATCCAACATTCCCCAAAAATGCCAATCAAAGAGTTCCAATTTTCGAAGAGAAACAACAGCAGAACAATGTACAAAGAGATGTGGTTTTCTATGACATATTAGTTTGACTTGATTCTTTTGGTTTATTTACTTGTTTGTTTTTATCCTACACACACACTGCCCAGAAAACAACAAACTCAGTCCTTAAAATCTATTGAAACATTAGCATATCCTTATGTATTCTTAAATCTTATTGATAATAAGTTATTTACGTTTGACTTCAAGATTCTGATAACAATTGAAACTTTAATGTGTCTTTACCTTTTTGGGTTGGCTATGTTGCATATACCCTCTCTTTACCATAGCTCATTAACAATACCTGCACGCATATATATGCTCACATGCCAATATATGGCTATGTAATGATTGCAAAGCATAGGGTGTTTAACGTTTGCGATTCTTCAATAATTCTGATGGTTTCCACTGACTCATTGACACAGTTTTCTGCAGGTTTTCTGTGCAGGAATATAGCAAATTTCGTGTTATGCCTGTCAATGAAGCTGCTGTATCACTTGCTGAAAGTGGAAAAATTGGTGCGTTAAACTTGCTATTCAAGCGTCATCCATATTCGTTGTCTCCCTTTATGTTGGAAATTTTAGCTGCCATCCCAGAAACAGTTCCTGTCCAAACGTATGGGCAGCTTCTTCCTGGGAGGTCTCCCCCTTCTGGTGTTGCTGTGAGGCAAGATGATTGGGTTGAATGCGAGAAGATGGTTCACTACATTAATGCGTCAGTTAAAAATCATGACATTGAAATCCAAGTTAAAACTGAACCTCTTGTTAAGTATTTTCTTGGAATTTTGTGGCCATCAGTTGATGAGCTTTCAAAGTGGTATAAAGATAGAGCCAGAGCTATGGATGATTTTAGTGGGCAGCTGGATAATTGCCTAAGTTTTCTTGAGTTTGCTCTTCGCAAAGGTATATCTGAGTTGCAGCAGTTCCATCAGGATGTCTTATACTTGTATCAAATTATTTATTCTGATGACAATGATGGTGAAATGAGCTTCAATATGAATCTTGCCATGTGGGGAGAATTGTCAGACTATGATAAATTTAAATTTATGCTTAAGAGAGTCAAAGAGGAAAATGTAACTGAAAAATTACACAATAGAGCTATTCCATTTATGCGTGAAAAGTTTCACAAGGTACCTTTAATTGGAGATGTCACTTTTTCTGATTCGACAAATGAAAATTTGGAGGAATCATTTCTGGTCAGATGGTTGAAGGAAACTGCTTCGGAGAATAAGTTGGACATTTGCTTGGTGGTAATTGAGGAAGGGTGCAGAAACTTCCAAAGTAATGTCTATTTCATGACCGAGATTGAAGCCATTGATTGTGCTTTGCAATGCATATATTTGTCCACAGTTACAGATAGGTGGAGTATCATGGCGGCCATACTATCTAAACTTCCTAAACTACATGGTGAGTTCAGCTTCATGATGATTATAATATCATAATGGCAATGAGATGTTGTAATTTTTAATAATTTGTTGGTTGGTTGTTTCCTGCTCATCTATTCTATGAAGATATTTATACTTATGAAGTTCAGACTCACGTGACAAGCCATGGTCCTGAAAGAATCACTAACTATATTACACACCTAGAAGCCTATTTACTCTGAAATTTAGACAGAAATTGTATTGTGAATTAATGACTCAAATGTCGAAAGAATCCTCGTGGATTATTATGAACTTCTCCAGGGATTTCACTTGAATAATTGAATGAAAACATTAAACGGGTATACATATATATATATAGTTTTAAGAAAACATTTAAATCTTAGAGGGAGTCATCAACTCATCGTATTCTTAACAAATTTTTGTTAGGGAAGTTTTAGGAACCAACATATTTTCGGGGGGCTGTTGTTGATGGGTGATCCCCCAAGATTATATGTAGTTCTACCATGCAATTTTCTTCAATTAAGCATATAGAGCTATCAACAATACATGTGGATTGTATGACAAATAGAGTTAGTAGGGACAAGCAAAAAGTGTTCCTTAATCCTTGCCTAATTGATTGCCTGCTATGATCGTATGCCATGTAGCTTTTATAAACCAGAGAGTATCGACTCGTGTCCTGACAATTTTTTCTTGTTTCTGTCATTCAGTGGGGATGAGAATTCTGCTAGCAATCCAGCTATTGATTATTGAATATTGTTTTTCCATCCTTCCATTGTACATTTGATTATCATATACTTGTGTTGTTGAGCTGGGTTCTGCATATAATGAGTCCCAAAACTTCCAATGACTTATAGCTGTGCCTATCTATGTGTGTTTGCATGTGCTGTTAAGTGAATTTTTGCAAACATGGTTGTTCAGTCACTTTTTTTTATCAATCTGTTAATAAGTACAGTAAAATATGTATTATTGCACAGATGGTGCCATTCAAGTTGAGAACCTTGAGAGAAGACTTAGAGTTGCTGAAGGTCATATTGAAGCCGGAAGGCTGTTGGCGTTTTACCAGGTTGGTAGTTTCTCCATTATGAGCAACAAAACCTGTACAGCTTGAGTTATTCATGAAGGTGATCTCCAAGTCGATGACTATATGGTAAAATAAAGTTACTCATGTTTCAATGTGTATGTCACCGTAGTTTGGATAACAATTGTGTAGCATTTTTCCCCTTCCAACTATTTGCCAATATGATTCTTAAATTCATATTATTGATTTTTAGCCAGGTTGTGTTTACTATGTTTTCTTTTGGATCTGTGCAGGTCCCAAAGCCATTAAACTTTTTCCTAGGGGCTCAATCAGATGAAAAGGGTGTAAAACAGATCATTCGCCTTATTCTTTCTAAATTTATTCGCCGTCAGCCTAGCCGATCAGATAGTGAATGGGCCAGCATGTGGCGTGATATGCAGTACTTGAGGGAAAAGGCATTTCCTTTTTTGGACCCGGAGTATATTTTGATTGAATTTTGCAGAGGACTGCTTAAAGCTGGGAAGTTTTCTCTTGCAAGAAACTACTTGAAGGGTACAAGTTCAGTTGCTTTGGCATCAGACAAGGCAGAAAATCTTGTCATTCAAGCAGCTAGAGAGTACTTTTTCTCAGCTTCAAGTCTTTCTTGTTCTGAAGTAAGATTGGCTGTATCAACTTTTTGACTGTAACATCTAATATTTGAAATTTGAAATCTTTATTACCCTTTCTGGTTAGCACAAACATGAATTCAGCTGTAGGACTATTGTGCAACATCCTCTTTTTTTGAAGGTTGGAAATTTGAGATTTGCTTGCCTACTTTAAGGTAGTAATTGAAACCATATATAGGGTCTAATACACACGCATGCACACACATCAATTGTCATGTAAGTCATCCTGCAGAGTCATTTTCTCATTAAATTGAAGTTCTGGGTAGTCTTAAAGCAACTATAATTTATGCTAAGCTAATTTTAACTACAGGAATTGATTAACTAAGTTGTTGCAATTTGCTCCAGATCTGGAAGGCTAAAGAATGTCTTAATCTATATCCAAGTAGCGGAAATGTGAAGACAGAGGCAGATATTATTGATGCACTAACGGTCAAGCTTCCAAACCTTGGGGTGAATATTTTGCCTATGCAGTTCAAGCAAATAAAAGATCCAATGGAAATTGTAAAGATGGCAATTACAAATCAAACTGGAGCATATTTTCATGTTGATGAACTTATTGAGGTTGCTAGACTTCTTGGCTTGAGGTCTGCAGATGACATATCAGCTGTTGAGGAAGCTATTGCTAGAGAAGCTGCAGTTTCTGGAGATTTGCAATTGGCATTTGATCTTTGTCTTGTTTTGGCCAGAAAAGGACATGGTTATGTATGGGACTTATGTGCTGCTATTGCAAGAGGTCCCGCCCTTGAAAATATGGATGTGGACTCTCGAAAGCAGCTATTAGGGTTTTCTTTGAGCCACTGTGATGAGGAATCCATCGGGGAGCTTCTATATGCATGGAAAGACCTAGATATGCAAGGTCAGTGTGAAACATTGATGATGTCAACGGGGACAAATTCTTCAAAATTTTCAGCACATGGTTCATCTGCCAACTCACTTCCAGAGCAAACTATTCAACATATACTGGATCGAAATGGTTGCTTTCAAGAGTTTGATGGTACTAGCACTGACAATCAGGATGGTCATCTTGAGAAAATTAGAGACATGCTTTCTGTTGTTGCTAAAACTTTGGCTGTTGGGGATCGAACAGATTGGGCAACGTGCTTGACTGAAAATGGGAAAGTTCTGTCTTTTGCTGCTTTACAACTCCCTTGGTTGCTTGAGTTGAGTAGGAAAGGAGAACATGATAAGAAATTCAGTACTGGGAAGAAATATCTGAACAACAGAACGCAGGCTGTGGTGACTATTTTGTCCTGGTTGGCTAGAAATGGATTTGCCCCCAGAGATGATCTGATTGCCTCTATAGCAAAATCAATTATGGAACCACCCGTTACCGAAGAGGAAGATATAATGGGGTGCTCCTATCTTTTGAATCTTGTAGATGCCTTTAGTGGGGTAGAAATTATAGAAGAACAGCTCAAAATAAGAAAAGACTACCAGGAAATTAGTAGCATCATGAATGTTGGTTTGGCGTATAGCTTACTGCACAACTCCGGAATTGGGACTGACGCTGCTCAGAGGAAGAAGCTATTGCAGAAGAGGTTTAAGGAAAAGCATGCATCACCCAGATCGGGTAATTGGCTTTTCTATGTATATTATTTTATTTTTTGCAAATTTATTTCGTAGTTGACTCCTTGATTGCATACTTTTTATGCTGTTTCTTTTAAAATGTTTTTGTTGGTCATGCTTCTATTGATTGTGGGCTTCTTCCACCTTCATTTCTTTCTTATTTGGCATCCATAACTAACTAAGACATTGTTTCCATTTTTTTTTTAAAAAAAATTCAGATGAAATTGATAAACTTGGCAAGGTACAGTCTTCATTTTGGAGAGAGTGGAAAGTGAAGCTAGAAGAGCAAAAGCGTCTGACTGAGCATTCTAGAGCACTAGAGAAGATAATTCCTGGGGTTGAAACAGAGCGCTTTTTGTCTGGGGACTCCACATATATTGAGAATGTTGTTCTCTCTCTCATTGAGTCAGTAAAGTTAGAGAAAAAGCACATTTTGAAGGACATATTAAAATTGGCTGATACTTATGACTTGAACAGTACTGAGGTATGAGAATTTTCAAGAATGTGTTGAGACATATATTTCAAGAAAAATGTATTGGTTATGATGAAACCATTTATCTTTTTAGTTCCTGGTCACATCGACCATGTTGTCTATAGTTCTACTCTGGGTCACTTAGTCTCAGTTAAATTTTCAGTGTAAAGTAGCATTACTTTTCAGCATAAAGCAGCTGCAAACATGTAATTTTGTCCAGCTTTCACGCTCATTGAGTGTTCACATGAAGGGGATTTTGAGTTATAACAATTGTTTCCAGGCCCATGTTTAACAGCTTGAGCCTTTAGGTCAATTAGGTCTTTGAATGTAATGCGTGCATAATCAATGATGAGATCTCATTATTATTTTTGTTTCTTTGCAGGTGCTCTTGCGGTACCTAAGTGCTGTACTTGTTTCTGATGTTTGGACAAATGATGATATCACAGTCGACATTGCAGGTTATAAAGGAGAAATAATTGGTAATAGTGCCAAAACCATTGAAATCATCTCAACAACTGTATACCCTGCAATTGATGGGCACAACAAGCTTCGCCTTGCTTATGTGTATGGCCTGTTGTCAGAGTGCTACTTGCAGCTGGAAAATACCAACAATTTATCACCAATAGTACAGCCGGATCATGCAAATGCCAACCTAAGGTTTGCTCATTATTACAAGGTCATTGAGGAAGAATGCAAAAATGTATCCTTTGTTAAGAACCTGAACTTCAAAAATATAGCTGGGTTACCTGGTTTGAATTTTGAGTGCTTTAGTGATGAAGTTTATGCATGTATTGAGGAAAGTAGCTTGTCAGCTTTGTCAAAAATGGTACAGGTTCTTGTAAATATTTATGGTGATTCATTGCCTGAGGGTTTCATGTCATGGCAGGATGTCTACAAGTATTACATCCTGAGTTCTCTGAGAGCCTTGGAGACTAAAGCTACAACTGGTTCTAGTATTAGAACTCCTGAATACCTTCAAGGCTTTATCAGTAAGCTTGAGCAGAGCTATGATTCGTGCCGAATGTATATTAGAATTTTGAGCCAGTCTGATGCTCTGGGGATCATGAAGCAGTACTTCACTGTAATCATGCCTCTGTACAGTTCATACGGATTCCTACCTGACAATTCATCATGGCAAGACTGCCTTATTGTTCTTCTAAATTTTTGGATGAGATTGACAGATGATATGAAAGAAATTGCATTGGAGGAAAATTCAGGAGAAACTATTAGCTTCAATCCAGAATTTTTAATGAGTTGTCTGAAGGTTATTATGAAATTAGTGATGGAGGATATCATCTCCCCTAGTCAGGGCTGGGGCACCATATATGGCTATGTCAATTGTGGTTTAAGTGGCGATTCTGTTACAGAAATTTATAATTTCTGCAAAGCTATGATTTTTTCTGGTTGTGGGTTCGGTGCCATCGCAGAGGTTTTTTCTGTTGCATCATCAGAAACTGGTTCAGCTTCTGATTGTGGCACAGGTTCCCAGGATCTTCCTCATTTCTATTTAGGAATTCTGGAAGCTGTTCTGCTGGAATTGGTCAATGGATCCCATGAGAACCAGAACCTGTATCATATATTGTCATCTTTAAGCAAACTCGAAGGTGATTTGAAAGTTATGCAATGTGTTAGACATGTAATTTGGGAAAGATTGGTCCAGTTCTCTGACAATTTACAGTTGCCAAGTTCCATCCGAGTTTATGTGCTAGAGCTTATGCAATTTATCTCAGGTAAAAGTATTAAGGGTTTCTCTCCGGAAATACAAGCCAATGTCCAGCCATGGGAAGAATGGAATGAGTTGCTTTATGCAAGTAGAAATAGTGAGACTGATGTTGACAAGCAGTTGCCAGATGATCAAAAAGACTCTTCTAGTCGGTTCACAAATACTTTGGTTGCTCTAAAATCAACACAGCTTGTGGCTTCGATCTCTCCTAGCATAGAAATTACCCCTGATGATCTATTGAATGCAGACACAGCTGTTTCTTGCTTTTTGAGGTTGTGTGGAGAAGCTAGTACAGATCTCCACTTTGATGCTCTACTAGCCATTTTGGAAGAGTGGAATGGACTTTTCACTACAAGGAAAGATGGAGAAACCACTGCTAAAGCATCTGATGGAGAAAATGACTGGAACAATGACGATTGGGATGAGGGATGGGAAAGTCTTGAGGAAGTAGACAATCCTGAGAAAGAAAAGAAAGAGGACTCTGTTTCTGTTCACCCTTTGCATGTGTGTTGGACGGAGATTTTTAGAAAACTTATAAACCTATCAAGGCTTAGTGATGTGCTGAGACAAATTGATCAATCATCATTAAAACCGAATGCTTTGTTGCTTGATGAAGATGGTGCCAAGAGCTTAAGCCAGATAGCACTTGGCATTGATTGTTTTCTGGCTTTGAAGATGGCACTAATGCTGCCTTACAAAACATTACAGTTGCAGTGCCTGGGTGCAGTTGAGGATAACTTAAAACAAGGTATCCCTCAAACAAGGAGCGAGGATTATGAGTTATTAATTCTCAGTTTATCTTCTGGGATTATCACTTCTATCACAACCGACTCTACCTATGGCACTACTTTCTCTTATCTCTGCTATTTGATTGGAAACTTATCCCATCAATGTCAACAAGCTCTGGTATCGGGCAATGGGATTAACAATAGTGAAGATCAAGAGAATCTGTTACTCCTTTTCAGAAGTATCCTTTTCCCTAATTTCATATCAGAACTTGTGAAGGCTGACCAGCATGTTCTAGCTGGATTTCTTGTCACAAAATTTATGCACACTAATGAATCGCTCAGTCTCATCAACATTGCTGAGGCCAGTCTTAATAGATATCTGGAAAGACAGCTCCACATGCTACAGGTCAATGAGTTCCCTGTTGACAAGACATGTAAAACATTGAAGAATACTGTTAGCAGCTTGAAAGGCAAGCTTAGCAATTTGATTCAATCCACATTGTCATTGCTTTCGGCTTCTGTTAGATGATTAAAGTTTAAATTTGATCGCCCCCTTACCCCTTTTTATTCTTCTCAGCGAACTATTTGTTTTAGTAGCAATTGTACAAAATTAGGATTAGGATGCAAAGGTTTTGTTGATTACTATTTACATAGAGATTTCCTTTTGGAGGGTTGGGCTTAGGGATGGATTGCTTAGTCAAAAGAATAGCTAATTATAGATTGAAATTTTCGTTCGTACATTGTGTTTCGCCCCCGTCTTTGTAGACAATAGCTTTGGTTGATAAACTTGTGATGGACTCCAAGCTGTCTTTGCGGCTTGTGTCCTTGTTTACTCAACGAAGAACATGAGAAGATTAGATTTATTTTACCTTCTTTTATTCTTGCAATTAATTTAGGAAGCTAATTAATTATGCTCATATTGTGTATACAATAAAGTATGCTTAGCGAAACCATTTAACATAAAAACTGCAGATGTCATTGCAATATCAAATTTTACGAGCTAGCAACACTCGAATGAAGTACATACGAAAAAGTATGCTCAAATTGGCGACGCTACTTAAATATGCTCAAATTCCTTTCCATGACATAATAACCTTTCTGTCGGGAAGCCTCATAATTGTCTATATGGGCAGCTAACTACCCTCTTTTGTGGATCGAACTAAGAAGAAAGATTCGGCCAATTCTATGGTCCTCCCTAAAAATATGGGAGGACCGATCCTACAAAGGTATTGTAGGTTTAAAAAAAAAAGGCTTCTGGTATTTAAATGCCGGATTCAGAAATTATGAATCCGACATTTAATTGCTGGAAAGTGTAAAAAAATGTTTTTCCGGCAATTAGATGTCGGAAGCATATTTTCTGAATCCGACATTTAAATGCTGGAGGTATAATATTTTCATGTCATTTGTGCCCCTTCAATCTGAATCATTCATTTATTTTAATATTAAATGAATGGCTCTGATCCAGTGAGGTTCGATCCTCCCATATTTTTTGGGAGGATGTTAGACTTAGCCGACTGGAAACTTAGGCAATCTCTAATCCAATCCAAGAGAACCAACCGGCCATCTTCCTGAGGTTGCAAAATGACATAGGAGATGCCAAACTCAGAAAAGGACCCTCAAGGAGAGCCGCTCCTTTGTGTATTGTCATTAGTGTTATTTTCTCATACTTATAGGAAGTAATATTGGAAGGCTTCATATTTTTATATTTTCTGTTGGAAATATGTTATTCCTTTCATTTTCAGTAATGAATTATAAATTATTTAATGAACAAAAAACACATTTTTCTTATTTGATTTATACATCACACAATTTTACTTTTCATGACAAAATAACTTCAAATAACCCGTTTTTATAACAATAGTTATACTTGAAAGTAATTTGAAGCAGAAGTAGCAAATGGCACCTACAACGTTATAATAAACGAGATTTGTTCTAAGCGGTATTTTAACAAAAGTTTAATTTTGATATACTGTCAATATAAATTTTTTATATTATTAATCAATTATACATCATCTAACGTGTCCCTTTTGAAATAGATGTTATAAAAATCAAATATTTTTTATATATGAATAGTTGTCACTTTAAACATTTTTTTTCCAATACAATGTATTGTAATTAAATCCATTTAACAATCTTTTTTGAAGATATGTTTCAAAAAAAAAATTTTTTGAAGATATGTAACATCATATAATTTCCCATTTATAAATTAAAAATTTAAATCCTAACATACATGAATCTTTCCCAGAACTGGTTACTTTTGCCCTTGTGGCCCGTGGCACACCAGCGAGTAGCCAACACATACCTCCAAGCGAGTATATTATATAGCAGTTGAAGCTTCTGTATTGGAAGTAAACTACATAATCTTTCAACCGAAAGACAACCTTTGAAACAGAATCCGAGGAAGAACGAGGAAATTACAACAAAGCCACCTTTTTCTCTCTATTTGAGTGGAACTGAAAAGTGGAAACAAAAACTGTTGTTGGTTTTTTGCCTGAATTGAATTGTCTAAAACTGAAGATTGTGATTTGCAAACTCATCAAAATGGAGAGGTTGCCTATGGAAATCTCTCTCAATATATTCTGTTTATTGGATCACCAGCATCTTGCAGTTGCTCAACAAGGTCAGTGATTCTGATACCCCACTTGATTTTTAGATTATTTCTTTTTTCTGTGTTTTGAAAAGTTAGTCTTTTTAATTATCCAATTATCATTGTTTTTTATTTCTAAATTACAAATTATTAGCATGTTCTAGCATTTGAAAATTATTGATATTGGATCTGAATTGGGTTTCTTCAATTTGATATATTTGGGTTGGATTATGCATTCATTTTCCTGTCAATTGGAATTGGATCCTCCATTTACTGGCGGGTACAATATATATTGATGGAAATTGAAATCGATCATGAGTTGACCCTTACAATCTGTTGATGGGTTTGATGATTTATCATCTAAATTGATCTATTTTTATAATCAGAAACAAATTGGTGGAGGATGAATAGAGTGAATCTCTGATTGAACTTGAATTGCTTGTTCTGTCTTCTGAAATTAATTATTGATGAAATGAAATTAGGAACAGCAACACGATTGGTTGTTACATACCTATATCACATATTGCCCAACCTGTGTCCTATAATTCCACCCAAGTCATCTTATTCATACATATTCCAATCACTATTCTCTTATCAACTGTGTTTGAAACAATCAAATAAAGTGCTGTGTTCCTTGGTCCGTGTATAATAATTGTTTTGATCAGTGATGAATAGGTTAATGTGATTTTAAGTTACATTAGACAGTTTGTGTCCACCACTTCTTGTACGAATACAATTGCATCAAATCAAAACTTTTTGGTGAGGCCCATAAGGAACGCATGTTGGGTTTAATGTTGTTTTTGTTTAATTTCTAGAAAATATGATTTTTTTTATTAGTTGGTGGCTATGTGTGAAGCTTCTTAAGGTTGTTTGAATTTACAGAAAATATAAATTTAACTACTTAAGAGTCCCAAGTTGAAACCATTTAGATTGAGATGCAAGTTGCTCAAATTCAAAACCATGGTTGCATTTATAATCATGTATCTTGTCTTGTCTTTCAGACAAATATTAGCAAATGATTAAACATTTTAAATGGGAAAATGTTATACTTACCTCTAGAATTTACTCAGTACTTTCATGCAGTATTGGGAAAAATTCAAGTCCCACATTGACTAGAGATAGTGCATAATAAGAGCTTATAAGTAATGGACATTTCTCATCCAATGAGCTAGCTTTTTGGATTGAGTTGGGCCCAAAATCTCATATGGTATTAGAGCTATCCTAGATCCATTGTTGGGCTACCTACCATATTATCCACGCACCAAGCCTAATAGTGCTAGGCGTGAGGGGGTGCATTGGAAAAAAATAAGAGCTCATAATTAGTGGACAATCCTCATCCCATGAGCTAGTTTTTGAGATTAAGTTAGTCCCAAAATCTAATATGCAGGTTATTGATTACAATTTTGGGATTTTACTCCTAACAATGTGTCAATTTTTCTGGTCTTTTCCTTCAAATCTTACACAATAATAAGAGTATGGATGCAAGTATAAACATGAGTTCGAATCGGGGATTTGGTAATTATCAGCTGACAGTGATACAACACAAGCCTTTTTCAACTAGGTGGGGTCGGCTACATGGATTAAACGATTCGTAATATTCTATTATAAATCATAGATATAGAAAAACCATTTACATCTAAATCCTTCTTAATGGTTCTCCTATAGTTTTTCTCGGTCTCCCTCTGTCTCTAGCGACTAGACTATCCTCAATCCGATTTACTCTTCTTAATGGGGATTCTACAGATTTTCTTCATACACGCCCAAATCACCTAATGCAAGATTTTACCATCTTTTCTACAATAGGTGATATCTCAACTTTTTCTCTAATGCATTGATTTCTAATCCTATCTTGTCTAGTATGTTCACTCAGCCAACATAACATTCTCATCTCTTCTACATTGACTTTATTCTTTTGTTAGCTTTTTAACACCAACCATTCAATCTCATACAACATCACAAGTCTTATAGTTGTGCGGTGAAATTTTCCCTTAAGTTTGAGTGGTACTTATTTATCACATATAACACTTGAAGCACTCCTTTATTTCACCCACTCCGCTTGAATCTTATGGTTTATATCTCTCTATTTTGCCATTGTTTTGTATTATACTTAAAACATGTGACTTGTGATATGGTATTATCTCCAATTTTCATCTCTAAACTAAGATAAATATCTTACCCAAAAACTAGTTTAGTTTTAGTAGGTTTTAATATAATTTTCTTTATAGGTCCATAGTTTTATGTCCTGATTTTGATTTTGATAATCCATGAGTTTGACAATTTAGAGTACAGTATGCAGGAAGTGGAAGCTGATGGCCTCAGACAATGCTCTATGGTCTAACCTTTTTAAGGAGAGATGGGGAGGTGGTCATGCTGCTTTTTATGCTCCTATTGGTTCAAAATCATGGAAAGATGTATACGAAGTGCAAGATCGTTGTGATCGAGTTGGAGCGTAAGTTTTTTTAATTTACTCAACTGAGAGTGAGAGGATGCGCATGCACAGTCACACAGACACTACTGAAATGCCATTTTGAATGCCATGATAGTTGGAGGAGCTTCTGCTTTCTTCTTGCATAATCACCTCTTGCATTTTTCCCCTTGAGATGACATTAATTGAACTTCTAATTACAGCAGCTACAAGATTGACATTGGCTTCTTAATCTGGATTTTCTGAGCTCTAACATGAACCATAATTATTGAACAAAACAAATTGTTGTCTCAACATTGTGTTGAAATTAGTAAATAAGTTTGAAATTCAATCTGTACTAGTGTGTAAAATGATATTGAATATTATTAATTATTTTAAGAGTACAAACACTAATAAGATTATATAGGCAACGCTAAACCTAATGGGCCAGACTAATGGGCCTAATACAAGATTTACAATATTTACAACACTCCCCCTCAAGCTGGTGCATGGATATCTATCATTCCCAGCTTGCAAGTAAGTTGACTGAATCGTTCTGTTGGTAAGCCCTTTGTTAACACATCTGCCAGTTGATGCCCAGAAGGAATGTAAGTCGTAGTTATCAGCCCGCTATCCAGCTTCTCCTTGATAAAGTGTCGATCTATCTCAATGTGTTTTGTCCTGTCATGCTGAACAGGATTATGAGCGATACTAATAGCCGATTTGTTGTCACAAAGTAACCTCATAGGGCCTTCACACTTTATCTTCAAGTCATCAAGCACAATCTTCATCCACAATAGCTCACAGATTCCCTGTGCCATAGCTCTAAATTCTGCCTCAGCACTTGATCGAGCCACTACACTTTGCTTCTTACTTCTCCAAGCGACAAGGTTCCCACACAAAAATGCACAATAGCCTGAAGTGGACCTTCTATCACTCACCGAACCTACATAATCAGCATCGGTATAGGCTTCCATAGTTAGGCTTCCTCCTCTTTTGAACAAGAGTCCTCTCCCTGGAGTGGCTTTGAGATATTGCAGAACACGCTCTACAGCTTGCAAATGTCTCACCCTCGGATCATGCATGAATTGGCTTACAACACTAACCGCATATGCTAAATCTGGTCTAGTGTGTGCCAAGTAAATCAACTTTCCCACTAATCTCTGATATTGGACCTTGTCAACTTTAGCACTCTCCTCTTCAATGCTCAATTTGTGATTTTGCTCTATGGGAACACCTGCAGGTTTACATCCAAGTTTGCCTGTTTCCTTCAAAAGGTCAAGCACATACTTTCTTTGAGAAATGAAAATGCCTTGTTTTGAGTAGGCCACCTCAATTCCAAGGAAATACTTAAGTTTCCCAAGGTCCTTCATCTCAAACTCTGCAGATAATTTCTCTTTGAGTAGTTGTCTTTCAACCAAATCATCTCCTGTAATAATGATATCATCAACATACACAAGAAGTACAGTTAGTTTTCCTCCTTGTGAATGTTTGAAGAAAAGTGTATGATCTCCTTGACTCTGCTTGTAACCCAGGCAAACCATTGCTTTTGTGAATCTCCCGAACCACGCCCGAGGAGACTGTTTAAGCCCATATAAGGCCTTCCTCAATCTACACACTCTGTCAGTTCCACTAGTAAGTCCAAATCCCGGAGGAATCTCCATATACACCTCTTCCTCTAAGTCTCCATGCAAAAACGCATTTTTAACATCAAACTGGTGAAGATCCCACCCCGAGTGAGCAGCAAGAGAGAGTAAAATACGAACAGTATTCATCTTTGCCACTGGAGCAAATGTCTCCTCATAATCAATGCCATAGGTCTGAGTATATCCCTTTGCCACTAGTCTTGCTTTGTATCGATCAAGAGTGCCATCTGATTTATGCTTGACTGTATAAATCCACCTGCAACCAACTGGTTTCTTGCCCCCTGGCCTCTCAACAATTTCCCAAGTTCCATTCCTTTCAAGTGCTTTCATCTCCTCATCCATAGCTTGGACCCAATTTGCATCCTTTAGTGCCTCTTGAACAGATGCTGGGATTCTCACAGAGTCAACCGCTGCAATAAAACTCTGATGCTGTAGGGAAAGATGTTTAGAGGAGACAAATTGAGAAATAGGATATTTAGCACAAGACCTTTTCCCTTTTCTCAAAGCAATTGGTAAGTCATCTGGATCAGGGTCAATAATATCAACACACTGAGAATCAAAAATGGGTGGATTATTTTCATTACTTACCTCCGGTTCGGACAATTGAGGTTGTTTCTGGACCAGGTTGGGTTTTACTCTCCTCTGATACACCACAGGTAACTCATTAGCTTTGTTCTTCGCTGGTGCTGAAGGTGCAGATTCCTGTAAAACAGAAGACACAGGAAAAACAGGAGCAGAAACAGGTGACTCAGAAACGGGAGGCTCATAAACAGGTGACTCAAGAGAGGGTGACTCAGGAGCAGGTGACTGAGGGACAGGTGACTGAGGAACAGGTAACTCAGGCAGGCGAGGACCAAGAAGGAGAAACTCAGACTCAGATTCCAAATTATTGCTCTCCCCCTGAAGTTGAGGACGAGTGAAGAATGACACATGTTCATGGAAGGTAACATCCATAGAGACAAAGTACTTACGACTGGAAGGATGATAGCATTTGTACCCCCTTTTGTTAGGTGCATAACCCACAAAAACACACCTGACTGCACGAGAATCCAACTTAGTTCGATGCTGCTTATGAACATGAACAAAGGCAACACATCCAAATACCCGAGACTCAAGACTCTGCATGATAGGGACAGATGGAAAGTGTGAGATCATAAACTGAACAGGACTAACATTACCTAGAACACGAGATGGTATCCGGTTAATCAGATAAGCAGCAGTCAGTACTGCTTCTCCCCAGTATGAGTTTGGGACTGACATTTGGAAGAGAAGGGCTCGAGCAACTTCAAGTAAGTGGCGATTTTTCCTTTCTGCCATGGTTGTCGAAATCGCACGATTTGCGATTTGTATCGTACGCAACGACACGATACGGCGACAAAACGATACTGAACGATTGGAGAATCGCAGAAGTGTTGGAATCGTCGCCGGAATCGCCGGAATCGTGCGATCCGGTGCTATTTACGAATCGCCAGCACAATCGCGATTCGAGGCCCTCTATTCTTCTATGTCTTCTGCGGGTAAGAAAGTCGGGCCGAAGGCAGCGTTTTGTTGCGTTTCGTTTCCCTTTGTGCGTTTTGTTCACTGTTTGTGGGTTTTTTGCCATCGTCGGTGCCATTTAGAGAAAGTGACTACCAAAGGGAGTGGATAATGTATATTATATTAATATATTATTATTATTATTATTGTATCACTTATCAGATTGGTACTTTTTTGACAAAACAGAAATTAATAATATTTTATTCACTTTTCACAGTCTGTTTCACTTTCAAATTTTCAATGTCTATCCGATCATCACGTTTTTGATATTTTAATTTAGATAGAAAAGATTTTATTCAACCTATTTTAATCCTAAAAAGAGGATAAAAATAGATAAATTTTATTCAGTTTTGTCAAATCCATTAAATGGATTATAAAAATATATATATTTATTAGTTTTACTTATTTGTTATGAGTTTTTGTTATTTATTAGCTTATATTAAGGTTGATGGTGACATTTAATTATAAACTTATGATTTATGAATTTATGGTTTTGTTTTTTTATTTATATAATAAGCATATATACATAATGCATTATTCAAATTATATATTTCAACTTATTTTTCATTATATTTATGAATCTTACGATTCGATATGATTTACGAATCACGATTCAAAAACCAGTCCAACGATTCACGATTTGAATTGCGATTTGACAACCTTGCTTTCTGCAACCCCATTTTGTTGCGGGGTGTCAACACATGTAAACTCATGGATGATGCCCTGTTTACTAGTAAAGCTTGAAAGGCTATGATTGACATATTCTTTTCCATTGTCCGAACGTAATCTTTTAATGCCTTTCCCAAATTGTGTCTGCACCATATGATAAAATTGAATAAAAAGTTGGGGTACTTATGATTTTTCCTTCATCAAGAAAAGCCAAGTTACTCGAGTACAATCATCAATAAAGGAAACAAACCATCTCGCACCAGAAATATTAGAAACAGGGGCTGGCCCCCAAACATCAGAATGTATAAGATCAAATGGTTCAGCACTTTTCTTAAAACTAGAAGGAAAAGTAGCACGATGGTGTTTAGCAAATTGACAAACGTCACACTTAAAAGACTCGACAGATTGTTGTAAAAACAAAGAAGGAAACATAGACTTAATTAGAGAAAATGGAGGATGTCCAAGACGCTTGTGCTGAAGCCAGACCTGTGATGCAAGAAAGTGAGACTTAGACTCAGACTGTAAGCAGGAAGACTGCACCCCCTGACCATATCTTTCATCAGACAGATAGTACAACCCTCCCTGTTCCTTAGCAACTCCAATCGTCCTCCCCGTGGCAAGATCCTGAAAAACACAATGAGAAGGGAAAAATGTTACTGCACAGTTCTGGTCCTGAGTAAGCTTATGAATAGAAATTAAGTTGTTGGAAAGTTCAGGAACATAAAGCACATTTTTCAATTTAAATGATGGTTGAAGATCAATGTTCCCAGAACCGACAACACGGGTACGAGAACCATCAGCAACAGTAATATATTGATTACTGGAAGGTGAAGTGTAAGAGGAAAACAACTTGGAATGGAAGGTCATATGATCAGTGGCACCAGAGTCAACAATCCAAGCATTCTTGGGAATATTACCAGAGGCACTAAAGGTGCGGGAGCAAAAACTCTTACCAGTCATTTTCACTGAACAAGAATCAAAAAGCTTACTAAAAGAGTCGAGCAAAGTCCTCAACTGGTTCTGAAAAGTCCTCAATTGGTTCTGAACTGTATAAGAACGACGGAAAAAACAGCAAACGCAGGAAAAGCACCGAGGCTTCAAAAATACCCACGGAAAAAGGTTCTCCGATCGCGATTTGGACCACTCAAATGGACTGAGGAAGGGTCGGCGAGGCTATGGTGAAAGTCGCGCGGCGATACGGTGGCCGGAGGGCGGCGCGTGGGTTACACGCGCCCGGAAGTGAGACGCGCTGTGGTGGCGCGTGAGGGCGCGTGCGGCGGCCGTTGGCCACGATCTTCTGGGTTCCGGCCGATCTGGAGGAGCCGAACCTCTGGGTGTGGTCGCCGGAGTGATATCGGCGGTGTACGGCGGTCAACGGTGGTGGACAGTGGTCAACGGCAGTGAACAGTGACGGATGGTGGGCGACGGCCAAAAACTGGACACGATAAAGGTGTCAAACGCTGCTATGAAGACAGCCAAGAGAGCCGCAATGGAGGCGGCAAAGAAAACCGCAATGAAGGCGGCTAGGGTTTTTATGCGGAAGCGAGACCCCCAAGACCGGGAGCTCTTGATACCATGTGTAAAATGATATTGAATATTATTAATTATTTTAAGAGTACAAACACTAATAAGATTATATAGGCAACGCTAAACCTAATGGGCCAGACTAATGGGCCTAATACAAGATTTACAATATTTACAACATGTAATAAATGATCTTGTCTGTGATTTCATTCTTCACAAAATAGGGGTTTGAAGATAATTAGGGAAGGCAGTGACTACTATCTTGTTCACCAAGGTGAGATCCAGAGATATCTGGGTTCAAGAAGGAACCGGAAACAAGTAACCGGAAACAGCTGCCGTGCTGTTGGTTCAGAAGGGGACATCGCTGGAGAAGGTTCTGCAGCTAAAGAGAAAACATGCAGAGGAATTTTGGACAGAATCCTTTTCTTCATTGGTGATTTGGAAGTTGCTTCTGCTGATGCAAAACGTAGCCGTCTGATATGACCATCTCCAGTATTCTATCCAATTGTGAAGTTTACTGTAAAACTTCTCTGTTCTCTGTATGTAAACATTAATTTGTGTATATGTTTTTGTATAATCAAACCATGAATGCAGTTATTTGGCAGCAGTTGGATTTGTAGCCTTTTCAGATTAGAGTGGTTGCTTAATTATCCTTTTATGTAAGTATAAACCAATTGCAATGTTGTAGAATCTGATTGGATATCCAGGTCCAATTGGATGGATGGACCTTATATCAGTTCATAAAGGTCTTATGAATTATGATAGGTATCATAATTTATCTTCTACAAAATGTTTCTCGAGTTTGGATCTTGCTGTGGATGTAATAGACTGGTTAAGGTTACGATTGAAATTTCTAGTTCAATTTCATTGTTTATCTTGCTTCTTTTTTCTTTTCGGCTTTTTGTTGCTTCTTTTTTTTGTTTTTTTACATATATAACAAATGCTGCTTCTTTTTTCAACTCTGAATCATTCTATATGTAATTTTTAAAATAGTTATTGTAACAGTGACATTTTTAATACTGTGGCACTGGTAACATATCTTTTAGAAAGTAAAAGATTGATGCCAAGATTCTTTAAGTAAATACCAAGCAAACACGTCATATGTAAATGAAAAAAATTCAGAACAATACACTATGGCTGAGGAATCTACTTCAGAACTGTATTGTGTCCGTGTAGCAAGAAATGAGTAACACCATTTCATGTCCGTTGCAAAGGAATACCTAATCTGACAAAACCAAAGAGACCCCAAACTAAAGCGCATCATCTGGTAGAGTCTCGACGTGACAAAAATTTTCACAGCCAAAAGGAGCCATGGTTGCACCACCATCCACTGCAACCTTTCAACAACTTCCTCCTTATTTTAACGGGTAGCAAATGAATGATTGCTCAATATTAAATTGTGCAAGACTAGTTATCTTGACCTATTGATTGGTCAAAAGTAGGGCTGGCAAAAGAATCCGCGGACCAATTATCCATCCGGTCCATCCATAACAAAATTCATCTAGTCCATCCAATAATAAGAAAACATATTAAATGGATTGGATGGGTTGGATTGTTTTTACTAATGGATTGTTAATGATCCATCCTATATTTTTTAAAATCCATTGGATCAAAGAAAAAAAGGAAGTAGATTATTTATTATCCATTCCAAATTAAAGAGTTTGATTCTAATATTTCTGCAGCTTAATGTAGTCATCTCTCTAGTACTCTCCCTCACACACTCAAAAAGTGAAATAACTACAAACCAAATAAATGACATAATCAATTTTTTTTTCCTGAGAACCTAGTAGCTTGCTTTCTTCCTATTCCTATAGAGGAGTATTGGATTCTCACTCTCGTTATTATGACTCTGCGTTTTCAAAGTCATTATTCACTCTCGAGACAGCTTTATGTCTCATTCTCTCATAACTTACCACCGTACTTCTGTTCTTTTAATTAGTTTCTTGATTACAACTCGCAAAAAATTCCATGAATAAATAAAATTGTTTTTATGTAATTAAGGTCTTTAAAATTCTCTAGAGAGAAAATATTTAGTATGTAAAAATGATTAAAATAAAATTTTAATGTATAATATATTTTTAAATGGATGGATCGGATATCCATCCATATAAAAATGATTGATGGATGGGGTGGATGGATGGTTTTTTATTAAATGGATCGTGGATGGATTGAATTTTTTTAATATATTTTTAACGGATCGAAATAGAGGAGTGGATTATTTTTATCCGATCTATTATGATCCGAATCAAAATCTATCTAATCCATCCGTTTGCCACCCTTAAAACTTATTGGAACCTCAAGTTGATTCTTTTACCAAGATTCATCCTATCGATTGGAAGTAAACATATTCTAGCATATTTTCATTCGTGAGCATAATGCTCGAAGTTATACGTTAACAAATGCACTGCCCTATTCTTTAGGGGAAAATAAATGAAAAGATTGAATGGAGTGCAATTTCATTACAAAAGTAAAAAATGACTGAAAGAAATAGTATGGCACATATACTATTCCCAACGGGACAAGCTGTAGATCCCGCCGCCAAAAAGAATAACATCAGAACTACCAAAACGGAGATTTCTCCTCAAGTAATATAGGCTTATAGCCAATAGAAACCTAATGCACTACTACACTATTGATACCAAAAACACTTAAAAGAAATTGCTCCACTCATCCTTTCTGCTTGAATCCCTTTTCTTGGTGGGCGTCAGGTTTAACTTCACACTCAAGTCGCTTCGTACACAGCATAGACAGAAACTGCATTATGTAAGATTGAAGCAGCTTCCTTTAGTGCCTTTAGATGTTCAATGGCTCTGTCTCAGTATCCCTTTCTTTCATTTGCCAATCTTCTGTTTCTGTTTCAAACACAAATAATCCCAGCTCCAAGTAAGAAATATTTTTTGTTCTTGAAAAGGGGGAAATAACACTTGAAAATTTCATTAGTTCATATTTAGTAAAAGAACATTCCATTGGTTCATATTTCATTTCCATACTCAGTGCTGGATATCACGTCAGTCATATTGCCTTATCTTATGCCAGATAAGACAGACAGGACAGGTATTGGAGCCAACAGCATAGGAGGGAACAGTGGACTAATCCTTTTCACGGTAAAACAAACTCACCACAATAACTATCATCTTTGGCATAAAAAGATGTTCTGCCCAGATGAAGTGTCAGGCTAAGGCAGAATGAACAAGAAGAATGATGTGGGAAAGAAGCCAAAGGTGAACCAATCAGTGATTTCCAAGATAATATAAAGTCATTAAACAGTATATTAGACTAAATAAGATTTTTGAGCCCATTGCTGTCCAATTTCTAAATCATCAACATAAGCAACAAATCATAGTGAGTCTTACTTGGCTTATCTGCAATCACCATCAGTCTCCTTTGTAAGAGACATGCCACCATAAGGAAAATTGAGCACATGCCAAACATGACAGTGATAGGGAATGCATCAACCTGCAGAGGAAATACATAATTAGTCAAAAACACACATGTACAGGTACTGAGAAAGAGACTTTCTTTTCTTTTTGCTTTTAAGGGTATGGTGGACAGAGGAAGGGGTTGAATATATTTCCAAAATGGGGGTTAAGTGTGTAGAATTCAATGGGATGATAGCTAGTCCAACAAGATATTTAAAAAGGATTGATAATTCCGGTTCAGATTAGGGCAATATAAAGTAGGTTAGACTGTTTGACTCCAGCAATCTATGCAATCTACATCCACAGAAATCTAAGTAGTAGATTGTGCAACATACATTGTACAGCACAACACAGACAAAAATGTTCAGAGGAATGCGGAAAAAGTTCATGATAGTGCTCCTGGCTTCCTCAGGAATGTATTGAGATCTCATCTTCATAATAGATGGCCAGAATATTCCAACACAACTTTCAAATGCACAGAAGCCAAGAAGTTGAATGCAACCGGAGAATGAGATGCCTCCACCTTTCACTTTGGAAGGAACCACCAAGAACTGTTCCACAATAATCAAGTCAAAACATAGCAGAATGATATGAGATGTAATTAAACACAATACTTCGGGTGGGGGGGTCTCATATTGGAAGAATAGCATACAGTGGTCAGAATGGGAAGCAGCAGAGCAGCAGAAGAAACTGCAAAAACAAGCTGCATGTAGCTCTCTACTCGGAGTGCTGAACGGGCCATCAACTTAGATGCAAGTGAGCTTCCCAACATTGAAGCTAACATGAATGTTGCAAAAATAAAACCATGGGGAATCTCTTCATCATTTGGGCTCAATGCAGGAGTCCACAGGAAAACAAATGTATACATTGAGCCTTCAAAGAGAGACTGTATGGCACCCAGCAAGGCAATTTTTTCATCTGAAACACAACGTAATAATAAATGAACATGGGAGGTAAGCAATGAGCAAAAATCCAAGACGAGATGAATAACATACAATGTTAACAAACAGAATAAGGAAAACCAAATATCAAATCACCGTTTAGAGTAGATTTAATTTAATAACAACTGTTATTGGTAACTCCATGTAGTTAGCTATGGACTCTAATGACATTTTAGTTGGCAGCAGATTTGGTACCCAAGACTGGCAATAGGTTCATTTCAGCATACAACATTGCCAGTATGGGATCAAAAAGTGACCAGTCCAGTGCTTATGCAGATCAATGTAATGCATAAAGAACTTCAAAGTTCAAACTTACATGGAACTATTGAATAAAGATAATGATAACATATAATCCAAGGAAAGAAAAAAAATCTACCAGAAGCAATGGCCACAGCAGCACCCCTGAATTGGGTAAGCAAGTCCTTGTTCTCGGAAGGATCTCCAAAGTTTTCTGTCCATGTAGATAATATGATGGCCATACCAATAGCAAGAAAACATGAAGCAGCATCAAAGGGGGCCACAGGTCCAAGAGACAGTGTATCAACAAGGACATTTCCAAAAAGCCCAGCCAAAATAGCAACAAGACCATTTCCAAGAAATATAGCCTTTGAGAATGTTAATGATAGCCATTGTTGATCAAAGCCCCTCTGACAGACGAAATTAAAAAAACAAGTGAGATTTATAAATATAAGATGCAACATGAAGGATATCAAGACACTGTAAAAAGCATTTGTCACCGATTTAGATGGTAAACATTAATTTTAGAGACCAAAAAGCACTTCATTGGGCATTTGGCAGATATAAAAATGCAAGGAAAATATAGCATAATAAACATCTAGAGGACATTATATCGAAAATTTATACATATGGGAACCTAAATTAAACACTTAAGATAATAAATTTCAGATTCTGTCTAACAGCCTTGCTTTCAGATGCATGAAAAACAAACTATGCGGCACTTTATAGATAAAACTAGTGCATTTGTTTTGCAAAATTTTCAGTTGTGAGATCTAACCAGTAGCTACTTCTGCTTAGAATGATATATTAAGAAGTCCATGTTATATAATTTAAGTTTTACATGTAAAACTAGCTAATTTGGAATGTCAGTGTAAAACAACCAAGCTAACATTATCATTTTGAGGATATAAAACCAACTCTGTAGTATAACACTATTATTCAAGTCATACACAGGTTACAGCTTCCAAATACAAACAACAACTTTATTACCATATTTACAAGTCTATGATTGCTTTCAAATTATCAGGCATTTCACGTGTGTCTAAAATCAACATATCCAGAGGTAAATTTCATAATAAAAAGCAAATAACCTTTTAAAAAACAGGCATTTATTCCTCACCTTGTTGTGCTCAGCAACAAGCCACGATTCAAATGCTGAAAACAGAAGTGACGTGGCAATGCCTCCCAAAATACGGCCCAACATCAAGACTTTGTACTGAGGAGAGTGTTTGGTGATGCAGCTCAAAAT
This sequence comes from Echinosophora koreensis, assembly GCA_035048595.1. Classification (NCBI taxonomy): domain Eukaryota; kingdom Viridiplantae; phylum Streptophyta; class Magnoliopsida; order Fabales; family Fabaceae; genus Echinosophora; species Echinosophora koreensis. Next base: position 15,583,327 of record JAPCYP010000001.1, read on the forward strand.
GTAGGTTATGCAGTAAGTCACGCAAGCCCTCTTCCTTCCCCTGATTTGAGGAAAAAGAAGCATGAGATACTGAAAAATGCTACGACATTATCGTTGCAAACTTAAGTAAGAAAACAAAAATAGCATCTCACTGTTTGTCAGCTAGGGATCCCACAATTGTTCCAAACAGCATGGAAGACCCAAAACCAGCAATGAACAGTTGTCCTATCTCCCCTTTCCCATACCCATATGTACTGTAGAGGTAGTAAACATATGGACCTTGCAACCAATCTCCAGCTATAGCATTAGAAACAGCACCCTATTAGATTACCCACAAAAAACTAACAATAGTAACTTCAATCCAAACTTGTCTTTTTCAACAATTACACAAGCAAATATGTAACCATAGACAAAATCAGAAACAGAACTTTCTCTGTATCTGATAACAATCACAATTCACTAACAATAATGCCATCCAAATCATAACTGAATGATAAAAAAAAATGTAACTAAGATCAGATAAACACATCAAATAACATGAATTTAATCTAAAATTCTCAGCTTAAATATGATCTCAGCGAACATAATTAGATGGATAAATAGCTTTAGTAATAGATAGTAAATCACAATTTTCATTCAGATGCCGAGATTTAAATAATTGAGATCCGTCTCAAACAATTCCTTTATTAATTAATTAATTAATTATAATAATTAATATTCTGTCGTGAAGCAACAAAATCAAATAAAAACAAACCATTGGATAAACACACTTAACAGTGAGAAACTTTTTCCTCGGATTCAATTGAGAAACGAAAGCGATGAAAATGCAGATGAAATGAGGTACAGATCAAGAGAGAAAATTGAAAAAAGGAGCAGATCTCAAAGGGAAAATGCGAGATCTAAGAAGAAAAAGAGAGATCTAAGTAGTAATTATACCCATCATGAGGGAATAAACAAGAAGGTAATTGTTCTTGAAGGAATTGAAAGCGGAAGATGTGTTGATTCGATCCTTGTTGTTCTTGCTCAGCTCCGTAGCTGCCACCACCGCGGCTAATCCTCCAAACACGGTGTAATAGAATAATTCCATTTTTCCTTTTTCTTTTTTTCTTTTTCTTTTGTTAATCGGAGAAACGAATGACGAGAAGAAGATTATGAAGGAAATGGATACAGAAGCTTTAAGCAGAATAAGAGTACGTACGATTTTACAGAGAAAAGAGTGTGTGTGGAGAGGGTTTTATATAGTGGCTTCGGACCATGCTATGATCAGGTGCGACGCTGAGACTCTGTTATCCTGTAACTGCATGCTATCATGGTTGTACCTCTTTTATTTATGCTTTGCCTCCCTATTATCCGGATATCTTGACCAATGGCTAATATGAGCATGGCCAATACATTCTTGCCAAACTATCTTATTACTTTACTTAATAGATAAATTAAGGGCTGAATTATACTTTTGGTCCCCAAATTATTTTTCAGTGTTCAATTTGGTCCTCAAGTTTTTAAAATATTCATTTTGGTCCCTAAGTTCTTAAAACTTATTCAATCGAGTCATTTCATCAAGTTGACTAGCGAACATGGACATTGACCCCAAAATAATGGTCCCCAAATTGTTTTTAATATTCAATTTGGTCCCCAAGTTATTTTTCAATGTTCAATTTGGTCCCCAATTCCAGCAGACCAGACGGGGTCAAAGTCCATGTCCGTTAGTCAACATAACGGAAGGACTCGATTGAATAAGTTTTAGGAATTTAGGGAGCAAAATGAACATTTTAAAAACTTGGGGGACCAAATTGAACATTGAAAAACAATTTGGGGACCAAAAGTGTAATTTAGCCTAAATTAAGAGACAAGGAAATAAAAATTTAATAGTACATGCTAATAATGTAAAAAATTTGTATACTTTAATTATACCTATTAAGTTCATTGTACCCAAAAATAAAACCTATTAAGTTCAACTTGGATTAAAAGTAATAATTTAAATAAAACAATTTCTTTTTTATATTTAAAATAATATTGTTGATGCTCCAAATTATCTATTCATACGATCATACTTTATATTAACCAATTATTCTTTTGGATTTTAATTTTATAAAATTATGATTAAAGTGGTATTTAATGTTAGTATAAATAGTTTTACACTGACATCCACTAACATTTTGATATCTGTGCATTTATTTAATAATAATGACTAAGGTAGAAAAACAATGACAATATCAATTTATCTAAATATTATTGGATGCCAGTATAAAACTCATATATATTATTAGTGCATATAAATTAAACTCATAAAATTATTATTAGTTAATTAAATGTGTGAATAGATAATGGAGAATACCAATAGCCTCATCCGTGAATTTATCCTTACTATACATTAAAGTATTTTGTTTACAAAATAATATGTCTATTAATAGTAATCCTTAAATTTTATTTTAAGTTATACAATTTTCTCAGTAAAAAAAAAAAATTTATGCAATTTTCAATAAATTAAATAATTTTTTTGTCAAAAATAAATTAAATATTTTTTAAATTTATATTAAAAAATCTTCATGATATTAAATATTACTGTAAAAGCATTGTTAATATTTATCTATTATGATCCCTATTATTGACAAGTTCATCCCAAAACCCATTTAGATTTTTGACTTATTCACTTCAGTCATGGTTAGAACTATGTTAATCGTTAACAGTTTATAAATACCTCTAAATGAATCTCTCCATTTCTTGCGAAAATGGAGAGGATCCCAACTCCAGAAGGTAGCATCACATTAAAAAGGAACATTAATAGTTAAGATTTGATTTAGTGTGTGTTTGGTTTCACGTTTGAAACCTGCAGAATTGATTTTGCCTACTGTGAAATGTGATTTTAATAAAAATGAGGTGTTTGTTTATTTACTGTCAAGTAAAATTGATTTTACTTTTAGAAGCGATTTTGACAAAAAGCTAGAAAAATAGTTTTTGCGTTGAGTTAAAAAAATTTATACTAAATTTTACATCAAACTTGTTTTTAAAATCAAAACTTCCAAACATAAATTACTTCATTTCAAACTTAATTACAACCAAATCAATTTTACAAAATCAATTTATTCAAAATCAATTTTATCAATGCTTATTTAAATACATACTTAGATATTATGATTAAAAAAAATTTTAAATGATCTTTTTATGTGCACAAAAATATCTCTTACGATAGCAAGAATTTCATAACACCTAGAGTATAAAAATAGCAAGCTAGTGGGCTTCTTGGGAATAAAATAAAATAAAATAAAACAATAATATAATAGTAGTATTGATGAATGTACAACAAGTTGAAGAGCAAGCCGCGTGAATCACTCGATCACTGATAAGCGAGGGGGTGACGTTGCACTGGATCATAAGGTAGACGACGACGCGGTTTGCGGTTTTGATATGCTAATGCTAATAAATAAATAATAATCGTCGTTTAACTGAGAAGGGAAGGGATGACACCTGGAGGCACGTGAGACGTGAGATTAATGTTGATTTGAGTAGGAAAAAAGGTTTGTGGTCCTGTTGATGTAGTGTCGGTGGTTATTGCTTTTGCCGCGGCAGAGAGATGCTCCCACCGGCGAAGTCTCGGATCTAGTTCTCACTGCAGTAGCACAAATGGATATTCAGGATAGTGCACTGCACTGCAGTGGACCCCACCTTTCCCTTAATTGCAGGAATATCTATTTTAATTTTGTTTTGACTAGTTACAATTAATCTGTGTGAACTCAATTAATGAATGAATAGTTAGTTTCATAGATAAAGTGAAGATATAAGCTGGTCAAGGTGGTTTGGGGGAGGAACATAGGGTTTGGAGTGATAAGGAGGTCATGGGTTCAATTTTTTCCACTAACATAACACAGTAACTACTAACATTTGCCTATAAATAAAAAAAGTTTCATAAATAAAGTATAACAAGACCTTTTTTTTTTTTTTTTTTTACACAAGTATAACATGACCTAAAGTTCGGAAATACATAATTTGGATTATTGCATAGCATCAACTATATTTATATTTGTATTTCTTAGTTTTATAATTTTAAATCGAGATATATAAGTGTGTTTGGAAGAGTTAATAAAGAACTTATAAGAATAACTTATGTAAATAAATTTATACAAATCATTTATAAAATAGTTTATGATATTTTCATAAGCTCTTTTTAACTTATTTCAATAAGCTTGTCATAAAAGCTTATGAAAATAAGTTGTTTTTAACTTATTTGAAAAAGAGCTTGTATAAACGTTTAATTAAACCATGTTCAAATACTCCCTGTATATCTTGCCTTTTATGCTAAGAATGCATGTGAGGATATGCTTGATTAAATGTATTTCAAACTATATAAATCAAATAATGTCATAATATATATATATATATGATATTCTTACACATTTCAACTATAAATTTATTTGAGTCCTGTGTTAGATTATCACTACTTAAAAAAAATTGTTCATAAAGAACAACTATATATACTCAATTAAAACTGTTTTAATAATGATATCAAAATTAAAGTGTTTTAGGTGTACTTTTGTTTTTTCCGTTCTATGAAGCAAATATATGGGCATATGGCCCCATAAATGTTAATATATACCCATATTATTGTACCCAATATCAATAAATTTGTCTTGTCTAAAAAACATTCAATAAATTTGTCTTATCCATTAAATATAGCCAATATTGAAGTGGAGAACAGTAACAACTTTGGCATCAAAATCTCAAAAATTTGTCTTATCCATTAAATATAGCCAATATTGAAGTGGAGAACAGTAACAACTTTGGCATCAAAATCTCAAAATTAGTAATGCATACTTTTACTTATAGTTAATTTGCCCTTTTATAATTGTAGCTAATGCTTGCTTCATATTTTCAACTTGTGTAATTTCAGACCAGAAGAGTGATTAAGTAAAACTCTCCCAAATGAAATTCCATGATTCAAATCCACCAGTAATTAAAGTTCGCGTGGGAAATTTGTAATTATTGGTTGATTTGGATTTGAAAGGTATTACTCGCATGTTTCATTTGTAAGTGAAAATAAATACTGTCCTGTGGTGTCAAACAAATAGAGACAATCAACATTCTTACAAGGAATGGAAAATTGCCTACTATTGGGAAGAGCTATAGCAACGATGACTATGTTAAATTAATGCTCGTTAGTAGTGCTTCTCAGCCAAAAGAAAGAAGAAAAAAAATCTTATATGCTCGTTTAACTGAACCACAATGTTCAACTTTAGCTTTTGAGTTTTGATGGTATCTTTTCTATTGGTTCAATATGGTCAAAGAGTAAAAGAAACGAGACTTCTGTAAAATTATAGGGAGACCAAGGCCAACTTGCAGTATCTTGGGGAACAATAGCTTAAATTTCAACTCTTAAAATATAAGAACAAAATATAAAACCCAACTCTCAGAAGAATATCAGTTGAACTTACAAATTTCAAAAAAAATCAATTAATTGTACGTAGGCATATTCATTAATTACCAACTAGTTAACTTAATTTGAAAAAAAATTAGGATAAATAAAATTAAGACCAATTTATACCAACTTATTTTTAGATAATGGAATTTATGCAAACAGTACTGTTAAAAAAACTAAACAAAAGATTTCGTTATCAGATAGAAAGGAAGTGTAAGTCTATATTTCTTAAAGGTGTTTACATAAATACATTGGCGGGGCGGATCCAGAAATTTTCTTTAATGAAGATAAAAAATAATCTATAAATATTCGGACAAAAGAAAAATATTATTATCTTTTACAAAGTACAAGATGTTATGACAAAAAAATTAACATACCTAAATTTTTATAAATTAAGTTGCCCTTTATGCATTTTCATATATATTTTAAAAGTGTTATATGATTTTTTTCATTTCAACACTATAAAAATATTCCTCTTAAAAGTAATCAAACAAGCATTCAATTATATTCATCTTTGATACGATTGTGTAATCTATTCTTCACAAAATTTATTGCATAGAAACATTTATGTTTTGATTTCTGTTACTTTTAAATATTGATAATGATATTGCATTTGATAGAATGAAATTCCATATTGACTAGAATGGTTTTGCATTTGATAGAATGCAATTGAATCACGTGACTATCAGACTACGTGAGGTGGTGACCGGAGTGTGTCACGGGGACGGACCCAGGCATAAGAGAATGGGGGCAGCTGCCCCCACAAAGCTGGAAAATTTTTTTATTAGATGTTAAGTTAATTTTTTTTTGCCCCCACTAAAACATATATATCGCCCCCATTATCTTACAATTTTATTCTATATAACACTTTTTTATTTTTCAGTAACTTATAATATAATTCTAATGAGAATTTAATTTCCAAAAAGAGAAAAAAGTTAGAGAAAGAAAGAGAGTTGAGAGATTGTAAAGCATGAGAAATGATAATTGACATAATTTACTTGATAAAGAGTATCCATATTTTTGTTAACAAAAAAAATTCCATATTTTGTGAGAAGAAAATTATTGTTATTCGAGGTATCGATGATAAATTCATGAATCATGACAAATTCAAGTTAGGATATTTTATCAGGTAATTAATTGATAACTTCAAGAGCTTAATAATATATTTGTAGAAATGGACACTGAATTGCTTATTTGTATGACGAGTTTAATCCAAGATATTCATTTTTTTGCATTTGATAACAGGAAGTTGATTTGTTCAACTCGTATTTATCCATCAGAATTTTCGTTTGTGAAACTTTACGAGGGTTTAATAGTCAACTTGAAAATTATATGATAGAATTCGAATTCAAATGGAATTGGTGATAGTGAAGATTACTTTTATATTCTCCAATTTTGACTTAATTATAATGATGTCATTATTTTATTAATTATGTATTTATAAATTTTTATAAAAATATAAATGATATATAATCTTGCCCCCACTGATCAAAATTCCTAGGTCCGTCACGGCGGTGACCTGAGTGTGTGTTTAGTGACTGATAGATAAAGAGGGTAATGAGTCGGCTAACGAAGGTTGGTCCAGTTGGTAAGGATACGGCTCATAACCAACAAGGTCGTGAGTTCGAAACTCAATGTCGATGTGAGACCTCGTTAGTGGGTAGTCTGTAAGTACCTTTATAAGTACTCTTTGAGCCGTCAGGTGAGCCCCCGGGATCTAACTCACCTGAATTTTATTGTACAAAAAAAAAAAAAAAAGGGTTAAGTCTAGATTGTGTTTATTAACTGATAGGTAAAAAGTTCAAAGGTGAGTGGATAAGTCATGATACCCCGTTCAATTGGGATTTTAAAACTTTTTGAAATCTCTTGTTTAAGAAGTGTTTAGATGAAGAGTACAGGCAATATTTTTTCCTTGGGGACAAATTAAAAAAAATTTATTAAGTATGTTGATGTATAAAAAATGTTTACCTTGTGGGGTAATTGTCTCATCCTCTCCAACACGCATCCGCCCCATGCATAAATGTCGGTAACTCTGAGAAGATCAATGCATTTTATTCTTAATAAAATAACTATGGGTCATGCAAAGGAAACTAAAAATATTAAAAGCTCATTGAAAAATTAAGTTGATAACTCTTTAAAATATGAAATACACCATATCAAAGAAAGTTTTTTTTTTAGATCATTAACAAGTGTCCTTAGAACACGGTTAGCATTCTCCAATAACTATTAAACAATTTGTTTTTCAGCAACAGACATAATTATAAAGTATTTCTTTTATTCTCTTTATTATTCATAAACATGGGGCTGGGTCGGTAGCTATTTTTCAGCAAATAAATGAAATTATTAGAGAATGTCGGTAAGGCTCCAATCTTGTATTTAATCAGTGCACCCTGGATCTCGAACAGTACTCTGAGTGTTAAGCATGTCATCATCGTTATTCATGGCAGACATTGACATTAGCCATATATATAAGGATTTTTTATCATGTACTCCCTCCGATCCATAATATAAACAAAAATTTTCAAATTTTTTGATCCAAAATATAAGCAAATTTTAACTACTTTCTTCTAATTTAATGAAGTTATTATCAAAATATCCTTCATTTAATACAAATTTTGTTTTCCAATGACTCCTTTTATTCTCAATAACGCAAGCTTAATAAATAAGAGGAAGGGTAATTTAGGTAACAAACTTAATTTTTTATTCCCAATGACTCTTTTAAATGAGATCAACTAACTATCTTAATATATGTGTCCCATCTAATTTTTGCTTACAATAGAGACCGGAGGGAGTACAACTTTAGAAAGGTTAAGAAACCTAAAACCAGTAACTATTTATTAGAAAACTAAATATTTCAGTTTTGAAAGTATAAAATACATAAGTTCTCATATGAATTTACTCTTTTGAGTTTATTAACCTGTGCAAAATTATACTGGATAGAAAAATCTTATATATAATGCTACTCTCATTTGTTTTCTTCCTAACCACACTAGCATGCCCACAAACTGAACTTCTTTTACACTCACGTATTTGCACGACTGACATTGACCAATCTAGATTAATTAGCTACTTTTTTTTTTAATAGAATTCGTGCCAGCCATTTCCAATACAATTTCGTCCTGTGTTCTTAAGTTCTAGTGTGCTACACTGCTATGTATGGCACATTTTAATTAGTCAATTTCCTTCATCTGCTAGTTGTTTATTCTGTGATTAAGAAATTGAGAAGAATTATTACCTTTGTATTGCCCTTGGCCCTTGTATGCTCGACCATTTCTTAATACGTAGCACATTACTTTAAATAATGGTGAGGATTTAATAAAAAGATAGAGCATTTCTCTTTTTGTATTTTAAATTTTCTGATTAATTATTTTTTATAAATTTTAATTTTTCTGTACTTATTAGAATGACTGATGAAATTGTACCAACGAAAAATGTAGAATTCAATTTTGATTATTCTCGGATTTTTTAAGATCAATTTTAGATATTATTATATATGTGACTTTTAATGTAATTAGAATAAATGTCAATTTTTTTTAATAATATAATAATGTATAATTAAATAATATTAAAAATATTTTATATTTACAATGCATTTAGATTAAATTTAAAATGTTTGTATTTTATGATATATAGTCCTCCTTCCGGATCAATTATAAGCAAAATTAACTAATTTCATACTTATAAAAATTAAGTTAGTTAATTTAGTTTAATTATCTTGATTTATGTAAAAAAAAATGAGTTAAAATTACTAATCTATCATTTAATTGTCTTAGGAGTGTGCAATGCTCTTGAAAAAATAAAGAAAAAAATTGATTGGATTGATTAATTTTCTTGATTTTTGAAACACTGACATTAAATAAAATTAAATATGTTGAATTTTGCTTATGTTTGAGTCCACAAAATATAAATATTTTTTTCTTATAATTGAGTCTACGGGAAGTACCATCGTTGAATATTAGTTACGAAAATGACATGTTGATTTGAGTAAGTGTGCTGCCTGCCTAATACAGCATTCAATAATCAACTCTGTGTTCTAGTAAAAAGTTTTTTTTTATCAATTCTGTGTAACAGTCGTTTGGCTGATTTACATTGTATTTTTGAATCAATCTAGTATCTAGTGCGACTTCTTCTTCTAAGAAAAAAGTTTAGGGTGGGTGGATGGTGCTCCAGTCCAAGACAGGAAAAACCTCCGGATTAGTGGGGGCTCGAACCTGTAACCTGTCAGAGACGAGACCCTGTCATGTTCCACTAAACCAACCCTTTGGGGGTTTCTAGAGAGACTTCTTTAAATTAAAATCTTTTGCTTTAATTTAATAATAATTAAATATTAAATCTTTATATTTCATATTCAATATGTAGATATATACTTCACTTTCCTTAATATTTTATCTAATTACGCTTGATATTCCTCTTGTTTTATAAACTACCCTAGTTTCTCAGTCTCTAAAAATCATACTGGATTTCGATTAATTTGAGTCGAGTCAGAAAGACTTGTATAAGGGGACAAAACTCTCCCAACGCCTAATTTTTCATTCACAAGACTCGAACCCGAGACCTTACTTAGAGGGAACCAAACTCCTTGCCACTTGAACCAACAATGTAACATTGGCACCCTTTGAGATCTGTGTAATCATTTTACTTACTCCTTGGGGGGTTGGGTAGCTCAACTGGTTTGGGCTAAGGGTTTAAGGAGTTGAAGGAGTAGGAGGTCCAGGATTCAAACATTGACAAATGAGGAAAAATTAACATAACAACTAACAACTAGCATTTACCTATATATCCAAAAAAAAAAAAAAAAATCACTTACTCCTTAGAATATATGCTATCACTACACTTACATCTCTTACAACATAATTAAGAGAAACTGGAGTACCTTTTTTGAAACAAGAAGGCTGTTGGATATAATTAAATCAAATTTTAGGAGAGGTCGGGGTAATTTTCTCATATTATTTTCTTATAAAAGTGATCATATAATTTTTTTAAAATTATTAAAAAATATTATAACTAGCTTTAGTTATCTAATTTATTAGCCTGTAATGTTTTTATGTGGTTAATTGTTATTTTTTATCCGAATTCAATCCTTTTTTTTTTGGCGAGTATCCGTATTCAATCTTATTTATTGAGAAAATGAGTACATTTATATAGTGTCACAACATTTAAAGTCAATTAAGATATTCTATAATTATAAGTCATTTTCACTTAAATTTTCATAATAAAAAATTTATAATAAACATGAAATACAAAAAATATGCTCTAAATCATTTCTGCATCAGTCAATTGTTATCATTTGAATTAAGGGGTCCGGTCTGAAAAAAGTTATTTTTTAAACCAAATTTTATTAAGAAATAGACTGCTTCTGTTCTGCACTTGCTTCGGCTTTCAAAGGTGCTCTTAGCCTCTTGCCAATCACGCGTATTATTAGTATATGTTTTTGTTTTTCTGGGATATCTACTTTGAATTTCTTTATAATATCATAATATCAGCTATTGATTTTATGATCAACAATTAAGATTTATTACTTTGAGATCTCTTACTATTTCTTTTAAAGTAATTAAAATCCTCACTTGAGAGGAAACAATTCCTATAATCGGAGCTTTCGTTCTTACATTTTGGACTATTAACATGTTCATTATTTCTGCTACACCTTGTGTAATTTCTACAAAAAAGATACATCCATTTTGTAATTACTTGGCTAGGAACAACTAACAAGAAGCTGGGTTCTGAAAAAAGAAAAAGAAAAAATGGAAGAAGCTGGGTAGAAATTTATATAGGCACAGTAAGGATGATGATTTGCTGTCTTATTTTGGTGTATCACACTTTATCCTCACCAGTAATATTTTGCCTCGTAAAATTTCATGTAATGTTAAAAAAAAAATAGAATATATGACAAAATATGATACATTAAAAATGAGAAAACAAATCCCCATCTCATATAATAGGATTGTATGAGCTTTTTTTTTTTTTTTTTTTGCGCTTATAAAGGTACTTACAGATTACCCACTATTCTATGCTTCATAAATGTATTTTATATTTTATATTTTATATATTGATAGAATCAGTGGCGGATCCAGGACCCTGGAGCAGTGGGGGCAACGCATTTATAAAATAATTAATAATAAACATCATATATATATATATATATATAAAGATAAAGATAAAGTCATGACTGTTAAAATCATAAAGTTTTAATAGAAAACGAATGCAATCAAGTGACGCTGTTAAACACTTTCGATATAAGTCATGAACTTGTTCAGATTGCTTGGATATTGCAACTTCAATGTGTAGATTTTGATTATCAAATCTTAGACGTCTTCCAAGCAATATTATGAGCACTATTAGGACCTCCATCATGAGATGAGAGCTTTTCTTTCTTATTCCAATTTGTGAATCCCTACGTGACAATCACCACCTGATTGCTTTCGAAAATCAGGTTTAAAAAGATAACAATAAGAAAAATGCAACATCTTTTTCTATACCATACTCTAACCGGATGCCAAATTTATTAAACCAAGAAGGACAAAATCTTCTTAAAGAATTTTCAATTTTTCTTTGAGGAAAATTATGTTGAGTATGTTGACATGGTCCTCTTTATAAATATGATCTTCGTATGCTGAAATTTTAGGATGATATGCTGAAATTTTAATTCGTTTTTCTGAATCTGATGTCAATTCTTTTAAATCAATTTCAATTTTTTGTTGATGGAAACTTGATTCACAAGATTTCAATGAAGATTGTTGCTCATTTTATGATTTTCTCTTCAAAAAATTTCCGTTATCTCCTACAATTGAAGAAACAAAATTAATACATTTAATTTCACAATCAATTTGATGAAGTAATATAATTATCACAAAACCTCCAATTTTAACTATATCTATCAGATTAACTTTCACTGTAGTCACATAGAAGTTGCATAGATGGCAAGTATTTGTAGAAGTAACGAGAGAGAAAGGTACAGAATAACTTTTAAGTGTTAGCATCAATAATTTAATGGTGAGAAATTGAAATATGTCCTCCAAAATCAAATAATTGATTTCCAAAGTCTAACAATTAACAAAGCATGAAAGAGAAGCTAGAAATAAAAGTAACAGTAGAAAGGAAGTTAGTGAGACATTGATGGAGGAGGCGCACGACCCAGACATGAATAGGCTATGCCCCTGTGGGTGCAACTTTTTATAACTAGTGGGGGCAAAAAATTTGAGTATAAGATAATTGTAAATTTTTTTAAAAAACGAGGGTGTGCAGTTGCACACCCTGATTGAAGTGTGCAGTTGCACACCCTGATTGAAGTGTGCGTCCGCCCCTGGATAGAATTTGAGCCCAACAACAAAAACGGGGATATAATCACTTAGGCTTTAAGCCAATCTCTTGGCGAATTATCGCTTCAAAGTAAGGCTTTCCCCATATGCCCCATGCAAGCAAGCACGTGTACTGTGTATTTTATCTTATGTGCTGTCTTGTTTGCTTTCGTAGGGCCTATGGTTGGCTTTGGACTCTTGGCCTATAGCCCTTTGGAACTGAGAAACTGATGGCCGAAAATATAATAAAAATATGAAATGCCGGTGTCCATGATCCCAAAAGCTTCCAACAAATTTGTCCAAGTTCAACAGAATTATTTGAGCTACATAACAAGATAAGACCAATTCGAGTGATACACATCTCACATTATTTTTGTGATTTAGAATAGAAGCTACACCATTTTGATTTTTATACAGAGATTGGTCCAATCTTTACATATGAGATCCATCAGAACTTTGTATAGCCTACAAAAGATCATTCCCTAAGAAATATATGCAAATATTGAAGATATCATTTTAATATCACATATGGCCAATAATGTTGTTAGTTAATGCTCTACGTTGCCGATAAAAATTACATATGACCTTTGAGCTCGACAAACTTTTAGCATCACTGCTAGAAATTTTCTTATTACCAGTGGATTTTGCTAAAAAATTCACGAAACAGATTTCATGCAGATTTTCCTATGAATTTCTGACCATAGGTAATACTCTCGTGGGTAATTTTTCTTCTACAGAAAATTTCCTGCATATTTTTTTGCGAAAAATTTAAATCTATATGAAAATTCGCAAGAAATATCAAAATCTTCTATGAATTTAAATATATTGGAAAAAAGCTTATTTATCAAAAAACTGCAGCAAAATTCGCAGGTGCAAAAAGGAAAATCCACAAGAAATTCATGAATTTTTAGTAGTACATGTTTGGAACCGCTTCAATTTGGGCCAGAATCACGTTGACACAAAAACTACAATATTTAGTTTTCATGGTGGAAGAGTGATTATGTTTTGATCCATTGTGTTTCCAACCACATGCTTTAAAGAAGTGTGTTGATTGTTTCTTCTATGGTAGCGCTAGCTCAAAGCCACAACTTCTATGGTTGTATCATGGTCGCGATCTTTGAAGCTAGAGCTTCCATGGCTTGTGTGTGACCTTCAATGCTAGAGCTGTCATGGCTATGCAACCGCACCCTTCAGAGATAATCGTCATGGGGAAAGAGCAACACCACAATAACCATTAACCAAGTAACCATCTTGTTGTGAAAGCACAAGTTGATCAAGCTCCAAACTTGAACCTTCCATGGAGTGAACCTAACCACCATGGAGACTCGAAACAGAACCTTGATATTCTATTTTAGCAGGGATTACAGTGTGTGTGTCAAATGCTAACATAGAAAAATTACAATGGAAAATTGCGTATTTAAATTATTGAACATTTAAAAGTTACACTTTTCAATAAAAAGTTCATGTATATTTCCCCCATATTTTCACAAACTCGATTACCAAAAGCCAAAGCTGACTAAGAAAATTTGATATTTTGTCTCCAATTTGAATATTCGCATTCCATCTCTCTATTTTGAAGAAGGGCAGCCCCAAAAAAGTTGGGAAAATGGGTTGGGAATGGAAGAATGAAGATTAGTTGACGGGAAAAATTTGTAAAATAGGTTTTCTACTCTTCTAACTTTAATTTTTCAATTTCGTCCTAAATTGATAACTCATCTTGCTAACATATCAATTTCATTCACCTCATGTTATCTGTGTTTTTTGATGCCCACCTATAACACTAACTAATGGTGTTGTGACAAAACTATCAGTTAATACCAACGTGATTAATGAATGTAAACTAAAAAATGAATACAACGAAACAATTAAAAGATATAAAAGAAACAAATAATGATAGAGAATGAAGAGACATATTTTACCTTGTGACTTTAATAAGATCCAAACAAGTAAAAGGGGGGGAAAGAGAGAGGAAAGATGGAGAGACAGAAATAGGAAATTTAAGGATTTATTTCCTTTATTGCGAAATTTTCTATTTTCATTAATAATTATAAAAAATACCATATTGTTTTAATTATATTTTATGTTTTCAAATATTTATATAAGAAACAATGAAACAACCTAAAACAAGGCAAAGAGACAACTTTGTTGATAGGTTTCAAGGCAAAATTTATTTGTATCATGAGCCTCCAAATTCATTTTTCTAATTTAATTTTACAAAAATCCATTTTTTTTCTAAACTTGAGACTTTCAGCTTCATTAAAATAATTTGGTTACTGTAAAGGTAATATATCAAGTGTGTACACTTGATATATTATTGTTCACAAGAAAAGTATTAATGTTATATAAAAACTTAGAATAATGATATTTGGAAGAAAAAAAATGATGTCTAACACTGTATAAAAGTATTCATTTCAACTTATTCATTATTTTCTTCTTTCTCATCATGTATTTCATCACTCCCAAGACAATAATAAGTTTTGCGATGTCTATACAAGATGTTCAAATTGTGTGTCCAAATATCTTTACTCAAAAACTTAACATACTTTTCACACAAAATTTCAAACATATAAAAATAGAAAAAATAAAATAAAATAACAAACACCATATTAAAATGCTTATGTCGATGTACCATGGAAGGAAAATCTTATGTCGAAAGACACTACTTTTGGAAAAATAAAATATCCAACTCATCCCAATATTATTAAGTGAGATAAGAAAAGAGAGAAGAAAAAAGACAAAGGGTGACAAGGATTGATATCCAAATAGTGAAGGACTCCTTAAATATCGACCACAAGCTCGGATTCTGAGTCCTAAATATCCAAATGGGCAGATACTCATTCCCCACAAACTACTCATTAGATAACATAAGCATGTAGCTAGGTCGATCCCAAGTACTTTACTAATTCAACTATTTACCATTAGCTAGAAAAGTTTTGCAATCTTACATCTGATTTTTCTGTTGAAACTTGAAAGCTTCAAAGCATGTCAGCTTTTGCATCAATTGCTCTACATTACTCATCAACATCATCTCTACAACTAATGGTGCCTTCTTCAGAAGGTACCCGTGATCATAGTTCATGCTGGGTAAGAGTGAGATCACACAAATCCAGGGGTCAAAGTTTACATCCCCAGAATATTGCAAGGGGGCTAAAAATCCAGAGTGCAGCTACAAAACCAGCAAAATCACCAGGTACTTGTTCTGTTTTTTCAAACCACTTTGAAGATATCATAGAACCTTAATAAGCTCCTTTTTCATTTTTTCTTTGTATTAGCTGAAGAAGATTGGAAGGTCAAGAGAGAATATCTGCAGGCAAAAAAGGTAAGGCTCCATATCTATCTGTGTCATACATACTCTCCCAAATACACAAATAAGCACATTTGCATCTTTAGCATTTCAGTTTAAAGTGAGCACAAAGAAAAATTTCATGATTATGCTAACCTTGCAAAACATTAATGTAACACAAGCTTGAAAATGTCTTCTGAAGCACATGAAATTCCACTTCAAATTTAGAATCATAGTATAAAATGTGAATACACAAACACAGCTATGATCTGAAAAGTGATAAGAGTGAGAGAGATCGTAAAATGATAGAAACAAGAATATGGTGGCACATAAGCTATAAAGAGCTAGTTAGAAGGTAATAAACTATTTTCATAAGCCATTTTTATATGTTTATTTTCATAAGCTATTTTCATAAGTCCAATTTAAGATCTTTCAAAGGCTCCCCGAGTCTCTGTGTAAAATTTAAGGGAATGTGATGTCATGTTTATATCATATACAGAACAAATATTTAAAGGTTGTATGATATGATATTGCAGGTAAGAAGTGTGGAAGCAAAGGAAGCTCTGCGCCTTCAGAAAGAAAATAATTTTGTGATTCTCGATGTAAGGCCTGAAGCTGAATTCAAAGAGGTTAGTTAACAAGATTTAGAAGCGTGGGACATTCATGTTGGATTTTTCTATCTTTGATGCTTCTAACTCCAACAGTCCTTATATATGGGATACAAAGTACAAAGAGCAAAAGGCAAAAAGGGGGCAAAAAACTGATGGGTTTGTCTATTAATGCAGGCTCATCCTCCAGATGCTATTAATGTGCAAATATATAGGCTTATAAAAGAGTGGACAGCATGGGACATTGCCAGACGTGCTGCATTTGCATTTTTTGGCATTTTTGCTGGCACAGAAGAGAACCCTGAATTCATTCAGAGTATGATAAATCTGCTTCATCACGCATTTCTTGAATTGATGCATTTCTTATTTTCTGAAATTAAATATTTGATCATGTTGGCAGCTGTAGAAGCAAAACTAGATAAAAATGCAAAGATAATAGTAGCTTGTTCATCCGGGGGTACAATGAAACCATCACAAAATCTGCCAGAAGGTCAACAATCAAGGTATTAAATTTTCTCCGTTTTTTTATATTTTTCCTGTGCCTTCTTTTGTCTCCCTCTGGACCTTCAGTTTTTCTCATAGAATTTCACATATATACTATTAGTATATGCATACCAAAATTAGCTAATAATGAAATTTTATGAAATGTATCCATTTTGTATGCAAATATAAGTATGTCACTTCTGAGGCAAACCTTGTTGGTGTGTTTGTGCATTGCACCAAACCTCAGATTCAGAGACATTAGATTTTAGAGGATAGGTAGATGCAATGTTATTAAAACCGGATCGGTCATCGACTTGATTAGGGCATCGGGTCAATGAGTCACTGGTTGAACTGGATGAATCGGTATATATTAAATATAAAATTTTATAGTTAAATTATATATATATATATATATAATAATCGTCGAAGATAATCACAAGAAGCTCAGTGGCTCAGTGATATTGCTTCATGGAGCAATAATAAATGGCTGATAGGAACTTAGGAAGTAAGTCAAATCCACCCACAATTAGTAATTAGCTCTCAAATCCAAATTAGTTCTTTATCGGCTAAAATACAAAAGGTAAGTTGCAATTAATAACTTGGATTGCATGGAAGAAAGGTCAGAGAAAGGGATATGGTGTTATCATCATTAGATACCAAGTATACCCCCGATCTACTCACTAGGGAGGGTGCAAATCAGTGCAATGTATTACTATTATTTCTTGCGGCTGTACTCTGTTGCATATCACTTTTCATGTCATTATGAAAAAAAAATACTATTACCTCCTCAAACCCTTGACCTGCTGCTCTAATGGTAACATTTTGATACTTTCACAGATCTCTTATAGCAGCTTATTTGCTGGTTCTCAATGGTTTCAACAACGTCTTCCATCTAGAAGGTGGACTTTATACATGGTTTAAAGAGGGTCTGCCAAGTGTTTCCGAGGAGTGAAGATGGTGCTAAAAATGCACTTGCATGAAGCCTAGATCTAGTTTTGACCATAATGAGAATGCTGACAAATGCATGTAAAGAATAGAACCAATGAATTGAATTGTCTGTCATCATTGAACTAGTGAGGAAATTTAATATGCAAGAATTGATAACAAAAATGTCAGGTTATATTCTTCAAAGTGTGCATCCCTGGCTTACACTGGAAAGGGTCCACCTATCACCAAAGTGATATACGCATACACTATGCTTCTGAACCACTGAAGCATACTGCTTTCTGATTCAATTGCTTTCGATTCCTTAAGCAGTCCAATCCAATAGAAACATTTTCACCCCAAATGCTCGGGGAAAAATGGTACTCGGTTAAAATACCTGACCTGCCACTTCCTAAGCCTTTAAAGATGCTCTTGCCATAGCTAGAGCACCGTCATAACTTCGATTTCCACCAATAAAACCACTCATGTGCACAAAAGTACAACCTGGGATTCCAGCAACCTCAGAGAGATTGTCATTTTCCAAACCCCTCCAGTGATATGGTAATGGTTTTCTGCTCTCAAAACTAGTAGGTGAAATTGCCACTGCTTGCAGTCGCCAATTCTCACTCCTATCATCCTACAAGCAGCAATGATCTACTACATAAATTAATAGAACAAATAGCCATTTATAATTGAATAAGAAAACAAAGAACTAATTGGTAAGAAGATTAGACATTTTTTACATGACAAATTTTCAAGTCACCCTGGATATGATGATACGGTTGCAGAATTGAATACAACAATAGAAGATAGCTAAACAACTGCACATGGTAGTGGTGTAGATTGACAATGACAGTGATAGTACACAAGCTTTTTAACCCCTTAGTCTCTTATATTCAATACTAAAGATTCATCAACTAATTCAGTATAAAACATACATACCGGGTAAAGAACATATTTGATAGATGGATTGATTTTCATTTCCTCCTCAAGCTCATGTATGTGAAGTTTCCACTGCAGGACAGTAGAAAAGGTTTAAGCTAACAGTTGCAACGATCTTCAATACCAAATACCATTTTCCACAGAAAAGATTGTAATTTGCCCATCCATTGGTATAAAGAGAAAACTCTTATAACAATTACTTTAAAAACTGTTTGATGATAATTAAATGTTCTATGTGCTTACAGGACAAGATCGGTTTAGCTTTATGATTTCTCCACTAGAATCGAATAGTTTCTCTTGCTGCAAGACACTCCATAACAATTGCTCGCGCTGGTAACCATGATTTTGCATAATAGTTCACATTCTGTAATACAAAAAGCATTTAGAAATGATTCCTTCTTATGACCAGCTTCATGCTGGTTTTTTGTCAAAAACTAAAATGACCATTCACTGGATACATGAGAAACGGTATAAACATAATGAACCAAAACCAAGTATGGACCTTCCAAAACAGTCGTAACCTCCAAAAATTCACCACCAGCCAATGTCATTGCTTGATGAAAGGCCTCATTTTCTCTCTCAGATGAGTGGTCAGAATCCATCCAGTCCAAATTCAGTCGTTTTATTCTAGATGGCAGGGTTGTATTGATTACATACTTTGGAGGTTCGTTTAAGGTCGTATTGATTAACTCCATTGTCCACAGCATCAATTGCCTGTCAAGAGAACAGTCTTGTAACCAACAAAAGCATGGATAATAAGAGGTTAGAAATAAGTATGTATATAAGCTCAAAGATAGAATGGCTTATTCTTGAAAAGATGAAACTAAGGACAGTTATAACTTCACCAATTCCACTGATACTAAGATTTACGCTATAAAATAAGACTTCAAGACTTCATAATCCAAGGATTAAAATGTCAATCACTAATATGGATTGTGTGGGAAACACATGTATGGATATAGAACGCACTGATGAATTTAGATTAACGATATATGAAATTAGCATCTCTCTATATCATCAGTTCATAAATCTATATTGAAACAAAGTACATCAAGTTTAAGAAGTTTTGGGAGCTAAGGCGATTACACGACCCAAGCCCAAAGTAACTCCAGACCCTCTAACAAACACCATCATAATTTGTTGGAGTTGGACCAAACCCATTAAAGAACAAACTATAAGTAAAATGAATTAGATAACAATTATTAACATGTTACACTTTGATCATAAATAAATGCACTGTTCAGAACTAGCTACCTCCACAAAGTTTCTATACAGAGCTGGATATAACTGGTGCACATGAGGATGCCCTTCATCAAGCTGGAGCACCTTTGCAATTATCTCCAACCCATAATGCTACAAGAATTCATTCATTACATTAGGAAAAAAATAAAAAATAAAATTAATCATCATTTATAGTGGAAAAAACAGTGAGCCAAAGAGTCAAACACCTTGTAGACAAGGCCAGCACTGCTGAGCTTAGTGACAAATCCATAACCAAACACTTCCTCAAAACCCTTTTGGTGATGATCATAACGGTCTTGAAGTGGGTCAAAAACGCCTCCAACATCCACCACTGCGTCAAGTGTTTCCAAAACCTATAACAGAACAAAACAAAGATTTCTCATTTCTTGTGTTTCAAAACACGAAAACAAAACCAACCCAAAAAATTAAAAAACAAAAAAGTGAGGACCTTTGGGTCCCTTGTTCTGAGAATATGGGCATTGGAGAAGCGTTTGGAAAGGCGAAGAAGGAAGCAAGCGAGGGCTTCGTCGCAGTGAAAGGTTCCACTGTGTGTGCCCACGCGCTTTGGGCGGAGCGTGGAGAAAGATGAAGCTACAATGCCGGGAACGGCGAGAGGCTTTAAGTTCAGAAAGCGCTTGTGGAATGTGAGCATCATGTTGTGTTTGCGTTGTGCGGTTGTGCCTCAAACTCCCACCCCCGCGAGTTTAACCATTTTTTGATCTTTTTATTCTGTTATGAATGTCTCTGCCGTTGACTAAACGATGTCGTATTTTGGGCTTTACAATTTACCGTATCTTTTGGACCTATCTAGGTTTTAGACAGGAGTGATGTGGGCCGTGTGCCTGCCCATTTTCTTAATTGGGTTGGATGGGCCCATGGGGCCCATTTTAGTTCACTCATAGGACTTTTTCTTTTCTTGGTTCAGGTGAGGACCATGAGGTCTGAGCTCATGGTTTTTACTGAAGTCGAAATTGTATTCGACAAGGAGAAATCATATTCAATTGCTGAGATTTAGATTAATTATATTTAATTTCCTTCTTCTGTTTTTAAAGTTATATTCACTTTTTTTGAGATTAAATTATTATTATTATGCTTGTCTTTCTTAACATATACGTAATTGAAATTATGCTGACCTCCCCTAAAGAAAAAGTAACTAGGGCTTTTGGGTAATTAAGCCAAATCTTAAGGAAAATTAGTATATAATTATATATATAATTTTAAATTGAGAATAGTGATTAGGAAAAATTCTTTTGGGGGATTCAAGTCGTTGATACGCTTTGACTTTGGACCAATAATCTTTTTTTATGCTCAAACGTAGGCTCTAATAAGTCTAATTATTGTATTGTAAGATTTTTGTTTATCTGGCCTGACAATTGAGCAAACGACTTATGTGATTTTCTAATGTGAATTGTTCTATGACGCATGTTACTAGTTGGGCAATGTAATGACATCTAATTGTTAGAAAAAAGAACTACATGGTGTTGTTGGTCCGTTGGATTTTGTTTTGTGCATAAAAAAAGGGTGCGGGATATCTTAATATCCTTTCTTTTATCTCATTTGGTTACTTGTAGCATAGAAAAATTCAAGTCTGGGCCACCAAATTGATGAACTAACGATTGGATAAATTGGTTGGGTTGAATAGAGAACAAACTCCCTGAGCTGCACGCTGTTGCCAGCTAGTAGATTGAAGATGACTGGATGAGCAAACCATTAGAGTTACGAGACTGGCTGCCTCATCTTAAACGCGTCCCAACTCTTTTGTTTATTGATTTTGAAAATCTATTAGGAATTGAACCATATAGAACCTTCGTCTAAATTTGTGTATAGAATAACAATCAATTCTTTCTTTCTATTTTTGTGGCACAAAGAATTCATTTTTGCTTTTAATGTCCATAGGTACAGATTAACCCAGGTTGCAGGGCACATCCTAAATTCCATGGCCTCCATTCCAATGGAATAGTCCCCGTTAGCCAGTCCATGATTCCTAAGTCCTTATTTTGTTCTCTCGTTATTTCAAAACGAATGTTGACCCAAATTAAATAGAAGATAAGAACAATAATGTTGACCCGCAGCATAAATTTAAAGAATTATGTGAGGCATAGAATATAGCTGTAGCCTGACCGCCATTTCTGTATGGGTACATACTGCCGTATAATCAGCTCAGAAGTATATAAAAATAATAATAATAAGTGGCTCATAAAAAACTAAAATATGAATTGTTCTTCCTTTGGCGTTTCTGCCATATCATTATTTTTTGTGATACAAACAACAAGAAATTTGTATTAATTAAAAATACAACAACAAGATTGCTAACCGAAGAAAAATAAAAAACTGCAGGTATAATTGTTAGTGCCAAATGCCTAGAAAATGAGAAATTTACATTTTTTTCTAAAGAAAAAACCATTAGGACCATTTACCCGACCCGACCCTCGATCCGTTGTTGTTCTTTCTCTATGGGCCCGGAATAATTGGGCTCCTCCTTCCTCCTACTTCCCAAACGGAAAAGTCCATACAGCTTCCGGAACTCCCTCACCGTATGAATACTCTCCCTACATATCACCGCACCGGATTCACTCCCTTCATCGGCGCCCCGACCCGACCCGTTATCATTCGCCCTCTTAGCAGCGTCACCTCCGTTGGATTGCGCCTGCAAAGCAGTGATGACGGTTTTCAAGGCCCGGGTGGGCGAGTTCCGGTTCGATATCATAATCTCCCCAACTTCGGCCGGGCTGAGCCGAGGCCCGGTCTGAGAAAAAGCCTCTTCGACCTGAGGGAAAAGCTTGTGCTCCTTCAAGCCCAAGTAACTACTCGCTAAAATCCTGAAGGTGGAGAAATCACATAAGGGGAAGTGTATGTGAACATCAACCCTCCCAGGCCTCAAAACCGCTTCATCCACCTCATCCTTACAACCGTTCATCGTGAACACCATCACGCGCTCTTCTCCGACGCACGAAACGACGCCGTCCATGAAGTTCAACACGCTCGACAGGCTTACGTTAGCACCACCTGTTGATTTCGTCGACGATAACAACCTATCGAGGTCCTCGATCACGATCATGGACTTGCTCGTCGTTTGCATCAACAGCGTCTTCCAATCAGAACCGTCCGTTACTTTCGACACATCGATATCGTACACGTCGTAGCAGAGGAACTTCGCCATCGCCGCGATGAAACTCGATTTTCCAGTACCGGACGCACCGTAGAGAAGATAGCTTCGCTTCCAAACGCGGCCTAACCTGTGGTAGTACTGCCTCGACTTCAGGAACTGTTCGAGATCTGATTTCACCTTGTTCTTCAGCTCCGCGTCCATCGCCACCGTTTCGAAGCTCGCAGGGTGGTTGAACGCCACCGGTCGCCACCGCGAGTTCTCGCCGGCGCCGGAGTTTAGGTACAGCTTGATCTCTTTCCGGCGCTGTTCGATCTCGTCGGTTACCGAGAGGAAGTGCTGGAAGTACTGCCGGAAAATCCTGCGCTTGTCTTTCTTCTTGATCCGGAGCACGAGCGAGGCGGAGTCGGAGTTGCCGCCGCCGGCAGTAGCGTGCTTGGTCCATTGGAGCTTGGCACCGAGGAAGGTGTCGTCGATGGTTTGGTTTGCGTCGAGGTGTAGGAAAATATCAGAAGGATTGTTACCGGAGAAGAGGTTTGTGAAATCTGAGTCTTGAACGGAAGGGAGAGAATCGAGGTAGGTTAGGATTTTCCGGTAAAGTTGATTTTCCTGGAAATGGTGGTTGTAGAGTGGGACTTTGAAGGATTGATAGACGTGGAGGCGATTTTCGAAGGAGAGCCACCATGTGTGGAGGATTTGTAGTGCAGAGGTTTTGCGGAAGAAATAAAGGATTAGGAAAATAAGAACTAAGATGAACAAAATGAAGATGATCATGGAGATATATCTGTATATTGCTGAGGGTAAATCAAGTTTTTGGTTGATTGAAATTGAAACTAAAAGGTAAGATGAGAAGAATGATGATGATCGTGCAAATGCATGGGTTGGAATTGAATTGGGGAATGTTGAAGATGTTAATGAAGGTTTTGATGAGTTTCGACTTTGAAGAGGTCATCGCTGCATACGGTCAGTGCCGGCAAATTTAATATTCCGAAGAAAAGAATTAGTATGAACGTAAACATGTGTTCTACTTTGGGGTGTTTGATTTTCAATATATTTGACTCTAGAGGGGGCGTCTCATTCTGCGCTGAAATTTCACAATTATCGTTAATTCGTTATAGCGTTTTTTCATCTTTTTGGATTAATCAATTTTTTATTTATTTTTTGAGCATATGTTAATTTTTTTTTTTTTTTGTGCGCGCGCGCGCTCATATGTTAAATTGTTAATAACAATGAATGGTGATGCATAATGATAGGTTGCTCATGTGATTTCATAAAGTGATACTTTACAGAAAATGACATACTATAGGTAGGTTGTCTTAATCAACCAGGTATATAATCTGTTTTTGTTGGTAACTCCCCCCAACAAATGGTATCAGAGCCATGGTTTGGCTTGATGGGGGAGCGGGAGTGGATAGTGATGTGGGAGACTCATAAATGAGGGAAAGATTGTTGGAAATTTAAGTATGAGTGGTTAGTCCTACATTGGCTAGGAATGAGCTAAATGAAGGATATATAAGAGAGTTAACCCATATACCTAATGCCTTAAGGTTTTGGGTGGAGATGTGGTGTCTTGGTCTCTTGATGGTCTTGGTCATTAACCCATTATTGCTCCCGGTGCTTCCCGAACTCTCCAATAGTTTTTATGCCAATCATCTATTGAGTTCCTTTTCTTTTTTCTTTTTTTCTTCTTTGGGATCAATATTAAGTTTTTTAGGTAGTGTTTGGTGCAAGTTTTAAAAAATATTCCCGGGAATGTTGGTAAGGAATAGTTTCCCGTGTTTGGTACAAGTTTTAAAAAAAGTATTCTCGGGCATAAAACTAGTAAATGATAGTTATAAACTTGAAAAAACTTTATTCACATGTGTGAAGATGGGAAGAAACATTTCTGGGAATGTGTATAATTTGCATCGGAATAAAACATTTCGGGAATGTTAGTAGTTAATTGTTAAGTTAATTTTCTTTGCCAAGGTTTGAACCTTGGACCTCCTACTCATCCAACTCCTTATACCCTTTTCATAAACCACTTGAGCTATCCCAACCCCATTTACGTACATGTATATAATTTGTTAATATTAAAGAAATCATTTATTACAAAAATAAATTGTTAATAAACCTTTCGGGCAAATATTTTCTTCATTTGTTACAAAAGTATAATTGCTTAGTGTTACTACATGAATTAGACCACGGTGAAGGTCGATCTGACAACCCAATACCCATTGGATTGAGACTACTCTGGGCCAACAGACAAGTCAGAGAAGATCAGAAGTTGAGAATCCTACGTCATTAAGAGACAGCATCATTCAAGCAATGCAAACGGTCATTCATATCGACTTTGTAACTACCCTCGTCAATAACGTCCATAATGGCTCACAATCACCCTCGCTCTGCATATATCAGGCTTAACCATCAGGTAGGTTCGTAGAATCATCTTCTTCGGATACCACTCATACATACAATGAGTATCGACTGACTTGAGTGTCAGTCAGAGTCTCCTTCTCCAACATAGGAGCTACCGGTTGATCTCAAGTCGAACAATATCGTTGACCTCAGAAACCTATGACGGAACACTTAGGTTTTTTTTTTTTTTTTGCCAAGAAAAAAAAAGAAATGAAAAATGGAGAAAAATATCTTAAGTAATTAATAATATTTAAGATTAAATCGTAAAACTCTATTTACTTTTAAGAAAATGAGTGCCAATAGCGTACAAGATAATTCACTTAGTTTAGTAAAAACCAATATGTCGTATTCATTTTGAGTACCAATATTAAACACTTACCCTTACCTGTAGTATTGGAATTGGTTTATCTCAAGAAAGTCGAATATCTTAATTCATAAGCTTGTATTGCAGACAATATATTCCGATTCCTTAAACAGCCGAACCACAGATACTTTCCAGTTTCCATACAACACGCACACACGGTGCCCAAAGAAAGAAGTGTAAAGAAAGTTATTGTTATTTTTTATTTTGGAACACGGAAAGGGTGGAGTCAAAGGGAACGTGAGGATAAAAATAATGAAAATTGAAGACAAACGAAGATATTATATAAGTCAGTTTTGATTTCAAAGGTACGTTCGATTGTCTCTTCTGATTTTGAAGGTTAGCATAACAGTTGCTAGTTTTGAACTCATAATCATGGTTTCAACTTTCAACTACCAACAACTCTAGCTGCTTATTCCTTATTATTGTTAATAATAATAATAAATGATAATACTAATAATAATAGTCAATAGTTCTGATGGCATATAATTATTTTTGGTAGTTTACTTTAAGCATTATTGATATTGATATCAGTACTTTTCTTTGTCATTAGCCAGTTATAGCACATAATTAAATCAATTAAATTATTATTATAAATAGTTAACTCAAATATTAAGTCATTAATTAATTATTCGAAATAATTGATCAGATCGAATTGGAAATTGATGGATCAAACTTTAATGGGACTAACGCAATACTTAAGAAAGTATTATGATAAACTGTGTACCAAAATATTATATATGATAAACTATTAAAAAGTAAAACCTTACTCAAAATAATTTCACTTAAAATTTAGTTTTTGATGGAACTAACTTATTAAAGTTTGATTGTGGTTATAATCAAGTATATGGTTCTAAATTTTAAAAAAATAATGAAATTTACATGTGTTAAGGTTTGACTAAGTCCTAATTACAATCGGTATTCCTCTTATTTTTAAAGCTACACTCACCAGTGACCTCCTTTGATATTCAATTATCATTACATTTCATTTTCTAAATGGGAGCTGATTGCAATTACTCTAATCTCCCCTGAGGAGGAATAGATGCTAGGTGTAATTAAACTAAATCTCAAGATAGGTTAGTGTGATTTTAAAAAAAAAAAACCTACCGTGTAAGTGAAAATTTTAATGCAACTGCACGAATCAACCAATGAACCAACGGCTTGACAAACGACAATCACTGTAACGACATGACAAACTATTTATTGCAATTTCTGTGGAAGACGATTATTTCCCTGTGCTGCGTGATGTATGATGAGGATACGCCAAAAATAGGGACAGTTCCTAGTTTTTGATCAATCACAGCTTACGGTTGAGAGAGTCAACATCGAGTTTTATAACCAGAATAATTAAAACTTACGGTCATTTGATAAGGAAATAAAATTGAGGTTTTATTTTTTTATAAACAAATGTTAATAATTAATGTATTATGTGAACTATGAGTCCATGACCTTCTTATCATTCCAAATCCTATGTCCCTCCCCAAACCACCTTAACCCCCTTACAAGTAAAATTTCATATATGAATTTTTAATACAATTTTATAAATAAACCTTATCTATAAGTTACCTCTCATAATCCCATACCAAACATAAAAACTACTCTAAAGTGAGCAAAAATATAAAGTAAAAAAGTACAGATCTATCCACTCTTGATTAATTAAAATATATTAAAATCTCAACCCAATTTACCTAATCAATGGTAGATATAACCTTATCCTCTCACTTTATACTTTTACACAGTGTGCAGGAACAGGGACCTCATCCCAAAAATTATTGTAGCCACAGAAAAAGTTTGAATCACCATAAACTATATCGCCGATTTGTCATGTTGATTGAAGAATACAGAGTTGCCATGCCACTTTCAATACCATATTATTTTCATGTGTCCAATCATCTGCAAGGGTGTTATCACCACAAGACTACCGGGTCTATAACGACGGGAATATTTCTAAACCAAATAGCCACATCCAAAATCCCTAAAACTGAAAAGAAATATGTTATTTTCTTTTTGTTGCTCGATATTCAACTTTTTAGCTTTTTCTTTTTCTCTAACCTTAAAAGTGGTTTAGTAATGATGGAACCACGAGGCAGGCATCAAGCAAAGCCACACACGGGATAAACTAGAGAAGATAGCCCCCTAAGTAGTCGTCCTGTCTTCACTATAGAGATATGTTTAGAAGGAAAATAAAATTACAAATTCGTGGTCCTACCTCCTAACTATAATGAATGAATGTGATGGGGTTTGAGTTAATCACCATCTTATGGGGTGGCCCAGAATGACAACAAAAACACAAGGATGATTACTGACCCACAATGCTTAAAAGCATAACCATGC
This sequence comes from Echinosophora koreensis, assembly GCA_035048595.1. Lineage (NCBI taxonomy): Eukaryota > Viridiplantae > Streptophyta > Magnoliopsida > Fabales > Fabaceae > Echinosophora > Echinosophora koreensis. The sequence continues at coordinate 15,611,691 of JAPCYP010000001.1, forward strand.
CGAACCCACTCTAATGCCAGTTATTTCCCATAGGTCTCAATCATTGAATGTTGTTGGCAACTTGCAAACTGCATCATCTTGATGAATCTTAAGCTTACTCTGTTAAAGTTGTTGGGCATGTCAGTGTTAGATCCAACTGTATTAATCATCGATTTAATCATATAATAGAGCAACACATATGAACTTATGTTAGCATCAACTTTACCAGAAGCAGAAGTTATTTAACAGATTCAAATAATAAAATGTTTTTCTCTTCCCCATGGCCAGAAGCTAAACAGAACAGATTAGAATGCTTGATTCAACTACCCTTGAAGTCGAGTCCAGTTAACTACTCATGCCTGATGGAAATTTATTTTATCCTCTCTTGTATATGTTTGGCAAGTATTATACAATGTCATAGAATGTGGATATATCTGACACCTTTATTAGACATTAGCTACCATTTTATGTCATTTTAAATTTTTAATGCATCATATTATATAACGATATACACAAAAGATGGTGGAAAAAGCAAAAATATCTCTTTGCATTACTGAAATAGTAATCAGAGATACAATTTTGCATAAATGGAATATTAAACAGTGCTACAAGAAGGATTGATGCATCAAACATTGAACAAAATGCAACAATAGCCAAACACTGACCCTTATCATAAATATATAATAACATATGTTCTATAATTAGTATAACTAAGGAAGTGATTGCTGTCAAAGTCTGGACTAGGCAAAATGACAGTAGAATACTCTAATCACTCTAAAGAAAGTAAACCTTTTAAGGATCCTGGGCATCTGATTGGTGGAGATTAATCATGCGAGAAACCACAAGCTTAGAGAATTCATTGATTGCAGCTTGAAGCGGATAATCACCTGACTCACTGGGCACTGTCCATCTTGGTGACTGTAGGTTTAATCCACCATATTCACTTGCGGCAACCTTTGTTTTCTGTGAAGTGGCAAGGGCCTTCTCCAAATCTATCTGCGACAAAGGCCTAGGCGCCTGAAACATGAAAAATACACAAAACAGTTAAGTAATTTTTCAACATCTACAGCACTTCTTATATGAGAGAGCCATCAAGAAGACTAATTAGTTTCTTTTCCAAGATGAGACAGTGAGACACCCCTACTCGTTGTTTCTTTCACCATTTCCATGCATAAGTTACAATAAATAGCGGCAAAGGATACAAAGTATTAAGAATAGATGCTGTGTGAAGGAAAAAAATACATTGCGGCTTCCAATTCAATACCATATCATCTTAAAGCTATTAAAAAGACATAATATATGAAAGTCATATTTAACGTGAAGTGACAAATTGATCTTGCAAATCAAGTAACTGTTTTCATTGACCAGACTAGAAATGCAGTTCAAGCATGGCAAATATAACATTCTTTGTCGGTACATATAATAGTTTTCTTTTTGGTTAAAGTAATATTTTGGTCCCTATACTTGACATGTATTTTCGATTTAGTCCTTATACATAAAAAATTGTTAAAATGGTCCCTATACGTACAAAAGGTACTTGTTTGGTCCCTATAAGAAGCACAAAATTATTAAATCAATCCTTAACATGATGTACGACAGGGATCGAATGGGTACTTTTTGTACGTATAGGGACCGTTTTAATAATTTTTTATGTATAGGACCAAATCGAAAATTCATGTCAAGTATAGAGACTAAAATATTACTTTAACCTTTTTTTAAAAAAAAAAAATGATTTGTTCTCTTGTTAAAAGAACTTGAAACTGATATGGATATACATTCCAGTCAAGTCAGCCATAGATAACATATTGTCCACTATTGGGAAAAATGAAAAAATTAAAGCATAAGAGATATGAGAAGAGAAAGACAAATATACTAACAGCAGATCGTTTCCCTTTCTTCTCTTCATCCAGTAGTTCTCTAATAGGAAAATAGGCAGCCTTCTTGCAGAGATCAAATAGATCTGAACCAGTGTAACCCTCGCATAAGCCAGCTACATGAGCAAAGTCTATGTTGTCATCAACCCTCTCGCCCTTTAAGATAACCTTCAATATCTCGGCTCTCTCCCTCTGGTCTGGAATTCCAATCTCAAAGGCTTGAGGAAGACGCCGAAGTATTGCTTCATCAAGTTCTGAAGGGCGATTAGTCGCTGCAAGGACCATAACTCGAGCATTCTCTACACACAAACCAAAACAAAGTATCATAATTAACAAACTCTACTCAAATATAGAGAACTTGAGAATACTAACAAAGCCATCAAGATTACTTTTATCCTATTTGCAACTTATTGTGAATGTTAACCATAAAAAAATTATATGATAACAAGTTCAAAACTTACGATCTGTGGTAAATCCATCCCACAGAGCCATGAATTCAGTTTTCATGTTTAACAAAGCCTCATGATCTGTTGTACGACGCTGCCCCAAAAAGCTGTCAACTTCATCAATGAATATGATGGCAGGCTGGAGCTTATGAGCCAGGCTAAATACAGCAGCCACTGAAGAAGAACAACAGAATATTAGCAGTAAACCAAAACAAAGAACCATAATTCAAAGAAAGACCATAAAATATAATCGAGCACATTAAAAATTAGAGACACAACTTGATATAATCTAATCACTAAGGTGTGGTTTAGAAAACGAAAACATAGTTATATATACCAAGAAGCCCTTGCTAACTAACATTTCTGAACAAGAATTAACCCTTTATACCTCTATGTGGCTGAACAGCTTCAAGCCTTCACACAACCACACATCTGCTAATTCGCAATCAGTAGAGATTGAGAACATATACAGCTTAGCACATCACTATCCAGAGGCTTAGCAAACTCCACCATAGTGATATGTAAGGATGGCAAACTCAACCAGTAACAACATATATGGCAGACATTTCACTCATTTCTACAACTGGAATTGTTTGCAAGATCTTAATCTTATTTTTTAAAATATCAATTCCTATATTAACTTCTTTCAGAAAATGGTATATTCCATACTGATTGTAAGTATTTAGAAGAGATGAAAATTTGTCAAACGGCCTTCAACAGGTGGAGGAAGGGGATTGACTTCTACTTTGAAAAACATTTGATTTAATATGAGCTTATTTGCCCAATGCCAGGCCACTATCAATCTGTAAACAACATATTGCTATTAGACGAACAGAGCCTAATCCATGAAACAGGCTGAGACATCAGTTAAAAAAAACATCCAAACTCCAGACTCCATAGCATAAAATACATGGATGTCAAACAAACCTATTGGGAATTTGGAAGCCATAAAAAAGCTCAACTGTGCAGTCAAAAGTTTTACCTACATACTCGTACTCTTTTCATATAACGCATTCCAATTTAAATAGACTGAAGAAAACTTTCCAGAACAGAAGTTTGTCCTATCATTCAAAAAATAACCAGTTTTGTTCCAAAAACAATAGTACCAGTGTAGGACATGGATACAATACAGTAGGAATACAAGGTAATAACAATTCTGATAAAGATAATACATACACTGCAATTTAAAACTATAGTCAAAGTCAATGATACACTATACAATATTACCTTCACAGTTGAACTTTTGTTTTTTTTTTTTTTTTTTTGCTAAGCAAAAGAGAACACAGTTGAACCTTTGTATGTACCCTTGGACATCTATGTAAAGGAAGGGATAAAAATATAACAGAACTTTAATTTATTGAACTAAGATAATCATAACCATCCACAGAAACATACAAATTTAATGGTGGAGATACTATAGTTTTATAGTGTATCATAGAAGTAGCAATAAAGATACCGAGTACATACCAAGCTTTTGGGCATCACCAAACCACTTGCTCATCAAGTTTGATATCCTCACATTAATAAAAACTGCTTCTGACTCCTTAGCAATAGCTTTGGCAAGCATGGTTTTTCCAGTGCCAGGCGGTCCATACAACAGAACCCCCCTTTGTGGTCCAAGAAGCTTACCGTGAGAAAACAAGTCAGGTCTTTTTAGAGGGAGAATAACAAGCTCAAACAAAGCTTGCTTGATTGTTTCCAGTCCCCCAATAGAATTAAACTCTACATCAATGTGGTCGGGATTTATAACATCGCAGGCTACAACATCCTGTAAACAGTAAAGGGAGCAAATTAAAATTATAATAAAAAATGAGACATACATCTGGTCAATTATCTTTCAGAAAACCTTAAAAAGGTTCTTCCGTTATAAGGATATGTTTATATTAATTTCTTCATTTATCAGCGATGCCTTATCCCTCCAGGAAGATAATATCAGTACTAACTGTTATAATTAAAAGTCAAGATTAGAGCTTGACTACCTTAGAGCACATTATTCTTCCTATTAAAGAAACATCAGCCTACAAACTTAAGCTCCCATGTGAATGCCAAATAATAATAATAACATGTATACACGTGCATGCGCACATGTACACACGATTATACGTAGGATCACCTGGGTAATACACTAAAATACATCATCTTATCTCATATTTCCCATCTGTACACTTGTCATCTATGAAGCACGTGCTAAAAATATGGTACCGGCACAATAAGATACTAATATGGCAATATGGAACATTCTCAAAAATATAAAATATTATATGGCTGTGTCTGTGAGTGTGCGCGCACACACGTCTGTAAAGTCTATACATAAAAAAAAATGTCAACATCACACAATTGAGAATACAGCAATTCAGCATATTCCCTGTTAATCAACAATTAAACATCTTCCTATTTTATATTTCTCTCACCACTGTTCTGTACCATCCATAACGTAACTCAAATCCCTTCTCTCCCTCTCTGCAAAAAATGCTGCTGTATCACTCATTCTAAATGATGCTTCTCTCTTCCCCAGCCTCTTCTTTCATAATTTTGTATCACCAAACCCTAATTACAGAACATAACATAAAAACAAGCTTGAACCACAGAATAGAATGTCATATTAATCTTCCCTGGCTCATGCAGGGCACCATGCCTTCTCTCCCTCATCTTTGGCAGGAGGTAAGGCTGCAAGTGGGTGTGCCCCCTTCCATTCCTTTCTCGATTTCTCTTCTCACTCAAGCATGCAGCAGAACAGTAACGAAAATGGAGGATACGAATCAACTCCCAATTCTCAAATCTCAAAGTTCAATATTTGAATTTCTTTACCCAAAATGCTACATTTATAAAACCACCATATTTTCCCCGTAGCATCATCATGGCATTGTCATTCAGTAAGAAAAATGCACAACTAGGCAATGGAAAGTTGTTGCCAACACCAATCATATCTAAGAGATAGTAAATAAAAGGAATCATCAGGAAGGTAAAATAAAGTTCAAATATGAGCTGCCAAAGCTGCTGTTAAGACCCTTCAGTATCTCACAAACTATTTATATTATTAAGATGCAAAATGTGACTTCAAAATATGATAGAAATCAAGTGATTTCAAAAACTACCTGAACCAGTTATACCATGAAGACGAAGTGGTTAAACAGCCCATGCTTTCCACGTACACATTTTTTAATGAGTTTAATTTTGATAAGTGTACCAATCAAACATCATCCTATGTGCTTATGTATGAATTTTAAGGTGGTTATAGCAATCAATAATTTTAATTAACGTGACAAATTATAACTTGTTGACAGTGGAAAAAAATAAATTTGCATACCAATTTTCTTTTTTTAAATAACTTAAGTTCTAATCCCTAATTATTTGGAAACTAAATATATCAACAACATTGAAAACCAAGGCAAAGGGACCTCGTGGAATGCCAAAAAATAAAAAATAAAAAAATACAGAGCATAGTGTGAATGAAAAGAATAGTACCTCGTAAGGGTTTGTTTGGATGAGGGGGCGACCGAGACGCTTAGCAATCTCTTTTTTGTGCTCCAAAGCCTTCTTGGATGCCTCTCGGTTCGGGTCGAGATGTCGGAGCCCCGCGAACAAGACCAAACAACTCAGAGCAGCGCTCGCTGCGTATAACAGCAGGTCTTGCAAAATCTTCGTATCTGATGAACCTCCCATTCCTTTTCTTCTTTTCAATAATCAATTCTTATAAAAAAAAATAGAAATATGCGTAAGTTTAATTCACAAACAAAATTCCTTTACTTTTTTTTTCTTCTTTTCTTCTCCTTTTCTCTATCTCTCTCTGAAGCGAGGAGCGAGGGTTGTGAAATAAGAGAAGAGGAAAAGAATATGAATGCTTGAGGTTGAGGATGACGAAAGACACGAAAGGATGGGTTTCTTGGGCTTGTTTCTTACCGACTAAGTAGCTTTTTGGGCTGGGCCCATTTAATGATCCAGGCCCTCGGACTAGCTTAAAAGGTAACAAAATTTGGACCAACCTGCTTTCAATATTGGAGAATGGAGCCAATATATTTTCTTTCGACGTATTTCCACACATTTTGAGTTTGTCATTAATCGTATTTTGTTAAAGCAATGCTAAGTTGCTAACAACACATTCTTCAATACTTTTTATTATTTGATGAATTTCATGTAGAATCCAATAACAGATAGTGTATTAAAAATGTGTTAAAGAGTATGTTATTATCATTTCTCTGACTAAATGAACTTGGTCAGCTCATTTGAAAATCCCATATGATTTTTAATGAACCTATCAAGATTGAATATACTTGAAAATTAAGAAGGACATGCCTTTTTTAAAAAAAAACCTAAAAGTTTGGTTTGGTTTCAGATAAATTATCAACTTGTGAACATTTATAATAAGATTACATATTATCTACCAGAGAGAACTCTTGGATTTAAATCTAACTTAATGAGGTTCTTACAAGTAGAAAGTGAATCAAATAAGTCGACCTATTAATTAATAATAAAGTAAAAAGAATAAAAGAGAAAATTAACAAATTATGTTGCTAGAAGGATACCATTGAAAAGTATAACAATATTATCCTGGTGCTCGTCAACATAATATAACTAGGGTAGACAAGTGATAAATTTCATACGCTTGTATATGTTTTAATGCATTTTTAATAATGGAACCATTTCTTGCAGGCAATCTTTGATTTATGAACCTTCCGTGGTTGGCTGAACAACGATAGGTTTTTTTTTTTTTTGTATGAGCGAACAACGATAGGTATAGTTGAAAAGTAAAAAATATGTATGGGTACGTCATTAGTAATAAGGCAAGCAAACTTTGGGAGCTGCTACACGTACTACTACAACTTCCCCATCCACCCCCACACTTTGGGATATGAAAATACTATTTTATCCTTGAAGTTTTAAAATACCTCTCTTCTTCCTATTTGACCTAACATCCCCACACCCCTTCCTCTTCTTCATGTCTTTCTTCCTCCTCTGGCCTACTCTCTTCTTCTTCTTTTCATTCTGATTTCTACTGATATATACTTAGTTTAGGTGATAATGCATATATACACACATGGTAGACCACCAAAGAAATTGTTCATCGATAAATCACTTTTCATAATCATTAAATATACTAATAAAATAAGTGAATAATGGATATCAAAATCAGGTCATTGTTAAATAGATAACTCAAAAAAATTCAAAAAGACAATTTTGTCACTACCCCTCAATTTGGTAACAAAAACTTGCATAATACAATCAGGAAGCACAACAATCAAACCAAAATGTTTGGGTTAAACAAACCCTTGTTAATAATTTCCCTATAAAACACACACAAAACCAAGAAAAAAAAACACTATAAAAAAAATGGAATTTGGTGACGACAAGTTCTTTTAAATCTAGATAGGTTCCTTCGACTTCGGAGCGACTTGTTGCAGCATTAAAAATTCGGTGGCTGTGGTCGGACTTCAATAGTTACACCAGATGTCCAACGCGATGACCGTTGTTTAAACCAGAAGTCAAAGATCCTCGAATAAATTTTTTTATTCTGAAATAATGTAAATAAGGCTTAACATAATGTAAGGTTGAGATTCATTGAACAGAACTCTCATATTTTTCCACAATAGGCGATGATCCTGATCCAATTTGTTCACTTTAAAGAAACGTATCAACATGTATAAATTGTGGATAAGCCCAAAAAGAATACCTTGACTACCAATAACTAAATGAGGTATTGAAGTCCTAAACTAATTGAATGTTTAACATTCCACGACTCAACTTCAACTACTAACTGAATATTATGAGTATACAAACTCGGTGACCACTCTACTTGCTATTCTTCCCTAAATTTATCCTTATTATGCTAATTCTATATTCTATATACAATTCTTTTGCATGTACCTTTTTCATCATGGGAACTAACACTTAGATTTATTTTTATTTTTTGACAGAAAACTACCACTTAGCTTATTAAGCCTGTATTTGGAATCACGTCCAAATTGCATGTGACGTGAAATTTTTTTTTTTTGATAATTAAAATATATATATTAATCAATCAAAACTCTAGCCATAGCATCAAAGTAATCCCCCTCCCCACCTTCTAGGAAGGGCTGAAGAGTTCACACCCTATCATGTGCTTTCAACTAGAGTAAAGTCATTACATAACAGTTCAAACACCTGTCAACACAACCTTTCACCCTTTACATCAAACCTCTTAAAAGCCTTAATCATAAAGGCACCCTATAATTAAGTTAAAACAGAATTAACAGACCTTCAATCATATAACACAAATACAAAGCAACACAAACAAGACAATCTGCATAAGTATGTTTCAATTGCATCATGTCTTCACTTAGCTTCCAGCAGAGCCACCTTAACCATCACCTTTAGACTTTACCATTGATCCATTTTCATGATAGTTGTTCTTCTGAATACCCTTCTTGCCTGGCTCCTTCAAATTTCATGGATTTTGCTAAACCAATCATTCATAGCTGAAGCCACCTAGTTGTTTGTTTTGTGACATTTGATGCTGATTTAATTACAAAGACTATCATCTTTTAAGTGATTTTTGTTCCAAAATGATTCTTTAACATAGTTTCAAATATTAAGTAAAAAAAAAAAAATCATCTTCAACTACCACTTTGAGCGAGCTTGGTTTAACATGGCATCCTTGGTACGTGATCATAACATAATTTAAAATATTTTTTAATTTATAATTTGAATTAACTGCTTCTATATCAGATACAGGATGTTAATCTATCTATCTATCCTAAGAAAACTCAACCCTGGCTGGACAGGTGTCATCTTCTCCATCAATTTTTTCCCGTTCAAACACACTGCTCTCTCTTTCTATTTCTATGTTTTCATTCACTTTAAATTTTGAAAAAAGACCCATTTTGGTCCCAGAGAAAAACATCGAAGTCCATTTTAGTCCCTGACAAAACTAAAGTACCAAATTAGTCCCTCACAATTTCAAACTAGGGACACATTAGTCCTTCCGTTTAATCCTGTTAGACACCATTCTTTATCTCTGTGGATTAGGGTCCCACGGTTGCTAATTGGACAAAACTTAGATAAAGTACCATAGGTACTGTTATTACTGTTGTCCTATTATAATTTGATATCTGTACAGACATGTCAATACTCACGCGGTTTATTACTTCGTAAGTTTCATTTTTCCGCTCTTTCTTCCTTTTCTTTCCACTTATACCAGCATTGCTTCTCTAAAGATATTGCTGATTCTGAACCGACAAGCAAGAAAGACACAGCAAAAATCATCCTCCGTTGCATATTATCCACATCTTCACCGCCACCGCCAGAAGAAGAACAGTGGACTCCACCTCTTTTTGCTCCTTGAAAGCTTTCGTTTGAAATTTAAACTATTATACTTATATCCTATTCAGCTTCGTTGTACAAGTGCCCTTCCTCGACTGAAACTTGATTTCTCTTTATAAATCCTCATTATAAGTCTATTTAACTGGTCTTTAAACATATGTTTCGACCATGAGACATAAAGCTCATATTGAAAGCTTTCGAGGAGCAGATCCAGTAGATAATCGAGACTGCTTTTCTGGGCCCAGGTGAACGATCGCCGCCGACTTCGAGAAAGGAGGTGGAGGGGCTCCCTAACATAAGCGTGACGGAGGAGCTTGTAGGTTTGAATTAATTGCACTGCGCATCAACTTAGTAAGGCCAGAATGAAATAGACAACTATAAACACGAGAAGGGGGGTTGAATTGTGTTTATCAGAAATTAAAATAAAGCCAAGAAAAGCAAAGAATTGCAAGCAAAGGTTCAATTATGGAAAGCCTAGGGTGCCTGGTTTCACTTATGTCACTACCTATGATGTTACCCAATTCCTCAATGATATGTATTTCTTATTGATTGCCAATCACTCACTCTAAAGCTATTAATACCCAATGGTCATGCAATATTAATATTCTTTCTCCTAATCAGTTACCCCCAATGGTCATGCAAGGTAAGCAGTTAAAAGAAGCATAAAGAATTGACAAGTTTTGTTAATTCAATAACTGATTGAAAACAAGGGATTGCGTTTGGTCCACGCAACCCCAGATCCGGTTAATCCTAGAGTTCCGTTAACTAATTGTGGTACGGTCGCCAGTCAATTAATCAACTTATTAAAGGATGATCAAACCTCATAGAAATTCAAACACAAGGATTAAACCAATCAATTAACAGAAACACTGAATCATATTAAAATTAGGCAAACATTAAAGGTATCAAAACATAAGATCCACCATTACCCTAGGAATGAAATTAGCTACGCATAGTCATTCTAATCACTATACAAATCAAAGACATGTAACAATCCATAAAAGAGAAAAAGAAAACTAAAACCCGAACACCCTTTTGACGCGAAGCAGTCTTCAAATCAATTGGGAGACAGTCCTTCACTCCAAGACTCGATCTTCCTCTGCGATCAGCTCTCAACGATGCAAAACGGCTGCTGTCAAAACCTTTTCCTGAATGACCCCAACCACTCCCTTATATTGGCAACGTAAAAACCTAGGTAATTGGGTCTCTGAGACAAGAGCACGATCGTGCTTAATGTTGAGAATGGTCGTGCTCAACTCAAACGGCGTCAAACCGTGCTAAAATTGAGAAAGCCAGCAAGGCCTTGCTGAAGAGCACGGTCGTGCTCATTATTGAGCACGGCCGTGCTTAGTAAACGATGTCAACTCCAGCAACCAAGCAAGGGCGTGCTGATCAGCATAGGCTCTTCTAATGAGCACGGTCGTGCTCCTTTGAAATCTTTAAAACTCAGCCTTTTTATCCAAAAGCCTTCCAGATTTGTTGCTTTTTCTCCAAGTTAAATGCTCCACTGCCATGATGACAAATTCTACAATAATCATGGGAAATAGGGTGAGTATTCACAATAACATCCAAATAACTAACAAATCACACCTAATTTCCCAGCAATAAGATATACAAAATGGCAGTTTATCAACCTCCCCACACTTAAGGATTGCTTGTCCTCAAGCAATAATCCTGGCCTAAAAGAAATATGAGAAAATCAAAGAACTAGCCATTAAAGGACCCTAAATCTTTACATACAATGACAGATAAATCAACCTCAATTTCTATGGGAAAGATCAAGAGATTGCCCAATTAGAGGCTTAGGTTCCTTGAAATCAAACTCCTCAATGAATAAAGGGTCACTCTTCTCATCACTCTCTAAGTGAAAAAGGGTAAAGACAATTATCACTCAAGTTCCCAAAAGAAAGTACATTACCATAAGCTTGTTTATAGACCAAATCTCCACTAAAAGTTTACATGCATCTAGAATCAAGGGGTCTTTCATGGGTTGTAACGTGGTCATGGGAATAATGTCAGGTAGGAAAAAGAAAGAAAAGGGATATACAAATGGCTAAAGGAAATCAAGAATTAAGCAAATAACCCTTAGAGCATAAATGGAGCATTAGAAATGAATTATAGAATAACATCATTCACCCATTCTAATGAATTTCACATTTTACACTACTTTTCCTCTTCTTCTTCTTCTTCTTCTTCTTCTTCTTTTTTAACAAATCAACACTTATTTTCATCTCTCTTTCTTTTCAATTTTTTTTATTTTCACATCAAAGAGAGAAATTCCCAACAATAATTTTTGCCACCCATATATAAGCAATATTTCATTAATACATTCCAAATCTAATTGCTCCATTTATGTTTCCAAGAGGTTACCGCCAGACAATTTTTGAATTAATACTTGGGTACCAAGGAATTTTTTTTTTTTTTTTAGGCTCAAAATGGGCAACTAATGGACAAGGCAAAACAATATATCTAAAGGCCAGAAAAATACCTACAATTGCCTCAATCATATTCAACATGCATGCAAAACAAATTCGCCTTGAAATGGTCACAAAACAAGTTCTAGAATGTAAAAACTTGGGGAACATCACACAACCAAAGAGAGGGGTGAATATTCATGATTTAGCAAATTCCCCTATAATGGTTCAAGCCTCACATTTAGTAGCTCAATTCAATCAAACAAGGAACCTCATGCTAATTTTCAGCTTTCAATTGATAATCCCCAACCCAATTTAAGTTATATGTCTGTCAAAGTAATAAAAATTTTGAATTGGGTCTCCTAATAATACAGATCTCTAATTTTTCAACAAAATTGTGGCACAGAATCATCACCCAAGGACATAATGCAATTATCACAGTTAGCTAAGTGCATGTGACATATAACTCAAGTGAAACTGTGTGCACTTAGTAAAGACAAAATTGAATTTCCCCTCCCCACACTTAAAATCTAGCATTCTCCTCAATGCAGAGGAATAAAAGCACAAGTAATTTCCCCTCCCCACACTTAGAATCTAACATTGTCCCCAATGCATACAATTAAATGCACAAGCAAGGAAAAGAGAAAATTAACTAAGCTATAACGAAAGAGATAGAGATAGAGATCTTCCCAGTAAAAGTAGTCCTGACTGATTATTCATTTTTTATACAAGAGCATACTAGCTTGTGTACAAAAATGAATAAAATAAAATCACTGTGGAGGGGGGCCAAAATGGCGCTACATCATCTGGAACATAGCCACTAACTGCTCGTCCTGTGCGTCCATCCTCTGGTAGAGACCCTGGACCTATGTGTCCTGAACATCCATCCACTGGTAGAGACCTTGGACCTGTGCCTCATGAACATCCAAGCGAGCATAGACACCTAACTGGAGGCTGTCCAAACGAGTAATGTGGCTATCCAAGGCTCCCTGCGGTGGTGGTGGAGCAGGCTGGTCATCTATGTGAACATCCTCCTGTGGGTGCTCTTCCTGGGCCTCAGCTGCAGGCTCCTCCTGAGCGGCAACTGGAGCAGCGACGCGTAGACCCCCTCGTCAGTCACGCACCAAAACACCGATGTGAATCAGCATTCTCTCATCAATGGTGAGCATAGGACACATCTGCTGTGCACGCGGGTCCATGGCCGAAGCTAAGTGCCAGCTGACTAATGTAGGATCCCACCAAGATATATCTTGTCTGCCCCTCTCTCAGCCTCATGCTAATGTTCAGGCATGTCTGTAGAAAGATATGGCCGGCGTTCAGCGGTCGTGCCTGAACCATACACCAGAGGATATACAGATACGTCCTCGAAACCAAGCCCTGAATGGAGTAGCGGCCTGTGATGGAGTGGGCTAACCAGCGGTGAATCACACGCAGTGGCATGTCAGTGATGGTGGAGGCCTTCGACATCCGGGGGTTATAGTGCACATCCCCACCGGTGATCAAGGTCCACATGACCGAATCTATGAAATCAATTGGGGGCTCCAATAATCCCATCTGGTACAGATCAGTCTGCACTGACTCTGCAGTCGCAAAGCCGATGCCGATGTTGAACTCAGTCAGAGTCAACTCCCTCTGTACTCCATGCATCTGAAAAATGACGAGGGGCTCCACCTCCTCATCATCGTAAACATATCTCAACGTGGAGAGAAACTCCAGGGTGGGCTCCCGATAAGTAGGACATGTGATGGATCCAATGCGCTCCCACCCAATGTGCCTAATCAGCTGCTGGACACGGGGAGCAAGCCCGTAAGCGGTCAATAAGTCCATATCTAGCCTCCTAGTCCAGACGAACTCGAAAGGGGCTAACCTGTGAAACCTCTGAAAATGCTCAGGTCGCTGAAACTGTAGATACTCCCCCTGAAGGGGTGGTGGGACCTGAGCGGCCTGACGAGCACGTTTAGGAGGCATAGTCCTGAAAATAAAAAAAAACTACATCAGTGCCACGAAAAATGAGGAAAACTACAAACAGTTCAGGCACCAAATTAGAGCATCATAAGCAATAAGCAGTATAATAGATGCATGCACCCTCTGTTTTTTTTTCCTGGAAAATAAATGAGCACGGCCTTGCTAACAGTGAGCACGGCCGTGCTCACTGATTCTGGGTGTTTCTGCAAAATGATGAACAGCACGGTCGTGCTTAATGATGAGCACGGCCGTGCTTACTTACGAAACCCAGAAAATGCAGATGATGAATAGCACGGTCATGCTTAATGATGAGCACGGCCGTGCTTACTGTCCAAATGCAGAAACAACGCGTGATAGAAACCCAAAACGCATACAAAAATCACCCAACCAAGGCATATGCATACAGAAACCACAAGCAAAGGCAATTATTATGAACATTATGCATATTATCATGGTATTCACACAACAAAGAAAGAAAAACCCAATCATATTACCACATACCCACTTAAACCGAGTAAGGAACAATAATAGACAGAGTCACATGAAAAATTACCTGGATTAAGTGAAGTGATGAGCAAAAGTTGGAGAAAAGGGGGTGATGTGGTTGGGGGCGCTAGGGTTTTGGGAGAGGGGCAGAGGTGAGCACGGGTTCAACAAATGAACCCTAGCCCGTGCTCTGCCCCCCTTTATTTTTTTTCAAAATCGCAGCTGAGCACGGTCGTGCTCTTCAATGAGCATGGCAGTGCTTAATTTTTTTTTAAAATTAATTAATTATTGAAACAGAAGCAGATTACCGACCTAGGCTCATTGACACTATTTAAATTTTTTTTATATGACCAAAAAGTATTTGCAAATTTTGGAAAAAGAAAAACAAAGAGAAGGATTTAGAAATTGTTATCTCAAGGAGTCCGAGAGGACTCCTTCTCTTTCTCCTCCGCCTTCGGTTCTCCTTCCGGATTTCCTTCCAATGCTAGCTTAGCAAGCCTAGCCTCTTCAATCTTTAGATATGCATAATCATTCGCTGCTTCAACTTCTACCAAGTAAAGCTCACACCATCTGTCTCTCTCCTCTTCAGTATAGCGCTCTATCTCTGAGAATGGGATCTGGTCTGGTCTCCTGATTTTCCTGTCAACCATGTCATGATAGCACTTACGCCCAGCACTGTACCCACATGGGTGTTCTTCTGCTCTCCGCTTAATATCTCTAAGGGTCTCAACCCGGGCATACTCGTTTGCGTCCTGACAAAAATTCAAGCGAGATGGAGTGTATCCGGGGTAATAATTGGTAGCAATCTTCTCCCTTTGTTCTTTAGTCAAAACTTCAACTTCTGGGAATGGGTACAGTCTGTCCCTGATTGAATTTTTGATGTGTTGAAACTCTGGATGATCCGGGGAGATTGAGAATGACATCTGTTTTCACAAATAAAATCTTGGTCAGTATTGGTAATTTAATAATAAAAGAAAACGAAAATAAAGGAAAGAAAAAAAAAAGACAAGAAGGGACCGCATCATGCAATCACTTACTGTAACATACAGAAAGAATGGAAAACATGAAGAACATACCTTTTGATAATTGGAGCAAAAACACTTTAGGGAAGGGGCAAAGGGGCTGCCAGAGCAAAAAGTAAGAAGGAGAAGGTGAGAGCGCGGTTAATCCTAATCTGCGCTCTGCTTGTCCTCCTTTATTTATAATTCAAATCAGTAAAGGAGCACGGTCGTGCTCAATGTTAAGCACGGTCATGCTCATCCCCATTTAAAAATTCAAAACCAATTTGAAATTCAAATTTAAATCAGAAAAGGAGCACGGTCATGCTCAGTAGTATGCACAGTCGTGCTCAACCCCATTTTAACTTATTCAAACCCGCAGATGAGCACGGTCGTGCTCATTATTAAGCACGGTCGTGCTCAAATTCAACGGTTATGAGAAGTAAGCACCAGCAAGAGTATTCGCCCCAACAGTATTTTTCATTCATTTTTCAATTTTTTTTAATTTTAAATTTTTTTTTAAAAGAAACTTTCTAATCTCCCTACACTTAATTCAACTCCTTTATTGTCATTCTCCATGACAGTAGTTCCTTCCTTTTTAGGGACAACCTGCACAGGACTCACCCAAGGACTATCAGAAATAGGATAAATAATACCCCCATCAAGCAATTTAATTACCTCATTTTTCACCACTTCCTTTAAATTTGGGTTAAGCCTTCTTTGAGGTTGCACATTGGGTCTGTGTTCCACCTCCATATATATCCTATGGGTGCAAATTGAGGGGCTAATACCCTTAATATCATGAATGGTCCACCCAAAGGCCTCCTTATTATCTCTCAGAAATCGCAAGAGTTTCTCCTCCATAGAACCTGTCAAAGAAGAAGAAATTATTACTGGCAGTGAAGAAGTAGGAGATAAAAAGGCATATTTAAGATTAGAAGGAAGAGGTTTAAGATCAAGTTCTGGGGGTTCTTCAATTGATGGTTTTGGCTTTTGTGAATCACGTCCCTCAAGAACTTCAAATTGCCTAGTCCCTCTCCATCTTTCTTGGGCAACAATCCCTGCCTCCAATGCCATTATCTCATTTATCAACTCCTCAGAATCCACTAGTTCATCCTTTTCGAAAAATAAAATTTTCTCAAGGGTGTCCTCAATCAATTGCTGCTGAGAATGAGAAGATATTAGTGCAGATGTACTATCCAAGGCATTTATAAAATTACATGAATTAAAAGAGGAAGGAAATTTTAAAGAATCAAAAACTTTAAAAACCACTTCCTCATCATTAAGCCTTAAAGTAAGCTTCCCTTGGTGCACATCAATGATGGTCCTACCGGTGGCCACAAATGGCCTTCCCAAAATTACGGGAACCTCTTCATCTTCCTCCATGTCAAGCACTATGAAATCAGCTGGAAAGATAAACTTGTCAACCTTGACAAGAACATCCTCCACAATACCTCTAGGATAGGTAATGGATCTATCTGCTAGCTGCAATGAAACAGTAGTGGGCTTTGGTTCTTGCATGCCTAACTTGCAGAAAACAGACAAAGGCATTAAGTTAATACTGGCACCTAAATCACATAAAGCCTTTTCAAAATAAGAAGTACCAATAGAACAAGGAATAATAAAACTCCCTGGATCTTTAAGTTTAGGTGGCAATTTCTTGAGGAGGATAGCAGAGCATTCCTCATTAAGCCTCACTGTAGCAAACTTTCCCAATTTCTTTTTATTGCTCAAAATCTCCTTAAGGAATTTAGCATATTTGGGCATTTGAGAAATGGCCTCCACGAATGGGATATTGACATGAAGTTGCTTCAACATATCCAAGAACCTAGTGAACTGGGGGTCTTGTTGGCTAAACCTTTGAGGAAAAGGAATGGTTGACTTGGGAGATGGCACAAGAACTTCCTTCACTAGATCTTTCTCACTTACCTCATCCTTTGGGTTCCCTTCAGTAGAAACCTCCTTGGTTTTTGACTTATCCTCTTCTTCATGAGGAACCTCTATTTTTTTTCCCACTTCTAAGGGTAATCACCTTAGCATGCTCATTTGGATTCTTTTCTGGTTGACTAGGCAGTGTCCCTTTTTCTCTTTGTGTCATCAATGTTACCAAAGTAGACACCTGATTCTCTAAATTCTTAAACCTCTTATCACTGCTCTCTATGTGTTTCATCACTATATCATAAAGATTTGGCCTGCGTTCTGCTTGTCTCGAGCCTTGATTTTTCAAATGAGGTGGCCTGTAGAGAACATTCTGATTCTGACTTCCATATGAGAGATTTGGGTGTTGCTTATAACCGGGATTGTAGTGATTTGAATAAGGATCATTGTTACCCCGATTAGGATTACCCACATAATTTGCTTCTTTATCTGGCACAAAAGGGTTGCCTGCTTGGCATTCTGTACTCTCATGCCCCTCTATACCGCAAAGATCACAAAGAACAGGAGGTGGAGCAGTCTGAGTTATCAACTGAGTTTGTGTCTGCATCATTGTTTCCATCTTCTTTGAAATAGCCTCCAATTTGTTTTCTAATGCGGTGCTAGCATCCACTTTGTAGGCCCCAGGTTGTATAAGTGCAGGTTGCCTCTTGTTTACATGCCTATCACGGGATGGCCACTGGTAACTAGAAGTCATCTGTTCTATCAACTCATAAGCCGCATGTGGCCTCTTATTTCATATACTACCTCCAGCTGTTGCATCTATCATGCTCTTATTTGATGAAGATAGTCCATTGTAGAATGCTTGGACTAACTGCCAGACAGGAAAATTATGATGGGGGCATTTCTTCAACAGCTCTTGTAATCGCTCCCATGCCTCATACAGAGATTCCAGTTCAACCTGCACAAAAGAAGTTATGCCATTACGCAGTTTAGCAGACTTAGCAAGTGGAAAATACTTATCCATAAATTTAGAAGAGAGCTGGTCCCAAGTGGTTATGGAACCAGACGACAAGGACTTAAGCCAAAGTTTGGCCCTATCCCTTAAAGAAAGAGGAAACAGTTGAAGCCTAAAAGCATCATTTGAGACACCATTATGTTTGATGATGTCACAAATCTCAAGAAAATCAGCAAGATGATCATGAGGGTCTTCACTTGGACTCCCATTAAACTGAATTGCATTTTGCAACATAGAGATCTAAGCTGGTTTGATCTCAAAGTTGTTGGCCTCAATGGTAGGCCTAGTAATACTCCCTGTAGCATTGGTGGTTGAAGGACAAGCAAAGTCCAACATCGTCCTGTCATCCTCTTGAGCCATGGTTCTCCTTTCTCTAGCTTGCTTTCTGTTTCTGCGCGCAGTTCTTTCTATCTCAGGATTATACTGCAAGTTAGGAGGTTGAGAACGCGTTAGCATACAAGGAAGTATATCAAAATAGAAAAAAATAAATTAAATAAAATGGCGTCTAAAGTAACTAGGATTTAATCTCCCTAATATTATAAAAAACAATCCCCTGCAACGGCGCCAAAAAGTTGTGGCGCTAAAACTACATTAAGGGCAAGTGCACCCTATCGCAAAAGTAATATAGGAGTATTTGGGACTCCAAGTATCGAACCCACAGAGATTGTTGACAAGTACTAGATTAATTACTTCCTTATGTTATTTAGACAATCGAATTAGTTGAAAACAACGAAATAAAAGTAGCAAGATTGTGAAAGCCAAGAAAAGTAAAGAATTGCGAGCAAAGGTTCAATTATGGAAAGCCTAGGGTGGTTGGTTTCACTTATGTCACTATCTATGATGTTACCCAATTCCTCAATGATATGTATTTCTTATTGATTGCCAATCACTCACTCTAAAGCTATTAATACCCAATGGTCATGCAATATTAATATTCTTTCTCCTAATCAGTTACCCCTAATGGTCATGCAAGGTAAGCAGTTAAAAGAAGCATAAAGAATTGGCAAGTTTTGTTAATTCAATAACTGATTGAAAACAAGGGATTGCGTTTGGTCCACGCAACCCCAGATCAGTTAATCCTAGATTTCCGTTAACTAATTGTGGTACGGTCGCCAGTCAATTAATTAACTTATTAAAGGATGATCAAACCTCATAGAAATTCAAACACAAGGATTAAACCAATCAATTAACAGAAACACTGAATCATATTAAAATTAGGCAAACATTAAAGGTATCAAAACATAAGATCCACCATTACGCTAGAAATGAAATTAGCTACGCATAGTCATACTATTCACTATACAAATCAAAGACATGTAACAATCCATAAAAGAGAAAAAGAAAACTAAAACCCGAACACCCTTTTGACACGAAGCAATCTTCAAATCAATTGGGAGACAGTCCTTCACTCCAAGACTCGATCTTCCTCTGCGATCAGCTCTCAACGATGCAAAACGGCTGCTGTCAAAAGCTTTTCCTGAATGACCCCAATCACTCCCTTATATTGGCAACGTAAAAACCTAAGTAATTGGGCCTCTGAGACAAGGGCAAGATCGGGCTTAATGTTGAGCATGGTCGTGCTCAACTCAAACGGTGTCAAACCGTGCTAAAATTGAGAAAGCCAGCAAGGCCTTGCTAAAGAGCACGGTCGTGCTCAATAATGAGCACGGCCGTGCTTAGTAAACGACGTCAACTCCAGCAACCAAGCAAGGGCGTGCTGATCAGCACGGGCTCTTCTAATGAGCACGTATGATCATGCTTGAAATTGAGCATGGTCGTGCTCCTTTGAAATCTTTAAAACTCAGCCTTTTTATCCAAAAGCCTTCCAGATTTGTTGCTTTTTCTCCAAGTTAAATGCTCCACTACCATGATGACAAATTCTACAATAATCATGGGAAATAGGGTGAATATTCACAATAATATCCAAATAACTAACAAATCACACCTAATTTCCCAGCAATAAGGTATACAAAATGACAGTTTATCAGAGGTGGAGGGGCTCCCTGACATAAGCGTGACGTAGGTTTGAATTGTTTGCACTGCGCATCAACTTAGTAAGGCCAGAATGAAATAGACAACTATAAATACGAGAAGGGGGTTGAATTGTGTTTATCAGAAATTAAAATAAAGTTGAAAACTTTTCGCACACAGAAGCTAGGTTCAGACAAGTGTAAAGACCACTTACACAGATAGGTGACCTGTCTGGTATATTTTGACAGAAAAGCACATAAGCATATAAATGAAAAACAAACTTGATATTCACACTTTTAACCCCTTAGTTAGAAAGCAGATAATATAATCAAAACAACTAAAGAGTTTAAGGAGAGATTAACACAGTTGTTTATCCTGGTTCACTCTTTAATACAAAGAGCTACGTCCAGTCCTTGGCAGCACCAAGTTTTATCCACTATAACTGATCAGGTTACAGACTCCAAGTATTGTTTGCACACCTAGCCTCTTCAGGCTCTAAGACAAGTATTCTTTGCTCACTTAGCCTCTTCAGGTTCAAAGACAAGTATTATTTGCTCACTTAGCCTCTTCAGGCTCACACAGGTTTGTTTTGAGAAGTTTGTTTGTAATAAATACAATCAGACAAACAGTTCTTTCACTAACACTCAGAGAGTGGATTAAATGTACACTTAGAAAAGACTGCGTAATAACTTCAAATGATTGAATAATACAGATTGAAAGAATGAACAAAGTAATGACTCTTTAATGCTTTGTAATCTCTAATATCTTCATCTTCAATGATTTCTGTATTTATCCGTTAGATACATTCCTTCCAACGATGGCTTCAAGCAGAGCTTCATTAAATGCAATAGAGTCGTTCTGGGGAGCCATTAATGCAATAGGAACGTTGGTTGTCCTCTAACACGAAGGATCATGGCTTTATGCATCATGCAGTAGCCAAATCAAAATTGTGCAGAACACTTTTGTACTTTACAGAGTATATTTCCCTTTTCGTGTAATAACCAAGAGTACTAAGGAATAAAGTATGTTAGAAACATTCTTTAACTGGATGTTATCTCTGACTTCCTAGGTTGCTTGTGAGAATGACCTTCTGAATTTCTTGATAGGCGAGAGAGAGAGTTTCAAAGTCTTCTGTCTGAGGGGACAGCTTCCAAAAGCTTTTGTACTCGAGTTCCCAATGATGAACCTTGGACGAGTATGAGAACATAGCAGAGACAGATTGAAACAGAATTGTAGAAAGTCAACAATCCTAGTCAGCAGACAGGTTGACTTTTGCTTATCCAGACAAGTTGTCATACATGTGGGCAGACATGTGAGTCTTTCTATTATGATCTGTGTGTAACACCCGGGTGCCGACGAGGGCGGGGAGTGGTCGCCGGTGCAAGAAGGCACGGACAAGGAGCGGCTCCTGGCAGGCTTCTAGGCGGAGGGACACATGAATGAACCGATTACACACCCGAATGAGAGGGATCCTGAGACTGTGTAGGTATGGGACTATACAGTTGAGGAAGGCTTATATGAATTGATTGGTACTACCTATACAAACAAGATGCATCTTCTTTTCGGTAGCCCATCACTTAAGAACTCCACAGTTAAGCGTGCTTGACTTGGAGCAATTCTGGGATGGGTGACCTCCTGGGAAGTTTTCCCAGGAAGCGTGTGAGTGAGGACAAAGCACGCTAAAAAGACCCGAGTTGGTCTGTGGGGTCAGTCGTCAATCCATAGAGCAGCCAGGGATGTTACACTGTGCACTAAGTAGACAGGTTAGCAACCACAATGTAGGTTAATTAAATCATTATCCAATGTTTAGTTTTCATCAAAACTTAGGGAAATGCACACAAACATTTTAGAGACTTAACACAAAAATCTCGAGGCCACTGATTCTTCTTCTGGCAGCGGCGTCAACGACGGGGAACATGCAAGGGATGAGTGTTTTTGGTGGCTCTTGCTTGTGGGTTGAATAATATCTTTCTTCTATTGCGGAAAGAAGCAATACCATGAACAACACAATAAGTTAATAACAGAGTAAATGGGGAATGAAAGTGAAGTAGGAGGAAAAAGAATGAAACTTATGTTCTTAGAAAAAGAATGAAACTTAAACAAAATGGGTAACGACGTGAATGTTGATATGTCAGTGAATACATGTGTCAATTTATAATTCGAGAACAGTAACAACAATACCTATGGTACTGTATGTAAGTCTTTCCCTTGCTAATTTGGGGTAGAAATCAGAGTGACGTCGATTAATAGCCCGTTTGTTATTGCTTATTTTGTTAAAAAAATCATTTTTTTAACCATAAAATGATTTTTTTTATGTTTTTAGTGTGTTTGTTTTTGCTTCTGAAAATAATCAGAAGCAGAAAAAAATCATTTTTGGGGTTAAAATGAAAAGCAGCTTTGAGTTGCTTCTGGAAAAAATTTAGTTTTTATAACTAACTACTCTAAAAAAAATTGATTTTTATGATTGTAAACAAACACAAATTTGCTTCTGCTTTTTTTAAAAATCTCTACAAATAATCACTAAATTATTTTGTAACAAAATCAATTATTTTTTAATCTTAAACAAACGGGCTCTTAGTCTCATTCTGGACATTTAAGTGGCATTTTTTATTGCTTAATGGGTCAGTTTCTTTTTATCGTGTGTGTTCAAAATGGTGCTGTTTTGGGCATTTAAATAAATATTTAATAACCAATTTACATAGTAGAAATGGTAAATATCATATAACAATACATCTAAGCAATAAAACAGAACACATCATCGACTTAACGGACCCAAACTAACGGGGGTTGACGGAGGGGCTAACATGTCCCTAGTTTAAAATTGTGAGGAACTAATTTGGTACTTTAGTATTGTCAGGGACAAAAATGGACCCCTGATATTTTTCTATGGGACCAAAATGAGCCTTTATTCTTAAATTTTCTTCTACGGTTCTGACGCAACTCAGTTCTCTCTTTCTCGGATCCGGATCCCGTGACTTTTTGGTGGGAAAAGTCAAGTAACTTTAGTGTATTTTGGGAGAGAAAAATATGAGAGAAAATGGGAGATAAGATGAGAGAAAATAATATAGGAGAGAGATAGGGAGAAAATCAAGTGACTTTTCCAACCAAAAAGTCACGAGATTGGGATCCCTCTTTCTCTCCCTTTCTTCGTGCTCGTCTAAATCGAAAGCTTTATCTCCTTCGGTGGAGACTAGCATGAAGCATTTTATCATTTGCTACATCTATGTACCATTAAATAGTCATGTAAAAGTCCATTTATACCCTTATCATCAACACAATCTTTTTACCTTTCACCACCACCCCTCCCACCACCACCACAACCACCTCAACAGTGAAGAAACCTGTTGCCGCTAGTATTTTGTATCGATACGGAAGAGTGCAAGACCATCCTTGGACCTCTTCAATGTTATGGAAACGCGTAAACGAGAGTCTGCAATTCTCTGTTTTTTATAAGTTTTTTCCCCAATGTTTTTCACTTCCTTTTCTTGGTTTCTCTATTTCCTCTGTTTTATTCGGAAGCTTCCCAGTAAATATAAATAAGACCCATCTACCGAAGAAACCTGTTGCTGCACCACATTCTTCTTATCAACTGCAAATATCAAACCCTCAACCATTGCATCTGTAGGAGCTAGATGACCACCTAAGGTTCCACCTCCATATGGCGATGGTGACCTTTGCGTAGAGAAAATCAAACATTCACTCATTATGATTTCATGACTTAAATTTGACATTATTTTCTGTGAAAATTTTGGATATTTGGAATTTAAATTTTAACCAGTGCTACTGAGATTTTTGTTGAAAATTCCTGCTACGATTCTTCTTCTTTTGGGTAACCTAGGGCTTCCAATATTATCAGTAACTAATACAAAATGCAAATTCATAGTATGAAGAGGGAAGGGTCCCAAAGTCCAAACTATAAGAAGAGTAATGAACCTTTGAGGAGGAGCGACAGACCGCGGCGAGTCTGCGTGTGAGAAAACAATGAGAAAGGAGAGAGAAGGCTGTGGTGGGATTAAGGGTAAAAGGGTATTTTTGGTTTTTTTTTTTGTTAGAAATTTTTTTTTGGGATCAATGAATCTAAACCATTGATTAAACTAACAATAAATCCAATGGTTATTTCAAATGCTTCACCTCTATACCATATGTTCAAATACTTCATGTTAGACATTGCCATCACGTTCTCTCACTTCTCTCTCAAAAACATTTCTGCCCTTCTCTCACTTTCTCTCACAAAAAACATTAATCTTCAAAAGCTTTGGGTTTGTCTGCCCCTTTTCTCTCTATAGGATGTTTGACACTGAATCTCATATCAGCAGCGGCTGTGATTGTTTGAGGCAAACACAGAGAGATGGAGCAGACGAAGAAGAGTGGAGAAAAATGGGATACATATGGCCATTGGGTGACGCTGCTGCTATACCTCCTCGCTATTCTTCTCTTCATCAGAGGCTTTCTCGTCACAAGAACCAACCTTCCTTTTCACAGCCATTGCTCTGACGTTTCCTAATCCTCTTGTTCTAGATGCTCTCAGATTTAATTTCCTTGCTTCCACCGCCTTCTTTCCAGGTTCCCCAATCCCCATGATCTAAATATTATTGTGTTGCTACAATATATGTTTCCATGTTTGTTGCTACATTCTTTTAATATTAGGTTTGAAGTTAATGTCATCCCTGCCACTCTTCTTAGAAAATATAAGGTTTTAATTTATTTTTTTTTTTTTTTTTGCTAGACATGTTTTGTATTTGAGCTCCGTTTTGTGGATTTACTCTGAAACTTAGAAATTACCACACTCCAGGTAAGTGCATCCCATTCATGCAGCTATTCACTATTTGTATTTGTATTTGTATTATCGTTGTATTTTGTGGGAAAGATGGCCTCTGGTGAAGTGTGTATTGATATGTAGATGATAAGGTTTTTTGCCTTTATGAAGGATGGCTTTTGATTGGGATTTTATTTTGATAAACTATAAAGTGACTCAGTTGCACTTAGATGATTTTGCTAAGTTAGATGTACTTAGATGACATTTTGGTGGTTCTTTCTGTTGCTAACGAATGTGGTAAAATGTGTGGGAGACTGCTAGCAAGGTGTCCTGAGTTGATAGTTAAATATGATGTTGAAAGAAAACTTGGGCTAGCTTGGTGTTTTGAGACTACTAGCAAGGTGTTCTGTTTCACTTACCTTAACCAAGTCGACATCATTAGTTATAGCAGCTGTAAGCAAAGCTGTCCTCCCATTTTGTGAATCTTGAGCAGATGATAAATCTGCTCTCGTCACATGCAATAGTAGGTAAATTCAAATCTGGTTTAGATGGATGGTTTGTATAGTGTGATGGATTATATAGATATCAATTAGAACCATACACTTCCATCCAAAACATTTAATACAACTTTTCTTTTCAATTTCATTTTCTCCGTTTGCCTTGAAGTTATGGCCAACAAGTGGTATAAAGCTAGATCCATACATGTTTGGATCATAGTGCAGGATATTTTGAAAACCAAATTACTGTCACATAATGCTATTGCCTTGAACTTTACTTTTTATGGTTACTTTTCAAAATTACATTAGAATGAACATATAGAACTAAATAAAACCATTGAAATTTTGAAGAAAGGAAGAAATAGTTATAATTTAACATTTTGAAGAAATACTGAGTAACAAGGCTGTCCGTTAGGAATCTAAGGAATCTGAGTTTCAAGTTAACCAACAGAGTTTCTTTCTCTGTTTTAATTTTTTTTTAAGAATAAAACAGGATATGATGTCATGAATGAGTTATGGAAACATTGGTAAGTAATGAATAAGCTGGTTTGTAGCTATGGTTGAAATGAGAATTTTGATCTGATCAAATGATATGATACAGATGCAAGTGGGAATATATCATAGCAAAGATTAACCATTGTTGGAAAAATGGTTTAATAATTCGCACCAAAAGATTCATGGTGCAATAAAGTTTTTTCTCATTAGCATGATGATATTATCTGCAATGTAGATATCTAAGTTGTTGTTTTTTTTTTTTTTAGTTTTATTGTTGATCACTTGATGTGCCTGTCTATGATGTGTTGTTAAACACAACATATCTCTAACTTTCAAGGTTGTGGATAGGCTAAAGTTTTTGGTTTTTTTTTTTTCCATTCCAACTCCTTATTATAATTTTGAAATTTACTATATGCATTCTATTGCAAAGCTAGCATTCCGAGTTCCATTTGTTGATAATGCTTGGAGCCCTTTGACAGAATGGAGTGTGAAGCTTTTGATCTTTTTGTTAATGAGCTTCTCTGTGTTGGAAAAGGTATGGTTTATGCCATCCTCTAAACTTGGGCGAAGTATCAATAATCGATCTTAGAGTAGTGGAACTTTCCTCATTTACCCAAATTACTTTCCATTGCATTGACAAATTTAAATTTTATGCAGGGTGCTCAAATTCATGCATGGCAAGAGTCCCTCGTGCTTTCAAGTATGTATCCTGTAGGTCTAGGAATTTCCATTTTCTGTGATCTTCATTATTGAATTATTTTGTTTATCATCTAATTTAGTGGCATCGAAAGGATGGTAATCATGTTACCCAATCCTTACTTAAAATGTAAGCATAACA
This sequence comes from Echinosophora koreensis, assembly GCA_035048595.1. Taxonomy (NCBI): domain Eukaryota; kingdom Viridiplantae; phylum Streptophyta; class Magnoliopsida; order Fabales; family Fabaceae; genus Echinosophora; species Echinosophora koreensis. The sequence goes on from JAPCYP010000001.1 coordinate 15,638,599, forward strand.
CACACTTTGGTGTGCATAGGTTATTCTTAACAAGCCTTACAAGGTAACAGAAGGCAAAGCAAATGATGCAATTTATATGGCTGGAAGTTCGGGGAAGTACTATAACATGAATGAAACCGGATTCCAATGTTTTGTCTGTCTTTGGTAGGATTTGAAATATGAGTTTGCTTAGAAAACATGTTTTTAAAGTTTCTCTATCTTTGTCTATTAATATAATTTTACCCTATGTTTTGTCAGTTGCTACACATTTTTGTGACAAGGCATTACAAGGTAAATATTTTAAACCGTAAACACACCTTGCGACTATCAAATGATCCTTGGGCAGTTTGGTGAAGCTATGTGATGATTGATATACTCGAACTCTTTTATCGGATTAAGGTGATAGCCACATCAGATCAAAACTGACGGTGTTAGGTCAAAATTGACGGAAAGGACTAATGTGAAAACGAAACGTAACGTGTAGGACCAATTTGAAAAATAAAAAACTTAAAGGACCAATATGAAAAAATAAAATACACATATAAGACTAATTTATCTATTTTGCCTTATTTCTATTATTCATTCATATAGGGTTCACATAATTCTATCTCTTATAAGTTCAGTATTATCAATGGGTATGTTTGTAAGTTTCTTCTAATACCAATGAACTGGTGAATGAATTTAGTATATACTATTTTATTAGTATATACACAAGTTGTTTATGAATACGTATAAAAACCAATGAGATCTATACGAATGCATGGATACCGTACTACTTATAAAATTAAGAAAAAGAGATGAATTAAAGAAGAGTAAGAATCACAATCAGCCGTGAAAAGTGCGTTGGTATTGGATCCGAATAGCACCAGAGTGGTAAATTTGGTGAGAGATCAGCAACAGCGAGCCTCCAAGTTGGACACATTGTACTTATACAACACCTTTTTTGCTTTGGTATACTATAAAGCTTTTTCCTTTTATGCTTTGACAAAATGTACAAACGCACAATCGAAAAACATCAAAGCCCAATCAGTTAGGACTTAGGATTTTTCTTAGGATATCCTCCGTAAGTTGGAGACTAATCCCTCGAGTCGAATATGAGTTTAAATTTTGAGTCATATTATTTTAATATTAAATTTTAGGTATTATATTTGATATTTACACAAAAATATTAAAATAAGCTAAAAAAATTATTTCTACATATCTTTCTAAATTAATTTCAATATACACATTTTTTTGTATTATGAAAAATTGACATTCAACTAAATTTTTTCTTTTTTTCTTGTTAAAAGTCAACATCTCAAACGTCTAACTTCCTCTCTTTTTTTTTTTTTTTGGGAATCTTTATTCGTTATTTTTTAAAAAATTTAATTTAATTTATTTATTTAAGAGACATAAAAGAGGATCGACTTTCATTTTGAAAAAAAGATGTATAATTTGAAAATTTTAGGAAAATGTATGTATTTAACAAAGATGGTTTCATTTAATAATTTTACCCGTATATATTTATTATTTTCTTTTTATATATATTTGAAAAATATATAAAAATAAAATATACCTTATAATATTCGTATTTTAATATTCAAAACAATTGTTAAGTTATAGAGCCCACTCCATTGAGCTGTATCACCAAGGCCTCGTTTGGTTCACAAAAAAAAAAAAAAGGAAAGAAAATAAAAATAAATAAAATGAAGAGAAAGTTAAATACAAACATGAACAATATTCTACTTAGTAACTATGATATGCTTGCTCCTTTTTATCATAATGCAAACAATGCATTCCATTCATATTATTACTAGTATGTTTGCACGTTTTAAAGGTTTATTTAATTATCACGACTTACCATGTTTTCAATGATAAATTTGATAATTAGTTGATTTTTTTTTTTTTTGCAAGACATAATTAGTTGATTATTAATAGAGATGTGACAATTGAAGAAAGTTAAAGACAACTAATTTGAAAAGGGGGCTAACATATAAATATTTTATTGATTATCTTAATATATATAAATATATTTTTATCCTGATATAATTAAAGTAGCCTTTGTTGATATTGTACTATACTTTTAACACCCACTCAACTAAATCTTAAAAAAATTTGACACAGCATGTATGTTTGTTTTCGGCATTTGATAAAGGTAAATTTGAATGAAATTAATTTGGTTACAATTGAGTTTGAGGTGATGCGATCTATGTTTTATTTATTTTTTATTATCTTGAAACCAAGTTTGTTGTAATTAATGTAAAATTTTCAATCCAGTGTAAAAGCTACTTTTTGTAACTTTTACTAGAATAATGTTTGAAGGCAAAATCAATTTTGTTCGACAATAACCAAATATCTCTTTTTTATTAAAATCACGTCTTTTTTAATAAAAATACATCTTTTCCGAATCGTAAATAAAATCTTTTTATTTATCGTAAGATACATGATCAATAAAAATATGATATTTGTAAGTAAAAACAAGTGACATAAACAAAATATAAGCAGATATATCATGTATGAACGTCAAAAAAAAAAAAAAATCAATATTCAAGTCATGAATCAAAGAGAGAGCAACAATAACACAATAGTGCAATAGTGGGGACCAAAGAGAGAGCATTGTCTTTGAACAAGACAAGGGCAAGCAAAACGAACAAAGAAGGGAGGGGTAGGGGTGTTCATGGGTCCGGGTCAACCCGATGAACCCAAAAACCCAACCCAACCCGTATAAATTGGTTCGGGTCCAACCCGACCCAAATCGATCAAAACCGACCTCCTTTGGTTCGGGTAATGGGTTTATCAATTTCAAACCTGAAACCCGTCTTCCCGACCCGTAGCGACATTTTTTTTTAAAAGGATCTGCTATGGAGAGAAAATAAAAAGAAAACAATCTGAGCAAGCCTTCTAGAAACAAGGTCGTGCAACTTGGCCGTTTCTGGGCTACACCCATGACGAAATTCGTATCGTGGGATTCAGTGATATTCACGTTTCGTGAGATTCGGTAGGGCGAATCGAGATTCATTCATGCTGAGATTCAGATTAAAAAAAGATTCGCATTCAAATACGTATCGATTGTGTTTGAACTCGTTTCGAATCTAAATCATATGAATCGTAAGATACTAATAATAAGTAATAACTATGCTTTTTACCATGAAACCAAAACAAATATCGAAACAAGTTGATACAAGATATTGCTTCATATTTGTGATACAAAACAAAAGCTATGAACTATTCAGTACATATTATGTTATTGATAAAATTATAGGAGAAAAGTGCAAAATTCCCCCTTTTCTAATGCCTAATGACCTGTTTTGTTGATTGCACATGTTAACCTTCCATAAGCAAAGCCATAGTGAAAAATGAATGAATGATTGAGTTGCCCCTTGGCTATCTCAAGTCTCAAGTAGATGGAGAATCTGAAGATGTCAACATCCTCATGTGGTCCCTCCCTCTATGTCTAGTTGTCTACCTTGCATTTCATTATCTCTCTGCCTATCTTCTCCTGCACCAACCATGCTTTAATTATCAAAAATCAAAATTCAAATTTGTCCCACACTTTCTACATAACTTATGGTTCGTTGACTTTCAAAGGAGTGTGCCTTCCTCCCTCCACCTCCCCTCACCTTACATTCTTATGATAATATTTGACGGAAATGGACCAGCACCCGTGATCATGTTAGAAAGATATAGATACAAATTTATCATATATAACCCCATCATGATTGATTATATGACTAATTAGTCATGATATTTTAATTTTTTTTATTTCTCGTTTTAACAGGATTATATCCTATTTTTAATAAATCGGAAAGAATCTAAATCCATATTTACATGCCCAGGTTTAATTATGCCACACGCTTCATCCCCCCATCCTACACACAATAACAAGTTAACAACATACATGTCATAACACTTTTAACTTTGAAGCCAAGAAGTGATGGAACAAAGAAAAAAATAGCAGCCAATTTTAGAGCCCTTTATTTTCTCCAACAGTTCAACCACTTCCAAGTTCCAACTCACCCTACCCATATATCTTTCTGTATGTGAGTCAACGAGACGCATTTTGATTTCGAAAATTCTAATTCTAATAACCGAACAATAACAAATATGCGGAGCTTATTAGGATTAGGAAAGTGGGTTGTTCAATACTTTTTTATCACAAGTGTAGTACAATAACATAAAATAAGGAAAACATTTTTTGTAGTACTACACCACTACGTTGTACTACATGCATAGAGGTTGAGATTTCTGGTTCGTTTTATTTGTTACTCATTCTGTTGCAATGACAAATATAAATAGCCGTTTTTGCAGCAAATCTTTTCCGCATCCCTCTCGATTTTGATCAGAAATCCTTGCCTGAGATTTTAGGATTCACACGTTTCTGTTCTGTTGTGATTTTTTTTGTCATTTCCAACCTGCAAAACACCACCCCAATTGAGGTTGTTTTTGCAGGTTTTGGGATTCTACGAGGTGGTTTATATCACCTTCATTTTTATTCTTCACCTAGTGGAGAATACAATTATTGCCAAGACAGTGAAGAATTGAAGCTTTTGGTTTGGTCCTTGTCACAAAGATTCAATTTTTCTATCACCCAAAGGGAAATTTAGGTAAGATATTTAATGGGGTTTCGTGTTTTATCAGTCATCACGTTGGGTTGCAAAAAAGGCTTTGAACTTTTCAATTGTAGGAATCGGATTCAAATTCCTTCTGTTCTGTTTGTTTCTTAAACAACCGTCCATTATCCTTTCAGAAATACTATTCTTTTAGTATTTAATATTAGCCTTTTTGTTTATGTTACAATGATTGTATTGTATTATATTAATTGTGATTATATAAATTTTCTGTTTGTAACCTTGGATAGTTTTTAAATAGAGATGCAAAGTCAGATAGTTTAAGCAACAATCATTAGACAATATTTTTTTCCTTACATTCTTTAGTTTCTTTTCTGTGATGATTGGTTCACTCAGTTGAGGATTTGAAGGATCCAATGGGTACTGTAAACAACGAAGAACTCAGAGAGATTGAGAATTTCACCAGAGAGGACATTGAAGAGGCACCAATTGAGCCTGAGGAGGTGAGTAGAATAGCACCATGGGCAACACAAATCACAGTTCGTGGACTAGTAGCTAGCTTCCTTATTGGAACCATCTATAGTGTGATTGTGATGAAGTTAAACCTGACAACTGGACTAGTCCCCAATCTTAATGTCTCAGCTGCTCTACTTGGCTTTGTGTTCATTAGAACTTGGACTAAGCTTCTTGCCAAAGCTAATATTGTTTCAACACCTTTCACTAGACAAGAAAATACCATAATCCAGACTTGCGCAGTTGCTTGCTATAGCATCGCGGTAGGAGGTGGGGTCTTCTCTTCAATTTATCTGCTATTTGATGTCTAAATTTGGTTCTTTAACTTGTATTTATGTAAATTGATAGTGTTTGAAACTTTGCGTATGTGATATTTAAACTTTAATTGTGTGATTGTAGGTGGTTTTGGGTCTTACCTATTGGGCTTAAATAGGAGGACTTATGAGCAAGCAGGGGTTGATACAGAAGGGAATACTCCTGGTAGCACCAAGGAGCCTGGAATTGGCTGGATGACAGGCTTTCTCTTTGTGACCAGCTTTGTTGGACTACTTGCTTTGGTTCCTATAAGAAAGGTATGTACTTTTTATGAGTAATGGATTCTATGATTTTTCACATGAAACATTGAATTGCTATTCACTTATTCTAGAAGTTTATTAGTTTAGTAGTTTACTGATGAAGACTGATGATGATGTCAATTGCAGAATTTTTTGCTTCTGTTTGACTTGAATGATGTTGCTGATGAAATATATGTTACTTAACAGATCATGATTATAGACTACAAATTAACTTATCCAAGTGGAACTGCTACTGCTGTTCTTATTAACGGGTTTCATACTCCTAAAGGGGATGCAATGGCCAAGTATGGTCTGTTTTGTTTTGCTTTGTTTTTGGTCATTTCAAGTTAAACTGGGAGAATCTGTATAGGAGCTAAAGCTGTTTCAACTTCTTTTGCAGGAAGCAAGTTCGTGGTTTCATGAAATTCTTCTCAGCCAGTTTCATTTGGGCTTTCTTTCAATGGTTTTATACTGGTGGAGATAGTTGTGGATTTGTTCAGTTTCCTACTTTTGGATTGCAAGCCTGGAAAAACACGTGTGTTCCTTCATCTTTCTTCTACTAGAAAAAAAAGTCCTTCAACCATGAAATAATTGTCCATTGACACTGATTAAAGAACTTGAATTTGGCAGATTTTACTTCGATTTCAGCATGACTTATGTTGGAGCAGGAATGATTTGTTCCCATCTTGTCAATTTATCCCTGCTTCTTGGTGCTGTGCTTTCATGGGGCATTATGTGGCCCTTAATCAGGATGCAAAAAGGAGAATGGTTCCCTGCAAGTATATCAGAAAGTAGCATGAAGAGTCTTAATGGATATAAGGTCTAAATTTAGTTAGAATTGAAAGACTCTATGAGAGCTATATTATTTAAGTTCTTTCGTTTTCAAGCCTTGATTTTCTATTTTTGGTTTCTTGCCGCAGGTTTTTATTTCTATTGCCTTGATCCTTGGTGATGGACTCTACAATTTTGTCAAAATTCTCTATTTCACTGCCACAAATATCCATGCCACCATGAAAAAGAAGAATCTTCATACATGTAAGTAAATGGCCTCTTATAATTTTTCCATTGCCAAGTGAAACAAATATTAATATGGAGAGTGGTTTATATACCAATGAGTTTATGTTTGTCTCCGAAATCTAATATCTCTTGATTCTCTTTGTCACTGCAGTTTCAGATAATCAAAAGCCACAGCCTCTTGATGATGTTAGACGGAATGAAGTGTTTGTAAGAGAAAGCATTCCTATATGGTTGGCATGCACAGGCTACATATTGTTTGCCATCATTTCTATCATTGTAATCCCAATAATGTTCCCCCAGTTGAAGTGGTATTATGTGGTTGTTGCCTATCTTTTTGCACCCTCTCTTGGCTTCTGCAATGCCTATGGTGCAGGCTTGACCGACATGAACATGGCCTATAACTATGGAAAAGTGGCTCTCTTTGTGATAGCAGCTTTGGCTGGAAAAAATGATGGTGTAGTTGCTGGACTTGTGGGGTGTGGCCTGATTAAGTCTATAGTTTCCATTTCATCTGATTTGATGCATGATTTCAAGACTGGCCATCTAACTTTCACTTCCCCTCGTTCAATGCTTCTAAGCCAAGCTATTGGGACAGCAATAGGTTGTGTTGTTGCTCCTCTCACATTCTTCCTTTTCTACAAGGCTTTTGATGTGGGGAATCCAAATGGTGATTACAAGGCCCCATATGCCATCATATATAGAAACATGGCAATTCTTGGTGTTGAAGGTGTTTCAGCCCTACCCCATCATTGCTTGCAGCTTTGTTATGGTTTTTTTGCATTTGCAATAGCAGCCAACTTGGTTAGAGATCTTACCCCAAAAAAGATTGGGAGATTTGTTCCACTTCCAATGGCAATGGCTGTACCTTTTCTAGTTGGTGGTTACTTTGCTATTGACATGTGTGTGGGTAGTTTGATTGTGTTTGCATGGCACATGCTAAATAGCAGTGAGGCAGGTTTAATGGTTCCTGCAGTTGCTTCTGGTTTGATATGTGGAGATGGATTGTGGATTCTCCCTTCATCCATTCTTGCTTTGCTCAGGGTTCATCCCCCAATATGCATGAATTTCTTAGCAACCAAGTAGAAGTTCACAATCACATGTAGAGATTAGAGGAAATATATGTAGTCTAATTACTACCTATGGTAATTATGGGCATAATGTAATGGGAGGATGCTTATTTGTTATAAGCAATTCAATTCATAAAGATGCAACGCTTAGTCAAAGGCAAAGTAGGAGTTATGTATGTAAATCCAGCAGCTCAAATGGCTAGAGAATATTGGGTATAAAAAATTTTGCAAAGAAATTTTGTACAGAATTTTACATATTTTGAATTTAGTGAGTGAAATTATTATTCTTGTTTTTTTTTTTTGGGTAGAGGTCAGTAACCAATTTGAGTGCACTTCCCATCATCCTTGGCAAATGTGTAGAAAACATATACAATTTTTTGACAAGTGTATTAGGATAAGTTTAAAAAATAATGATTTTAAGATAGTAAAGAAAAGAGTTTGATTTTGATAAATGTTAATATAAATGTTTTTATATTATCGATTTGAAAAAAAATCAAAAAAAAATAATCATCTGATACGTGACTTTTAAGGTAATTGCTATAATAGTCAAATAATTTAATGATGTGATAATTCATGATGGGTTGATAGTGTAAAAAAATATTTATACTTATCGTGCAAATGATTAAGGATTTATTTTGTATAAATTCTCAACGTAAAGATTTTTTACACTATCAACCAATCATAAATTGTCACATAAGCTTAAATGTTTGAATCTTATCCTAACTACCTAAAAAGTCACTCATACCATGATTTTTAATTGGTTGACAATGTAAAAACTTTACACTGACGGTGCATATATAATAATTAAACTCAATGATTAAATCCTAACAAAACAATTTTTTTTCTACTTTTTTATCTTTTAAGAATTTAATTGGTATGTAACCCCGAGGGGTTGGTCTAGTGAGCAAAGATAAATGTAAATCCCTTTGTAATTGCTCTTAGGCTATGTTTGTGAGTTGTTTTTTTTGGAGGGAAAGGAAAGGAAATTAGAGATTAATTTTCTCACCCTCTTGTTTGTGAGTTCTATTAATTGGAGGAAAATATTTTTGGGTATTTTAATTAATCCTTCATTCTCCTCCTCAACCCACTTTTTTCATTTCACTCCCAGACAATGAGAGGAATATACTCTCCTTCTCCTCCCCTCCCTCCCCTTTCCTTCCCCTTTGATCCCCTCCATTTCCTTCCCCTCCAAACTCGCAAAGAGGGTCTTAGAGCCCGAAGATTTTCCCTACCTTGGACTGGGGCCTCATCCCCATCACCCTAAAATTTATTTTGTACAAAAAAAAAAATTTAATTGGTATGTGTGTAAAGATTCATTACAGAGCCAATTAATCCTAAATTGTCATGTAATTAAAAATATTTGACTCTTATCTTAATTAATTTAAAAGTCATATATAAGATAATTTTTTATTGGTTGGTAGTAAAAAAAAAAATACAGACAGTACATTAAAATTAAACTTTTTTAATAAGCAAATCACCCTTTGGTCAAATAAAGAGTAAAACAGCTTATTATCTTTAAATTTGTAATAGAAAAATAGTTTTCTTGTCAAAAAAATACACGCACCATGGCTTTTTTCAGAATTGTCAAATTTTGACTTACTTTTTTTTTAAGGCAAGTTGATCCTATGTTACCATAATTTATTGAAAAAAGAAGAAAAGTAAAAGAAAATAAAAATATGGGGGGACATAAACCAAAACCCATGTAAAATAAAATATTTAAACCTAACATTTAGTTTTCTATTCCTCCTCAGGTTATATTTCTGAGATTTAGACAAAACCACCGTGAAATCAGAATCAACTTCAACAGCATTATCATTATGTAACTTCTCTACTGAGAGAGAGTTATTCTCTTGGTCATCCTCATCCCTATTTCCCAAAAACTTAGCAAGTATTTTTAAGGATTGAACTGGTGATATAATATGTTGATGTTGAATGTTAACTCATATTATTTGAAAGAGCCTCGCTAACCAATACCCTTAGGGTATTGGTGGTAAATACAAGAGAAGCAAGTTTTCGTTGAAAAACTAAGGGTCTGATTCACTACTAGAAATTCATGGATTACTTGCTGATTTTCCTGCTGACTTTTTTTCGCAGGAATTTCATAGGAAAATCTGCAGGTAATCAAAAGATTTTTAGTAGTGATTGGTTTGTTTCTTGTTTCCTGTTTTTATTTCCTAATTTTAGAAGTAATTATAGCAAAAATCATTATAAAACTATCATATTGTTTTCATTATGTTTCCTGCTTCCAAAGACTTGTCCAGGAAACAATAAAAACAACTTGTTTGTTTTTACTGTTTCCTGTACAAGTCTTTGAAAACAAGAAATATAATGAAAATAATGTGATAATTTTATAATATTTTTGTTATCTGCTATCAACTGGTATCATGTCCTTTGTTTGGTTGATGTTGTAGGCTTGTAGCTGCTGTAACCAGCTTTTTGATTTTTTGTAAGCCTAATAGAATGTTCAGTTCTTAGGATAAAAATGATAGAGGGACTGTTATGTTGGGGCTGTTATGTTGGGGCTGTTATGGAGGGGACAATTGGTTTCAGTGGGGAGGGGACTATAGCTATATCTCAACCTTCTATTTGTTATGCTTTAGGTGATGTAATATCTACAGTTGTTTTGGTTTTTACCGAGATCATCGACATTTTGTATACGAGTTTGGGTACTCCTTGTACTCAATTCATATATAAAATTTTGCTTATACAAAACATAATTACTTCTCAAAATAGGAAATCAAAACAAGAAATAAGGAACTAACCAATCAGGCCCTTAACTTCTTACTCTTTAAAATACCAAATGCATCAATTCCCATGGATTCTTTTTCTTTTTTATTCCTTAATAGCATTCTCCTATTTGAAATATGTTAAACATGCTGAAACACATTCAAGTAGTTTTTCAAGCCAGATACCAGATCATTAGTTCTAAAATTAAGAGCAAGAAAGTTAAATCTGAAGCAATAACATGAATATACACAGATATGTTTCACCTCTCCTTCCAGCTGCTCCTGAAACCAAACTTTCAGGTTTTTTCTTTTTTAAATTAATCCCTGAATGTAAGTTTATTTACTATTCTTAAGTATATATGATAAATAAATATTCTCCAATATGATAATTAAATAATTAATTTGTTTATTTAGAAAAATGAGATTTTTTTTTTTTAAACTTATTTCCCATGAGAGGGGAGAAGCCGAGAAAGTATATTATTCTTGGCTCATTTGTCCAAGCAAAATTGAACTCAGATAATACAGAACTTTAGAGAAAACAAATCTTTGCATATGTTAAACAGTTAAACAGAGCACATTTATTGATATGAGTTAAATATTTTAATGATGTAATAATATATATAATTAGTTTTTTTTTTTGACGAAAGAGAGTTACTGTATTTCATTAAAAATCAAATAACCAATACATGTAGGAATATCATAAAAGAAATGAGGACTAGCATAGGAAACAGCCACCCTAGCTAAGTTATGAGCAACCATATTGGCTTGCTTCCTAAAGAACTCAACATGAGAGTTTTGACAACACAAAGAAAGCAAATTCTTGCAAGTGGAAATAGTCGAACCAAACTCAGATAGATCACCTCCTGACGCATGCACACCATCCACCACCAGCTTAGAATCTAGCTCAAAAATAACTTTGTTGAATTGCAAGTCCTTCATCCAATTGATAGCAAAATAGAGACCAGTAGCTTCTCCCAAGTGAACATCAGTGATTGGCTCAAACCAAAGAGTCTTAGCCCCTAAAAACACACCGTTCTCATCCCGTAAACACAAACCTATACCCACCTTATTACTACCTTTATCAAAAGAAGCATCAACATTATACTTAATAAAGCCTGGTGGGGGCTTAGCCCATTTTGTGGGATGTTGTTGCACATGATAGGGAGGGGGATGTGTAGGCATGGATAATTCACGAGCATGACTCCAATCTTGCAAGACTGAGCACCCACGCTGCACTATTGTTTCCGCTCTTTCATCCAAGCTCTCCCATATCTTGCAGTTCCGGCTTCTCCATAAAGACCACAAATTCATGGCCCAAACACAAGCCACATTGGCTGAAACTTCTCTCAACACCATGAAAAAAAGTTCAGGAAAACTATCGGCCTTATCCATGCAACAATCAATAACATCCCAAAGGTGCACTCTCCTCCAAACTTCCACAGCCTTCGAGCAAGCCAGGAAAATATGCCAGTTGTTTTCAACATTATTCTCACACCAAGGACATAGAGAAGAACAAGAAACACCCTTATCATTAAGCCTTGATCTAGTAGGGATGAAATCACGCACTACACGCCACAGAAATTTTTTTACCTTGGGCGGCACTTTGATGTTCCAAAGAAGTTTCCAATCACCAACCTGTTTCAAATGATCTAACTCCAGCAAATTGTTGATGCAATGCCAGTAGGCGGATCTGACAGTGTACACTCCCTTCCTATCCTGACCCCAAACACGCCCATCTTCATGGACTGCAACAAATAACGGCGTGTTTAAAACCGTAGAAGCATCAGCTGGGGATATGAGCGTTGTTACCTTAGAGACGTCCCACTCCTTCTTGTCGTCCACCCAAAGATCACGTAGCTTCAAATCGTGGGTAAGCAAGCTCAGATGTGTAGGAGTCGGAGCTCCAGCATACCTGATCCAGGAATCACGCCAAACATTAATATTGGAACCATCCCCAATCTTCCATCTCATACCAGTTTTTAAGACCACTCTTGCTTCACAAATGCTACGCCACACATAACTCGAGTTATTTCCAAGATTGGCTTCCAGAAAATCACAATGTGGATAGTATTTAGCTTTGAATAGCTTCGCTACAAGAGACTCCGGTTGAGACATAAATCTCCACCCTTGCTTGCCAAGAAGCGCCACATTGAAAGCATAAAGATTTCTCAACCCCATCCCACCATCCAGCTTGTGCATAGAAAGCTTATCCCAAGAGAGCCATTTAATTCCTTTCCCACGCTCACCACCACAACCCCACCAAAAAGAATTCACTGTCTTTTGGATTTCATCCCCAAGAGAAGATGTAATGAGAAAAATACTCATAAAATAAGTTGGGATAGACTAAAGAACTGACTTAATCATGACCTCCTTTCCTGCCTTAGATAAGGACCTCCCACTCCAAGAATTAATTTTATTCCAAACCCAGTCCTTGATGAATTTAAATAAGGATTTTTTGCTTCTACCAATCATAGAGGGGAGACCCAAATATTTACCAGTTCCCAAAGCAACTCTAACACCCAACAAATTAGCAATAGAATCACTAGTCTCTCCTTGGACATTCTTGTTGTAAAAAACTTCTGACTTTTGGAAGTTGATTTCCTGCCCCGACGCTGCTTCATAAGTGGCTAAAATATTTTTCAAACACGCTGCCTCACTGTTATTTGCTTTGCAGAAAAGGAAGCAATCATCCGCAAATAATAAGTGGGAAATAATAGGGGCCCTTCTGCAAATTTTAACCCCGTGAATATCGCCTCTACTTTCTGCCTGATTAAGGAGAGCTGTCAAGCCTTCCGAACAAAGGATGAATAAGTAAGAGGAAAGAGGATCCCCTTGTCTAAGACCTCTGCCTGACTGAATAGGACCAATAGGCTCCTGGTTCACCAACACTGAGTAGCTAACAGAATCCACACAGAGCATAACCCAATCAACCCATTTATCATCAAAGCCCGCCGGTCATAGGCCTTGCTCATATCAATCTTCAGATCCACATTACCAACTTTACCTCTAGTTTTACTCTTCATGTAATGAATAATTTCCACAGCCATCATAGCATTATCAAGAATAGATCTCCCAGGAACAAACGCTGATTGGACAAGGGAGACACACTTATGAAGAATAGGTTTCAACCTATTAGCCAGAACCTTTGAGAGGATTTTATAGATAACATTGCACAACGAGATCGGTCTCCAATCCTTCATAGATTCCGGATTATCCTTTTTAGGGATAAGAGCAATATTGGTATCATTGACAGATATGGGGAAGTAGCCTTTATCCAACCAAGAACAGCACTCCTCAAAAATATCATTGCCACAGAGATCCCAAGCTTTCTTATAAAACCCCGGGTTAAAACAATCCAGGCTTGGGGATTTATCAGAATGCATCTGACTAAGGGCTGCAGAGAACTCCACCCGGGAAAACGGCATAACTAGAGCCTCATTATCCTCCTGCGTGACACAAGGGGCAATAGCATTTAACACAGGATCATAGATACCAACCCGAGGCAATAATAAATTATCAAAATAAGACCTAGCAATCTCTTTAATCTGGACCGGGTTTTCAATAATAACAGCATCATTGTGACACCCTTCTACCCCGCATGTTAAAGCCATTTAAATATAAAACAATTAATAAGAAAACATGCATTTAACTGAATTAAATAAACCATTGTCCATGGGTAGAAAAGTCCCACATGAACCGTTTACAACGCGGAAATAAAATAAGTTTTAAACGATAAAAACATAACCAACCAAATAATATAACCCAACCCCGATGTCACATACAGAGCTGGTATAACCGTTCCGGAATAAAATCCACGGAATTACAACTGAAACTAACGACTACGAAACATAAACTAGCCCTACGATGAGTGGCGGCTTCTCAGAGTCACTCCTCTCCGGGCTGCTCGTCATCCTCTACAATGTGCCAATCAGGCCAAACACAAACAACAAACATATATAGGGAGTAAGAATCGTATAAACATATTAGTATGGGAATAGGCAGTAAAGTAAACAGCAAGCATAGCAGCATCACATCAAACATCAACATTATCATTATGCTATGCAGTGCAATGCAGTCCTACTCCGCTAAACCATCAATGCATGTGAATCCACTAAACTCGGGATGAACGACTTCGGAGTTACATATCCACATTGAGAATCTACTCAACGCCGGAGAATCTACTCCTTGGATAGCCAACGCATCAAACCAACGAATGCCTCGTCACGGGGGCGCTAGGAGAATCTACTCCAACCGTGGATGGCCGGATCGCCGTACTCTAGGACGATCTCCCCTATGTCGAACATCCCTAAACAACATCTCCGATGCAATGCGTATGCAACACAACAACAACGGCAACGCCACCTCCATAACTCCAACGGAATCGACCGAAGGTAACAGCGGAATCAACCGCATCAACTTGCCTCGCGGAATCTACCTGAGGACTTAAGCGGAATCAACCGCAGTACCTGGGGCAAACTCTTGGCCACCAAGGTACATAACAACAACACCTTAGACCCAAACCGCGGGGTCAAGGCTTCCTTGGCCAAAAAGCACCAAGGCACAGCTCATTAGCTTGCGGCACCCAAAAGGGTATCGACTTAACATCTCACCATCTCATCATCATTATTTATCTTTAGTAACATTTCCCAAGTTGTCTAATCAGTTATCATCATAGGGAATTGGGGTTAAGAACCCCTTAAGTCCTTTAATCTTGTTCTGTCCAGGTGGGTTGAGCACGGTCGTGCTCGTAACCCAGCACGGTCGTGCTTAAGCACGTGAAGGGTGTGCTCCCCTGTAAGTGAAGCACGGTCGTGCTTCTTAATGAGCACGATCGTGCTCAGCAGCACGATCGTGCTCTTTGTCCTGTACGGCCGTGCTCAACAGCGCGGCCATCTCCCCAGAATTCAACTGGGAGCACGGTCGTGCTCCCTGTTCAGCACGGTCGTGCTCATCGCGCGACAGTGCTGTTCTGGGTAGGAACAGAGACTGAATCTTAACCAATTTTAATGATTTAATCACTTAACATCCTAAATCCATTCTTAACACGTTTTAAGAGTTGAACAGCAGCATTTAATATCAGCATTCATACCACATTGGCATCAACCAAATAATCATCAACATATTCATGTTCATATTAACCAATCAACATACACATCCAGTAAACCATATGAACATAAAGTATAAAAACCATGATACCCAAACAGAGCACGTTATTAGTACAGCCAACATATATCAATAGATAGTTGCACAACAAACTGGGTTATGGGAACCCTTACTCTACTCTAACCCAAACCTATGATTATACTACCCTTCTCCCCATACCTGGATTGAAGGTAGCTCTTTCGGTGTCCTAAAAACGAACCGGCTCCTCCCTTTACAACGACTTACACCGAAACAAACCTTGGATCAACAGAAAACCACAGGTTAGTTCCCTATTCACAATAACGGACAAGGAAACCAAGAGAGGGAAGAGAACCTTACCTAAACCACTACCAATGCTGCACTAACAATCTCCCAACGCTTCTAAACTGATCAAGGGACAGAAAGACGGAAGAAATTCTGCCCTGGCCGCACTCAAGGCTGCTGCACTCACCAAAATAGGGTTAAAACGTTAAACCCTCAATTCTGCTCACGTATATATCACTTCCGGACCTGAGCACGGTCGTGCTTACCCTTGAGCACGGTCGTGCTCCACTTAGCGTCACGAGACGCGGTCCATGCATTGAGCACGGGCGTGCTCACTGTTGAGCACGGTCGTGCTCAACTTAAAATCAGAAACTCGCTTCTGACTTTAATTACGGGCTTGCTGGCTAATGAGCACGGGTGTGCTCATATACCAGAAAGGGACTTTTAGTCAAAAATCCCACTAAGCCCTTAAACGATAAATCCAACTTATTACAACCAGCTTAATTAAAATATTCTGAAAAACAGGGTGTTACAATTCCACCCCCCTTATCAAAATTTCGTCCTCGAAATTTACACGTACCTCAAGGGAAAAGATGCGGGTACGCTTCCATCATCTTGCTCTCCAGCTCCCAGGTAGCACTTTCCTCAGTCGCCCCACTCCAAACCACTTTAACCAAAGGAATTTCCTTGCCTCTTAGCTGCTTCACCCTCCTATCCTCGACTCGAAGAGGTAACACCTCAAACGTCAGGTTCTCTTTCAACTGTATAGCGTCGGGTACTATCACGTGACTAGGGTCATGAATATACTTCCTGAGTTGTGACACATGAAAAACATTGTGGAGATTTGACAAGAACGTGGGTAAGGCTATCTGGTAGGCGACTTCGCTGACTCTTTTGAGGATTTGGTAAGGACCAATGAACCTCGGAGTAAGTTTCCTCGCCTTCATCACTCTACCAACCCCAGTCGTAGGGGTAACTCTCAAGAATACATGATCGCCTTCCTGGAATTCGAGCGCCTTCCTCCTTTTATCATGGTAGCTCTTCTGCCTACTCTGTGCAACTCTCATATTTTCCTGAACTAACTTAATCTTTTCTGTCGTTTCCTGGACTATCTCTGGCCCTAGCACCACACTATCACTAGGTTCATTCCAACACAAGGGTGTCCTACATCTCCTCCCATACAGAGCTTCATAAGGTGCCATCCCAATGCTGGAATGGAAACTATTGTTGTAGGTGAACTCTATCAGGGGCAAAAACTTGTCCCAACTTCCTGACTGTTCTAACACACAAGCCCTCAACAAGTCCTCTAAGGACTGGATGGTCCGCTCAGACTGCCCATCAGTCTGTGGGTGGTAAGCTGAACTAAGCCTAAGCTTTGTTCCTAAAGCCTCTTGCAAACTATTCCAAAACCTAGAGGTAAACCTCGGGTCTCTATCCGAAACTATGCTAGAGGGCACACCATGAAGCCTAACTATCTCCTTGATGTACAACTTAGCCAACTTCTCTAAAGGGTACTCCATGTTCATCGGAATGAAATGGGCAAACTTAGTCAGTCTATCCATAACAACCCAAATTGCCTCAAAACCAGCTGGAGTCCTAGGGAGTCCAGACACAAAATCCATGGAGATGCTATCCCATTTCCACTCTGGGATACTCAAAGGTTGCAACTTACCTGAAGGCCTTTGATGCTCTATATTAGCCTTTTGACAAACTAGGCACGCATACACGAACTCAGCTACATCCTTTTTCATCCTAGGCCACCAAAACATCCTCTTAAGGTCCTGATACATCTTAGTGGCACCTGGGTGCACACTCAATCCACTCATATGACCCTCTTCTAAGATCAACTTCCTAAGCTCAGGAACATCAGGCACACAGACTCTATCCTTAAACCTCAAGATGCCATCACTGCCATCCTTAAAACTTAGGTCTCTACCCTGAGCGAGCAAATCTCGCTGGTCTAAGAGAAACTTGTCTAACTTCTGACCCTCTCTAATCTCATCCATCAAACTGTTGGTAACCTTCAAGGTACTAAGCCTAATACTCTTAGGGGTAAACTCACAAGCTAGACTAAGGTCTCTAAACTCCTCAATCAAATCCATCTCCCTAACCATCAAAGCGGAGACATGCAGGGTTTTCCTACTCAAGGCATCGGCCACCACATTGGCCTTTCCTGGGTGATAGGTCAGCTCGAAGTCGTAGTCCTTTAAAAACTCCATCCACCTACGCTGCCTCATGTTCAACTCCTTTTGATCAAAGAGATACTTCAAACTCTTATGATCGCTAAAGACCTCAAACCTCGCTCCATACAGGTAATGCCTCCAGATCTTTAAGGCAAATACCACAGCTCCTAACTCTAGGTCGTGGGTAGGGTAGTTCTTCTCATGGGTTTTCAACTGCCTAGAAGCATAAGCAACTACCTTACCATTCTGCATCAGCACACCACCTAACCCTTGCTTAGAAGCATCGCAGTAAACTACGAAGGGTTCACTAGGATCTGGCAAAACTAACACTGGTGCTGACGTCAACCTATTCTTAAGGGTTTGGAAACTCTCTTCACACTTAGAGTCCCACACAAACAACTGTCCCTTCTTGGTGAGACGGGTTAAGGGTAAAGCTATCTTAGAGAAACCTTCTATGAACCGCCTATAGTACCCGGCTAACCCCAAGAAACTCCTAATCTCGGTTACAGACTTTGGCGCTTCCCACTGGAGCACCGTCTCTACCTTAGCTGGGTCCACTGCTATGCCACCCTTAGAGATGACATGTCCTAAGAAGCTCACTTCCTCTAACCAGAACTCACACTTAGACAACTTAGCATACAACTGCTTTTCCTTGAGGGTCTGCAAGACAACCCTCAAGTGTTCCTCATGTTCCTCCTTACTCTTGGAGTACACTAAGATGTCATCTATGAACACTACCACAAACTTATCCAAGTAAGGGTGAAAGGTCTTGTTCATGTAGTCCATGAAGAACGCAGGAGCATTGGTCACACCGAAGGGCATAACCAAATACTCATAGTGACCATATCGCGTCCTAAACGCTGTCTTCGGGATGTCCTCAGACTTAACCAGAATCTGATGGTACCCTGATCTCAAATCTATCTTTGAAAAGACACAAGCGCCCATCAACTGGTCCATAAGATCATCAATCCTAGGGAGGGGATACCGATTCTTTATGGTCACCTTGTTGAGCTGCCGAAAGTCGACACATAACCTCATACTACCATCCTTCTTCTTCACCAACAACACAGGTGCTCCCCACGGAGACACACTCGGCCTAATGAACTGCTTCTTCATCTGGTCCTCTAACTGTTCTTTCAACTTAGCTAGCTCTAGAGGAGACATTCTATAGGGTGCTATGGAGATTGGCCCGGTGCCAGGCACTAAATCTATGGTAAACTCAACATCTCTCTCTGGGGGTAAGTTATAAACATCCCCCGGAAACACTTCAGGAAATTCTCGCACAACAGGCAAGCTGGCGACATCAGGAGGGCTGCTCTCTACTTCCAGGGAAGCTAACATCATGTATACTTGGGCTTCGTCTTTCATCGAAGCTTGAACTTGGCTGGCAGAGAGAAGGTCCGGATTCTTAGACTCCTTTGGAGTTCCAAAAATCAGGGTTTTATCGAAACAGTTCAGGAGGACATGGTTGGAAGATAACCAGTCCATACCCAGAATAATATCTAGGTCTTTCAAGGGTAAGCATACAAGATCAGCAAGGAAAGTTTTATCATTTATAACAATATGGCAGTTCTTGCATGCATAAGAAGTAGAAACAGGTTTATTTGTAGGTGTAGAAACCAACAAATCAAACTCAAGGAAGGTAACAGGCAATTTTAGACTCTTGACCCTATCATGCGATATAAACGAGTGAGTAGCACCCGAATCATACAATACAGTTAATCGAGTTCCATCAATTAAACACGTACCTTGGATCAAGTCATCAGACTCGGAGGCTTCGGCTCCACTAAGAGTAAAGACTCTTCCAGTGGTCTTCAGTCTGTTGGCCTGGGACTTCTGATTCTTGCTAGCGCTGGGAGGCTCGGTCTTAGCTCCATCACACTCGCGGCTGATGTGGCCTGGCTTGCCACACTTGAAGCAGATGACCTGTGTTTCCTTGCACTGGGACGAATAGTGGTCCTGTGCTCCACACTTCCCACACCTCATAGCTCTAGGGGCATCAGAGAACCCACCCCTGAAGCTACTCTGCTGAAACTGGGGCTTCCTGCCACTCTGCTTGAAGTCCTTGCCCGAAGGGGCATACCGCTGCTTGCTCTTATCCCTCTGATCAATCCTCTTGCCACTCTGATTGTCCGATCCTCTGGAACTAGCAGCTCTGAACTGGCTGGCATCCTCATAGATTCTGCACTTGTTGACCAGAATAGGGAAGACTCTGATCTCCTGATAGCTGATGGCCTGTTTGATCTCAGGCTGGAGTCCCGCTTCAAACTTCACACACTTGGAGCGATCGTCCGTCTCATGCTGGTAAGGAGTGTAGTACCTAGCCAGCTCCTCGAACTTAGCCGCATAGTCACCGACTGACAGCGACCCTTGCCTCAAAGACAAGAATTCCATCTCCTTCTTGTCCCTGATATCCGCTGGAAAATACTTCTCCAGAAACCTCTGCCTGAACACAGCCCAAGTCACCGCTGTGCCCTCCGCCTGCATCCTCTGCCTGCAGTTATCCCACCAGTGCTCCGCCTCTTCAGTCAACATGAAGGTGGCGAAGATGAGCTTCTGCTGATCATTGCAGTCCATCGCACGGAAGATCTTCTCTGTCTCCCTCAGCCACAACAATGCTCCCTCTGGGTCATACGCTCCCTTGAACGACGGAGGGTTGTTCCTCTGGAACTTATCTAGTCCCTGGAACTCAGCTGGCCCACCGTTGTTAGGGTTGACCTGTCCGATAGCATTGGCCAGAAGTGCCAATGCGTCGGCAATCGCCTGATCGTTGCGTCCTCTACCGGCCATTAGTTCCTGTACATACCCAAAACAGCCTTTAATACAGAAACTTAGCGAGTAAAAGCTACAGGCAACTAACTTAAAACATCATTATCCATACTAAGTATAGACAATCCAAACAAGAGTCACACAATAGACTCACAACAGACTCATACCACGTCCGAACAAGGTCGAACTGCTCTGATACCACTAAATGTGACACCCTTCTACCCCGCATGTTAAAGCCATTTAAATATAAAACAATTAATAAGAAAACATGCATTTAACTGAATTAAATAAACCATTGTCCATGGGTAGAAAAGTCCCACATGAACCGTTTACAACGCGGAAATAAAATAAGTTTTAAACGATAAAAACATAACCAACCAAATAATATAACCCAACCCCGATGTCACATACAGAGCTGGTATAACCGTTCCGGAATAAAATCCACGGAATTACAACTGAAACTAACGACTACGAAACATAAACTAGCCCTACGATGAGTGGCGGCTCCTCAGAGTCACTCCTCTCCGGGCTGCTCGTCATCCTCTGCAATGT
The DNA here is from genome assembly GCA_035048595.1 of Echinosophora koreensis. Classification (NCBI taxonomy): domain Eukaryota; kingdom Viridiplantae; phylum Streptophyta; class Magnoliopsida; order Fabales; family Fabaceae; genus Echinosophora; species Echinosophora koreensis. The sequence continues at coordinate 15,659,912 of JAPCYP010000001.1, forward strand.
GCCAATCAGGCCAAACACAAACAACAAACATATATAGGGAGTAAGAATCGTATAAACATATTAGTATGGGAATAGGCAGTAAAGTAAACAGCAAGCATAGCAGCATCACATCAAACATCAACATTATCATTATGCTATGCAGTACAATGCAGTCCTACTCCGCTAAACCATCAATGCATGTGGATCCACTAAACTCGGGATGAACGACTTCGGAGTTACATATCCACATTGAGAATCTACTCAACGCCGGAGAATCTACTCCTTGGATAGCCAACGCATCAAACCAACGAATGCCTCGTCACGGGGGCGCTAGGAGAATCTACTCCAACCGTGGATGACCGGATCGCCGTACTCTAGGACGATCTCCCCTATGTCGAACATCCCTAAACAACATCTCCGATGCAATGCGTATGCAACACAACAACAACGGCAACGCCACCTCCATAACTCCAACGGAATCAACCGAAGGTAACAGCGGAATCAACCGCATCAACTTGCCTCGCGGAATCTACCTGAGGACTTAAGCGGAATCAACCACAGTACCTGGGGAAAACTCTCGGCCACCAAGGTACATAACAACAACACCTTAGACCCAAACCGCGGGGTCAAGGCTTCCTTGGCCAAAAAGCACCAAGGCACAGCTCATTAGCTTGCGGCACCCAAAAGGGTATCGACTTAACATCTCACCATCTCATCATCATTATTTATCTTTAGTAACATTTCCCAAGTTGTCTAATCAGTTATCATCATAGGGAATTGGGGTTAAGAACCCCTTAAGTCCTTTAATCTTGTTCTGTCCAGGTGGGTTGAGCACGGTCGTGCTCGTAACCCAGCACGGTCGTGCTTAAGCACGTGAAGGGCGTGCTCCCCTGTAAGTGAAGCACGGTCGTGCTTCTTAATGAGCACGGTCGTGCTCAGCAGCACGATCGTGCTCTTTGTCCTGTACGGCCGTGCTCAACAGCGCGGCCATCTCCCCAGAATTCAACTGGGAGCACGGTAGTGCTCCCTGTTCAGCACGGTCGTGCTCATCGCGCGACAGTGCTGTTCTGGGTAGGAACAGAGACTGAATCTTAACCAATTTTAATGATTTAATCACTTAACATCCTAAATCCATTCTTAACACGTTTTAAGAGTTGAACAGCAGCATTTAATATCAGCATTCATACCACATTGGCATCAACCAAATAATCATCAACATATTCATGTTCATATTAACCAATCAACATACACATCCAGAAAACCATATGAACATAAAGTATAAAAACCATGATACCCAAACAGAGCACGTTATCAGTACAGCCAACATATATCAAATGATAGTTGCACAACAAACTGGGTTATGGGAACCCTTACTCTACTCTAACCCAAACCTATGATTATACTACCCTTCTCCCCATACCTGGATTGAAGGTAGCTCTTTCGGTGTCCTAAACAACGAACCGGCTCCTCCCTTTACAGCGACTTACACCGAAACAAACCTTGGATCAACAGAAAACCACAGGTTAGTTCCCTATTCACAATAACGGACAAGGAAACCAAGAGAGGGAAGAGAACCTTACCTAAACCACTACCAATGCTGCACTAACAATCTCCCAACGCTTCTAAACTGATCAAGGGACAGAAAGACGGAAGAAATTCTGCCCTGGCCGCACTCAAGGCTGCTGCACTCACCAAAATAGGGTTAAAACGTTAAACCCTCGATTCTGCTCACGTATATATCACTTCCGGACCTGAGCACGATCATGCTTACCCTTGAGCACGGTCGTGCTCCACTTAGTGTCACGAGACGCGGTCCATGCATTGAGCACGGGCGTGCTCACTGTTGAGCACGGTCGTGCTCAACTTAAAATCAGAAACTCGCTTCTGACTTTAAGCACGGGCTTGCTGACTAATAAAAAGATCGAACCCACAGAGACCGTGATCTTAAATAACAAGTAGCACCCATTGAACTAACATTAGCCTTTTCAAGTTTATCAAAGCGCTTACTCAATGAGTCAAATTTAGACATAATCAAATCTGAACTATTCACATCAAACTTACCCCCCGAAATCTTTTTCGGGTTATTACCTCTTTCTGAACCCCATTGATGATAGTTAGTGGCAACACTTTCAATGATGTTGAATGCTTCAGTTAGTGGTCTATTCATCAATGCTCCACCAGCTGCGGAGTCAAGTGACACGTCCAATCCATTGTAGAAGGTATGCACTAAGAGCCACTCAAGCCCATGATGTGGGCAAGATTCTAGCAATCCCTTGTAACGATCCCAAGCTTCGGATAAGCATTCTCCGTCCTTTTGGAAGAAGCCGGTGATCTGAGTTCGTAGGTAAGCGGTCTTGGATGGTGGGAAGAATTTTTCCAAGAACGCCTGCTCCAATTGGTCGTGGACAAAGTATTAGCAGGCACTGATTTCAACCAAGCTCTCAGCCTCATTCGCAAACCCCTAGCATTTGGGGCGGCGTAGTCTTTCAGTGGTTTGGTATCCTGTAGATCGGCCATGAGTGGGATAGGGATCAACCTTTCTCTCACTCTTTGTCATTGTAGTCTCCTATGTCTATGAAAAGTCCTTTCGATCTCGGGATCAACTTCAATAGGAGTTCCAAGACTTTGGGATCTTCGCATAAAGAGATATATACACTAGAAAAAGATTTTTTTTTTTTAGAAATAAAAAATGTTCAGAAAAATCAATTTAAAAATTAAATTGAAATTCAAGAAAGCACAGTCCCCGGGAACGGCGCCAAAAACTTGATAGCGTGAATCCGCAAGTGTACGGTTTCGTCGTCAAGTAATAAAAAGATCGAACCCACAGAGACCGTGATCTTAAATAACAATTAATTACTAAATCAATTTAACTAAACTATATATAAAAAGATTTGGAAAAGATTTGGTTTTTAAAAGATTAACTAACAAATCAAATATCTAAAACGAAATCAGTAAAAATTCGCAATCAAATCTAATGTGGTGTTTTTCAAATTAAAAGATATTTCCAGGAATTGGGTTACTAACAAGACTGCTTATGCTACTAAATCGACTACTCCTCTTGTTAATTATCAGAATTGCTTTGAAGGTGAATTTATCCTAATAAAGTTAATGTTCCCTCTCGAGATACAAGAACCGTGCCCAATTAAACCAACCCCTACTCTCGTGGTAATTGTATTTAAATTGAACCCATTGAGATTTATGATAATTCAATGAACCCTCGAAGGACCGCTTCTAACTCTCGTGATTTAAGTCCTAAGTTCAATTCCTATAGATCCAATACCTAAGTTCACTGCTAGGTTCATCCTTAGAGTATCTATGACATGCAAATAAGTGCGCACCAAATTTACAAGTAATTCATGCAATAGGAATTAAATCGAAAGCAAATTGAAATTAACAAGAAGTAAAACGTCAATTCATCACATAAAACGAGTCTTGGGCATAGCCCCAATTCCTAGAAATAAAACGACTACTCACACATTGCCATGTTCATAGCAACGTTGAATAACAAAAACATTAAAATCCTAAGAGAAGAGAATAAATTGAGAAGAAGAGAAATCCTAAAATTAAGCCTAAGGTAGCAGCCAAGAGGTCCTATTTTCGAGCCTAATTCCCCTATTTATAGTGTAGGTTAACTTGGAATTAAATCAATTACAAATCAGATCAAAAACAAATCCCAAAATCCCAGATTTTACGCGTCACGGCCGTGATGGCTGTCAGGGCCAGGCCATGACAGCTTCTGCTTTGTGAATTCTTGTGCTGATGGTCTGTCATGGCCATGATGGCTGTCACGGCCTGGCCGTGATGTCTGTCACGGCCATGATGGCTGTCACGGCCAGGCCGTGACAGCTTCTGACTTGCACTTTCTTCTTTTTTCTTCAGTCCCACGCGATCACGGCCGTGATGGTTGTCACACCCAGGCCGTGATGGTCTCTTCTTTGCTCATTTTCCTTGCTTTTCAAGCTCCATCTTCATACAAACTCCGATTCAACTGGATTTGATTATTTTACTCATGAATTCCTACACACAAACACCACAGAACCACCTTACCCGTTCCAAGGTAAAAACTAACAAAAATCAAATTAAATATGCCTAAACTATATGAAAATGCATGCAAAATGACAAGGAAATATGAGGTGAAATCACACTCATCACTGACTAATGAGCACGGGTGTGCTCATATACCAGAAAGGGACTTTTAGTCAAAAATCCCACTAAGCCCTTAAACGATAAATCCAACTTATTACAACCAGCTTAATTAAAATATTCTGAAAAACAGGGTGTTACAATCATCACCTTGAATCTTCTCAATTCTATTTACCTTGGATCTAGACGTGGCCGAGGCGTGAAAGAAGCGGGTATTAAGGTCACCATCCTGTAACCAAAAAGTTTTAGCACGTTGACGCCAAAAACTATCCTCCTGAACCAACAGATTAATCATTCGGCTCTTGACGGCCCGAAATTGCCCCACACCAATTTCATCACGCCTATCCTGGAGATCAACCAACATTCTCTTACAATCAGTAATTTCAATCTTAAATTCACACCGCAAATTTTTGCTCCATACCTGAAGATTATTTGCACAACCATGAAGTTTGGAAATAACATCTCCATCAAGGCCTTCATCCCAACCCCTACGAATAACCTCCATAATATCAGACTCAGTAAGCCAAGCATTTTCAAACCTGAAACGCTTATGATGAATAGGCACATCAACGATATCACGTTGAAGAAGGATGGGAGTGTGATCGGAAATAGGGGCAATCAAGTTAAATAAACGAACATGAGGAAAGAGTTCTAACCAGTCAGAATTAGCCATAGCTCTGTCAAGCCGTTGCTCAATAGCACGATCAGTGCCTTTACTAACACTCCAAGTAAAAGGGTAACCTTCCAAACAAATATCAGTGAGCCCCACTGCCTGAACTGCTTCCCGAAAACCTTTCATCAAATAATGGGGATGATCAACCCAACCAAGTTTATCCTCAGAAGAAAGCAGATCATTAAAATCACCAATAATGCACCACGGAAGATGAGAAAGACCAGACAGGCGCCTTAGAAGAGCCCATGATTCTCTTATTTTAGTACGATCAGGATACCCATAGAAACCAGTAACACGCCAGTTGCCTTTAATAGAATCATCAACCAAAACATCAATATGATGAAGAGAGAAACTAGAGATTTCACATTTTAAAGAATTACGCCAGAAAATAGCAACACCACCACTACGCCCTTCCTTGTCCACCGCAAAACACCTATCAAATCATTGCTCCTAACCTCCTCAATTTTATTCACATTAACCAAAGTTTCAAACATAAAAATAACTTCCGGTTTATGAGACCGGATAAGGTTCTTTAAGGCAGGAACTGCACTCAGGTGACCCAGGCCTCGGCAGTTCCAACTGAGGATAGTCATTGGTCCTGGTAGGCCTGGGCACCAGGACCTAACTTTAAAAAATGTCCAAAATTTTCTTTGCCATTACCACTAGAGACAGAACCACTAGACACAAGTTCACGTCTCCTTTTAATCGGACCATGCACGTCCATTCCCTGCTCATACGCATGCACGTGAGTTGTGTCCAGGGAATTAAAAGGCAAGGTGGTGATTTGCGCACGTGATTCAGCTGGGCCCCCTCCAATAGAAACTAAAGATCCACCTCTCTCCTCATTAATGCAGATTTCACGGGAGTAACTGCTAGGCCCATGCACCATTCTATTTATTATCGTATTTGAATTTGGATTTGGCTTATCCATATCAAAATCCCGAGATTCTTTCATGCCTTCCATATCATGCCCACGGAAATCACGCCCTTCCTGATCTGTATTTCCGAAATCATTGGCCCGAAGATTGCTGCCATGATCCCTCAACCAGCGGCTCCCCCCGCTATTACCTCCTCTTTTGTTATCAGCTCGGAGCTCCACCCCCCAGTTCCGGCGACCATCATCGTGTTCCATGGTAAAGGAAACATAACACTCCAAACTTTTCATACTTGAAAGTAACAGTACTCCATTCACCACCCTCCACCTTAACTTTTTGTTCCTTTTTCAGGGGAATCCTCACATCAACCATTACTCTAATCCTCATGTACTTCCTCCATATACTTGTGTTGTTAGACGTATCGTACTCCATGAACGAACCCACATAGTTGCCAAGGTAAGTGCCAACCGCTGTTGTCATGAATCCTAATGGAAGATTGTGAGCTTGGATCCAAAAAGCCACATGGAACAGCGGAATATTTGTCAATACTGCTCCAAGTTGAACCTTTCCTAGCACCAGAAGATGGTTATCAAAGCTCCACGAGCCACCACCGAACACCCTATTCATATCCAACCGGTGATAGAATTGGAACAAGAATAAGCCCTTCTCTGTCTCCGAAACCGTCAAACCTTTCCCTGGCCTCCATACGTCCGCCATCACTGCCTGCATAGCACTCAAACGGATATTCCGATCTGTTAAGAAACGTCCGATGAGACAGAGGTCTAGATTCACCTCCACTGTCTGCGCTTCCTGCCTCATCTCCTCCCCCCTGACAAAGACTCCACCCTCCTCATCGTCTCCCCCCAAGGACAAGCCCTCCATATTCAACGCCATAGGGACAGAACAGAAGTTTTAAAACAGAAACAAGCTCTCTAGGTCAGAGAGAAAACAAGCTCTCTAGGTCAGAGAGAAAACAAGTATTATCCCAAAACTATAAATGTTTTATTTCTTAACAATGTTAAGATCAATAATTAGTTGATAATATCAATATAAAAGATTTTTATATTGACATTACTTTATAATTAAATCCATAATATTAATATAGTCAGTGGCGGAGGGAGGGGCCACCCCCAGCTTTTCAAATAAAAATAAAAAAATTATATACTTACAGATTTTTCCCCTCAATGTAACAAACCATGCCACGGTATTGAGCCAGAAGAGAAGAAATCCGTAATTATTGTACAATGTTGACGTGTTATGCTTTTGGTGATTACTAGATAGTTTTATTAATTTTTATTTTATTTTCATGTTTTGTTTGTTGCTTTCTTTCATAGTTTTGTCTTTTGTGTGGATTGTTCTTTTTTTCATTGATTTTTATTGAGTTTGTTTGTAATTTTTTAAGTTTTATTTTTACAACAATGTTCTTATAATTTTTTTTAGGTTGATTGGTGAAGTTAAAATGATGTTTAAGAACAAAACTGTTGACTTGTTTTTCAAAATAAAAGAGTTGTTAAATATAACGTTGTTGTTCAGATGTTTATCCTTTAATTGACTCGTCTTGTTTTTGATTCTTCTTGTGTCAACATTAACCACTGAGTGAAAACTTTTTTAATGAAAAAAAACGTGAAAACAAAGCTCTGAAACAAGATGGAAGATTATATATGCATGGTTGTTTACATTGAAAATGAGATTGCTCCAAAATTTACCACAAATATGACAATTCATGATTTATTGCACAACTAAACTAAAGAAATGAAGATTTTAGGTATGTACTTAAATTGACTAAACATCTATTTGAGTAAATTATATTATATTAAGTTGTTGATTATATATTGAATTTGTTTCATATAATTTGCTTCAACATAATTTTTTATTTTTTTATTATTATGGTATATCTATTTAGTCATGGCGGCCCCCCTTTTAAGAAATTTATCATAGTCAGACTAGGCTAGGAAAAAAAGATTATAAAGAAAAATAGCCGAACTTTACAAAACATATTTCAACTCATTTAGACAAAGCATAGCCAAGTCAACTCATTTTCATCATATTCACTCATGGGTTAACCATGCGACGCGGTGCTTCACGCGATATACGCCTGAACGGAGCTTCACTCGACACTGTGCTGTGCGCCGATCTGCGCCTGAACGTGGCTTCACTTGACACCTTGCTGTTCGGTGTTGTGCGTCTGGCGGCTGCTGGTGGGGAGAGTGAGTGAAAAAGCTCTTTCTTTCTAAAATAGGGTTAGGTTTAGGGAGTTAAGTTCAGTTAATTGATGGGTTGGGCAGCAAAGCCTTTTTTTATGGTTGGGCCTATACGAAAATAAGGTTTGGCAACAAAGTTTAATTTTTTTTTTATGTTTGGGTTCGTGGACCGGTTCGCGAATCCGTGGACCAAGTCCGTTAAACCCGTGGGTTAAACGGACCGGACCAAAAAAGCTCGCGTTTAAATGGACTCGTTTTTTACAAAGTCCAGGCCCACGCGGACTGCATGTTAGTACCAAAGTGGATTTGGCTAATTTAATCTCTTAAGTTTTGATGTTAACAAAAATGTTAAATTTGTATGGCAAAGTTGTGTCAAAGATCTAACTTGTTTATTCTAGCTTGCAGGGTTGTTAAAGTATGGCTAGAAAAGGAAACCTGTATTTGGCTTCTTAGTTTTGCTAAGAAACAGTATCGGGTTTTAAAGTTCTCAATCGCTAGACGAGCCTTCAAAAACTTGGTAAAATTATGAGTCTATAAGGTTTTCACTAGACGAGGCTTTAAAAATTGGCTAAGGTAAAAGACACTAGACGCTAGTCTAAGACCTTGTGAAAAAAAGGTAATAAACGAGCCAATTAATAACTCTCAAGAAAATAGCAAGTCCAAAGACTTGAAACTAGACGAGAAGTTAACTAGATGCCACGTCAGTAGACGAGACTATTCTTTTACTTAAATGAATTTGCGCGTCCAAAGACTTGCCGTCTACTGGTTACCAAAACCGAACCCGTCTAAGTGAATTTATTTCAAATGATTGAATATTTAATTCACAAGAATGTCTGTCTCTTTTCTATGCTTTTACATTGTTTTATACTTTGTTTCTTGGTAAGAGAAACATAGTACCATCAAGAATACAAATCTTTGTACTCTGTCACCTTTGTTGCTGTAAAGTTGAACCAAGTACGAAGAAGGAAAGTCCGAAAGCTACCTTCAGGATGACAGAGAAAAGACAGCACCACTTTGAGCTTACTTATGATAACCAAGAGTACTTCTCCAGAGTCCATATCAAGTTATCAGTCTCAACAGATCTCAGCATTAAATGCTATCTCTAAACTATATTTACTCAAGACCGTTGAAGAAAAGATGAAGATGTCTATATATAGTAGACGACCCTAAGAGAAGAAATAACTTGATGCTGTGAAATTTTCAAAGTGCCAAATCTCTGATCAAATTTTATTTGAATATTTTCAGTTGTATTCTTCCTGATCTTAAACTTTCATATTCTCATACATAGTAAGTTCATAGATCAAAATCTTAAATCTCTTTGTTAGAGTTAGAGCCTGAAGAGGCTTGGTAGAGAAAGAATACTTGTAGCCCGAAGAGATGTTGAATACTTGTAATCTATTTGGAGAATAGTGGAGAAAACCTTCAGGTAGAAGGGACTGGACGTAGCTCTCGGTTGGAAGAGAGTGAACCAGGATAAATCACTCGTGTGAATCTTCTATCCCTATCTTTTATAGTCTTTGATTATACTAACTATGGGGATTTGGATCTGGATTTGTTAACTCTTTAAAAGGTTATCTTGTTTGTGTGTACTTATCTTGTTTTGCTTGCAAAAAGGTTTAAGAAAATGCTTTTTCAAAAAACTGTTAGGAAACACAATTCAACCCCCTTCTTGTGTTTCCCTGTGTCAACTTCACTGCGGGTTAAGTGGACTGTCTGTGAACCCAAAACCATATACCCAACTCGAACTGGGAACCTGTTCAAATGGTAACAATTAATCTTATTAAAATTTAAACTTAATCCATAACTTTTAATTACTTTACAAAAAAAAAAGACCTTCATCTCCTCCAATGATTCCTTCTCAAACCCTAACTCCTCCATTGATGAACTTCATTAACTATTCAGACAGAAACCTAGATCTAACAAAAAAGAGATGATGATTAGGGAACTCGAGGAGAAGGAGAAGGAGAAGATGATGTCTTTGAACATGGAAGTCGGTGGAGTTTCTGGTGGTGTCGGTCTTCTGATGTCTTCGAACCAGCAACAGGATCTTCTGGTATAACCGTTCCAGAAAACATATCCTCGGAATACAACTGAAAAAACTAACTAAACACCAGAATAGGCCCTAACTATGAGTGGCGGCTCCTCGGAGTCACTCCTCTCCGGGCTGCTCGTCATCCTCTGCAAATGGCCAATCAGGCCCAACAACAACAAGAAAACGGGGAGTAAGAATCATGTAAACATATATAGTGAGGAGATAGGAAGTAAAGTAAACAAACAGCATGGCAACAACTAGCATACAACATCACAACATCCATCATCATTATCATCGTGATAACAAGTATGCTATGCAGTGCGATGCAACACTACTCCACTACTCCAACAATGCATGTGGATCCAACTAACTCAGGATGAACGACTTCAGAGTTAAATATCCACATTGAGAATCTACTCAACGCCGAAGAATCTACTCCTTGGATAGCCGACGCATCAAACCAACGAATGCCTCGTCATGAGGGCGCACGGAGAATCTACTCCTAGTCTCCTACCGTGGATGGCCAGATCGCCGTACTTTAGGATGACCTCCCCTATGTCGAACATCCCCCAACAACAATATCTCCAATGATGCATGAGCAAACAACAAATAGTGGGCAAACGCCACCTCCTTCACTTCAACGGAATCAACCGAAGACATCAGCGGAATCAACCGTAGAACCTTTAACCAGCTGAATCAACCGCAGCGGGATCTACTGCAGCACCTTAAACCCAACCGGGTCAAGGTCTCCTTGGAGCAAACTCTCGGCTGCCAAGGTACAACATCAAAACCACCTTAGACCCAAACCACAAGGTCAAGGCTTCCTTGGCCAAAAAGCACCAAGGCACAACTCATCAGCGTGCGGTAACCTAACGGGTACCGGCTTATCAAACTCAACACCTCACCGTCTCCTCTTCTTAGTCATCTTTTTTAATCATTAACCGAGTTATCTAATTTCTTCAAAGTGTTATCATCACATTTATTAGGAAGATTGGGGTTGAAAACCCCTAATTAAACCTTTAATTTCATCTCTGTCTGATAGGGGAGCACGGGCGTGCTTATCCCCTGCACGGTCGTGCTGGTCACATAAGTGAAGCACGGTCGTGCTCAGCAGCACGGTCGTGCTCTTTGTCCTGCACGGCCGTGCTTATTGCGTAGCCATTTCCCAGAATTCAAATTTCAACACGGTCGTGCTCAATGGACGACTGCACTGTTCTGGGCAGAAACTGAAATTGAAACCTTAACCAATTTCTAGGGTTTTTAATCCATTAATCCTAAGGTCGATTATCAGTGTATTTTCAGGGTCAAACTCATCCTTAACATCAATCCAACTCAGCATTGGCATAAACCAATCACATCATATTAACCACCATAATCATCAATAAATCAATGATAACAACACACATCATATGTTTATATTCAACAACCAACAGTATAACGTCATATTCATCAAATAACAAATAACCAAACATGAACATGAACATATAACTTACCAAATATATACTATCAACAAAGGCACTTAATCATATAATAAACATACAATCAACCGGGGTTATGGGAACCCCTTTACTTTATTCTAACCCCAAGCTTATGAGTACACTAACCTTCTCCCCATACCTGGATTGAAGGTTGCTCTAATGTAAGCTCCAAACAACGAAACGACCACGGTTCCCAACGCGACTCAGCTAGCCTTCCAAACCTTAGTTACACAATACATAAGCCATTAGTTTCCAATTCAATACCCTGAAAAGGAAACTTAGAAGGGAAAGAAACGTTACCTATATACTTGACACAGATAGCAAAGGTCTCCCAAGGTCTCCAACACTCACGAAACTGCTTGAGTTAGTGGAAAAAAAGGGAGAGAACTGTTGTGGCCGCAATAGGGTGGCTGCTGCTACCAGAAATAGGGTTAAAACATAACCCTCGAATTTTGTGCCAGAATATATAGGTCACACCTGAGCACGGTCATGCTCTTCATCAAGCACGGTCGTGCTGGACTTAGCGTCAGCGAGACGCGGTCCGCGCATTGAGCACGGGCGTACTGGCTAATGAGCACGGGCGTGCTCATGCACCAGAAAGGGACTTTTAAGCCAAAAATCCCACTAAGCCCTTGGCCAACTATTCTAGCTTAACACAACTAGCTTAAACAACCAAACGAGCATATAAGAAGCACTTAACAAAAAGCGGGGTGTTACACCATCACCCTTATTGGAATTTCAACCATCAAAAGGACTCAATGCTGCTGCCAAAGCCGCCACATAGTGACTCCATCGACACCGCCACTTATTGATGTTTCTCCATCGTTTTGCCATCGAACGTGAGGGAAGACAGGATGTTATGGCGGTTGTGTTGGTGTAAGCCCTAGAGGCCAATGTTTTTCCCTTTGGACTTACATTTGTATCTTGCTATTGTTTATGATATGAGGAATTTCAGTTTATTATGTTGTTTGTTTAAAACGTAATAAAGACTTAGAATAGAAAGTTCTATTAAATAGAATATCAAGTATATGACTTGATAGTGAGACGCTATTAATCAAAAGAACTCTATTCTTAAATATTCGCAGTCAAGTATTATTATTAATAAGGACAATAATAATACATCAAGACTATTATGTGTGTGGATTGATGACCGCTTCTCACGAGTCATAGATATGAGATATCAAGTCACACACATAGGTACACATTAGAGTAATGATGTACTGGATTGACCAGTCATGAGAACATTACATGGAACGTTATGTGAGTGTCATAAGTAGTTCTCATAGTGACAATGGTGTATGCAATCCTTCGACCTGAAATCACTATGATCCCTACATGAGGAATTGCGTGCTTTAATACCGTCAAACGTTATCTGTAACAGAATAACTATAAAGTCGGTTATTGGGTATATTGCACGAGTCATGCAGAGGGATGTGAGTGATCTAGATGTGATTTGTCCCTCCTACATAACAGGAGTAATATCTGTGGGGCCCTTGATAGAGTAAGACTGTAAAATGCATGACCGTGCTGAAATGAGTCAATATTGAAATAGACAACTATAAACACGAGAAGAGGGGTTGAATTGTGTTTATCAGAAATTAAAATAAAGTTGAAAACTTTTCACACACAGAAGCTAGGTTCAGACAAGTGTGAAAGCACTACACAGACAGGTAACCTGTCTGGTGTATTTTAACAGAAAAACACACAAGCATACAAAGAGAAAACAAGCTTGATATTCACACTTTAACCCCTTAGTTAGAAATCAGATAATATAATCAAAGCAACTAAAGAGTTTAAGGGAAGAGAGATTAACACAACTATTTATCCTGGTTCACTCTTTAATACAAAGAGCCATGTCCAGTCCTTGGCAGCACCAAGTTTTATCCACTATAACTGATCAGGTTATAGACTCCAAGTATTGTTTGCACACTTAGCCTCTTCAGGCTCCAAGACTAGTATTCTTTGCTCACTTAGCCTCTTCAGGCTCACACAGGTTTGTTTTGAGAAGTTTGTTTGTAATAAATACAATCAAACAAACGGTTCTTTCACTAACACTCAGAGAGTGGATTAAATGTAAGCTCAGGAAAGACTGCGTAATAACTTCAAATGATTGAAGAATACAGATTGAAAGAATGAAGAAATAAATGTGCAGAGTAATGGCTCTTTAATGCTATGTATTCTCTGATATCTTCATCTTCAATGACTTCTGTATTTATAGCCTTCAAGCATTTAAGATTCGTTAGAGACATTCCTTCAAACGATGGCTTCTAGCAGAGCTTCATTAAATGCAACAGAGTTATTCTGGGCAGCCATTAATGCAATAGAAACGTTGGTTGTACTCTAACACGGAGGATCATGGCTTTATGCATCGAGCAGTAGCCAAATCAGTGTGGTGCAAAATGCTTTTGTACTTTCCAGAGCATATTTCCCTTTTCGTGTAATAACCAAGAGTACTAGGGAATAAAGCATGTTGGAAACATTCTTTAACTGGATGTTATCTCTGATTTCCTAGGTTGCTTATGAGAATGACCTTCTGAAATTCTTGATAAGCGTGAGAGAGAGCTTCAGAGTCTTCTGTATGAGGGGACAGCTTCCTAAAGCTTTTTGTACTCGAGTTCCCCATTGAAAAACCTTAGATGAGTATGAGAACATAGCAGAGACAAGTTGAAACTTAATTGCAGAAAGTCAATATCCTAGTCAGCAGATAGGTTGACTTTTGCTTCTCCAGACAGGTAGTCATCTATGTTGGCAGACAGGTGAGAAAGTGACTTCTTACTATTTTAATCTGCACACTTGATAGTTAGGTTAGCAACCAATATGAAGGTTAATTAAATCATTAACAAATGTTTAGTTTTCATCAAAACTTAGGGAAATGCAATAAGACATTTAGAGACTTAACAATCTCCCCCTTTTTGATGATGACAAACATTCATATGATTTAATGAACCTTAAAAAATATCAACAGAAGAGATAACAAGATTCAGACTAGTTGAAATTTTCTAAACCATAAGGATTGTGCAGACAGATGCACTTAGGTTCAATTCAAAATTTCAAACAGCATAGTATCAGAGTCAATATCATTTTAGAGATAGAATTATGCAGCTCAAAGTTCAATTTTTATAATTTTACTTTACTCAATCATCTTAACTTTAACTTTACTTTCTCCTCCTTTTGTCAACAGTAAAAAGGAAACAATTAAGAAGCAAAAAAGAACAGGTCAATAAAGATAAGAGATAAAAGTATTAATTCATTCATCATAAGTTGTTCATTACAAGGCAGATTTTACAAACAAGAACTACCTAGGCTGACTAAAAAGCAAAAACAGAGAGTCAACTCTCTTTTCCAAAAGCAGCCTAGCATGCCTTTCTTCATCCAGCTGTCTTCTGATTTCTTCTAGCTCAGCTTTAAGCAAATTGAAGCGGTGAAAGTCCACCATCTGAGTAGTGGGGGCTCCTGTAGACAGGCTAGTTGATACAACAGACTGGTCTGAATGCCAGGGCAAGGCCAAAACAGGGGGTGCCTTGGGCACAGAGAAGGGTGAAGAAACACGAGGAAAGACATACTGATGAAGAGTTCTAAAATAAAAGAAAGGAAGAAAGGCTAGTTTAAACAGAGGTCTGATTCTGACAAAGTCAGTATCAGGAGATGAAAAGACACAAGAAAGTCTCTCAGACAGAGACAGACGGGTGACTTTAATCTGGATAGGAGGGGGAAGAGGTTGGTTGGCAAGAGTAGAAGGGGGTAGGGGTAATAAAGAGTCTATGTGACAAAAGAAAGAATTTGAACCTATAACTAATAAAAAGTAATATCTAGACCTAGAAGGTAACATTACAACAGAGGCAGGATAGTGAGTTCCTTCCAGTGTTCTAATGAACAAAACAATAAGGGATAAAAGAAAATCTCCCTACATGAGTTGAGATTGCAAGTCAGACACAACAAGACATGATGATATGCCAACTTGTTCTTTGGGAGTTGAATCCCTATGAACTACTGTGTACTGACATAAATCAGACACAACATCATAAGATGATGTTTGAGTTTGGTGAGAAGAGACAGGTGAAGAAAATGGAGACACAAAGGAGAGGGGTTGAACATAAAGGGTAGGTGGAGAAGAAACAAAAGGGTTAGGAATACCTTGAGGAGGGGGGAAGATGGTGCAGAAGGGATGGATGGAAGAACCAACTGGTTTTCAAACATCCTTAGCTTCTTCCTTGCCAGAGGAGGATTCAGAGGGTCAATCTCAGGATAGACAACTGTCTGTGTCCCAACAGACAGGTCTTCAGCAGTTGCGGCAGCAACTTCAACCTCTGCAGTTTGAGCTTCTGCAGGAACTTCTACCCTTTCAGCAGATACCACAGTAGGCACTGGGTAGCCAGACTTTCTCTTTCTGGGAATGGATCCCAAACCAAGAGTCTTCTTCTCCTTGGGTTTCTCCAAGGGACTTGTTGTCTGCTCCCCCTGAGCAGATGCTTCCTCTTTGTTAAGTGCAGGCTCCACTTGTCTGGACTTGGCAAAGGTTTTCACAAGTCTTCTCTTCTTGCTGGACATTTCAGATACAGCTTCTGAAGCTTCAGCATCCCTTGTCTTCCTCTTGGGAGAGAACTTCTTCAGCTTGAACCTTAGAGGTTCAACTGTCTCAGCAGAGACTGATGATTTCTCCAAAGCAGGCCTCTGGTCCTGTCTGGCTACTTTTCTAGCAGGCTTCCAGATCCTTTCAGGGATAGGCATCTCTGATTCATCAGTGGAGACCACTTGTTCCTCAACCATCTTCTGCTCAGCAACAGGCTTCTTCTTCTTCTTCTTCTTCTTCTTCTTCTTCTTCTTCTTCTTCTTCTTCTTCTTCTTCTTCTTCTTCTTCTTCTAGTCATCCTCCTCATCTTCCAGAGGGTTACCTTCTATGTTCATCATAGACAGATCCTTCCTGTCAATAGGAAAGGACATGTCTATGAATTTTCCATCACCAGGAACAAAAAGCTTTATCCTGAAGAGTCTTGTCAGGAGCATTCCATAAGGGAAAGTTTGCATGTTTGTCCTCTTAATCAGGGATTCCAGGTAGATGTAGATCAGTTCATTGATATCCACGTTGATCTTGTGCATCAAGTGGTACAGGGAAAACCTGTCCATCTTGGTCACACTATCCCTAGAGCCTTTCCTAGGCATCACACATTCCAGTAGTAGCTTGTGCATAAATCTACACTTCACTACCATGTTTACAGGCTTCATGTTTTTAGGGTTGGTAACACCATACAGAGCAATGTTTACATTCTCCATTCCCACTTGATCTTCCCACTCAGGCTTGAAACCGGCTCCAATCCTTGGACATTTAGTGACAAGTTCCAAAGAACTGATAGGAAAGAGGAGAGTTGTATCCATCACTCGAGCACGAAAGCTCTTGGATCCATCACTAGGACTGGTGAGAACCATAGCACTTGTCCAGAAATCCCTTACAAGTTTGGGATAAACCAACTCCTTTAAGTCGTAGAAGGAGGTCCACTTGAAGTATTCCAACTCCTCGGTGACATCCATCCCCCACTTCTTCAATTGTTGAAGATCCACAGTCTTGCCAGCTAAGATCTTCTCAACATCTGAGACTTTTATATTGTACTTCTCAGCAATTTCTTCTGAAGAAAGGTGCTTTGAGGGTGCCATTTCAGAGAGAATAGATTTCTAGGGTTTTGGAAAGTTAGAAGAGCTTGACGAAGAAAAGACGAAGACAAAACGATTTTAGGGATTTAGAAACGTAAAGGTTGAACCTTTCTAACTCTTTTCCTTTTAAAGTCATAAAGTCAGGAGAGAGAAAGAAAACATTTTTAATTTAAAGAGGCACGATTTACATGGGGAACTACAACGCCCACTTTAGACATAATGAAAACATGGTTTCGAGAATAAAACTGCTGTGTACATGATTAGCTTCAGATTAGTAAATGGTATTAAATAATTAATAATCATTTTATCAAAAACTGTTGAGTTCAAGCATTATGACTCAGCAGGGTCAAACAAGTAACAAAGACAGATTAATTATCAGACATGTCAATCAACAATACAATGCATGTTTAGATTATCTCTAATAAATAAAAATCTTTCTTCTGCTAATGGTTTAGTGAAAATATCAGCCCACTGATTTTCAGTTTTAACAAACTTAATATCAAAGATACATTTCTGAACATAATCTCTTATAAAGTGATGTTTGATTTCTATATGCTTAGCCTTAAAATGCTGAATTGAATTTTTAGTTAAGCAAATGACACTTGAATTATCACACCACACAGATATATTATGATCATAAATAGAGTAATCCTCAAGTTGATGTTTTACCCATAAAAGTTGAGAGCAACAACTAGCAGCTGAGATGTATTCTGCCTCAGCAGTAGATAAGGCAGTACACTACAAAAAAAGGCGGGATTACCGACGGCCAAAAACAGTCGGAAACGCAAAAAATCCGTCGGTAAATCGCGTTTCCGATGGACCAAATTCCGTCGGTATCCGGCTCATAGGAAACGGTTTACGACGGAGGGGTCGGATCCGTCGGAAATTACCGACGGAAAAAGTCGTCGGTAACTTTACCGACAAAAATTTCCGTCGGAAACCGGCTAATGTTACCGACGGCCTTTTTCGTCGGTAACGTTACCGACGGAAATTTCCACCGGTAACTAGTTTGTTAATTAATATTTTTTATTTAATTTTTTTATTTTAAATATAAATTATTATTTCAATTTTTTAAAAAAAATTATATTTTTTATTTTATTATAATTAATTTATTATATAGATCAAAAAAAGAAATCACAAATAATTAAAAGGGCAATTAAATTTAAATTAACATTAATATTTCATACATAAAATATCCGTCAGTCTAGAAAACACAAGTAAATATAAAAGTATCCTAATAATCATCATCATCAGAGTAATCATCATCGTCATCATGTAGGGGGAGTTCACCGGCATCAGCAGACCATCATGCTGCGGCGCAAAAGTCACACCGGCATCATGCGGCTGCGGTGGTGCCACAGTAGAAGTAGTGGATGGCTGGCTGGCATGGATGACCCCCTCTAGAGTGCTGCGCCTCTCTAGTGGAAGCAAATCGAGCAGAGAGGACATCACCGTAGACCAAGTCTCCATCTGCTGCCGCATGCGCTCTGCAGTTTGCCTCTGCTCCTGCACCTCCTGCCTTAGCTGTCGCATCTCCTCCGTGTCCTGTGAGCCGGAGGATGTAGGCTCCCGAATGATCAAGCTCGGCATCGAGACCCGAGTGATGGAACGAGCCATAGTCGCGGTACCGTAAATGCGACCCTTCTTCTTCCCACCTGCCACTTCCATCCAGACCTGGGTCTGTAGTCGGTCGACCTCGGCGGGCTCCAGCTGGGAAGGATCCGAGGCACCAGAGCAGGAGGCAACTTCAGACGCTACCTGACTGAACCTGGCATTGTACTCTGCCCGCGTTACAAAAATTATATTATTAGACTATAATAATGAAAAATACATTAAATGTAAAAAGATACTTTAATTAGCTGACCACTGTCTGCCTCGACCTCTCATCAACAAACTCTCCAGTGTCTGCGTGAATATGTGTCTGCTCAAACACAGTAGGGACATCAACCGAGTGGGCAAGCTGTCCTACCTGCAATCGACAAAGAAATATAATCAATTAATTAAAAAATAAATCATGTGAAAAAAATAAAAATATACTATTATTTATATGTGCATACCATGTTAATGGCATGCTGCATATGGCTAATCGAGCCACCAGTGTGCATGCTCCCACCCTTCTTGGAAGCCCGATTTCTCTTTGCCTGCTCACACTTCGCCTTGTACTCTGGAGTGTCCCAGTACGCATAAAAATGGGGGCAAATTTTGGGGCCTATGTAATCTGGGGGCACGCGACTTTCCCTAGCCTTCCCGAGCATGTCCCTCAGTTGATTAGACGCTCTGTCATCAAATATGACGCGTATCTGTGCAGGATACTCCGGTAACCAGCGTATAAGAGCCTGTTAACAAAGAAGAAATATCAATTTTATACAAAAAATAAAAAAGATATAAACTGCATGAAAAATAAATATATAAAATATAGGAAAAAATGAAACAAGTTACCCCGAATCGTGTGAAGATACGATCCCGGTCTTCCTTCGGTATCCTCCCCCATGATGGCCAGAAGCGACGATATTGCGCCTTGAGGGCGTAGGTAACGTTCTTCGATCCCACTTTCGATGGGATGAAGCTGAAAAATTTAAAATTTTATTAATTCAACAATATGACAATCAACAAATATATACTTATCGGATAAATATAAAATAGTCAAAGTCTAAAAATTTCTTATGATCCAGAAACAGGCTTGACCCATGGTCGATCCTCAGGTCTGGGAATCCTGGCCCACTCAGGCAAGTTCTCAGGTGCGACCGAGTGCTGGCCGGACGATGTGGATGGAATGTCCGTGCCATGATGGTTTGCGGCCCCGGATGATGAGGGTGGAATGGTAGGGTCTGGCTGTGCCGGCATACCAGGAGTCGGCATAAATGATAATCCTGCTGCTTGTGTGGCATATGCAGCTGATGATGGTGGTGCTGGATGTGGGTGTGGTGTAAGTCCAATTGGAGGAGGCGAGTAGCCGGCTAGTGAGCCTCGTGGGCCAAATCGAGTGGGTGGAATATGTGTGGAGGATGGTGTAGGGTGGGTCAGGGATGGTGTGGTATGGGTAGGGGATGGTGTAGTATGGGTCGGAGAGGGTGTAGAATGAGTGGGGGAGGGTGTAGAACGGTCTGGGGAGGCTCCTGTAGCTGGAGTGGGTGCGGTGGGTGCAGAGGAACCTGCACCGAGGCGGGCAAGCACCTGGGACTTAATGTTGTATCGGCCTCGCTTAGGATCTACTGCAAGTCGCACATTGCGAGGATCTACTGCAAAGGCAGGGTGTACCCGATCGAAGTGCTTCCAGGCCTCACCTTCAGAAAGGTGGCGTATAAGGCCCGTATTTCTCCTATTTTCATTATGCCATCTCATATGTCCAGCAGTTTGCGGTGATGCAAACAGTCTTTGCAACCTTGGAATTATTGGCAAATAGAAAATTTACTTTACAGGAACTGGTTTGTTCTTACTACGGTCACTGCTTTGAACATGGTACCTGGGTGTCTAGCAAAATTTACATTCTTCCAACATGCTATCATTTGTACCCGAAGCACTATCATAATATAGCATGCACCCGTTCGGACAACAGTCTATTCTTTTAGTCCCCAACCCTAGTTTTGACACCAACCCTTCACATCATAATAACTTTTTGGTAACAAGTCTTTGAAGGGTGCCACATCTTGAAGCATTTTACAAAAAAACTCCAAACACTGCTCGGGTACATTCCAATTGGACTTGCAAGCTAGAAGCCTAACACAAATTGATAATTTTGAATCTGACGCCCCTTCAAACAACGACTTATTTGTCTCTAACAATAGATTGTAGAATCTCTGCTCCGATTCATTAGGAGGCTCTTCCATGTCATCAGACTCACCTACCTCGAAGTTCCCATGTTGCCCAAGACAATCGTCCACCATCATATGCATTGACTGGAGTTGTTCGACATAGTCGTCATGTAAGCCCCTGCCAGATGCACCCATATGAAGATCGTCAACACCGACATCATTCAGATTAATATCCGGCAACTCCTCACCATGATCAGTCCATATCCAATAATTAGGCTTGAACCCACGTCGATATAGGTGTAACTTCATGTCGTCATCACTCAAAACTTTCATACAATTGCACTTTATGCACGGAATTCGAATCCCTCCCTCTTCTGCATAATCACAATGTTGTTTGTCTTTCGATATAAACTCCTCAACTCTAACTACAAATGATTGTTTTAGAAGTCATCTACCAGACTCGTTCCTATCATATACCCAACTACGGCTTGGGAGATAATATTCCATCCTTCTGCATATCCAGATAAATTGACGTATTTTTAAACATGATACTATAACCTCGAATCGCTCCCTTTCCTTCAAAGGTGTGGCCCAATCCCATTCGAGGAAAAACTTTTTTACCACTGTATTATACTAGTTACTCATCGCTTCTCATGTCTTATAGCTGACGAATTTTCGGCTGCATTTCCCATTGGTCTCCAAGTACACGACTTGACCGCGGTAAGATACAGCAATCGAGCATGGACCCGGAGAACAAAAGGAAATGCTTCGACCCGAAATTTTATCAACTATATAACATATGAGAATCAACGAGTAATTAGTATATCAGTGGAGAAAAAGTTTTTTCCCAAACTGTCCCAATTGGACAATTCAAGATTCAATAAAATGAGTGATACCATGACCACGAGTGCACATGCTTAATAATATTAAACCTTGAACGGGAAGCTACGGTTTTTCTCAATTACGTATTAATTATATATACTTTAAGATAAAATAAAACTTTAAGTAACATAGATAATTTGCGTAAAGTTTGATAACAACAACAAACTATATAACACATAATTAAGCAACCAGCATAAACATATATCAACCCATAATCATTTGTCTTACGTTTTATTAAATCATTTATTTTTCAATTTAATTTAATTAATAAAACATTTTATTGATTTAGTAAAGTAATTATGTTAATTTGTATACTTGAATTTTAAAATCTAAAATTTATTTTAAATTCTATTATTAGTACTAGCTGCAACCTATCTGGCTGCATTTCTAATGCTTTTACACGTCTTTATTGTGTAAATTTCTTCAACTTTACAATGTGACCTATTAATGTAAACACACATTATATACTTAATCATTGCATTAATAATATTATGTTATGAATAAAAGTAAAAATAAATAAGATACTTATTTAAATAAGAAACAAATCCAAGGTACAAAATATAATTTATTTACAACTATCGTTTGGCTTTGGCTTTGACATCTCAAAATCTAGCTTAATTACGAGATTAGATAAGGAATGAGTTTCAGGTGCTTTTTGCATTTCCCTACATCAAAATCAAAATAAATTTATATTGTTAATTTTTGTTAATTAAAAAGCAATAAAGCATACAAAATGATAAAAAAAAAACATAAATTATTATTGTACAACACACCTAATTACAACATAACAGTACAACACACCAAATTGATCCAATATAACAGTCAACACACTTAACGATTTACAACATAACAGAACAGTACACCTAATTACACTCCAATAAAACTGTCCAACACACTTAAAAAAAAAATAATCCAACATAACAGTCCAACACATTTTATCATTGTCCTAACAATTTACAACATCCTAATTAACAACTATCCATACAACATTTAATTAATATACAAAAAATATTAAAAAATAAAATTGGAAACTCACCTGAAACAACCAAACTGGTGGCCGGAATTCCTCAGGCATGGTGGTTGGTGCTCCAAACTGGTGGTTATTCTCTGGAGAAGACAAAGATTGAGTAAGTATAATGCACAAACAGAGAAGAGAGTTGGAGGAGAAGGTAGTTGCTTACCTCAACGTGGTGGTTGCGGCAGTGAAGGCAGCGGCGAACTAGACTGCGTCGGCGGCGGCGCAGGCGGACTGTGTTGACGGCGGCACGCGGGACTGCGTTGGCAGCTTTCGGGTTCTGTCAAGAGCGGTGGTGGAGAAGAAAGAAGGAAAAGAGAAAGGAAAGAGAGGGAGAAAGGAAGAAGAAGAGGAAGGAGGAAGAAAGCGGCGGCTCGCCGGAGAGGGGACGGAGGTCGGAGCGGCTGGGGTCGCCGGTAGGGAGAAAATGAAACAGGGAAATGGGGGGGGAGAAACCAGCGGTTTTTTGAAGGAGGAAGGGACATTACCGACGGACCGTGCCTTCGGTTATAAGCGACGGATTCAAATTACCGACGGCGGGATCCGATTTTCCGACGGACCAGTCCGTCGATAATAATACCGACGAAAATTTTCGTCGGTACCCCCTCCCCGATTTTCGCGCCCATCCGTTACCATCGGAAATTTTCGTCGGTACCCCGAATTCCCGCCCCACTTTCCGACGGAAATTTCCGTCAGTAAATTGCTGACGGATTTTTCCGTCGGTAACCCGAATTCCCGCCCTACTTTTCGACAGAAATATCCATCGGTAAATTACAGACTGAAATTTCCGTTGGTAAAAAATCATGCGCAATTTTTCCACTGCGTTTCGGATGGAATGCCTGTCGGAAACTTTTCCAACGGCATTTCCGTCGGAAAATTTGGTGATTGTTCATTATCCAGATTTCCGACGGGTTTTTCCGTCGGTAATGGCCAAAATTTCCGTCGGAAAACCGGCCGTCGGTAACTGTCCATTGGTAAATCGATGTTTTCTTATAGTGATAGTTGTCTGCCTTTTGCTTGACCAAGAGTGTGAATCATAATGACATATAGGTTTTGATGTTGACAAATATAGTATTAAGGGGGAGAATGTGAACCTAAAGGTCATATAGGTTTTGATGTTGACAAATAGTATATCATGGTATTAATTCAATAAAAGGAACATTTGACTTAATATATTATGTAGAAAATGCCATGACTATTTTATTGGGTTCTTAATGAATGATTGTGTGCTTAATGAATATTATATTAATTAAATATACATGTGTTAAATAATTATGATTAATATAATTTTGAGTGAATGCACATGTGATATTTGATAATATATAATATAAGCTTGAGATTGATAAATATAATAATTTGGCATAGAATTATACTTGATATTATTATTATATGCCTAAAGACATAAAGAATATTTAATATGATATTATCTTAAAATATATCTTATGAAATATTATACATGGCTTTTTGTATGGAATAAAATGTGAAATATTATTATTATTTTCTATACCTTGAACTAATGTGATTCATGAGAAAACTATGAAATAAAAAAGTTCAGGTTGGAATAAGCAAAACTATGATGTCAAGAGCTGGAAAAGCTAAAATCCAAGAAGGACTAGATTGCAAATAGAAGAAAAGAGTATCCAGAAGATCAAGCAAGCACAAGGGACACAATGGGAATTTCGTTAAGTGTATTGCGTGTTTTATAGAATGTGTGTAAATGGTAAGTAAAGTTCTCAATTAAATATTGGTCTCACACGCACACTTTTAACATGTCCCAAATACTTTTAAACATGTGTTAAAATCTGATAATTAATCATGCTTAATGAGTAATCAAAATATTAATTGGTAAGATTTTCAAATTCAAATGTGCTTCTAGCCATAATCGATTATGGGAAACCAATAATTGATTATGATATGAATTAAAAGGCTTTAAATGTGTTTAATGAGTAATGATTATTATTAAAGCCGTTAAGTTTTGAATTTGAATTACAATAATCGATTATGTAATATATACAATCGATTATGTCCTCTCAGACTTTCAATGGTCTTCAAACAGAAATCCCGTAATCAATTATGTAATCGATTATGGCTTTTTATGTGAAAATCAGTGGACTCGTAATCGATTAGTATAATCGATTATGCCTATTATGTCCAAAAGAGCGCTACTTGGAAATACTTTAAATAATCGATTATGATAATGTAATAATCGATTATGATGCGACAGAAAAGTGTTTTAATGAGGCTTGACCTATTTTCTCTTAACCAACATCTTTCTATTATAAAAGAAAAGTGAGGCAGCCATCATAATACACAACTCTACTATTTCTCTCTGTGCTAAACTCTGATAACCATTTTTCTATTCTATTTCTCTTACACTATCAGTTTGACCATATTATCGTGAGAGTTCTACACACCATATAGATGTTCTTATAGCTTGTGCTTCAATTGGTTTTTATCTGCACTAATTATAGTGCTTTATCTTGGTAAGAGTCGGATTGACTAAAACCACATTTTTGGTTACCAAACAAGAGAGGGTATATCTCTTGCGATATTTTGAGGCTCTTACATAAGGGATAGTATGTCATGTGAATTATGTTAAGGGTTTTCTGAATTGTAAAGGTTCTAGCTGTGCCTGTTTAAAAGCTAGTGTTTGAGGCTCTTACACAAGGGATAGTATGTCCTGAGATTTGTGTTAAGGGTTCTCTGTTTTGTAAAGGTTATAGTTGATCCTATTAAAAACTAGAGTTGATTGAAAACACTTGGTGGTATTGCCTTGGGGACTGGATGTAGGCCATGTGGGTAGTATGTGGCCAAACCAGGATATATTGCGGTGTTCATCTTCTTTCCCTTTCCTCTTTACTTTATTGCATTTTACTTTATAGCGCTTTAGTTTCAAACCGTTTATTTTTATCAAGCGCTTCAATTTGACAAAAATCATTTATCCTCTGCGAATTTTGTTTTAACTTTAAAAAGGGTTTTTGATTTATCGAAAAAGATTTCATTTTTATTTAAAACCCAATTCACCCCCCCCCCCCCCCCCCCCTTGGGTGATGGTTGCCATGGCCAACAATTGGTATCAGAGCTTCGGCTCTGGTTATTAGCTTAACAGTTTAGAGTTAAGATCCTATTTTGGCACCCATTGAAAAGTTTTCCAAAAATGTATGGTTTTGAATTTGACAAATCATGATTCTTTGATGGTGAGAATTATATTTACTGGAAAGCGAGAATTGAAATTTTTATGCAGTCAATTGATGTTGATTTATGGGATATTGGAGTCCATGGATTCATTCTCAAATCCAAACAACATCAGACTGAGTTTGATAAAAATTGTTTTTGCTTGAATCTCAAAGCTATGCAAATCCTTCGGAATTGTCTATGCGATGATGCTTATGAGAGAATTAAAAATTGTGATTGTGCCATGGATATTTTAAATATGCTTGATTATACATACCTTGTCAGTAACAATTTTGAGATTCAAAGTAATTTCAGGAAAGGGCAAATTTCAATGGAGAGAATATATCCTCAAGAACATGCCAAGAAAAAGGACCACAAAAGCGAAGAGCTAATGGTCAAGAAAATTGAAACTACTCTCTAAGCGACTCAATGAAACTTGGCGGTAATCGATTCTGAACTCAATCCATTGAATGACAAATGGTTATGTGCATACAATAATTTGTATGATGAATTGATGAGTTTAGAAAATAAGAACTTGAATTACTTGAAAAATATTGCATCTATTGAAAGTGATTTGGAAAATGTGAAAAATGAATATACTTGTTATAGTGAAGAAAATGTTGTGAAATTTGAATCCTCATCATGCTACGAAAATTGCATAATTCTTAATAATAAAATTGAGGACTTATTTCATGAAATTGATAGAATAAAAAGTTCCACATGTGCACAATGTTCGTATGAGAAGAAGAAGTTCATATCAACTATGATTTGTCTATTGCTAAACCTGACATACATGAAGATCAAATTTATTCCATAGTTGGAAATGAAAATTGTCATTTGAAATATGAAAGTCATATGACTTGCAATTATTGTGGTCTCAAAGGTCATATTTCTCATATGTGCAATTATAGGAAAAATCTTTATATGAGAAATAAATTTGCTTGAGTGCCAAAAGGCAAAAATAGATTGTCCGCTAACCCACAAGGACCCAATATGAAATGGGTACCAAAAAGTTTCTCCAGTACTTCTAATGTGCAGGAAAAATCCAAAATTGAGAAACAATCTAGCTTGGAAGAGGAAGTGCCATTAAGAAGAATGCTTCACAAAGTTGAAAATGCAATTACTAATAAAAGAAGCAAAGGTCTCTTGATGAACAACTCAAACAAGATAGACAACATAAGAGCTAGATTCAAATTCAAGCAAAAGTGGGTAAGAAAGGATAGTCTTGTGAATTTACAAAAGGAGGTAACTCTATTCCATACTTCCAATACTTGCTCAAATGTTAAATTTGTTAAATGGAAGTATGTTAATAAAGATAACAATTTGATATCAAGATATATTTCATGTGATAATTCTAACATGAATATATTTGCTTGATTGTGGACTTTTATGCTAAATGCCATGTGTATGCTTGAATGATAATTGATTATTATTTGAAACATGGTAAAATTAATTTGAGTATATTATAAATCTTCCTTGTTATGAAAAGTTGAAAATATTATGAAAAAATCGATTAGATAATCGATTATGGTTCCTCGAGAAAACATGAAAGAGAGACAGAAGCTTAATAATCGATTAGGGGAATCGATTATGGGTGTGGGTCGTTCTTTGGAAAGTAACCAGAGTGATCGTAATCGATTACCATTTGGAGGATAATCGATTATGTCTCGAAAAGAAATGTTAGGAGAAAGAGTTTTTTTTTTTTTAAATTCAATTTTTCTAATTAATGTTTCTTTATGAAAAGATATCTGATTTAATTTTCTAATATTTTTTCAAGATATCAAATTCAAATGATCTCAAAATTTGAATGCACCTTGACATTAATTTTTTTTATGATAGAAAATTATTTTGAAAAATTATTACTTTTCACTATTTCCTAGAAATCTGATTTCAGAATTAATTATTGATTTAATTTATGATTATACTTTATTGAAAACTTATTTTCTAGTGATGAATTAATTGACCACATCTTTTCAAATTTGAAAATTACCAAGTTTATGGCAATAAATCATTGATATTGAATGATACACAAATTTATTGAGAATCAACTTTTGAAATTTAAATGATCAATAAGTGATTATATCACTTTAATATCTTTTGAATATCATAATAAAGAGAATTAAATTTCTTGAGATTTTAAATTCAAAGTTCAAATTAATTTTGATTATTTTCGAAATTTTAAAATTGTGGAAATATATTTTGAAATTCAAAAATCATAATTTCTTCATTTCATCATAAAATCAAAATCTGATTCAATAATTAGTAATTAATTCATGATCATATTTTAATGGAAATTAATTTCTTGTCATGATTTAATATACATCATATTTGCAAATCATTATGATTGTTGTAATAAACCCTTTACAATGTATGATTCGAAAATTCTTTAAGGATTGATTTGAAAATTATTTTGAATTCAAAAGTTCTTAGATGTAGGGAAATCTTTTATTACACCACAAATACATAAATGGAAATTCATTAAAATTGTGGTTAATAAAGAAATATCTTAAATGAGTTTGGCATATCCTTTATTGGAATATTTCTTCTTGCCAAAACTATTGAAGATTTCAAATCAAATCTTTCATGATTAATTTCAAAATCTGGATGATTATTTGAAATTCAAAAATCTAATTTTATGGAAAGTTTTAATTATACCACAAGTATCTAAATTGATATTTATTGAAATAGTGGTTAATGAATTTGGCATCTTTTTATATTTAAATATCTCTTGCCAAATTAATCCAAGATTTGAAAATTCAAAATTCAAATATTCTTTAAATTTGAATCTTGATACCTAATTAAAATTTGAAGAATCGAGACTAAATGATACATTGACAATATTGATTTTATTTCTAATCTTAGAATCCAAATTGTTTTTAAAGTACAATTAAATGTCATCCTCTTGTGCATCACTTGCTAAATATTTTTTCAAAAGGTTCTCATAGTCAATAAAGTCAAATCTTGAAGAGGAGAAACCTTTAGAATAAATGCACAGTTTTAAGGGGAGAATTAAATTATTTTTGTTGTTGTCAAATAGGGAGAGAAATAGCAAATTACCATCTATGTCATACATAGGGGGAGAAACACTAAAAGGAGAGAATATCTTTATACATTTGCTATAAGTATTTGTCACCATAAAAAAGGGGGAGAATGTGAATCATAATGACATATAGGTTTTGATGTTGACAAATATAGTATTAAGTGGGAGAATGTGAACCTAAAGGTCATATAGGTTTTGATGTTGACAAATAGTGTATCATGGTATTAATTCAATAAAAGCAACATTTGACTTAATATATTATGTTGATAAATGCCATGACTATTTTATTGGGTTCTTAATGAATGATTGTGTGCTTAATGAATATTATATTAATTAAATATACATGTGTTAAATAATTATGATTAATATAATATTGAGTGAATGCATATGTGATATTTGATAATATATAATATATGCTTGAGATTGATAAATATAATAATTTGGCATAGAATTATACTTGATATTATTATTATATGCCTAAAGACATAAAGAATATTTAATATGATATTATCTTAAAATATGTCTTATGAAATATTATACATGGCTTTGTGTATGGAATAAAATGTGAAATATTATTATTATTTTCTATACCTTGAACTAATGTGATTCATGAGAAAACTATGAAATAGAAAAGTTCAGGTTGGAATAAGTAAAGCTATGATGTCAAGAGCTGGAAAAGCTAAAATCCAAGAAGGACTAGATTGCAAATAGAAGAAAAGAGTATCCAGAAGATCAAGCAAGCACAAGGGGCAAAATGGGAATTTCATTAAGTGTATTGCTTGTTTTAAAAAATGTGTGTAAATGGTAAGTAGAGTTCTCAATTTAATATTGGTCTCACACACACACTTTTAACATGTCCCAAATACTTTTAAACATGTGTTAAAAATCTGACAATTAATCATGCTTAATGAGTAATCAAAATATTAATTGTTAAGATTTTCAAATTCAAATGTGCTTCGAGCCATAATCGATTATTGGTCGATTATGGGAAACCAATAATCGATTATGATATGAATTAAAAGGCTTTAAATGTGTTTAATGAGTAATGATTATTATTAAAGCCGTTAAGTTTTGAATTTGAATTAGAATAATCAATTATGTAATATGTATAATCGATTATGTCCTCTCAGACTTTCAATGGTCTTCAAACAGAAATCCCGTAATCGATTATGGCTTTTTATGTGAAAGTCAGTGGACTCGTAATCGATTAGTATAATCGATTATGCCTATTCTGTCTAAAAGAGCGCTACTTGGAAATACTTTAAATAATCGATTATGATAATGTAATAGTCGATTATGATGCGACAGAAAAGTGTTTTAATGAGGCTTGACCTATTTTCTCTTAACCAACATCTTTCTATTATAAAAGAAAAGTGAGGCAGTCATCATAATACACAACTCTACTGTTTCTGTCTCTGCTAAAACTCTTATAACCATTTTTCTATACTATTTCTCTTACACTATCACTTTGACCATATTATCTTGAGAGTTCTACACACCATATAGGTGTTCTTATATCTTGTGCTTTAATTTGTTTTTATCTGCACTAATTTGAGTGCTTTAACTTGGTAAGAGTCGGATTGAATCATACCACATTTTTGGTTACCAAACAAGAGAGGGTATATCTCTTGGGATATTTTGAGGCTCTTCCACAAGGGATAGTATGTCATGTGATTTGTGTTAAAGGTTTTCTGAATTGTAAAGGTTCTAGCTGTGCCTGTTTAAAAGCTAGTGTTTAAGGCTCTTACACAAGGGATAGTATGTTCTGAGATTTGTGTTAAGGGTTCTCTATTTTGTAAAGGTTCTAGTTGATCCTGTTAAAAACTAGAGTTGATTGAAAACCCTTGGTGGTATTGCCTTGGGGACTGGATGTAGGCCACGTGGGTAGTCTGTGGCCGAACCAGGATATATTGTGGTGTTCATCTTCTTTCACTTTCCTCTTTACTTTATTGCATTTTACTTTATAGCGCTTTAGTTTCAAACCGTTTATTTTTATCAAGCGCTTCAATTCGACAAAAATCATTTAGCCGCTGCGAATTCTGTTTTAACTTTAAAAAGGGTTTTTGATTTATCAAAAAAGATTTTATTTTTATTTAAAACCCAATTCACCCCACTCTTGGGTGATGGTTGCCACGGCCAACAAAGAGACTAAGGTTGCTCCAATGAAGTGACATCCTCAACTGGTGCTTTTCCTTTCTATCTTGTCTCCAGCAAAGTCAGCATAAAAAAATCCCACTAATCTGTATTCTTTAGTCCTTAAATATAGCAAACCAAGATTAGTAGTCCCAAGCAAATATCTAAATATTCTTTTAACAGCCTTAAGATGAGATTCTCTTGGGTCAGATTGGAATCTAGCACACATACAGATACTAAATTGAATATCAGGTCTGCTTGAAGTTAAGTATAATATGAAGTTGACACAGGCAAACACAAGAAGGAGGGTTGAATTGTGTTTGTTAATATTTTTCAAAAAACAACCTTTTCGAAAATAGTTTTCTCAAACAAAGATTAAGAGGCAGAACCAAACACACAGAAAACAAACTTTTGAAAGAATAACAAATTCAAGTTCAAATCCCCACAGTTAGTATAAACACGTAAAACTAAAGAGATAAGGGATTAGAAGATTCACGCAAGTTGTTTTATCCTGGTTCACTCTCTTCCAACCAAGAGCTACGTCCAGTCCCTTCTACTTGAAGGATTTCTCCACTATTCTCCAAATAGATTATAGCAAGTATTCAACACCTCTCCAGGCTCACAAGTATTCCTTTCTTACCAAGCCTCTTCAGGCTCTACCTCTAACAAAGAGTTTTTGGTTTCTTTGATCTTTTAACTCACTATGTGTGAGAATATGAAAGTTTAAGATCAGATGTATATTATAGCAATATTCAAACTAAGATATTACAAACTTTTGCTTTCTGAAAGAATAAAAGAATGTTTGCTCGTAAGAGATTTCTTGAGATTTCTTTGTATGCGCAAAAGTTCTTTCTTCAAAAGCCTTGGTCTTCTATTTATAGAGACCTTGATCTTCTCTTCAAAATCATCAACGAATGTATTTGAATTATCCGTTTAGGGATAGAATCAACCATGTAATATCCGTTGTGACTCAACTTACTCGTGGCCTTTGTACTATGAGACAATATTCTTGCATGAAATGGCACACCTCTGAGCAAATGCAACTTAAAAAACTTTCATGCCTTCCTTGTACAAATTCCAGCAATTCCAGCGTAAAAGGTGATAGGGTACAAGTCGTTTTGCCTTGTACTATTTTGGTTTTTGCAATTCCTTATTTGTACTATGTCTCTCTCTCATAGAAACAAGACAATAAAACCGTTAATAGCAAAGGAGAAGGACCATTATATATATTTGAAATAAATATCAATCATATGAAATAAATTCACTTTGGTTCAGATTGTTTTGAATAAGATATTAAAGCTCAAATTCTTCGTCCATCAAAACATTTGAAAGGTAAGTAAGAAGAGTTTTAAGGCTCCGTCCACTGATGTGGCAAAAATTCTACGTCTACTTAAAACAACGGTCTTGCCAGAACTTGAGTTACTTAAAAACTCCGTCCAGTGACGTGGCACTAATAAATTAATGTTATTCTCGGAGAGAGTAACTCGCATCTATTGAAAAGGGATTTCTCCGTCTACTAGAAAGCTTTCAAGCGCTCGTCCACTGACGTGGCACTTGAGACAAAGGAAATCCTTCCAGCGGTAGAGTGGACTCGACCACTCAGGGAATCTTTTATTTTAAAGAATAAAATAATATATGGACGCGGATTGCAAAGTAAAATAGACTTAACCTTTTAACTCATATATAAAATCAGAGATCCTTAAAGGGTGAAAGTACTTGTTAGATTACTTCTAACACTTTGCTATACAAATTTAATCCTTTTTGTTAACATCAAAACTTAGAGATTATTTAATCCAAATTACTTTGGTTCCAACATAATAGAGATCCAATCATACCTCTGTAGACAGTTTGGTCTACCTTTTTACTTTCATCATCTTTACTTAGTTTTGCATTGGGTTGCATGGGAGTTTTCATGAGTTTAGCACTTTCCATCTTGTATTTCTTAAGTATCTCCTTGGTATACTTTTTTTATGGATGTAGATTCCATCACTTGTCTGTTTGATTTGTAATCCAAGGAAGAACTTTAATTCTCCCATCATGCTCATCCCAAATTCTGCTTGCATTAGCTTGGAAAATTCCTTGCATAACTTTTCATTAGTTGCTCCAAAAATAATATCATCAACATATATTTGGACTAAGATGAAGTTCTCTTTAGAACTTTTCTTAAACAAGGTAGTATCTACTTGTCCTCCAGTAAAGCCATTATGCATGAGAAAAGAACTTAGTCTATCATGCCATGCTCTAGAGCTTGTTTCAAACCATATAATGTCTTTTTAAATTTGAAAACATGATATGGTTTATCAGTATCTTCAAAACCAGGGGGTTGCTTAACACATACTTCTTCTTCAATTATACCATTAAGAAAAGCACTTTTTACATCCATTTGAAAAAGAGTGATTTGGTGTTGTGCAGCATATGACATCAATATGCGAATAGCTTCTATTCTAGCTACATGTGCAAAGGTTTCAGTATAGTCAATACCTTCTTGTTGGTTATAACCTTGAGCTACTAACCTTGCCTTATTTCTGACAACTTTGCCATCCTCGTCCAATTTGTTTCTGAAGACCCATCTTGTTCGAATGACAGACTTGTTTTTGGGCTTGGAGACAAGTGTCCAAACATCATTCCTGGTGAACTGGTTGAGTTCTTCTTGCATCGCAAAAATCCAACTATCATCCTCAAGAGCTTCTTCAATGTGCTTTGGCTCCATTTCTGACATGAAGGCCACATTGCTTGATTCTTTTACAGTGGATCTGATTCTCACTCCTACTGAGGGATTTCCAATAATAAGATCCTTAGGATGATGAGTTTCAAACTTCCAGTCCCTTTTTAGATCATCATGAAGATCTTGACTTGTCTTTTGACTTGTCTGCTCCACTTGTTTGTCTGGTTCATTTACAGATTCTGTCTTGGTCAGATCAGGTTGTTGATTTTCTAGCTTATTTATGTCGAGACCTGCAAGATCATCTTCTAGATCTGATAATTCATTATCAGTCTTTTAACCATCATTGAATTTAACATGAACAGATTCTTCAATAATATAAGTTCTGGAATTATAAATTCTAAAGGCCTTAAACATTTCAGAATAGCCTACAAAGATGCCTTTATCTACTTTGGAATCAAACTTTCCAAGTTGATCCTTAGTGTTTAGAATAAAGCATTCACAACCAAATGCATGAAAATAAGAAATGTTGGGGCTTTTTCCTTTCCACAATTCATAGGGTGTCTTCTATAGAAAAGGCCTAATAAGTATTTTGTTTTGTACATAACATGCAGTGTTTACTGCTTCTTCCCAGAAGTACTTAGGGAGATTATTCTCATTGAGCATAGATCTAGCCATCTCTTGCAGAGATCTGTTCTTTCTCTCAACCACTCCATTTTGTTGTGGAGTTCTAGGTGTAGAGAAATTGAGAGAGATTCCATTCTCCTCATAGAACTGTCTAAACTGCTCATTTTCAAATTCTCCCCCATAGGTCACTTCTAAGGGTAGAAATACAGAAACCCTGCTCATTTTGTACTCTTTTACAAAATAATGAGAAAGCCTTAAAAGACTCATCCTTGTGGGTTAAGAAGAGTATCCATGTAAATCTAGAATAGTCATCAATTATGACAAATCCATATTTTCTTCCAGCCAAGCTAGCAATACTAATTGGTCTAAACAGATCCATGTGTAACAACTGAAGAGGTCTAGAGGTTGATATTTGGTTTTTAGATTTGAAACTTGATTTTACTTGTTTACCTCTCTGACATGCATCACACAAGATATCTTTCTTAAAACTACTATCAGTCAATCCTCTCACAAGGTTATCCTTTTTCAGTTTTGAAATTAGTTTCATACTAGCATGTCCTAGTTTCTTATGCCATAACCATCTTTCATCCTCTTTAGACATCATACAGGTTACACTTTGATCTGAGAGATCAGTCAGTTCAATCTTATACAAATTTTGTTGCCTTTTAGCTGAAAAGAGGGTTTTGCCACTAAGGTCTTTAACTATTCATAAATCCTTGGTAAAGGAGACATCAAATCCACTGTCACATAATTGACTTATGCTAAGCAAATTGTGTTTTAATCCTTTAACCATAAGAACATTAGATATAGAGGAAAGAGGAGGTTTACCACCAATAGTATCAATGCCTATAACCTTCCCTTTCTGATTTCCTCCAAATGCAACATGTCCTCATTTCTTAAGTTGGAGGTCTAGGAACATAGACCTTTCTCCTGTCATGTGTCGCGAGCAACCACTATACAGGTACCAGTAGTGGTGTTTTCTTTGTCCTATTGAGGACATCTGCAACAGAGATTATTTGTTCTTTAGGTACCCATAATTTTCTGGGTCCTTTTCTGTTAGTTCTAGGAGTCTATGACGACTTCCTTCTTTTCTTATGAATACACCTAGACATAACATGTCCGGTTTTTCCACAGAAGTTACAGACAGGTATGGATTTAATGAAAGTTGATTTAACAAACACTTTAGAGATTTTAGTTGATACTTTATGATGTGTCTTATGGACATATCCAATACCTTCTTTGTTAAGGGAGTGTCTCTGACAGCCAAGCAGCTTAGTCAGATTATCTCTACCATTAACAAATTTGGCAAGATCAGAAGTGAGCTCTTCCACTTTCTGTTGAAGTTTCTCAACTTCTTCATATTGTGATGTTTCACTAGAGATCTTAGCTTCATCAGACTTTTCAGTCTTCAGCTCACTGTTCTCTTTAGCCAGCTTCTCACACTCTTGAGATTTCTGCTTATGCTCACTGAGGAGCTTTACATACTCTCTCTTGAGGGATTTGAAAGCCTTAGATAAGCAGTTGGATTCCTCCAACAATTCCTCATAGGCATCAAGTAATTCCTCATAGTCAGGATGTACCTCATTATCTGAATCTAAGTCAGTGTTGGCCATCAGACAGAGATTAGCTTCTTCCTATGTCTCTTCATCAGAAGATGTTGACTCCAAATCCTCCCAAGTAGCCCATCATCTTCTTTTTGAAGAACTTCTTAAAAGGTGCTTTCTTGAGTTAAGGACATTCAGCTTTGATGTGACCAGGCTTCTTGCACTCATAGCAGACAATTGAACTATTGTCTGTTGAAGTGGATTCTTTGAAGTTCTTATCCTTGTTGAACCTTCTGAATGGCTTATCCTTTCTGAACTTCTTTTTCTATAATAGAAGCTTTATCTTTCTGGTTAGGAGAGATAACTCTTCATCACTTTCAGAATCCTCGGGTTCAGACAGGTCAGCATCACTGGATGACTCGTCTGCCTTCAGAGCTTTTGAAGCCTTTGATGACTTTTGATCAGCTTTAAGAGCAATTGATTTGCTCTTCTTTGTTGTAATTTCATCTCCAAGTTCTTGCTCATGAACAGTGAGTGTACCAAGAAGTTCATCCATAGGCAAGGAAGTGAGATCCTTGGCTTGAGAGATAGCAGTGACCAAAGGTCTCCACTGCTTAGGTAGACTTCTTAGTATTTTTCCAACCTTCTCAGCATTAGAATAAAATTTGCCAAGAGACTTTAGACCATTAATGATAGTTTGGAATCTTCATATCATCTGAGCAACAAATTCTCCTTCCTCCATGAGAAATAGTTCATACTTTCTGACAAGTATGGCAATCTTTGATTCTTTAACTTCGGCTGTTCCTTCATGTGTGACAACTAAAGTGTCCCATATTTCTTTAGCAGAATCACAGGCACAAACATTTTTCAAATTCTTCAGGACTGAGAGCACAAATGATGTTGTATCTGACTTTGTGATTTAGCTCCCATTTTGTCTTTTCTGCAGGGGTCCACTGAGCTTTTGGCTTGTCAGTGTTGTCATCATTTTTAGGAATGAATGGACCATCTGTGATGACATCCCAAAGATCAGAGTTTGTAGATAGAATGAACCATTAGAATCTATCTTTCCAATAGTTGTAATTTTCTCCATTGAAGAATGGATGTCTGGTTAAGGAAGCTCCTTCAAACTGGTGGCTCCCACTAGCTCCAGTAGTCATGTCTATTCTTCAGGACCTTTACCTCTACACTGTTAGATGCTCAACCTAGAGGTTGAGCTCTAATACCAACTGAAATAGACAACTATAAACACGAGGAGGGGGTTGAATTGTGTTTATCAGAAATTAAAATAAAGTTGAAAAAATTTCGCACACAGAAGCTAGGTTCAGACAAGTGTGAAAGCATTACACAGACAGGTGACCTGTCTGGTTTATTTTAAAATTAAAACACATAAGCATACAAAAAGAAAACAAGCTTGATATTCACACTTTAACCCCTTAGATAGAAATCAGATAATATAATCAAAGCAACTGAAGAGTTTAAGGGAAGAGAGATTAACACAACTATTTATCCTGGTTCACTCTTTAACACAAAGAGCTATGTCCAGTCCTTGGCAGCACCAAGTTTTATCCACTATAACTGATCAGGTTATAGACTCCAAGTATTGTTTGCACACCTAGCCTCTTCAGGCTCCAAGACAAGTATTCTTTGCTCACTTAGCCTCTTCAGGCTCATACAGGTTTGTTTTGAGAAGTTTGTTTGTAATAAATACAATCAAACAAACAGTTCTTTCACTAACACTCAGAGAGTGGATTAAATGTAAGCTTAGGAAAAACTGCGTAATAACTTCAAATGATTGAAGAATACAGATTGAAAGAATGAAGAAATAAATGCGCAGAGTAACGGCTCTTTAATGCTGTGTATTCTCTTATATCTTCATCTTCAATGACTTATGTATTTATAGCCTTCAAACATTTAAGATTCGTTAGAGACATTCCTTCAAACGATGGCTTCTAGCATAGCTTCATTAAATGCAATAGAGTCGTTCTGGGCAGCCATTAATGCAATAGGAACGTTGGTTGTACTCTAACACGGAGGATCATGGCTTTATGCATCAAGTAGTAGCCAAATCAGAGTTGTACAGAATGCTTTTGTACTTTGCAGAGCATATTTCCCTTTTCGTGTAATAACCAAAAGTATTAGGGAATAAAGCATGTTGGAAACATTCTTTAACTGGATGTTATCTCTGATTTCCTAGGTTGCTTGTGAGAATGACCTTCTGAATTTCTTGATAAGCATGAGAGAGAGCTTCAGAGTCTTCTGTATGAGGGGACAGCTTCCAAAAGCTTTTTGTACTCGAGTTCCCCATTGAAGAACCTGAGACGAGTATGAGAACATAGCAGAGACAAGTTGAAACTTAATTGCAGAAAGTCAATATCCTAGTTAGCAGAGAGGTTGACTTTTGCTTCTCCAGACAGGTGGTCATCTATGTGGCCAGACAGATGAGAAAGTGACTTCTTACTATTTTGATCTGCACACTTGATAGATAGGTTAGCAACCAATATGAAGGTTAATTAAATCATTAACAAATGTTTAGTTTTCATCAAAACTTAAGGAAATACACATCAGACATTTAGAGACTTAACAAATATGAGATATTGACCTCATTTATTGTTAAGTCTACTAGGGTATCAAGGAACGTGATATTGAACTATACAAGGGTGTGACACGTTCTATACCTTGTCTTCAATATAGATATAAGGACAAAGGGATAATAGTACACATGAACATTGGTCAAGGAAAGGTTATGTCAAATCACTGACTTTCTCATTACTTGGGTGGCAATGATGTGTTGCTAGACACCGCTCCTTGTTTATAATATTAAATATGATTTAATATTATTGCCAACGTTATGTGAACTTATAGGGTCACACACTTAGAGTAGATTA
The DNA here is from genome assembly GCA_035048595.1 of Echinosophora koreensis. Lineage (NCBI taxonomy): Eukaryota > Viridiplantae > Streptophyta > Magnoliopsida > Fabales > Fabaceae > Echinosophora > Echinosophora koreensis. The sequence goes on from JAPCYP010000001.1 coordinate 15,698,653, forward strand.
ATCGGAACTAAAAGAAATTGGGTTAGACCCAAATTTCTATTGGGCCACGCTCATGATAGATGAGCCCATGAGGGCCAGGTTAAGCCCTTTTCTCCCCCTACCTATATATGGTAGTGTAAGAGTGCTGAGCCGCATAACACTCTCTCTGGCCGCACTCTGCACTCAGTTGCGTGAAAAGGAAAACTCCGCATCGTCTCTTCTCGTACCTAGCAGTGCCTAGAGGCGCACTCCGAGAACCAACATTTGGGACGTGTTTATCTGCTTGTGTGTACTGCGTAGAGACATTGATGTACGTGCAGTGCTCGTGATTTTCAAAGACTCAAATCAAATGTCTGCGCTACAAGAGGTAAATTTTTGAACATGAACCATGACCATTCGCAAGGATTTTTGGTGGGAATTTTTCTGCTGCGCTTGGTTTGATGCACAAATTCCCAACAGGTTGGCAGCAAGGTGGCAGAGTACGAAGGGTTGGAGAAGGGAGGGTGGAAGGGGCAGAGGAGAATTCATCTTGATTTTGGGAAGAAGAAAGGATTTGGTTGATGTAGTGGAGGAGATGGTCGCGGTTGCTAGTCTTGAAGGATTCTGCGATGTTGTTTTAGACGGCGACAGAGGCTGAAAGAGAACCATAAGAAGAAGAAGAAGAAGAAGAAGAAGAAGAAGAAGAAGAAGAAGAAGAAGAAGAAGAAGAAGAAGAAGAAGAAGAAGAAGAAGAAGAAGAAGAAGAAGAAGAAGAAGAAGAAGAATTGTTGGAGAGGGTGAAGAAGATGGAAGAGATGAGGGATCTATGTTTGGTTTTGGGTCATTTCATCCACCGCTTTATTGCTCTATCTCTTTCCAGGAAAGCTACTAAATCCACTATCTTCAAAACATCATCTTGGATAATCTATTTCTTCCTGAGTTCAATGTGTTGGTGGGGGAGATGGTGAATAGGTGCAATGTTGAGTGGGAGGTAGAAGATGAACACAGTTGCATAAGGACTCCAAAATAATAAACAAAAAATTGTAGGTAATTAAAAAAATTTATTTTAAAAATCAGATCAAACCTATAATAACCTGTAAAAGTATATGGAGGACTGGTCCTCAACTATCAAGTTGGAGGATTGCAGCCTTCTCTTGTTCATTATGCTTATAGTCTGACCATGATTCTTTGCCAGAAAATTTGATTACGAGACTATCTTCATCTTATTAAAAAAAATTATAATCAATTTCATTAGTTATTTATATACGTTAACTAGATGTTGTACCCATGCGATGCACGGGTGCATTATATGTAATTATTTTACAATATTATGAAATTTTAAATTTAAAAAATAATAAATCAAAAGATCAATAAATAAGTATTTGTGTAGTACTCGAAATGAAATATCATCCCATGATATTTTCTTTGGACTTCTAAATTTGAAAATTCTGATATCATTAAATGTTGTGCGATGCACAAACGTATTATGTGTGATTATTTTACATTGTTTTGTATTTTTTAAATTTTAAAAATAACAAATTAAAATAGCAACGAATAAATATTTGTGTATTATTTGAAATAAAAAATCATCACATTATTTTTATTTGGGACTTTTAAATGTGTAAATTTTGATATCATTAAAAGTTTTAAAATTTTATATTGAAACTATCATTCAAGCATTTAAATATGGAAAACTAACATTAGAAAAGAAAGACGAATATTGTGAGATACAACACTAAAGACGATGCATTAGAGATACACATGGAGGTTGAAAATTGAGACGTGGTCATGGATGGATGAGGATTCGAGAGGAGAGATGAAGTCAATGAAGCTAGCAAAGGACAACGTTTATGGTGGAGACATCTATTATGTTAATTGTTTTTTTCAACTCGGTCACCTAACTTTTAGTTGTGTCAAGATAGTTCTTTATATTGACAAACGTTAACATCACCGACCTTTTCATTAATTTCCATCAACATTGTCACAACTTTCATTAAAACTCAATAAAAGCAATTTTCCACTATCTATTCTCCTTATATTTTGGGCATCATACTATAGTAATGATTTAGTAATTATGAATGTATTCATTATATTGACGTTGGGAAATTTAATGCTATCTAATAGTTTAACTTATTTGATTAAATGACATTTAAAAAATTTAATGACATTTTTCAATTACAAACACTTTGTACCAAATTAAGAAAAAAAAATTGGGTTGAGAGAAGTTATTTAATTTTACTATACAGCATGTCTTCTTCCAATCCGTAGGAGTTCAAGTTCTCAATCTCCAATCCAAACCATTCCTCTATCCGCAAAAACTTGAAAAGTATACTAATTTAAACTCCTACGAATAAACTTCATTTTTCCTTCTATAATTATAGACTACTCTATATTCTATGTTTCTTCACTCTTTATTTCTTTCCATCACATTGGTCACGTCATAATAAGTAAATAGAATCAGAGTTTGTTTGGATCGGAATTTAACAATTAAAATATTCATGTATAGAAAACAATGTAAAATATACTATAATCAAATATAGTCAACATAGAATCTCCTAGCTGAGCTTTTAGGTTTGGGATCAAAGAATTCGCTGCTTCCACAAACAATAATTCTTGGGTTTTTATACTAACCCCTGTGTCTTGCAAACATTTAAAAAAAAAAAAAAAAAAAAAAAAGGTTCGTTTGAGCCATGTTTCACATCTTCAATTCAATATTGGTAAGTGGGATTTTTCTCTCAGACCCTCTTCCTGCATAGAGAATCAGCATACATCACTTTCTAAATTTTACAAAAATTCAAACAAAGAAGATGATAAGAGTGAAATTATCCTTACCTTAAGCTCTTCTAAAGGCCAATGAATCCCTTTGAAACCATTCCATGAATATGGGCTCTTTGCTTTTCTTGCTACAATCTAAAATGTCACCAAACACCAATTTCAATCAAGTAAATATATGAAGAGACAAAGGCAAGGGAAGGTGAAATGCCATTCTTTATGGCTGGATTAAAATAAATAAATTGGGCCAAAATAAAACAGCAATGTGAATTATCTTTTTTACCCTTATTTTCTGTGGGAAGATGCTAAATGTAACACCCCCTTGGGCGTTACATATCTAACTCTTAACTCGTTGCGGAACTTAAATATAAAGAATTTTACTGGTTTTACTTTCGGAAAAATAAATGAATTTATAATTTATAAACATAAATAAGCGTCAGAAAACTGGTATCAAATTTTTGTCATGATTCAAAACCTAAACCAAGACTAGTGCACAGACTTACAAATCTTAGTCTGGCAAGCCTATTTATTTTAGAACTGTACTTGGATAAAAAGCTAGAATTTCTACAAAAATTTTGACAGAGTCTCCTCTGTATTTTCAACATCCCAGAATGAAAATACCTGCTGAAATATTTATATTTCCATCCCAAAAGAAAAGGCTCTCTGAGCCATAAACATCCTACACATAACAATAATTCAATAAAGACTCTCAGAGTCATAATACATATAACTAAGACCTTCTCTAAATAAAATTTACTTAATAACCTAAGCTGGTCGTACTATGAGACTCTTACTAGAAAAAGACCCCATGGTTATTCCACTAAAGCCAATAGTTATTTCAAGTGATTTTACAATTTTATCTCAATCACCACCTTCTTTTTAAAGATTACAACTGAACACTTGTTGTTGACCTTGTAATGCAATTAATTATTTAACTACTTAAATTAACTATAATAATTGTATTATATCTCTTGTTGTTGACATTGCATCCGTGTGTGTGTGTATATATATATTTGAAAATATTTTGTTAATGTGAGAAAGGAGAACAATAAATCTTAGTTGTTTATTTTTATTTTTTGATCATTCATATATGATCGTATAATCAATATCAATTATTTCCACTTTCTTAAAATGAGAATCGTTCTCATTATATGTGTATGCATAATGCATATATGCATGCATAACTTATATATTGGTGTAATCTACACCTTAAACAACTTGCTTAATTATTGAACAAATTTTTTTATATTAGTTCAAAAATGTTATTTAATGCTTCATTCATGTCCATTAACACACATATATATCATTTATGTACCTTCATATGAGATAATATGTGTTGTCCCATATAAAGTGTGCTGCACTCATATGCCATGAATTTTGATAGGTCAAGAAACACTATTTCTTATTGTATTGGATTGTTAAATCTATTGCTTATATATCCTTATAATAAAATGTTGAATTTCAAGACAAGATAGATAAATTTACATGAGAAACCAAAAGCTCTCTAGCTAGCATGAAATAGCGTGTCACATACAAGGCCGGTTTAAGGGGGAAGCTGGTAAAGCTAGGGCTTTAGGCTTCCCAAAAAATATAAAATTTTACTATCTATTATAATAATATTTTTTATAAAAAAAATGTTAAGAGTCAGTTGTACAAAAGGTTGAGTGAGCAGCTGTATAAAAGACTCTTCATTTTCCTCATTCATGGCTCATCTCACGTATTTCTATCTAACCACATAATGTCTCATTAATAAAATAACGTTAATATTTTTTAGTATTTTGCTATAAAAAAATTTTGAAAAATGATAATTTTCACTCATGACTCGTATCTATCCTTGTGTCTCATTCATCTCTCCTACTTTGGCCTTTCAGATTGACAATATCTCAATAAAGATTAAGTGGACTAGTTTTTTTTTTTTTTTTTTGCTAATCTAAGTGGACTAGCTTTATTATCGATTGAAAAAGAATTATTAAATGAAATCGATTATAATAATTTAATAAATGATTTTGCATCCCAAAAAACATGAAAAATAAACTTTGAATATAAATATAATACTTTTAATAAAAATTTATTATTTATTTTAAAAGGTCTCAATTTAGAGTTCGTTTTAGGCCTCCAAAAGTGTTGGGCCGGCCTTGGTCACATATATAAAATTATTTGTATGTCTTCGTCTAATGGTTTAACTTTTTGTTTAATTGTATAGAAGAAAGAAATAAGAGATGAAGAAAGTGGGGAAAAAGAGAATGAGTTTTTGAATGTTGACTATCACGATTGTTTAATTGATAGTTGTAAATGAGAATGAACAATCTCAAATATTTTTTTATTATATAATTATGTATATGAGACTTAAACATAAAAAATTAATAAAATCAACTAAAGTTGATAAAATTATTTATATATGATAATTAATTAATTATATCTATTTCTCTCTTCTTTATGTGAAGAAGAAAAAAAAAAACACAATATGTATGCCTATTCAAATTCAACTTTTCTTTTGGTAGTTGTAGACTATTCTACCTAATTTCCTTTTCTTTCTTCATTCATTTCGTATGGTCAAGTATTTTTTTTCTCTCGAACTCACAATTTGACCTTATTAGCTAGAAGAGTAAAAATTTGTTTTGGGTGTTTTTATTGGTCTTCGATCAATATATTTTTATTTGCGATGGTATTATTTTGGTTTCTCGGGGTATCCTCCATCGCTCGAGGTGCTGGACGACATTGAAGGGCTTGATCTCTCCCAACTAGGTTTTCTCCATACACAAGAGTCAGGGATCAAACACCTGACTATTTGCTTAAGGGTCCAAAACTCGTTATCACTTAAACCAACCACTTGTTGGTTTTATTTATTTATTTTATTTATTTATTTGCGATGATATGAGACTAGCTCTTTAAATACTTATGGTTAAAAAAAATCAAAATTATTATTTTCTTTAAAATTTAAATCACAATCTTTTTCAAATAATTGCAGTTCGCTTATTACCGTACCATTTTTTAAATTTTTCATTAGGTATGAGTCAAATTATATGTCCCGACCGTCGTTTCAAAAATAAAATGTCAATGCTATAAAAAAAATTTTGTCAATTAAAGTTAGGCTTGAGTACAAGCAAAATATTTGAATGCTAGTCCCCAGTGTACAGTTGGGAAGACTGCGTTCAAAAGATATATTAAAAATTACCCCCTCCGATCCATAATATAAGAAATAAATGAGTCATTTTTTTGGTCCAAAATATAATAAATATACATCAATTTTCATACATATTAAATGCTAATTTCCAATATTGCCCTTATTAATTACTGTCATTAATTATAGGCCATCAGAATATTAACTAAAATTAGAAGGGGTGTTTTTTGAAAATTTATATGAGTATTAATTATAATTAACTCATTCCAATACATTTCCTTGGTATGTGTGTTTTAAGGTTTTGTTTCTTATATTATAGACTAGAGGGAGTATTTAAACGGTAAGTTTGCACTTAAAGCATATTCAACGAGAGTTAATTAAGGATTGCATAACGTTAAACAACTGTTCCTTACACAGTTATACCATTAAAGTAAGTTTTACTTTGGGTAGACATGAGTTGCTTGTAAAAGTTATTTCTATAAGCATTTCAGTTTTTATATAAGAACCTTCAATAAAAACAAAAGAGAGAAAAAGTAGATAATTGCATTGGCTACCTTCACCGGAAAATTGAAATAACAATAAATATAAATAAAAATGTGAGTGATTTGTGGGATCTATTTGATGAATATTTTAGAATTGCCTCATTGAAATACAGGGTTGCTTAAAGTAGTATAAAGTAAAAAAAAAATGCTAAAACGACATGATAGGACTCATAAAAAGAGAAGTTAACCAACTCTAATGAGTTCGAGATACTCTTATCAAGAAGGAGTTTTAAAATCTATACTCTATACTTATAATAAAAATATATATTATTTCGTGTTCATTTGCATGTTCACAAAAAAAAAATTAAATAATAATAAAATATTATAAGATGAAACTAATGAAAAAAATTACTATTTAATTAAAATGATAGTTATATATGATTAATTATTACTTATATGTTTTAATAATTTTTTGGATTATATATATTCAATATGTAAATTCATTTTGACTACCAAAAATTGATAAACCACCCATATTTCCAATTAATCAATTGAAACGAATTTTAAAACATTAATTTAAATCGATGCATTACCAACTGAGGTTGGCGTGAGTGGTAAAAGGCATCTCGCCCCTTAATCAAGGTCTCGGGTTCGAGCCTTAGGTATGGAAAAAAACCTCAGCTGGGAGGGATGCCACCCATCAAGGTGCCGAACAAACTCCCACGGGAGATTAGTCCCCATCTCAGATTGGTGGTGGGATATTCCTCGATGTAGATAGAAAAAATCGATGCATTATGATCACACCTACCCCACCAGACTTTAGATATAGATATAAATTACATTAATTAACCTCACTTTGATTTATTACTTTTTCATTAAGTGGTGATCCCTGTCGTTCCCACGTTTTACCATCAGTATATAGGTTTGTTGTTGAAAAAACATAAATATTAAAAGAAAGAGATGCTTTGTGGAATAAGTTTGCAGTTACCGAAAAAACAAAAGTTTGCAATATGCAAATCGTTTTTTTATAAAGTTTAAATTTTAGGTGAAGTTTGATTTTTTTTTTTTTATTTGATAAGTTTTTAATAATAATTATAAAATTGTGTAGTATTTTAATTTTTTAATTTTAATATTTATTTTAAACTTTTTGTATAAAATAATGAAAACAAGAAAATGAACTCATAAAAGAAGAAAAAAATATGTGATACATAAAAGAGTTTAATTTATATGCACTGACAGTGTAATGATTTTTATATTGATAACCAATCAAAAATCATGAAATTGTTGATTTTTAAGGTGATTAGGATAAGAATGAAAGATTTGTAATGATGTGTCCATTTCTGATTGGTTGACAGTGTAAAAAATTTTTACACTGTCAGTGTATATCAATTAAATCCTACATAAAAATATTTTAGACCGTAATTAAGTTATACATCTCATAATTTAAAAGATCCAAATTCATATAGACATTCTAAAGTATTTATGGTAATATACTCAATTGTAACTTAAAGCGATCGTTACCCAACACCCAACAACGATAGATCGTAGTGAGAGTAGAATAGTAGATATGATTCAGATGAACTTTACCTACATACATTAAAAGTTTTCATCTTGAACTTGTTGCTCTTGATAAACCTTTACATAACCATCACATAGTATCACCAAAAAAAAAAAAAAACCATCACATAGTCATTTTGAATAAAGTTTTATCTAATCACCACTCTAATCAAATTATTATCTTATTATTATTTTTTAACTAAATTATTATCTTATTACTTAAGCGTACACTAAAGACAAATATATGAAATCTAATTCCACAAAAATATAGATTTTTATTTAAAAAATATAAATTTAATTTGTACGTATTATCAGTATAAATATTTTGGCTTAATTGCAATTTTGGTCCTCATACTATTGGTTATGTGCGATTTTGGTTCCTAAAGCTTTTTTTTTTTTTGTGCATATTTGGTCCCCTATTTTTCAATGTTGCAAATTTGATCCTTATGTCAATGTGTGTCAATTTTTTCAATGGTCAACATAGAGGGACCACTCCTCTAAGTACACAAAACCTTTAGTTGAGGTAGTTCCTCCTCAGCGTCTCCGACTCAACATGATTCAGTGGTTCGCCTCTACTATTTACTGGTTTTGTCCCACCTTTTCGGGACCTTTTTTTAGTTTCACCACACGATCCTTTACCACAAAAGCTCGACAAGAGGTTCTATGCGCTTATAGTAGTGGTTCTATGTGCTTAGAGGAGTGTTTCCTCTATGCTGATCATTGAAAAAATTGATAAAAGAACCAAATTTACAATATTGACAAAACAAAGGACCAAATGTCACGAAAAAACTTAAGGGACCAAAATAAGGGGCCAAAACTGTAATTAAGCCAAATATTTTTTATACTTAATTAGTCATAAAGTATGATATTATTAATAATATTTAAATCTTATAATAATTACTTTAAAAGTCATATATACAATGATTTATCATCGGTTAATATCGTACAAAAATTTACAATGGTCATGTATCAAATTTAAACTAAAAAAATAGAATTTTACAAATTCATGTAGTATAAGTCAGAATAGGAATCACGTTCAATTTTTTATTTCATTAGCAAATATAAAATCTTATGATTCATGAAATAAACTTTGGCAAATAACGTTTGATGCATTCACATCAGAGGAAATCTAATCTAAATGTATTAATAAAGGGGAAAAAAAGGAAATCTTACTTTATTCGGAATCTCGGGCAAGTCTCTAATTAGTATAAATTTATGAATCAGTTGCAGTGGATCACACCTATGATGGTTGATTGAAGGTTATCAAAACCAGGCCGAACCAACTGATCGGACCGGTTGAACCGTGAACCGGCCTCTTGTTCGGTCTTGGTCAGGGGTCAAAACCGTTTCTTCGGTTAGACCGCTTTGAACCTATCAAAAACCCGATTGAACATAGTTAAATTGGATCTGACCCTTTTTTAGAGAGAGAATAAAATTTTAAACTAGAAAATAAATGAAAACAGACTCATCAATCCTTACAAAGTTAAAAATTAAAACGTATAAAGTTAAAAGTTATAAACTTTATAATAATATTGTTATATTATAGAGATGGTGAGTTCAGTTTTTAATATTTTGTTTTAAGTTTTAATTATTATAATATTTTTTTATAGTATTGCATGTTATAACTTATTGGAAAATTTTATATTATACATTATTCGGTTATACCATCCAGTTGATTTAAACCTGAACCAAAATATTTTCGGGTTTGCCATCTGGTCTGACTTTAACAACATTGGGTTGATTTGTGTTTTTGGTGGGACTCATGCTACGGAGTTCTCGGAAAAGGGATGACAATTTTACCCACATTCGTAGATGTGTACATATATCTACGGATAAAACTCGTAATGGGTATGAGACAAGTAGTTTAGTGGATACCCACGAGTAAAATAAACGAATATTTTCTCTACATACTTATTATTGGGGCACGGACAGATATTGAGATAGTCATACTCGTAGATACTTGTACCCATTAAAAACTAATGATACTTATCGAAGTGGGACTTGTTAATTATTGAATCATTATCTATTGTTTTCTTAATTTTTCACTTACTATGTTACGGGTTGTAGTATTTGTGAAGATTAAAATCCCAACTTGGTCCTTGAAATTGTAAAAATTGTATCAACTTAGTCCCTTACATTAACAAAATTCCAAAACCATCTTGGAGCTCCCATTCCACTCCGACGCCGACATGGCCGTCAAGGAGGATCCTGATTGCTTTGGATTCATTGAGGAGATGGACATAATCAACAACATGAAGGGCTAAAACAGTGGAAATCCATCCTTGAGTTACCAAGATTATGATTAGGGTTGTGGGTCGCCGAAAGCAAAAGCTGCTTACCCATTCGATTGTTGAATGTGAAAAGGGGTAGCTTTTTGAGGTGGGAAAAGGGTTTCAACAATTGTGGTGAAACCCTAATTCATAAATGGGGTTAATGTGAAAGGCATGAAACTTAAAATGGGAAAAAAAAAACAAAGTTTTTTTTTTGTTTTGATTTTTTAAAGATATGGGGTTTTGAGTTATCAGTTGAAAGAAGAATAATATGTTTGAGGGTGTAAATGAGAAGAGTGAATGTCTGAATCATGCATGAGCATCATGTAAAACCCCTAACCCATGAATAGTGATGGGAAGTAGACCAACAAAAAAAAAAAACCATGAAATACAAATACCAACATAGTATCAATTTGGTCCCTGAATTATGTGTCAACTAAGTCCTATGACATGGCAACCACATGTGCAATGACACGGGTGTCACTTGGACACTTAATGTTCCACATTAGCGTCCCTAACTCTGTTAAGTAACAAGGATTGATGGAGGGGACAAATTGACAAACATTTTACAAATTCAAGGGTGAATTTTTAATTTTGTTAATGTGAGGCACTAAATTGACACAATTTTACAATTTCAAGGACCACACTGGGGTTTTACTTATTTTTAAACGAAATAACAACTAGAGAGCACCATGTGTTCAATAACTACATTATATTGTCTCTACTTGGTTTAATTTGGGTTTGAAACTCACCTCACTATTTGTTTTCTGTTGATTATGATTGTTGGCAAGATAGTTTTTATGGGCATATGTGTGTCTTTATTTTTTTTAGCTTGCCTTTAGTTTGTGCAACATGTTAATGACTGTATGCTCTTTAAATTTTGGTTAGAATTTGTATTTTCCCTTTTTTTTGTAGTTTATGAATATTCATGGATATATGTGATAATCGCGAATATTCATAAAATCCACTAAATATCCGATTAACGGATACCCGTGCAGATACAGGGTGAATTTTCATCCGACGGGGTGTGTGGCGAGGGATTACTACCGATACTCGTCCCGCCGATTGCCATCTCTATATACGATGTTGAAAGATCGGAAAAAAAAAGTTACATTTTTATAAAATATCAAGTTAACTATGTGTTTAATATTTGAATTTAATATTGATATACTTTTAATGTAAAAAAAACTTATAACTATCAACAAATCATATTAATTTAATTTGTATGTATTGTTAGTGTAAAGTATTTTTGTATTGTCAATTAATTATAAATTATTACATCATTAAAAAAATTGCCTCGTATCACAACTATATTAAAAATCATGATGATTTATGATTGGTTAATAGTATAAATTTTTTTTACACTAACAATATATTAAAATTAAGTTCATCACATACTATTATATGTATGTATGATTTATAATTTAATTATTTTAAGAGTCGAATACTTTTAATGCTATATAAATATATAATTCGTTGAAGTGTCTTCTTTCTTCCTCCTTTATTTGCTTTCCCTTTTGTTATCTCCTTATGGAGTTCTTGCCAGTAGGGATGACAATTGGTATTGGCCCAATGAGTACCTACAAAAATTACTCATGATGATAGATTAATTACCTGTTTAATGAACATGATTATAGAGACTAGTAATTACCCTCAAAATGCAATGAGTACATGTTCATGTATGGATGCTCTAGTATCCATCTTGCCTGGATAGAGATCAATTATCCCAAAATGATATCTCATTCTCTATTTCATCCACTTAGATTATATCATGTCATTTAAAAAAAATACACTTATAATAAATAACGTAAGGTGATCTCGAACCATCTTACCCACACAGAAAAAAAAAGTAACATCTTAAAAATTGAAAAACATTTTATACTTAGATTTTATCTTCACATTATCGTTGATAATGGGATGGTCAATTATGTAATTTGAATAAACCATGTGGGTGTTATTGTGGTATGTAAAGTAGGTGGCATGTATATAAATATAAGTACACAGCTTGTTCAGCAGTCCCCAAAGAGTGAGATTTGACGCCATTAGGCATTCGGCATCAACACACAGAGGAGAAAGCAAAAGGTATCTCTATCTCTCTTTCTGGTAAGCATTTTGACCAAGAAGAATCTCTTTATCCCCCTCGCTTCCTTTGCATCAATTCATCTGTAAATTTATAACTTTTTTTTATTCCATCGATAAATTAAAATTTTGTTTCTCTTTTGTTATTTGTTATTCTCTTTTGAGGTGTTGATTATTGCTCACTTTCCTGATTCTTAAGATCCGATTTTTCTCCATGCCCAGAAAGAAAAAACAAAACTTTTTCCGTGGGTTTGACTTGAATTCTTTTGGGTCGTTTAGTTTATTTTATTTTTTTGATTTTGCAGTGAAAAAAATGGCTTCAGATCGGAAATTTCACACTTTCGAAGAGGTGGCAAAACACAATCAGACCAAAGATTGCTGGCTTATCATTTCCGGGAAGGTATTTTTTCTTTTTTCTAAGGATTTCTAGTTTTCCGTGGATGATTGATTCTCTGAAGTTTTTCACACAGAACAACAAAAAATCAGGGCTTTTAGCAATTTTTTTTTTTTTTTTAAAGTTTGCTGATTTAAGAAATAATAGTTCGAGCTGAGTAAGATGTAAGGTCTTAAATTGCGGTTTTAAATTGTGGTTGCAGTCATGTATATGTTGCGTTTACCACAATTGCAGGGAAATCGATGCTGCTGCGGTGCAGCTGCAATTTAAAACCCTGCTAATTGTCTATAATCAATAATGAACACTTGCATTAGAAGTTTGTTGGCTTCCTGGAATTTAAATACCTCGTTTGATTCAATTTTGGTTGATAAATTATGATCATTTAGGCCTCATGCATGTCTTATTATGTCCTGATTTATTATGGTTGCTTTGGTCTTTTTTGTCTTGCTTGATCTTGTGCATTTATATCTTTGCAGGATATTCCTTTTTGCAGTAGCATGGTTAGAGAACTTGTTTTATCTCTGCTTTCTTATGCTCAAATTTGCTTAGAAATTTTTAATCTTTCACTTGGATTTCCTATTTTTAATGGTGATTGGTGAATGTTATTTGGGTTTTGTTTAAGCTATGTTTGCATTGTATGCATAACAAATTTAAGCTTTCTGTCCAGACATCGACTTCTATACTTGTACAATAATATATTTCTTCATGGTTGCAGCGTTTTTTTAATATATTAAAATGATTGACTGCATAATTTATTTGTGGTTGTAATTTACTCCAATATAAGAACGGTCCGATTTTATCTGATATACTGTAGAGTAAAACTCGTTTCCTACATGACATGTTTTACATTTCTACACCTTGAGTTAGAATCTCGTTGTTGCACATCAAATCCAAACACAAGCGGCTACATAGGTGTTGTAACTGTAATTTTAAACTATGCTGCTTTCTTATGGATGACCAGGCAATCACATGGATCATCATTTTACATGGTATCCTGTCAGTAATCTGTTTACATGTAAGAAAGTGGTTGAGATAACATCTGGTTGACAAACGATTAGAAGAAATTCCAATTACATGTAACAATGATTTTGTAGCAAGATACCATCCATTGCTCTTTATCTGCCTCTGCACATATAAGAAGCTTTACACATCTTTATGCAAAGATCATATTGGAAAAAAAAAAAAAAAACTATTTCAGAAGTTCCCTTTGAGAACTCAAACGTGTTGACACTGTCATCTGGGCTTTCTTTTGATGCTTTGCTTGGTGCTCTGTGTGGTTTGGATTAGCCATTTTGATAGTCTATGTCATTGATTGATAACTATAGAGTCTAAGAGGCTGCTTATATGTGCATTATCAGCTGGGTAGAAGCTTTATTCAGGTGTATTACTATTTAAATTATGATATCAAATATGGTGGTTTTGAACTCAGAAGCTTTGATACTGGGATATCCCACAAACTGATAAACATGTATGTTAGGAATAGGTATAAAAATGCCAAGAAATCCTCTTTATTCTCCAGCTAGTCCCTTTCACATGCTTTTGATTCTTTCGGGGCTTTTTCAATTTTCAATTGAATATCTTTGTATGCATGAAAGATTTGGATTCACCTAAAGATTTATTTGATGTTTTGAATGGGAGGTTTAGGAGGGGAAGGTTTTATGTAAACCTAGCCCAATTTGGTGAACTTGTGAGGATTTTAATATCCGATCATGTGGAGTGGAGGTTATTAATTAACCTTCTAACTCTTCCTCCTTTCTCCAATTTGATTCCTTCCCCCACCAAACTCCAAAACTTACCATTAATGGGGAGAATGTTCATTACTCTGGTGGTAATAGCATGGTAGCATTGTCTTTTATGCCAGCTGTCTGTGTTCCGTCCTTAAAATGCAAGATGTTAGTCAATTATGCCTTGAGGGGCGTTCTTCCTCAATCCTCCTGTATATTAGCTAGATTCTTTTATTAGCATAGTATTCATGTATCCTCGTCGCACTTTGGATACAACTTAATGCTGCCTTCCACTAACCCATCCTCTCTACTAGGCATTGACCCATATGGACATTTAGCATAAAGAAACCCACATGCACTATTTTAAATAGTAGCTGAGAGGGTACAATAAGATGGCCGATTTTGAGGCTGTTCAAACACCCTGCAGAGTGCATAAAGCCATCCCATGTATAATGGCGTGGATGGTACCCATTGGGCCATAGATCAGTCTTGGAATTTTTTAGCTACAAATGTAACTTTTGAACTTAGTTTTTGTTTAAGACCCAAAAATTGAAATAGTGAATTCAGCTCTTGTTTGTTATGTTAATTTCTGCCACTTAACAACTTTATGTGCTTCAACCATATTAGGTGTATGACGTCACCCCTTTTATGGATGACCATCCTGGAGGTGATGAAGTTTTGCTATCTGCAACAGGTATGCTTATATCATCTGAAGACTATTAGTGAAAGAACCAAAGGGTAACCATATTGATTATACTCTATGCATTACAGGGAAGGATGCAACCACTGATTTTGAAGATGTGGGACACAGTGATTCTGCTAAAGAAATGATGGGCAAATATTATATTGGTGAGATTGATCCATCAACCGTCCCACTAAAGAGGACCTACATTCAACCTCAGCAAATTCAATACAATCCTGACAAGACTCCAGAATTTGTGATCAAGATTTTGCAGTTCCTGGTCCCTCTTCTGATATTGGCCTTAGCTTTTGCTGTCCGACACTACACCAAGAAAGAGTAGACCCTTCTTAATTACATTGGACCCTTGTGTAGGGTCTGTTAGCTTTTCTATACATGGCCATGAAAAGGACAGTGTTTAGTTTATTTATGTTGTTTGAGCATTGTATCGGGATTCAGTAAGCCAATCTTTTCCAACTTTCTTTAGCTGTGGTACTAGTGTCATTATGGCTGAATAATTTTACATTGGATGATAAGGTCCTAGCACCGATGCTTCATTAATATTTTCTAAAAGGATCATTTGACACATAGCTTAATTTGTGTCCTTGTGAGGTCCTTCAATTTCTTCTTTATATGAACATGTGTGAGATACTTGGAGCAATCAGCTTTTAACCACACGTTCAGTGGTCCAATGTGATAACATTGCCTTACACCTGATGGTTGGTGTATCTAAATTCAAGTAGGATCATGCCAAGGCAACTTGCTTGATGATAAATGAGTTCACCTTCCACAGAGGGTGATAGCTAAGTTTATGAAATGGTTCTTGTCTCACTATCTCAGTTCAGGGCATCAATTAGTTCATCTGCCTTGGCTGCCATCAGATGGAGAAATCTTCTGGAGCTCTTAGGCTGCTACTCATTGTTTTTCATCAATACTGATTTAGACCATAATATGCTTAAAAAGTTAAAATATGATGGACTGAGTAACACAAATAAAATTTTAGAAGACCTACAAAGGAAAACAATTTTTCTCTAAAACTACAGTAAGGAATCTACCCTGGGATTTACTAAAAGCCGCAAGTTGAAAATCCATGGCTTGCAACTTGCAACTTGAGGTAAGATGTGATTGATATGTCCTTAAGGGCAATTGTTGTTGGAAAAAGTTATGTCGAAGTTATAGATTTGATGAGAAAACAACAAAAGAAGGCAAGAAAATGGTTACAGACAAAAATGAAGGTTATGGCTACCAGGCTACCAGCAGGAACTCCACAAGGAGATAATGAAAGAGAAGAAACAAGACACTTCCACGTGAAGAGAAGAACCTTACGGGGGCATAAACACACTAACAAAAACACGATTACAAACAAACAGAACACAAACTAGAACCAAGTCTAAGAAATCTATTGTTAATTTTAATCCAAATTCTTATTTTTGATGATTATTCATAGCTTCTTATTTTGAGTTTGATTAATATGAAAAAAAAATGGTTGAAAAAACAATAGCATATGGTTCTTATTCAATAAGGAAAATGGAAATAAATTCTTGTGGGTTCTGAACATAAACATTATCGTGTAGTGAAACCCTCTCAAGACAACTAAGCTGTTGGGATCTATTTATTGATTATATAGTAGACATATGAACTCTGCAAATTAAAAGGTTCACCACTATTAATCATTGATTATCGCATCATCAGAAAATTTAAGGAAGCCAAGCGCTTCTAATATATGATAAATAAACATTGTTACATCAACAGTTATTCAAAATTCAATCCTAATTATAGTTGAGAGCTTTGGAAGTGAAAATTGTTAATATGACCAAGTGAGACAAATAAGAGAACAAAAAAGGGGACGGAGAAAAGCAACCCAGTAAGGTGATAATATCAAAGTATAAATATGCAAATAAATTAAAAAACAAATCTCAAAAATAATAAGTAAGAATTGTAAAAATGTGGATTTATATTATATATATATAGGCAATATTTATTAATTTATATAAGCCTGTCTGTGCCCCACTAAATCAAAGTGATAGGCCTGTTAAGTGAGCCAACGTGGCCATTAGGCATTAGTTAACACTTAATAGGTCTAACTGGTATCCCTAAACCACCGTATCTCCTCAAACTCAAATCACATGCAACTTGGTCAGCAGCTGAAAGAGTCAAATAACTCATAAGTTCAGTCAAAGGAGACAACAACATAATTGTCGATAATATCTCAGCCTCTTTTAACGGACAACGGTTACATGCACCTACTCACCTGCTTTTCGCAAAGGTGCTCCGAGATGTGTCTCAAATCAGAATTTAAAAACAAAGAAAAAGGATGGAGA
This sequence comes from Echinosophora koreensis, assembly GCA_035048595.1. Taxonomy (NCBI): domain Eukaryota; kingdom Viridiplantae; phylum Streptophyta; class Magnoliopsida; order Fabales; family Fabaceae; genus Echinosophora; species Echinosophora koreensis. The sequence goes on from JAPCYP010000001.1 coordinate 15,716,010, forward strand.
CAATGGGACCAAAAGAAAAAAAAAAAAGAGAGAAAAAAAAAGAGAAGAAAAAGATGCCGTGCAAATCTAGCTAACTTCCATCCCCACATAAGCCAACATTGTTGAAACTAAAACTTTTTGTAAATAAGCAGTGGTAAGTTTAAGCAAGCAGCAGACTTCGATTTCATAAATTCAGCATTCAAGTGCTTATTCTCAGATGCAGAGGAGAAATCTGACAGCGTGGAAGTAAGGATCTTTTTTAGATATTATGAACTAGTTGAAATTATCAACTTCAGTCATCGGAATGATGTCTCTATTTTCATTTTGTCATGAAGGGTGACCACCAAGTTATGCGCATCATCCAGCAACTTCCAAACATCAAGGTGTCCTGCCATGCCATTGCATTCCTTGATGATCTCATCCATGCTACTATACTTCTCAATAATTAATTTCCTCCTCTGTAACACTGAAGCTGCTATTGCATAAAGCAACAAATCATCCGTTGGCGGAGCACGCTGCCGAATTCTGCTCCAAGCAGATTTCCCAATACCTGCCCTGATTGCTGCTTGATCTGCCCACATTACTTCCCAAAGGCAAAGAGTCTGTTCAAATGTCAACTCCCTTCTGAACAGTACCACCACCATTCTGTACACAAAAAAGCAATCCTCGGCCTGGAGCTTCTCCAAATGTCTAAATAAGTGGCCATCCTTAAACTTGATTATTTTTGCAACTATATCGAGTTGCCTCCTAATACCAACCTCATCAAGCCTAAAATTCTGCCGTGCCTTCTTCATGAATCCAACAAAACACCAGAAAGCTTCATGATCTTCTGATATAACACTAACAATAGGAGATAACAAATCGCTCATACCTTGGCAGTAGCCAATTTCAGGGTCGTACAGTGCATATGCTTCGAGAATAGCAACAAGTCGAGCAGCATGAAAGATTCTGCAGGCATCTAGGTGACCATAATCCTTCAAGCCAACAGCCTCAGCAGAACGGTGTGCCCTACTGTCCGGTACAACAGCTTGGGAGGGGGAGTGTTGCATCCACTCTGTGTTGGCACGTACTGCATCAAGTCTGATGATTCGTTGCCATGTGGCAAAATCTTCATCAGTTAGTAGTTTTGATGGGACTTTCATTTGGGAGGGAGATGAATTTTCCTTGGAAGTTGTCTTGCAATTGATCTCTTCCCGATCATCAGAAGGAAATGCCTGAATTACCTCAGGACCTTCCGAGGAGTCTGAATCAGAGGAATCAGTATCTACTGCAGAGGTGTCAGCATTGCTAACATTAGGAACGTCATCTCCTTCCAACAGGGCACTAGATGGATCATCTCCTTCCAACAGGGCACAAGATGGATCATCTGAATATTCAACATCTGGGCTCCTTTCCTCACTAGAAAGTGAATCTCTGGCACTGGTTGCATCCTCAGAACTAGGAGAACCTGAATCTTGAATACTACTTCCACCATCTCCTTCATAGCCGATTTCACCAATTTCATTTAACTTGAAGCTCCCATTGCTGTGCTTTAGCAGTTGCCGGCATTGTCTGCGGAGTTTCTCATATTCCTTTCTGTGTTTAAAGATTTGGCATAAAAGCAACATGATGTTAAACCAAACAAACAATAAAATTTTAAGACTGGAGAAACATAATGGATCTAGCATGGGTTTGGGGATCAAACTTGTATGCCTACCTATTTCGAGTTCTTATAACATCTCTTTTTTCTTTGGTACTGTCCAAGTCATAGCTGTGTAAACGTATATGTAATCAGCAACCACACAAAAGTTTGTCTATAAAAATGAATACATGTAAAAGGAATGAGAAATAACAATCCTAATGGACTAAAAAAAAAAGGAGAAGGTAATCAATATCCTCCGTAATGCATAACATGAAGCAAAGCACCAAGTTTGAGCTATTACAAATTTAAAGATAATTAGGGTTCATTCCAACCAAGTTATGAAGCACAGACATAAGGTGGTCAGGTGGTTTGGGGTGTGGGACAAAGGTGTTGGGAGTTATAAGGTACAAGGTTCGAATCCCACCCCTACTAACATAATTAGCTAACAACTAACATTTGCCTATCAAAAAAAAAAAAATTTGATGAAGCACAGACACTTCAAATTTCAAACGAGGAGCAAGACAATATTACACCACATGGCACTTCAAATATAAAGGGGAAACCAAACTTTGCTCCATGTGTATGTCAGTTTTGTATCTCCTGAATGTCCGTACTTCCAAGAAAATAAAAACTTAAATAGTAAAGATCATTCAGAAATGAAGCAAGAACAACAGCAAGCTTACACTCCAAGTAGGAATGGCCAAACTTCAGCCCTAATACTAGGATCAACACCCTGCATCAGATATTTATAGTGTCATTAATTCAAAAAAGAAACAAGAAAAACACAATTTAGAAATCTAGGTAAATAGATTAGTGAACTCACTCCGCTGCGAACTCTTTTCAGGAACTTAATTCCACCATCACGGAGTCTCCCATCTTGTGTGAACAAGCTATTCCATTGATGACATGAAAGGACACGTTTTCTTTTCCTGCGCGACCATGGTGATTTAAGACGACCCCTGGAATTTTGCCAAAAAGAATTACTAATTACAACTGCCTGGATGTAAGTGAGTTTTAGAATAAAATAAGTAGGCAAACAATCATTCGAGAAATTTAGGGGTGAAAAAGTACACAAAAAGATATTCTTCCAGATTAAAAGCACACCACAGCACTCTATTATAATAGATCAGCTTTTTCAAGCATATAAAAATTTCAGTATTTGTGTTTTTACAATTAGTTTTTACAATTACAAAACTACATTGATTACAGTTTTGTCACAGATTTCCTACATTCTTATTTTGTTAGTGTTTATGGATTGAAATGTTCAATGTAAAAGTATCTTATTTCCTTTGACCTAAAACAAATAAATCCATTCAATCAATACTGCCTACTTCTATCTACATATGAAAACCAACTACATCAAATTTGAGAAGCATCAGTCTACTACTTAATTCATCATTTGAGTTCCTGTCCAATGAGAACTTCAGCAGTAACTTCAATAATACAACATACTTGTTGCTCTGAGTACTGCAAAGCCTTAGAAAACCAGAGCAGTTGATTCCAAATTCCAACCAAATGATTACAGCATCACCATTATTCATTTGAAGCTTTAACTTAAGTGATTAATTAATTTATTCCGAGGGAGGAAGGACCAAAACTATTCCAAGTAATAACTTTTGGGATGTGAGGGTGAGACTTTTTTTTTTAAAAAAGAAAAAGAAAAAAGATAGCAAGAGACATAAATTATAAAAGATTGATCTACAACGACAACAAAGCCTTTTCCCACCAGATGGGATTGGCTACCAGGATTAAACGGTTTTGTCATGAACCATCCCTCATATATACCCGGAAAATATCCAGAATATTTGAAGGCCCGCACCTATAATCCTTGATGCAGCAGGTTGATTGACAGACTATGACTATAAATATTTTCTTAAACCGTCTTTGATGCCAAAAGTGTAATTAGGTTAAGAATATATTTCTCCAGTCTCCAAATGGACATGCTCACTTAAACTCTAGCATAGATCTACCTTTCCATATCAGGAAGATACAATCCAAAGAAATTGGATTTCCAATGAAGATCATAATTAAGTTACATTTTCTCCAACCAATAGTGATTTCTTCAAGGCAATTGATTTGACAAGAGAAATCGGAATGAGCAGAGGAACTTCAGATGGAAGACATATATCTAAATCTCCCTCTCACCAAAACCAAAAGATCTATCTCCCTCTCTCTACTATATCGGCATCCTCAACTAACCCTCTTCTCCTTTCACAGACAAATCAAGATTTTTTTTTCCTTTCTTTTGAGCATTGTAATTCCAACCAAATCAACCCATTCTACCAGCGAATCACTCACACAATCACACAATGGTAGTGTGAAGCACAAAAACGCAAAACACACAAGCTGATCAACCTAAGCTGACACTGACAGCAAGATCGGGAATGCTCAGGGGTGAAGATCTGGCACGAAATCAAACAGAAAGTAACACAAATCTGAGTTCAAACAAATCTCAAAGTTGAATTATAAACAATAACAGTAATAATCAAGTGAGAGTAAAAGGAGAGAGAAGAAGAAGAACTCACCGATCAGAAGAGGTCGAACAAGAAGCTGGTGAAGAAGAAGTGACAACAAATAGAACCGAACGCAAATGGATCCACGACGATGTTGATGACGATGACGATGATGAAGGAGAGGAATTCGAAGACGACGAAGATGAATTGTGACTTCGTCTAAGAGGATTCATCTATAAATTTCCTTCTATATATACACTTTCGTTCTCTTTCCTTTTTAGTTGAACAAAATCGGAATCGAAAACAACATCATCTATGTACGCTGATAGAGAGAGAGAGAGAGAGAGAGAGAGAGAGAGTTAGGGTTTTCGCATTTGAACGGTGGTTTTGGTTTTTACCTACTGGCACCGTAGAAGAAGATGACGGCGACGAGAGCGAGTCCAGCCACTGCAGTGAACATCATCGCCGTAGAGGAAGGCATGGCTGCCGCCGCGTCCATGAAAGAGAAGGTGGCGCCGCCGCTTCTTCCGCCGCCGGAGAGGAAGGGAGAAGTGTCGTTGTTGTTGGTGTTCGAGTTAGTGGATGTGAACATGGAGAAGGTAAAATTACCGGAATGCCCCTTTCAATGATGATCGTTTCGTTTGATTCGTTTGATCTATCTACTTCTTGTGTTGTTGTGAATCTGAAATTTATTTGTGAGAAGGAGAACGCGAAAGCCAAGTTGGTTTTGTTTCTTTTGCTTTTGATTATGATTGTTGAGAGAGAGAGAGAGAGAGAGAGGGAGGACTGAGATAGAATTGGAAGAAGACTGTTTAGTAGGGGAAGAATCTATCATCTATGCATATGTTGTGGCTACACCAAGAATGGATAAAACGCTGTCGTTTTTCTCTTAATCATATCATTCAAAGTTTCAAACTAACTAACCTCTTTAAATTTAAAACCTTTTATTTTTCGGTTGATGATACGTTCTTCTTTTGTTTTTTTGTTTTTTGTTTTTGAAGGAATTTCTTCTCTTTTTGATGCATTGGAAAGACAAAACTTTGAAACTTTATTATCAGAGGTTGTGATTTTAATTAATTGTATTTAATGATATTGTCTTCCTTAGTTACCTTGCCTTCTTTTATATCGTTAAGTTGCCTTCTACTCGGTTCACCAAAAAAAAAAAAATTTGTTGCCTTCTACTCGATTCCAATCACGGGGTCAATAACTTTATTTCGGGTAAAGCCATTAAGGTCGCGTTTGGGTAAACAACTTAATTAAGAGCTTATTACATAAGAGCTTATCGCATGAGAGCTTATGCCATAAGAGCTTATGAAGAAAGGGGCAAGAGAGGATTCCAAGGGAGAAAACACGGAGGGGTCCTAAGCACTTGTTAAAATTTCATAAGCTTGTTCCATTGACTTATGAAAATAAGTCAAAAACTCCTTATCGGATGACATAAGTTACTTTTATAAGCTCTGCCAAACACGCTGCATAAGAGCTTATGTCATCAGATAAGTCAAAAGGAGCTTAAGTAAGCTCTTCCAAACGCCACCTAAATGTTAAATACATACGTATTCTTTATAAAGTTTAATTTCTATACCTAGTGAATATAAAGATTTTTACACTAACAACCAATTAAAAATCATGGAATTAATGACTTTTAGGCTTTATTTGGTTGTGAGAAGAAAAGGAGAAGAGAGAAAGAGGTGAGAAAGAGTATGAGAAGAGAGAAAATGGTGAGAAATATAGTAGATTTTATATATTGTTTGGTGTAAGAGAAATAAGAGAGAAATAGAGGAGAAATATGTGTTTTCTCTCTCTCCCCTTTGTTTGGTTGGATAGAAAATAAGAAGAGAGAAAAGTAATTTTTTTTAAAAAAGACTAAAATATCCTTAACTAAAAAATAATATAAAAATATTTAAATTTAATTGATTTAAGTTATTTTAACTAATCAAATAATTTAAATTAATTTAACTGATTTAAGTTATTATTTTAAATAAAACTTATTAGTTTAATATAATTATTTTATTTATTTCAATTTAATTTAATTAATTAAATGATTAATTTAATTCAATTTATTTAAATTTATTAAATAATTGAATGAGAACCCAAAAAGAAGGGTACAAAAGTCATTTTATATGAAACACTCTCACCCTCTTCCATTTTCTTCTCACTTGGGGAGAGAAAAAAAATTGAGGTAGGTCCCACCAATTTTCTTCTCTCTTCCCTATTTCTCTCCTCCACCAAACAAGAGAAAAGTGTATTTTCTCCTCCTTTTCTCTCTTCTTGTTTTCTCTCTTGCTATTTTCTACTCCAACAAACAAAGCCTTAAGGTAGTTAAATAAAGAGTCAAATATTTTTAATAATATGTCAATATCTTATTAATTAATAATATAAAAAAACTTTACACCATTAATATATATCAATTGAATCTATCTTTATATTTGTACTTATTCGTCAACCATAAACCTCAACTAGTCTAGTAGTTTTTGCGTCCGTAAATATCCTTCTCCTTTTTTCTTTTTGTTTTGGAAGGAATAAAGAACAAATAACACCCTTCTCCTTTTTATTTAAGAATGATATTAGTCATGTTTAAAAAAAAAGAAAAAGATATTAGTCATATAAGATACTCTTAGCTTATGAATGTAGTTGATATGCACAGTTAATCAACAATTAATTATCTGTTTTGTCAAAAAAAAAAAACAATTAATTATCTGTAAAAAATTAATAATTAATTATAGCATCATTAAAAAAATAATTAACTTTTAGAATAATTGTCTTAAAAATCATATGTAATATGATGTTATATATTGATAATATAAATAACTTTATACGGATAATATATCAAAGTTAGACTCTTATCTTATACTCGTATAGCTTCTATCTATTATATTATATAATTAAAGAGTTCAATTTTATATTACCAAAAAAAAAAAGTTTAACTTTAGGTAGCAATGATCTTGATTCCCCTTAAATGAAAGGTTTTGGCTTTGAGTCTTGTGGGTTGAAAAATATATATTAAGAGTTTTGCAGACTTAAATGAGTCTTCTCGACTTGATTCGGATTTGTTGGATAGTATAAAGATTTTTTTTATTTTATAATATTAATCAATCACAAATCATTCTATGCATTACTGTTATAGTTTAATTGGTATACACTTTCAATGTAAAAGGTTTTTTACACTGTCAACCAATAATAAATTGTCACATCATTGAAAATCTTTGGTTCTTATCCAAATCACCTCAAAAGTCATTCATTACATGATTTGTGATTGATTGACAGTGTAAAAAAAATTACACTAATAGTACATACCAATTAAACTCTTACTTTTAATGGCATGACAAATGATAATTTATGATTAATTGACAATGTAAAAATCTTTACACTGAAGATGTATACTAATTAAATCTTAATTAAATTGAATTTACCCATAGATATGCACTATTTTTCATACAAAGTGAGACAAATAAATGTGTGACAATCATTTTTTTTTTACATATATAAATAAATTATAAATACATGTGTGCTATTTATAAAATTAATTTGCACATTCATTCACAAAGAATTAAAGCAGTAATTAATAAATAAAAAAAATTTAAAGCAGTAATAATGAAACTGATCTTTTAGATAATGACGAGAGTTAAAGTCCAACCGGCGAAGCCACTAGGTTTATGTTTAGATTTATTTTTGTGAGAGACAAAAGTGATTCCAGAAACATAAAATTAATTTTGATATGTTTGATTGTTTTTCACTAAATTTGATTTTGCCTCTAGAATGGATTATAACTTGAAGTTAGAATTTGGAGCTTTTACCTCCAAACATGATTTTTAGGCTCAAATTGATTGTTCAACTCACTTTTACGTAAAGTATACAAATATAAATCACTTTACTTCAAACTCAATTATATTGAAATCAATTGTACAAAATCTATTTCATTCAAAATCACGTTTGTCAAACGCTCATCTAAACACACACTAAAGCAAGAGCTTTAGGCCCTCAATTGTTTTTGAAAGTTATTTAGACATCCAAATTTATGTCTTGAATTTTTGTTTTGGATTATTTAAGATTAACAAGAAAATTAATTTAAAATATGAAATCATAAACTATAGGAAATCTTACATGTGGATGTACGCACAACAAAATTTTATATCAACTATAATAATTACACTTTAAAAATATAAAAAATTATAATAAAGATAAAATGTAAATAAAAATATAATTTTTTAAAAAAATTATCATCATTAATTTTAAAAAAAACCTTATCTCTAATTATGCTTTAGACTTAAAAATATGCTGTGCAAACCCGAAGTCCTAAATAGCTAACATGTAAAGAGAATTTAACAATGTCGCTCACTATGAGAATATCCTTAAAAAAAATGGCATATTTCAAATAGATGCCATGTTGTATTTTGTAATTTATAGTGCAACAATCATAATCTTATAATAATAAAGAAATTAAGATTATTCAAATCAATCCAGGTTTGTTTCTCAAGTCACATGTTCTTGATTTTTAAATCACGTCACTATAAGCAGTTGAGCTTAAAATGATACCATAACATGTGCTACCAAATATATTCTTTATAAAACGACCTTTATGTTCTACAAAAGATACAATTCAATTGAAAACAGACTTTAAAAAAAAAAAAAAAACCTATTTTGGATTACACTTCGTTGACTTATATTCAAATTAATGTAAATCATTTAGAATCAAATTAAAATTTACTAAAATCATGAATTTTAATATAAAATCCATTTAAAAAAATATTGTGGATTTTGATTATAACTTCGACATGTGATCTTAAAGTGCGTTTGTTACTGATTATTTGATGAAAAAATTCACTTTTTTAAGTAAAAAATCATTTTTGATGAGTTTGTTTATATTTGTTTAAACTTTTTTTAAATATGTATATATATTAAAAAAATTTATTTTTATGATTAAAATGAAAAGCTACTTTGATTAGCTTTTGAAAAACAATCACTTAAAATTACTAACAACTTTTATAAAAATAATTTTATAATTATAAACAAACACAAAACAACTTCTGCTTTTCTTTAAAATCTTTAAAAAAAATACCTGTAAATTATTAAATGTCAAAATCATTTTTTTTTTAATTCATAACAAACAGACCCTTAATGTTAAGCCCAAAATTGATATTCTGAAATGGCTTAATTCATTTGACTGGGTGGTTGTTCTTTAACTTGGACAAAGATAACCTGTATCAAAATGTTGTACCATTTTCTATCCGCCCAATTAGAATTTTTTTTTTTTTGGGTAATCCTTGTCCAATTAGATTGTGCAATATTATTCAAAAAAGAAATATTTTTAATAAATAATATGATTAATTTTTCAAGTGATATAATTTAATTGGGTGAGACAGGAAGTGATACAGTACTCTACTTTGAGATATATGATCTCTATCTCTTTAATTTATGGGATATAGATCATCTATCTCATTTTGATGTACCACATCCCGTTCCAACCAATAAAATCTTGCTATATATTCTACTCTTTAATATCATATTAAATTTCAATTTATATGATAAGATATCGTTGGTTGAGACATGATGTGGTACACCTATGCCAGATGATGTCTATCCTATGTATGTTCAGTGAAATCAATTTCATCCGTCAATATCTCTTTTCCAGTTTTATCAGCTGAAGCAGTAATCCAAGTACTGCAGCATATTCTTCCAATTAGGCTAATAGGCTAATGGCTGTTAACGAATTACTGCAGCAATAATCCAAGTACTGTAGCATTTTGGTTTAATCAGGATATCCTCCGCACGCAACTGTGGAGACTAATCTCTTGAGCCGAATAGGATCACAAGGAGAGCAAAACTCTCTCTCAAGAATAGTAACGCTACTGCATTCTCAGTTAACCAGCTTTAGTTCAGCAATATTTCATTATTTGTTATGGAATTCCCAGATTATAGAAGGCAAGTTACCGACAAAAATGGATTTTAATTTTTAATCAAGAAAATACAAGATCAATTCTAATCACACATATATTCACCCATATGACTTTACATTATCATATATTTTTATCATGTAATTGTATTCAATAATTATATATATATACTTTCATCTTGATCATCACATAAAGTGATAAAGATGTATCAGTGATTCATATCTAACTTGTTTTTTCAACAATGATAGTCACCTAGCTTAACACTTCATCTTTTAGTCAATAGATGTTGAATTTGTACAGAGAATACCACCGACTTGTCTAAACTGAACTTCAGGCTGCTTTTCAAAAGAAAAACATGTCAATATGGTAGTTGTTTTGTAGAAAGGTTAAACATTACTTAAGGATTTATACTTTTTAATATAGCATGGTTCTACCAACAGTGCAATTAACCAAGTTGATTGAAAATTTGACCACAAAATTTATTAGGTGGTGGGGTTCTCTGAACTACCAAGTGATCACTTTCCTCAATTTATTTATGTACTTACTTTAATTTTAAAAAAAGTATTACTAACCAGTATATTAGGAATATTGGTTAAAAAATCTAAAGATAGAAAATTCTTATTAAAAAGTGTAATTTTTAAGAGTTCAATGATTTAAATACACCATTTTCCTATACAAATTTTATATTTGATTCCTTAACAAATTCCTATAAGATACTGTACTAGTTAGCATTTCCCTTTAAAGAAAATTACAAATACAAGTTTCAACTATTGGTAATTGTCAACTAAGTAACTAACAACTAACATCGGATTGTGTATGGAAAAAGAAAGCTCAAAATATTAGTTGTAGTCAACAAAAGCAGGCGCAGTGATTTTAGAAATTACCAAAAACAATAAATGGGAAAAGTAGAAAAGGAAATAAAATAATTACATTTAAAAATATTTATTATTTAACATAGTTGTTTAATTTAAATCTTTTTTCCTAACAAATTACTTTCAATAACTATAGCCTAGAAGTTAAAATTTTTTATTTTTTATTGGTAAAGTAGAAGTTAAATGTTTTTAATATGATGGTTAAATAACTTGTTTTAATAACCAAACCATTAATTTTAAATATGGTAATTAAATTTTTTTTAAACATAAATAATTCCAAGGAAAGAAGAGAAATGATTTGCTTTTATAAATCATTATATCCAATATTTTAATTGGAGTTTCTGTTTTTGTGTTTTTTATTCTTTTTTATTCCTAGAGAATGGGGCACTTGAGATAATATGATATCTTCATGTTCTTGTGGGCTCCATAGTTCTCCTCTATGTTTATTGCTTTCAAATCAATTGCCACTTTGAGATCCGACAATGGACTATAAATAAAGTCTCCCTAAATGATATGTTTTGCCTTCCATAATTTATCTTACATATATCTGCAATTCCATTTCTGCAATGCATGCCTTTTGTTTGGTGGCCTGAACCATCCAACAATGTCATGATGAATATGCAGCTTTAAAAATAACATGTACTATCTTTAGAGTGATAAGTGACTACACCCCATGTTTTCTCTATTAACAGTAACTGTGGCCTTGGCAATATCAACCAGAAAGCATATTAATTGGGTCATTAGCATGCAAAGAAGACCACTTTCTTAAAAAATGAGAAATAAAGAAGAAAAATAATAATAATCTTCTGAGGCCCATATGTCTTACCTTTTGAACAATTTCATGTTTTATAGGTCATTTTCATCATCTACCACAATGATGAAAGAGATTCCAAAGAATAAACAGTGAGTCCAAAGTGAGCCTTGTCTTGTATAGGATAGTGACAGCAGCACCATGCCAAGGGTGTGATGAAGTATTGCCCCTAATTACAGCATTGCACTCGCTGTTATCCTAAAGTATGGCCTTAATTATGTGAAGTGATTGCAGTCAAATCTGCTAATAATGAAGTGGTTGTTTTGGTTTTTAAGCAACTTTGGACCTTAATTGGGACTTTTTTCATAGTGGCAAGGCAAGAGGTATCGATTCTATCTTGAACCAGCTAGCTAGACTAGAGACAGAAAAAAGGTAAAAACATAATACATCATCACCTAAGTCTAATTATTAGATTTCAATGAAAATTATGTTAACAAACTTCTGAGTATATTTCCCCCTTCAATCTTCTTCTCTTTAATTTCCCTTTTCCTTTTGGAACTTTTCATTTATAGATATACTCAAGTTACAGGAAACCTAACCAGTTGGTCTGACCCATAACTACTAGGAGCTGTGGTGGTCTATGTGAAGGATGAATAAAGCTAGCATATTTGGTATATCATTGTGTCAATTAAGAACAGAATGGGTTACTTGCAAAGACTACCTTCCCAGGAATGTACTTAAAGTAACATCTAATAGCAAAAAGTGGGGTTTATTTTTTTGGGAGGAGGGAGGAGGAGAACAAAAGATAAACTACTACATGTAACAAAACATTATCTTGTTGGACCAAGTATCCAATTTGCTTGGAAATTGTAATAGAAGTGATACTCATTTGAGAAAATGAATGCAGAATTAGAAATCAAAGTATACTTTACATGGAAAAGAAAAGTGTACAAAAATCAATGCCATATAAAGCTGTAAAAGACACATAAAACGTTGTGTGAAAAAATTAAGTATGAAATGCGAGGTAAGGAGTTCATTGTTTGTAGCCTCCAAAAAACTTGCACTGCCCATGTGCCCAGAGGAGGTCTCTTGATTATATTAATGCATTTAACTAATCACAAATGTGGATATTCTTGGAGTGGCCGTTAAGTATAATATAAGTCCATGCAATCCATGCCTGTTTTGGGAGTTGTGAACTTAGCTCTCATTCCACTTGTTATTGGATCAAGTACTTACCATTAGGCTAAAGGATATAATGGTTAATCAAGGTGTAATTCTTTATATTTATTACTTAAGCATGTCAATATATCATTAAGTGTTAAAACATTATAACATTGTTTGATACATGTAACACACTTTACTTGGGCTTTGTTTGTTGGAGGGGAGGGGAAGGAGAATGTTATCCCTCCCCTTGTTTGTGAGTGCATATTACATGAGGGGAAGTAAATTTTGTGGGTGTGGGTGTGGGTGGGGGTGGTGGGTGGGGGTGGGGGGTTTAATAACATATTTTTACAATCTTACCATTATTTTAAAAAATTAACATAAGTAATATTTTTTAAATAATATTAATAACCTTTCAAAAAAAAAATGTTAATGCAAATTAGTAAAGATTGAGAGGGTAAATTGGTAATTTAATTACTTTCTCCTCCAAAAAACCCCAAATTGGGGTAAACCAAAAAAGTGGGCTTAGGAGGGGTTTGGGGGGTTTTCTAAAATCCTCAAAACCTTCCCCTCCAAATTTTTAAACTCACAAACAAGGGGGAGACTCTCACAAACCTTCCATTTCCCTTACTTTTCCTCCTAAACAAAATTAGTGAAAAGAGGTTTGGTTATTATTATCAACAAGTGCCATAGTTCAATTTACTTGATACTTTGTTTTCAGTGGCTGACAAGAAAAAAAAATGTTTTTATTTGCTCACAAGAAAAATTGACAGGCTCCTGATTACTCAACTCAAATTTGCAAGTAGGGAATGGTACTCTGCATATTCCACTAGGAATGTAATTATCGTGTAGAAGTTTCCACCAATCAAAATTTTAACATCTTAATATGAAGTAATAATTAAGCTGTCTACCATACCATCTCGTTGGTGCTATCATAAATGTTAAGGAAAAATCTCGCAAAGTTGAACTTAATGAAAATATTGAATTTAAAAAGAATAATGACCAACTTATGAATCAAGTGAGCAGTAACACAGCATAACCAGTTTTTAACCATTTGAATAATTCAGCAGTTATCAGTTATCTCATTAGCTTCAGCTTCTTATCTTGACATTTTCATTTCAGCAGCTTTCTCCCCAAAATTTTTGTATCCTTATGCTGATTACAGAGAGCCAAGTCCTTGGAATACAGTCACAGAAGCATATCATTTTAATCTCCAAGGAAAGGGGTACCAAGGAACATGTGTAGGGATAAACTAATGAATATTGAATACATATTACATGGCACTGATTGCGGGGAAGGGCAGTTATAATAAAAGTAACATAGAATGATCATATGATTCATTTAAATGACAATGATGGAACAACGGCATTCCAAATCGAATGAACACGACCTGAAGGAAAGTGAAGATAAGTCCACTTATTTTCTGTCCCCTAACATAGGAGTCTAATCAGTTGAGGGATGAACACAAATAAGTTTATTCTTTTACAGTAATGATATTTGAACATCTGAGATTTTGACAATATTAACCAAACTTTGTACATCATTAACCACAAATCCGACAACGTACATTAACCATCAAACCATCCATACACCTAGACACATTTAACCATGATTTGTACACTCAATAACCATGTTGCTTGGTGTCTGAATGTACAAGTAACATTTTTTATTCTTTTATTGCCACAAAAGAAAAATGAAAACCCCTCTCCAGTGCTAACTATCACTGAGATAAGGACATTAAGAACTAAATATCTATGTTGTCATATACACACTCAATATTGGAAAGGCAAATACACCAGCACAACACCAAGATCAACTTCTTAGCTGCAGGATCTACAGCTTTGAGGCTGCACCTTTGTCTAAGAACCATTTCAACTCCCCTTCAGGTGAAACCATCGCAACAGGAAGCTTTTCAGAATTTTGAGATCCTCGCAGCGCACAATGAACTGCATCTGCTTTACCAGCACCAGTCACCACAAGTGCTGCATAAGCAGATGCATTAATCACTGGAAAGGTAAAAGTAATTCTCTCTGGAGGTGGTTTTGGAGAGTCCTTAATGAAGGTAACCCATTTTTTGTTCTCCTCTACAAGAGGATGCCCTGGGAACAAAGATGCCACATGCCCATCAGGGCCCATACCAAGTAGCTGAAGATCAAATTTTGGAAATCCGCTGATTGATGATGAAGCTATCACATTGCTCTTGACCAAGTGTCTGAGACATGTCTCATATTCATCCGCCGCTGCCTCAGGTGAGGAGGCATCATTGGTTGCATAAACATTGCCAGGAGGAATGGGCACCTGCCAAGGAGACCGTGATGAAAGTACCAACGGTTTAGATTTATAGAAAATTATCCGGATAGAACACTAGGGAGAGAGTCAGTATAGGGAGGGAGATGGTATACATTGATTTTTGCAGTCATTTTAAAGAAGACCATATAACTAAAATATACCATATAACTTGAAACTGATAGCACTTCCTCCCTCTTGCATCATATTATAGGAAGAGAAACATACTCAACAAACTTGTCAACATAACACCATCCTATCCAACGAGGCAGACAAATGACTATTATATTAATTCTAACATACCCCACATTCAAGACTCATTTGGGTTTCAAGCATGGATAATGTATAAGCCCATCTTTACCATGTGCTGAAATTTAACTTTGATTTAGAATAATGGGGTGACAAGGAGTGAATTCCTAACCACTCATCCATAGAAGTTCTGATATTTTGTCGACTTGTCGAGAAACAACTCTTCCAAAAGCTCAAGCGGTTAGGTGAAGCCAAATGAATGATTCATTTGTGTGATCATCTATAAAAGTAGTAGTCTATCCCTGAAATGCTCGTAATTGTCCATTCGCTTCCTCACTTGAATATACATTTTCAAGCACTCTTTTGAAAGAAAATATGTCCATACACAATGTTCTATCCAATTCAAAACCGGTGTTCCTATCCTCACATATTATTGACTGTATTTTATTGGGTAATCATGTCATTGGTACGAAGTATCCATTATTGTAAATAGTGACTAATTTCCGTCGGGGGACCTGGATGACATTTAAGGGTTGTCCCACCCAACAAGGTTTTTGCCATACACAAAATTTAGGAGTCGAACCTCAAATCACTTGCTTATGGGACCCGAGTCCATTGCCACTCGGATCAAGCACATGTTGGTTATTATTGGCTGTATTTACGACATTTTCAACTTGAACAGATACAAAATGAAATAGCCTCCCTGCATCAAAAAAAAATGAAATAGCCTCCCCTTTTCTCAATTTTCTGACAGCAACACATAATGAACATTAAGAATCAAGAGCAAAAAATCGGAAAACATGTTCAAGCAACATAAACACTTTATGATATGACACCTAAAAAATCATGAACAACATAACATACCTTGGAGAGGAATCCATTATAACCAAGCTTGTAGCTACTATCTTCATGAGTCTTTGGCAAGACCTTCTGATCCACCCAAAATACATGCCATTTGGACCAATCCAGAGAATCAACATAAGGAGCTTCCAGAAGTTTCCTGAAATCCCAACAAAAAAAAAACATTTGTAAACCCAAAAAACCATAACACTAATCTCATCTGACGCAAAAAATAAATTCTGGGTTTAAAACAAAATGGGAACTTTATATAAATATAAGGAAGAAAAAAAAATTTAAAATTAAAACCTGAGATATTTGACTAAAGAGCCACCAGACAAGCAAACGGTGAAAGACCCTCTTTCTGTGCTGAACTTATTGGAGAGATTAGCGACGTATTTGGCCAAAGACACAGCAAGCTCTTCCTTTTCGAAAACCTCAACTACCACGTTGTTCTTTGTCTCCGCCATCGACGGTTTCACTTGGTAAACAAACCTACTGTGTGTTTGTGATGTGGCCAAAAGTTGTAATAAACTTGAGAGTTGAAGTTGAAGCCTAACAAACATTCGTGAACTTTCTTCTTATCTTGTAGTGATTTCATTGAGCTGGCCGGCCATACCAACAATGAAAGGATGCTGTTTTTTTTTTTTTGTGCTAAACGACAAGAAAGCAAAAACAAAGACTCTGAGGTAACGAATGAATTTGCAAGCAGTAAATTTAAGGAAAAATCTCGCAAGCTTGAACTCAATAAAAACATTGAATTTAAAAACAAAAACCAGTTTTTAACAACTTGAATAATTCATCAGTTATCATTTATTTGTTTTCAATACATTCAGCTTCTTATCTTAGACTTTTTCATCTCAGTAGTTCTTCCCAAAATTTATGTATCCTTATACTGGTTGCAGAGAGCCAAGTCTTCAGATTACAGTAACAGTAACGTATCATTTCACTTCATGATACAAACAAGCAACTAAAAAAGAAATCTCCACGGGAAGGGTACCAAGGAACATATCAATAGGGGTAAATTAACGTGTTACATGGCACTGATTGCAGAAAATGACAATTTAAGAAAAGTAACATATGATGTGTTTGATTCAAACGAAGGGAAGGAAAGGGAAATAATTAGTTCAGGAGGGGAGAGATTTTAAAACAAATTTACTTTTAAACTCTCATAGTTATTTATTTCAAAATAGATAAGTGGGGATATTTTAGTCAATACATATAAAATATTTTAAAATCCCTCTAACATTGGAATCTGATTAGATAAACACAACTCAGTTTATACTTTTATTGCCACAAAAGAAAGGTGAAAACCCCTCTCCAGTGCTAACTATCACTGAGATAAGGAGATTCAGCACTAAACATGTGAGTTCTCATACAGAAACTCAACATTGCAAAGGCAAATACACTAGCAGTCTAGTATAAAACCAAGATCAACTTCTAAGCTGCAGGAACTACAGCTTTGAGGCTGCACCTTTGTCTAAGAACCATTTCAACTCCTCTTCTGCTGAAACCATTGCAACAGGAAGCTTTTCAGAATTTTGAGACCCTCGCAGCGCAGAATGAACTGCATCTGCTTTACCAGCACCAGTCACCACAAGAGCTGCGTAGGCAGAAGAATTAATCACTGGAAACGTAAAAGTAATTCTCTCTGGAGGTGGTTTTGGCGAGTCCTTAATGAAGGTAACCCATTTTTTGTTCTCCTCTACAAGAGGATGCCCGGGGAACAAAGAAGCCACATGCCCATCAGGGCCCATACCCAGCAGCTGAAGATCAAATTTTGGAAATCCGCTGATTGATGATGAAGCTATCACATTGCGATTGACCAAGTGTCTGAGACATGTCTCATAGTCATCCGCCGCTCCCTCAGCTGACAGGGCATCATTGATTGCATAAACATTGCCAGGAGGAATGGGCACCTGCCAAGAGGACCACGATGAAAGTACCAACGATTTAGATTTAAAGAAAATTATCCAGATAGAACACTAGGAAGATAGACAGTGTAGGGAGGGAGACAGTATACATTAATCAAGCAGTCATTTTAAAGAACACTATATAAATAAAACATAGCATATAACTTGACGCTGATAGCAACTTTTCCCTCTTGCATCATATTATAGGAAGAGAACCATACTCAACAAACTTGTCAACATAATACCATCCTATCCAACAAGGCACGCGAATGACTTTATTATATTTCTAACATACCCCTTAATGCAAGAGACATATGAGCTTGAAGAATGGGTAATGTATAAGTCCATCTTTACCATGAGCTAAAATTTAAATTTTATTTAGAAGTGGTGGCAAGGAGTGAATTCCTAACCATCAGCCATAGAAGGTCCCATGTCAAGAAACAACTCTCTCAAAAGCTTAAGCGATTATGGGAAGGCAAATGATATCAAAATTTCCCCTCTTGCATCATATTATAAAAATGAGAAATATACTCAACAAATTTGTCAATATTTTATCATTCTATCCAATTAGGCACATGAATGGTTTTATTATATATCTCTAACATGCCCCCTCACACAAGAGTCATCTTGACTTGAGCGTGGATAACAATAACATATAAGTGGCATAACCAACATTAAAGGGGAAAAAACAATAATCGAAAAAACATGTTCAAGCAACACAAACAATTTATAATTTGACACCTAAAAAATCATGATCAGCATAACATACCTTAGAGAGGAATCCATCATAAGCAAGCTTGTAGTTACTATCTTCATGAGTCTTTGGCACAACTCTCTCATCCACCCAAAACACATGCCATTTAGACCAATCCAGAGAATCAACATAAGGAGGTTCCAGAAGTTTCCTGAAATCCCAACACAACAAAACAAAACCAAAATTGCAACCCAAAAAAACCATAACACTAATCGCAACCTATGCAAAAATAAATTTTGGGTTTAAAACAAAATGGGAACTTTCATATGAAAAAATAAAATAAAATAAAAATCAAATTTTTAAAACCTGAGATAATTGATCAAAGAGCCACCAGATAAGCAAACGGTGAAAGCCCCTCTTTCTGCGGTGAACTTATTGGATAGATCAGCGACATATTTGGCCAAAGACACAGCAAGCTCTTCCTTTTCGAAAACCTCAACCACCACGTTGTTCTTCGTCTCCGCCATCGACGCTTTTACTTGGCAGACAAGAAGACTCTTGGATTTCACGCTAAAATGTGATAAAGAAACCTTTTTTAATTTCAGCGAGGGGCAGAAGAATTTGCGGGCAAGATGGGTAGAGGGTAGTGGATGAAGGGAAAATAATGGGGTTTGCGTAGCTTTGGAGAGGAAAGTGGATGATCCTGTACAGGCCATGCGCACGGGGCTTATTCTTATAGGAGCACTCGAATCAGGTGGAACATAGTCGCAGTGTCAATGACTGTGTGTTGTGACCAAAACAAAAGTTGTCATAACTTGAGAGTTGAAGGCTATTACACTTGCCTTTTCTCTTGCTTTGATTTCATTGACCTGGCGATTCCAACAATGAAAGGGTACTCTGAGATAGAAAATGGATTTCGTGCCTTTGGATTTGATATCTTTGGTATCTTTTTTTCTATTTCTCTCATCTATTTTTTTTTATCATCTTTTTTCTCATTTTTTTCTATCGCTCTCATCTCATTTTTGCCTAAAGTCACTAAAGACATCAAACTTCAAAGACACCAAATCCTTGCTCCAATATCCAAAAGAAAAAATGTTTTTAATAGTTTTGAATTCGTTTAATTATACTTTTAGTCATATATGATTTTTGATCCTTTTAAGGTTTTTTTTTTTCACATTTGGTTATCCTAGCTTTTCAATGTTGCAAATTCGATTCTTCAGTCTAATGTTTATACATAGATGAATCATTCCTCTGAGCATTGAGAACTTGTGGTTGAGGTTCTCATTTTTTTTGTTTCACCATAGGGTCCTTTACTAAAGAAACTCAACCAAAGTTTCTATGCACTTAGAGTAACGGTTTATCTATGTTAGTCATTGCAAATTTGACGAAAGGACATGATTTGCAACATTGAAAGGGGGAACAAATATGCAAAAAAAATACCTTAGGGACCAAAATTGCACATAAACAATAATAGGAGACTAAAAATGCAATTAACCGTTTGGAATTTTTGTTTCATATGTATGAATTATGAAAATGGATATATATTAGCCCATTTGGATGGGCTTATTTAAAAAAAAACACTTATTTTTAAAATAAAAGTGCTTTTACGAAAAATATTAGTGTTTGGATGAACTTTTGAAAAAAGTAAAAGCAGTGGAAAAAAACACATTTTGATGCTTTTTTGAGAAGTTACACTTTCTACCTTCTAAAAAAAGCAGATGCGGTAGAAGAGAGATAGTGATAATGGATCATATTTTATTGGACAATAATGTCCCTATAACAAATATCATAAAAACTCATTTTTAAAGTTCATCCAAACGCAAAATTATTTCTGTTTTTAATAATAGCTTATATTTCTACTTCTATATCATAGAAACACTTTTTTAAAAGTTCATACAAATGGGCCCTTAATATCAAATTTTTAGATATGGACCAGTTTGGTAAAATACCTCACAAGCTAGCTCAATGTTAAAAAAACTAAATTTATTGAAAGCTTATAGCTTAATAGCTAGCTATTAAGTATTTGAAAAAAAATCAGATGTTGAACTAATTTATAAATATAAATATAAGATGACATAACTAACATCTAAGTGAAGCTATTAAAGTATTTGAAAAAAATCAGATGTTGAACTAATTTATAAATATAAATATAAATATAAATATAAATATAAAATGACATAACTAACATCTAATTGAATGGAGTTTTAGTTCCCCTTAAGCAAGGTCACGAGTAATCTTATGAAAAAATAGGTGTTAAGTCCTCTTATACGAGTATTTTTGACTCGATTCTAATTAGTCGAAGTTCAATATGATTTTTAGATATGGAAGGTTTCAAACAAAAGAAAAAAGTATATAAAATAGTATAAAATGATATGTTTATATGATTTTTAATATAAAATTTACTTTTATATTTATTTTCAAAAATAATTATTACTTTTAATACTTTAATTAATTTCAAATTATTTGTCATATGAATAATAAAATATTTAATTTTAAAATTATTTTTATAAATAGTTTTATTAAATGAAATGAGATAGTGATCAAATGAAATGACATGTTTATATGATTTTTTTTTATAAAAATTAGATAAAGTATAAATACTCTTAAAATAATAAGGAAAAATTAATAAGTTATAAGCTAAAACATTGTTTAAAATATCATATGAAAAAGGGGTATAATTTTAAAATATTCTTATACTTTTAATTTTAAAGTCTTATAAAAAGGAGTATAATTCATTTAAGTATTAATTTTTGGTCTATTATATAATTATTTCACCCTAACAAATATGTTTTTAGTATACACTCTAACAAACGGACCCGGATTCGCTCCTGCGGGGAATCCATCCAGTGCCCCTCCTGCCTTCATCCAACGGCTGCTGTGCTGTCCATCCGGAGAATCCATCCAGCACCCTTCCATCCAGAGAGATCCAATGGGGGAAACCTGCCGCTGGACCGTCCAGCGGCAGGAGCGAATCCGCGTTCCTAACAAACAATGGATATAAAACCTAACATTTTTTTCATTATGTTGTCGTTTTTTTATACAATATTTTTTTAATCATTTAGCTCAGCAACTTTTAATGTTCTAAAATAAAAAAACTCATCAAGTTTTAAATATATATCATGCTTTCAATTATTTTATCTATAGAATATACAAGCTATTATAATATTTGTTGTTGGTAAATGTGACAAAAATATTGTTTAAATAAACATATTTAAACAAAAAATAAACATATTTAAGTATAAGATTGAATATAATTTATCAAATTAACATATACAAATTAAATAAATATAATTTTTTTGGTAGGAACCTATCTTAATTAGGGCCATTAGTTCTGCAGTGGGTCCATGTAGTATCTCACAAGCTTAGATTCTTTGGACCTGCTATAAGACTAATTTATGCTCAGGTGCTTAATCACAGTTAAATTAAATAAATATAATTTGACAAATACTAGGAATGATTTTTTGATTTATATATTTGTTTTAAGGATTTAATTTATATACACTGACAGTGTAAAGTTTTTTTTTATACTGTTAACCAATTAGAAATTGACACACCATTGTAAATATTTGATTCTTATTATAACCACCTTAAAAGTCATTAATTCCATGATTTTTTTTTTTTTATGGAAATTAATCTCATGATTTCTGATTGGTTGTCAGTGTAAAAAAGTGCATAGAAATTAAACTTTTATTTTAAACTAAAAAATAATTAATATATTCAAATAATAATAAGTGGCAAACAATGGAATTAGTATGTGAACAAGATAATTGGGTTTACCAAACGCGGCACACCGTGAAAAACCCTAATCCATGAATTTCCACCCCCATATATATAGCTAAGAAGCTAGAAGCCCTATCAGTTCATTGGGAAGGGACCAGGGAAAACGGAAAGATGCAGATCTTCGTGAAAACCCTAACGGGGAAGACCATCACCCTTGAGGTCGAGTCCAGCGACACCATCGACAACGTTAAAGCTAAGATTCAGGACAAAGAAGGTGCGTTCTGGTGTCTATTTTTTCCCCTTGTAATTGAACTATAAGATCGGTGTTTGAGTGATGCTGATTGTGTTTTCTTCATTGTTCTTATTGTGTAGGAATTCCGCCGGATCAGCAGAGGTTGATCTTCGCCGGAAAACAGCTCGAAGATGGCCGTACCCTCGCCGATTACAACATCCAGAAAGGTTAGCTGCCCATTAAATATAATGAAATTATAATTTGTGGGAAAACTGAAAGTTTATTTTTTTGTGAAGTTTATTATTTATTTTGTAAAAAAAATTTCGCTAGCTGAAAATACAAATGCTGTTTTGTGTCTAGGTATTCGAAATAGCATACTATTTGGGCTTTTTAATTGCATGAATATTTTTTTTTAATGTGGTTATGATTCATTTTCAATTTTTACGGTGTGTAGAAATTGTATGTAGTCAAGTAGTGTATGAATGCTAAGGGGATGTAATTGAAATTGACTATGTTCAAACGTCTTTATTTTATTGTGTTTCAAGCACTGACCATACTTGTGAATTATGATCAACATCTCTTGTTTAAATTGTGAGCCTTATTGGATGGGATTCTCTATTTTGCAGAGTCAACATTGCATCTTGTTTTGAGGCTTCGTGGTGGCATTATTGAGCCATCTTTGATGGCATTGGCCAGGAAGTATAACCAGGATAAGATGATCTGCCGCAAGTAAGTTTGCATGATCTATCTTTAATGTTATTAGCATTGGAGCCTGAATTATTTTATTAGAAGTAGCATATGGTTCATCCTGGATATTGTGGTTACGAATATGGTTCTCATGTTTTGGATAGTCAATGTGTGATGATTGGTGTTTTAAAGATGATGCACTGTAATCTTGATGTGCATGAATTTAGACTATGAACAGGAGTCTTTTAGATGACATCAAATGTATGTAGCAGCATCAAATGTACTTTGTTTGGAATGAATGAGATAAAATGTATGAAACTTGATTGGAGTGAGTATTTAAGAATCCAGTGCCTTTATGAATCATATTGCATGAAGTATTGGCTTGGTTGTAAACTTTATAGCTTTGATAGATTTAAAAATCATTTTATTTCAATTGAGTTCTTTTCAGTCATATAATTAGTGTGTTGGAGTATTTTATTCTGGCTATGAACTTCTATTGGTGAACGAAGGTGGTATTGAATTATAATGTAGTATTGTAATACAAATATAATTTTACTACCACATGTTCATTCTTGAAAAAAAAAAATGCTAGTATTCATTGCTGATATTTTCTTAGAGGACCAACCCTCCAAGAGGGTGTGCATAACTTTGTATATTATTCATGTTCAATGGCTACCTGAAAAGTAACTGCTACATGTTATTGGAGCTGAGATTGTATAATGTCAATTTGCAGCCATTGCTACATGGTCTCTGTACTTACGTGTCATTGTGCCTTGCAGGTGTTATGCACGTTTGCACCCCCGTGCTGTCAACTGCAGGAAAAAGAAGTGTGGACACAGCAACCAGGTATTTTGATTGATGTTTTTTCCCTTGTGCTTTTTAGTTAATGGAATTTGCATATAATTATTATTAGTTATTAGCATGTAGTCATTGTGGTTTTTATTTATTGTATTGCAGCTGAGGCCAAAGAAGAAGATCAAGTAAACTGTTCTGATTGCCAAATGGACTTGCCGTGGATTTGCTTGGATGTTTTGTAATCCTGATAACTTTGTTAGCATCTTAGTTTTGAAGGAATTCTGTTATAAATTGCACTGATAGAGTTACTTTGTTAAGATTTTAGTATTCAGTTTGAGACTGGTTGAAATCAATTATGCTTCAGTTCCATGTCATGACACATAATTTTGTTGCTTGTCATAATAATGCGTATCGTTTTGTTTCTAAGGAAATTTCTATAATGCTCGCTTTCATGTAGTATTGATGCCTACTTCATCATAAACCATTGATGATATAGTTTTAAAATTGAATGGCTGGGATGTGAATAGGTTAGGATAAAATTAGAGAAATTATAGACAATCCCTGTAAAATGAAATTATTTTAAAATTTAAAGTGATTTGCAACAAAGCCCATCCCTCCAATTCATCGGCACCCTTTCTCCACTGTTGGCACCACCTTGAACCACCACCTACGAACCCTAACTGTGGCCCCTCAACCCTTGTTCAATGCTGCATGTGTACACCACGTCCATCAGTTTCTGATGTTGAGCATCAGGTTTTTTTTAATCTTCTTGACAACTCTGTTCTTAACATATGGGTTCTTCTAAACCATGGAGTGGTGTCAACGTTTTGTCCTTGCCAAAATGAAGCTCATGACAATATCTGTCACGAAATCCTCACTGGAGTGACCCGAACTCAAGAATCGAGCAGCATCAATGTAATCAGAGTCCTATGTCACAGTCTGTCTTTGTGGTATTCGCCATGGCCCCCCGTTTTCGTTGGTGTAGTAGAGTAGGACTACAATGCAATCTCCAGAGCACTTGAAAGACCAAAATGCAACTTCTGACGCGTACAATATAATAATATGCATTAAAAGAAGGATGACAGGGTATCTTGGGTCTATTTTACCGCGCGTCACATTACATGAAAGCAAGTATTATAGAATTCTCCATTTGCCAATACTCGACTCAACATTTCAATTCATGAAAAGGTTGACTAAAGGTGCAAGAGTTTGTTACTAGTTGCGAGTTGTGATACTAATTTACAGTGACATGGGACGTAAATTGTTTAACCGGTATTTGCATTTGATGTAAGGAAAAAAGCATGTTGGGAATGGGGGATGATCACCCACGAAAATGCATTATTATAAGGATGGCATTTGCAGTGATCTGTTGCTCGTATCTCTTCTGGACGAGTAAAAATGAAATGGTTCAAGTGTTCTTGCTCTCTTCTGAATCTTTCACGCCACCAGGCGTAGAAACTTTGTCAAGATATGCCTTGCTATCTTCACGCATCCCCACATCACATATAGTATTATCTGTTATGAAAGCCAAGCCACGTCAAACACTTTGATATTCATCACTACTTTGTTTTATTTGCTTTTTAATTAAGGGTCTTGCTAATCAGTATCTATGGGCATTGGACATTGGTTAAGGAATTTAAATACATAAATTGTTTTATTGGAAAACCGAACCTGTAAGAGTTCAATGAGTTGAATGCATCACTTTCCTATTTCCTATATAATTTTTTTTATGTTTGATTCCTTAACCAATGTCCTTAGGCACTGGTCAGCATTTGTCTTTAAATAATATTTGATCTATAATTGTTAAATGGGACAAGATAGTATGTATATTATGTATGTATACCTGGTTTGGAAAATGTTCTGGATCATCCTGCGAGGTGATTCCTGTGCTGCATATTCCAACTGAATCAACTCATTTGAGGAAAGGCGCCAACCAAGAGCACCCAAATTTTCCTCTGCTTGTGCCACTGACTTAACTCCCGGAATTGGAACTGTGCCTTTGCATATGCACCAATTTATAGCAACCTGACATTATAAATTAAACCGCTGCATTAGATGATCAAAGTATGTGGTGCAGGCTCCGAGGTCAGCATTGTCATTTGCTACGCACCTAAGACAAGGACAATTACGTGTGTGTTGGTTGGTAGTTCCGTGAAAGGGACTTTCGAACCTCTTCAAAAAAAGTTGCGTGGGGGAACACGGCATTTGTGACATAAAGTAACATTAAAACTTGCTTGTTTTGGTGGTTGATCTTAATAATGAAGCAAGAATGTTTCTAATTTATTGTGGATAAGATTCAAGAAGTTCCTTTGTGACTTCAAATATCTATAATGCATAATGCATAATATCAGATAGTCCTTTAATTAAATAATTTGTTATGCACAAGCTACTTTCAACAATAAGGCCTTGGTTTTCTGTTATGCGGAGTTTACTGTACAAGAAAGATTGATGAAGAGAACTGGAAAATTCGATCACATTATGTTTCACCAGAAGACAGGGCATGTAAGCATGCGGAAAACTATACATAGATTTTGGTAGTTGGTGTGTGCTTTGCAGTCAAATAGATGTGAGGAAATAAAATCAGAAAGAAGGAGAGAAAATCTTGAAGTCTTATGTATTTCTTTTATAGATGCAGCCATCCAGTTGTGGCAAAGAAATATAATTGTCGTTCTTTGAACCCAATTAAACAAGTATTGAACTTTAATGATTTAGTTGGTAAGCATACAGTACATACATCACTTCTCAGAGACATTCATGCTATATATTATACATTTATACCATAAGATGGAGATTGTTATTTTTTTCTTTTTGGTCCAAGGGAAGGCTCGTAGTACCTTACATGGGAGAGGGGGAGAGGGATAAAATGAGAAAGAAGCAAAGTGCATTATAAGGGTTTGAACCGGCTCATTCACAAATGTCTTACAACTTAACCAACTGAACTGACTCAAAGAGACAAGACACAGATTATATTTGTACCATTTAAGTAACCGACAGTTAGAAGACAGCAATAACAGATTACTAGCATATAAAGGGGAGAAAATGGGGAAAAAAATTACTTGTGACATGGTTTTGCGCCGTTTGTTTGCAATGTCTCTCAGGGAAGTCAATAAAGGATCCAGTCCTGGAAGTATTTGTTTAAATAGCAACGCCCTATGAAATGTGATTAATAACAAAGGTACCATTAAAAATGAATCTAGTAATGCAGTAGGCTATAAAGTTAATCACTGACCAATGTTTTAAAATATTTGCTCAAATATCAAGATACCTTGGCCCAGTTGGAAGTTTGGATGGTGAGTATTTCCCAGTAAGCATTCCAAGTCCTAGGGGACTATAAGCAATCAAGCGGATACCCAGAGAATCACATATACTCTTGATCTCTAATTGATCTTTCCCTATGCTTAGCAAAGAAAATTGCACCTGAAATGTTACAATTATAAAGTAGATTAATAAGAATGCAAGTAGAGCATGATTATAATTGCTGGTTGCTGCATAATGAGAGCACTATGACCTAGGAATTCACAACTGCTTGGAGTTATTCAGGCAACTCATGCTCATTAGAATGATGTCTCTTTCAAAAAACCTAATAGGTATGATAACATATTTTAGTTATTAGTTCTGTTAATATTTATGACAGGGTTTGACAATCAGATCATGCTTATTAATCACTATTGGGATTAAAAGGAATTTTCTCAATATATCTAGCAAAACATAAATGTTATATTTATGCATAACTTTATACCTGGGCTGAGCATAAGGGCACTCCTCGATCTTTCAAGTAATCATGTATCTTCAAAAGCTGCTTTGGTCCATAATTGCTTACTCCAACAGCTTGAACTAAACCCTAAATGGAAACATAAATATGAGTACAGAAATTTTGATAATTGAATGAATCAAAAACGATTTTTTTTTTCTCTAGAAATAATCATTGAACTCAATGTCTAAATATGCTCATTTGAAACTGAAAAAGAAGAAATGGAAAACAAAAATCCATGCAAGTGAAGAAATTATCAGAACCATTACCCTAAGATTCTTGTGTACTTCCCTAACAGGTTTATACTACTCATTGCCATATTCAAATGTAGTGTTTAGATAGGAGAATAAGATTATAACACTGGAGCAAAGTCTTTATAGAATGGTTCACTCAAGCTCTTACGCATGTATACCAGGTAGTCCTACTATTAAACATGAGTTATTGTAACCTTCTCATACATTGCCACTAAACCATCCCAAAGAGCTAATTCCTGTAAAGGAGCATAATTTGCAGTTGACCAATGTAGTTGTCCTATCCCAATTTGCTCAATCTGCATCCTATCTAGTGATGCCCTGAAAATTTATTTCTTTCAGTTTAATATCATAAGCAAAGAGATAAATCAAGCAAACATTTGTTATGGGAGATGGGATTGTAAGCTCAAGAAGGATATAAATTAATCAGGTACTATCATTCTGGCATTCTGGCTGAACAGGAACATATCAGGGACAACAACAAAAAATAATACCTGCAGGCTTTCACAAACTGCTGTGGTGTAATGCGCCATGGATATGCTGCAAACTTTGTAGCAATTACTATGTCACGCTGGCTCCCCTTTTGCTCTGAGGAAGTGAATATGCAATCCGGTGAACAAGTGAGGAATCTAAAAATTCATTACCATATAAATAATACTGTTTTCACATTAAGACATGTATGAATGAACTCTTATGCTAGTTTGGGGAGATGCTTTTAACTCTTACACGAGGACTTGTTTTGCCAAATCAGACAAGACACCCAACACACAAACTTTGAGTAATAGATTTAGGGCCTTGCTAATGGCCACCGGTTAAGAAATCAATACTTTTGAATTTTCACTATATTCAATATACCCCTTTTTAATACAAATTTTTAATCTTTAATTCCTTAATCAGTGAGTACTAGTTAGCAGTTATCATAAATTTAACCATTAATTTAACGTTTCTGGTCAGAGACCCTCAATATCCGAAAATTACATTGGACTTCGACTAATCCGAGTCGAGTCAGAAGACCCATTTAAGAGGGCAAAACTCTCCTATCACCTATTTTTTCTATTTACAAGACTCAAACATGATAGCTTACTTAAGGGGAACCAAGCTCCTTGCCATTTTCAGTTAAATTCTTTTTATTGCGATCCAATTATGTGTGGCCGTATTTCAATGAATTAAACCTACACCTAAACTGCAATCTACGACATCTAGCAGAAGAGTTGATAGCAAATTAAATGGAATTGAGAAAGGAATGTGTGATGAACCTTGGAATTCTCGAATGAACTTCCCCAGAAGCTTCTCGCTTTGTCCATTAAACCTTCCTGTGCCATAAGAATCAGCAGTGTCAAAGAGATTGATACCATTGTCCACAGCCATGTTGAAGACTTGTTGAAGCTCATCATCCATGGATTCCTGGTAACCCCAAAGAAACTGATTGCCCCATGCCCACGTTCCAAACCCCATTGGAGATACACTCAAAGGCCCCATCTTCACCTGCCATAAACCATTGAAGCTTCACAGTTGTTGAACTTGAAAACTCAAAAGAAATATAAGGGCCTATGTTCACCATGTTCTGTACAAATCTTGAAAAGCATGAAACAGAATGAAAACAAAGTAATATTTTTCACAATCATTGATGAACCAAAAAAAATAAAAAACCGAAAACAAACCTAACTATGAAAACTGCACCCCACCTTTTGAGTTGGCCAGAAGGGAGGGAGTTTGAAAGACTTGAGTAGAGATTTTATTGGTAAAGGGTTGATATTTGAAGGGCTAAGGTTGCAAGCTGAGAGTGCCATTGCTATTAACTCAAGATCAGTTGGTTAGTTAGTTTCAATGTTGAAGACAGTTTTGTGTGTGGTAACCATTGCATCCTCGACCTCGTTATGGATCACTTTAATTTTGTTTGTAAATTGTAAACAGAAAAATAATAATTGATAAAACATAGAAATAAAAAATATGACAGCTGTGGGATTTGAACCCACGCCCTTTCGGACCAGAGCCTAAATCTGGCGCCTTAGACCACTCGGCCAAACTGTCTTATTTTTTAATGCTTCCAAACTATTTTATACTTATTCTGTTAATGCATTATTTGTACAAAAATACATCAATAAATTTGTAAAATTATCGATTTTTTTTTTTTAAAAAAAAAAAATAAACAACCCAGTGAAAGAATAAATGTAAAAAGACATACACGTGAAAGTGATAGTTTCCCATAGATGTTACTTAGATGCCTTCAATTTTATTAGAACAAAACCATTCCATATAATTACACACACACACACACATATATATATATATATATATATATACACTAGCGTATGAACCCGTATCATGCACGTGGAATATGTTAATTTTTTAGGATTTCATTTTTAAATATGCATTATTGATTTCACGTTTTGTGGTTTAAATTTTTTTTTATATGGGATTATATACCAAAATTGTTAAAGGATTATTTTGTCTTAAACGTCGATCACAAACTATAACAGATAATAATTAATATTAATATTATAATACAGATAATGAATCTTAAGTGTAAATAGTAAGTACATACTCTCTACTACATAATTTTAGTATAAAAATGTAATTTAAAAAATAAAACATGTATAAAGAATATCTAAAAATGCATAATATTTGAAAATAGACATTCAAGTTTTATTATGAATTTGTTTATTTTAAAAATAAAATTATAAATTAACACTGATCATTTCTTCGCTCACTACCATGATATCGCATTTCTGTGAACCTTTAATAGTAAATATATATTTTCAAAGCAACAACTACATTTTAAGCAGAGTAATTACTTCCTAAAGTAATTTATTTAAACACTAATACTTAATACGTCCCAACGATATTCGTAATGATATGAATTTTTAGGAATAAAAATTATTATTTTTCTTATATCTTAAAATACTACTCCTGTGG
This sequence comes from Echinosophora koreensis, assembly GCA_035048595.1. NCBI lineage: Eukaryota > Viridiplantae > Streptophyta > Magnoliopsida > Fabales > Fabaceae > Echinosophora > Echinosophora koreensis. The sequence continues at coordinate 15,747,069 of JAPCYP010000001.1, forward strand.
TCCTATATAAAAGAGGCAAAACCCTAAAACACACAGACCAAGAAAATGCATTGAAATAAGCTATTTGTAACTAATATTCATATAAATTTACAAATTTAACCCTTCAATAATTAATGAAGAAAACTACTTGTATTGAAAGTTATACTGTCTCGTAAATATAAACCCTATTATAAATAAGGGTAAATTTGGAAATGAGCATTTAAAATTTGTCAAAATACATGCATGTCTCTTATATTTTGGACAAAAAAAAAGTAGTCATTTGCTTCTTATAATAAGGACCGGAGGGAGTATTTGATTTAGTTGCCCTCTTTTCCCGTGCAAGTCAATCATTTTTCTAAAATATACTTATCCATCATATTAATTTTTTATTCTTTCTTGAAAATCTATTAGAAAGTATAGATAATTATCTACCCGCTTCGTTCTTTTTGCACGGTACAAGTTGACAATTTTTAGAAAATATATTTATCTTTCATATTGTTAATTTTCTTATCTCTTAAAAATCTATTTGATTTATTTCTCCTCATTTTCCGATGCAAATTAACCATTTCTCAAAGAAAAAATATTTATGTACCGTACTATTATTCTTCTTCTCAATTGAAATTTTATTTGATTTATTTCTTTTATTTGCTCGATGCAAGTTAACTTTTTTTTGAAAACATATTATCTATCATTTTTTTTTCTCTCTGAAAAATCATTTTTTATTTATTTCCTCTCTTTTTCCGTGCAAGCTGAGGGAATGAATTCTATTTCTTATCTCTTAAAAATCTATTTGATTTATTTCTCCTCATTTTCCCATGCAAATTAACCATTTCTCAAAGAAAAAGTATTTATCTACCATATTATTATTCTTCTTCTCAATTGAAATTTTATTTGATTTATTTCTTCTATTTGCTTGGTGCAAGTTAACTATTTTTAGAAAACTTATTTATCTATCATATTTTTTTCTCTCTGAAAAATCCTTTTTATTTATTTCCTCTCTTTTTTCGTGCAAGCTAAGGGAATGAATTCTGTTATGTTGAATTTTCACTTGGATTCTCTCATGTCGAATTCTCCATCCTTAATACATATATCTCTTTATTCTTTCTTGAAAATATATTAGATTTATTTCTCATATTTTTCGATGCAAATTAACTATTTCTAGAAAGTATAGATAATTATCTATCATATTAGCCTTCTTCTTTTCTCTTGAAAACTTACTTGATTCATTACTTCTCTTTGCACGGTGCAAATTGACAATTTTTAGAAAATGTATTTATCTATCATATTGTTATTTTCTTATCTCTTAAAAATCTATTTAATTTATTTCTCCTCATTTCCCATGCAAATTAACCATTTCTCAAAAAAAAAAAAAAATTTATCTACCATATTATTTTTCTTCTTCTCTCTTGAAAATTTATTTGATTTATTTCTTATATTTGCTTAGTGCAAGTTAACTATTTTTAGAAAACATATTTATCTATCATATTTTTTTCTCTCTGAAAATCTTTTTGATTTATTTCCTCTCTTTTTCCATGCAAGTTAAGGGAATGAATTTTGTCATGTTGGATTTTCACTTTGAATTCTCCATCCTTAATACATATTTCTCTCCCTTTTTATATTTTGAAATTTCTATCTCTTCGTTACAATTGACTGCTCAAATTTAACTGGACTCTCATGAGAATTGATGTCATTTCAATTAGTACATTAATTTATTTTTAAAAACATAATCTGCATTGTGATTTAAAATATTAATATTCATTGAATTGTTTAAATTATTTTTTTACAATCTTGATCGTGTATTTAAGTATACCTATTCTTTTTAAATAATAACAATAATAAAAATAATAATAATAATAATTATTATTATTATTATGCACCACTATTATTTTTAAATTCTATTTTGATTTAAATTAAATTTTTTTTGAAGCAGATTTAAATTAATGTTAAATATCTAATTGTACTTTTAAATATTAAAATGATCTTAGAATTAATTAATATAAAATTACGTCTCAAGTAATCAATTTTTGATTTTTTTTTTTCAATTTCAACTATTTATTTTATATTTTATAATAAAAGATGATTGGATTGAAGTAAATATAAGATATTTACTTATATTTATCTAATAAGCAATTAATTTGAATCAAATTCTAATAAAAATGGAAGAGATCTTTTGTTTATTATTTTTCAAATTATCACCAAATGCTTAATAAAAACAATTTAAAACCAAATCCCAAAATTCTTTTCACCCTTATTTTTATTGTACTTGATCGTGCTCTAAATGAAATTCAAACTAAAAGTAAATAATAATCAAACATTGTGAGAGAAAAAAAAGGTATCAAATTGTAGAACCAAAATAAAAATTAAGGCATACCAATCGCCACCCTTTCGCTACCTTTCTAAGATAATAACATCATTGAAACGAATAACATTTCCTTTTAATGGCCAGCCTCCCTTAATTAATCCCATGATGCAGATGGGCTAAAACATGGATGGTGTAAAGACATCCTTTCTCTTATGGGCATCATGTGCATCTTCCATTGCACATATATCTTAACAGTTTTTGAGCTATTCCATGTATTGGATTAGAGAGGACACAGTTTTCCTGAGTCATGATAGATAAAGAAAAAAGCTAAGAACTTTGAAATAATTATAAACTATTTTTGCAATTCTATAGATGCACTTGCAGAAAAGCATTATGGAAAATGATAGATAGACCAAAAAAAAAATCATGAGCAGTTAGAACACACCATAGTTCATGTTCAAGATTTACTCTCCCCTGGCTTTGGCAGAGCCACTATGCTGGAAGTGGAATAGGATTTTCATAGCCTTAAACATCTGCACAAAAGGGAAAGAAAATTCCATTATCATAAAAAAAAATGAAGCAATTTGACCAGAATCATTCATTATCGAAGCAACAAAAAGTCATTAGTCTTAACATGCAAAAAGGAGGAGGAGCATGAGAACCAAAGTCAATAGAGAAAACAAAGCACGTGTCTGAAGATAGAAGAAAGTAAAAAATTGTTGTATTAACATGATTTAAAGTGGTTTTTTTTTATTATTTTAATTGATAATATTATTGTAATCCAATTTGACCATAATTATTCATTATTGCAATACTTTCAGGTTCAAATTTGATTGATCAGATTTATGTGATTGATGCACGTTCATTATAACTAAAATCTGTCAGAATTAAATTGTAAATACAAATTGCAATTCATATGATTCAATAACAAAGGAATTAATGGAACACCATATCTCATCCATTAATGACTTTAGCCAACACAATGAGGAATTACGGTGGTATCAGGAGGATATTCCCAACTTATATGCATTATTATAGATTCTAATAAATAGAATTATAATTGATTGATTTCGCAATTTATGATCATTACTATAATTACTATAATTAGTTTTCAAATTAACCACTGTACGACACATAAGCAAAAAAGGGAGGGAAGACTTCTGGTGTTGCCATGTGTGATGAGTGAAGGCTCTAGAATTGACATGTGGAGGTTTCCACTTTGAGTTTGTTCACAAATGTATTATACTAGAATTTGATCCCGTGCCCGCACGATATAAATTATGGATGATTTTTAAATTATTTGATTAACAATTCTTGTATTATAAAATAACTTTTGAATTTTGACACATCAATTATATAAAGTTGTTAACATAATATACACAAATCTATATAAAATATATAGTGCATGTGAATATCATATAATTAGTTAAGTTTAAATGACCTATTTAATAAATTGAGAAATAAAAAATATTGATTATAAAATTTGATATATTGCTAGGATCAAATTTTTTATGTTGTAAGACTATGACATAATTGATGGGCATCAAACATTTTCAGGCGTTGTCATCAAGATAAGTGCATACCATAGCCATATAACATTTACTTTGATCTTACAATCCTCCTTTTCAGGCGTTATGTCATCAAGATAAGTATATTCAGAGGCCATCTTAAGTCAATAGAGAATTGAATGGAGCACGTAAGTAGTGAACACGATAAAATGAAGTATATGAACAACCAACTTATATATGGTGGGTAAGAGAAAGCATACAATATTAATTGTAAATAATCTTATTTGAAGGCTAATTTTTGAATTTCAATTTTGAATCTAAATCAAATATCAAACTTGAAATTAAATCTATAAACAAATAATTATTGTAAATAAGTTATTACAATGTTACTCGTCTTACAAAAAAAAAAGAAGATAAAAAGAGATAAGATAAGTAATTAGAATAGTTATTTTTTAAAACAAATTTGCTATATTGGAAATTAAAATTGAAATAAATTAAATATAAAAATTACGTAAATAACCCAAAATGCATTTAAAGTTAGTCATTCAAATAAGATTAAATACATTTCTGAATTAGATAGTTTCAATTTTATTTCATTTTTTATAAGATTAACGTAAATACATTTTGTATGACCTTAAAATTGAAATAAATTCAATAATTAGATAAGATAAATTACATTTAAAATTTTAATTTCAATTTATATAATTTCAATTTAAATTCAATTTTGATAAAACTTATGTAAATACATTTTGTATGACCTTAAAATTGAAATTAATTAAATAATTAGATAAGTTTAATTTAAATTTAAATTTAAATTTAAATTTAAATTTTTTAATTTCAATTTATTTTTAGTTTTGATAAGATTTACGTAAATACATTTTGTATGACCTTAAATTTGAAATTAAATTGAAATAAATTAAATAATTAGATAAAATTAATTAGATAAAATTGATTACATTTTAAATTTAAATATTCGAAATTAACCCAAATGTTGAAGACTAAATATTGGTTGAAGATTTGATTTCAAATTTGATATTTGATTTTTGATTTAAATTAAAATTTGAAATTCAAAAATTTGTTTTCAATTTAATTAATTTTTCCTCATTTTTTTTTTTTTTTTTGTTAAATTTATAAACACAATAATAAATCAAAAAATTGTAGTGTTAACACTTGGCATATAACACATGGCTGCATAGGAAAGATGACACATGACAACATGACATTGCATAGGAGACATAAATGTATTGTTTATAGATTTGATATTTGATTTAAATTAAAAATTGAAATTCAAAAATTTGTTTTCAATTTAATTAATTTTCCTCATTTTTTAATTTTTAATTTTGTTATTTTTTGTTAACTTTATAAACACAATAATAAATCAAAAAATTGTAGTGTTGACACTTAGCATATGACACATGGCTGCATAGGAAAGATGACACATGACAACATGACATTGCATAGGGGGCATAAATTTATTGTTTATAGATAGATAAGATTGATTACATTTTAAATTTAAATTTTCAAAATTAACCCAAATGTTGAAGACTAAATATTGGTTGAAGATTTGATTTCAAATTTGATATTTGATATTTGATTAAAATTCAAAATTGAAATTCAAAATTTTTTTTTTCAATTTAATTAATTTTTCCTCAAATTTTTTTTTTTTTGTTATTTTTTGTTAAATTTATAAACACAATAATAAATCAAAAAATTGTAGTGTTGACACTTGGCATATGACACATGGGTGCATAGGTAAGATGACACATGGCAACATGACATTGCATAGGGGACAGAAATGTATTGTTTATAGATAGATATAGATTAAAAAAAAAATTCCATTCAAAATCAGGTCTTCTGACCAGTATAATTATACTGTCAGTGAAATTCACAGACCGGGTTTCACCTGACTTTTCAACCTAAATTTTAATCGTAACTCTCTACCGTTAAGTAAAGTGTAAATAAGGTTTCGGTTTAATTAAAATAATTTTCTAAGTCTCAGATAAAAATATAAACGTAATTATATAAATTTCTAATATTAGAAAACGGAAAAACTCCGCACGTTACACAAGCCATCCTTTAACCATTTAACATGATCCACTTCCAAGAAGAAAGCACTATCTCTGAAACCAAAGGCATGCCAAATAGTTTTTGTCATGGGACAATCACGAACACAATGTAACACAGTCTCTTCCTCCATGTGACAGCGTTGGCAAATGTTATTAGGAAGCATGCGGTGATGGTGCAGCAAACTACACGTAGGAATGGCATTGGGAGTGGCTAGCCAGATAAAGAACTTTACATTCTCAGGAGCTTTGGCATGCCATATCCAAGTCCAAGAATTCACGGTATCTGCAGCACGTGATGAGCCAGTTAAAACCAGACTTTGTTGTGCATACTCCATTATCATTCTCATGCCATATGTGAATATCAGCGACATCCTTATGCAAATGGAGGTGCAAGTTTGTAATGCCCTCTGTGATGTTGTTTTTACTTTTTAATTATAATTTAATATAAATGTAATTAGATGCAAATTACTATACGAAATAAATTATCAATACATATATATGATATTACTATTAGCAATTGGAGGAATACAATTCCATATCCATCCCCCAAATTTGCCCGATGGGGACTTTTACCCTATCCCCATTCCTAGAAAAGGAAACATCCATGAATTTTGATCTTTGAATAGGGTAGTCCCTGCAAAAAATCCACAAATATAGGAAAATTTTATCACTCCTAAGTGAATTGTACGAAGTGGCTTCACTAAGTTTGCCTGAATTGATTAATGATCAGGTGCAGGACATCTACATTGATAATTATGAATTTGCTTTACAATTTGTTTGGTTTAGGAAAGTGACCGGAAGGAAAGAAAGTGAAACGAGAAATAAAGAGTAGATAATGAGATGATTATTTAGTTTTTTTAGTAGGAGGGTACATGAAAGAAAATTAAACTAAAACTTTTCTTCTCTTATTTGTTTGTGTAGGAAGTGAGAGGGAAAAAAAAACGTTTGTGAAATGACATAAATACCATCAAGTAAAATGGGATGTAAGAATACAGCTCATAACTCATAAGGTCGTGAGTTCGAATTCTATTACTGATGTGAGGACCTCGTTGGTGGGTAATCCGTCCCTGGCCCTAATGAGCCCCCGGGACCCAACTCACCTCAACTTTTATTAACCAAAAAAAAAGGGACGTAATAAAGTCAGGGGTGTTTACATCTTTTTCACTCAATTGTTTTTTCTTCTTTTCCTTGTATATATGGGTTCGAGTACCTCTTATACTCAATTCAATAAATTCTTTTGCTCATATAAAAAAATTCTTAGTTTAGGGTCAATAAATTTTTTCTTTCCTTCCATTTTCCTTTGTCAACCAAATTAGCAAAGGTCCATTTTTCTCCTCTTTTCCTTCCACTCTTTTTGGTTCATTTTCTTTTCTCTCATAACAATGACAGTCTTAAGCCCTCAGTCACAACTGCAGCTCATATTCCCTCCTTATTTTGCTCAAGCAATGGAAGACTACAATTTTCAGAAGCTATCAAATGAACTGGAGCAATTCCTTTTCTGGACTTGTATATCTGACATATTATCCTAATTAAAAATGAAGCGCGTGTACTACGTTTTAGCACTTTATTAAAAGACAGATTTCCATATACTGAAATACTATTAAACAAAGTTGATGAAAGTAAGATTTTTAGCTGCATTTATTCGATATACAGCATAAAATGAAATGGGTCTGTAAGACCAGCTAAGAAATTGACAAATTCACTACTTCATTAAGTCAAGCAATATCTTATTCACACTATTCATTTTATACTCATTGTCCTAGTCATGTCCTAATGATCACACATGTTAATATAGGCGTAGCTAAAGTGATAAAATAGATGCTAATCTAAGAATAGATAGTAGTCTTAGATTTAAACCCCTTATAACCCAACAATGAAAAAGAAAATAATAAACACCACACACACGGATTAGAAAGGCATGAAGCATGAACAGAGACATGGCACATTCTTTCTTCTTCCAAAATATGTAAATAATTGGAATTGAGTAAGGCTATCATAATTCTCTCTCTATCAAACCAAGCCTACAAAATTTCATCTTTGTGATGCTTGACCTATCAAGCTTTGGACATGCTGGCTGCTTAAGAGCCAACCGGTCTTTGTTCCCTCTTCAAGGAAACATCAATCATGCAACATAAGAGTGTTTGGTGTTTCATTCACTTTTCAAGTCCAGAAATCTAACCATTGTGAACTGCTACATGACTGATCTAAGATACCACTTGGATCCACATTGTACCATTTTTCAAGTGATGCCAAAGGAATCTCTTCATGCTCATCCATTCTCAGAACTTGGTGTTGTCCTCCTTTGTCCTCAGATTTTTCATGAGTCCTCATCTTCTCATTTTGATCATCTGAATGCATGCCTTCTTTGTCTTCCAAACCCTCATTTGAAAAACTTGGCTTTATCTCACACCTCCTATTGTTGTATCCACTGCCAGAACCACCATCTTCTGTGCTATTTTCCTTGGCAACTTTCCCTTCCCTTCTACCATCATGAGATGCCCCCATCATATCACTTAGCTTCTGCAACTATTGTAAAAACAAATAACACAGTCAGTTTTGCTATTACACATTGTTTGCTAAGACTATGTTTGGTTTATTGCAAACATATTTTTTAATCTAAAAGTACGTTTGTCTCAAAGAAACCCCTATGAATACTTTGTCTCAGACTCAAGCGCATCCTTGCAGCTTCCCAACTGTAAACCAAACATATGTAGTTATGCACCAAGTGATGCATAAATTTTAGGGTACAAATATCTGTTTTTTTGTAACACTATTAAGGCCTAGGAAACTGCATATACAGTTCACATTTTTTACTAAGGCTATGTTTAGTTTACTGTTGCAAACATACTGTCTTAGAAGAACTCTATAGATACTTTGTCTTAAACGTATGTTTGCAGCTTCTCGGTAAACCAAACATGCACTATGTGGTGCATAGAAACTGCATATACTTTGTTGAGTATGTGCAGTAAGTGATCCTGCAAGAAGAACCAGAAGTTTTACCTCTAATTGTAAAGATTCCTTCTCTTTCTTTAGAGACTCAAACCGAGATGCTAAGTTGTCATATTCATCTCTGAGTTTCCTATACTCTTGCTCTATCCTTTTAGATTTCCACCTTGCCCTTCTGTTCTGGAACCATATGGCAACTTGGCGAGGCTGCAGCCCAAGATCTCTTGCTAGTTGCAACTTCTTCCTTGGCTCAAGCTTTGACTCAGACTCGAATATGCATTCTAGTGATCTTATTTGTTCATCACTGAACCTCCTCTTGTTCTCTATCTTGTTCTTTTTCTTCCTTGGATTTTGTTGTGGCTCTGAGCAAGAGAAGCTTTCAACATTTTTTCCTTTTGATGATGCTTGAATATACTCATCTCCTTCCATCATATGGCTAGTGACAAAGGGTGGATTTCAAAGTCTTATGGGTGAAATTGGAATTGGATACACAATTTGTTTGGCCCCAAGTAATTAAAAAAATATGATTTAAAGGTTTGATGAGGGAAATTGGCTGCAGAATATATAGCTAGGATAAAGTATCTAAAGGGCATTTCATTTGTACTATCACGTTGTTATTAGGACTTGTAATGGAAGGATCATAGTGACCTATGGGATTAGGTACCGTGTGGAGGTTACTATCTTTGTTCCATATGGGAAGAAATTATCTTTGCTTGTTTACATGTGTGTTGCCTATCTATAGGCCCTATGCTATTTTGTTTGTAGAAGGAACTGTCTACTTGTCAGTTGCCATCCAAAGAAGCACACGTCTCTGTTCCTTTTTGTAAATAAAGTGGGACGGGAAAAAAATCTTTGGGGTTTTAGACTTTAGAGAAGAACACATTAATTCATTAGAAATCTTTTCAAGTATTTTTTTTTTTGGACCGGGGTATCCTTCGGCCGAGAGTCAAAACGTAATCTCTTAAGTTACTGAGATCCATTTAAGGGGTTGACCTCTCCCTATATATATTCTATCATACACATGAGTCAAGAATCGAACCACTGACTACATGTTTAAGGGATCCGGTTATCTACCAACTGTCTCACACCATCTTGGTTTTGCAAGTCTCTTTATTAACCATATAGTATACAATTAATTAGATATTTGTACAGAGTTAATCAAGTACAAAGAATGGAGCCATGTTGTATCAACAGAATATAGGATAGGATATACTTATTTTTATTTCTCACTTTCTACTTTAATTCTATAATTTCGTTATACATAAGGTTCTTTATACATTATCAACATATATGATCGATCCGATTTTGGCCTGGTTATTGTTGGACATGGTCTGGTCGACCTCGAATTCAAGAAAATGGTCCGATTATAATATTGGATAAGGTTTGGACTAAGATAAATTAGTCTCAGGGTGTCCATGAACACTCCAAACTCTAAAACACCCAAGACATACATCTAATTTTGCTTGTAAGAGCATAGTAACTTTAAAAAAAAAAAATAAAAAATAAAAAAATATTGGGCTATGGAATCATCTAAATTAACTATAAACATTATTATATTTAAAATCTTTGGTTATATAATGTTGTAGACCTCAAGAAATAAAAGTGGCAATAATAGAAAGCACGGTCAACAACAATTTAGATACAGACACAAAGAAGGTCCATATGCACCATGAAATTTGTTGGCTAACAATTTCCTCGGGAGTTAATTAAAGTAAAAGAGAGAAAATTTAAGGCACATCAATATGATTATTCAGCTCAATTACTCTCACTGAGTGGCTGCCAAAAACTGATGGTGGCCAGAGTAAGATGTTGCATTGTTTGATTGTAAGTTCCAACCAAAGCAGAGGTTTCTTTGTGTTGTGGAAGGATTGATGTTTCTGTCAATAATTATTGGACCTATTTCTCTTTTGTTGTTTGGATCTGTTGACGAAATTTCATATCCTTTGTCATTATTCTTAGGTTGCTTTCTGAACTATATGAACATCATAGAATTTACAAAATAGGACCAGATATTTTGTTTGATTGACATAGTTAATGGCAAAGTTAATCATATATAAGAAAAGAGCAATTTCAAAACACAGATGATGGCTACGTCAAATGCTAATTATATATATAAATGCTTGAAGGCCATTGACGGAAAAGTTTTTGTAGTTCCTTGAGCTATATAAAGTATATAAGAGAAATATAGAAATTACTTTTGAGTTCCTTATCATTAACGTGTATAATAAGTTCATGCTAGTTTGCTAACTCTTGCAATTGTGTACAATATAATGTCAACAAAGTAAGAGCTTTAATTAGACAAAAGTTATATTTGCTTGTTCTCCTTGAAAGTGCTGTTACTTTTGAATTAATGGTTGTATCAATTCTCTTTTTATATACAAAGTTGGAGGCAGTTAGATAAACTATTGCTGTTAGAAATTTAGAAGCAGTGAATTAATAAGCTATACTACTGTTGTCAATTTTCTCATTTTGTACTTGTCAGCTGGATAAGAAGATAAGATGGGATGGGAATCATTTAAAATAATGTAAAGCTTCCATCAAACACAAGATAAGGGTCAATTGATGTCGCCTAATACAGACAAAAACATTGTCGGATTGTGGAGTTAAATCACAGAAAGTGATTTTTTACATTTTTTGACAATCATACTACTTGGCCTTGTGAAAACCCATTTGATCCCTTGGTTTTGTTTTATAGCAAAACTATGGCTACAAGTCCATATCAGATTAAACTTTAGCATGTTTAATGTTCTCATATTATGAAGCTCCGTCCATGGTTAAAGTAAATGTGGTTGGTGTTTGGTGAAGTGTCTTGTTTGTGTATACAAACAAAGCAACGCTTAAGTTAAAGAAGTTGAGATTCCCCTACACACTAGTAGTCATATATCATAATTGCACGCCATTTGTGACATTGAGTTACTTTGTGGAACATTCTGAGAAGCACCTCCAGATCAGGAAAGCCTACACATTATTTCATGCATCTTCCAAAGTCCAAGAATATATGCTAAATGTCTTGGAGAAGGGGGCTAATAAGATGGGGTAGATTGGAGTATATTGAAACACTCAAACAACAATTGTAAAGTCACTGTAATTGGTGAGAATTTAGATTATAATTTGCATGATATTATAAGTTAAAACTTCAATATCACATCGAGTCATAAGGTAGTCAGGTGATTTGGGGTGTGAAACAAAGATGTTGTGAATTATAAGGTGTAATGCTCGAATCTTACCCCTACTAACATAATAAGCTAACGACTAATATTTGTCAAAATCCAGGAAACTGAGCAGCCTTATCTGATGTTTTAATTTTCTTTCATCTTTTTGTGCTAGAAACTACGTGGGGGAGAGAAGCATTCCCCCTTCCATGCCAACTTTTTATTTCATAGTGAAAATGACACCAATTTTTGTCTACAAACGGCCATGATTAGCCTTGCTTTCCGTTTGGGTAAGTATGAATTATCCCACAAGTTGGTCATCATGTAAACGTCAAGCTATTAAAATCTTTACGGCGATGGGGTCCTTGTGCTTTTGAGGAGGGGATATGTGTCAAGGAGCCAATTGTGCCAAATGGGTGGCCCTCAGCACCAACTGGCAAGCAAAGTTAGGTATTGGGTGCCTCAAAGTCCAAAATGAGTTGATTGGTCTTCCAATCATTATTAGGCTGAGTTAGATTCGTTAATGATTGTGAAAAGAATCAAGGTAAAATGAAGAAAATATTGGCATTGGAATCATAATATGTCAGCAAATACTGATATTTCTTACTCCCACGATCTTTTTCTCTCTCTTGGTCTGGGACAACATGTTGCATTGTTGCCGTTAATATTTAATTATTTATTTCTAGTTGGTTTCTTTTCATGACCAATTTTAGGTCATAGGGACTTCATTCTCTTTATACATTTTTTGGATTCCTCACTTAATAGATAAATATTAATCTTTTCAACTTAATATTAATCTTTTCTCTCTCTATATATATGTTGCCTACATGATTTTTTTTTTAATGATGCATAATTTCGAGAGTAAACTCAAAATCATATACTTAAGAACTATAAGTCCTTTTTTTTTTTGGGTGGATACTATAAGTCCATTTCACTTGGAACAACACATATTAATCCTTCATTCTTTATACACATTAAGGTTAATTATCCTCAATATTTTTATTTATTTACTTGTATCATTATGTCACATTTTTATTCCAAGATTGACTTGAATTAAAGTGCTGTTTAGATATTCCACCTTTGTCTCGGATTGAAAAGGAGTTTTTTGAGACAATTTCTAACGACTCACGAGTAAATGGATTAGATATTGTAAAATAGACTATTTGAGTGATGTTTAATTGTTTATCGCTTTGAACATTAAGTAATTAAATGATCATTTCAGTAGCATTTGATGCATAGACAAAGGATATAATCGATTCTCCTTACATCCATATTATGATACTTTTGGGATTCTTTCCATTCCTCACAAGAAATGGAGATGTCCATTTCTAAAATTTTGGGGTGATGATAAATACATGGAGGGATCACACATATGTGTACATAATATACATTTATTTTCCCAAAACTTTGGAAATGAACAACAATAGAGAGATAGGAAATAGAGAGCATCTTTTTCCATTTATAAGTATTTTTTTCATCTTTTTTACAAAGAAAGAGAGTATTTTTTCCATCTTAAATAGCACTTCTATGGTTTGGCATACTCAAGTAAATCGTGAAAGGCTTCCCTCCTTAATGTAATAATGTAAGTGCGGGTATCGATGGATTCTTTCAAAGAAAGCCCACACTAATAAGTGGCCTTTCTTGTTGTCTAGTAAAGACTGTACCAGCACTGGGCCCAATAATTTGAAGCTTTTATAAGACTCACTGGACTTATAATAACAGAAAAAACTGGGTTTGCCTTAATCACAAGCGATCTGGACCTGCCCATATGTTGTTTGGGTTTTGGTGGCATTCTAAGGGGACAAAAGTGGTATATGGCTTTAGGTCTATACTGAGGGTCTGCTGAACTTCAAAAGCCATAAACCCATAAGAATATGGACTAGTTATTGGTTAGATACTGCTACATTTTTAATAAAGAATGTGATTCTGTGAATGGTCATAGGGACACAGGGTTCATGTTAACAATGCCTCAATTTTTAAATAGTCTCTTTATATATGTCAGTTACTGAATGAAGGAAGAAATGATGTGCTAGATAGTGCCTATCTGAGAATATTTTAAGAATAAGTTTAAAAGGGAATTCTTCTTTTTAATTAAGAATGTGAATGGTCATAGGGTTCTTAATTGATTTCAAAGAACCCACTACTTTGCATCTGTTTCACAATTACCTGTAGGAAATTAAACTTGATACATATATTTAATTAATTAATATTCATGTATTGAGATATTTATGTATATATAGCATATTCATGTATTTGAAGATTTTAAATATTTAATTATGCATATACTTAGTATACAAAAACATTTATATTTCGCACTAAGTTTATTGTAAGGATAGTAATCAAGAAATATTATTGTGATCTTCATACAAATTAAGAAGAAGAGAGTATCACCCTCCCCATCCGAGCTAAAGAAACCACCCATCCAACCGCCTGTATCTGATCTAATCAGGCCACCAGATCTCATAAAAGTTCCCTCCAAGAAACTACCATCTGTGTTCACCTTCACACAACCCTTGCGGGGAGGTTACCAACGCACCATCGGGCTTCTAAGCTAGCGAATCTCCTTTTTGGAAGGATAGCAGACAACGAACTCATCGTGGGATAAGCGAACTTTTTGAATTACACTGTGCAGGCTCCAAATTTCATCACCAAAGACCATGACATTCCGCCATCTCCAGAGCCACCACAAACAAGGTAGAGTGATCCCCATAGCTCATCTGAGTAATCCAACCCACCACATCTATGGCAGTAACAAAGCCAACCAATCTGCATACCAAATAGAAGTGGACCCATCCTTAAGAGCCTGAACCACCTTAAGAATACATCTCCATGTAATTGAATCATTATTTCCTTTGGTTGTGCCCAATATACTTATGAGACAAGTCCTGGAGCCAGAGCTTATTGTTTTCGTGCAAAATACTCCAAATGAGCTTCCCAATCAAGGCAATATTAGCATAACGGGGCTCCCAAAGGCCCAGGGCCCCATATCTGCGAGGCTTGGTCCGAGTATCCCAATTAACAAGATTTCAACCTTTTCCACCACCATTGTTTGACCATATAAAACTGTGCGTGAGAGGTTTAAGAACACCAATAATGTGTCTCTTCGTGACTTTCAAATCTTTCTTAATGAATGTGTTTCTTTCATAAATATATGTTGTATCCATTCATCAAATGGTACACACATAAAAGGTTTGCATTGTTTCTTTCAACATGATCCTTCACCAAGAGGCATAAGTTGGAGAGGTGAAGAACCACTTCTGTATGCAAAATTCTATATGAATTTGCTTGAGTTTCCACAAGTCAAATCACTTCCTTTATTCCCTTATGCGCAGAGATTAAGTAAACTATATTATTTTGTAAACTGTTATTCATGACGATGCATTTGATTTGGGTGTGCAAATCATATAAGATTTGATCGCCAATACACCTTATTGCTTCCAATCTAAGGGGGGAATTGAAACATAATGCCTAGTGTCTGCACACGCCTTAGAGGATTGCGCATTACCACCTTTGTTCTTTCTTCTTCTTTGTTGCAGAACCATCACCCCAACAAAAAGATATGTCTACTACCCTTTTTTTTCATATTTCTTTTGTTCATACTCGTTTAGAAAAGAAAAGATATTGTTGAGAAATGTCTCAAAATCAACAATATGAAGTTGAAGTTGCAGATGCATAATCGATTAAGATAATGTCATATCAATTATGACTAGTATCAGAAAAGATGCTGATGACAGAGATAACATAATCGATTATATATGGTCAAATGGATAATCGATTATGGAGCGACAGTTTGCAATCAGTTAAGGAAGTTGGTTAGTTAGTGAGTGAACAACTAACTTGGATCAAGACTCACAAAGATTTGTGTTTTCACAAGGATTAAGACTCACTTGGATTGGTGACTCATCAAGCTATTAGTAATTGTTGTATAGGTCTCTATGAATATATATCATGTAATAGGTGATAAGTGCAACACATAGAGGTGTGTGTGGAAAAAGATGTGAGGGATTACGAGTGTGAGATAATTCTATCTTGAGGAGAAATCATGGAGTGAATTGTGAGAGATGAGAAAAAGTGTATAGGAATAGGAACATCAATCTTGGGTGTAGTTCTTGAAGGCATGATGTGAGACACATATCAAGATATGGAGATGATTTGTTGCTCTCGACATAGGTCACATGTGTGACCGAACCACTAATTCCTAGTGTTCACATATTATTTTACCGTTTTTCTTCTTAGTTTTTTATTGTTCTTCGTTCGGATTGATTTGCATCTTCTTGCGTTTGTTTTCATGGTGCCAGTCCCCACACTAAACTCATAAAATATGTATTTAAAAGCATATTTTGCTCTAATGTTTCGTGTCCCGACACACTAAACTCAACAATTATGTATTTAAAAGCATATTTTTCTTTAGAGCAGAAAACATACATCCTTACTGATGAAGTCACCTTAATTTGACGAGCATTTTCTATTTTATTTTACTACTTAAAAAGAAAAAAAATTAAAAGAAAGATGTGATAAGAAAATGATTGAAATATCGATCATTTTTAAATCATCTATAAATCTAGGAAACACAGAAACAGACACGTAATACTAATAAGAGTAGAGAGCAGCTTTAACCCTCACCCAACAACTACAAGTGTGTTCTAGAAATGACCATGACCACCAGACCCCATCTCCATTAAATCCCTATTACTTATTCGAGAGAAATTTTCAACTGCTTTTAATAGCAAAAAGTTTTTGTTCTATATTTTTCAATAGATTATATATATTTATTAACAAAAATATTACAAATATTATTAAAATAAAAGACAGCAATATCCTGTATATATATCTGAAATGATACTGATCGATAAAATGATATAAAGCAACGGTTTTTCTAACCTATGCAATGTTGCATAGGATAAGCTTCATTAATTATCTACTATCAATCCACTTTCAATTAATTTTGACAATCTAATTAATTATGATTTTATTATTTCAATCAAATTATCTCTCTTATTTAATTGTTTGGATTCACCTCCCTGTATCAATATCTCTCCTATTTATTAGATTAAGACCAACTGTCATTATGAGATAAAATTATGTTAGTAGTATAGCTAGAAAATTGAAAGTTTTGGATTTTGATTAAAATATTTTTTATTTATTTTATAACTACAGTTTTTATTTTTATTTTTTTAAACCTACACTTTTTTATCAGTTTTTATTTTTATTTTTATAGATGACTAGCTATTATAATTAGACTAATATTAGGATATATTTACAAATTTAAATCCTGTTGCGTTGCCTTTTTCCCTACATAGAAAGTTATAAAATGATAAATAAATAAAAAAGGAAAAGGAGACATAGATGAAAATAAAATAAAATTTTTTCCCTTTATTAAAACCAAAAATATACCCAAAAAAAAATTTAATTTTCGTTGAGGGGATTTTTTGGATGAGAGAGGAATTATACTTAAAAAAATAAAAATCAAATGGTTATTAATTTTTTTGGGAAATATTGGGAAATTAATTTTTTGTGAGAAGAGATATTGGTATAGGGAGGTGAATCCAAACAATTAAATAGAAGAGAGATATTTGAATTTTTTTCAATAAAATCATAATTAATTAGATTGTCAAAATTAATTAAAAGTGAGGTGATAGTAGATAATTAATGATGCTTATCCTATACAACATTGCATAGGTTAGAAAAACCGATAAAGCAATTACTTTTTCTTGTTCCAAAAACAAATACGAATCTCTATTATTATTCTCTCTCAGCATTACTTTTACTTTCTAATAAAACCAAATGATTATCATCATCATAGCATTTCCTTCATATACCTCAAAACCCAATTTTCATTTCATTCCTTTAAGATGTTGCCTTCCTATAGAGATCAGAATATGATTGAATCAACACACCAGCTCCAAAGATCAGATTTGAACAACGATCCGGAAGCTTTCATCTTTTGTGGGAAATGCTGTCTGGTCCAAGGAGATGACACTAGCTTTCACTTCACACCAAATCCATCTATAAAATTTATTAGATATATGAATGTTTCATATATGTAATAATCTGCAGATTGTATTGTGTTGTTGTTGATGAGTTAGTGTTTCCTCGGACCAGGCTTCATTCCCCTCAAATACAGCTTCCATATCTAAAGACTAATAGGTTCTTCTGCATATATATAATCTCCAGGTGAGTTGTCATAATAATTATTTGTTTTCTTCCAATTTTCAGCTATATATATTATATATATGTTTATTCATTTGTTAACCTCATGCGTTTTCATACCTTCTTTTCTTGTGGAGATTTATGGAGTTATTCATCACTGATGGTGGATCCGTGTAATAATGATAGATTTGACTGCACATGCCTCTTGTCTTCAACAGAACAGAAAAAGGCACCCATCATTTTGCTTTTGAGTTTTAGTTTTACAATTTCAGTTCTGGCTATCATGGTTGTTTCAGTTTCCGTATCTTATGATTGTTGGCTGTTGCTTATCATTGGATCTGAATTTCACATGATGGATTTCAAGATCTTTTGTCTCTATGTATAGGATCTGGTGTTATCCTTTATCCTATAGTTTCTTAGGGTTTTCATTGCCAACGTCTTAGACTTCTAAGTTTTAATTTAGGTTCTTAAAATAGCGAGCATGTGCACCTATATATGATAGCTAGCTCTTCTTTGATCCCTTGATAATTGATATCTGTATAGACCAAAGAAAAAATGAGCTACCGAAATGGAGATTTTTATTTTTGTTTCAAACCTCCAAAACATTAACAAATCATTAATTTACTGCATGTGCTATTGATTTTCAAATTGTTTTTCTTTTGTTTGTGGGTGGTTAGGTTTTGTTTCCAGACCTGCATGTGTGTGGATCGCCACCCTATCAGCTTTACCAATTATTCAATTATGCTCTTTTTCATCTCTTTTAATTTTTTTTCCTCGTTTTCAGTAATAAGTTCCTTTTGAGTGGAAGACATAGATGGAGAAGAATAGTGAGTTGAAGCATATAGTGTGACAAATTATTCTGTGGGATAGAATCTATTTTATTGCTATCTTTTCTTTCTTTATAAAAGGAGATGTCTTTCTGCTGTCTTTTGAAAATCTTTCTTTAGAATCCCCTCTTTAGGTCTCTCTTTATATATTTTATATCTTCTACAAATATATTCCCTTAGCTCGGGTCAAATTAATTCTAATTAAGTTCGAATAATTAATATTTGATTCAAATAATTAAGCTACAAACTTAATTTTTTGGGATACATTAATCTTTCAACACACACAGAAGAGAATAAAATTAAAATGAAAGGTAACTTTAATTAGGTCGGGTCATTTCACAAAACAAAGAAACTTTTTGTTGCACAAAAAGTGTGGGAAAAGAAAAGTGAAAGGATCATCAGCGCTGATTTAGCTTATATGCAAGAGTAAGTTTTCTTTATGTGTTCAATAACAAGTTGTCTTCTTGCTATGAGCTGTCCGAGAGTTAAACAAAGATAATGATCCTGTGGAGTGTGCAATGAAGATTATTCCAAGTAGACTCCCTATGCTGTTTTATTAACATTGTAGTTTAAATTGCACCATGCATCTATATATAGTTCTGTACATTAAAAATCAAAAGTTTGATTTTAGCCAAGCATATAAGACCAGCAACATATGTTAAGTGTTCAATCGACCATTTTCTTAATGATGAACATGTTTTTTATCTTCTAGCTAATTATTCTTTGATTGATTTATGTATGCATTTTGCAACGTTTTCTCCCTTTCGTTGCTTTTCTATCTGCATTCTGAACTCTTCCTCAAAATTAGACCTACTGCTGCTGCTGCTACAGCACTACACTATACCCAAACCTGAATAAAGGGGCTGTGATATTTCCTTGGTTACTAAGACAAAGTTCGATGGCCATGTATAAAAAGAAGCTCAATGTGAGGTCTCAGGGCCCTTTATTTATTTTTCTTGTCTGCTGCCTGTATATAAAGATACTATCCTTTTAAGTCTTAGAAAATTAACATGTGAATAATTATATTATAGCTCTAAGACGTTATCTCACATAAAATTATTTAAGCTTTATGCTTGAACAATGTACAAGCACATATCATCACTCATAAAAATTTAAGCAGTTAGATAAAGTTACATAAATAGTTTTATCATACATCTAATACAAGGAATTAATTTGGTCAACCAATTGTTGCTCTTTTAACTTTATTTTCAGAAATTAAAGCAGCTAATTCATTTTAATTGGCTTATTCTGATTTCCAAATTCAATAAAATCAACATTTAAATTAGATAAATTTAGGGGGGTGTATTGGATTGAGATTTCAAAAGATTTTAATGGATTTTTTTATGATTAAAAAGTCTTGTGGTATTCAATCAAGACTTTTAAGTAATCTAAATAAGTTTGGTGGTATTCAATCAAGATTGTCAGGATTTTTTAAAGAGAGAATCTAAATCTAGTGGTATTCAATCATGACTTTTTACAAGTAATAAAAAGTCCTCTGGTATTCAAAAACTTCCTGATTTCGATGGATTGTTTTTTAAGATAGATTTTGTTGGACTTTATATGACTTTTTAATGATTTTTTAGTAACAAAAAGTCTCACCTCAACACATGAGATTTTTCAGGATTCTTCATTCTTATTTCTTTTCACCATATGCCTTCACCTCTCTCCCCTCTCTCCCTCTCTCTCTCTCCTCCCTCCCTCCATTTCTCTTCTTTCTCCCACTCTCTCCTCCCTCCCTCCCTCCCTTCCTCCATCTCTCTCCTTTCTCCCTCTCTCTCCTCCCACCCTCCATCTCTCTCCTTTCTCCCCCTCTCTCCCATCTCCCCCCATGGTTGTCGTTCAACCCAACAGAAGTTACCAAACAACTTTTAGAATGTGTTTGTTACAGATTATTTGACGAAAGAAAACACCTTTTCAAATTAAAAAAAAATCATTTTTAACGAGTTTGATTGTATTTGTTTAAGCTTTTCATTAAAATCATTTTTAAGGTTAAAATCAGAAGCTATAAGATTTTGCAGGTAATGGTAATGACCCTCAAAATGGAAATGAATTGTTCAATCTTCGCCATGCATCCTTGAGGAATGTGATCGAGAAGATACTCAATACCCTAATTCAAACCATAAACCCAAATTTTGACCCAAAACCCAAATTTTGACCCGAAACCCTAATTTTGACCCAAACCCTAATTCTAGCCCAAATTTTGTCCCAACCCCCTATTTTTAACTCATAACCCTAATTCAAACCCAAAACCCTAATTTAGACCCTAAACCGTAAATTGGAACCAAAACCCGAAATTTGATCCGAAACCCTAATTTTGACCCGAACCCTAATTCTAACCCAAATTCTGTCCCAACCCCCTATTTTTAACTCATTTGATATTTTTAAAACGCGGTTCACAATTTTTAAGTTTGCGCCTCCATTTCTATTTAGCATGTGTAGCACTATATAAGTTCCTTTGTAAAGAATGTCGTTCTAATGAACTTACAATTGAACCAATAGACAAATCTTTATATTCAATATCACCAGCTAATGTAGACAATAATTTTGAACTATTGTTCAAACCCGCAGGAATGAGAAGATGTTAATGCTTGGAGGGCTAGCATAGTTTTATATGTGGAGAAATGCAACTTAGGAGGACATGAAGTTACATCAATTTGACTAATAATTAAAAGATTAGAAAAATTGTATTGGGTTTTACTTTTTATTTATTTATTTATTATATTATTCATTTCTTTGTTACTTTTTTCATTGGCTGTTATAACTTTGAATGTTTGCTAAAAATTCATGTTTTGCTTTCAAGTCTTATAAATCCATATAGTCCATTCAAATCTTATAAAGTCTTATTATATAAATCCTTTAAAATCCACACATGAGAATCTTGATTATAACAATCTTTAAAAAAAAAATCTTTTAAAATCTTATAAGTCGTTATATTTCTACATAATCTTTTAAAATCCGCAGGACTTACAATCTTTTACAATCCCAATCCAATACACCCCCCTTAATTTTCATGAAGTCCAGCGAGCTGGTGAATTTATATGTTAATCTTTTGATTAATTAGTTACTTCATTCGACTTGGACCACAATGCATGATGATATCGGTTAGGGACGATAAAACTACAAAAATTGTCAATATTTTTATTATCACTAGTGGGATTCAGGTGCATAACACAAGACAGAGGAAAAGAAGAAAAGTTTTTATAAGTTTATGGGTGGAACAGAAAGTGATCACTGGAAATGTAGGTTTTATATGTATTGCCTGTTTAGTTGTTGGCAGAATCATACCCCGATTTCACTTTTTCCTTACTTTTTCCCCACTAAAATGTTACAAACTTATATTTAATAATCTAAATCTAGCTTAGTTAGTGCAGAATTCGGTTTGGGAGGGATTAACAAGGTTGCCGGCATTTTTTGTTGTTGGTTTTGCTTGTTTTATAGAGATGGAAATCTGCTGACCCTTTTGCTATCCCTCTTCCCGTGTCTCTGCGAGCTAAAAATTTGTCATGTCTATTAGAATAATAACTCATCTTTTCTACTGTTTAAACAGTATTTCTTTTATTTCTATTCTTCTTTTCTCTGCTGTCGAAATTAGCAAATCTTTAGACTGGTTCATCAAATAATTTATGAAAGACTTTTAATTCAATCAGCTAACTTTCAGCTTAAGCTTTAGCCTAATTTATTGCTTTTAATAACTTTTCAACTAGTTGTGACAAACAAAATTTATAACTTCTCACCTGTTTAAATGTGCTCTTAAATATTTTAACATAAAATATATATTGTTACAAAATATATTATATTTTTTTTTTGACAAAAAAAATATGTTTTATGAGAGAGAAAATTAAAATAATATATTTTAAATTTTAGAGTGCATTTGTTATTGTTTATTTTGCTAAAAATCATTTTTTTAACTGAATAATCATTTTTAAAACTTTTAATGTGTTTGTCTTTGCTTTTGAAAATAATGAAAAACAGAAAAAAAAAATCATTTTCAGGGTTAAAATGAAAAGCAACTTTCATTATAATTTGGAAAAAAAATCAATTTTTATAACTAACTACTGTTTAAAAAAAATTAGTATAAACAAACATAAATCTACTTCTGTTTTTCTTTAAAATCTCTAAGAATAATTACTAAATTATTTTGTATCAAAATCATTTATTTTTAATCTTAAACAAACGGGCTCTTAATATGCTCCTTAGACAAAAGTACTTCTTAAATATTATATTCAAAACATAAAATAGCTTTTAATTTTTAAATTTTTTTTAGAAACACATAAAAATACCTTATTTTAAAAGGTCATCCAAACAAGATAGTAGTATATTAGTTGTATTTTGGTAATAATTATAATTGTAATTTACAATATTGATGCCTTTGGGATATATATATATATATATATATATATATATATATATATATATATATCGCGCATAATTGCATAGATATTTTTAAATTTAGATGAAATTTAAATAAAAATAGATTAAAAAATAATTAAAATTATAAAATAGGGAATAAAATATATATATATATATAAATTATAAAAAAAGATATACATAATCTTTATAAGAGGAATCCAAAAGTCGTCAAAATTCTCCCTCTATATAGACTAGACGAATTGAAAAATAACATAATTAAGTTGTGGTAAAAATATCATTGTTGCAGACTAGCTATAACCATAAGAAAATTTTCCAAATGCGCGCACAAACATACTTTTCTTTTTGGAAAGAGTCAAAATGCTATATGTCCATCTTACCTCAGGTCAATCCATCTGATTTTGCCATCCAAATAAATGGATATGCTCTTACAACTGTTGGAATTATCAGGTGAGTGAAACCAAAGTAACCGAAATATCTGACCATTAGCTTTTGTAAATACAGACAGACACAACACAACTAGACATTGCACTTGCATTGCATACTATACATTAGTTGTCACAATCCACCAAAAAAAACATTAGTTGTCACGATTTTTATTCCTCTTTTAATAATGCGAGACCAAAACTCCCGAAATCCGTTTTGTAACTCATTTTAGACAACAAATCACATGACCCAATATACCATAACCACCCAATTAATTCACCTGCCAAATCAGAAATCACAAGATATTAGAAATCTCGACAACTGGAATACACAAATAATTATTCTATACATACCTGTGTGCGCATGTTGGATGGCAAACATGGGTACAATTAGGATAGCTAGCAATAATTATAATGTAAACCAACAAAATCTAATCATAAATAGGAGACTAAATAGAACAACACAATCCCAATAAGAAAAATCAATATCATATCATATATATCATCATGCGTATTAGCCAATAGTAGATATCAGAGATCAGAAATTGGAAGCAAAAAAAAAAAGAAAAGGAATATATAAGATAATGCAGTTTATTATTATCATATAAGTTTTGTGTGTGATAACTGAAAATTAAAGAGAAGGGCAAGGGTGTTAAAAGATGAAAGGAGTTATTAGAAAGAAGAAAGAAGGCAAGGGTGTTGCTTGTTGTTTCTTTTCTTTGTCCATAACCGCACAGGACCGAAATTAAAGGATCCTTCTCATTACACCACAAAGCCACCCCTCCCTATACCAATTAACAAGAAAAGAAAAAAGAAAAAGAAAAAAAAAGAAAAACAAAGGGACCTCTCTCTTTCTTCTACCTATTCTCCTTCAGGTTTTATCTCTTTCAAAACCCAAATCTTTTTGTAGCTGTTCTCCCAAACCGGTTGGGAATAGTGGGGAGAAAGAGGGAGAGAAAAAAAGAAACAACAAACGCAAAATACCTAAAAAATCCCTTCCCCCACTATCCCCTTCCGATCAAGCTCACCACCCCCATACATGCCTTTAACAACAACATCAACCCCCATTCTCCCATGCTTAACCTCACTCTCTCTCCACCGCCAGTCCCGCCGCCGCCGCCAGAGCCAGAGCCAGCACCACCACAACCCCATCATCTCCAAGTAAAAATCATTTTAGAGAGAGATCATCAGAGAAAATAAAGATATACGTACATTAATACACGTACGTACGGTACAGATTCTGATCCATGGTATTCATGCCTGCATTACCAATCCTCAATTCAGCTTTCGACCTCACCACCGTAACATTCATCTCATCCCTCATCATTCTCTCCGTCCTCTCCCTTTGTTTCATCTTCCACCTTCGCTTCAAATCCAAATCCCTCACCCACCTTCAAGGCTTCAACTCAATCTGGACCGTCCGTTTCCTCCTCGTGCTCTTCATCTTCTTCTGGGCCATAACCGAGCTTCTACGCTTACCCTTCTTCCGTAGAAGATACCTTTACCCTTTCCTACCCTCATTCTCCATCACCCAACAAACCCATCTCTGCAAGGTTCACGTTTTCCTCTCGTTAGGGTTCTTCGAACCCGCGTTCCTTGTTACCCTACTTTTCCTCCTCAACGCTTCCACCAAGAAGAAGACGCCGAACGACACGTGGGCCATCACGTTCGTGCTCCTCACGTGCCTCCCCATAACCACCCTCCAAGGGCTGCTGATATTCTTCGACCCGTTGGTGAGCCACGTGCCGTGGCTCCTCCGACAGAACTCGGTGGTTATCAACGACGGTTTCGGGAGCCAGACGGTTCTTTGTTCCTACCCTTTCTTGAACAGCGTCGTGTTCGCGGGGTTTGGCATAGGGTACTCGTTGTGGTTCTTGTTCTCTTGTTGGAGGGTGCTTTCTTTGGTGATCAATAAGGGACTAAGGGTGAGGATCTTCGCCTTGGCTTCGACGGTTCTCGTGGCGCTGCCGCTTCAGCTCGTGGCGTTGGCGATCAGCGTGATTTGGAGTCCGGACGAGGAGCTGCACGGTGTCGTTTCGCTGGTGGTGTTTCTTGGCGCGTTCTGCTGTGCAGTTACCGGGGAGGGCATTTTGGTCATTAAGCCTATTTCTGATGCGTTGGATGCTGGGGGACACTGTTGCCCGTGGAACGCGCGTCATGGGGGCGGCCGTGAGATGAAGACGTCGCCGGCGCCGGAGAGGAGGGTGGAGGAGGAGGGAGAAGGGTGTGTTTAGCGGGAGGGGTATTCAAAGGGAAGGGTAGGATGGTAACTTCATTATGTTGAGGATGGGTTTTTCGGTCACGTTGTTAGATGCAGGATTTTGCTTGTTCTTTTGATGCACGTGCAGTGCACGAGGGTTAATGTAAAGTTTATTTTTGAAAAACAAAAAATTGATGTTTTTCTCTTTTTTTTTTTTGATTACCTGATGTTTTTCTCTTTGACTGTCATCTAACGCTGTACTGGTATTTTCTTTTTTAGTTAGTGATGTTGTATGTACCTGAATTTTTGGTGTGATTCTTTACCTTCTCTTCCTCCTCCATTGAATCAAAATCTACAATAATAATATAAAAAAAAATCTGCAATAATAAAAGTAATACAAATAATTAAATAAAATATATCATGTGTGTTGTTTTTACAAGTCCATATTAAACTGGCTAGGAATCATCTTCAGAATTTTTTTTTTCTTGCAGTGGAATTAACCCCCTTGAGAGTTATGGTGCAAGTTCTATATAAATTCAGAACTGGTGGTATTTATTTACTTAAGAAAATTTACTTTGCCACATTTGAACTAAAGGGGTGACATGCAAATACGAATAGGGTTGGTTTCTAAATTCTAACTAATATTATTCTCTTCATGAGCTCAAAGTATAGTGCAAAGCCAAATAAAATAGTTTATCTTATCTTCTATAGTCTATAGTACTTATAAAACGCAATAACGTTCGCTGTGTGAATCCACGCGTCAGTACCTTATTGTTTCACGCCTGCTACTCCTCTTTTTTTTTTTCTCTCCTTTTTTCCCCTGTTTTATCTCTATTTGAATTAACAAGCTAGTATATATTTGTTTGGTATATGATTGTAATAATAGTTTAATTTCTATATACTATCTGTGTAAAAGATTTTTATACAGACATCTAATAATATCTTGACAAATCAACATCATTATTAATTGAATTAAAATAGTAAATAAACTGACAATCACTAATATTTTGTCATGTGTTTTTTTTAATAAAATTAATGCTTTTAAGTAATTATTGGATGTCGGTGTAAAACTCTTTTACAGTGGCAATGCATATAAACTAAACTCTTAATAATAGTTCTATATCTTAATTATTGAAATAAAAGCACATATTCAAAATATTAGTGGTTGTCAGTATAATTCTTTTTACACTAACAATACACACTACCTTTTTTTTTTTATTGAACAGTACACCATTTTTTTTTTTGTCCGGTAAGGAACCCAGGGTATCCCCACAGTCGATAGCCGTAGGACTAATCCTCCGAAAATGTAGAGTATCAGTTAAGGGATAACTCATCTACCTACAGATGCAGCTCTATTCTCGTCACAAGGATTCGAACCCTGGGTATATGGTTAAAGGGCTCAAGCTACTAGTAACTTGGCCCACATCTTGTGGGTGACAGTACACCATATTTTAAACCTTATAATAATGAGCTTTGAAATATAATCTCATGTAAATTATCTAAATTTCTTTGACTCAATCTTAATAACTTAATATTATTCAACATATTTATTGTCGTTCTTTGAAGTTGTTGCAATCACATAAAAAAAAAAAATTTGTATAGTAAAATATTTATTTAAACCTTAAATTTTTGTTGCATTTTTATTTAAAGTATAATTGAATGATATTTGATTTCATATTTATCTATAGTATTTATAAAACGCAATAACGTTCACTGTGCAAATCCACGCGTCAGTACCTTATTGTTTCACACGCCTGTTGCTCCTCTCTTTTTTC
The DNA here is from genome assembly GCA_035048595.1 of Echinosophora koreensis. Taxonomy (NCBI): domain Eukaryota; kingdom Viridiplantae; phylum Streptophyta; class Magnoliopsida; order Fabales; family Fabaceae; genus Echinosophora; species Echinosophora koreensis. The sequence goes on from JAPCYP010000001.1 coordinate 15,774,767, forward strand.
TTTTTTCTTTTTTCCTGTTTTATCTCAATTTGAATTAACAAGCTAGTATATATTTGTTTGGTATATGATTATAATAAGAGTTTAATTTCTATATACTATCTTCGTAAAAGATTTTTATACAGGCATCTAATAATATCTTGACAAATCAACATCATTATTAATTGAATTAAAATAGTAAATACACTGACAACCACTAATATTTTCTCATATGTTTTTTTTAATAAAATTAATGCTTTAAGATATTATTAGATGTCGGTGTAAAACTCTTTTACACTGGCAGTACATATAAATTAAACTCTTATTATTAGTTCTATATCTTAATTATTGAAATAAAAGCACATATTCAAAATAATAGTAGTTGTCAGTATAATTTTTTTGACACTAACAATACACACAACCTTTTTTTTTATCGAACAATACACCATTTTTTTTTTGGTCCGGTAAGGAACCCAGGGTATCCCCACAGCCGATAGCCGTAGGACTAATACCCCGAGGATGTAGAGTACCAGTTAAGGAATAACTCATCTACCTACAGATACAGCTCTATTCTCATCACAAGGAATCGAACCCTGAATATATGGTTAAAGGGCTCAAGCTACTAGCCACTTGGACCACATCTTGTGGGTGACAATACACCATATTTTAAAGCTTATAATAATGAGTTTTGAAATATAATCTCATGTAAATTATCTAAATTTCTTTGACTCAATCTTAATAACTTAATATCATTCAACATATTTATTGTCATTCTTTGAAGTTGTTGCAATCACATAAAAAAAAAAGGTTGTATAGTAAAATATTTATTTAAACCTTAAATTTTTGTTGCATTTTTATTTAAAGTATAATTGAATGATATTTGATTTCATATTTATCTATAGTATTTATAAAACGCAATAACGTTCACTATGCGAATCCACGCGTCAGTACCTTATTGTTTCACAATCCTGTTGCTCCTCTTTTATTTCTTTTTTCTTTTTTCCTGTTTTATCTCTATTTGAATTAACAAGCTAGTATATATTTGTTTGGTATATGATTATAATAAGAGTTTAATTTCTATATACTATCTGCGTAAAAGATTTTTATACAAGCATCCAATAATATCTTAACAAATCAACATCATTATTAATTGAATTAAAATAGTAAATACACTGACAACCACTAATATTTTGTCATGTGTTTTTTTTAATAAAATTAATGCTTTAAGATATTATTAGATGTCGGTGTAAAACTCTTTTACACTGGCAGTACATATAAATTAAACTCTTATTATTAGTTCTATATCTTAATTATTGAAATAAAAGCACATATTCAAAATATTAGTGGTTGTCAGTGTAATTTTTTTTATACTAACAATACACACGACCTTTTTTTTTATCGAACAATACACCATTTTTTTTTGGTCCGGTAAGGAACCCAGGGTATCCCCACAGCCGATAGCCGTAGGACTAATACCCCGAGGATGTAGAGTACCAGTTAAGGGATAACTCATCTACCTACAGATGCAGCTCTATTCTCATCACAAGGAATCGAACCCTGAATGTCAAGCTGCTAGCCACTTGGACCACATCTTGTGGGTTACAATACACCATATTTTAAACCTTATAATAATGAGCTTTGAAATATAATCTCATGTAAATTATCTAAATTTCTTTGACTCAATCTTAATAACTTAATATCATTCAACATATTTATTGTCGTTCTTTGAAGTTGTTGCAATCACATAAAAAAAAAAAGTTGTATAGTAAAATATTTATTTAAACTTTAAATTTTTGTTGCATTTTTATTTAAAGTATAATTGAATGATATTTGATTTCATATTTATCTATAGTATTTATAAAACGCAATAACGTTCACTGTGCGAATCCATGTGTCAGTACCTTATTGTTTCACGCCAGTTGTTCCTCTTTTTTTTTTTTTTTTTTTTGCTGTTTTTATCTCTATTTGAATTAACAAGCTAATATATATTTGTTTGGTATATGATTGTAATAAGAGTTTAATTTCTATATACTATCTGCGTAAAAGATTTTTATACAAGCATCCAATAATATCTTAACAAATCAACATCATTATTAATTGAATTAAAATAGTAAATACACTGACAACCACTAATATTTTGTCATGTATTTTTTTTTAAATAAAATTAATGCTTTAAGATATTATTGGATGTCGGTGTAAAACTCTTTTACACTGGTAGTGCATATAAATTAAACTCTTATTATTAGTTCTATATCTTAATTATTGAAATAAAAGCACATATTCAAAATATTAGTGGTTGTCAGTATAATTTTTTTTACACTAACAATACACACTACCTTTTTGTTTTTATCGAACAGTACACCATTTTTTTGGTCCGATAAGGAACCCAGGGTATCCCCACAGCCGATAGCCGTAGGACTAATCCCTCGAGGATGTAGAGTACCAGGTAAGGGATAACTCATCTACCTACAGATGCAGCTCTATTCTCATCACAAGGATCTGAACCCTGGACATATGGTTAAAGGGCTCAAGCTACTAGCCACTTGGACCACATCCTGTGGGTGACAGCACACCATATTTTAAACCTTATATTAATGAGCTTTGAAATATAATCTCATGTAAATTATCTAAATTTCTTTGACTCAATCTTAATAACTTAATATCATTCAACATATTTATTGTCGTTCTTTGAAGTTGTTGCAATCACATAAAAAAAAAAAACTTGTATAGCAAAATATTCATTTAAACCTTAAATTTTTGTTGCATTTTTATTTAAAGTATAATTGAATGATATTTGATTTCATATTTATAGTATTAAATTTTATAAGATGATTGTTTTTCTTTTTTCTTTTTTTGGTAACGATGATATAGCACTACAAAAAAAAGGGTATTACCGACGGCAAAAAGCCGTCGTAAAACAGCATTTCCGACGGACTGTATTCGGTCGGTACTAGACGCGTAGGAAACGGTTCCGACAGACGGGCAAAATCCGTCGGAAATTGAAATCTGGTCAGTGTTTACCGACGGAAATTTCCGACGGAAACTCCGTCGGAAATTTGCCTGTGCTTACTGACTGTAGTTTCCGTCGGAAAATGTTTCGAAAGATAATTACGTCGGAAATAAATTTTTTTTTAAATTAATAATTATAATTATTTTTTAAATATAAATTTTCTTAGTATTTATTTTTATTTGGTTTATTATAATTAATATATTATATTATTAATTTGAAACCAAAATTGAAATTTCAAATAAATTTAAAAAGGCATTTAAATTAAATTAAAATAAATAAATATTGCATACATAAAATATCCGTGTATCTACAAAACACTACTAAATCTAAAACTATCCTAATAATCATCATAATAACCGCCATCGTCATCCTGTCGAGGGGAGTTTACCGGCGTCAGCTGACCATCATCATGCAGACTAGAAGACACACCGGCATCATGCGGCTGTGGTGGTGGCACGGTAGAAGTAGTGGAGTGCTGGCCGGCATGGATGACATCCTGTATAGCGCTGCGCCTCTTTGGTGGAAGCAAATCGAGCAGAGAGGTCATCACCGTAGACCATGTCTCCATCTACTGCTGCATGAGATCTGCCCGCTGCTACATGCGCTCTGCAGTCTGCTTCTGCTCCTGCACCTCCTGCCTCAGCTGTCGCACCTCCTCCGTATCCTGTGAACCGGAGGAGGTAGACTCCCGAATAGTCAAGCTCGGCGTCGACCCCAGAGTGATGGAACGAGCCAAAGTTGCGGTCCCGTAAATCCGTCCCTTCTTCTTCCCACCCGCCACATCCATCCAGACCTGAGTCTGTAATCGCTCAACCTCGACGGGGTCTAGCTGGGAAGGATCCGAGGCACCAGAGCAAGAGGCAACCTCAGACGCTACCTGACTGAACCTGGCATTTTATTCCTCATGCGTCAATACATTACAAAAGGAAATGTTATTAATCTATATTAATAAAAAGATACATTAAATTAATATAAAAAGACACTTTAGCTCACCACTGTCTGCCTCGACCTCTCATCAACAAACTCGCCTGTGTTAGAGCAAATATGCGTCTGCTCAAAGACCATGGGGACATCAACAGACCAGGAAAGCTTTCCTGCCTGCAACCGACATAAGAATAAAAGCAATTGATTATAATATAAGTCTTGAATAATAAGATATAATTTATAAATTTATAGGTGCATACCATGTTCATGGCATGCTGCATGTGGCTAATCGAGCCACTAGTATGCATGCTCCCACCCTTCTCGGAGACCCGATTCCTCTTCGCCTGCTCACACTTCGCCCTGTACTCTAGAGTGTCCCAGTGCGCACATAGCTGGGCCCAAATCTTGGGTCCGATGTAATCCGGACGCACCTGACTATCCCTAGCCTCCTGGAGCATGTCCCTCAGTTGAGCGGAAGCTCTGTCGTAAAAAATGACACGTATCTGAGCGGTATGCTCCGGCAACCAGCGCACAAGGGCCTATTAACAAAGAAGAAATATTAATAACATAATACAAAAAGATATATAGAATATGTGAAAAATCAAAACAAAAATAATAAACGACTTACCCCGAATCGTGTGAAGATACGATCCCGGTCCTCCTTCGGGATCGACCCCCATGATGGCCAGAAGCGACGAAACTGCGCCTTGAGGGCGTAGGTAACGTGCTTCGATCCCACCCTCGATAGGATGAAGCTGAAAAATTTATAATTTTATTAATTCAGCAATATTACAAATAAAAATTGTATACTTGATGAATAATAATTGAAATTGTCAAAATTATAAAACATTAAATTAAAAATGACTTACGATCCAGAAACAGGCGTGACTTATGGTCGATCCTCGAGTGCAGGAATCCTGGCCCACTCAGGCAAGATCTCCTGTGCGGCCGACTGCTGCACAGATGATGTGGCCGGAATGTTCGTGCCGTCATCGTATGCGGGCACTGATGATGAGGATGGAATATCCGGCTGTGGCGGCATCCTAGGAGTCGGCATGAATGATAAACCTGCTGGCTGTGTGGCCGGCACAACCGATGATGATGGTGGTGCTAGGTGTAGGTGTAGTGTGGGCCCAGTAGGGGGCGGCGAGTAGCCGGCTAGTGGGCATCGTGGCCCAAAGCGAGTGGGTGCAGTATGGGTGGAGGGTGGGGTAGTGTGGGTCGGGGATGGTGTATGGGTAGGGGATAGTGTAGTATGGGTCGGTAAAGGTGTAGAACGGGTGGGGGAGGGTGTAGAATGGTCGGGGGAGGCTCCTGTAGGTACTGTCGGGGTGGGTGCTGTGGGTGCGGATGGACCTATAGCAAAACGGGCAAGCACCTGGGACTTAATGGTGTATCGTCCCTGCTTAGCCTTCCCCTTCCCCTTATCACCGTTAGGCGGTGGGGGGTAGGGCTGCTCTCCTCCTGATGCTGACATATCAATTTTTATTGCACAATTATAAGTCAATGTAAAAATAATAAATCAAACGACATGTAAAAGAGTAATCAAATAAGCCAATATTTAAAATATAATAATAACTGTCAAGTCTTACATTTAATTGCATAAGTATTTAAAATACAATAAAAATAACTTAACAGTCAAATTCCTATTCAGACTCGGTATGGTCATCTGATTGTAAGTCCGATTCTTCTTCTTCTTGCATTGAGTCGTCACTTTGGATTTCTTCCTCTGATGATGCATGCATTGATGAATGATGGCCAATGACCACTTCTTCCCCATCATTTGCAGATCCCAACATGCCAGTAATACGCTCGACCTCGATTACTTCATTGACATGTGACGATTCATCCGCCTGGAAGGGCATATCATCCTCTGCATCATCAATTTCTATGTGACCCCTAGGCTTGGTAGTGATGGCAACACACCAACCTCGTTTGTCCGTTCGCATTGCTGGATAAGGGACATAATAAACTTGTTTTGCATTGTGAGCAATGATAAACGGATCAAACTGTTGATATCTTCTATCCATGCGAATGTCTACAGTTCCATACTTGGGATCCACCTTTGTGCCTGTCTTCGATGGATCAAACCAGTTACAATAAAATAAGACTACTTTTTTAGGATAAGTAGTAGTATTGTATTGTAACTCGAAAATGTGTTTTATGAGCCCATAAAAATCACCAGTACCTTCACCCTGTACAACAACTCCGCTATTAATTGTCTTTTGGCCCACATCCCATTCAGATGTGTGGAATTTGTACCCATTGACAAAGTATGTATGCCATGATCTAACACTGCTATAGGGCTCGTATGCTAAATCTCTCAAGTGTTGATTTTTCACACTTAATGGTTGCTGATACACCTACGAATAGGTAAGTCATATTAATTACTTACTTTTAGAATACAAATTAACCTTAATATATTGTTTGCTAAGGTATACCACACTTAATTGTTGCTTGAACCATTCAGGAAAATCTGCATGTGTACGAGCAGAAGCATCTTGTTGACTTAATTGATTTATTTGCAAGAACACACTGACGAATAAAATGTGTAAGATATGTTACAAGAGAAATTGATATAACATGAGTTACATCATATTGAAATGGGTTGTTGAAACTTACTCATGGTATGGTTTCACCTTTGTGCAATTGATCAAGACATGAACATGGGCCGATGCATACTCCTCATCGCTTAACCAGTAAGTAAGCTCCTTGCCAACATGATGGCCGGGAAGATTAAATACGGATAGCATATAAGGATACCCTCCACTATCAGCATCTACCTCATTCCTAATATTTCTCGGGGCCAACATGAAGTTGTTGAAATAGTGGGAACAGAAATGGGTTGTCTCACGGTGTAAGTAAGATGCACAGATTGATCCTTCCACCCTAGCCTTGTTTTTAACTGATCGTTTAGAGTCGCCCATGAATCTAAGTAATAATATACATGGCGTTTCAAGCCTTCTGGATCAATGGCAATCTCCTCAGATTGTCCAAGTGATCATCTATTTCCAGAAATATTGATTCATTCGTCCTCTCCTCTCCCACCTCTTTCTTTTCCAGCACAAAGAAATCAATTGCCACAAACCAAAACTTTTGCACAGGCCCTATCAGACACATGCGATGTTCCAGTGAGCCAACTTCCAAAAGCATGTGTTAAAGTGGACGATCTCTTCATCAAGATTCCTGAGAATGAGTATCTGACAGCATTGGAGGCATGCAAAACTCATCTTCATGGCCGTCTGATGCTCGCCAAAGGTGATAGTCCGCTAAAAGTGGTTGACTTGCGCCGTAAGTTGGAGGCTTTATGGAGTAGAATTGGTTCATGGAATTTGATCTCCTTAGGGAAGGGATTTTATGAATTTTCCTTTTCATCATTGGAAGATATGAGGAGCGTTTTAGCTGTTAGCCTTTGGAACCTACAACCTGGTAACCTTAGACTGTTTTCTTGGACAAGAGACTTTAATCCTTATGCGTTAAAGTAGACCAATGCTCAGGTTTGGGTGAGGATTTCAGGTCTACCACAGGAATACTGGCGTCCAAAGATTCTTTATGCCATTGCTGGAGGAATCGGGGTCCCTATATGCCTAGATGAAGCAACGAGTAAAAGAACTTATGGGCACTTTGCTAGAGTGCTAATTGGTATTGACTTAAATTCAAATTTGAGAGACAAAATCATGGTGGAAAGGGAAGATTTTGCCTTTTCTGCTTGGATTGAATATGAAAAGCTTCCTGAGTTTTGTGCATCATGCCAATCTGTTGGTCATGCATGTGGAAATTGTTTCAAGAAAAAGGTCAAGCCTGAGCAAAAAGGATTTCAAGAACAACCAAGACAGATTTATATGCCTAAGCCGCCCACTGCAAAGCCAATGGAAAATCAAGATTCTGGTGCAAATAAGGATCAAGATGTGGTTGCTCCTAATGATTCTAGCCCGGGTCATTTAAACAGGTCTAAAGGAAAAGAAACTACTGGTAGCTCTCCAAGGCCTGATATTGCAGGCTGTTCTCATACTGAAGAGGAATTGCCCCAAGTTCAAAGGGTTCAGACTCCAAGACCTGATTCTGTGGCTCACAAGGTTCAGTCTCCAAGACCTGATCCTGTGGAAGGTCCTGACATTGTTATTGAGGATTCTATATCTTCTGAAGTAGGGAGAAGATCAGATTTGGGAAAATTGTTTGAGGAATCAAGAGATGAAATTAAAGATGGTTCTGAGTCTTATGAAACTATCTATGATGAAACTGTAGCTGATTTGATTATTAATGAAATTGTGCCAGATTCTCAGCCTAATAGTGCCTTTCATGATGACAGAAGGGGGAAAAATCCATATAGTCCTGCAGCTATTGGTGATAGTAGTGTTCCCCCTATGCATGCTCCTCAAGTTCAGAAAGATATCAGGATTGTATCTAAGTTTTGGAGCAATGACATTGAAGATGACAACTTTGAGACTGAGGATGAGGATCATGAAAATCCAGAAGGTCAGGGTCAATATAAAGTGGTTCTGTCGAGGTCTCAAAAGAAGAAACTTAAACAGAAGAATAAGCAGGCTGGGAAGCATGCTGGTCATAATGCCCGAAGCAGGGGAGGAGTTAGAAACTTTGCCTAATGAAGGTCCTTTTCTGGAATGCAAGAGGATTGGCCAATCATCCTACTAGATTGGTTTTGAAGAATCTTTGTAACTCTCACAAGCCAGACTTGGTATTCATTGCTGAGCCATGGATGTCAATGCAGAATTTCCCCTCTCAGTTTTGGAGGTCAATTGATTTAAAGCCTTTTGCTACTAATGATAGGCAACAGCAACTCCCGAATCTTTGGTGCCTGTGTAAGGATGAATTCAATCCTTCTATCATTCAGGCTTCAAAGCAGCATGTTTCTTTCTCTTTAACTTCAGATAGCCATCAGATTTTCTTTTCAGCAGTATATGCTAGTACTGATCATATCCAAAGAAGAGTCTTATGGAATGAATTGCTTGCTCTTCAAGCTAACAACATTGGTCCATGGTGTTGCATAGGTGATTTCAGTGCAATTTTAGGTGTGCATGAAAATAGAGGTGTCAACCTTCCTCTTCGAGCATCTTGTGAGGAATTCTCTGATTGGTCCAACACTGGTAATTTGACTCATATCCTGACCAGAGGTGCAGACTTCACTTGGTCTAATGGTAGAAGAGGAGCCTCTTTAACTGAAAAACGTTTGGATAGGGTAGTTTGCAATGATCTTTAGTTTGATTATTGGGAAAATACAGCTTGTTGTACCTTAACCCGCAACAGGTCTGATCACTTCCCTATTCTTCTCAATATGAATAAAGATACTAAATCCTTCCCTTCTCACTTTAAATTCATGAGTATGTGGAATGAGCATCCAGACTGTAAAAGGTTGATTGCTGATGTTTGGAGCAAACCGGTTATATGTTGTCCAATGTTTATTCTTGTCCAAAAATTAAAGAATCTGAAAAAGGAATTGAAGGCTTGGAACAAGGAAGTCTTTGGAGATGTTCATTTAATGGTGAAGCAGGCTCAAACAGAATTGGATGAAATTCGACTTAATATCAGTAACAATGGCTGCACAGATGAATTGATTAATAAAGAGCAGCAAGCACAGGTTTTGCTGCAAAAAGCCCTTCATTTTGAGGAAGAGTTTTGGAGAGATAAGTCTAGAGCTAAATGGCACAAGCAAAGGGACAGAAACATAACTTTCTTTCATAGGTTAACCAAAATCAGAAATGCCTCAAAGAGAATGTCTATTCTGAAAGTTAGAAATCATATTTTGGACAAGCAGGAAGAGATTGAGCAGCATGTTCTTCAATATTACTCTTCTCTATTTGCTTCAGAAAATAACTGTCAGCAAAATGAGTTGATTCAGTTTTGCATCCCTTCTCTTGTGACCAGAGAAGATAATTCTATGCTTACTAGGCTTCCCTCAAGAGAAGAGGTGAGAGATGCAGTTTTCTCAATGAACAAAAATGGTGCACCTGGCCCTGATGGCTTTGGAGGTAATTTTTATCATTGCTATTGGAGTATCATTGAGAATGATGTGTTTAATTCAGTTTCTCAGTTTTTTCATCAAAGCTGGTTGCTTCCAAACTTGAACTCCAATCTAGTTGTTTTAATTCCCAAGGTTAATGGTGCTGACACAATTGAGAATTATAGGCCTATTGCCTTGGCTAATTTTCAGTTCAAAATCATCACAAAGGTAATGGCCGACAGATTGGCTTGCATTGCTCCTAAGATCCTATCTGAAAATCAAAGAGGGTTTGTTAAAGGTAGACATATCCAAGACTGCACTTGCATCACTTCTGAAGCCATTAATCTCCTAGACAAAAAAGTTTTTGGGGGCAATTTGGCTATTAAAGTGGATATTAAAAAGGCTTTTGATTCCATTGATTGGAGCTTTCTTCTTCAAGTGATGCATGCCTTTGGTTTTGACCCTAAATTCTGTCTCTGGGTAGAAGTGATTCTTAAATCAGCCAAACTCTCCATTTCTGTGAATGGTCACTCTGTTGGTTTCTTTCACTGCAAGAGGGGGGTTAGGCAAGGTGATCCCCTTTCTCCTCTATTGTTTTGCCTTGCTGAAGATGTGCTTAGCAGAGCTTTGTCTAAGTTGGTTGATATTGGCATGCTTCTCCCAATGGCTAGTCCTAATGGTTGTCAAACTCCTAGCCATGTTCTTTATGCAGATGATATAATGATCTTTTGCAGGGGAACTAGGCAGAATTTGAGAATAGTCAAGCAGCTTTTTGATGAGTATGGTGCTGCTTCTGGTCAGATGATTAGTCCAGCAAAATGTAAATTCTATCATGGGGCAATTCTTCCTAGAAGAGTGGCCAACATTGCTTCCATCCTTGGTTTCTCCTCTGCCAGGCTTCCTTTTGTTTACCTTGGCATTCCTATCTTTCAAGGTAAGCCTAGGAAATGTCACTTACAACCAATAGCAGATAAGATCAAAGCAAAAATGGCAAGTTGGGAAAGGGCTTTGCTTTCAATCATGGGAAGAGCTCAGCTAGTCAAATCTATCCTGCACAGTATGTTGGTTTACAGTTTCCACTCTTATGCTTGGCCTGTCTCTTTACTAAAATCCATTGATTTGTGGATAAGGAACTTCATTTGGTCAGGTGACACTATTGTTAGAAAGATTGTGACTGTATCTTGGAAGAATGTTTGTTCTCTCTTGGATACTGGTGGCTTGGGGATTAGGCCTCTTAGAAAACTTAATGATGCTGCTTCAATGATGCTTTGTTGGAATCTCATTTCCTCTTCTGAGCAATGGGCTTGTTTTCTCAAAGCAAGGTTTTTTAAGAAGAATCAAGTTGCTTCGCATTACACTAAGTCTTCCATCTGGCCTGCAATAAAAAATCAGCTGTGCAATGTTATGGAAAACATCATTTGGCTCATTGGTGATGGGAAATCTGTTAACTTTTGGTTAGATTCATGGCTGCCTGAAAAAATTGTGGATATTCTTCAAATTTCAGTTGATATCCATCCTCTTCTACTATCAAAAGTCAGTGACTTCATCATCAACTCATCTTGGTCCATCCCAAATGTCTTGGGGGTAAGAAGTCCTGGTCTCTTGATCTCAATCCAGCAGGTTGTTCTCCCTTCTTCTCCCAGTCCGGACAAGATAGTTTGGATGCATAATGATTCAGGTCTGCTGTCTTTTAAGGAGGCATATGATTTCCTCAATCCTAATTTGCCTTCCCTGAATTGGTGCAAAACCATATGGAGGCCCTGCATTCCCCCTTCTAGATCTTTTTTATTGTGGAGACTTGTCCATAATAGAGTTCCAACTGATGACAATCTGATGTGCAGAGGTTGTATAACAGTGTCTGTGTGCAGCATCTGCTGCAATGCTTTTGAAACCTCTGGCCACCTGTTTCTTGCATGTCCCTTTGCCTGTGACCTGTGGAGTTGACTTCAAAGAATTCTTGGCTGCTCTATAGATCTTTCCTCATTCAAATCTCTGCTCAGTATCAGTAATAGGGGCGGGAGCAAGCAGATTTCTGATGTTACTACTGCAGCAGTTATCAACATCCTGTGGATCATATGGACTTGCAGAAATAGGTTGCGATTTGAGAACCAAAGAATGTCTTTAAATTATGCAATCAGTTCTGTTATTGCTGCTGTTTCTTTGACAGGAAGTCTTTCCCCTGGTTGTATGGCTTCCAATGCTACTGAATTTAGAATTCTCAACCACTTTAAGATTGCAGGTCATGCTAGTTTGCCTCCTTGCATCAAAGAAGTTTTTTGGCTTTCCCCTCCTTGCAATTGGGTTAAGTGCAACACAGATGGTGCTTCTAGAGGTAATCCTGGTTGGTCAGCTTGTGGTGGCATTTTTAGAGGCTTCAGGGCTGCGGCTATAGGATGCCTTGCTCAAAACTTAGGCATTTCATCCTCTCTTCATGCTGAATTTCAGGGTGTCATGTTTGCAATTGAAATTGCTAATAGAAATGGTTGGAGGACCTTATGGATCGAATGTGACTCTATGATTGTGGTAGCAGCCTTCCACAATAATAAAGGCATTCCTTGGAAGCTTAGAAATAGATGGCTTATTTGTATTCAAATTGCTAGGCAAATGAATTTTAGATTATCTCATGTATGGAGGGAAGGAAATTCTTGTGCTGATAAGATTGCTAAGCATGGTCTTACAATTCAGGATTACATTTGGTGGGACTCCATTCCAATTTTTGTTAGAGAGGAATTTTATAGAGATAGGCTGAACCTTCCTTTCTATAGGTTCAAATGATTTTTCCATGGGTTTTGGTTCATGCCCCCCCATGTTTTGCTTTGTATTCTTTCATTTTTCTTTAATAAATTCTAGGTGTGCTGCATATGATTGTTAAGGTCTGGGGTGCCAGCCTAGCTGGGATGCCTTTCCTTATAGTGATGCTTCTGCGCACCTTCTTTGATAAAAAAAAAAGTAATAATATACATTAGTTACAAGGCATTATTCAAGGGACGCTAATTATTTAAATGTCAAAATATAATAAAATTACCTTTCAAACGGATACATCCACCTATATTGTACAGGTCCACCAAGCCTCGCTTCATATGCAAGATGGACAGGGAGATGTTCCATTGAATCAAAAAATCCTGGGGGAAATACCCTCTCCATCTTGCACAGAATTATTGGAATGTTTTCTTCCATCTTCATCAGACCATCCGCTCTTAAAGTTGCAGAGCATAAATCTTTGAAGAAATGACTGATTTCTGTAAGCGAGTTCGAAACATGAGGGGGCAGCAATCCGAAAGCAATAGGAAGCAAACACTCCATGAATACATGACAATCATGACTTTTCATCCCATGAAGCCTCCCCGTTCTTACATCAGCACATCGTGCCAAATTAGAGGAATAACCATTAGGGGTCCTAAGGTCTTTCAACCACCGACAAATTGACTTCACTTCATCGGCGATTAGAGTGTAACAAGCTTTTGGTTTGACCATTTTTCCATTAGGATGCGGCCTCAGCTCCAAATCCTTTCACCTACAGTACAGAGCTATGTCCATCCTTGCCTTCTCATTGTCCTTTGTCTTGCCAGACACATTCATAACCGTGTTAAAAATATTGTCGAAGAAATTCTTCTCAATATGCATCACATCAAGGTTATGTCTTAACAGATTATCCTTCCAGTACGGTAGTTCCAAAAAAATACTTTGTTTTGTCCAGTTATGCCATTCTCCATACCCCAGTAATTTTGACACACCTGCTTCAGTGACTTTAGGAAGATCCCTAACCCGACCCCATATTTGTTCAGGAGTCAACAAAGGCGGTGGACCTTCCTTTTCTGTCTGATTCTTTTTGAATGCTCGGGTATTCCTTCGGAACGGATGTCCACGATCAAGAACCGACGATGAGAATCAAACCAAGAACTTTTGCCACCATATCTCAGGGTTAAAGCCTTTCCATGTTCCATGCAATACGGACATGCCAATTTACCGTGGGTCCCCCAACCAGAGAGCATGCCATATGCAGGAAAATCATTGATAGTCCACATCAGTGACGCCCTCATCATAAAGTTTCGCTTCTTTGAAACGTCATAAGTTAACACACCATCCCACAACTTCTTCAGATCATCGATTAGAGGCTGCAAATATACATCTATCCTAGCCTTTGGATTAGATGGTCCCGGTATGAGACAGGTCAGAAACATATATGGTTTTGACATGCACATCTCGGGAGGAAGATTGTACAGTGTAACAATCACTGGCCAACATGAATATGGCGAGGCTGATGCCTGAATGTACAGGGTAAAACCATCTGAACACATCCCAAGTCTTACATTGCGAGGATCTGCTGCAAAATCAGGATGTACCCGATCGAAGTGCTTCCAAGCTTCACCATCAGAAGGGTGGCGTATAACGCCCAGATTTCTTCTATTTTCATAATGCCACCTCATTTGTCCCACAGTTTGCGCTGATGCAAACAGTCTCTGCAACCTTGGAATTATTGGCAGATAGAACATTGCCTTCGCAGGAACTGGTTTGCTCTTCCTACGATCACTACTTTGAACGCGATATCTGGGTGTCTGACAAAATTTACATTCTTCCAACGCACTGTCATTTGTGCCAGACTGACTATCATAATATAGCATGTACCCATTCGGACAACAATCAATCCTCTTAACCCTCAACCCCAGTTTCGACACCAACTGCCTCGCATCATAATAAATTTTTGGCAACAAGTCTTTGAAGGGTGTCACATCTTGAAGCATTTTACAAAAAAACTCCAAACACTGCTCGGGGACATTCCAATTGGACTTGCAAGCTAGAAGCCTAACACAAATTGATAATTTTTAATCTGACGCCCCTTCAAACAATGGCTTATTTGTCTCTAACAATAGGTTGTAGAATCTCTGTGCCGATTCATTAGGAGGCTCTTCTATGTCATCAGACTCATCCACCTCGAAATTCCCATGTTGCCCAAGACAAGGATCCACCATCATATGCATTGACTGGAGTTGTTCGACATAGTCATCGTGTAAGCCACTGCCTGATGCACCCATGTCAAGATCGTCACCACCGACTTCATTCATATCAATATCCAGCAACTCCTCGCCATGATCAGTCCATATCCAATAATTAGGCTTGAACCCACGTCGGTATAGGTGTAACTTCACGTTGTCATCACTCAAAACCGTCATACAATTGCACTTTATGCACGGACATCTAATCCCCCCTCTTCGGCATAATCACTATGTTGCTTGGCTTTTGATATAAACTCCTCGACTTCATCTACAAATGATTGTTTCAGAAGTCGTCTCCCAGACTCGTTCCTATCATACACCCAACTACGGCTCGGGGGATAGTATTCCATCCTTCTGCATTTCCAGATAAATTGACGTATTTTTAAACATGATACTATAACCCCGAACCGCTCCCTTTCCTTAAAAGGTGTGGCCCTATCCCATTCGAGGAAAAACTTTTTCACCACTGTATTATAATAGTTACTCATCGCTTCTCATGCCTTATAGCTAACGAAATTTCGGCAGCATTTCCCATTGGTCTCCAAGTACATGACTTGACCACGGTAAGATACCACAATCAAATATGAACCCGGAGAACAAAAAGAAATTCTTCGACCCAAAATTTCATCAACTATTTAACAAATGAGAATCAGTGAGTAATTAGTATATCAGTAGAGAAAAAGTTTCTTCCCAAACTGTCCCAATTGGACAATTCAAGATTCAATAAAATGAGCGATACCATGACCACGAGTACACATGCTCAATAATATTGAATCTCGAACGGGAAACTAAGGTTTTTCTCACGTACGTATTAATAATGCTCTAAAATATAATAAAATAAACCTTTTAGTAACATAGACATTTTATATAAAGTTTGACATTTTATATAAAAACACATATATATCAACAACAACAAAAATCAAAACACACAAGCAACTATCATACACAAAGTATTCGTCTAAAAAATAAATCGCATAATTACCCGTTTAACTTTATATTAAATCATTTATTTTTAATAATTTATTTATTAAATCATTATTTATTATTTATTTACTTTTATATTTAATGTTATGTAAGTATTTAGTTTTTTTTTGAAGCAAAGTATTTAGTTATTAGTTATTTACACATATTAAATTTTATTATTAATTTTATTATTGTTATATAAAATTAAATTTATTTACATATTAAACTATTTTGTTATTCAATTTTTTTACGCAACTTCGTTTTAATGACAGTCATTTCGTCAATGTTCCCCGATGCGTGTCTTTTTTTAAATTATTGTTTTTAAATTTTTATTTAATGCTCCATATAATTTATTGTTACGTAATTATATAATTATTTACAATTTTAATCTTAATTAATTTTAAATTTATTGTTATGTACGTATGCAACTTTATTTACACTATATGTTTTAATCACGAATGCCACCTCGTCCATGCTCTCCGATGCACCATGATTAGCTAATCGTCTCACCTTTGATTAATATTTATTTAATTACATTTACACGTAATTTATATTAATTATCACAAAATTTATTTCAAATAATTAATATTATGTTTGATGTACTCTCCCGCTAACTAACACCTAGACATCGGTTTCATTCCGCACCACGAAGTAGTAGCGCATCAATTGTATCGTCACTGTCATACTTTGGATGGAAACCTTCCTCGATCATTTAATTTATTGCTACAAATTATTACTTAATTAGCTGGATGCTTCATTATTCCAAAGTTATTTAATTAAATCAATATTTCAATTAATTAGTTTTATTAATTCAAATTTAGTTGCATCAATTTAAATGTTAGCTAAATATTAGCAACAATAAGAATTAAAATCCTACAATAATTATAAATCGAAAACATAACATCTCACAAAATCCTAAACTTTCAAATCAACAAATATAATTGTACAACCAGTCCAAAAAAATATATATGATAATTATACAAATTATATATAATTACACACTTAACAAAATAAATCATTTCAAACCAATTTAACAAAATCAAAAAAATAGAAACCTGGCAGTGTAGACAGTGGTGGCTCCTCTGCAGCGGTGGTGACGATGGTAACAACAACTCTGTAACAAACAAAAAACATCAAAACTAATCAAACACTTAATTAACAAACATTAAAAATTTAATTAAAAAAATTAAAATTTAAAACTAAATACGTAGCAAACAGTGGGGGAGGAAGTGGTGGTGGTGGTGGCTGTCCGTTCTGGCAGTGGGGGAGGAAGGTGGTGGCAGTGGTGGCATGCGGTGGAGATGGTGGTGCTGGCAGTGGTGGTGTGCGGTGGTGCAGTGGCGGCAGTGGCGCACGGCAGTGGCACGGGTGGAGAAGAAGGGAAAAGAGAAAGGGGAGAGAGGGAGAAAGGAAGAAGAAGAGGAAGGGGAAAGGGGCGCATGGTGGTGGGTGGGTTTCGGGTTGCCGAAGAGGAGCGGTAGGGCCGCGGCTCGCGTCGCCGGTGAGGAGAGGGAGGAGAGTTGGGAGAGATGAGAGAGGAAGAGGGTTTGTAGAAGTAAGGGGGGAGGGAAACGGTTTCAGACATATTACAAAGTTACCGATGGACTAGACCGTCGGTAATTATAGACGGATTCAAATTTCCGACAGAAATTCCGTCGGTAAATAAAAAATATTTTTACCAACGGGTTACCGACGGAAATTTCCGTCGGTAATTGTTCCCGCCATTTTTCTCACCAATTTTCCGACGGACATACCGACGGAATAACTGTCGGTAACGTTTTCGACGGAATTTGTGCTGCCGGTAACATGCCGTCGGTAATTCGCTGCTTTCTTGTAGTGTAGGTACAGAGTATTCAGCACCGTTAGCAGTGACTAATCTCCATTGGGAGAACCTGTTGGGAACACAATATGGGTTCTCCCCTCCCAACCAAGTTTTCTTCATACACAAGAGTCAGGATTCAAACCCCTGATCACTTGCTTAAGGTGTCCAAGTCCTTTACCATTTGAACCAATCACATGTTGATATTGATTTTTTTTGTTTTTATATGACTAATTAGTATGTATTAAAAAAATATTAAAATAAATATCTATGTATACATATTAAATTAATATATAATTATATTTATTTTATATGAATTAATTAAAGTGGAGTAAGAAAAAAAGGAC
This sequence comes from Echinosophora koreensis, assembly GCA_035048595.1. Lineage (NCBI taxonomy): Eukaryota > Viridiplantae > Streptophyta > Magnoliopsida > Fabales > Fabaceae > Echinosophora > Echinosophora koreensis. The sequence continues at coordinate 15,792,759 of JAPCYP010000001.1, forward strand.
CGTGCGTAGCACGGGTACCTTTCTAGTTCTTAATAAATTCAAGATTTTAGTTCCATTTCGATTTCGATTTCTAAAAATAATATGCAGCTTAAAATAGTCGCTAAACAAAAAAATAAATAAATTATAGCCTTTGTTCTTTTTAAATTGGATTCATTAGAGTTAACTAAAGTGATTAATTAGAAAATGGATTTTTTTAGGTCAAACAATTATATATGTTCACACATTTATGCATTAATATACTGTTGCACCTTTTAAAAGTATTCATAAAATTTTATAATTAATCTAAAAGTATATTAATATGTGAATACATGATTTTTTTTACTATTGAAAACTCGGATTCCATCCCCCAACTAATATCTAAGAGCAAATTACACTCTACCACCTTAAGATTTATCAAAATAACAACAAACCCCAAATATGATAATAAATTACATTCCACCTCAATTTCTAGTGTTGACTAACCATAGGCTTAACACCGTTAAGTCACTAAAAAAATAAAATAAAAAATAAAATTAGTTAATTGATATTTATAAATTAAAAAATATTTTTAAATATTAATCTTAGGCTTTCTAGTTTACAAATAGATGATTTTGTATTTATTATATATATTTAATTTTCTCAAATAGATGATTTTGTATACAAAAAAAATAGATGATTTTTTAGTATATACTCTAACAAAAAATAAATATTAAATGTACACCTAAATAACAATAGATGATTTTTTTTAGTATACACTCTTTTTTTGAATCATTTAGTTCAACAACTTCAAAACAAATATCACACTTTCAATTATTTGTCTATAAAATATATGATTTATTATAGTAATTGTCACTAACAAAGTTAATAAAAATATCATTTAAATATTTGAGTACAAGAATGAAGATAAGTATGTGTCTATCTTCTAAATGGTGATATATAGAGGTTAGATTAAAATTTATGTCCTTATAAATACTAAATATATAAAATTATAAAAATAAATTTAGTGTAAAAAAATACGGAATATATATGCTCATATTATAATATTTTGTCAAGAATAGACAAAGAAATTTGAAGTAAGAATTTTGCTTAAAAAACAACTAAGTTATAGACTCGACAAAATAAATAAATCGAGTTGCACCAATCATTGAAAGAGTAGCATCCCTTTTTCACCAATGAGTTGCACACGTCCAGATTTTGACCTTAATTAAGTCTATTATCTTGTCAAAGTCTAGAGTTCCTTGTTGGAATATCAGCTCATTCCTATGCAACCATATTGACCAAATGGTAGCAAACCTAATCATTCTCCATACCTTATTTGAACCCCTGCAAAATTTCAAACCAGTGTGTTGCAGTAGTAATTCACTCAAACCATCAGAGAGTGCGGTGTTCAAACCTAACCAGTTGTAGACATACATCCATATTGAATAAGAAAACCAGCATATCAAGAAAAGGTGTGCGGCAGTTTCAAAATTGGAGTTACAAAACCTGCATAATGTTAAGCCATTTAAGATTCCTCTTCTCTGTAAATTCACTGCTGTGGGAACTCTATCAAGGATTGTTCTCCAGCAAAACGCAGATACTTTCAATGGTATGCTCCAGTCCCAGAGTAATTTGAAAACATCATTCTGTTGTTGCCTTTGTGACTCTGCTATCAAGTAATATGCAGCATTAACTGGTTTGACATTCAACACCTGCAACCACTTGACATTCCTCTAGCAATATCTGCAGCATTCTTTGTTGTTCTTGCTCCCATAAGAATAGGCTTTTTCTCCAAGAGAATTTCCATTGCCAAACCCCAACTCTCCATTCACCGATATCAGCAACCGTAGCTTCCTTAGAAAGAGCAATGATGTATAGCCTTTGAAAATTATTTGCTAAAGGAACCGACAAACCCAAGAATCAGACCAAAAAGAAATTGAACTCCCACAACCCAAGTTTTTTTTTTTTTTTTTTGAAATACCATCAGACAACGATCTCCCCTTTATCCCTACCCCTTCCTCCAATCTCCCTAAATCACCCCACCACAAGGATACATCCCTCCCCTATGTAGTTCTTTCACACCACTTAGAACCCCAATTTGATGGGTTCCCATATTTGACCCTAATTACTTTGGACCATAAAGACTATTTTTCATTGAGAAAAACGCCACCTCCACTTCCCTAAAAGAGCTAGATTAAATGAATTTAAGTCCCTAATCCTAAGCCCCCTTCCTCTCTTTTTTTACACACCACCTCCCACTTAACCCAACAAATCTTCCTACACTCCTCGCTTCCCCCCTAAAGGAACCTACGTTATAACTGGATTACCTTGTTTATTATCTTTCTTGGAGCTTTGTAGAAGGAGAGTACATAGACCGGAAGACTTGAGAGAACCGTGTTTATGAGAACTACTCTCCCACCAAAGGATAGAAATTTGCTCATCCACCCACTCATCATTTTCTTCAAAGTGTTGATTAGGGGCACCCATGTTGAAGAGAGCCTCGTATTCGCCCCCACCAAAATTCCCAGGGATTTGAAAGGGAATGAGCCAATCTTGCAATTGAGAATGGATGATGCAGCCTCAATAAAGCCCACACTTGGTTTGACTCCAAACAAGGCACTTTTATGAAAATTTACTCCCTGACCAACATGCCGCAAGTTCATAGCATCTGAGGACACATTTTATTGCCCTAACATTTCCCACATTAATTTCTCCTACCAAGATTGTATCATCTGCCTATTGGATGTGTGAGACACCAATTTGATGGCCTCTTCCTGTCACCACATATTCCTTAAAAACCTACCTCCCAACCGCGCTACGGATTAAACCATTCAGACCCTCTGCAACAAGGAAGAGAAATAGAGCCAAAGGATCTCCTTGCCTAATTCCTTTTGACATTTTGAATTCCTTCGTCGGACTCCCATTTACCAACACTGAAACCGATGAAGATCGAAGGCAAGAAGCCATCCAAGCTCTCCACTTTTCATTGAATCCCAATCTCATGAACAAGTAATCTAGGAATTCCCAGCTTACCGAGTCATATGCCTTCTCGAAGTCAGCCTTAAAGATCAAACACGGCTTGCCACCTTTCTTTGCTCTATAATTTCATTGATGACCACTACACCGTCCAAGATGTTTCTTCCTTTCAAAAAAGTTGTTTGGTTGCTTGAGATAACTGACTTCAACACCCTTTTTAGCCTCTCCGCAAGTATCTTAGCCAAGACCTTGTACATACAGCCCACCAAAGATATAGGTCTATAATCGCCTAGACCAACCGTGTTATCATTTTTGGGAATAAGAACCATGAAGGACGCATTTCCCCCTCTAACAATCCTTTTCACTACTATGAATTTCGAATACCATTCTACAAAAATCAAAACTGACAATGGACCAAAACTTTTTTATTAGAGTAAAGTTATAACCATCCGGCCACGGGCTTTTGTTTCCTTCGCAACCCTCTTTATCTCTTCGATTGTGAATAATTCAGTTAGGCTCTTGTTCTCTTTCGTTGTAATTTTCTTGAAATTCACACCATCCATTATAGGTCTCCTTCACTCGTTCTGTTTGAACAGGCTCTTTAAATGATCATGGACTGCACTCTTCACTAGTTCCGATTCCTCCAGCCAAGACCCATGCATGCACAACCCCAAAGTTCCATTACTTCGCTTCCTCTTATTGATACTTGAGTGGAAATAAGATGAGTTACAGTCATCTAACTTTAACCACCTTATCCGTGATCTCTGGAAGATAAAAGCATCGTGCATTCTGGATAATTTCTAGAGGTTATCGAACAGCTGTCTCCTCAAAAGAACATCCCCATCCCCAAAAGCACCCTTCTCCCCCTTGTCATCAATAACGTTAATCTCTTCCACTGCTTGTTGGAATTTTTCCTCCATATTTCCAAAGTGTTGCTTATTCCATTGTTTCAGCTCCACTTTCAGCATTCTGAGTTTTTCTTTTAACACATAAGATCCTGTTCTATGCACCACGAACCCCGAACATTTACTTTCCACAAAATGCTTGCAATCTTTGTGATCCATCCAGCAATTCATAACTCTAAAAGGCTTTGGGCCCCAATTGATGATAGTGAACGATTTCAACAAAATTGGACAGTGGTCGGAGACAGTTCTCTTCAAACCCCATTGTGATTGATCTTGCCATCTTAGCAGCTATTCATCCAATAGCAAAAACCTGTCCAGTCTGCTCATACAACTTCCATTTACTACGTGCCAAGTGTATTTTCTACCCGTCATAGGTATATCATTCATCCCCATATCCTCAATGAATATATCAAAATCTTCCATTTCGTTTGTAGAAACATGTACAACCACTCTTCTTCTTTCAATGACATTTCTCACTGCATTGAAATCACCTCCCAAGAACCATGGTGTGTTTAAGTTATCTCCCCTCAATTGTTTCAGTTTTTCCCAGAGATCCTTTTTCCAGCACTGTTACATGGTGAGTATATGTAAAAATTAAGCAAGGCTCACTATCAGCACCCCATTTTCCTTTTATACCCAGAAAGCTATCTCCTACCAAAGCTTCCATCTTCACAAACTTGTTAGTGTTCCATATGCATAATAGCCCCTCTAGACCATCTAACAGATTCTTTACATACCCAATCCACTTCCTCCCCCTTCCCATAATGCTCTACACATGTTACTGTTGAAATTCTCTAATTTGGTTTTCTGGATACAAATGAGCAATGAGCTCCACCTTTTCGTTCTTTATTAGATTCCTTATTTCCCTCTTCTTTATGCTACCCCCCCCCCCCCCAAAAAAAAAAAACCCCTATGTTGTAAGATGCCATCTTCATCAAGAAACAACATTTCCACCCTCAATCTTGTTGCTCAAACTCAATCCACGCTGTATTCTGTCCCTTTCCTCCATTTCCACCAATAAATCAATAACTTCTTTGTTCTTCTGTTTTGACACCATTCCTATTGCCTTCCTCGTGTCCCAAATTTGGTTGGCTTCTTTGTATGCTTCAGCCCTCACAATGGCCCTATTCATATTTACTATCTGACTATCAGAGATAGGGTCACTCACCTTCTTTGAATCAGAATCTTGACTGCATTGAACTACTGGTTTTTCCCCTCCTTAATAGCCTTCCTCCTAGCCGCTTCTGAAATGGATGCACCTTGTTTTCCTTGCACTGCAGCAGAATTGATAATTTCTACTTGTGGAATTGCTTTTCTCGATCTTCCTCTTGGTCTCCCTCTTAGCACTGGCGGCAACAAATTTTCTATTAAGGATTTTCTTTTCCTCTTTGGTTTCTCTATTTTTTTCCTCCCCCGGCTTAGTATTTGCATCACCCTTGTATGGCTAACTTTCATCAATGACCTCTACTCCCACGATTTTGTTCATCTGCCCCCTCGAGTTGTACACTTCCACATAATTTTTAATAGGCTACTCAATTGATCCACGTTCAGAAATCTGAATCTCCTCCAGCCCAACCTCTGGGCCGTTTCTTCCCACTTCATTCTTTCCCTTCCTGGCCTGCGTGTTTCGGTTTCCATTAGTTGTTGAACTTGGGCCTTCTTGGATGTTATTTCCCTCAAGGCCCAACTGGCCATTTTGAATAATGGATTTTGTAAGATGTCTGTGGCCCACATCATCAAACTCCTCTGATAAACTTTCTACCAAACGTCCACTCCTCTTAGGGTTGCCTTTTTTACTTGGCACAGACTGCTCCCCATCACCGTCATGAGATGTTGACTTGCTGTAACTCTAGGGAGAGCCGTCGTTGTTTTCGCCTAGAGCCCCTCCACCATTTTCCTTCCCCCTCTGACTAGTTTACTTCTAACCTCGGGGGTGTGTGCACTATTTATGCCTTGGTTATACGCGCATTTCCAAAATCAGGATTCAAAAATTCCGTACGGAGCCGTTGTATGTCTTCCTCCCCTTCCTCCGCCGTGAAATTTGTCTCCGACACCATGAGCACACTATTTTTCGATGACCCATCCTCTTCTGAAGAGAACTCATCCTCATCTGAATTTCTGTACTTCCAATCCGAAATTAATCTGTTAAAGTTATCCCCGAATGTTTCTTCCAGTAATCGGATCGAGAAAACCACCCCATTGATCTTCGCCTGGACCACCTTGTTTATAGTATCTATAACTGATGTTGTGATGAGAACCCTCCCAATATCCAGCGTTGCTTTGTCCCTAGTTGACTCATCTATAGTTATGAAAGTTCCCACCATTTGAGCTATTCATTTGAAGAATTCCTCCCCCCAGATGTGTGTCGATGTTCCTATTATTTTAACTCACACAGACCTTTCGTTAGCTATCAGATTTACACTCCACGACCTGATTTCTTTGAACCATCTTGAGAATTCTTTATCATTGATCCTGATATTTTCCTCCAAATTTTCGCCTTCAATTGCATGAATAAGCACCAAACTTCCTCCCATGGGAGTCAATGTCACGATAGCAGTCCTTCTAGAGTGAATTTTTTCCTGATACAAATTATACCCTCCGGATCTACTGCCTTTCCGACAAAGCAACCCTTCAGCCAGGCCATATCATTTTCACTGGCATTAAATTTCATTCCCGACCAGTTATTGCCATTGGTGGGTCCCTTCCTTTCGTATTTATTCCTGATGAATGGAACATTCGTTCTTGGTGTGTCTTTAATGCACCTATTTGCCACTGCATTAGCATAGGAGCTGCCTCTCGCCTATAAATTACCATTTGTGATTCGCCCCATTATAACTATTTGTCTCCTCTCAATGTTGTTTCACGTTGAAAAATCGAGATATTGACCCTGAGTTTGTATGTTCCCATCCAAAGATTGTCCAGTTTTCCTTCTAACATTTTTGGCAAGGTTTTAAATTGCGGACCGCATCACGTGATGCGGCCGCAACATCTCGGTAGCGGTGGCCACCGAAACCGCATCGGACTGTGATTGCGGACCGCATCGGCCGCAATAGGGCCGCATCGGACCGCAACAGCCGCAAAGCAACCGTGTGACCGCAACCGCAATTTAAAACCTTGGATTTAGAACATCTAGGTATCTGATGAAACCGAATTTATTTCCCATTTTGTCTCTTTTTTTTTTTTTTTCTGGAATGAAGATATCAATGACTCTTTCCCATTTCAAAACCAGCCTCCACAGGTCTTCATACACAAAGTTTTCTGGGAAGTTTGAGAAGTAGAAAGAAGTGGCCCCCCCTGTAGTGCTGGTATCCCTTTGTGATCTGAGTTCTTGTTTGTATATCATGTGTCATGAATGTGTCCCCTTCCATAATTCTGATATTGTTCTCGTTCCCACAGTCTCTCACGGTCTCTCTCTCTCTCTCATCTCACTAAGTTTTTTCCTTTTGTTTACGTATTTTAACAATATGTTGTACAAAAGATTTTTTCTCATCATATACAAATTTAATTTTAATTCAATGTATTAAAAAATGGTTGCTAGATTAATACAGTGGTAAAGACCACTTACTCATTCCATAATCAATAAACAAAAAATGTTTTAGCTCATTTTTCTTATTAAATTATAAAAAGAATTCAATGACCATTTTATGATCCTAGAGGACCAATGACTCACCTAATTCTAGAAGGATCTATTATGCATTTTATTACTCACGCTGGACTCAATTATAAACAAAAAAATACCTATATTTTTTGGACTTAAATATAAGTAAAATCCAACCAACTCAACTCTATTTAATGTAAGTATTCTAAAAATCAAGAAAATTAACCAATCAAACCAATTCTCCATTTACTTTTCCAAGAGTATTGCTCATTCCTGAGACAATTAAAAGATAGTTTAGTAATTATAACTCTTTTTTTTTTTTTTACATAAATCAAGACAATTAAACTAAATTAACTAACTTCCTTAATAAGTGTGAAAATAGTTATTTTTGCTTCTAATTGAGTCCGGAGGGAGTAGTTTGTTATAGTTGTTGCTTAGGATAATTAGTGGGTGTGTTATGGTGTAGTTTCTTATTGTGTGTATGCACCAATACTATATAATCATTGTATGACCTCATTATTGGGAATCAATGAATGAAGAAAATAAATTAGTCCCTTCCCTCTCTTATTATCTTCTTATTAGGAGTCCCTTCCCTCTCTTATTATCTTCTTATTAGGAGGCTCCCTGCCCTCAAAGCAGAATTATGGTTCCAATTTCCCCATTGATCACTTCCCCACATCTCCTCCATAATCCTCATCCCTAACCGACCCAGTAGCTACTTATAAATCAAACTCTTCTAATGTTATCTTAAAAAAAATCATATCATTAAATTAAATGACAATATAAATGAAATAGACCTTTCAACAACATAATTCAAGACTTGAATTGACCGAGTCAGCTGTTGACGACGTGTTGTACCTTGTTGGATTCACCGCAGACAAAGTGCAATACTTTTACGGAATTCCCACCTTGGTATACTATTATACAATGATACAAATAATAAGTTAACTATACAGTAAATTTATAAGAAAAAAGGCATTTTTATAGTTATCTTTATTATTAAAAGGAAGGTGGTGATTGGGATAAAATTGTAAAATCACTTGAAATAACTATTGGCTTTATTCATGGAATTGTTTCAAAGGGATTCATTGGCCTTTAGAAGAGCTTAAGGTAGGGATAATTTCACTCTTATCATCTTCTTTGTTTGAATTTTTGTAAAATTTAGAAAGTGATGTAAGCTGATTCTCTATGCAGGAAGATGGTCTGAGAGAAAAATCCCACTTACCAATATTGAATTGAAGATGTGAAACATGGCTCAAACGAACCTTTTCTTTCTGTTTTTTTATTTTAAAAATGTTTGCAAGACACAAGGGTTAGTATAAAAACCCAAGAATTATTGTCTGTGGAAGCAGCAAATTCTTTGATCCCAAACCTAAAAGCTCAGCTAGGAGATTCTATGTTGACTATATTTGACTATAGTATGTTTTACATTGTTTTCTATACATGAATATTTTAATTGTTAAATTCCGATCTAAACAAACTCTGATTCTATTTACTTATTATGACGTGACCAATGTGATGGAAAGAAATAAAGAGTGAAGAAACATATAATATAGAGTAGTCTATAATTATAGAAGAAAAAAAGAAGTTTATTCGTAGGAGTTTAAATTAGTATACTTTCCAAGTTTTTGCGGATAGAGGAATGGTTTGGATTGGAGATTGAGAACTTGAACTCCTACGGGTTGGAAGAAGACATGCTGTATAGTAAAATTAAATAACTTCTCTCAACCCAATATTTTTTTCTTTAATTTGGTACAAAGTGTTTGTAATTGAAAAATGTCATTAAATTTTTTAAATGTCATTTAATCAAATAAGTTAAACTATTAAATAGCATTAAATTTCCCAACGTCAATATAATGAATAAATTCATAATTACTAAATCATTACTATAGTATGATGCCCAAAATATAAGGAGAATAGATAGGGGAAAATTGTTTTTATTGAGTTTTAATGAAAGTTGTGACAATGTTAGATGGAAATTAATGAAAAGCTCGGTGATATTAACGTTTGTCAATATAAAGAACTATCTTGACACAACTAAAAGTTAGGTGACCGAGTTGAAAAAAACAATTAACATAATAGATGTCTCCACCATAAACGTTGTCCTTTGCTAGCTTCATTGACTTCATCTCTCCTCTCAAATCCTCATCCATCCATAACCACGTCTCAATTTTCAACTTCCATATGTATCTCTAATGCATCGTCTTTGGTGTTGTATCTCACAATATTCGTCTTTCTTTTCTAATGTTAGTTTTCCATATTTAAATGCTTGAATGATAGTTTCAATATAAAATTTTAAAACTTTTAATGATATCAAAATTTACACATTTAAAAGTCCCAAATAAAAATAATGCGATGATTTTTTATTTCAAATAATACACAAATATTTATTCGTTGCTATTTTAATTTGTTATTTTAACATTTAAAAAAATACAAAACAATGTAATATAATCACACATAATACGTTTGTGCATCGGACGACATTTAATGATATCAGAATTTTCAAATTTAGAAGTCCAAAGAAAATACCATGGGATGATATATTTCATTTCGAGTACTACACAAATACTTATTTATTGATCTTTTGATTTATTATTTTTTTAATTTAAAATTACATAATATTTTAAAATAATTACATATAATGCGCCCGTGCATCGCATGGATACAACATCTAGTATGTAATTAAAATAAACCATAATTTCTGCAATCTCGAAACCTGATCTTCCATACTAATAGAGTATATTTAGATGCACACACAATTGACAACAATGTGAGAACATAGCTAGTGTGACACCAAACACTACTTCAACAATGTAGTTTGACTAATTCATCACTTCTATATTGGAGTTGATGACAAAGTCATTCTGTAAGTAGAGATTTACAACCCACTAAACCTCAAAGTTAACGCGAGATAGTTTGGATTGTAAGAAAGTTATTTTTAAGTTCTCTATAAAAGATAATCATGTTTATTGAAAGTCCCACGTCGTCAGCCTCAAATCTTGGAGTGCGGTAAATTTACAACTCTACTTAATGCCAATTGGTTTTAAGATAGAATCTAACATGGTATCAGAGCCAAGGTCCATCTTTCTGCGTATCACCTGTTATGGCAATCATGTTGTGTAGCGTCTGTTCTGGCAGGCATCTGTAGATGAGGGGTGTTGAAAGTCCCACATCGCCTGCCTCAAATCCTGGGGTGCGGTTTAAATACTGTTAAGTCTCTAAAATGTCTGTGTGCATTTCCCTAAGTTTTTGATGAAAACTAAACATTGGTTAATGATTTAAATAACATACTTTGTGGTTGCTAACCTGTCTACTTAGTGTACAGATAGTAAAATAGCAAAACTCACCTGTCTGTCTACTTTCTGGATAAGCAAAAGTCAACCCGTCTGCTGACTAGGATTGTTGACTTTCTACAAATCAGTTTCAACCTGTCTGCCCTGCTCTCATACTCGTCTAAGGTTCTTTGTTAAGAACTCGAGTACACGAAGCTTTTGGAAGCTGTCCCCTCATGGAGAAGACTCTAAATCTCTCTCTCACGCTTATCAAGAAATTCAGAAGGTTACTCTCTCAAGCAACCTAGGAAGTCAGAGAGAAACTTCCAGTTAAAGAATGTTTCCAGCATGCTTTATTCCCTAGTACTCTCGGTTATTACACAAGAAGGGAAATATACTTTGCAAAGTACAAAAGCATTCTGCACAACTCTGATTTGGCTACCACACGATGCATAAAGCTATGATCCTTCATGTTAGAGTACAACCAACATTTCCATTGCATTAATGGCTGCCCAGAACGACTCTATTGTATTTAATGAAGCTCTGCTTGAAGCCATCGTTGCAAGGAATGTCTCTAACGGATATTAAATGTTTGAAGGCTATAAATACAGAAGTCATTGAAGATGAACATATCAAAGATTACAAAGCATTAAAGAGCCATTACTCTGTTCATTCTTTCTTTCTGTATTCTTCAATTATCTGAAGTTATTACGCAGTCTTTCCTAAGTCTACATTTAATCTACTCTCCGAGTGTTAGTGAAAGATCTGTTTGTCTGATTGTATTTATTACAAACAAACTTCTTAAAACAAACTTGTTTGAGCCTGAAGAGGCTAAGTGAGCAAAGAATACTTGTCTTGGAGCCTGAAGAGGCTAGGTGTGCAAACAATACTTGGAGTCTGTAACCTGATCAGTTATAGTGGATAAAACTTGGTGCTGCCAAAGACTGGACGTAGCTCTTTATGTTAAAGAGTGAACCAGGATAAATAACTGTGTTAATCTCTCTTCCCTTAAACTCTTTAGTTGTTTTAATTATATATCATTTGCATTCTAACTAAGGGGTTAAAAGTGTTTTTATCAAGCTCATTTTTCATCTGTGTGCTTGTGTGATTTTCTGAGAAAATATACCAGACATATGACTTGTCTGTGTAACTTATTTTACACCTGTCTGAACCTAACTTCTGTGTGCGAAAAGTTTTCAACTTTATTTTAATTTCTGATAAACAAAATTCAACCCCCCTTCTCGTGTTTATAGTTTTCTATTTCAGTTGGTATCAGAGCTCAGCCTCTGGGTTGAGCATCTAACAGTGTAGAGGTAAAATGTCCTGAAGAATAGACATGACTGCTGTGAAATAGACAACTATAAACACGAGAAGGGGGGTTGAATTGTGTTTATTAGAATTTAAAATAAGGTTAAAAACTTTTTGCATGCAGAAGCTAAGTACAGACGGGTGTAAAAAGATACACAGACTGGTCACCTGTCTGTTGTAGTTTTCTCAGAAAAACAAAACACGTAGAGATAAGAAAACAGACTTGACAGAAACAGTTTTAACCCCTTTGTTAGAGAGCAGATGATATATATAATCAAAGTAACTAAAGAGATTAAGGGAAGAGAGATTAACACAGATTTATCCTGGTTCACTCTTTAACACAAAGAGCTACGTCCAGTCCTTGGCAGCACCAAGATTTATCCACTATAACTGATCAGGTTACAGATGTGACACCCTTCTACCCCGCATGTTATAAGGCATTTAAAAATCAAACAATTAATAAGAAAAACATGCATTTAACTGAATTAAATAAAACAGTTGTCCATGGGTAGAAAAGCCCCACATGAACTCGTTTACAACGCGGAAAATAACAAAATAAGTTTAATCAATTAAAAACATAAACAAATAAATAACCCAACCCCAATGTCACAATTCAGAGCTGGTATAACCATTCCGGAAATAAATCCTCGGAATACAACTGGAAACAACTATCTAAACTAAAACAACCCTACTATGAGTGGCGGCTCCTCAGAGTCACTCCTCTCCGGGCTGCTCATCGTCATCCTCTGCAAATGCCAATCAGGCCAAACACAAACAATACAGGGAGTAAGATTCATGTAATCATTTAAACAGCAGGGAAATAGTACGCAAGGTAAACATACACATAAGCATACATCAACATCCATCAGTAACATAACAACCAAGTATGCTATGCTATGCAATGCATCAACTACTCCGCTACTCCGACTATGCATGTGGATCCAAACTAACTCAGGATGAACGACTTTGGAGTTACATATCCGTATTGGCCATAAAAGCACCAACACCGGCAGTTCACCAAACCTTGGGTGAACCCCATGGATAGCCAACGCATCAAACCGTGGATGCCTCGTCACGGGGGGCCTCGGTCACCAAACCTTGGGTGACCTACCGTGGATGGCCAGATCACCGTACTCTCGGGCGATCTCCCCTTTGTCGAACCTCCCCCATCAACTACTCCAATGCTTTATGCAAATGGCACAACAACAAACAATCTCAACCACCTCCTTGCTTGGGCCATGAAGCTCCCAAGACTTTCAACATCAAACTCAACGTAACCTTAGACCCAAACCGTGGGGTCAAGGCTCCCTTGGCCAATAAGCACCAAGGTTCAACTCATCGTGCTTGGGTCTATAAGCACCCAAGACTTCAACTTATCAACGTGCGGTAACCCAACGGATACCGACTTAACATTTGATTATCTAATTATCTTATATAATTAATAACCAAGTTGTCTAATCTTTATCTTTGATTAATTATCTTAACTTATCATCATAGGGAAATGGGGTTAAAAACCCCTTAAGTCCTTTAATTGTATCACTGTCCAGGAGGTCAGCACGGTCGTGCTTAGACCTTAGCACGGTCGTGCTTGGACACGTGAGGGCGTGCTGCCCTTTTAAGTGAAGCACGGTCGTGCTTCACACTCAGCACGGTCGTGCTCAGCAGCACGATCGTGCTGTTTGACCTGCTTGGCCGTGCTGAGCAGCGCGGCCATTTTCCAGAATTTAAGTGGGAGCACGGTCGTGCTCCCTGTTCAGCACGGTCGTGCTCAATGCACGACTGCACTGTTCTGGGCAGGAACAGTAACCGAATTCTAACCAAATTATTTAGGGATTAAACTCCTAAATTTAACACGTTTATTAAACCTAAAAATTCAATTAAACAGTGTTATCAACATTACTCATCAACAGCAACAACAACAATCAACCATTCAACAACCTTAAATCAATAAATACATAACGTCATATTTATAGGCATCCATCATGTACATAATATACATACAACAACGCAATTAGCCAAATATAACAAGTTATTGACAGGAACAGTGTTTTAATATATAATCATACAACATACAATGACACCGGGATCATGGGGACCCCGTTACCTTACACTATCCACTGCCTAATGAATACAATCCCACTTCTCCCCATACCTGGATTGAAGGTAGCTCTAACACGTCCCAACGAACGAACCGGTTCCTCCCCTTACGGCGACTCACACCAACACGAACCTTGGATCAACAAAACAAACCAAGGATTAGTTCCCTATTCACAATAATGAAAGGAAACCAAGGAAGGGTAAGGAACGTTACCTAAACACTGACACAGTTACGCTAGCGATCTCCCAAGGCTCCCAAAACTGATCAAGAGAAAGGAAAAAGGAGGAATGCTAGTTCTGGCCGCACAAGACTGCTGCACTACACCAAAAGTAGGGTTATCTGCCAACCCTCGACTCTGTTTACGTATTTAACGTTCGGACCTGAGCACGGTCGTGCTTACCATTCAGCACGGTCGTGCTCCACTTAACGTCAGCGAGACGCGGTCCACGCATTGAGCACGGGCGTGCTCACTATTGAGCACGGTCGTGCTCAACTTAAAATCAGAAACACGCTTCTGACTTTAAGCACGGGCTTGCTGGCTGATGAGCACGAGCGTGCTCATGTACCAGAAAGGGACTTTTTAGGCTAAAATCCCACTTAGCCCTTAACCAACATTATTAAAAATAATAAAATTAGCTTTATAAAAACATTTTACGAAAAACGGGGTGTTACAATTCCACCCCCCTTATAAAAATTTCGTCCTCGAAATTTCTACGTACCTCAAACGAAAAGATGTGGATACGCCTCCATCATCTGACTCTCGAGCTCCCAGGTAGCGCTTTCCTCAGTTGCCCCGCTCCAAACTACTTTAACCAAAGGAATCTCCTTGCCTCTTAGCTGCTTCACCCTCCTATCTTCGACTCGAAGGGGTAACACCTCAAATGTCAAGTTCTCTTTTAACTGTATTGTATCGGGAACTATCACGTGACTAGGGTCATGAATGTACTTCCTGAGTTGAGACACATGAAAAACATTGTGGAGATTTGACAAGAACGTGGGTAAGGCTATCTGGTAGGCGACTTCGCCGACTCTTTTAAGGATTTGATAAGGACCAATGAACCTCGGAGTAAGTTTCCTCGCCTTCATCACTCTACCAACCCCAGTCGTCGGGGTAACTCTCAAGAATACATGATCACCTTCCTGGAATTCGAGCGCCTTCCTCCTTTTATCATGGTAGCTCTTCTGCCTACTCTGTGCAACTCTCATCTTTTCCTGAACTAACCTGATCTTTTTTGTTGTTTCCTGGACTATCTCTGGCCCTAGCACCACACTATCACTAGGTTCACTCCAACACAAGGGTGTCCTACATCTCCTCCCATACAGGGCTTCATAAGGTGCCATCCCAATGCTGGAATGGAAGCTGTTGTTGTAGGTGAACTCTATTAGGGGCAAAAACTTGTCCCAACTTCCAGACTGTTCTAACACACAAGCCCTCAACAAGTCCTCTAAGGACTGGATGGTCCGCTCAGACTGCCCATCAGTCTGTGGGTGGTAAGCTGAACTAAGCCTAAGCTTTGTCCCTAAAGCCTCTTGCAAACTATTCCAAAACCTAGAGGTAAACCTCGGGTCTCTATCTGAAACTATGCTAGAGGGTACACCATGAAGCCTAACTATCTCTTTGATGTACAGCTTAGCTAACTTCTCCAATGGATACTCCATATTCATCGGAATGAAATGGGCAGACTTAGTCAGTCTATCCACAACAACCCATATAGCCTCAAAACCAGCTGGAGTCCTAGGGAGTCCAGACACAAAATCCATGGAGATGCTATCCCATTTCCACTCTGGGATACTCAAAGGTTGCAACTTACCTGAAGGCCTTTGATGCTCTATCTTAGCCTTCTGACATACTAGGCACGCATACACAAACTCAGCTACATCCTTTTTCATCCTAGGCCACCAAAACATCCTCTTAAGGTCCTGATACATCTTAGTGGCACCTGGGTGCACACTCAATCCACTCCTATGACCTTCTTCTAAGATCAACTTCCTAAGCTCAGGAACATCAGGCACACAGACTCTATCCTTAAACCTCAAGATGCCATCACTACCATCCTTAAAACTTAGGTCTCTACCCTGAGCGAGCAAATCTCGCTGGTCTAAGAGAAACTTGTCTAACTTCTGACCCTCTCTAATCTCATCCATCAAACTGTTGGTAACCTTCAAGGTACCAAGCCTAATACTCTTAGGGGTAAACTCACAAGCTAGGCTAAGGTCTCTAAACTCCTCAATCAAATCCATCTCCCTAACCATCAAAGCGGAGACATGCAGGGTTTTCCTACTCAAGGCATCGGCCACCACATTGGCCTTTCCTGGGTGATAGGTCAGCTCGAAGTCATAGTCCTTTAAAAACTCCATCCACCTACGCTGCCTCATGTTCAACTCCTTTTGATCAAAGAGATACTTCAAACTCTTATGATCACTGAAAACCTCAAACCTCGCTCCATACAGGTAATGCCTCCAGATCTTTAAGGCAAATACCACAGCTCCTAACTCTAGGTCATGGGTAGGGTAGTTCTTCTCATGGGTTTTCAACTGCCTAGAAGCGTAAGCAACTACCTTACCATTCTGCATCAGCACACCACCTAACCCTTGCTTAGAAGCATCGCAGTAAACTACGAAGGGTTCACTAGGATCTGGCAAAACTAACACTGGTGCTGACGTCAACCTATGCTTAAGGGTTTGGAAACTCTCTTCACACTTAGAGTCCCACACAAACAACTGTCCCTTTTTGGTGAGACGGGTTAAGGGTAAAGCTATCTTAGAGAAACCTTCTATGAACCGCCTATAGTACCCGGCTAACCCCAAGAAACCCCTAATCTCGGTTACAGACTTTGGCGCTTCCCACTGGAGCACCGTCTCTACCTTAGCTGGGTCCACCGCTATGCCACCCTTAGAGATGACATGTCCTAAGAAGCTCACTTCCTCTAACCAGAACTCACACTTAGACAACTTAGCATACAACTGCTTTTCCTTAAGGGTCTGCAAGACAACCCTCAGGTGTTCCTCATGTTCCTCCTTACTCTTGGAGTACACTAAGATGTCATCTATAAACACCACCACGAACTTATCCAAGTAAGGGTGAAAGGTCTTGTTCATGTAGTCCATGAAGACCGCAGGAGCATTGGTCACACCGAAAGGCATAACCAAGTACTCATAGTGACCATATCGCGTCCTAAACGCTGTCTTTGGGATGTCCTCAGACTTAACCCGAATCTGATGGTACCCTGATCTCAAATCTATCTTTGAAAAGACGCAAGCGCCCATCAACTGGTCCATAAGATCATCAATCCTAGGGAGAGGATACCGATTCTTTATGGTCACCTTGTTGAGTTGTCGAAAGTCGACACACAACCTCATACTACCATCCTTCTTCTTCACCAACAACACAGGTGCTCCCCACGGAGACACACTCGGCCTAATGAACTGCTTCTTCATCAGGTCCTCCAACTGTTCTTTCAACTTAGCTAGCTCTAGAGGAGACATTCTATAGGGTGCTATGGAGATCGGCCCGGTGCCAGGCACTAAGTCTATGGTAAACTCAACATCTCTCTCTGGGGGTAAGTTATAAACGTCCCCCGGAAACACTTCAGGAAATTCTCGCACAACAGGCAAGCTGGCGACATCAGGAGGGCTGCTTTCTACTTCCAGGGAAGCTAACATCATGTATACTTGGGCTTCGTCTTTCATCGAAGCTTGAACTTGGCTGGCAGAGAGAAGGTCCGGATTCTTAGACTCCTTTGGAGTTCCAAAAATCAGGGTTTTATCGAAACAGTTCAGGAGGACATGGTTGGAAGATAACCAGTCCATACCCAGAATAATATCTAGGTCTTTCAAAGGCAAGCATACAAGATCAGCAATGAATGTCCTATCATTTATAACTATATGACAGTTCTTGCATGCATAAGAAGTAGAAACAGGTTTATTTGTAGGTGTAGAAACCAACAAATCATACTCAAGGAAAGCAACAGGCAATTCAAGACTCTTGACCCTATCATGCGATATGAATGAATGAGTAGCACCCGAATCATACAACACAGTTAATCGGGTTCCATCTATAAAACATGTACCTTGAATCAAGTCATCAGACTCGGAGGCTTCAGCTCCACTAAGAGTAAAGACTCTTCCAGTGGTCTTCAGTCGGTTGGCCTGGGACTTCTGATTCTTGCTGGCGCTGGGAGGTTCGGCCTTGGCTCCTTCACACTCACGGCTGATGTGTCCTGGCTTGCCGCATCTGAAGCAGATCACCTGCGTCTCCTTGCACTGAGACGAGTAGTGATCCGTAGCACCACACTTGCCACACCTCATGGGCCTGGAGACGTTAGAGAACCCGCCTCTAAACCCATCCTGCTGAAACTGTGGCTTCTTACCACTCTGCTTGAAATCTCTGCCGGTCGGAGCATACCTCTGCTTACCCTTGTCCCTCTGATCAGTCCTCTTGCCACTCTGGCTATCTGACCCTCTGGAACTGGCAACTCTGAACTGGCTGGCATCTTCATAGATCCTGCACTTGTTGACCAGAATAGGGAAGACTCTGATCTCCTGGTAGCTGATGGCCTGCTTGATCTCAGGTCGGAGTCCAGCCTCAAACTTCACACACTTCGAACGGTCATCCGTCTCATGCTGGTAGGGAGTGTAGTACCTAGCCAGCTCCTCAAACTTTGCCGCATAGTCACCAACTGACAGCGACCCTTGCCTCAAAGACAAGAATTCCATCTCCTTCTTGTCTCTGATATCTGCTGGAAAGTACTTCTCCAGGAATCTCTGCCTGAACACAGCCCATGTAACTGCTGTGCCCTCAGCCTGCATCCTCTGCCTGCAGTTATCCCACCAGTGCTCTGCCTCCTCGGTCAGCATGAAGGTAGCAAAGATGAGCTTCTGCTGATCGTTACAATCCATGGCTCTGAAGATCTTCTCTGTCTCCCTCAGCCACAACAAAGCTCCTTCCGGATCGTACGCGCCCTTGAACGATGGAGGGTTGTTCCTCTGGAACTTATCCAGTCCCTGGAACTCAGCTGGCCCACCATTGTTAGGGTTAACCTGCCCGATAGCATTGGCCAGAAGTGCCAATGCCTCCGCGATCGCCTGATCGTTGCGTCCTCTACCGGCCATTAGTTCCTGTACAAGTCCAACACAACTCTTAATACAGAAACTTAAGCGAGTAAAAGCTACAGGCAACTAACTTAAAACATCATTATCTATACGAGTATAGACAATTCACACAAGAGTCACACAACAGACTCACAACAGACTCATACCACGTCCGAACAAGGTCGAACTGCTCTGATACCACTAAATGTGACACCCTTCTACCCCGCATGTTATAAGGCATTTAAAAATCAAACAATTAATAAGAAAAACATGCATTTAACTGAATTAAATAAAACAGTTGTCCATGGGTAGAAAAGCCCCACATGAACTCGTTTACAACGCGGAAAATAACAAAATAAGTTTAATCAATTAAAAACATAAACAAATAAATAACCCAACCCCGATGTCACAATTCAGAGCTGGTATAACCATTCCGGAAATAAATCCTCGGAATACAACTGGAAACAACTATCTAAACTAAAACAACCCTACTATGAGTGGCGGCTCCTAAGAGTCACTCCTCTCCGGGCTGCTCATCGTCATCCTCTGCAAATGCCAATCAGGCCAAACACAAACAATACAGGGAGTAAGATTCATGTAATCATTTAAACAGCAGGGAAATAGTACGCAAGGTAAACATACACATAAGCATACATCAACATCCATCAGTAACATAACAACCAAGTATGCTATGCTATGCAATGCATCAACTACTCCGCTACTCCGACTATGCATGTGGATCCAAACTAACTCAGGATGAACGACTTTGGAGTTACATATCCGTATTGGCCATAAAAGCACCAACACCGGCAATTCACCAAACCTTGGGTGAACCCCATGGATAGCCAACGCATCAAACCGTGGATGCCTCGTCACGGGGGGCCTCGGTCACCAAACCTTGGGTGACCTACCGTGGATGGCCAGATCACCGTACTCTCGGGCGATCTCCCCTTTGTCGAACCTCCCCCATCAACTACTCCAATGCTTTATGCAAATGGCACAACAACAAACAATCTCAACCACCTCCTTGCTTGGGCCATGAAGCTCCCAAGACTTTCAACATCAAACTCAACGTAACCTTAGACCCAAACCGTGGGGTCAAGGCTCCCTTGGCCAATAAGCACCAAGGTTCAACTCATCGTGCTTGGGTCTATAAGCACCCAAGACTTCAACTTATCAACGTGCGGTAACCCAACGGATACCGACTTAACATTTGATTATCTAATTATCTTATATAATTAATAACCAAGTTGTCTAATCTTTATCTTTGATTAATTATCTTAACTTATCATCATAGGGAAATGGGGTTAAAAACCCCTTAAGTCCTTTAATTGTATCACTGTCCAGGAGGTCAGCACGGTCGTGCTTAGACCTTAGCACGGTCGTGCTTGGACACGTGAGGGCGTGCTGCCCTTTTAAGTGAAGCACGGTCGTGCTTCACACTCAGCACGGTCGTGCTCAGCAGCACGATCGTGCTGTTTGACCTGCTTGGCCGTGCTGAGCAGCGCGGCCATTTTCCAGAATTTAAGTGGGAGCACGGTCGTGCTCCCTGTTCAGCACGGTCGTGCTCAATGCACGACTGCACTGTTCTGGGCAGGAACAGTAACCGAATTCTAACCAAATTATTTAGGGATTAAACTCCTAAATTTAACACGTTTATTAAACCTAAAAATTCAATTAAACAGTGTTATCAACATTACTCATCAACAGCAACAACAACAATCAACCATTCAACAACCTTAAATCAATAAATACATAACGTCATATTTATAGGCATCCATCATGTACATAATATACATACAACAACGCAATTAGCCAAATATAACAAGTTATTGACAGGAACAGTGTTTTAATATATAATCATACAACATACAATGACACCGGGATCATGGGGACCCCGTTACCTTACACTATCCACTGCCTAATGAATACAATCCCACTTCTCCCTATACCTGGATTGAAGGTAGCTCTAACACGTCCCAACGAACGAACCGGTTCCTCCCCTTACGGCGACTCACACCAACATGAACCTTGGATCAACAAAACAAACCAAGGATTAGTTCCCTATTCACAATAATGAAAGGAAACCAAGGAAGGGTAAGGAACGTTACCTAAACACTGACACAGTTAAGCTAGCGATCTCCCAAGGCTCCCAAAACTGATCAAGAGAAAGGAAAAAGGAGGAATGCTAGTTCTGGCCGCACAAGACTGCTGCACTACACCAAAAGTAGGGTTATCTGCCAACCCTCGACTCTGTTTACGTATTTAACGTTCGGACCTGAGCACGGTCGTGCTTACCATTCAGCACGGTCGTGCTCCACTTACGTCAGCGAGACGCGGTCCACGCATTGAGCACGGGCGTGCTCACTATTGAGCACGGTCGTGCTCAACTTAAAATCAGAAACACGCTTCTGACTTTAAGCACGGGCTTGCTGGCTGATGAGCACGAGCGTGCTCATGTACCAGAAAGGGACTTTTTAGGCTAAAATCCCACTTAGCCCTTAACCAACATTATTAAAAATAATAAAATTAGCTTTATAAAAACATTTTACGAAAAACGGGGTGTTACAACAGACTCCAAGTATTGTTTGCACACCTAGCCTCTTCAGGCTCCAACACAAGTATTCTTTGCACACCTAGCCTCTTCAGGCTCACTCAGATTTGTTTGAGAGTTTGGTTTGTAATAAATACACTTACAGACCTTTCACTAACACTCAGAGAGTGGTTTAAATATAAAGCTTTTGGAAAGTCTGGGTAATAACTTCAAATGATTGAAGAATACAGAATGAACAGAGTAATGGCTCTTTAATGCTTTGTAAAACTCTGATGATGTTCATCTTCAATGACTTCTGTATTTATAGCCTTCAAACATTTAATATCCGTTAGAGACATTCCTTGCAACTATGGCTTCAAGCAGAGCTTCATTAAATGCAATATAGTCGTTCTGGGCAGCCATTAATGCAATGAAGACGTTGGTTGTACTCTAACATGAGGGATAATAGCTTTATGCATCGTGTAGACGCCAAATCAGAGTTGTGCAGAGTGCTTTTGTACTTTTGCAGAGTACATTTCCCTTTCTGTGTAATGACTGAAAGTACTAGGGAATAAAGCATGTTGGAAACATTCTTTAACTGGAAGTTTATCTCGGACTTGTGACACCCTTCTACCCTGCATGTTAAAAGCCAATTAACTTAAAAACAATTAAAGGGAAACATGCAATTATTGAATAAAATAAACAATTGTCCATGGGTAGAAAAGTCCCACATGAACCGTTTACAACGCGGAAATCAAATCAGTTTTAAACAATAAAACATAACAAACCAAAATAATAAAACCCAACCCCGATGTCACATACAGAGCTGGTATAACCGTTCCGGAATAAAATCCACGAAAAAACAACGGAAACTAACAACTACGAAACATAAACTAGCCCTACTATGAGTGGCGGCTCCTCAGAGTCACTCCTCTCCGGGCTGCTCGTCATCCTCTGCAAGGTGCCAATCAGGCCAAACACAAACAACAAACATATATAGGGAGTAAGAATCGTATAAACATAATAGCATGGGAATAGGCAGTAAAGTAAACAGCAAGCATAGCAGCATCACACCAAACATCAACATCATCATCATGCTATGCAGTGCAATGCAGTCCTACTCCGCTAAACCATCAATGCATGTGGATCCACTAAACTCGGGATGAACGACTTCGGAGTTACATATCCACATTGAGAATCTACTCAACGCCGGAGAATCTACTCCTTGGATAGCCAACGCATCAAACCAACGAATGCCTCGTCACGGGGGCGCTAGGAGAATCTACTCCAACCGTGGATGGCCGGATCGCCGTACTCTAGGACGATCTCCCCTATGTCGAACATCCCTAAACAACAACTCCGATGCAATGCGTATGCAACACAACAACAACGGCAACACCACCTCCATAACTCCAACGGGATCGACCGAAGGTAACAGCGGGATCAACCGCACCAACTTGCCTCGCGGAATCTACCTGAGGACTTAAGCGGAATCAACCGCAGTACCTGGAGCAAACTCTCGGCCACCAAGGTACGTAACAACAACACCTTAGACCCAAACCGTGGGGTCAAGGCCTCCTTGGCCAAAAAGCACCAAGGCACAACTCATCAGCTTGCGGCACCCCAAAGGGTATCGACTTAACATCTCACCATCTCATCATCTCTGTTTATCTTTATTAACATTTACCAGGTTGTCTAATCAGTTATCATCATGGGGAAGTGGGGTTTAAAAACCCCTTAAGTCCTTTAATCTGGTTCTGTCACAGTGGGTTGAGCACGGTCGTGCTCGTAACCCAGCACGGTCGTGCTTAAGCACGTGAGGGGCGTGCTCCCCTGTAAGTGAAGCACGGTCGTGCTTCTTAATGAGCACGGTCGTGCTCAGCAGCACGATCGTGCTCTTGGTCCTGTATGGCCGTGCTCAACTGCGCGGCCATCTCCCCAGAATTCAACTGGGAGCACGGTCGTGCTCAACGCGCGACAGTGCTGTTCTGGGCAGGAACAGAGGCTGAAACTTAAACCATTTCATCAGATTTTTACTCAATTATTCCTAACATCAATTATCAACGTGTTTTCGGGTTTAAACCCATCGTCATAACAGCAATCCATTCAATCACGGCATCAACCCAACAACATCATGTTCATAGAAAAGCAACCAACACTAACATTAACAACATATTATGAACATGAACAGTAAACCAAATAACATGCTGATAACATACCGAAACAGCCAATAGCATACCATCATTAAACAACTAATTTAACATGTCATTCATACATACAAGTATAAACACATCGGGGTTAGGGAACCCCTTTACTTTACACTAAACCCAACCTACGTAAATACTACCCTTCTCCCCATACCTGGATTGAAGGTAGCTCTCTAAGACTTCCTAACAGCAACTGGTTCCTCTCCTTTAGGCGGCTCACGCACGAACGAGCCTTAAACAAACAGATTAAACGATGTTAGTTTCCCAATCAAAAACGAAAGGAAACTAGAGAAAAGGAACGGAACGTTACCTATACACGGAGTGCAGACGAAACTACGTTTCCCTAGCGTCTCCAATACTCAAAACCACACTGAGTATGAAGGAAAAAGGGAGGAAGGGAGGTTGTAGCCGTACTAGGGTTTTTAGTAGCAAAAAAAAAAAGTGTACGGCGCAACCCGGGGTCTGCTCAACGTATATAGGTCCGGACTTGAGCACGGTCGTGCTCATCCTTGAGCAAGGTCGTGCTCAACTTAACGTTACGAGACGCGGTCAACAGCTTGAGCACGGGCGTGCTACCTGTTGAGCACAGTCGTGCTCAACTTAAAATCAGAAACACGCTTCTGACTTTAAGCACGGGCTTGCTGGCTAATGAGCACGGGTGTGCTCATGTACCAGAAAGGGACTTTTAGCCAAAAATCCCACTAAGCCCTTAAACAATAAATCCAACTTAAATAAAATTAAACCGAAAAACAGGGTGTTACAATTCCACCCCCCTTATAAAAATTTCGTCCTCGAAATTTGCACGTACCTCAAGGGAAAAGATGCGGGTACGCTTCCATCATCTTGCTCTCCAGCTCCCAGGTAGCACTTTCCTCAGTTGCCCCACTGCCAACCACTTTAACCAAAGGAATTTCCTTGCCTCTTAGCTGCTTCACCCTCCTATCCTCGACTCGAAGAGGTAACACCTCAAACGTCAGGTTCTCTTTCAACTGTATAGCGTCGGGTACTATCACGTGACTAGGGTCATGAACATACTTCCTGAGTTGTGACACATGAAAAACATTGTGGAGATTTGACAAGAACGTGGGTAAGGCTATTTGGTAGGCGACTTCGCCGACTCTTTTGAGGATTTGGTAAGGACCAATGAACCTCGGAGTAAGTTTCCTCGCCTTCATCACTCTACCAACCCCAGTCGTCGGGGTAACTCTCAAGAATACATGATCGCCTTCCTGGAATTCGAGTGCCTTCCTCCTTTTATCATGGTAGCTCTTCTGCCTACTCTGTGCAACTCTCATCTTTTCCTGAACTAACTTAATCTTTTCTGTTGTTTCCTGGACTATCTCTGGCCCTAGCACCACACTATCACTAGGTTCACTCCAACACAAAGGTGTCCTACATCTCCTCCCATACAGAGCTTCATAAGGTGCCATCCCAATACTGGAATGGAAGCTGTTGTTGTAGGTGAACTCTATTAGGGGCAAAAACTTGTCCCAACTTCCAGACTGTTCTAACACACAAGCCCTCAACAAGTCCTCTAAGGACTGGATGGTCCGCTCAGACTGCCCATCAGTCTGTGGGTGGTAAGCTGAACTAAGCCTAAGCTTTGTTCCTAAAGCCTCTTGCAAACTATTCCAAAACCTAGAGGTAAACCTCGGGTCTCTATCTGAAACTATGCTAGAGGGTACACCATGAAGCCTAACTATCTCCTTGATGTACAACTTAGCCAACTTCTCTAGAGGATACTCCATGTTCATCGGAATGAAATGGGCAGACTTAGTCAGTCTATCCACAACAACCCAAATTGCCTCAAAACCAGCTGGAGTCCTAGGGAGTCCAGACACAAAATCCATGGAGATACTATCCCATTTCCATTCTGGGATACCTAGGGGTTGCAACTTACCCGAAGGCCTTTGATGCTCGATCTTAGCCTTCTGACAAACTAGGCACGCATAAACAAACTCAGCTACGTCCTTTTTCATCCCAGGCCACCAAAACATCCTCTTAAGGTCCTGATACATCTTAGTGGCACCTGGGTGCACACTCAGTCCACTCCTATGACCTTCTTCTAAGATCAACTTCCTAAGCTCAGGAACATCTGGCACACAAACTCTATCTTTAAACCTCAAGATACCATCACTGCCATCCTTAAAACTTAGGTCTCTACCCTGAGCGAGCAACTCTCGCTGGTCTAAGAGATACTTATCTAACTTCTGACCCTCTCTAATCTGATCCATCAAACTGTTGGTAACCTTCAAGGTACCAAGCCTAATACTCTTAGGGGTAAACTCACAAGCTAGACTAAGGTCTCTAAACTCCTCAATCAGGTCCATCTCCCTAACCATCAAAGCGGAGATATGCAGGGTTTTCCTACTCAAGGCATCGGCCACCACATTGGCCTTTCCTGGGTGATAGGTCAGCTCGAAGTCATAATCCTTTAAGAACTCCATCCACCTACGCTGCCT